>OX387297.1:2588714-3866821 GCA_947562105.1 Shargacucullia verbasci | reverse complement strand
GGCGCCTGGCATTGACGACGCGACTTGCGCAAGAGTCAACCACAAGTTTAGGTTAATTGCTATTGGCAGGAAAAAGTAAGTAATATGGATCACCAATATTTCTGTCATATATTAATTATTGTAATCTATCTGTTTAGCCCATAATATCCCTCTGTGGGGCAAATATCTACTTTAATATCTTATACAATCTTTGAGAGATATATTTCAGTCATCATAGATTTTTTTTGTATAACACTGGTGAACGATTACAAAATTAAGCCAGTGTATTAAAATTTTCCGGTTTAGATTGAACATATAAAACGTTATTATTTTTGCTGATTCCAGTTCTCAAGTAGACGTGTTCACGATAGATGAAGCAACAGGTGGGTTGGAACTGTCACATACAATGGTGCTCAGCTCTAAAGACTTCCCCGGCGATCCTGGACCTGTCAAATGTGTGAGGTAAAGTATGCGCGCTCACGTCTCTGTTCTCGATACACACACGCATGAAATGATGGTCCCTGATGAGATATTTCTTTATGCCCAAAAACGGCATAATGAGCAATTCATCTACGAATCTCCGTAATAACTGTCAAACAAAAGATTTCTGGAAATAAATCTTACGCGAATTATAGATAGGTAGATAGAGCATTTTTTATTGTACAATAAAGGAATAAGTACAAAACGAAAATAAATTTTACACATAGGGTGGTCTTATCGCTAAAAGCAATTTCTTCCAGACACCCAGTGCATAAAAAGAATATTACAAGTTGTCACTTAAATGAATATTTTGAATGTGAATCATTATTATGATTAATCTAAAACGGTCTTTTTAGACTCTAACCTAACCTATACAATCACAATAATACAATGGTATATATAATAAGACCTGGAGGACGGGCAGCAGCGTCCTCTCAGTAATCGGTGAGCCAATGCGATACCCAAACCGCCTGCCAAGCGTGGGGATTATGGCAAACCCCCTTGGGGGAGGCCTTCGTTCAGCAGTGGACGTCTTCTGGCTGATGATGATGATGATATGTAATCTATAGGGGTAGACAGGAACTACAGAATGTCACTTTTGGATGATCTAAAATTCTAAATTCATGCATCGTTTCATACGTGCATGCCGTTAGCGACTGTTGCGTGCGCATCTGAACTTTAAGATTCGATTTTAAGAGAAAATGATATTAGATTTGACAGCTAACTTATTAATCAGATATTTGGTGATTGGATAACGGAGTTGTATTGTTTATGTCGTTGAGATGAATCAGCATGGAGATCTAATCGACTTATTTTAGATGGACAGCTGACGGTCGGGCGGTGGCAGTGAGTTGGGAGAAGGGAGGTGTCTCTATATGGAGTACGTTTGGAGCTCTACTCATGTGCACATTGGCGTGGGACTACGGACTCAACCAGGATCTTAGTAAACTCAACCCTCTCGTTGTGTCTAGTTTAGTGAGTATTAATAATTTAGACATCTGTTAAACAAAATAATATTCCTAAAATAAAAATTATGAGTACTTTTTTCATGTAAGTATAAACTAATTTATCTTACCTTCATTCACCGAATATTGCATTTGAATATGACACAGAATAGCATTTATTTATTTTTTGTTTGTGTAGGAATGGGCGACAGAGGGTTATCAACTATGGATGGTGAAAGTAGAAGGAGATTCTAGCACTAATATAATTCAATTGGACTTTATCAAAAGTCCACTCAGCGTTAACCCTTGCATGGTAAGTCCCATTGGTAATTGCTATTGGGCTCACGCAGCCTTAAAGATCTATAAGTAGTGATGTAAGATGAAGCCGTTGTGATTGCAATCTTTTGAAATTTTATGTATAGTATAGGCTGACAGATAAGATAAGTTAGTTGTAAACTTGTTTTATTGCAATCACTATTTCTTCTACCTTTTAAATTTCATGAGGTATTCACCTCTTTTGGGAGCTATACTAAGATGGTGTGGTAAACACAGGTATATAGGGACTTTAAACAACTCCATTATCTCCTGTCGTTTTAGAGCAATCAAAGACACCTGTACCTACAAGCAGACGACAAGCTTTACGTAAACCTAGAAGACAACTTAACTAAACGCACTAAGATCTCCATCATAGACTCGTCATCCGATGTGTACCAGGCAGAGAACGGGCTGCCCGACCAGCCTAACTTGGAATACGAGAGCAGTACCAACTACAGGGAGTTTGTTGATGATAATGAGTGCAGGAAACAGTGGATAGTGTTGCCGTTGCCTGCTACTTATATTGCGACCAATTGGCCGTTGAGGGTGAGTTAGTGTGCTATTTATTTACTGAGTGACTGTTATAATTTTTTCAAATTTAGATTTCATTGTTTTTTGAGACTTATGTTGATGCAAACCATGAAATACAGTATGAAGTTGGTCCTAAGCTTGACTATAATAATCATGTAATAATTCTTAAATGTATAGTCAGCGCCGGATCTAGCCCTTGATCAGAGTAAAGGAAAATCCTCTTTCGGCGCCCTTTGATCGACGCATCCACATCACATAAATTGTATTTCCGTATATTTTAATAATAATTACCAAACTTTTTAAAAAATCAACTCTATTGCAAAAGTCATCATACATTGAACTTAAATTTAGTAGCTCAAATTATTTAACGGTTGCTTCAATTACATACACATTTGCGTAGTCCCGCCTCTCAAAAGGTGCCATTAAATTATTTTTCGTTTGAAATAGTTTTTCGCATTTGGAATTTTGCGCCCCTCGCCACCTGGCGTCTAGAGCGACTGCTCCACTCGCTCTACCCCAGAGCCGGCGCTGTGTATAGTTATCATGTATCAGATGTCGTCGTCGTACTGGCAAATTGAACTCATTCTTCTATCGAGTCCATCTGAGCTATCACATGAAAGTTACTCATGCTGCAGTGGAAAGATTAGCCAGTCAGCAATTATAGTATCGAGGCTGACTGCCCAGGGTGCGCCAGACGATCTCATGATGCGTCGATCGTGGAGGCTCTTTCCTTCCAGCCCTTTGAACACGTTTGATAATTTTATTAAAGTTATTGCGCTACAAGTCTACATATTTCTCACTCTGTAATATCCTTTCTATAGTACAGTGCCATAGACGAGGGAGGAATAAACGTGTGCGTGGCCGGTCGTACGGGCCTCGCGCACTACAACTGTTTGTCACGACGATGGAAACTATTCGGCAATGAAGCGCAAGAGAAGGACTTCGTGGTCACAGGTGGCATGCTGTGGTGGCGCGAGTACATCGTTATAGGTGAGCCATCTTTATATACTTGTATTACTTATAGCAGTCTTCACAGGTGATCTGTGGGTTTAATGATAACAGGAGTCGATAGGAAATGCAAATCAAATGGGAACGCGGTTTGAATATGTAAAATGACACTTTCATAGATCGTATTCCACCTTTTGTTCTCTATCTTACACCCTCATTTTACCGATGTCGTCATTAAGACCTGAGAAGAAGCTTGTTGCCATCTACCGGGCACAATACCAAACTCCGGATTGCTTCTGAGAATTTCGAAAAGATCCCAATACTTTACATAGGTAGGTATGAATCGAGCCCAGGGACAGTTGTAATTAATACTACATTTAACAAGAGATAAAAAGTAATAAAAGTTTTTTTACCCACCAGGTTGCTACAGCATCCTAGACGGCCACGATGAGATTCGTTTCTACCCCCGCGAAGCGAAACTCGACAATAAGTTCGCGAAAATCGTGCGCGTGCAGTCGCAAGTGTTCGTGCTAGATATACTAGACGACCAGCTCGTCGTGTTCGGAGCAGACGCGCTCGTCACCATATACGAGCTCAACTGTGTGGATAATAGTGAGTGTATTTAAGTATTTCAGAAAAAAGAGAGAACGAGAAAGAGAGCGAGAAGGAGAGAAAAAGAGAGAGGGGTAAAGATATAGAGAGATTGTTGTGAAAGAAAGGAACGACGAAGAACTGTTGCTTACACAATAGAAAGAATATATCGACTGTGAACTGGCAACATGTCCTATTTTATCAGGATTTTACTTGGTTATACTATTCTAAAGTATTTCATACCCGGCAGCGCTGCAACAAGCATATTTTACTTCAATCAAAATTAGACGCCAAAATCGAATTCATTCAATTTGTACTAACATCGACCGCGTTTTATGCAAAACGCGGTCGATAGTTTCTTCTTAATCTTGTAATGTTGTCAAAAATGATATAATACCGGTTGCCAGTTCACAGTCGATATGATATCCTAAACAATATGAACAGCAGAAGGAACATCGGCAAATTTTAGTGTGTATTGTCAGCTATACATCAAACAGCGCTGTTTCTTCGTTCGCCCTTTTATTTGTGCGTGCAAGTTTAGCTTGTTGTTTACCTCCTCTAAAACTAATTATCTTTTTCCAGCGGGCAACATAGAGATGCGCTGCGTGCAAGCAGTAGACGTG
This sequence comes from Shargacucullia verbasci, assembly GCA_947562105.1. Taxonomy (NCBI): domain Eukaryota; kingdom Metazoa; phylum Arthropoda; class Insecta; order Lepidoptera; family Noctuidae; genus Shargacucullia; species Shargacucullia verbasci. The sequence continues at coordinate 3,862,410 of OX387297.1, read as the reverse complement.
TCAGCGCTGTCGCACCCAGCCTGCGTGGTGTCAGCGTCACTGTGCCGGCTACAGGACCCGCCTCATCGTCACCGCTCCTCCACCGTCTGCGTGCACGTGCAGCGGCAGCCCGACTCACTGGTGAGCTTATCTTTACCAAATCTCAGCATCCATTTCAGGACAGGAGTTAGACATACTTCAAAGTACTGGTAACTCTTCGACTGTATTGATGATCAACAATGTAGAGATGAGATTGACGCTTATGGGAAGCAGGATTTTGTCTGCATTTGTGCTCAATCGAAGTGAGTTCTGAAGGTGTGATGTTCCAAATGTGTCTAACTAAAAACACTGGTCTAAGGATTTTTCAATCCTCAGATAAATTTGGTCTCAGGAATCAATTTTGCAATTTGACAGCTATTGTACCTATAGAAAATATGTGAAACCGTTTTTAGATATACGTTATTTGATGATTGACAAATCGGGTCTATAGATAAATGCTCAGTCAGAAAGGCTAGTATCGCGACTGATGGTGTGATCGGTCCAAAGTGTGCCGGACGAACAGAAGTATGGTCTTGGAAGCCTCTCTCTGTGCACTGTATAATTTACCAAGAAGTACAAGTAGAAGTTATGTCATCTTTGTTTACGAAAATATTGTTGAGTTCACTTACTGTTTGTGTATTTCGAATATGATCTTTACCTTTTTATAGGTAATCAACGCCAGTGGCAAACTGATGATGGTACAAAGAGAAGAGTATGATGTCGATGAAGACAACAATCCGGTAAGTGAGAATACCTTTGATATTCATTCATATATATCACAATCTATTTTATATCTAACCCAACACGATTGATTTTATTTTTATCACAGCCTACCTAGTTTAGTAAAAATCTTATACCAAAAAGCACTTTTAGTTTTTTCTGATTTTTTCCATTTTTCCGGCGAAACTTTTCCATTTTTTCTTTCCCAAAAACCTTATTCGGAAAATTACGAAAATCAAAAAACCCAAATCGTTGTTCACAAGTGATGCGGTTACCAACGAACAGCATTTAATTTTTAGTTGTATAAATATACCTACCTAGATACATAATTATAAATTCTTTATAATGTCCTACTAAAGTATCGTATGATCCTGATACGACTGATTGATTCAAGTCAGTATTTCATGCTGTGGTTAAATTTACAGTAGGAGTAATGGAAATGGTTTTTTGAATCATTTACTTAATTGCACATCGGTCATTCACATACTTCCTAAAAACGTATATGAATTCACCGATTAATTTAGAAATCCACAGGTACACACTGGTTCTTTGTCTAACAGGCTATAGATAATCATTTTCTTACATAATGTTTAATCAGTGTAGAATTCTTTAATATTTTTTCAAGCGTACTGCAATTAACTACTCGACGTACTTATGTAAAGAAATCGCATATATTATGACCAGTTCATGTTCGTGTCATTGAATACCCGGCACGCATAACTAAATGGGCCTATTTTACGCTACACTGCCCACAAATAGGTTGGTCCACAAGTCCACAAAAACAAGTTCGTTCGTTAAATATTTATTTATTCAGGTACACTTCGTTGCTTTGGATTATACCATCAAACTTAACTTCTAAAATGACCTATGTGTATTTTTGCACGTACTATGTCATATGCAAGAACACACTAGCGCCGTGAGTAACTAAATAGGTTACCTATACACGGAGAAGTTAGTTAGAGTATTATTTACATTTGAAACTTAAATTAGCTTAATGACCATGTTTGGTTCTAATAGTAAGGGTTTTACCATTTAATGATATTGGTCCAGTAGCCCAGCGACGGACGATGTTGCCTTTGCCTCCATATGAAGTGCCCGACAGATGTACCCACGGTCCAGCCGGGGGTAACGGGTATATTGGTAAGATGTCGAAGGTAGGCACAGGAGCGATAATCGGTGGCGTGTCGATAATTGGAGTGATGATCGGCTGATGAAGGACTTCGGCAACTGGAGCGACTTCAGCGACCGGTTCGATCACATTGATGGGTGCATGACTTATGGGACCGATAAGACCAATGGGACCGATAGGACCATGACCAATGGGGCCGATAGGACCATGACCAATGGGGCCGATAGGACCAATGGGACCGATAGGACCATGACCAATGGGGTCGATAGGACCAATGGGACCGATAGGACCGTGACCAATGGAGCCGATAGGGCCATGACCAATAGGGCCGATTGGTCCTACATTTATAGGGCTGTAGCTAGCAATTGGCTTAGTGATTACGGGTGTGATGGGATGGGTTTCAACGATTGGCTTAGCAACTATGGGTGCTGCTATTGGTAATGCAACGGAGTGTATGTTGGGTCCAGAGCGTCTGACGACGGCATTAAAGCCTCTTAGCGAGTCGGCGGTGTACTCGACCAGGCGGACATTGCCGTCGGGTTCTACCAAGGAGTATGCTCCTTGTACCACGTCGCCATTTCGTGTCTCCCACTGCGCCTTGTTGTCTCCTGTCGATGGGTCGTTTACCGCGTAGTTAAATCCGTAGTTCGAGTTCGGCTAGAACAAATTAAAAAAATGTTCTTAAGTAAGACTACGATCTCTTCGTAGACAAAAATCCGTGTCCAAAAGGGCAATTTGCACCGCAAAATGAACCCATGTTGTAGTAGCTGGTTAGTTTTAACAGCTTACAGTTTTTACTTACAATTTTATCTATGGTGGTAATGGGGACGTAGGACAGCGTCGCAGGCGGAATCGCAGTGGCAGTCGCAATCAATGCCATAAGGCATATGACCTGATGAGAGGACATTTATATCAATTATCTGGAATATCCAGCATAATAAGAATATTTACTAAGCAACACGCAATACATGGCATACAAGTCAACAAATAATAATCAGAAAGATATTTCAAAAAAATAATTAAATGATTTGTCGGCGCCTTATTCTTGCTTTAGATGACATCCAATAGGGTAACATCTGAATATTCCTTTAATAAAAAAGAAACAAAAGTTTTCAAACCCGGAAAGAAGTATTACCGTAATATACGCGTTCATATTGCTGACAAGGTATTCCAGTGAGCAAACGAAGTGCACTGTATTTTGTCACTTGTGACATGCTTATTTATACTACACTAATTATTCGACCCGGCAGCGCCCCGGTTTCGGTCAAACATCTTGTTTTGATCCGGTCCATTTCAGTGCTTTTTGCCTGATTTAGTATTCATAAATAGTCCATACCTACATAACTCGTTTAGTTGGGTGTTGTTAGGTATAATGTGATTAACTAATGAGTTGATTGAGTTGGGTTATATGTTTGAGTGACGTATTATGCTTGGTTGTATTCGATGCATCTGACAGTCGACATCTCCTGTCGACGATGCAGCATAAGCCTAAGGGATGAGACGGTAAGGAAATAATACTTTTGCTACAATATAGTAAGTGTGTTTTGCATATGTCGTTGGTTTAAATCTGCGTTGGCCTCAAAATCAAGAGTCGGGTTTTTTTTTCGGATTAAACCAAGGCTCAGTTTACGCTAAGTCTTCCCTGTTCTGTCTGATCTACTGTATTTTATATTAAATTAAATGCTATTCTTTTTCATGCACTCGATTTAATGCTTATTATTATCTCTTTCTTATTATGGTAGTAATTACTCTGAACTTTCAAAAAGAATGATAGATTCTAATAGTCTTTAATGTATTTTGTATAAAAGTTCTCTACTGTATCAATTCTCGTACTCATAATCACAAATTTTAATTGGTTGTTAACTAAAAGGATTCATAACTACCTTGGATATGCCGATTAATTTATTAATCAGTCCGCAACGCATTAATGATTTGTTGAGTTTTGTTAGTAACATTTCAGAATTGTAACTACATACTTGTTTCTTTAGTAGTGTCATGTGAGAATGGGCTCACAGTTTTATCAGCAACAAAAGTTGATTAACAGTTGAATTTAATATTAATATTTATTAAAAGAATACTCATCAATTTATTCAGATATTTACATGATATTATAGCTGTACCTAGGCTTTATATCAATCTTCGAATAATGTGCATTTAAGACAGTATAAGAATATTAAATATTGCATTTTAATCAACTTTTGTTGCTGACCATACATCCGTCAGAAATATAGATCTATCCGAGCTCTCTCTAATATAGGGTTAAGCTTAACGATGCCTGCTGCGTGTGTGCGATACGATGGGACAGGCCTACTCTTAGCCGGTCTCTCTTCTAAAAGCTATTCGATATATGTAATATAGAGAAAGGTTCTGAGTGAAAGAACAATCATAACAGCGTTTCTTCTCACAGGCAATTAGAAACGATGCGCCGCCACCGGCGCCATCTATATTTAAATAATACTCGTAGAAGCTTCCTATAAGGAATAATTTAGGCTTTGCTCATTCCTATACAATAGGTGTTATTGCCATTTTCCGTGCATAATTCAGTACATAGAATACAGTAGAACATAATTCGCCGTAAGCGTAGGGTATGGATTAGCACAATATTAGTATATATCTATATTTTTTTTTTACTACTGCTAATTTCATAACAGGTAAACTTATGGGGGAACGGGATATGGTGTTCCTCCATTTTAAAGGGAAGATCCTCCGACCAGGCAAGGTGGTTAGCCTGGCGGCCGAAGACCAACGACTGACGTTGGACATTCGTATATGTGTTAGAATCATTGTAAACTTTCATAGTGCGATTCAGGATTAGTTGTTTTAGCTTCACTCCGATAGATGGCGCCTTACTTTTTGCCATGTTGCGAGTAGTAGTCGCTACAAACTCAATACAATTTGACCGAATACAGGTCCGAAATCATTTCGAATTGAACCCATGATCCCTCGCTCAGCAGCCGCGATTGTGTACACTAGATTACTGATGCAATTATAAATGTTTTATGTACATTTTATTAGCTTTTTGCAAGTTTTCTTTTTTTTGTTTTTCAATAGAATTATAAAAGGTTTGTAGACCCTGGCTTAATAAATAAATCGTTTGTCAGGGGCTAAAAACATTTTTCTCATTTTGTTGAAAGAATAATCCAGAATAATATTTTAATTCTTTTATTTTTAACGGTACATTCGCCGCGGTATTTACAAAGCATTTATAGACTAGTTGTTTTAGCTTTTAATACTGGCTAAAATATAATCAAAAACCCAAATGCTCAGAAGACATCGTAATACGTGTTATATGGCTAATTTTATTTCACGAATGCTCCTATGACACTTCATACAAAACCAAAAGCTCTATGACCAGAATGGTAGAATTATAAATATTCCAAGGCAATACATTTACTCAACCATTCACCTTTGTTCTTCAGTGTTTATGCTTTAGGACTAATGTCCTGCCGTACAGCGGGATCGGTCCAGTGACCCACTTGTGTACTTTACCATCAACGTATTTCTTACTGAAAATTGTCACGAATGGTTTGTCTAATACGGGACCCGCTAACGGGACCCATCCTCCGTAGGAGTGCGTGAAGGGATCCCATGGTAGACTCCACTGTCCAACCGATGTAAGTTTCGGTAAATTGGCAACTATAGGCGCTGGCCCGGAGCCGTAGCTAACAGGACCGACTATTGTCGTGAGTGGGGCTACTGTTTTAGGTATTAACGGAGGGTGTATTGCTGGGCCGATCTTCTTGACGACTGCGTTGAAACCGGTGAGGGCGTCAGACGTGTAGTCGACCACGCGTAGGGAGCCGTCGGGCTCAACCAGCGAGTAGGACCCCTTGACCAAGTTTCCGTCTCTCGTTTCCCATTGCGCCTTGTTGTCTTTAGTTATCGGATCGCTGACGGCGTAGTTGAACGCGTAGCGAGGATGATCCTGGAAATCGGATGGGTTTAACATTATGAAATTGCCAAAGTACAGAATATTTAAAAAAAAAAAATTTTTAATTATTCTCAGCTTGCAGACGTCGTTATGTTTATTCTTACGATTTTGTCAATGACTGGAACCACAGTTACAGCACCAGCGGATACTGTAGCAATCGCTACGGCAAGTGTGCACGCGATCTGTAATTATAAATATTATAACAAGTTAATTCATAGTTACATAATTGTGCCTTTTAATCCAGGCATAAGTTATGACGGTTGCATTCCAAATAATATTTTGATGTATAACGCTTTTTCAGAGCAAGCATTGTACTAGAGTAAAGCATTGAAATAACTTTCAAAAATTGAGAATTACATCATTTCTATTACTTCATTAGTAAACGAAAGATGCTTCCGATACCGAAGTAATCGTTCAATGCACCAGTTAAAAGGCTTATTAGTAACAATTAATTACCAACCATTAAAAATCGATTCATGTTATCAGCAAGTGATATGCAGAATGGTAGTATGTCAGTATATGCACAATCCTTTTATAAGTGCACAGTGGTGTAGTACCAGGGCGACCCGTTTCGTCATACTGGTTCGTTATTCACATGAAACGTGACTCAATAACTGCAAAAAGTAAAGCCGGTGCGTAAATATTTTTTTTTTTGTTTACAGGGCTACAGTTTGTAGGCATTTAGGGATACTTCTGAAAAGTTACACTGATATTCTAGGTGTAAGTCTGCTCTATTATTGACTATAGGTATTTTATGAGAGAATCCTTACTGTAATGTCCTTTGTAAATCTAAAGCGTAGGGTTTGCGCTTTCTGCCCACATTGACTTGAAACTTATAAAATGAAAAAATAGTGTAGTACTAGTAACACTCTTCTCAGAAATTTTAAGATAGTATTCTATAGTACAGCTGTATTTAATTTAGAAGATTAATGTAAAACATTTCAATCTGTCTAGGCCGGGCAGAACCCTTTCATAAGATTTCCTGTACACTTGGCGAATAAAAAATATTCATGTGTACATCGATATTCATACATTTTACAGTCAATTATGTGATTGATATCAATCAGTGTCAGTGTTGCATGTATCCAATAGCGGTCATAATACACCGAATATAGGAATAACACAAAAAGTTGGTAAACATTATTCAAAACCTGCCTGACCTATCTATTGTGTATGAATTCAATTCATCCGGACCGAAAAATCTATGTCTCAACAGTCTTACTAGGAATACAATACTTGTATATTAGAGCCAACCGCCAATATAAAGGCTATTGAAACAGACTATTACATATGACACATTAGATAATGTTCAGTAAGTGAAAAATGTTTTCAATAACAACAACATTTCCAATCTAAAAATTTTCTAAATTCGGTAATGGCGTGCTCTGTGTGGTCACCTAGTGGTGCAAATTAAGATACAATAGAAAATCTATCAGAATCTAGTAAAAAGGCCACAAGGGTATTTTGTCAAATATTGTTTAATATTTTATATATATGTATCATCTTTCACCTTTTTGTGGTGTATTATACTGATACATTAAAGATCTGGAGAGACAAGAATTCATTGTTATTTGACAAATTAGGCAGGAAATTTTGTGTCTGTGTTGAATCATAGGTCTAATCGTGAAATACGCTTTGGGTACACCAAGCAGTGGGTGAAAAGGAGTTAAAGAACAGAGGCCCTAGTGTAAGTTTCTTTTGACAAACCGATTTAACGCATCGAACGCGTTCGGTACTCCGCTTAGTGGAGAGCACGAAACGGTTAAGTTTGTCAAAAGAAACTTACACTAAGGCCTCTGGTCTCTACAAATTATTACGAATTATCTCGATTAAACGCGTCAACGTAGTCTTTTCCCAAACATGTGGGGGTTTACTTAAAGTCCAAATATGGAGTTGAATAACAATATTTTACACGGAACTATTCTATCTGATACTATACTATTATAACTGAAGACTTCATGTTAGGTTAACAGAATGCACCTCATCACCGTTATAGATTTTCATATAGAAAGATAACCAGGAATGTCAGGTTATCGTTCTTACTTACACGGAGTAATGTCTCGATGTGTGATTTATTCAAAACGTTAACGCGCGTAAAAACACTGAACAAAATGCTCGTGTGAATGGTGCCGAAATGTCGGTTAGCCATCAAAAACCAGACTAAGTGGTGCACAGGAGGCTGTCTGCATTTGTTTAATATTTAATTTTTCGATTTTATAAATTGACAATCAGCAAGCAAGTGATAATCAAATTCTGATCTGCATATAATGACGAAAAGCCAAGGGTGTGAACTCGGACCTTCGTGCATGCAAGGGAAGCGTTCAACCGGCCAGCTGTCACTATAACGTATTAGAATATGACCTAAATTCTCATTCTAAGAATTTTATTCCAGCATTGGACAGTAATGGTGTGGATTATTTATTAATAATAATAAATACTTCTATTTCTAAAACTTTCGATCTCCATAAATGGTTTCCTGTTCATTGTTTTACTATTTAATTATAAGTTATTTCAATTGTGCAGAATTATATTCGAAAACCGGAAACTATTAAACTAAAACCGGATAATAGTTAGATCTGATAGAACTAATTACAGCAGTATTGTTGTATATTCGTTTACACCTCATTAATATCAGTGCTTATTAAATACAAATCATTTTATAGGGCTGTAAAAAATGTTCCTAGCATACAGCTCAAGTTAAACCTCATGTCGATACGAAAAGATTAAGAAATAAAATTTATACTCAATTTTCTTTTCTCTCTTTTGCAAAAACTCGTTTCCTGACACTAGGATTTGTTCTATATTCTGGGTTTAATAATGCGGTATTATATTTCAAGTATAGAGACTGCGACAACTGTCTGTAGGCTATACAAATGTTTGTTTCTTGCGAGGATCGTATCTACTACTAGTAGCGCAGGATCCTAAGAGGTTAGTTACTGCGCAACTTATGATTTTATATCAATGTATCATCCCGTAAACGCTGAAAATTGGACTAATATTTTTAAATTATCATATCAATTAAAGTAATGAAACAGCTTGTGTTTACCACATGGTGGCGTATGCTTTATTAGTGCTAGTCTGACTTATAATTATATTATCAACATAAATATTAAATATCTTATGTACAATAGTTTCTTGACTACATCCAACTTTAAAGCTCAAACTGAAGGGGACTCACTTAGTAAAGGCAAATATAAAAATAATGGTAATGGACAGCGGCATTAAGATGTTGTAGATGTTCCAGAAACACTGTTTTATGTTCGTTCAGTGTTTGCCGTAGTTAGAATATCCTATTGGACCACCCGCACCCCAAGAATTTGAGAGCAAACCGTGACCAAGATCATCTAATAGTCCGGGGCCTCCGATGGGAGCTTTGACATATCCGCCTCCCAATCCTCCGTAACCGCCGTACCCTGCCAGACCATCTTTCAATCCACTGTACCCTCCATAACCCAGGCCGTCGGACTTCAACCCGCCGTACCCTCCGTAAGCCAGAACGTCAGATTTCAAAGCTCCATAACCTACGAGTCCATCAGATTTAATTCCTCCGTGCCCTTCGTAACCTAAACCGTCAGCCTTCAGTCCGGCGTATCCTCCGTATCCCGCCAGACCAAGAGGCGACTTCAACAGTGGAGCTGGTGCGAGGGGTACTACGGGGTAGCCTCCTAAGCCAGATTTCAGATAAGGATTCGGCAGAGGAGCGGTGTACACAGGTCCAGATTTGTAGATGGGGCCAGGAAGAGGTGCAGAATATGCTCCCGTAGAATAAGATCCCGCGTAAGGCACTATAGGTGCAATAGGCTTGGCAATTGGTAAAACTGGCCCGTATGATGCAATCGGCGCAATAGTGGCAATTGGCGCGGCCTTGATGATTGGTGCTATTGGGGCGATAGGCGCAATAGGTGCTATAGATATGGGCGCCGTCTTCACAAGGTTTGCAGTTGAATAAGCGCCTCCGGCATACGGTCCTGATATGAGAGGAGCACCCGCTAAGCCTCCCAGCTTAGCCACTGGCCCCACAGATATCGGAGCAATTGCAGATGCATGGCCCAGCAAAGGAATAGGTGCCTTGTAGATAGATGTTGGTATTGTCACTGGGTGTAGGTTCGGTCCGAGCCGCTTCACTACAGCGTTGAATCCTGACTTGTCATCTGCCCAATATTCCACAACGCGTATACTGCCGTCTGGTTCCACCAGCGAGTAAGCCCCTGCAAACAAAAGATTCATTCTAAGAAGTAATTCAAGAGAAGTCGTTCGTTCTATTGGTTGTTTTTTTTATTTGGATTTTGGATTTTATATTCTTGGTACCTTTAACTACGTCTCCGTCTCGTTTCTCCCATTGTGCCTTGTTGTCTCCTGTGTGAGGGTCCCTCACTGCATACTCGAAGGCGTATCTGGGATAAGCCTACACAAATAAAACGCACCAATAATATATTAATGGATACAAAAACTGGCACAACCGATGTCTATTCCTATATAACTCACATAATAATCAACTGAAGCATGGCCTGGCGCATATACAAGTCCTCCTCCTAATAGACCATCAGCAGAGACCGACGCCGTCAAGGCGAGGAGGCACGATATCTGCAAAATTCAAAACACCACTTCACTCATGTGTTTTTACAATACGACAATAAAATGCGAAAACTTATTGCACTGACCGCTGCGTAAATATTCATTATGCCGGAGACGCACTGACGTGATGACAAAAACGCACTGCTAAGCAAGGAGCAATCTGAAGGCATTTATAGGCGATTGGTTTAGACCTTCATGTCTTATGTTGCGGATGTGGAATGTTTGGTGCGTACTCGCTCTAGCAGTAACAACAATCACCAAGAATTGCATCAGGCTTCCTCATTTTCGTAGAACAGCCTTCAGGCAGTGAAAACGCATGTTAATATGTAACGAGGGCTCGCTGCCCCGGTGCGCAGGACGCGGCTCTGCTTGCGGATGTGTAAACATTTTCAGTTGACTTCAGATCGGAAACCGATCAATCGCGGCGATGATTTATATGATTTATATCCGTGACAACTTAATATTTGTAGAATTTTAAATTGTAGGGAAGTTCTATAATCCGTGTTGTATTTCTGCAATGCGCTTAAAAGCGTTAATGATACGACGTTTTGCTCCAGTTGCGTTGCAGTCGCGCAGCGTTCGTGTGGCGTCTAGTCGTCGTAAACTAGTGGTTGATTGCACGCTCCACTGACGGATGTCGGTCAGTCTGATCATTATCAGATATTACTTGTAAACATTATGCATTAATCTTTTTGCATTTGTTTTATGCTTATACACGCTCGTGAACTTGATAGGATAATTGATTTCAAGTTAGAATACTCTGCTGTGCCTTGGCTACGTAGTATAGACCCTCAAAACAGTATTATTTCAGCAAATATTCCAAAGCTCTATCTCTCTATCTTATTTGTGCCGGATGGTTCTGTTTCTTATTTGCTGTCGTGAATTTGAATAACGATTACCCTATACGAAAATGAACAGGTACACCGTAGAGATGCTACGATCCTTACCCCTTTTGCTTCATCTAAACTAAACGTAAATATAAGTTAAACAATCGTTGTGTAATAACTAATAAGAAAAGCGTCTGGTAAATAACACAAAAAAAAAAATAAGTTTATAAGTTTATACCCTTACCAAATTGACTTAATATATTTTTGTGTTTAGTGTTTGACGACACGGTTGGCGCAGTGGTTAAGCGATTAGCTTTCTGCGCTATGTGTAGCGGGTTTGATCCCCGCACGGAACAAATATTTGTATGATCTACAGATAGTTGTTTCGTGTCTGGTTGTGTGTGTATGTGACATGTACGTTTGTAAACTGTACCCACGACACAGGAGAAATCTTAAATTGGGGCAACGTTTTAAAGAATCAAAAAATACAAAATACAAATATACAAAAAGATTTTATTTTACGCTTTTATATAATACGTATATAGATTCTAAACATCCGTTATTTATAAAACGTTTATGTATAGGTTTTAACTCAGCTTCTTTTCGAAACGTGCAATTAAAGAGCATAAAGTCAAGTGATTTATGATTGCCCAGTAGTTAGTTATAATGCGACAATTATTGGTTATTACTGGTACATTCTAGCCGGTGTTATTTTGTACTTTATATGACACCGAATGATATGGATTAGATCCGTTTCGGTGCCCCACATTTGTCAATATTAATTACAAGTTAACTTGACACTTGTTTTTACTAGTAAATTTAATGTTATACTGTTGGAAAAATCATCGAATAACGATGGAGCCATAAACATAAATTGGAATTCGAGTTGGAATGTTATACTGTAAATCTTGTAACAATACTCGAAATAGGCCCATATTAGTAAGGAAATGTATAGAAATAAATAATGTGTTTGATTCTAACACGGATTCCACACAGTATATCGCTTTTATAAACTTAAACAGTCAATCAAGATGAGCGAAAGCTATACTTAAAGAATTCATTCAAAGGATATTAGTGCGTTCTGGCCCAGTTTTGTTTGTTATAATAAATAGAATATAGATCCATTTAAATTCAAATCAATTTCATATGAATTAACTACTCGTATTGAACATAAACCTTGACAAGTTTTAATTGAAGTTTTTTGATCAGACCACCATATTTTTCATTTTCTTTAATTGTTTGAAAACACATCCACCATCAAATAAGTAAACAAGTCTTCACTTTCGTCTACAGTGCGTTCATAATAGCTAGTCTCTTGTCAAAGTTCTTTTGTCAATGCAAAAATGACTGTTTTAGCTTGTCCCAGGAGACTATTTAAAGTGAACAGTGTGTAGTTCGTCAAGAGAGTATAACATTGTTGTTTCGTTTGATCATGATTCAGTGTTCCGACAAGAATAAAGAAAATCTGTAAATATGACTGTTTGTTCCCAGGCATACAGCTGCCTACCAGCCACAGTGCTCGCGTCTTGTGTGGAGAGCGTCTGGTCTTGCGGCAGCGTCGCTGGCTCCCAGACACAACTGTCCCGCGCCCTGTGGCTGTGGTGCGGAGCCCTGGGCGCCCGCGTGTGGCTCCCTCTATTGCCACGAGACGCAACAAGGCATCCCGATTCAGGAAGACATACCTTCATGGCTAAGAGGATTATGCTACCATTTCATCTTAATATTTATCCGCTGAGTAAGTCTTTCTTCTTCGAAAAATCTGTAGATAATACGCTGCTAACTTCGTGGAAAAAAAGCAGTACCTTTGCTAGACTTTAGTAACGCTAGCAAAATTAGGCTATTAGACGCTTCGTCATCTTAAATAAATTCAATACATTTTGGTGGCGTTTCTATTATAGAGTTCTCTTAACCTCTTAATCTCGAAACCACTCATGCGTGTATGTAACGCAAAATAATAGAATAACCTTTTGTTGACAGCAATACTATTCGACGACGCTATCCTACTGGGCGCTGAAAACGACACAACTCTTTACGCTTCAGACTCTAATTCAGTGTTCTCGTTGCCGTTCTGTGTCGTCAATAGGACGGTAAGTATAATTATTTAAGATTAAAATGACGATACAATTGACGCTGTGACCAAGCGATTGACTTTCTGCACTACTTGTAGCAGGATTGATCCCGCACGTAGCGAATATTTTTATGGCCTAGAGATAGTTGTGGGTGTATATGCATGTGACATATATTTTAAGTTTGTAAACTGTATCTACGATACGGGAGAAATCCTAGTGTGGAGCAATGTTTAAAAGAAAAGAAAGAAGAACAACATTACACAGATGATTTCAGACGAGTTTTCTATAGATAGTATAAAAAAAAATATCAAAAGAATTATAGAGCTTTCTAACGCAAGACATAAAATCATGTGTCTGTTACTTATGTTATAATTATTGTACTCAGTCGACTCATATTACCACTACATCCCATTAGCAAATGTTAATAAAATCAAACCGCACTATATATTTCAGTAGTTTAGTTTATTAATCATCTAATTATAGCATTTAGGCTAATATATCACGATTGCAAAAAATGTGCTATTTAGGATTGCGTTTTTCCTTAATTAACTCGTTCAATAATGTGTAAACGTTTCTTTTTACACCAATACACCTAATAACTCAGACAGTAATCACGGACAATATTTGGCTACGAATAACGTGAGTTACAATTTAAATATGTTTAGGGTTTTTCAAACGAATGAGTTGGTACGTTGAGACATCTGTCTAAGAAACCTTTTTCTTAAGAATCCAATAAATAAGACACTGGTCTAATCGCGAGAAGCCTCATGTTCCATCCCAGTTGTGGTTTATTCTGAACTATTTCCTCATTATATTGACGCCATGTTGATTACTAGCAGCGTAGTACAGGAACATTATTTAAATCGGTAATAAGAATTCATGGCAATAAGAAGGGGTTAGGTCTTAGTCCATCACGCCGCATCAGGCCTGATGTGGGTTCGCAGACTACACACACCATCGAAAAATATATTTCCTCATCATGTTTTCCTTCACCGTTTAAACAAGTGATTATCAATTTGCACATGATTCTGAAAAATCAGAGGTGCGGACTGAGTTTTATTCCAGACCCTCGTATATTGAAGGCATGCATCCAACCGCTAGGCTATCCCTGCATCACTGCTGGTAAATATTAGCCTTACTTAAATTCTTTTTTTTATGGTTTGCCTCTTTCCAGAGTCAAGTGTACCTCCACCAAATCCTTCGTCAACTGCTCCGTCGCAACTTAGGCTATCACGCATGGGAGATCGCGCGGTCGTGTTCCCAACTCGCTTACTTCCCGCACTCGCTGGAACTGCTGCTGCATGAGGTGTTGGAGGAAGAGGCCACCAGTAAGGAGCCTATACCTGACGCTCAGCTGCCGTCTATTATTGAGTTCGTGCATGAGTTCCCTGTGTATTTGCAGGTGAGTGGACTAGTCAATTGTATATATTTCCGACCATAGGCCTCTTCAAAATTGACGACATACAGAAGGGGGAAACCCTTCTAAATCCATGAAAGCGGAAATTAAGAAAGAGTAGTTAGCATTACATTATACGAAAAAAGCTGAGTGGATTTATGCAGTTTCCTTTCCAACTTTTTTCAGACCTTATTTGCCACATTTATAACGCAAGTTCGATATTATTCGATAAAAAATATCGCTAGGATTATTCAATGCTGAAATAAGCTACCGCCGCTTTGTATGCAAAACAGTCGATATGAAATGATCTACATACTGAGTAACACATTGAAAATTTATGCAAACGGTTTAATAAAAGATTGCGCTGTAAACAGACTAATGTACAAATAGCCCATTATGCACGCTGCTGGTCATACGGGACGGATTTCATGTAAATCATTGCGGGCACCGACAGGCGCTGATTTGTGAAAATGGCTGATTTGTGTACACGGTTGGCGCAGTGATTGAGAGATCAACTGCTGCGCTACGTGTCGTGGGTTCGATTCCAACACGAACAAATATTTTTATGAGCTGTTTCGGGTCTGAGTCTTTGGGTACGTGAATATATGTGTTTGTAAACGCACCCATCGTGGGTGCGTTTACAGGAATTATTCCGAGAGTGGGGCTAAGCTTTTTTTTTATTATTTGATCTTTATCGACTGAGTACTGACTGATAGAGAGATTGTCCTTTTTGTGAATATTCAAATTGAAAAACAAAAACATCAAAAGTAGAGTATATCATGGTAATTTCTCTTCTAGACAGTGGTTCAATGCGCAAGAAAGACAGAGATAGCACTATGGGCCTACTTGTTCTCTGCAGCAGGCAAACCTAAGGAACTATTCCAAGAATGTTTGCAACGGAAGATGTTGGACACCGCCGCATCCTATTTAATTATATTACAGGTATTTAAATTAATTTTATTTTTTTGGAAAATATTTTAGTTTTTATAAATGATTCTGAATTTATTGTGTTTTCTTCTTGCAGCTGTTAAAGGTACATTATAAAAATACTGTACGCTTACTTTCCGCATTCTAGGCGGTCTACATATACCATAGACTCGACCAAATGTATTCAGTTTATAGTAGCAAATACTTCTTTACTTACAATTTGGGTTAAAAATCTTTTTAGTAAACAAGCTTTGATGCTTTTGCCACATAGAGCAGCGGGTCGTGTGGCGTGGCAAAAGCGATCTTTTGAGCGTGTTAGCACGCATCGCATTCGCTTTGCTGTTTGACGTAATGTATTTATATTAAAAATTTGAAGCGGTACGCCAAGCTTCGCTAGCAGAATTCAAGGAACCAACATTCGCTACGCCTTCGCTGTCTGTGTGGCAAAGGCTTTATTTATATATTTTACGACTCAAGCTCACGATATATTTTATCTCGATCAAATCTTATGTCGCTTGTTAAAGTGTATAAATAGTAGTTATATACGTAGGTATGTCAATAATTAAATAACAGTTGGGCTATTTTCTTTCCCATTCATTACATATATAATATTACTAATATTGAAGATCTTGCACACACAATTTAGTCTAACGTCTTGAAGACCAAAATGAATCATCGACATAACGATCGAAATTGATAAAATATAAATCGTCTAGCCGAGTTTTTGAACTGTGTTGGGACTGGTTCTGTGTGTAATGTAATATTATGTATTATATCTATTGCAGAACTTGGAAAGTTCTACGGTTAGCAGACAGCTAGCGACGCAGCTGCTCGACACCGCCCTGCAGCAGGAGAGGTGGGATCTCGCCAGGGATCTTGTCAGATTCTTAAGAGCTATAGGTATAAGACCGAGTGTTTTTTTTTAATAAACTATTTAAAATACAATAATTTCATGTGATAAATATCCAGTGTTGTCACAATTTGCGATGAATACTTTATCGATCGCTACAGTCGAAACGACCTTTATATTCTTCGTTATTTGATAACAAAATTAAAATACCGTTCATTTACGTTATAACAGTTACTGTACAAATATCTTGACTCGGAGCAAATACTTTTTCGATGCGCTCTGCCATTGCGTTGTTTTATCTGAATGCTTTCCTCGTCTGCACTTCAGCTGAACTTCTTATATTTATTATTAATAATTAATCTGGTTTTTCGTCTGTACTAAGATCCTAATGACGTCGACTCGCCGAGGAATTCGGTAAACGTTCAAGCGAAGTACGGCCAAGTGGTGCAGTCGCAAACGGTCAGCCCTAACGCCGAGGACTTGTCTGTTATACTGGGCAGTATGCAGGTAATAAATAAATGATCCGGCTTGATGCTTAGCTATTTTTTATATATTGGAAGAATTATGATCTTGAAAACTACATGATCCACAATACACATTTTTTAGCTGTCGGGCAGTCGCGGGCGCAGCTTCAGTACGACGGTGTCTCCGCGCGAGCCGTCCCCACCGGCGCACGCGCCGCCGCCGGCCGCGCCGCCGCCGCACAACCCGCCCGCTCGCGCCACCGCCGCCGTCAAGCGGAAGAAGTCCGTACCCGCCAGGGCTGATAGGTACGTTTGTAGCTGTGCGCTTGCGCGGGCGCAACTTTAGCTTTTTTTAGCTTTAGCTACGGTCTCCCTGCGAGCCGTCCTCGCCAGGGCTGGCAGGCAGGACCAACATTTCCGATTGAGGAGCGTAACTTCACAGTTAAGACCACAACGAGAACGTTAAGTTTAATGTCTTTCAAAGTTTAGATATTTCAAAGGTATTTAAAGGTTTTCCAGACTCAGCTCAGCAGCCACGCTTGCGATCACTACACCATAGATGTAGAAAACATAAAATAGAAGCTTAACAACATTTTATTCAAACAGGGACTCATATAGCGGCACAGCTGAAGAATTCTTCATCGACATGATGATCCAACGTCACGCGCGCCTGCTCCTCTCTACTGCGCGGTTATACGCGCTGGGGAAGATGGCCGCCGCTCTCGACTTACACCTGGTGGCCTGGCTTGCCGGGGAGAGGGAGCGAGCTGCCAGGGTCGACAGTGCAGTGCTGTGTGTGAAGAGACTGCACGAAGACTTCTCCTGGCCGTACCCAGTCGTCAACGATGCTGAGCAGTATATGCAGCGGAAAGGCAGCACTGTTGCCAGTAAGTTTCTATCGCCAGTCAGTCTCATCATGCCTCTAGTTGCGAGTTAATGGTCGCATTACACTTGGTGTGAAAACATAATTGACAGCATTATTGTCTTTTAGGTCTAGATGCTCCATTATTGACTGAACTGTGTCAACAACACAGCCAAATCATACAGTCGTGTGGCCCAGCTTAAACCTACGTATCCGAATCATAGTAGTAATAACGATGTTTTAGGTTCATACACACCGTCGGCTGAATCGGACAGTCTTTGCGGTGATAGTGGATACATGAGCCTACCACTGCGAGCCGCTCTGCCGTTGATGTCAGGCGCAGTACCCGTGTCGCCCGGACCCGTCAGGTAAACAGTCCCCTGTTTCATGATAGCTCTCCACACTCTCTCTCTAAATATCTAAAAACATTCTCCACACAAGCCTCAATAATATTATGGCTGACAAAATACAGGATTGAATAAAGGACTCGCGTAGCTTATATCACAAGTGCGCATGCGTACTTCGAACTTTAATTTTTTTGTCGTTGCTTTTTGTTCAGTTCGGCGGGCGAAGGTAGCGTAGCGGAAGGCGGTGGTGTGGCATGGGGTGGCGATGCAATGGGTGCAGGTGAAGAAAGAAGATACGCCGCTCTCATGGAGCGCTTACACCATCACCAGGCCGAACGAGGCTCACACACCTCGCATGTGCAGCTCAGGTAATAGGAAAGGGTTGGTGGTGAGAAAAAAACGTTTTTGTTCCATCTGAATGTAAGCTAAATCTCATTCGATGCGGTTAATCGTCAAACAAAAACGAAAAAAGAAACCGTTGTTACGAAGTCGTTTTCGGTTTAAAGATTTTTTAATTCTCAAAAAAGATACAAAGTCACTTACTTGAGAACAATGTTTACCTTATGCTAAACTAATTATAACATCGATTTCGTCACCGCATGTTAAGTTATGAATCAATGATTAACCCATCCAATGCATTCTTATGTTATTTGTTATTCGTGATTAAATATTGGGCTAACTGTTTCTTGAATACATTGAAAGAGTGTACATTTTTTATACATGAGGGTATTTTGTTGTATAACTGTGCTCCTTCAAATGTTACATTTTTTTTGCCGAACTTAGTTCTCATCTTTGGTAAGATCAGAAAACTAGCTCGGCGACTACTACGTTGGGTTACTTGTTTTACTTTAGTAAACGATAAGTTAGTTTGCATACTTTTGTTAAGAGCCTTACGGATAAAAATACATGTGTTGTAAATATATAGCTGCCTAATGTTCATTATTTTTGTTTCTTCATAAATTCTGTTTGTTGATGTTAAATATGGGTAGTTGAAGATCATTTTTACTATTTTGTTTTGCGCAACTTGGAGATTTGCTAGCTTCGTCTTGGCCGCACTGCCCCAAACTTCAACCAAATATAGTAGGTGTGGTTTTACTAGGGCGTTATAGATAGTGCGACGCAATCTATGCGGGATACATCGGACTATGTTTCGGAGTGATCCAAGTAGTGACGTTAGTTTTGTTTTTATATGATCTAAGTGAGCATTCCACGACAGAGAATTATCTAGTCTTAATCCGAGATATATTTCACAAGCTTTTTGCTGTAAAGGTATATTGTTGATATTTAATTGTTCATGTGGAGGTATTATTTTATTTTTTGTTTTGAATAAGATATAGCATGTTTTAGAAATATTTATCGTTAATAAGTTATGTTGGAACCATGAAAAAATGTTGTTTAAATCATCTTGAGCTTGAAAAACCAAATCGTGAATGGAAGATCCAAAATAAAATAAGCAAGTGTCATCTGCATATAAAGTAAGATGACCATGTAGTTTAATTTCTTGTATGTTATTTATATAAATTAAAAACAGCAGGGGACCTAAAATAGATCCCTGGGGAACTCCACACGTTATAGGTAAAGCGTTACTTTGATAATTATTACCCATTTTTACTAGTTGTGACCTATTATTTAAATAAGATTTGAACATATTTAATGCACTACCGGTAATGTTGATCGTTTCTAACTTTTTAAGTAGGAGTTCGTGACTTACGGTGTCAAAGGCTTTTTTAAGGTCAATAAAGTTTTAACTTTTAATTTCCTTTTAAAAATTTCAGATACTACCTCCAACTGATGACGGAAGCGAGCTGCGTAGAATGGGCGTTAGTCGTAGCAGTAGTGCTACGCGACGCGCTCGCCGTGCTACGGACTACGAACGCGGCGCGAGGCAATGAAGTCTCCCTTGACGGCGTGCGGCGACTGAGGCGCGCGCTGCAGGATATCTACGCGTGGACTGATGCCGAGTGGTAAGTTATCATCATCAGCTTAGATTACCCATCCAAGACCTATAGGTCCAGCTTCGAGTCGTATCTGATGCCTTTGAATATCAGTATAACGCTGTTTCAATAACATAATTCCTGTTTCCAGTCTTGGCTACAAACCATTCATGATGGCGATTAGCAACCAGATTCCATTCCTAACATCGATCATCAACTCCCGAGAGCGTCGCCTATCGATGTCCAAAACTCGCGTACGAACATCGAGCACCGGTTCCTTAGGTCAAGAGTCGAAGCCGAAGCCTCAGACCCAAGAGGCAAAGCTCCCACCGCCGCAGAAGGCCGAGGTGTCGAAGCAAGCGCGAAAGGAGTCCGGGGGGGCGGAGCCGCCGCCCTTGGTTGTGGCGTCCCCGCCCCGCCCAGCTCCACCGCAAAGAGATAATGCGTCCACCGGCTGCGCGATCATGTAACCCTCTTACATACAGTGCGTGAGACCTGTGCACGTGTCCTAGATGAAAGGTTTTCATAAAGTTTCGATGCGTGCATAATCGGTTGTGGTGCAAATTAACATATGTTTAAGAATACAAGACGATAATTACACCTAAGCAAAAGGACGAATGACTACACCGTGCATTGCGTTGAAAAGCGGACGAATACCTACTCATGCGCCACTTTATATATGGGCGACGTAACGGCTGTTTTATATGAACATAATGCAAGTTAATGCTTGTGTTCTCGCCCTTACTCGAACTTTTTATCGAAACTTTTAAAATTCAGTTCAAATTGGTTTTCTTATACTTATGTAGGGTTAGCATAGAACTTCGGTCGAGATTTTAGATAGTCGTTAAAATTAAGCAAGAAATTTTATTGATTTAATGAATTTCGTACTTTCTTATTCTAGAAACTTTCTTGTACATTAAAATTTTCACTTTTTTCTCGACTTTTCCTAATCAATGTTCTATCTTGTTTTGTAAATAATTAGGTAAAAATAAAGGAATCTTATAATAAGTGACTTTTTCAACCTTATGAAAATGTAATGAATATTATGATCATTTTGGTGCTGACTAATGTATACATCTCAATATTTGATTTATGTAAATTAAACCATTATTTACTTCTCTAGTCTATTTCTAATGTTAATTAATTTATTTCTATCAATCAGTTGTGGTCTTGGGCCTAGAGTTGAGAATAAAAACAATTAATATAATTAATAAAAAGTAACTACCTCGGACCATATTGGGCGGGGTTATATTTTTATACCAAGTTTTTATTGGAAAAAATTCTATTGATCTTTCACTCGAACATACTCAAGCGCATCTTTAGTTTGCTCGTTTCACATAATTATTACTTTACTCTAGGCCTTAGACTCGACGTTAGACTAATTTCATATATTTATTATCTATTTATATTTTCAATATTGTACTTATGAATTAATAAGTATTAGTAAGAATTAATATTAAATAATATGATATTTTGATTTGGGAATGAAGTAGGTACTGTGTTCGTAGATATTGTCTTTGGGCTCGTCTTCCTGGACGATATTAGTACGAATTTATTGTTTAATAGTATGTAATTGTTTGATGTATAAGTAGCGGTTTATATGTAGTAAATATTAGGTAGAATTGTGTTAGGCTCAGTGTCCAAAGGTGAGATAACTTTGGGGATAAAAGGTCCCCATAAGTTAAGAGGACGTGTATATGATTTATGCAGTTTTAAACAATCTTAAAAAATCTTTTTTAGTTGTCACTTACGGAATTCTATTTACAAATGTTTTCTCGCCTATGGTTTGGCATCAATAGGTACCATCAAATGGCAACTTTCTAGAACACTCCACTGCCAAATAAAAAGAGAATTTATGAGTTAGATATACAGGAGTTTCAGGTTAGTACTAAAATAAAGTAAAAAACGTGTTTCCTACTAACAATGTTTCTGGTAGTAAAATTAAAATTAGATTAATTAAAAATTATAAAATTTCTATGAAGACAAAGATTAGGTTTTTCAGGGGTAGCCTCAACCGATCGTGTTGGAATAGCCTCGAGTGCAGGATCAACCTCCTTCAGTATTTTCATCACACCTAGGACTTAACATCTCCAATAATTTGATCCTTAAATAATTTCGTTGTAATCCACTGATATAAAACGCACAAGATGCCGCGTTATTCACGAAATTTCTATAAAAATCGGTCATTAATACTTTAATAATTGAAATTGTGTGACTATCTTTAATATCGCAGCTAAGACATCAATATTTCGTGTCCATATAGCTGTTACCGCCATCTAGCGTTCAATTCTACACTCGAACCTTTGGCACCAACACAGATCGAACCTTAGATACTAACAGTACAAGTAGGTGTAGGATTAATACTTTCAGTATAATTATTTAATCAGTATAAATTAAAATTCACATATAATTCGTCCATGAGAACAGCAATAACATTTTGATTTAGTGTTGTAATGTATTTTGCTCATTTTTTGTGATGAGATTAATTTATTTTTGTGTTGCTCAATTTATAATCTCGTCGTTGTATTTATTACTCACAATATACTACACTGTGACTTATTGCGCTCAACCCACTATCGTCTAATATCGCTATAGTCTCGATATGTGTTCGATGCCCTAAAAGACGTTGAAAGTAGAACAATCTGAGAGACATTCAAAACAAACTATATGTCGAGAAATTAAACATATCGAAAGTGGAGCGATATCAGCATAATGATATGATTATCACAGTATAAAGAACATGATTAGTTTCTTAATCTTAAATACAGGATACAAATCAATAATTATGAAAAGAAAATCAGTCTATGTAGTGACGCCAGCTTTAAATCGTTTCCCGCCATCTCGGTGCCAATTTTTCGTAATAGTATCTCAAAGTAAATTATAATTATTTTCATAACTTATTAATATTTAAAATGCCGATTAGTACAAAATATTTGATTTTGTTGTGACCATAATAAAAATTTACAAATTTTTACTTTTTAAGTGTAACATCTTCATAGTCATCTTTATTTTTAAGTTTTATTTTTCTTCAAATGATATTATTTAGTTAGATAATTAATGTAGGAACACGCTGAAAACGTTTTAAATAATTTATTTTTCTTACTGTATTATGTTGTCCTCCGTGTTGTGGTACCGAGGGTGTCTATCATCGCATCCACATAAGAATCAGTCATGGATTTAGCCCTTTGGCCTTTGGTGTCACAAGCCATAATTTCAACATTGTGTCATTAAAAAATATATCAATTCATTTCTGAAGCTGAAGATATCTTTAAGCCCATATCCGTCTACTTTGGCCTATCGGTAAATCCAGCAGTGATTCAAAATTTGCCATTCTCAGCGTGTTCCTATTCTTAGATGTTAGTAATGTGAACTTAGTCTCTAGTGTCATCCAATTACTAAGAAAATTAACATAGAATCATTCCAAAATTATCTTTGTGAATTGAAATAGCAATAATGTTTGAGCATTCCTTTTACATTAAGATTAGTAAGATAATTAGGTCAATTATTAAATGAGTGTAAGCGAATTAACTGGGGAATCATCATTATTTTGTCAGTCATCTGATATTCATGCCGGTGCTAACATAGTGTAGAGAGCCAAATGTTTGTTTGATTTAATCTATAATATTAGTAGTGAGTTTGAACGTAACAAAAATTAAAGGCAATATAAATAGTATTTGAAGAAACGTATTATCAAAATAGCATGTTCATTATGGATGTTGAACCTGGCGTACGAATAAATAGTTGGGCTAAAAGTAGAAGCGTGGCTATATCTAGGTTTACCTGGCTAGAACTAGCTGTACCCGGTTTAAATTAGCTCCAAACATAACTCGCTAAATGGCGAGCCTCTCATATAGTACAGTCAGCCTAAAAAAGAGGTTTCCGCTTCTTTTTCAGGCTGATTCTACCACTAGAACAATAAAACATCTTATGTGCAACATCTTTTAACCCGTAAAAGACTTTTAACCGTAACATTTTGTGAATATTACGGTTACAAATCCCGGCTATGGCGTTGTGTGTATACTACATAGCATAGGTACTATATCCATTACTCTTGTACATTGTGTTAACGATGCATGAGACCATTTATTTTTGTCTTAGTATCATACTGGGTAATAATAGCGACTCGTCCCACGTCTTCTACTTCGAATAGGAACGTCTCTCTTTGCTCATAGTGAGCGTTAATATCGAGCACTAAGTAAAGTTCATTACAAAAGGTACTGGCCGGTGCGAGCGTGTGGCAGAAAATTTGGGGTGCTAGGGGACTATATTATTAGTTGTACTACTCGATAACCACAACTTGTCAAATTGTCAGTCCACGTCTGCCGCTTTCGTTTACAGAAGCTCCGTTGTCCCACGCAAAATTGTTTCGGTATGCACTCATACACATACTCACAGCGTTAACGTACGCTCTACGTGGCGAGCAGGCGTCCGGGCAAGCGCCAAGTGACAAGTTATCGTTATGTATTAGTACATAGCTTTTGTTTTCGTTACGTTCAAATATTGTATAAGAATGTTTTTTTCGTTATGGTGTTATTATCCTATCATTATTCAAAATCTATTATTATATTATTACATTTTCGATTACTATAGCTAATTATAATTTAAATAAAGTTATTGCGATAATACAATGTTTAGGACTTTTAATTACATTATCTTATGGAGTTTAAACACCTAAGATGACGAAACGATTGTGTTATGTGGGTAGCCTGGTAAATCTGGCGAACGCCGCTGCGTCGGTGTTTAAGCTTCATTATGTAAAATGTGACATAACCGGATGTCATCCCTCACTTTATTTATTTACTTTGAATGTTCATCGTTGTAATTTTATAACAAATTTGTAATTATTGTCAATTTGGTGTTTAAAAAATATAAAGTAAATAACACTACGGTCTCTGTTTTATTGTTACCCTCCCTAAAGTCTAGCCCACACCGCGAGCTAACTTGGCCCATGAAGCAGTGGTGTTTTTTCTGTACCGACTGCATTTAGATCTGCAGTTACACGGGCGTACTGGCTGTCCACCCCTAACCCCACCTATGTAATATAAACGCCACCATACGAATCATCGCCAAAATGTGGGTGTAGAATAAAACATTTCTGACTCTTATGAGTAATACTACGTTATCGTGTTTGTACCTTCACACCTTATACCGTATAAGAGGGCAGTAGGGATCCAGGGAGTGGAAGAGGGGTGAATGGAAAAAACACTGAAGGGATCCCGAAGTTGAATTAATCGATTTCTTTTACTAAATTGTAGTATGTAAACTTATTATCCCTAGTCCCTCAATTTAATAGGCTGCACCGTGGCAGGCACAAATACAAACGGCACTAGGTCCACCAGTACGATGGATTACTTACGGGCTTATGACCCAGTACCTCTTATAGAAGTAATGACGATTAATACCATAGGCTTAGAATTTCGCTATGATTAATACTGATTAATACATTTCTATGTGGTCATCCACAGACAACGTAATGTCCAAAAAGGATATTCTTAAATATCCCTATTTATCCTTTTTGGACATTACGTACTTTTTTTAAAGTTGTACCACATGTTTTTAATGTTGCCACTACCAATAATCTTTCTTAAAGGCCGAAGGTTTTCTTTATATGTATAATCATCCAATAGATTAAGAAAAAATACCTATGACAGGCCACTAAACAAATATAATATAGTAAATAAGAACTAAATTAACAACTTGTCACATAGTTATAATTTATTAATAAAAAATATTATTTTCTGTGGTAGTTTCCGTGACATTACGAGTCAAACAAAAGCGTTGGTTGACAACACTGAAATGAGCTGTCAAGACGTTTTACCTTTGAGAGAATGTAGAAACAATTGATTTTACACGTTTTATATAGTTGTTTTTCTGAAATTATTTACTTTGTTTATGAAGATAAAATATCTAGCCATTTAACTGTCACACGATGGCAGCCGCGGCTCAAAGCGACTTATCGATCGCGGAGCTGAAGGCTGAGATCGAGAGGCTTGGCCGCGAGCTCGACCAAGCGAGCAGCGAGAAGATCCAGTCGGCGCAGCTGGGTCTGGTGCTGTTGGAAGAGAAAAGCTCTCTGCAGCAAAGATGCGACGAACTCGAGAGCCTGTACGAGAACACCAAGCACGAGCTGGAAATCACACAAGAGGTTAGTGGCCTACATTTTGCTCATTTCACTCTTCATGCATTAATGGGTACATTAAAACGTGCCGAAACGGGCATTTTAATCCGCCTTTATACAATTCATATTATGCACTACTTTCCAAAAGTCATAAGTGGAAATTATTAGTATAACCTACATACACTATTACAGTTTTTGTAGCTGTTTATCTTCTTCCAAACTCTAAGTATTCCATAAATAGTTATTGTGACTGCTATGTTAAAATGATATTAATTACTGTTACTTTCTTATTTATAATTCAGAAAAGTTTTACCAAACTTGATATCAAAACAGTAAACTTTTCTACCATAACTTTTAGATTAAAATATTCCTTTTCTGTTCTTTTTCACTTCATTACATACAATTGAAAGTATTATTTTAATACTTAATTAAAAGTCTTACAAAAGTGCTATATTTCCATCTTGTAAATAATAGTTTAATAGCCTGCTTATCAGTGCATGCACAGCCGATTTATTGTTTAACTATTATAATTGAAAATTCATTATTCCAAGGAAAACAGTTACATGAAACATAGTGTATACAATTAGTTATCCTTAACTTTAATATGTAATTATGTATTAGGATATTTATAAGTATTTATTTATATGCCATTAATTTAGAGTGATGGATTCTAATTAGAAAGTTTTGTTTATTACTTCAATATGATGACTGGTTTTTAACTTTTTCATCAATGGTTTGATGGGGTATATTCACAGTGCAATACAAAACATTATTATTCATAACTGGTAGCAGCCCTCTGCTTGACAAAGACTCTGTCTAAAAAGAAATCATTGCTCACCGTAGGCAAGCTGTTTGAAAGCTTACAGTAATAAGTTTATTAGTGTACTTTGAATAGAAAATACAACATTGGCTAAAGAGATTACCATTACAGTCTTTTAAAAAACATATATTTCACTAGTAATTAAGTCGATAAAATTAACAAATTTGGAATATTATACAGACTTGGAACAACTATCCGTAGTCCATGCAAATGTACAAATAGTACTAATTAACTATAGTTAAAAAAAAAAAAAACTGAAAGCTAATTTTTCAATTATCATGTGCTATTGTGTCAATGATTAGCTTTTGAAGCAAATGGCAAAAAGGAATAAAATATTCATATAATTAGGTCTTCAAATATGAGAATAAAACATCATTTGACATCTAGTATTTATATTTTTAGACAAGGTCTATTTGCTTAAGCATTATTTTTCCTAAATATGCACATTTTGTTAGATGAAACATCATTACTTTTTTGTCGTTTAAACCTCAATTTAATTCCATCCATTTATTGTCACCAGGCTCTTATGAAACTAGACACAACACAGAAGGTAACAACACGGAGCGGTATAGAACAAGAAAATGCTCTCCTCAACGAGTCTGCTGCCATGGAGAGCTCTCTCACACTGCAGATCCTGGAGCTGGAGAGTGAGAGCAAACAGGTATTATTATATTTTTTATATTAACTTCTTGAGGCAAGTTGGCTTGAATGCATGACTAGAAAAGCGACATTTTAAATGAGCCAGTATTGGCCCAGTTGAAAGGAGGAGGAGAGCTCCTTCAAGTTCTTCAACTTTGATACTTCTTCTTTAGTATCTCAAATCGAAAACTATCTCAAATCGAAAACGAGCTCCTTCAAGTTCTTCAACTTTGATACTTCTTCTTTAGTATCTCAAATCGAAAAATATTGGAAGCTTCACTACTGCATGCAATTGCAAATAATAAAACAAGAAAAACTAAGATATTAAATCCACCGTGCAAAGAATGGATAAATAGGAGCCTAATAACCTCAATAAATAAAAGGAATGAGTTATGGTACAACCTGAAACAAACACCTACAGATGAGGAATTAAGAAAAAAATTCACTCAACAAAGGAATACAGTCAAAACAAATATTCAATCTGCTAAAAACCAACATTATTATAAGAGTTTTAAGAATTGTCAGAAGAATCCTTTAAAAATGTGGCAACTTATAAATAGACTATCAAATAACAAACAAGAAAAGAACCATACGCCTTTAAAAATTACCTTCTCCACGATGACACTTACAAATATAAAACAAATCTGCCAATGCTTTAACACTTTCTTCTCTACAATAGGTTCTGAACTTGCCAGTAAAATCCCCCAAAAATTTAATAATAATATAACATACACAACAACATACCGCAAACCTATAAACGACAACGAACAGTTATCGAAACTAAAACTAACCACCACAAAGGAAATAATAAAAATAATAAATAACCTAGACGCAAACACCAGCTCGGGCCTAGATGGGATTACTACGAAAATTATCAAATGTACTAAGAATGCCCTAGCTGAACCCTTAACAAACTGTATTAATAAATGCTTTAAAGAAGGATACTTTCCCGACACCCTAAAAATAGCTAAAGTTACTCCTGTCTTTAAATCCGGAAATAAAATGGACCCCAGCAACTATCGACCTATATCGGTACTACCAGTGATCTCTAAAATATTTGAAAAAGTACTACATAATCGCCTAAATAAATTCCTGGCTTCGACTGCTTTCTTATCAGAAAAACAATACGGCTTTCGACCAAAATCTAATACTGTTTCCGCAACTGCTGATCTAGTCACAAATATAAGGCTCAATATTGATAACAAAAAAGTCGCTCTAGGTATATTCATCGATTTAAAAAAAGCATTCGACACCGTCAGTCATGAGATTCTTTTAATGAAGCTGAAGTCTGCCGGTATTATAGGTACAGCATATAAAATATTTAAATCATACCTCACAAATAGATATCAAGTTGTTAAAATTGATGACCAGCAATGCGATCCCCAATTGATTACTTTCGGAGTCCCTCAGGGTTCGATTTTGGGCCCATTGCTATTCCTGATTTACATGAATAATATACATGAGATTGGGCTAAAAGGAGAAATAACTTTGTACGCTGATGATACTAGCTTGTTTTACTTTGGGAACTCAATAAACTCAATAATAAATGAAGCTCAACATGACCTGCACATTTTACACATCTGGCTACAATCGAATCTTCTCACCATCAATGCCTCAAAAACAAACTACATAGTTTTCGCTGCCAAGAACAAAAAAATAGGCGATTATAGTCCTCTTTCAATTAACGGCGAAAAAATCAACAAAGTGTACAATGAAAAGTACTTGGGCCTACTCCTAGACAATCAACTTACCTGGAAACCTCATATTGAAAAAGTCTGCAGCAAACTCTCTTCACTGACTGGTGCACTAAGAGGTATTGTTAAGTGCCTCCCGAAACACGTACGATACACTATATATAATTCTTTGGTCAAGTCTCATATAGATTATTTAATTGAAGTCTGGGGATCAGCAGCTAAAACTAATATACAAAAACTACAAATAACACAAAATAAACTGATTAAAACCCTATTCCAATTTAACTATCTAACGCCTACCATAAAAATTTATAAAGAAACCAAACTAATGAACCTAGCTCAAACGTACAAATACAATGCTTGCATTCTCATCAGAAAAATCCTAACAAAAGAAATCCACTCGCAAATTTCTCTCACAAAAAATATAGATTACCATAAACGTACAACCAGGCAGGCAAATAACATTTGCTTGAGAGCTCCCAGAACTAATTACGGCAAAAAAGCTATTTTGTATGAAGGAGCCCAACATTACAACAAATTACCCAAGAATATAAAAGATACAAAATCGCTACAAGCCTTCAAAAAGTTATTAAAATGCCATATATTAAAGGATTTTTCGTTAATAGATCATACAAATTAATCTTATCGTTTAAGCTATTATGATGCTGTACACCTAATCTTGCCTGGACCTGCATTAACCAAATTCTTACCTATTCCCTCAAACTTACTACCATACCTACCATAGCAAAAAATTACATAATAATATTACCTCGACCTTACAGTCACTATGTCATAGGCCTTAACAAATATCTATTGTATTTATCACCGACCCGCAGTTACTATGCACGGATACGTGCATGTTTGTAAACGTGCTTGTATTCTTCTGCACATACCCGACCTTTTTCTTTTTTTTAACAGACACCAAATTCTAACCTTTATTTATACGATACTATCGTTTACGCTAATCGGTCATGTTATTTATTCTAATATTGTATTTTCTCTATAAGTGATTTTTGTAAAGTCTTTTGAGAAAATAAATGTCTATAACCGTAAAACTGAATGAATGGGCGATAAAATCTAATTTTGTTTGGCGAACTTATTAACCACGACAAATCAAAGATGAAAATTACTGTTTCACTACCTAATACATAATGTTCGTATAGTATTATTATGATAAGCCCTAGATGTCTGTCGTAAATTATAAACAAATGTTTTAGAATATTTTTATGTTTGAAAATAACAAAACATGTTGTAACTTATATATCTGAGTAGATATCCATGGACATTATATCTCTTGATCTATGTCAAATACATATATACATAGGACGATTATGACAAAACCAGTACATTACCGTGAATATTAATACATGCATATTAGTTATCGATTGTGTGAGTAATTTGCAACAACCGATAAGGGAAAACTCGCTTCGTTTTAAAATTACCGCTGAGATATTATAGCCGCCTACAGTACACTCACTAACACATGGCGATGTCTTCCGGCCGCTGATGTAAAACACTTTAATTTTAAGTAATGACGAAGTCCTCATTATCTTATTAAACAATTTTCCCGAGACGCATCTGACAGCATGCCTACGCTCAGTTTAATGAAATGGGAGCAATTGGCGTGAATCACCCGCGGACCCTCGGAGCAGTGCGCGCGAGACGCCCCTACTCAACACACTCCAACAACATTTTCTATTAAACACCGGTTTTATATATACGATAATATTATTTCGAACGAAGAAAATACGGCTAACCGTGATTAATCATAAGTAATCAGCGTTTCAGCAGTTGATATAGGCGCGAACCATGTAGACCTCTACGTCCGTGATGTAATGCTCCGAATGGCGTAAGCGCAGCCGACGGGAATCCATAACACTGATCCAGAAATACATTTTTATTTGCCCGGCCTTGATTCACGTATTCACGCATTACTCAATGGTGTGTGGATTTTTAGCAATGCACACACATTTTGTGCATTAGTGTTTTTTGAATTATGCGGAATATTTAGTGAGTGTGCCAAGTGTATGTGTGTAAATATGTTTTAGAATAGTGCCCGCAGATTCCCGGCGACAGTGAAAAATGAATGAAGGAGGCGAGGTATTGTGTTATTTCGTGTTTATTCGACTTTCGGGCTAGTAGGGAGAGGTTGGTTGACATTACTCGTGTTTCACGTCTGGAGTGTTTACACTAATAATGGAATATTGTTGACATTTGTTTAGTTGCTGGCAAACCGCCAGAGAAACAAAAACGGCTAGATTTAATCTCCATTTATAGGTTTATCGACATAAAGCTGCCCCGTCCCCAAGTTTATGTTTCGCACATACATAATTTATGAATTCATTCAGTACAGTCCTTTTATGTTCGTATTGTTTGTGAGAAAATGTCCCGATAGGGAATTATACTGACAGCTATTATTAAGTTAGTTATTTGTTATAAATTGTATAGTAATGTTTGGACAAATAAATGTATTTATGAATACACAATAGTATCTATCATTTTCGAATTTGTCCAAACTATAATAAAAAGCAAACAATTAATGTAATTTCAACTAAATGACCTCATTCGCCTACTATGGACTACGGACAGTAGCACTTACAAATAAAAATTTTAGACATAGAATCATTTCAAACTCATTCATCTATGTTAACAATATTATTTAGAAAGATATACATATAATATTAATGTTAATAATTCATTCAACAACATAATATTCCGTAGTTTTAATTCCACCACAAAACTGCTACACTTCGTTAATTCATCACGTAGGTATTGCTGTAAGTCACGAACTATGCGTAAGTGCTGCGCGCCTGTAGGTCGTTTCTGTTATCACTGTAACAGATTTGTGTACAATGCCTGACTCAGAGCGCATAATATCGTCCGTCGTCGTTCCTATCGTTTGCCAGTGCACTTTATTGTATTCCCGATTGGTCTTTATGTTATGTAGGAGACTGGATTTATTGGTTTAAATGTAGGGGACGCGTTAAGGAAACATTTTGGTTGATTGGACAATGCCAAGTCAATTTCAAGGCCCGAAAGAATTTCCTGTTAGCAATTGTCAACAAAGCAGTAAAAAATATTTTATTTGGAAATCATGTCAAGAATCCTAGTACTTCTATCTTCTGTTTTTTTAACTACAGCCTATTTCCCTCGTGTCGTTAATGCAGTTTACAGACATAAATTTCACATGAATATATTTACAGAACCGGAAAAATTATCTGTAAACCATAAAAATATATCTCGAGCGGAGATTGAACCCGCGACATGTAGCGCAGAAAACCAAATCTCTACTTTCCCCAGTTTGCCATAAGGGCAATGAAATCTATCTCAAGCCAGATGTGTTCAGGCGACAGACGCATTAATCAGAAATGGCAGTGACTAAAAAGTCTACCTAAGAGTGAATCAGAACCGGCGACGGTTTTATCCGACATACCTAGATACTATATACGTTTCTTTTCGTACCTATTTGAACTGATGGTAAAAACTTTTTTGTTTTTATAAATTAATTTTCTAATCTCGGGCTTTTATTAGAGTTGCTGACACTAATTGACATACAATTAGTGTTCGCAACGGTCCACTGCTAAACTTAGGCCCCTTCGACTATGCATGACGATATAGCGCCATTATAAAATGCTGGTTTAACGGATTGCTGGGTGCAAGGAAAGAGCATCCACGAGCCAGGAAACGTAAAATAGTCTGGCGTGCCGAGACAATTTCATCTTCGAAGGGGAAGCCGCTACCGCTATTTTACCAGATAAAACAACTTTGTGTAAGTGAAGTTGTGTTCCGAGTGAAGCGTTTCGAATAATGAGAGGAAGAACCCGAACACAAGATAGACCAACTTGTTTAGGCTTTAGGTCGGCAACGCTTCATTAATCTAGGTTGTATACGTTATAGGCGGCTTATTATCACCCGACCCGTTAGTTCGTTTTCAACCCTATATCTAATTTAAAAAAAAATGGTAACGACTTATCCGTATGATGTTACGCTCTCTTTTAACCCTGATCTTTATGTTGGTCATAAATCCACGTCACGCCACAATATTATAGTGTTTCAAGCTTCAGCTATACGCGAAGAACTCATGTTTAAAAAACACACTGTCGAAGGTAACTTTCTGTTAGCTTATGCCGTGAGGCTTGACCGTGTTACAATTTACGACTAGCCGCTCCCACTCCCAGCCATTTCGCTTATTTGCAAAATAGGCGGGGCTCATCACCAAAGTGCTTGTTTACAAAGCTTGATGTGTTTGTGTGAGCTAATCAATATTATACCGAACATAGATATCCTCCCATAAAGCGCTTTAAAATATCATTATTATCCTAAGAAAATGATACTGACTATCAAATAATTACGTCGCTTGGTGATTACAGTAAGATTATTTCCAATAAATAATGGAGTGAAAAACTCCTAGCTGCTTTCACTGTACCTTTTTAACATCGCATTACTGTGCGGTATGATAATTATGTGTGGTATTGTGGTGTTGATAGTTCAAAACGTTTTTTATTCTCTGTATGTGAATACAGAAAATGATAGATGTGCAAACCAATTCATTGCACTTAATTCGAGCATTAGTAATAAAGGAAAATAAAGACTTAAGTTCAATAGATTATTTTGTCAGCCCTTACTCACATAATCGCTCCCTATAGACAACTACAGACAGGCCCTTGGGAATATGGTCTTAACATAGTAATGTGTTCAGAAACAGTGTGTTGTTATTTTATACTATTTGTAACACAACTTTAATAAACGGAATTTTCTGAAATTAGTTTGTATATTTTTTTAATATCAAATTCTTCCAACCCACCCTTGATATAGTCCGAAAATTTTTATCTCAAAACTATTTGGTAAAAGATTAAGTTTTGATATATTATTATCTCAATATTCTAATTGGCGTGTATGAATTTGCGTTAATTGCGTTGATTCCACCTGATCTCACAATTGACTTTTATCTGCATCTTTTTATAGTCAATACCAATAAATTGAAAGTATTCTGTGCAGTCAATCTTCAAAAACAACCATGGCTGCGTTATACGAACTCATAATTATGAAATCAAAACCGTTGTAGTACCTAAACCTAATTCAATTACTCGAATCGAGGGATCGAGCAATTGACTACACTAAACGACGTTATCGTTCGTAGCAATCGGAATCTGATTGCTATTCCAGCATAATTGATACATCTCACTTTAATACATAAATTTTGTTTATGGTTACAAGTAGTAATGCCACTGAATATCGCGTGTAGGGAGCCGTGGTGTTTTGCCGTAAAAGAAACACCGTAACGTAAATTGTATAGGCATGCCGTTTCATTTTATTACTTGTTACCTTTATAATGTTTAAATTGTAGTGCTTTGTTTTTTTTATAAAGTACATTATCATATTTCATGTATATAGGCCACTATGCTATAAATACTTAATTGTTGTTTTTTTTGTAGTTACGTCACGAACTGGACCGCGTGGTGAGCGAAAGAGATCGCTTGCTGGCCGAAAGTTCGGAGCTGGGCCACGACAAACAATCTCGTGAATCAGAGCGAGTGGCTCTGAGAGCTGAACTTCGAGAAGCCAGACAGAGGGAACAGAGACTGCTCGTCGACATCGGAGATTTGGAGGACGAGAACATCTCGTTACAGAAGCAAGTGTCCGCGCTTAGATCATCACAGGTATCTAAATTATTTATATTCCTTCCTGGCCGAACCTACGAAAATTCGCGCTTTCGTCAGACGAAAACCTTTTTTACCAATTCCATGAGAACTACTGTTGCCATTACTATCATTCATAAAACATTCACATTTCAGAAGATATGAATGCAAGTCTATTGTATTGTATTATATATATATATTGTAGGTGATTAAAACAGGTGAAATTCTTGGAAAGAACGCCCAAGAGACAGGCTTGTTCAGACATAAAAATAAGCTAGACAGCTTGTGACGCACGGTGAACTTTAATTATACGAGCTACACGTACGTTAGCACCTTACGTGACCTCACAGTTTTAAAGCCAAAAATGTTTCACTAAACAAACTATTCACGGCATAACTGTCCATCGTTACTGCTATTCCCCTGTTGATATTTTACTGGGAACTTTGGAGCCGTGCCCAGCGCTAGTCGTGGAGCGTGCTGCCTAATTGATTGGCCCATATATCTCCATGCAAATCGAGTCTGCGACTTATGGACTATCGAATTATCCAAACAGTTACACAATTTGATCATAAAGTGTATTGGAATAGTGCTATTGGGAAGGTTACGTATTGCTTCATTGGGATTAATTGTACTGAGTTTACCATTCTTTGGACTGATGTAGCAATTGAAATGCTAGATTAGATTCCGAGGGTTGCTAATACTGGTCTGGTGGTCTATCTAGCTAGATTCATTGTATCATCCTGACCATTTACTGCGTCGGTGGAATTGTCCATTTAATCAAATCGATTTATTACAGGTCGAGTTCGAAGGTCTCAAACATGAAGTCAGACAGTTGCGCGAAGAGGCTGAGAATGCCCGCGCTATGGCTGAAGAGACGGCAGCGCTGCGTCGCATTGCCGAGCGTCAGCTGGCGGAAGCGCTTGAAGCGCTACAAGCCGAGAGAGAAGCTAAATTCGCCGCAAAGAAGGAGCTCGATGCACATCTCAGCAGGGAAGCCGCCTACAATATCACTAACTTGGCGTACAGTATACGAGGTGAGCAGATAAAGCAGTAGTTTAGGGTTTTTTGACTGCTAGTCAGGCACCGTATAAGTATAGATTAGCCGGACATTGGCAAAAGTCGAGACTCAACATGCTCCATGATTTCATACATAATACTAAGATTACAAGTAACCTTATATTAATGATAAGTTCAGACACACAAGAACTAGTGAAGATTTGTGAATGCGTGACAAATCGTGTATTGAACTTTCATTACTCCCTTGGTTTTTGAGCTATCTATAATTAAAATCGTTAATAATCTCGTCCAGTAGGTAATCTATTGTTACACCGGACGCTGGTTGTGTCTTAATGAATAAAATTTAAAAAATGTTACAGAACTACGATCCGAACCAAAATTCGTGTCCATCCGTGTACCGCAGTGATTTAGCCGCGTTGTAAAATTTGAATTTGGAAGTAAACTATAGAGCTGACACTTCAGCTTACATTATAATTTTATAGTTACCCTCAAAATAATAGTAAACCGAATCAAATATGACATTTCGGTTTCATTTGTTGTCTGTCCAGAATGTTTACTTTAAAAAGCCTTAATTTTCGTAAATCTATTCACTTTTAAAGTTATAAAAAACTTCTTTAACTTGGAATTTTGTTGAACGAAAATTATATTCACATATTAAAGTTATGGAATCATACTTTCAAGGTAAATATTATAATATAGTCTTAAAATTCTTTTTAACAATATGTATAAAATTATCCCCTTTAGTCCATCGTACGCTTTTGTAACAGACGTTGAAGAAGTTATCGTGATGTCTTACGGCATCAAAATGTCGCGAGCCGCCATTTTTCTTTGTCTCGAAATAAAAAACTAACATTCTCGTGGTACAGGTATGCCTGAAGACGGCACGGAGGATGAAGGTGAACCAGGTGGTTCCTCATCAGCCGAGCTGGCGAGTGCTATGGGCGACCATCATGCCGACTTGTTCTCCGAGGTCCATCTCCACGAGATATCACGACTTGAGAAACAACTCGAACAGGCACACAACGAAAATGTGAGTTAATATTACAAAGTAACCTGTCTTTAGCACTCTGTCTTCGATATAAGACTTAAAGTCGACATAAGAACTTAACATAGTATTGAAATTAATTAATAAAAATAATAAGATATATATTTATTCATGTAGACTAGTTAAAGGCGCTTATGAATAGTCAGACTCTAGTTGCCACATTCCAAAGTGTTGTTATCTTATGGAGAAGAGTGGGCAAGAAATTCTATCCACTCCAATTGATCAATAATGATAATTATTGTTCTTAACTAACCAGAAGTCGACAAAGTTTCGGTATTATATAATAATTAATTACTAAACTTATGTATATGCACAATGCTTCAGCTGCTTTGACGCTGACTGGATCAGCCAAGTTTAGAATGACAGGCGGATTTGCAGCTATTTCCATATTGGTTAGATTTAAGCCATCGAATATGACAATCCTTATAATTTGCTACATCATTTTGATTGTGACATATTTACTTGAATCGTGAAATATATAGTCAATCTGTAGTTACACAGTATTTTAGATTCTTTTAACGACATTTGACACGGTAAATGAGTTTGACCTTCTGCTTAAATTTTTGACCACTTTGGAATGTTTCTCAAGATTTGGGAATTGAAACCAATTAGATAACAAGGCTAAAAGTGGTAGCCTGTCATGTACGAGAATACCTCTGAGTAAATGAGTTGAAATGTAACCTATTCTATCTAACATTGGATTAATACAATATTTATTATTTTTATTTTTACATGCATATGCCTTATTGTATAAGGCATCTGTTTGTTAATACTCACGTCTGGCTACAGATCTCCTGCTTTAATTACATTCTATTGTAGTTAATAACAAAAACAAGTACTATTGTGGCTATCTCTACTTATTGTAATGCAGGTTAGTTAGCCTAACTCATGAGTTCATGATGAGTACTTCACCCGAAAATGTTTTTTTATAGCTTATGCTGGCCAAGTTTGTTCGGACTTGTATAATAACTTAATTTTTTATTCCTGTAGAGTCAACTTCAAGCATCTATGCGCAGCGCGCAGGTGACAGCGGAGAGCGAGAGCGCGGCGGCTGCACTGCTCCGCGCCGGTCTCACGCGCGCCGCCTCCAGAGTCTCTGCACTACACGCTCTGCATTCAGACTGCGCTCCACTGGTCAGTGCGGAGATGTTATTTGTAGGAATGCTAACAAAAGTTAATCTTAGTCAATCACTTTTAACATAATATTTTTCTTAACAGGACGACGAGAAGGTGGAGTCCGGTGGCGTATCAGCGCGCGCAGCCAAGTGGTTAACATGGTGGCGAGTGTCGGGAGGCGAGTTGTCTGGGCTGGCTGCGCTACTGGGAGAGTTACAGTCGGGTGCGCTGCCGGCAGACGGCACGGCTGCGTCTGCGGCAGCGCTGCAGAGGGCTGCGCTCGCGCAACTGGCAGACCGCGTTGCGGAAGCCGAGGTTCGGTGTGCTGCGTTGCAGGCTGACGCGGATCTGCTCAGGACACTGGCTGGAGGTGCGTCACTAGCTCTTACTTTATGTGTACATAAGTTTTTATATCTTAACTTATTAATATGCAACTAATTATACATACATTTTTATTTCCAGGTGCGGGTCGCGCGCTGTCGACGGCTGCGCCTGCGCTTTTGTCGGCGGCAGAGACACTGGCGCAGATCTACCATCATGTGTGTGCAGTCAACGGGACGCAGCCCGAGAGAGTGTTGCTCGAACACGCTGGACAGAACGACGGTAAATTTTGCTGGGGTTAACTAGTGTGAACAACTCGCGGATGTTACTATATTGCCTGAAATACTGAGAAGTTGAACAAAGAGAACCCAAGCGTCGATCGTTATCTACTGAAAAGTGTTTGTGTCGTCAGTGACGGGTGCGGAGGGTCGCGGCGCGGAAGCGGAGGCGCTTGCACTGGCTGCGGGTGAACTGGAGGGGCTGCGGGCCGCCGCCGGCGTGGCGCGCTCCGCCGACACGCTGCTGGACCAGCTCACGCACCTGCGCGCCGCGCTCGACACCGCGCTCGACTCGCGCAACAGGCACCAGCCCGGTAAGCGACGCACCACACCACACTCTGCTCTCCCCGAGGCTACGTATTACATGATATCATTAGCTGGAGGGGCTGCGGGCCGCCGCCGGCGTGGCGCGCTCCGCCGACACGCTGCTGGACCAGCTCACGCACCTGCGCGCCGCGCTCGACACCGCGCTCGACTCGCGCAACAGGCACCAGCCCGGTAAGCGACGCACCACACCACACTCTGCTCTCCCCGAGGCTACGTATTACATGATATCATTAGCTGGAGGGGCTGCGGGCCGCCGCCGGCGTGGCGCGCTCCGCCGACACGCTGCTGGACCAGCTCACGCACCTGCGCGCCGCGCTCGACACCGCGCTCGACTCGCGCAACAGGCACCAGCCCGGTAAGCGACGCACCACACCACACTCTGCTCTCCCCGAGGCTACGTATTACATGATATCATTAGCTGGAGGGGCTGCGGGCCGCCGCCGGCGTGGCGCGCTCCGCCGACACGCTGCTGGACCAGCTCACGCACCTGCGCGCCGCGCTCGACACCGCGCTCGACTCGCGCAACAGGCACCAGCCCGGTAAGCGACGCACCACACCACACTCTGCTCTCCCCGAGGCTACGTATTACATGATATCATTAGCTGGAGGGGCTGCGGGCCGCCGCCGGCGTGGCGCGCTCCGCCGACACGCTGCTGGACCAGCTCACGCACCTGCGCGCCGCGCTCGACACCGCGCTCGACTCGCGCAACAGGCACCAGCCCGGTAAGCGACGCACCACACCACACTCTGCTCTCCCCGAGGCTACGTATTACATGATATCATTAGCTGGAGGGGCTGCGGGCCGCCGCCGGCGTGGCGCGCTCCGCCGACACGCTGCTGGACCAGCTCACGCACCTGCGCGCCGCGCTCGACACCGCGCTCGACTCGCGCAACAGGCACCAGCCCGGTAAGCGACGCACCACACCACACTCTGCTCTCCCCGAGGCTACGTATTACATGATATCATTAGCTGGAGGGGCTGCGGGCCGCCGCCGGCGTGGCGCGCTCCGCCGACACGCTGCTGGACCAGCTCACGCACCTGCGCGCCGCGCTCGACACCGCGCTCGACTCGCGCAACAGGCACCAGCCCGGTAAGCGACGCACCACACCACACTCTGCTCTCCCCGAGGCTACGTATTACATGATATCATTAGCTGGAGGCTGCGGGCCATCAATGGTCATTCGATCGACCTTATTGTAAAACTAATTCACCATTACAAATACTATTCATAGATTTATATGAATCTTTACGAACCCCCAGGCCCCCAAAACGACCACTACCTGAAATTCCGAACTCCCTACTACACTCCCATAAAGAAACTCAAAGAGCAAAACAATTGCAAGCTCAAGATATCCGACACCAAACGGAAACTGCACAACTTGATCACACACTTACAATCCTTAGACATTGAAGTAAACTGCAAAAAAGACATTGTATCCCCACCGAGGAGTGTCAGAGAAATAACTAATTACTTCGAAAATATGTCCAAGTTGCCCAAAACTGACGTTGGCTCTACCCCTAAAATAAAAGATCATCTTAGCCAACATGACAGTTTCCGCCACAAAAATTCCTTGATTCCATTTCTGAACACTGCCTTGCCCTTTCAAAACTCCGGAACGACTATAAGCAAGAATATGAATGTAGGCAGCAGAGTAAACTTGCACTCTGTGTGGAAAGACGCCATGTTGAATGGTGGGAATGTGTTTTGTAAGAATGTTCCAAGTCAGAGGAGCGACGGGCATTTGGCTTCTGGTATTAAGACCTCGTTGAGAACCAGTCTGGTGACTTGCGTCATGATGCTGCAGTACATTATATGATGTTGATGGGACTCCAGTGTATGTAATGGATTGCTTGATACTCATTAATCATTATAGATTTTTCTTGTGTTGAATTTTAAAACTTGATCTAATTGGTCAATTTTGTAATGAGTCATAAGATTTATTTTAGTTTTTAGAATTTTTATGTCAAAATGAATCATTTGTATTGGTATTTTAAGGTTTATTAAGTAAAGTTTGAATTAAAACTATTATAACTAAATTTTGTATCATCATCATCAGTCCACATTAGTGCAGGCCTGTGTGATCACTACATACAAATTATATCATATTCCATTATTCACAATCATGTGATACTTCTTTTTTGGTTAGATAATGCAGTGATTTTGTTTCGTATTCTCACGGTAAAGTTAGTTTTGTATACACATTACTTCTCTAAACATCTGTTATTTTTTATTCAGCAACCGCCTACATTGGCTCCCAAGTAACCGTCTATTATATTATTTATCAAATCGAATATCCCACGCAGAAATGTCGAAAATTTATTTTCCTACTAAAATTCAATACTTATTCCAGTGATGGAGACAGAAGAACGCGGCGCGGAAGTCATGGAGCTCCAAGAGCAAGTGATCAAGCTGAAGTCGCTACTGTCCACCAAGCGGGAGCAGATCGCGACGCTGCGCACCGTGCTCAAGTCCAACAAGAACACCGCCGAGGTGGCGCTGGCCAACCTCAAGTCCAAGTACGAGACCGAGAAGATCATCGTCACCGAGACCATGCTCAAGCTCAGGAACGAGCTGCGGCTGCTCAAGGAAGACGCCGCTACCTTCTCCAGTGAGTACTTCTGTCAACATTTTTTATGTAATTCAGCAATCTAGCAAGATGATTCAATTAGGCATCCCATAGAACTGAAAGTTTAAGTACATGAAAATATATCTAACGGTATAAAATACACAAAACGAAGACAGGTAAACATTTCAAGTGGAAGTGTGTGCAAAATAAAATAATACAGAAGGCTTGCCATATTATGTGAATGGAAAAACTTTAAAGGGGACCATTACATGAGACATGTTGCACGTTTCTTTATTTACACTCGAATGCGTTGTGTGCAGGTCTCCGCGCGATGTTCGCGGCGCGTTGCGAGGAGTACGTGACGCAGGTGGACGAGCTCACGCAGGCACTAGCGGGCGCAGAGGAGGAAAAGAAGACGCTCAACCAGCTGCTGCGCCTCGCCGTGCAGCAAAAACTGGCGCTCACGCAGCGCCTGGAGGAGCTGGAGGTATGAGTTTCAAAAAAGTATTATAAGTAATATAATAAGTAAGGCAACATTCTTTTTAAAAGATGTTTGTAAATTTTTAGTTTCACTTTACTGTTTCCATTTTGCCAGGTGGACCGCGAGATGCGCACGCGCCGCGTGCCGAAGGCGGGAGGTGGCCCTGCGCGTGCGCGCGGACGGGATTTCTAGCGGCTCGTGACCGCGCTCAAGGCCGCTGCCGCCGCCCTGCGCGCGCTGCTCGCTCCCAGCTCGCACCCACACATACACACCTAGAGCCGGGATGGACCATACGCTCGCCACGAACCGCGACCTAATTCTTACCCACTCGTGAGTGTTCGGTGATCGGCACCCAAATGTCCGAACTGTAGTGTTCGGGACGAGTTCACGTACTTAGATGAGCCGTCGGACTTGCGACGGACTCTCTTGCCACGACTCGCCGCCCTAGCGACCGAACCTGCTCGATAGTGTTCGGCTCGGCTCGAAGGGGCGGCTGACGCGATCGATGGCGTCACGAATTTATAGTGTTTAGTGTCGAGCGCGGCGCGACGCGTGACGCACGCGCGGCTGGCGGACAGCGATTTTTATATCTACGGTTCCCCTGGGACTAAATTATTTATACGTTTTATAAAAAAATAATCTAATTAATCGTACGGGTGTGGCCGGGGGGCCTCGACGCCGAGCGGCCGGGCGGAGCGTACTGCGGCGCCTCCGTGTACCTGTGAACCGTCAAACTGTGCAGCGCCGCAACGCGCGACGCCCGGCCGTTAGTCTAGGGACGAAAAAATAGAATTAAATTATTTAAATATAAAAACCCCGTCGACGGAGCCCTCCTGCGAAGTGAACGGTTGGTGTTGTAATAT
Source organism: Shargacucullia verbasci (assembly GCA_947562105.1). NCBI lineage: Eukaryota > Metazoa > Arthropoda > Insecta > Lepidoptera > Noctuidae > Shargacucullia > Shargacucullia verbasci. Next base: position 3,819,435 of record OX387297.1, on the reverse strand, counting down.
TAAAGTTGACTGATTTTTACCGCGAGGCACGCTGCGGGCCGGCGCGTGTCCGCTGCGTGTCCGGGGCGGGTCGGGTGCGTTGTTGTTGTTGTCGTCAGTTCCCGCGCTGCTCGGGTCGATCGCGTCTCCTGCACGTACTTCACCCACGCGCCACCGATCAGTGTTTTGATATCGAATTTCCTCAATATATCTATCTATTGCACGTCGTAAATTGATGTTTATCGAGTATTTTTGTAATAGCATCAGTGTATTTTATTACGCAAATGAATTTATCGCCGTTGTTACGATATCGCAGATGACATGGTGGGGCAGGTAACGCACTAGACAGTTAAGCGCTAATCTGTGGTACATTGGGTACGTCCGCACTGGCCCGTGCGTTGCCTGTCCCTCGCTCCGCATCAGAGACACATTTTCTTATACGTGTGGGGATTGAACGGGAGTTACGATAAAACAGTGCGACGTTATTTTTTATGATATATTTATTGTTCGAATCTTATTATAATAATAGAATCCTCTACTCGATACGAATGTTTAGTACGTCCAGTTAAAACTTTCTAAAAAGAAAAAAATATTCGTCGACGTCCATCCATTGTGTGCGCAAAAGACTATGTAATCTGTTCTGTAGTGGATACGTTTGTTGAGTTGTTGTGGCCCTCTGCCGAATACTTTCGTCCATCTTGTTCTAGTTGTACTCGTAGTGTTTCAGTATGTTTTGTTAGTGACGTTTAGACTGTCGTGCGCCGGAGTTGTTTGTACCGGACTCACTCGTCCGAACAACGAACCACTGCGAACGTAAGAAATGTTGCAATTAGTGTTTAAATTTAACCCGAATTTGTTGTATTGATGAGCGTTTTTAACTTCAATAGCAGACAAATAACATATATAATGTGTGATGGTATCCGTATGTTCCGTGTACATTCGCAGTGGTGCGGCGCGTCAACTCCGGCGCACCGTTGTGTTACTCTGCCGTCCTGTGGCCTCGCCACACGCGTCCATTTCTTGTCCATGAGCTGGTCGAGCCCCTCTGATGTTACAAAACATTACTATAACAAACCATGTACTTTCAAACACATATTTATTTGAAATATCGTATTAAAAAGTAAATGTAACAAATCAGTTGTCGTCCTTGTTGCTCAATACTTTGCTCACGGGCGCCGACCAGCGAATCTATTGATAAGACAAAATTTACAAAAATGAAAAAAGATTTTATTAAGTGTTACGTATTTATTGTTTACGTTATCGGATGTGATATTGGCAGCTTCCCGTGATACGGTTGAGTACGACCGCTCGGTGACATAGTCGTTGACCTTTCCTAGCGTCTCATTGACCTTAGGCTAGTTGGACCGTTCCATGTAGCGTGGGCACTCGCCCTAGTAGGTATTTTTACTGGTTTAGGATAGAGCTAGATACATTAACCTTCAAGTATACTTAGTAGGTAATCTAGCGAGGATGCAGTCCTCGTGTAGTAAAATTGATTTGCAATATTAACTGTGGTAGCGTAATTACTTTGCATAGCTCAAAGGGCGGCGGACGCTCGCGGCTCAGAGCCGCCGCGCGCCGCAGGACCAGCGCCTTGCATTTATGTTTATAGGTATAATAATATATTGACTAGCTTCATTAGAGCATTCTTCATGTACTTAAACGATGGACTTACCAATTGTTAGCTTTAGTATATATTTTTCTTTTCTAAGTATTATTTTTTCGTATGTAGCTTAGCAGCAGACATCGTTTATGTATTCTTATGTCTAGTCACTGATAACTCCGCGCGTCTAGTGCCTGTTTCATCAACGATATCATTTAAATTATAATGAAACGCGTACTAGAGTCGGTTTGCATCGACATAATAATATTTTTATATGCAATTTGTTATAAGAGCAGTATGTTTTTCGATAAATGATATTCATTGCAACATTTGCACTTGTCTGTATTTTACGACACTGTTGAGTTTGCCTTATTCACTTAATATGTTTTGGAGACCGTTTATTTGTCAGATGTATTGTTGTTTGTTAAATGTGACCGACTATATGTTTAGTGCGCTGAAACTACTTCAGCACTACATATTATGAGTTAAAAGTATTAGTGCAATTGAAATTTGGTTGTTCTTTATTCATAAATATATTTTTCGTGTATTATTACGCAGTATTTTTATATGGTGGGCATCGCTCGATGTCTGCTGCCACTTGCCGGTGGTGGTGATCATAGCGATTAACCAAAAATAATATTTTTCTTTATACATTATAACATTTAGATGATTATTTTGCTTAGACATAGATATTACGTTATATTATAGAGTAACTATTGACTATGAGTTATATTATTTAAAGATGAAAGTTTTGTTATAAAATGCCCGCTACTTTATTATGTATTGCGACATGATTTAGGTGTTGGACAACTCGAAGCATGAATGTTCCCACTTCACGTGGTCTCATTTTAATCTGTAGCTGAGTAAAACGTCAATTAACTAAAGCTGGGGTGCGGCTGCGAGCTGTAACATTATGGTTTGGAGTAAACTAATTGTGCCGATTCAATGTTCTAATGTAATGTGATTTGTGAAACAATGCGCTTGCCGGCGAACCCACGCTCTCGATATAATATTGCACAGTTTGATGGTTCACTCTGTATGCAGAACAATTTTTCTAACTTTCCTTTCAGATGGCCACTTATTTATTTGCTTGTGTAATCGAACAAGATTACAAGTCTTTTAGAATCTCAAAAACCCAATGAGCTTGTTTCGAGTTTAAATGCGGTGTTGTTTAGATATTCACCGACAGATATAATGAACCAACGCCGGGAACATATCATGACAGAGCGGATTTATTTTCACTGTGTAAGGCACACCGTGTTGTCACAATGACTGATTTCAATCATGTATGAGAATAATAAATGATATATTTAAAACATTTCTTGTGGTTCTTTTTTTCACTTCTTTTCATTGCACGGAGCATGACATTATGGGTTTTCATTATGGACTCTCCCCTTTATGAAAGTCTCACTAGAGATGCTTAACTTATTATATGCCAATGCTGTGGCCCCGTAGAAACCAAGCTTAAGACTATAGTTTAAATAAAAGTTTTCATACAGAATGTGTTAACGTTTTTACCCCACTAAACATAAGTGGATTTTTCTGATTTTTTTACATGTTATAGACATAAGTAAAAACTAGGTCGTCATATTTTTTTTTTTATATTGGTTAAATTTTGAAATAATTAACTCTCAAAATGCGTTATTTTAACAAAAAATCTTCCTTGGTCTTATCTTGTGATAATTATTAAATTAATCAAAATTTTGAAAATAACAAATGTTTAGACCTTGTGAATAATCTGAAAAAGGGGTGGAGACCAAAATCAAATTAATTCGTTAAGATTTTGATGTAAGAATCGTTAACGCCCAAACACCTGTTTTGCGCGTATTTCAAGACATTTTTGTCAGAAGCCGGAAGCTAAACGGGACTCTTAAAGAACCCGAACACAAAGAAATAAATGGTATGGATAGGATATATAAATGAAACAACCATATGAGTTTAATACGCATATTATGTACATACAGACTGAGAATGTTTCAAGTTATAAATTGAAAACAAATAATTTATTCTTATACGAATAAAAATGCATATTTACAAGACGTCTCTTGCGTACGTACGAAATTTCTCTTAATTATGGATACAACACTAATATTTACAGTATCACTCGAGTATTTTAGTTTATATGAACGGTTAACAACATAATTGTGTTCACACATTTGATGATAACTGTACGAGTACACCGAGAGTATATGAGAGTAAAATATACGAATTTTTACATTGAGCTTTTCTACAATTTTTAATAATTGATGCATTAGTTACAAGTTCCAAGAAGTGTGGAATGAATGAAAACATTTATAAAAATCGCATTGAAGAACGATTTTTTGTCACCATATTTTCTGAATAAATGTAATATAGGTCTAATATTATGCATGACCTAACATCCCTGCACTCTAAGAACTAATCATACATATATACGTAGTATTTTTACACTATGAATATGTTATCAATGAAAACATCGGATCTAATGCGAAATATATTTCCCGCCTCTATTGTAAATACTGTAAGGACTAAAAAAGCAAATGACTTCACTGATCCATCTTAAATATAAGATTATTCATAAATATTACTGAATTTACCACTATAATAGGTATAAAACAGAACTTATAATGGAAAACAAATGCTTTACACAGTCAACTGTTACTACCGTCATTGCATGTCATATCATTATGTGACTGACTGTACATTAAAAATAATTTAAAACTATTCCTTGTAAAAGTGGTAAATTTAAATAGATAATTTCTCACGCGATTTGGCAACATTCTTCATCAAACCTGCTTGCAAACGGATTTTTACGCTGATATTAATCTACTGGAGATCCAAAAAGGCCGCATTGAGCAATGTACTATGAATCTCATCAGGAACTGTCAAACAGATGATTGCTGAATATGAACCTTACGCGAATGACATCAATATTAGTGAATGAAGTGGATATTTAGACATCTGTGATGTGAATCACATTAAGTTTCATCTAGAGCGGCCTTTTTCGATCTCCTGATTACAGTTATTTTATCACAGTCTGTAAACATGCGCGTCCCCATTTTTCTAAATCTAAAGAAGCTGACTATATCGTTTAATGTGCATTGTTTTGCGACTAACTTGTCTATGTTAACGAATGTATACAATTTACCGATGTAATTTAACATGCTTATTTTGGTTGTTCAAATTTGAAAAAAATATTAATATTTTAATAATCATTCTCCAAACTTGATACATGATAATATATTAGTAAAATGCATTATGTCTTTTCTATGTTACTTAGATGTGTTAATAACTAGAATGTATCGTGTAAAAGAATGACTGCAACGCTGACTAGACTCATTGGGACCACTGTCACCGTATGCGCTGAACTGGATACATTCTTTGAAAAATTACAAGGGTTCTTAATATTTACAGTTTATAAGGGAAACAAGCCTCTTTACTGCCTCTCGCTGCCGGTCAGTGCCTTAATGGACTTACGTTAGCTTCAAAGCAAAATGTGCGTTATATACAATAGCTTGCAAGATTGACAAAATGATCGTAGTTATAATAGATAGTAGAATAGAAATATGTATATTTATATTTCATTTATTTTTCATGTGTTCAGTAGACACACTAGAAACTCGGCGCTGGCACTTATTTAGCTTTTACCCGCGACTTCGTACGCCTGGAGTTTAGAATCTGATATGGAGCCTATATTTTAAGTTAGACCTCTAGCAATACATCGGTGAAAACTGCATTCAATTCCATGCAGTAGTTTCTAAGTGATGTGTGTACAAACAGACAGACAAAAATTATAAAAACTGTTGTTTTGACTTCTGTTGCTCTAATAAAGACCTCTCATATTAGATTTTCTCCAGTATCTATAATGTACAGACATCGCCCTGTTATAATTTTATTATATGTATAGATACGAAAACCGAACTCAGTTTGTCAGTCTTGCAACAAATGGATAAATAATTTTAATAACTTAAAAATGCTCATACAATGTCACCATTAAAAGTTTAATAAAACTAAAAATAAATTATACTTTAATATTTGTAGGTACAAAATATTAATAAATCAGTTGCGAAAGAGAACGAGTATAGTATTTAGAACAGAGTACTTTTATATCATATACGAGATACATTTATTACTAATTACTATAGTAAACAGTCAATTTTATAACCGTTTGATATTTTACTTATTTATTTAAAAAGGCCACGAGAACAGACTTAACAATCATTTTGTCTTTCAATTTTAGTTGTCTGATATAATCATGCATTTTTATCAGCTGAGTTGGTTCGGCAATGGTAATAGACGCAAACTTATAGTTCGTTTCGTTTTGTTGCATTGATAGTGGGGTAGCTTTATACTTTTGAATTTTTTGGTCCTTCGAGCCGAATTAAGCTTGAAGTAAAACAAATATAACAATATGTGGAGTCCCCCATTGTACTGATCTATTCGTATTAAAGGAAGACAAAACCTGCTCGCTCCTTAAAATATGCTTCGTTTAGTTCTCATGGCCAAAAACATCAATAAAAATATATGGTCTCATATTATTATTAGTTATGAATCGTGATGTGATAAATACATACTATTGAATGATTCAATTATTAACTTTAAGAAATCAGGGCAGTTGTGATAAATGACTTGAAGGTTTTGAACTTTATCTTCTGTTTTATATAATTATTTGGTGATAGATAGAACTTATTATTACATAGATCGTATCGACTATGAATTTTAAACACTAATTAAAAACACCAATTTTTCCCATTAATAATAACTGAAAAGCTGCTTATATTTTGCAGTGTTATTATACCCTAAAGGAATACACAGTACCCAGCAACGGACATAGAAAAATCGGTTTTATTCTTAGTGTAGGATGACTTAAAATGAAACTGACTGAATGGTTACACACATTTCTACGCGCCTATGTTGGTTATTTTATTTTAAAAAGCTCGATGATTAAGTCAGATAACGTGTTTTATACCTTGGTTAACGTACGTATTGTTAAGCCGTAAGGTTAACAGGCGGGTGGCTCACAATATGCGTGACTGTCACAGTAACTCGCACACTTCTGACACGTCATCTACTTACCATAAAATGCACGTACAACTTCAACACGCGAACAATCACAAACTCCTCAATCGTGCGTTCATCTACCACCTTATGTAACCAATTTATAGTGTAACCAGATCGGCGATATCTTTTTTAGGCGGGACTGTTGAAGGCCTGAAGTACTGGCAGAGGCTGTCATATAACTTGATGCGCTGCGCCCGCGCGGCCCATTCGGCCGAGGCGTCGCGTTCTCCCGTTAACTCGTCGTCTTGTCCCACGTCCCACGTGTCGGGGGTGGGTTCTGATACTTCCTCGAATGGCTGTGTCGGTTCGGGGGCGTTGTCGTCGGCACCTAAGACCTGCAGGTAGTGTTCAAACAAAGATCAGCGACATCGCTTTCGGAAAATTTGATCAGAACAGAACGCGCTGTATGAAGAGTAAGTGTTAAATTAATTAATGATTCATTTTAAAATCCTATGTCCAGTTGTAGATTGTAGTCAAATAATACGTGTTGTACCTGCGCAAGCGCATGCGCGAGGTCACCGGGCCCGGGATGCATATGGCGCCGTCGTGCTAGAGCACGTGTGCGGCGCGGTGACAGTGCGCATGCGCTACCTTCCACGGGGCCGCACCCAGCGAATAGTACTGTAGCGAGCTTTTGAAAACGGGTCACCTGTAACGAATTAACTTGATTTTATATGTGAAGTGAGAACAAGAAAATTAGCAGGCGACATTTTCTTGCAATGTAATAAAGTAAAACAAATCCCTCGGACAGAGGCCAGATGCCGTGCTACCTCGAACACGTACTATGAATATTCAAGTACCTGCGCCGGACAAGAGTGGTCCAAAGCTTCATACAGATCGTTCCTCAAATAGTGTAGCGCTTTGGCTGCAGCTGCGGGGTCGGGGTCGGCAGCGGCGTCGGCTGCGAGCGCGCAGTAGCAGGCCTCGCGCAGCTGCGCGCGAGCCGTGCGCGCCGCGCTGCTCAGCGATGCGCGGCGTAGGCGCAGCGCCCACAGGTCGTCCAGGCGCACGCGCGGACTGCTCTGGTTGCCGGGGTTGCCGCCGAACAGGTAGTGGATCTGACGAATTGTGCAATGTTCATATCAATATAATCACTTTTAAAAGAACCGAACGAAAAGTGTTTATATACACGTGTCTGTGTATTTTAATCTATGGAGAGATTTTACCGACCTTTTTCACAGGGTCATACACGAGCTGATGAGCGAAGCGCGGCCTCGGCTCGTTGGGCCCGATGCTGTCGTTGCGGTACACGCACGTCCACGTCATGCGACGCAGTGAGAACACCCACAGCGTGTTGTATACTCGCTTGTCTTTTTCTTTGCTCATACCCTGTAGTAAAATATTAAGAACTCCAATCAATAATAATAATAATATCGTACACCCTTAATCTCTACTTTTAGAAAGAAAAACAGCGGGGCAAGCCTTTGTATCTTGTGTCGCAGCTCAGTGACCCACAGCGCCCAGAGCCCCCGTCCCACCACACAGCTCATACAAGGTGTATACTAACCGAGAGTACGAACAGCTCATCAGTGTCGGGGTCTATGGTCGCTCTCTGCGTGAAACCGGCGGCCGGGGGCGGGGGCGCGGCGGCCCCGCGGCACAGTGCCCCACAGCGCCCAGAGCCCACGTCCCACCACCACAGGTCCACTAGGTGCTCCTTGTTGCGCTGACCCGCGAAGATGTATAGGCGACGCTGAATCTGGCAAGTTCAATTGTAGTTTTTGCAAATGTCAAAGGAGGGTTGCAAATGACATTTAAGCCCAAGTGCTGGTTTGTGACACGAGCGGTACACAAGTAATAAAGTTTATTTATAAGGATAATAATTATTCGGGACTCGAAAGTCAAATCAACATTCCTAACGATGTCACGCGATCACCGTCTTTGATCCTTCGAGCCGGATTTGTTTTAGTGCCACCGGCATTTAATATTAATTTATAAAATTACTCACTATTCGATTCGATTCGAACACCCACATTCGAATTTGGTCTTTCGTCGAGTAAGGATTATTGATTGTAATAAGTGCAGACAAAAGTAAATAAAAGTGATTATTCTGAAGAACTGCAATATCATTTCATTTCGTTAAATTCCGTTTACGTATGCAAAGCGATGAATTAAGGTGATTTTTATATTTCTTTGTATCCAATATTAGTAGAACGATCTTAACCACACTAAATGAAATCAGTGGATGGTCATGGGACAAACATCACCAGGCCAGAGGCAGTGTCCTGGAGTCAATAATATAGGATAATACTCAAGAAGCCAAAGCTAACATTTCGGTTTGTTAATGCTGTGTGGACCTACTTTTTCAATGGCCAGTCATAAATGTTTTAGCTGAGCTGGTTATTTGATGTTGGAAAATGTAATGTATTAAATTTGTATTTATTATATACTTTTTGTATTTATTTAGTCATTGAATAAAGGAACTAAGCGCCGAAAAGACTGCCACAAGTTTTTTTATAAAGGCAATATTGGTATTTTTAAATATTTTAAAAAACTTAAAATCACTTTTGGTATTCATGACACGATGTCAACTGGTGCGACGACCACAAGTAACTGTTAATAAGAACTGAAAATAGTATGTAGAGGACTGGTTGAAATACTCACTGGGTGGAAAAGCATGGAGTGTGAGACGCGCGGCAGTGGTGCTTCTAGATCATGGCGGTCGCTCAGGATCAAGTGCCACGTGTTGGTCGCGATGTAGTATGCGTACAGCCCTGAGTACTGTGGGCTCACCACCTCTTCACTGTGAGTGTCCAAACAAAGTGATTATGTGGGTAATAAACTCTAGATAGATTGATCTCAAAAGAACCCAAGACGCCTAAATCGGTGTCGGTTAACCGAAAGTGTTGTAGACGCTAATCATGTCGAGACCAGAAGTGAACTTAATCGGACACTCAAGAAAGTCATTAGGATTGATCAATAAATAACTGCACTGGTATTAAGGAACTTTTATAATATTGTTATATCCGTCATATAAATTGAGCTCCACCCGGCTATTTAGATTCGTCGGTTCAAAAATGTACTCTATACAAAAGCTTAATGGTGTTAAAACATGTCAAATGCTTTAAGGCGTACATACGTGTTGGCCGGCAGCACGCGCCCCCCGAACACGTAGATGGTCTGCGTGTCGGGGTCGATGCACATCTGGTGGTCGAACACCAGGCGCGGGCCGCCCGCGGCCGCCGTGTCGCTGCAGATCTGCGACCACTCGCCCGACGGTACGTCGTACACGTACAGGTCGCTCTGAATTACGATATATTGTATAATACTTTACCTGAGTGTCGTGAAAGGTGATTAAGGGTTCTCGCGCACTATCCAGGCCAAGTACTACTAGTCCACACGTTACACTTACAACCTGACATTAGCTATAGACATTTATTTTTTGACTCATTTGTTACATACTTATGGTTTTTCATAATTCTTTTCGTAGTAATCTATGGTTCAGGTTATAAATGTCCTCGCGAGGGATTTCCAACGTATACCCATCTTTGCAACAGACTAGTGTTTTCAAGGAAATCTTGCACTGTCATTGATCTTGGTATTGGTTTGCTCGCACCTGCATCCAATTGTCTTGGATAACCACTACTAGTGTGCAAGAACCGTAAGTCAAGAAGTTCAAAAAGTTTCCCCACTATCACTTATTTGTGCTGGCTATGCTCAGCAGTGGATAAAAACCATGTTCACTAGTGAACGTTTAAGAGCTACTCATACTAAGAAGACCCGAGGATGGTAATATTTATCAGGAATGATCCAGAAGTAATTGACAATGACGTAAACATAAAAATAGAATAGCTTACATTCATATTGCTGGGTATACGCTGCGCGTTATCCAAGTACCTGTAAAAAACAATTACATTGATATATCAAATACTTTGAACAAAATAGTGAAATTATGTAGACGTCAAAACTAGTCTTGGAGTTAGACACTGAGACACTGTACATATCAGGACCCAAAACTATAGCGCCATTTGATGTGACGTACCTGCCAAGCGTGAACAGTCGTCGATGCACGGGATCAAACACCATCTTGTGACAGGACCTGGGTGTGGGTCCTCCGACCAGCCCGCTGTGGTGACACAGTAGCGTCCAGCGCTCACTTGTTGTACAGAAGGACCAGAGATCATCTAGGTCCTCAGATCCATTCCAGCCACCAAAGAGGTATAGTGTACCTATGACAGGATGGATGGATAACGAGTGGATAAGTTACGTAGGTACTTATCAGTAACGCCTAGCATGTGGGTAATATTATCAGCATGATAATCTGGATATTTTGTTTTCCTTTTTATCTGAATCGAATCACAATCACACTTGTGAAATATGCGTGTGACTGTCATGGTATTTATAGCATATTTATATTTATTTAAATTTCTTAGCGATATCGTATTTAAGTATTCATTTTTCTACGTTTCACAATTGTTACACGTTTTCCTGATAAGGACCTTACCGGTTGTGGTGTCCACGACGAGCTGGTGTCCACCGCGCGGACCGGGCTTGCCGCAGCACACGCTGGCGCCGCAAGCTAGCTCGCACGGCTCATTCGGGTCCACGCCGTTCACTGGTGCCTCCTGGGCAATGATAAAGTGGTTTTTAGCAGGAACTTTTGAACGAACACCAGACGAACTCTTTCCAGCAGGCCTTCCATCATCATCTAACCTAAGTTACAGAAAGTGGTGTTTCTCAATCTAGTATTAGGTCTGGGATACCTTTGGAGCAGCAATCTTCACGCGCATGAGCACGCCGACATCTACTACCAGTCTAGGCTGACTTATGTCATTGTTCTCACCGTAGTATCAGGTCTTGGATCTCGATCAGTACACAGGAGGTCATGTTGCCTGGCAGGGGGCGGTGGAGGTGCTTCTCCGCTCCACAGTCGGTCCTCCACTTGTGATGAGCATGCTGACATCTGCCGCCATTGTGGCGTATATGGCTGCCATGACATGAACCAATCTAACTCGCCATCTGTAAGTGAAAATAATTACGTTAACCTCCTTTATTTAAAGTGTGCTTCCCAGCTACAACATTAAAATAATTGTAGACAACAAATTTCAATCCATCCAAAAATCAAAATTAAACTTTTGGCTTACCTGCAACAGCCTCATCAAAGATCAGCTCAGCTTGCTTATAATCCCCGTTCTCAACGAGCGCGTTCCAAAGTCTGGCTTGCAGTGGTCCTTCGAGCTGCACACCGCTTTCGCGTGACAAAGCCTCGAATGCGTCCTTATAGCGGCGCCGGCGCAAGTGTTTTAGCAACATTCGCACTGCTTCTTCTTCTTTACGCTAAAGGAAATACATTCAAGTTTTTTGTATTTTATTAGTTCGAAACCAGTTTTGTTTTAAATTGACTATTTACGCCATTATCTTTACTACAACCATGTTCAATTAAAATAAAATAAAAATATGGTTGGACGGTATAAATATTACATTGTGTTTATTCAAACTTGAAACAAATGAATGTGTCTTCTATTCTGCAATAATCTTATACAAAAATAAAATAGTCTTTATTACTGTATGATGTAACTGGTTTATGTTGAAAAAAGAAACTCTAAAGAAAAAGAGTGTTTGAATGCAATGCGAAATTGTATGAGTTTTTCTCATGGTCAAAATCCGTGAGAAATACTCGAACAATTTCGTATTTTAAGATATTTGTTGAATCTCGGCATGGTATAGGAGTCGAGTCGCAACCTAACAATATGTAAATAAACATAACAGTTTCTGAACATTGTGACCGGGCTATTATCTCATCAAGTATTCTTCTTTACAGTTAATCTAGCCTTTAGATGAATCATTTTTTTTTTACTTTTCAGTGCATTTTTTAAGTTGGTTTTTACTTTTTAATAAATGTTTATATAAATTGTATGAAGGTCTGTCTATCTGATTAATAAATATTCAAATAAACTCACTAGACTGATAGTCTCCATGGCATCACTGATAAATTCTTCCTGGTTCTTCCCCTGCAGTTCCACATACCATATAGTGTAGTTATATGCGGGGCCCCATGACTGCAGTGGAACTATTTTAATGTACTGCACTGGAAGGTAAAGCCCTTCCATAGTCCGGTGACGAAGCCTGAACGACTCTGAGGCACTGTCTTTTTTGAGACCACTAAAAGAAATAGACATAATATAAAAAAAAATATCAAAAAATAAAAACCGCCTAACTCAAAAACAAAACTAACTAAAAAGCAAAAAGTAAATGTTATATTATACAATATAGTAGTTGAAGAATATTGAAGTTGGTGCCAAGTAAAACATGCAATGATAAACCAAGCACATCACATGATGAAAAAGCATTACGTGAAATAGAAAGATTAAGACACCGATTGTAACTAATACAGTGATAGTCTTGCCATTTAACGGTTTAAAACGAGCCCAAACTCGAGGGGTTAACTAGTAGCTACTGATGAGTTCCACTATATATCTCCTGGCTCCATCATCAGACCCTCTATACCAAATTTTATATACGGGACTCATCAAAATATATCGAGTGATCCCAAACTCGGAAGCTTAATTCCCTAACTCTTTACCGTTGAGGAGTACTGTGACATTCATCATCAGCTCAGCATCATGAAATAATGATATTCACAAGCCAACACCTGACTTATTAAGAAAACAAAGCTCAAACGCGCTATTTGTCCTACAATATTTGAGGGTATCCCTCGATTTCCCTAGGATCCCATCATCAGATCCTGACTTGGTGACCATGGGATCAAATGGGAAGCATACTCTTTCAAATAAAAAAAGGATTTTTAAAATCGGCCATATCAAACCTTAAACCTCATGCTCAGCAGCTGTGCTTATGACCAAATCAATTTTCTATTGTATCTACGTTAATTTGTTTTTTGAAATATTATACTGTGAGAATAAAAAACCATGGGGAACCTATTACCTCAATAAAACAAGTCACTAATGGACAATGTACTATTTTTATTAGTAACAAATGATCGAAAGTTTTATCCTCCAATCCATTAAACAACCATAACACACTGGATATTTCTATACACTGAATATTTTCCCAAAAAATTTATTGTGGTGTACTCCACTACAATACAGGACCAATTCTAGGACAGGGATTTTGAGCGTACCTTAGGGGTCCGAGTCAAAAATATATTTCATCACACCATCACATATAGGAGCAGAGCTGTCAGTGCAATTAATTGTATGTGGAATATAATGGATATTAAGAAGTGAGGCAAAAAACACATGGTGCGGTACTGAGCAGAGCCACATTGTTTCAGTTTTAATTGAATAACCAGTTTAAGTTACAGAATATAAAATATAATGCCTACAAAAAAGTAAACAAATGATAAAACTCAATTTTCATACAATTGTATATCAAACTGAAAGAATGCAACTAAACAAAACATGATTAGTTGCAGTATCTCAACTTCATAAGCTATGAATAATACAAAATATAGATTGATAATTTTGTTTTACTTAACTCTCTTATTGTATTTAATTAATAAATTAATTTACGATGTATAAAAATTATTAGAGAGAAGTTGCCTTAGTTCAATAAAAAATGTATACTTACGCAGATAACAATAAGGATAAGTTATTTTCATCTGTTCCACCGAGGATTTGAAATTTCTTAAGGTCACTGACATGGGCCTTTATATATTTCCCGAATTTTACGGATTCCACTATGGATGGGGATTTTAATTTTAACATAATGAACTGTGACGGTGTCGTGCTGTCGGTGAACCATCGCGATAGCTGGTCTGTAGGGTTATTTACCATGATATTCCTAAAAGTATAACAATATATAATTAACATTCTGAAATAGTAATATTCATTCTCTGTTTTAGTACATTTTCGTTATGGAACACTCCAAAATAATAAAAGAACACTTTTTTAAATCGAATACTTGGTAAAATCAGTAATAAATAAACCACACCGGGACTTTACACAAATAACAAGAATAATAACACACTGAAACAGACGTACTCTGGTATATAGTTAGCGGAGTAACTTGAGTATTTGTGTATAGTGTAGCAGAGTTTAACAGTTTCGTATTTATCATCCATTTTGATGTAATTTAATACCAAAATAGCTGCAATGGAATTTTTGTTATTATTTCAGAGAACTACGGCGGATTGACTTTGACAGTTTAACAAAATGTTGCCATAGTTTGTATAATTTTATTTGACGAATCGATATTGAATTCCATTGGCTAAATCTTGACTAAATCAATCATCAAAGTATCGATCTGACAAATTATGTTATTGATTAATTTGTTCAAGCATAATGTTATCTGAAATCATTCTACATCCCTATTAAAATCGTAATTTGGACTTTAAATGAGTATTACAAACAAACCACAAATAATTAATACGAGTTTTGCTGATTTTGTAATCTTGACCTTCACCCGTGCATTCTACGTAAGCTGTGATAAAACAGTAGCCAGCGACCAGCGTGTAAATAGATGGACTGGTTTGATAACGTAGTTATTGCGAACAGAGAAAATCTCTGTTTACTACTTTCGTGAACCGTGACTTATTTACTTTTACACTATGAGAGTTTATTTTTCTTATTTTTTATATTTAACATTAATTTTTGTAAGCTGTTCAGAAGATGAAGATAAGTGTAATTTTATAGACAGTAAGCTTCAAGTAAATACATTTAGGCTTCTCAGTAAAACAATTGTTCCCGAGTTAACAGGAAAAGTTAAAGGAGATGCTGGTAAAATAGGAGTCATTGGTGGTTCAATAGAATATGCAGGAGCACCGTATTTTTCAGCGATCACAGCATTAAAGGCATGTACAAATATTGATTGAAATAAGAAGCTTTAAAATCCTTTATCCCTTTTGTTAAATGGAACTAATAGACAAGATAACGTGCATTTTACCAAATAAAATTAAAACTACGCTGTGTAAAACACAACTAATGATACATAATGACACCTTACTTTCAGGTTGGAGCAGATTTAGTGTACGTAATAACCACGGACAGTGCAGCATATGTCATTAAAGGCTATAGCCCTGATCTTATCGTCTACCCATATTTGCAATCTAAATATGCGTCTAAAATAAGATCACTAATACCTAAAATGGATGTTATTGTAATTGGTCCTGGCTTAGGACGTGAAAGTGACACATTACATTTAATATATGATATTATTGAGGATTGCAAAAACCTGGGGAAACCCTTGATTATAGACGCTGACGGACTTTACGCTATAACTAAGAATTCATCTATACTAAAAGATTACCCTTGTCCAGGTGTAATACTAACACCCAATCTACGTGAAGCTAACAAGTTAATGGAATCCGTTTCTAAAAATGATAGTAATTGGTACAGTTACTGGGGAAATTGCGTGTCTATTCTAGTAAAAGGCGAAAAAGATTATTTCTACTCAAATATGACTGACTACACTTGGACGGCAACTGGTGGAGGGTCAGGACGTCGGGTTGGTGGCCAAGGAGACATTTTATCTGGAGCTTTAGCAACATTTTATCATTGGGCTTTAAAGGCTGAACTTTGTAAGAATGAAAATAAGGTGCAAGTAGCTCAAAGTGTTGCTACGTATGCAGCTGCAAAGCTGACGAGATTGTGTAATTATAAAGCTTACGCTATATATGGTCGAAGTACACTGGCATCGGATATGATCAATGAAATCCACTCGGCTTTTGATTCAATTTTCTTCTAGACATAAAATAAAAATGATGACTCGAATAGTTTTCTAGTAAATCTATTAAGAATTTTATTTGATGACTTCAGTAGGCAGTAAACAAATAGTCTCTTAAGCACACGCATCCATTCGTGTGCTTCGTTGGGAATCGAGCCGTAGCGCAGAAAGAAGCAATGCTGCTATTTTGGCATGTTATGTTAAAGTAATATGTGAATTATGTCGCAATTTAATGTATTTTTGTACAGATACAACATTAATAAATATTTTGTAGAAATTGTTTATTCATTTACAGACATTTGAAACTCTACTTAAAATTTATTAAAAAAGAAAAATTATGCTTTCCTTCCTGAAACTAGAAGCCTATTACTCTATTTTTCTCCAAATAATTTTATTATATTATTCTCACAAAATTCATTGATTTTAATTTTTGTGATATGGCAATCAATTTTAATATTATGTCATACGGGATCTTTCGTGTATCGTTCAAAAACCCGATAAATATTTTAATACGTATAATTGTTTTTTTTTTTAAATATATGAATAGTAACGTAATTTGCGATTTATTTTTGCATCCGTAATTTTACAGAGATGTGTATTAAAGGCAGTTTTTAAGAATGTGAATATTCCAAAATTCATCCGGATAATAATTATTAAAAGCTACCAAAATCTTTAATCTAAGCAAATTCTGAACGTCATACTGTATTCGCTTGCTTTTACTTTACTATCAAAAATATTTTGTGCAGGCAGAACTTATCCATTTATCCAAGGCCGTTTAGAGCTATTTGATATCAATGTAATTATTTAATCGTCGTTATTTAAATGGTCGAGTACCATGGAAGACGAAATTGAGGAATGTATTAGAAAAAAGATACAGTGGTCGCAATTACCTGCGACCGTAAAAAAGGTAAACTTATATCATGTTATTGTTTTACTACGTCCATGCTAATGATGATGTTTATCTTTAGTAATGAGATATCAAATAATCGTAGTTAATATTAAGATTACTGTGATACTCTGTCGTTCTAGTGCCATGTTATCACAGAAATGATTGTTGTTACAGCTGTTGGGTGATTCGCCCAAAGAATATGAGAGGTACATATTTGAATTCAGTATTAAAAACCAATTGAGGTACAGGGGAAGTCTTGGTAAGTCTCTCTAAACCTATTAAAACTATATAAAAATTAATAAGTGTATAAAATATCTCATAATGAATTATACTTATTTAGACAAATAGTTTATATATTTTAAAATGTATAGTCTAATATTTTTGTAACCTGTTGTAGTAGTATAAATAAATGTAATAAATGTTTAAATATTGATCCATAATTTAAAGTTTATTTTATTGTTTATAGTGAGAACAGTTCGGAAAGATGAAAAGAAATACTATGAGACACTTATTCAGAGCAGCATACAGAGACTCATGCTCTTCCCTTATCACTTAGCAGACATGATTGTTAAAGGTGAGTTTTAATAGCACAATATATTCTTGGATATGACACTATAGATCAGGGGTAACCAACTCAATTAGATTCAAGATCTACTGTTTACTGACTAAGACAGTACGATCTACCAATTACATAATCAGTACTTCTTCATAAACTTAACATTGAATCTTATTTCACACATACATAAATATATTCACATTACACATTAAAATTATATATTATATTTTTATTGCCTTGCCACAACCAAATGGTTGGCCACCCCTGCTACAGATGAACTATTTCTAGCAAATTAATCAATGAAGTATATCATTTATATATGTATACATACATATGTTCCCTATGATAAGAGTGGCTGAAATTAACAACATTATACTGTAGCACAGTATTGTAGTTGCTAGGTAGTAACAAGTTAATTAAAGTCATCTACCTTATGACCTCAGTTACAACAATCTATTGTTTACTTTTACAAATAAGAATTTCAAATATTAACACAACAGAATTAGTAGCACTAGTAATCCATGTTTCATAAAACTAGAATAAGCCTAGCCTCAAACAAATTGGATTCTTATTAGAGTTGCCTAGTAAACATCCTTTCAGCAAATACTGTAAAGGAGGTGTACTCAATCTATTTCAGGATGATATATCATGTGGCTTTTATGACACTGTAAATAAGGTTCAAATTCGAATGATTGATGTAATGCAACAATCTTAATTTATCATGTGATTTGTTTGAGATTTTAATTAAGAAAAGATCAATGAAACCAATAAACATTTTTATGTACTTTCACTTGATGACTTGATGATTCAATGTAAAAAGAACTTTCATATTAGGGTATTAAAGTATGTTTTATATTGTTGTAGGTTTAAGAATAACCCCATTCATTTACTATGTGGAGGTGGTGGTTCTACTCATTGAGCTGGAGAAGAGCTATGATACCATGCCTAATTTCACTGCTGCAGATTGTGAGTATTTTTTACCTTCCACAAATCTCATTGGAAAGCTGACATATATGGGGATGTTAAAGATTAGGTAAAGTGGAGGAAAGCTGGCAGCATGGTGGACCCTGGGTTAAGGCTATGTATACAAAATAGTTAATAGATTGATAGCCAGTATTTTACCTAAACTATGTTGTGTTTTATGTTCACATGGCTATTTCCTTCACACTTCTAATGGCATAAATTATAGTTGTTTAAAAGTACATATACAGGGTGAATTTTTCAATTGGGCATGGATAGCCAAATCCGAAACTATAAGGTATATCGAAAAATACTCAAAGGACTCACGGGCCCTATTTTGACGAAAACTAAAACTAGATTTTTGAAAAAACAATATTTGTAGCCAGGAATTGAACCAGTTGATTTTGGAAAAAAAAAACACACTGCATTATTACACCATTCGATAGTGTCGCTAATAAGGATCAAATTCTGGGAAGTAATGACGTATGGCAAACTATATATATGTATACTATATACCATTCAGAACCAAAATGGCCACCATTCGGTGGGCTTTTACTTTACACCCTACACACTGGAACATTTTAAGATTGTAATTGAATTAAAGTTAACTAAGTCATTCTTCATTGTATTTTAAGCTATTTTGGCAATTTGTCTGTGTTGTTGGAAATTTCATTTTCTCATTTGTTGATTGCGTGAATGAGTCCTAAAATGCTATAAGGATATATAGTTTTCCGCGTAATAATTCAGCGCTGTCCCACTGTTGGGGATGGTCCTCTTCTCAGAATGATAAGGGTTAGGCTAATCAACTCTATTTTACTGTTCTATAAATCAATCTTTCCATAGGCCTACGTCTACTTGGTATTGGTCGAAATGAGTACCTAGAATTGGTTGCAAAGTCCCGGTCTTTGGGGCGACGCGGGCGATCCAAAGCGATTCGTGGTCTCCTTCCCCGCGTCCCGCTAAACATACCTATGCAGCCGTGGTGGCGAGTGGAACTCGGATATGTTCTAGAAGACGATGTTAAGGTAATATGAACCCTATCTATATGTAAACTGAGTTGAATTAATTTTGAGTTTTGTTTGGAATTTAATTTAAATTGTTTGAGGTTTTGTTATCCTAAAATAAAGAGTTTTGTTTACATTAGTGTTTCTGCAACATCTGTTGAGCGTATAATGAGATGATGGCGTGAAGAATCTTAATAATAGCTTGACTTTTACAATCTGAAGTTCGTGTAAGAACAATAATATCACGACGGGCTTGGGCAACACTAATCTAAATAAGAATTTATGAGTTATTGCATCTAGCAATAAGAAACATCTTGCAAATGAAACGCTGAGGCTGTTCTAATATACTCGTCATTCATTGTCATTTAAAAAGATGTAATGCCTGTAAAAACTGTGCAATTGAAGACGACGATCTAAAAAATCGAAATTAGTGTAGTACCCTAATCGAAATTAGGGTAGTCGCGTAACTTTAGCTTTTGTAAATAATTCTTATTTATTGTCGAGTACCGTATCTTCATTTATTGTATTGTAGTACTGATTTTAATACTCTAATTGACTGGCATGTAACGCTTGTTTGTACGGCAGCCTCTGAGCGAGAGCGAGAGAGCACTAATAGACTTGCTAATCGACCGTGGATCGCAGACCGCCGGAACGCTCGACTACAATGTCGTCAAGACTCTGTACAGGTATGATACTAACATGTGTTTGATTTTGGAGCTTATAGTAATAAATTATTTTTATTAACTAGAACGTCGATCTAACCTGTAGTTTTAAATCTTATACCAACGGTAGCTAAGTCGATTATTTCTGCCAATACGTAGGAGATATACGTCTTTTCTGTTTATTTGACCTCTAAAATATTCTGGGTAAATATTTTGAATATAATCCGTGTGGAATTAATGAGGCCAATAGGTCAAATTGAGCGTCTTGTTTCGTATTGCACGAAAGATTACTTTTGTGTAATAATTTCTTAGCTGCACTTTTAGTAGTTTAGGTCTTAGCTATGGTAATTATTGATTTATTTATTTATTCTATATTTAGCTATAATCATCTCACTCACCTCAATGTTCCCTACAGGCGCGGCCTAATCTACCTGGACGTCCCAATAACAGCAGCGGACAAAGTATCAGTGCCTCCGCTTAAAGGTTTCGTCATGAATCGAATAGCTGGCGATTATTTTGAGACGTTACTGTATAAGGTGTTCGTGTCGATTGACGAGCATACTAGCGTTGCGGAATTAGGAGCCGTATTGCAGGTCAGTGGAAAAGCACCTTACTTAACTAAGTCCGGTATCAGTATGCTATGAAATCATGTAAGTAAAGGTAGGTGCGGGTCGCTAGTATTATACGAGCGAACCGCGCCGGCTTCGCACGGGTAGCATACAAAATTACCAAAAAGCCAAAAAATAAAAAAATGATCCGATCGCTACCAAACTTCACAGGATCACCCGCTGGGCTAATCTGAAGATTACCTAAAAATTTCATTAAAATCGCTCCAGCTGTTTTGGAGTCCATAGGGAACATATATACACACATTCATTTTTATATACATAGATAGATGAATTATACTCTCGATATACCAATCATCGCTAATAGAAAATAATAAATATACAAGAGCGACCGAACAGTAGAAAACTAGTCCTGCAAGTGTAAATATTAGTTACAAACGACATTGCTGAATATGAACCTTACGGGAATCAAATTAGAGTCTTCAATCATGTGGTCACGATAATTTTATGCAAAGAACATAGTTGTCATAGAAAGAACAGCTTGGCCTATATCGTGAGTGAGTTTACAAACACAAAAGCGATATTGTTTCTAGTGTTATCAAGTTGAATACTCTATTTAAAGAACCTATACGATAGTCTTCATAAGTATTTATTACTGTTGTGCGTATAAAAAAATTTCCGTCGTTTAAAAAAGTATATACAAAGGGAAAATGTTGCGTGCCATTTAATACAATAAACATTAAATTTTATTAGGATGTATGACAAAAGGATATAAAGGACGGTATAAATTGACCTATTTTTTATTTAACACGTGAGTTCTATTACTGTTGATGGAATTTGAACTTAATGGTAATACTACTAAAGTTTATAACATTTTGAAATTGTTATTACGGTTGCGTAATTAGCTCATTCTACTGTATTTAGTGCAGTTATTAATACTTTTCTAACGCTAGGGCAAAGCTAAACGAATTTTTATCACGTCTATTGAAGACTATGATCTTCCTTCAAAATGTAATCTTCTTTTTCTATCGAGTCGGCACGAACCATCGTATGTCCAACGATTAGTCAGTGAGCAATGGTGGTATCGAGACTGACTGCCCAGGGTGCGCCCGAAGATCTCATGATTTGTCACTAGTGGAGGCTTTTCCTTGCAAAACGTATTACCAATTACCCTTATCTCCAAATAAAGCTTTCCTTCTATCTCGTGCAGGTGGAATGCGAGCTAGTAAAGCAAGCGGTTTCGTTGTACTGCCGGCTCGGCTTCGCCAACAACCTGCAGCCTCCGCCCGTGACGCCGCAACACTCATCGTGGAGAGACGCTGTCACCACGCACAACCATCAGCCGTAAATATGGGAACTATTTTGATAACCGTCGTCAAGTTGTTTTCAATTTAATTTTCGAAAATTCGTGTGCTCTTCAATAATAAATCGTACCTACATTGCGAACGTGGCGTGGCAGCAAAAATAATTTAGTATTATTCCGTTTCTGCTGTCGCGTTGCATTCGGCATCTATGGATGACTTATTTTTGGGCCGCAAATAAGGTTAGTAATCGTTATTAAATTCAATTGAAACAAATTTTAGTTATATTATTCATACAGGGAGGCGACAATACTTGATTATAATAGAATACGTGATTAATTTCTTGTGTTAACGTCGTCGCCACCCTGTATACCTATAATAAAGTCTTGCCTGTCAAAAACGATGTGTGTAAATAAGTACGTAATTATTGTATATTTTTTACAGATACAGACAAATTAATCCGTTAACATTCGACACCAACATGGATGAAGACGCGTTGCAAATGGAGCCGGTCATCCTCAAACACACACCTTCTACTTCCAAACAGGTAAACATGTTCCCTTCGAATGAACACTGTGCAAAATGAATAGGGTCAGAAAAAGATGATACTAATTCAGACACTATTCAATAAATCAACAGCGGCCTCACTGATCTAGTGGACTCGAGCACGATTTTTGAGCGTGAGGTCTTGGATTGGATTTCTGGGTAGAGCAATTCCCAGGTTTCCCCAGTTGCCCGATGGGTGCCAATAGGCTCGCCTCTATTCCATGGGACTCGATAACGGGCGAAGTTTAAGTACAACAGTATAACTCTGTCTAACCCTTAGGAATATAAGCGTGATGTTATGTTAAATCAATGAATATGTAAATAACCCTTTCCTTTTTATTAGAGTCCAGAAGAAGCGGCAGAAGTTTCAAACAATGGGGGTCAAAGAGTTGCCGTGTTATTTGACTCCACGTTGGCCGCTTACCTTATGATGGGGAATCTGTCACCTGTATGTACCATTAGGTTTAATTTTTGTCAAAATTTATTTTATTTGAGATCATAGAGATAAAGTATTAACGTTAGCGCAGTGGCTAAGCGATCGGCTTTTTACACTTCATGTTGCGAGTTCGATTCGAGCACGGAACAAATATTTTTTCGGCTTACAAAGTGGTTTCGGGTTTATTTGCATGAGAACTTTACATCTTTGCAAACTGTTACCATGATACAAGAGAAATATTTCTGCGGGGCAAAAAGAATTACCTGCGGGTACCAAATTCAATTGTGCATTACACACTATTATAAATGCGAAAGTATCTCTGTCTGTTTATTAACTCATCACGACTAAAACATTGAACCGATCGTAGTCCATGTTTATCTTCAGGAAGAAAAACATAGACTTATTTTTAAAGTTGCAGAAAAACACTAATAAAATATGATACAAAATACATGCATACGAAGTCGCGGGCGACAGCTAGTATATTATAAATTCATTCACAATTGTTACAGGATTTAAAGAGTCACGCAGTAACATTGTTCGAAGTTGGCAAGCTGCCTGACGAGAGCCTTGATAGTTTACTTATGGAACTAGACAAGGTGAGTGTTCTATATTTATTTTTATTTTTTTCTCATTGGTCTCGTGGTCGCATGCGCAGCTGCTGAATGTGAGGGGCTGACTTCAAATCTCGAGTTAAGCAGTGTTATTGGATTTTCTGTATGGAAATTCTTCGTAGTATCCCGGAGTTTTAATGTGTCCGTTAGATTAAACGGGACTCAATAATGGAATTAATGAACCCTTCATGGAATACAGGCATGTTATGTTACGTTGTCATCAAGTGACGTCACAGTTAAGTGTTTGTAATATATCAGGTGGTAGCAGATCCTGAGATAGAGGGCGAAGCGCGGCGGTATCTAGCCGCTGCAGCGTGTTTACGGATAGCGCTTCGAACGTTAAGGCCAAAGTTACGGCCGCTTGACTTGCTGCGCTGTGAAGCGTTGCATGCGCTGGGTGCCGCTGCCCGCAGCAGGCTGCTGTCTACAAAGTACAAGTGAGTAATATAATAATTCAAAGTGTGTTAAAACAGTTACTATAACGAATAACTTAACGGACTGTTCTTAATCAGAGTTTCTTAATCATTAAATTATATTATGGGAGCAGAAAAATAACTTGTAATATTTTTGACCATCAATTACAGACTCGCGATCTCGACGGCTCCATTATGTCGGGAAGCGCGCGCAGGCGCAGCAGCAGGATCATTACCTCACGTGGGACCTGCGCCGCCGGAAGCTCACACACCTTGGATGAGACTGTACCTGTACCATGTCGCGGGATACGGACCTCCCACTTTATTGCTAACTAAAGGTAAGTTCATAGTCAGACATGGCGATGTTAAAAAGGTAGAGTATTCTTTATTGTACAACAAAGGAAATAATAAATAAAGTGAATTTATTATTCAATAATCTGCTGTTGTCTGCATCGTCGACTAACATGCGGTAAAATAGTGTAAATCAATAAAAAAAAAGATAATTTATTTTGACCTTAATGCAAAAGAGATATCACTCATAGCCTGTATAGAAACCAAATTTGATTGAAAGCAGCTAATAACTGGTTTTATCCCAGGCACTCAGCTCCGCGGCGTGCCTCGGCTGCTGCTGGGCTACTCGCGACTCACAGTGTCGTGGTGGGGCGCCGAGGCGGCGTTAGAAGGCGCAGGCGCAGCCGCCGGCGCGCTGCCCGCCGCGCCCGCGCTGCGCGCCGCCAACAGCGCGCTGCGCCGCGGGCCCGTGCTGCTGCAGGCGCTCGGGGTGAGGCACCCCGCGCCGCTCAAGCACCTCATGTTCCCGCCGGAAGCTGACACCTGTCCTGGTGAGTAACGCACCAACTTATAGCTTATTCTTCGCTGGAGGGCGCAGGCGCAGCCGCCGGCGCGCTGCCCGCCGCGCCCGCGCTGCGCGCCGCCAACAGCGCGCTGCGCCGCGGGCCCGTGCTGCTGCAGGCGCTCGGGGTGAGGCACCCCGCGCCGCTCAAGCACCTCATGTTCCCGCCGGAAGCTGACACCTGTCCTGGTGAGTAACGCACCAACTTATAGCTTATTCTTCGCTGGAGGGCGCAGGCGCAGCCGCCGGCGCGCTGCCCGCCGCGCCCGCGCTGCGCGCCGCCAACAGCGCGCTGCGCCGCGGGCCCGTGCTGCTGCAGGCGCTCGGGGTGAGGCACCCCGCGCCGCTCAAGCACCTCATGTTCCCGCCGGAAGCTGACACCTGTCCTGGTGAGTAACGCACCAACTTATAGCTTATTCTTCGCTGGAGGGCGCAGGCGCAGCCGCCGGCGCGCTGCCCGCCGCGCCCGCGCTGCGCGCCGCCAACAGCGCGCTGCGCCGCGGGCCCGTGCTGCTGCAGGCGCTCGGGGTGAGGCACCCCGCGCCGCTCAAGCACCTCATGTTCCCGCCGGAAGCTGACACCTGTCCTGGTGAGTAACGCACCAACTTATAGCTTATTCTTCGCTGGAGGGCGCAGGCGCAGCCGCCGGCGCGCTGCCCGCCGCGCCCGCGCTGCGCGCCGCCAACAGCGCGCTGCGCCGCGGGCCCGTGCTGCTGCAGGCGCTCGGGGTGAGGCACCCCGCGCCGCTCAAGCACCTCATGTTCCCGCCGGAAGCTGACACCTGTCCTGGTGAGTAACGCACCAACTTATAGCTTATTCTTCGCTGGAGGGCGCAGGCGCAGCCGCCGGCGCGCTGCCCGCCGCGCCCGCGCTGCGCGCCGCCAACAGCGCGCTGCGCCGCGGGCCCGTGCTGCTGCAGGCGCTCGGGGTGAGGCACCCCGCGCCGCTCAAGCACCTCATGTTCCCGCCGGAAGCTGACACCTGTCCTGGTGAGTAACGCACCAACTTATAGCTTATTCTTCGCTGGAGGGCGCAGGCGCAGCCGCCGGCGCGCTGCCCGCCGCGCCCGCGCTGCGCGCCGCCAACAGCGCGCTGCGCCGCGGGCCCGTGCTGCTGCAGGCGCTCGGGGTGAGGCACCCCGCGCCGCTCAAGCACCTCATGTTCCCGCCGGAAGCTGACACCTGTCCTGGTGAGTAACGCACCAACTTATAGCTTATTCTTCGCTGGAGGGCGCAGGCGCAGCCGCCGGCGCGCTGCCCGCCGCGCCCGCGCTGCGCGCCGCCAACAGCGCGCTGCGCCGCGGGCCCGTGCTGCTGCAGGCGCTCGGGGTGAGGCACCCCGCGCCGCTCAAGCACCTCATGTTCCCGCCGGAAGCTGACACCTGTCCTGGTGAGTAACGCACCAACTTATAGCTTATTCTTCGCTGGAGGGCGCAGGCGCAGCCGCCGGCGCGCTGCCCGCCGCGCCCGCGCTGCGCGCCGCCAACAGCGCGCTGCGCCGCGGGCCCGTGCTGCTGCAGGCGCTCGGGGTGAGGCACCCCGCGCCGCTCAAGCACCTCATGTTCCCGCCGGAAGCTGACACCTGTCCTGGTGAGTAACGCACCAACTTATAGCTTATTCTTCGCTGGAGGGCGCAGGCGCAGCCGCCGGCGCGCTGCCCGCCGCGCCCGCGCTGCGCGCCGCCAACAGCGCGCTGCGCCGCGGGCCCGTGCTGCTGCAGGCGCTCGGGGTGAGGCACCCCGCGCCGCTCAAGCACCTCATGTTCCCGCCGGAAGCTGACACCTGTCCTGGTGAGTAACGCACCAACTTATAGCTTATTCTTCGCTGGAGGGCGCAGGCGCAGCCGCCGGCGCGCTGCCCGCCGCGCCCGCGCTGCGCGCCGCCAACAGCGCGCTGCGCCGCGGGCCCGTGCTGCTGCAGGCGCTCGGGGTGAGGCACCCCGCGCCGCTCAAGCACCTCATGTTCCCGCCGGAAGCTGACACCTGTCCTGGTGAGTAACGCACCAACTTATAGCTTATTCTTCGCTGGAGGGCGCAGGCGCAGCCGCCGGCGCGCTGCCCGCCGCGCCCGCGCTGCGCGCCGCCAACAGCGCGCTGCGCCGCGGGCCCGTGCTGCTGCAGGCGCTCGGGGTGAGCTCTTTCTTATTCTTCGCTGGTTAACGGACCCTCCTCCTCTTCGCACTTGCCTTGGAGACTGCTGAAAACAATGGGAAGCAAACTGATATTATCCTGGTGTTTAACTGTCATAAAGATTAAACCGTTTTTAATATAAAAATCTATTTTCTTCAACAGAATCGCAAGCGATGTGGTCACGTCATGCGGGATTGCGTCGCTTACTAAAGCGGCTGCGCCTGAGTCGGTCGGTGGGCTACGTGACGCTAGCAGACATCGGCGTGCCTGACCTGGGATGTGCCAGGCCGCCCGCTACTGTGCAGCTGGGTACTATACCTTTTTATATTTTACAGTTTTGATAAAATTATGAACAGCAGGAAAGTCTGCTTCATTTTGGATTTAAGTTTAATAAACATGCAATGTCTAAAGTGGAAGTGGAAAGACTAATGCAAGTTAACAAAGATGTACCGTTATACTGTACTTGATGTGTCGTTCCTGACAGCTCCTGTGTTGTTTTATCTATTGATTTATGTAAGCTATCTAAAATTTTCCAATCACTAAAGAAAAACTTCTTGCATAGTTCAAGCTCGAAAGAAGAAAGAAATATGCGGCATGGCGAAACCCATCAGTGAAGTGTCACTATCATCGACAGACTCCACAGAGAAATACACCGAAGAGTACTCCAAAACCCTGACCAGGCTACAATCGCCCATCGAGTCCCACTTCGCCATCACTCCGACCACTGAGAGCAAGAACAGTTCACCAGCAAATGGCTTCACTAGTGCCGAATGTGGGCAGCTGCTCTGTGACGAGTTAGATAACCTAGCGCTCAGCGATATAACGAAACACGCGTATAGTAAGGAGTCTATAGCGTGCAGCGATGATCTAGTACCAATACATTCCTCATCACCCAGCATCGAGGACCTAAAAAGCGATAAAAAACATTCCAAAGAAAATTCCACCAGCAAAGAATCCTTATGTGACGATCTCGTGCCGATCCATTCGTCGTCGGTCAGTAGCGAGAACTTGAGCAAAAAGTGCGATAAATCTCTCAACCAGTTGAACGATTTGCTGAGTCCGGCTGATGAGTCAATCTCGATGTTCACGCAGTTGAGCGATAAGTTGACGGAGATGTCGGCCGCAGAGGGCGATAGCGGTGTCGATACTGCGCACAATATATCTGATGATGAGACGTGTAGACCAGAGGTACGTTATTCTATTTGTGATAATAATTTTATATTTTATAAAATTATTGCAATACTAATAGTAACTAATAGTATTCTCAAAAAGCAAACAACTTTCGAAGGTTTTTGTAGATCACATTTGGAACGTAATTAAAATTGAAAATCATACCTTATAACTTATAGGGCATGCAGCTTTTTCAGAAACACGCTAGTATTTATTTGAACACGATCCTCGATTATCTATCGCCGCCGATAAATATCTGGAAAAGCCTTTATCGACCGTTTTTTTATGAAATGTAAAGAACCTATTTTTGGGATCCGAATGCTTGTTGGGGCAAAACCTTGTTCTCTGAACTAAGAACCTTTTTAAATCTGTTTCAGCGGTGGACAATACTTGACCTCCAGTTCGGCATACCATTGTTCGATGAGGTGTTATGTGAGAAGATTTGCAAGTGTATAGTAGAACGGATAGCTAAACCTGAACTGTGAGTATATGCCATGTATTTAGCGATGGCACTCACGAATGCTAGAGTGAGATAACGCTATATGACAGCTAAGCGTTTAAAAGACAGTGAATGTAACTTGTTTATTAAGGTATCATGAGTGCCATCGAGAATGTGCCCTGTCAATATATAAATGTTTTGTATTTAATATTGTTATTGCAGATTGGAAAAAGTGAAAGAAGACAATGAATTCATACGTTCAGATATATTGAAATTTGTGTCACAGTGTCAGGTGAGTTGTTTGTCATTATATACATTAGGTATTAAATTATTCAGAATCTTGTTAGGCCGCAAGCGAGAGGGGAAGTTACAGGTCATAGAGAAAGTTGATAACAAGCAGTTTGAACTGCCTGAAAAATAGGACAGTCACAGACCGCTCAAGAATAGAAATGAAAATGAAATGTATGGAAATTATTACATGAACCATCTACAACTTATGTTAATGCAAAACACGGAGTTCTCACGGTTACCTTAGGCATATTTATATCGGACGTTGTTATTTCTTGGTGGTTGATGATTGGTGTCGTGCTTCGAGTGGTATAATAGTGACCTCTACTAATAAACGCTGTATAAAGTTGAATATATTCTTTTAAGTCTAAGCTTTATTATTTCAGCTTTCTGTCATGTTTATAACACATTTTACACACAAATAAGATAACACCTTTGCCAGAGCAGTTTAAAATACCTACCAATTTGAAGCAAATTGTCAAATTATATTCAGGGTGCATTTTGATTTGACAAATAATATTCAAACATTTTCAGTACTACCCCGGTGAAGACATGGGGATAGTTAAACGGGGTTCTCTAGTTCCGTTACCTAGGAAGAGCCTGGCGTTCGAAAACGGCAGGATCAGCGAGTGGACCGGCAAATAAAGCCGTCTTGCTTACACATGCCATATCTACACTTAGAGCGATAGAGACAGATGTATGTTTGTCGTTCTGGATTTGAGCTTTACTAGACGTTATGTAGAATGATTTTTTCTTTTCGTTGTATTTGGCAATGGACCGAGAAATTATTAAAAATCCTAACTTCTGGGGATATACTTACAGAAAAGCAATGTATTCCAAACATATCGTATAAGCAGATTTCAGAGCTAGCGCGCACTACAGAGACCTATATGGGTATCGATTCGGTTAATTTGTGCACTCCCATTGATCTCCGTATTAATTACCTCCCTATTCAAATAAATTCGACCGACTATACGTCTCTAGTGCGCGCTGGCATATCATTCTGTTGATCACGTGAAGTACCTTATCGCATAAATAATTTGCTTAATTTTGCCATGCAATTATGAACTTTATAATTTCGTTTGTCCACTGTCCAATACAACGTCAGTATTGCAACTAAACTTTACTCTGTTGATATGTAAAAAATCTACTACAATGTGTTCATCATAGCTAGTCTCCTGTCCAAGTTCTTATGTCAATGCAATAAAGACGTCTTTAGTTTGTCCCAGGGGACTATTTAAAGTGAACAGAATGTAAATGTATGAGTTATTGAAAAAGTAGTAAGTATTTACTTTAGTATCTTCTAAATGTGAAATATAAAATATTTTGTAAAGAAATTAATATAAAGTTTAAATCTGTTTGATTAAGGTCTGGAGTTTATTATTGAGGGCGCAAAGTGTCGCAAGTCCGTCAGTTTCTAATAGCGCGTAGAAAGGTTTAGTTAATGCAGATATTTTATAGAAGAAAAGCATTCTTAACATCATTCGCGTAAGGCACATATTCACCGATCATCTTTTGACAGTGTGCAATTTTTCGGCCCGAGAAATAAATAAAACAAAATATTATAAATCGCAAATTCGCAATATGTTCTTATAATTACCCAAACTTATACACTTTCCAATTTATCGCCAGATTCTGACATGTTCCGATTATGTTATTTTCTCTGTATGTATTTCAAGGTTTTTGTTTTTCAATATCTGACCATATAAACGTATAATACGTATGGTTTGAATGCTCTTTAATAATGGTCATATAAATATCTCCGACTATAAATTGAAGGTGTCCTGTGCGCCTGAGTCCTCAATATACACTCCGAAAATGCAAAGAAAATAATAATTTTATCCCATACATATATGTGAAAAAGGCGTCATAATATAAAGAAATGTTATAGAGACAAATTTTATCAATGTGTAAAACTGTATGTTTGCAACTTGTGTGCAACTTTTATTTAGTTTTAAATGGGTTTTCCAACGCAAATTGTCAGTATTGTATTTGTTATTGCTTCATTATGATAATCAGAGATTTATTTGTTGTTATATTTGTACTTATAGATACAATTCTATGATTCCTTGATTTTATAAGATTGATAATATTATTATGTACCATAAATTGGTGCTATTTGGGAACCGCGCGGCTAATTGAGATTTTATAAAGTAATAATTATTGCTATAATAAACAGTGGTAGTATAGAATGATTTCAATAGCAAAGCTATCTATTTGTTTCTAAAACAAAAGATGGTCCCAAATAGTCCCATTTTACTAGTATATTGAAATGTATGCTTGTCACCTATGTTGAAGTCTAAGTTTAGCTGTGGTCCTAACTGCAGTCTCTTAGATAAGTAGTCGGAATTGGGAGCTCGGTATCTCACCTACATATAAGCCCGTTGGTGATCAGATTTTTTACGGTAACCCGACCAGCTAGCCCAGGGCGTTAGTCCAGTAATCTGATTTGACACCCAAACATTATTGGTCCGATGTAGAAAGCCATAGGCTTGTTCACTACTCCGATGGCCTATTTTTATCGGTCCAATAATTTGCCAGATCGGAATAGTATTTATCGCTTCAAAAGTTTTAAGTACAGGCAAAGAACTGCAGGTTCTTGCGCTATGAATTCGATCCGAAATTTACCGAATAGATCGATACAGGTGCGATTATCGAGTTAGTCTTGTTTGTCTTCTGATCTGTCTTCAATAGCATCTTCCGATATCCGAACGTCAGAGTAGTGGAGAAACGCCGTTAGGTCCAGACAAAGTATCTATAAAGTAGGTACTTGGTGTAACCGAGCTCAATAAAATAAATATATTTTGGACAACGTATCAGAGTGCCACCATGTTAACCCATAGCTATTTTATTACTAGTATGTATCCGTCCGTATGCCTGTACCACACTGAGATTGAATCCGTCAATTAGAAGAGAAGAAATATTTTATTTCTTTACCATTTTATTTACATGAATCGGTAAGTGTGGTTTCGCCATAATGTGAGCTGTCTTATTTGCTTGTAATACGAATATTACACAAATTAATCAACATTTATGTTTTAGCTTACTTCCGTTTTTATTAATATAAGATACAAATAAAGTATTTGTAAATAAGTCTTATGTTTTATTCAAAACTTCATTACATAATACTATTTACCTTTTATCATGACATTATTACTAGAAACTATTTAACAATAACCGGATGAAAAATCGTTAATGAGGCCGCGTCGAGCTTTAAAGCGAGCGCACACTCAAGGACTAGTTAGTCGGACTAATCTTACAAATGTTGCGAAGACTTGAGACAGTCACATTAACTTAAGACTTAATTAGACAATTTGTTCCGTGTGCGCCTCGTAGTATGTCTAACTCTAATTACATCCTTAATTATGGTCTGACGAAGCTCTTAGTTTAAAAAGGAAATGACTTTAATGCAAACCCTGGGATGCACCTATTTTAAAATAGGCCAAAACTTTAAGCACAGCTAGTCTAGACCATCTATGTTTATGTTACAACTCAGTATGTGCTAAAATTCAGTACACAGCCTAATGGCATATAAAGCAGTAGGATAAAAGAAGAATCGAATCAACTTTATAAGAAAAAATAAATTATTATTTATCATTCATCACAAGGCTGTCGGCACCTTTCAGAGTTTGGGGCATCAAAATAATTAAACAACTTGGCGAATAAACAAAATTATGTGTATACATTACACATTATACTTAAAGAACGTATTAAACCATAACACAATCTAAATTCTGAAACTCTTAATATTTTTATCGACTCAGAATAATAATATTTTTTATCTGTATTAAAAATAAAGTATGTTATCTATAGTTTATCTTCTTGTCATTGAATTTGGTACCAAGTGTTTGGGTGGGGAACTAAATTGTATTGATATTCAACTCCTATTTCAATAGACATAAGGTTTAAATTCTAAGTGCAATGATCCAATAACATCTAATGTCATTATGTCAGTTTGTGACAGTTCCACTCCGTTCTTTTTTTCGGAAAAGTTCAAGAGGATTTGAGAAACGTCATTCAATTTGTTTTGGTTAGTTTGATTTTGACGTCTTGGACGAAAATTGTTCCTACTGTTTGTTTTACAATTGTTCATTACTTCGAAATCTCTGCGGTTTTACAGTAAAAACGCTGGCCGAATTGAAAGGCGACGATTGCGAAAGTATGGAAGTGGATCAGTTCGCAGTAGAGTTGTACGCCGGCGAGGGGTCGCGGCTGCCTCTCATCGACGAATCGACAGCTTTCGGGAACCAGGCGCCGAAAGACAGGTAACCTTACAAGATAATTGGTAGAAAAGTCCGTATGCTTAGGTTTCACAAAGATTAGTAGTGTCGTGCGCCGTGCGCGGTCAGTGTCCTAAAATGGTAAACGCCTAAGCATTTGCGCTATAAAAAAAAGTTCTCTGTTCACCCACGCAGTAGTTATGTTTCTATGGCTTATAATTAATTATATTTATGTGGTTTTTTGACTACATTATAGCATGTCGGCCTTTATTTAACTGCCAAGGGGGTCCTTAAAAGGAAAAGATAATTATTCTACCTCTAGGCATAGTAGACATACTCATATTTCGGGTGTAAAATAAATGATAATATAGTGTATGAGTTATCATTTTTGTGACCACAGGATAAGATACTAACCACATAAATGTTGCATATACTCATGAGTATTGAAGTTCTGTTTGCCATACATGACAATTTATGTTTAATATTTTAATACTTTTAGTTGTATATGAATAATATTCAGAAATTACAGTTCAGGTACAGTAGTGTGTTTCTAACGAGAAATTTAAAATTAACAAATGGATGCATTTCGCCTCTAATAACAATAGAAAAACACAATAGGTAAAGCCTATAAAATAAAACAATAGAAAAAGATGGTTAAGAATAAATGAGTCTTCTTTTTCATAGTCATAGCAAATGAACTTGACTAAGTATATGCTTTTCTATGAATGGGTGGTCATTCTAGAGATAGAATATAAATATTGGAGGAAAATGCCAATGTCATTGCTAAATAGCTTGTAGTAAATATTAAATCACGCAATGCTATACTTTATCAACAGATTGATAGCCATACTAGACCAGGTAGAGATGCGAGTGGAACGACTGCGGCGCGATACTGTCCGCATTGAAGAGGAGCGTGACTCATTGCTGTCCACACTTGACAGCATCAAACACTCGGAGCTGCTTGGTGATGTGTCTGAATGTAAGTGCTCTATGAAATTCTAGGATATCTAATAATCCAACATGAGTCCTGTTATTGAATTCAACTATTGACCTTAAGCCATTGACCTGGCCACAAAGGCCGCATTGAAGTATTTATATGTGAGTCATAAAAAAAATAAGTACATTGTTGGCTAAATATCAGAATCTGTTTTCTTAAAAATTGGGATCAAGAAAAAGAGGATGAGTGATGATTCTATCCCTCTCTCCTGCTATAGGTAGGAGAGAGCAAAAGAAAATCTTTTCAAATATTTTTGGTTAAGACTTGATATGATGTCCAGGTGATAAGGATGACATAACGCGGTATGCGGAGCGTATTCTTGCGCGTGCGATGACTGTTGAAGTGGCCGTGCGCACCGACAGAGACCCGCAACAGGAGGAGGCCTTGCACCAGGTAAATAATATAGCTATGCTGTCTAGTAAACCCTTTTGTCTAATAAAGATTCAAGCATGCGAAGTTGACCTTCAGGTTTCAGTTATTTGCCAATTTAAATTAAAATCGGTTTGGCAGTTTCGCGGTGAAGACGCTGGCATCACGCCTGTATTCTCCGAAGGGTTAGGCAGAGGTGTGCTATTGTACACTCACATTTCGCCGATGCTGTTATTGAGTCCCACGTAATAGCGAGCTTATTACCATTTATCAGGCACAGTTCTAGACTCCGTGCTGCTACTGAGAATTTCCATACAGAAAAGCCCAATAACACTTTGCCCGACCAGCAGTCAGCAAGAATAATAAACTCGCTTTCACGTAGTAGTCCGTAAATGCAATTTTCACATGACCTTATACATATGTATATTTGGGGAATGACAATGTTTTTCGTAGTTCAAGTATGTCTTAGTGAATGTCAAAGTCAGATAAATCACGCTAAATTCTGGATATGAGTAAGGCCGATACTAGGTGACATTTCTTATCTTTTTTGGCACAGTGGTGTGGAGTAAAATTACGTGTTCGTGTAATTGGAGAAAAAAGGCGAAAACAAAATCAACTGACTGTTTGGTTTCGTCGGGAGTCGTGACTTTTTATAGCCAACTTTAACGCGCCCAATGAACTGTCTAACCCCCTTTAATCGCACACTGCGGCACTAGGGTTGCCACCAACATAACTACGAATGCAGGGTAATGAGACCAAAATCCCTAGAACTTAGAGTTTAAAGTCCAGTAATTTTGGATAGTTTCACGGATGGTCCCGCCCGAAATAAGAATCCCGTACGGATGCACCACAAACGCTCTACAAATTAGGGCAAATCTGACCTACTGGCAACCCTATACGACACCCACGCTAAGTAGTAATGGGTTCACTAATTCGTATAACATGAGCCTACAGTCTACACAGCAAATGCTTATCTCTTCATAATAACTTGAATGTGCAATGGGACAGTACTTGGAATTAGGCGTATGATTGCTACTTTCATTACATTATCTTGCGCCTCAGTGGTTGTTGATTATCATGATGATGTCATATATTTTATCAGGCTGAATGACGATACCCGGCGGCGATATTCGTTCATAGATTGTCCTGGAGATTTAGTTATCTAAAAAAATAAGATGTCCTACAGAGGTGTAAAATTTTTGACTGATTGAATTCACTATAGTTTCATGGTCATGGGAAAAATTCTGAAGCTAAGGTAGATGATGATAATGTGTTTTGGTGTCTGTAATAAATCGGTCATAATAAACAGACTTCAATCCTTTTATAGGTTCAATCATGTACTCTTTTATAAGAAATCCACCAAATTAGTTAACGTTTGTTGTAAATTATAAGCGTTTTGACAGTAGCCTCGAACACACCCTAAATTAACGTCATATTGTACAGAAATATTGCCAGAACTTTCACACAAAAACAAACTTTTTGGTGATGATGATTGTGCAGTGTGTTATTAAGCATATAGAAACATGTTGTCTAATTGCGTCTGGTGCGCGTGCGGTGCTTGTTTGGATCCCTAGGTTAGCCAAAGAATAATTGGATTTTTTCTATTAGAAAAATCTTCAGCAGTATCCCGGAATTTGGAACTGCGTCCGGTGATAGGCTCGCCCGTAAACACGGGCTTAATAACGGCATCGCAGTAATGTGGGTGTACAATAGTACCTTAGAAGGGACATAATCACTGTCGGGATTCAGAAGGCGGAGTAGTTAATAACCGTTGAATGGAAGATACAGTGAGTCAATGTCGCCCATTATATTCATGGACCATTATTAAATAATCCGTAGATTATTGTGTTGCGTGAATCATACAATTTGAAAGTTGTTCGCGTTTTATTTTATTAATACACAATGAGATTGGGTTATAAGGAAATGTGCAAAACCAGTCATAATTTCAGGCTCTTTTATACTGGTT
Source organism: Shargacucullia verbasci (assembly GCA_947562105.1). Classification (NCBI taxonomy): domain Eukaryota; kingdom Metazoa; phylum Arthropoda; class Insecta; order Lepidoptera; family Noctuidae; genus Shargacucullia; species Shargacucullia verbasci. The sequence continues at coordinate 3,782,815 of OX387297.1, read as the reverse complement.
TTCAAATAGTTATCATAGTTATTTCCTTATATCACAGAAGCGGAATTGAGTAGGTACGTCGGTATGTTTTTTTTATTCTTCTATACTCCATTATCCATTTATTATAACAATAGACAAGGCCGACCTAGGCATCCTAAATACCTTTTGAACTATTTCTTCAAGTAGTGTCAGCTCACCTTGATTGACCGCTAAGGTTCATAAATTTAAACCTGTACTGGTAGCAAACACCTTGTTTATTTCCATACGTTTCCTTGTTAAAATTGCTCTTATTTTCGTCTAGATATATGAAATAAAGTATCATATCAGAATGTTTCATAGCTATCAAATTATACGTAAATTACTCTGGCGCGAGCCTATTATTAGCGCATTTTACACTCCATAAATTTAAATAAATACGAGAGTAGCATAGGGCTGCCATCCCCAAATTCTCAAAACCAGGATTTGGAAGTGGAAATGCCAGGACATTTCGGTTTAAAAACAGGACGCAGTATAAGAAAAGTATAAGAAAACAGTGTCAATGAAACTGAATTAATAGCAATTACAATGTTTTATGAAATTATCTTCAGTTAAATTGTGTAATATAAGAAATGAAATGAAGGATTAAATTATAAAATAACGCTGATGATTAAACGCAAGGTTCGAGGCAGTAGTGGCGCGCGAATAAAAAACACAGGACCTTACGAGGACTCTTTAAAAAACCCAGGATGCTACTAAATAACTATCCAGGACAACCCAGGACACTCCAAAAAGCAGGACATGTCCTGTGAAAACAGGACGGTTGGCAATCCTAGTGTAGCAGCAGGCACAGCTAGTTTAAATTATCGTATTGTATTGTGCACTTCTATATAAATAAATTATAGTATCTGTGGGACAAAATTACGTTTCACGTAACAGTTGACCCTGACTCACTGACTGGGTTTAAATGTCAATGCTATTGGTAAGGAAGTTACAGTGAGGTCTGCGGCTGACTCCAGCGCTTTGTATTGCAACAAAGTTTTACGGTTTTATGTATATCCAAATGATAATGATAATAAGAATGAAATGGCTAGCTTTTTGATACAAAAACTTCAGTGACTAACTATCACATGAGACTAAATACGGCTTATTGCCGAAATGTGGGTGTATAATATGCGTACACTGTAAATGGATTTAGTATTTTTCGATTTTAACTAAAACATGCACACTTACAGAATATTTTGTTACATGATTTTACATATAAAACCAGTATAAAACAGTTAAAACGTTATTTTCATGTATTGTCTTTTTTATTTATAAAGGATACAACTAAACGGGAATGTACATTTCTTAAAAAACATACATTTATAACAATAACTCGTACTTATCTATACTAATATTACAATGAGGTAAAATTTTTTTGTTTATATGTAGGCGGTAATCTCCGGAACTAATGATCCAAATCTGAAAATTCTTTCACCGATAGATAGCTAACATACATTATCCCCGAGTGCTATAGGCTATAAATTATATGTTTAGATCACGCGGATGAAGTCGCGGGTTGAAGCTAGTAATATTATAATATGGCTTCGTGTGTACCAAACGTACGTACTAAAACGCGATTAATCAATATGAAAGTAATCATAACCACAAATTACCTAATAGTCACCTTCGTTACTATAACAGTTTAGGCATATAAGTACATTAAATTAAATTAATCAACAATATTATACAACATAGTTAAGTAAGCATAAGTACGACGAGTTTCCTTTAATCAAATCTTTCACGTGTACCACGATAATTAAATCGGATTAATTAATTATTCATTTAAGCATCTAAGTCAGAATACTAATTAGTTACCCACATGAGGTATTAAATCATCATGGTGTAGCGCGATTTGTCTTCTATGCTACAGGGTGGTAGAGCCGGTTTGATTGCTACGCGGCAAAAAGATTTGTATAGTCTGGGTAGATATGACTTATGTCCATAAATTACCAACGATCTAGGTTTGTCTAAAAACAAAATTAATATTTTTTTTGCAATGCTGTTTGCAGACGCGACACTAATAAGACCAATTAGACATGAAGCCAACAGCAACTCCAATCTGCAGCAACTTGTTTGCTATAATCGAGTTTAATCTTGATGATAAGGACACTAAAATAAACCATATCAAAGATAAACATAAGAAGACCCAGTTGGTCAATATACAAATAATCATGATCACAAATACAAACCGTATGAAAAGCAAATGTGTCTTAAGTACACGCTTTAATGGCTGTTTTGTCTCATGTAGTAAGGGAAGAGTCTATTGCCATTTACTGGGCACAATTCTAAACCGCGGATTGCTGTTACAAATTTATCTAACCAAAAACCTTATAACATTTTGTCGTACCCGAGAATCGAAGCCAAGATCTCACGCTCGGCAGCGCTTATGTCACATACACATACTTAAAAAAATGATCTAACTTCATTACTACGCGTACTTACGAAAAGCAAACTAACTGCAATATGACTTTATGATATCGTATGACCGACTGCATCGTACGTTTTGGCGGAAATAAACAGATTTTCTTTCTTTCTACTATCGCCCCTTTAAAAGTTCTGCAATTGCTGTTTATGACATTGTGAGCCATCCTTAGCTGTATTCTGTATAAGTACAAGGTATTTTTCAATAGCTCGCGACCAACCTTTCATTGAACTCAGTATTGCACAGTGTTCCTTCTGCATTTATTTATACAGTGTAAAGATATATCGCAACAAAAAATGACAATGACATAATAAATTTGTATGAGTGCGATGTCCTCCGCAAACAACCGGGCATTGTTTACAAAACGCAATTTGTATTTGCAAGTTAGATGACCAGTCTGGAGTAAGCATGCTGATAGATTAATTGTGATGAAATGTTTTGAAATTAAACCAACTTAAACTTACTTTTTTTATAGTATCACGCCTATATTCCCCGAAGGGTTAGGCAGAGATGTACAATTATACATGCACACCCACATTTTGTCGATGCCGTTATTAGGTCCCATGTAATGTGGCGAGCCTTTTGCCATCTATCGGGCATAGTTCCAAACTCCGGGCTGCTACAGAGAATTTTCAGACACAAGAATCTAATAACACTTTGACCGATCCGGGAATCAAACCCAGGACATTATGCTCAGCAATGAGACAATTATAAGTATTTCTTTTCTATTACTTATTATTTTTTGTAGTAGTAGCATGTTTAGTAGCAAGTACCCCATAAATTCTTATAGGTATAGAAAGTGACAAAGTACAGGGGCTCGTAGCTACATAGATACTGCGCAGATTGATCGATTTGTGAGGTTAAGCAGCGCTTGTCGCGGTCAGTCCTTGGATGAGTGATCATTTTTCACAAATCGAGACACCTCAGTGCCTCGGACAGCACGTTAAGCAGTTAGTCCCGGGTGTCATATGAAGACCTATGACATGTACGAGTGTCAGCAGCCCAAAACGTCTGACAACTAGTCTAACCTTAGAGTATCAGTATCTCCCAGTAATTGGGTGGCGGAGGTCAGATGGCAGTCACTCCGTGTAAAATACTAATATTCAGCCGCAACCGGTTAGATTGGAAGCCAACCCCAATGTAGTTGGGAAAATGCTAGGCAGATGATAGAAAGTGAAAAAGTCGGTAGGACAAGCTAGATTAAAACACGTCCATACTGTCAGAGACACTAGTAAGAACTAGCAGTGGAATACTATGTAGCGTCTGTATAAGTATCGTAACAAGTCAAAGTGATAAGGAAAGGATCACGATGTTGGGCGCCCTTTTCTGAGAAGTGACAACAATATAATCTGACATTGTTGGCCGGTATTGGCTGACCAAATATGTTGTTCTCTCATTCACATATCGTTAATGAAATAACACTTTCGTTGTGCGGACGCGTTACTTTTTATAGTAAGCAGCTACATATAAAGTTTCTCCACCCCGACCCTTGCTCGAGCCAGCCCGCTCTGAGCCAGTAGTAATGTCAAAGTTTTTTATTTCAAGTAGGCCTTTTCAGGCACTTTTAAAAAGTCGAGACTCTAGACGCACGGTTCCAAAGGGGGTAGGTCCTATGGAGAAGAGACCGGCAAGAAACTCCATGGATACTCTTTTCAAAAACAAAAAGTTAATTTACAATTAAAATCTTAAATTAACATGCATTATATAAGAAAAAAATACAAACTTAATAGAACGCTACTTACACAATGAGGCAATACAACATGAGTTAAACAAGTGTTTCGAATATAAACTAAAAACGGGATAAACAGATCAAAGCTTATAAAACAGAAATAAAAAAATACAAAAAAGAATTTAAAATATTGGAACATCAATAAATCAAATGTCCCTAATTAGTCACAATCAGATCCAGCAAGTCCTCTCTTGTCTGCCCCTCAACAACGCCCTAAGCCGAGGTTCGAGTCCCACTATGGGACACCCATAGCAGTGTTGCTTAGTATTATTTAATTTGCTCGGCTGGAGGCCCTTCTGGTCTCGCCACTTGCCCGGTTAAGCAGTAAAAGCTCCCTGAGCTAACTGCGAGAGACAAATAAATATATATATATAAAATATATATGAAAATATATATATATATATATAAAGTTTCTTTACATTATGTATTTAAAAGAAATATTTGAAATGCCGTCGTGTAGAGAATGCCCTCACGTTATTCTTTGCCTTGAAATAGTTTTATAATTAACTTTACTAAAGAAACATTTTTCTGCAGTATAATGACATGTTTTATATCGTTGCGCGGACAGGAGATGGCATTTTTATTTTATTCAAGTAACTGTCATAACATAAACATAACACAGCATCACGCCTGTATCCCCGACGGGTTAGGCAGAGTTTTACTATTGTGTACACAAATTTCACCGATGGTTATGTGGTGAGCTTATGGCCTTTAAACGGGCACAGTTTCAAATTCTGTGCTGCTATTGAGAATTTCTATACAGAAATACCCAATAAAAATTTGCCTAACCCAGAAGTCGAATCTAGGACCTCACGATCAGTAGTCGCACTTGACTACTAGGCCAATGAGGTATATATATATATATATATCAACCTTCAAGAAAAGAGCGTACTCCTTTTTAAAAGGCCGGCAACGCACTTGTGACTCCTCTCTGGTGTTGCGGGTGTCCATGGGCGTCTGTAATCACTTACCATCAGGCGATCCGTCTGCTCGTTTGCCGCATATCACATAAAAAAAGAATACAATTTTGAATCTCATACCAACCATTATTATTATTCCAGGTAAACATGTATATAGACCAGCTAGTGATGACCGTGCACGACGACGCGGTGATTGCGCACACGCGCTGTCAAACATTCATGAACGCGTGCACCTCCCAGCCGGACCCCTCCTCGGGCACAGACAAGAACTTCGAGTCCGCCATCCTTGGCTGCACCCTCGATGACCAGAAGCGGGTCAAGAAACGTCTCCAAGGCCTCCTAGATTACTTCGCGAAGCTGAACGTGACAACTTGCTCGTGAGTAACGGCCTTGCTTGACTGCAATCTTGTCATTCGCTGAGCTGTTGACAGCTTCTCGTTTATTTGGACTGTCTGGACCGGGAATGGGCGGAACTCGTGACTACTGTAGTGCGTTGAAAGACTGTCAGTTAAATTGTATGTGTCTTATGTGATCATGTGATTATTAAAGTTACATTTTCGTTTTTTGCAAGAACTTTTTGAGTCGTAGGTCGCGTGTTGGTAGGCTTAACATCACAATTTGATTGTTTAATTAATAACATCACGAATGAATATGGTTATTATTAGAAACTTATTAAAATGATGTAATATCCTAGCGGTTATCTTAAATATCCAGTAGACCGTGGCGTGCGGTCCATAAAGACAAAAAGAGTGTCTTTTTGTTTTATTTTCTGATATCCAATATTTTATCTACGAGTAATTACTATCAGTAAACAAAAAATTCTGAAATATTAAAATATAAAACCAGATAATAAATATTTATCTGAGTTATGTAAGGTAGGCAATGTATTTTTGTCTTTATGATTCATGACCGCTCGCCACTGCCAGTAGTATGATACAAAACATACTGTATTAATTATATTGGCGTATAATTACCAGGAGTACTCCATCCGTGACAAATAGCGCTAAAAACGACTCAATATAAAATGTGATAAACGCAAAATTGTCCATAAAACAATAAAAGTTCATGCATGAAACGGAAAACACTTTTAATTATATCTAGTCTCGCATTTATATAGAAAATATGAAACATGTTTTAGATTTCATTTTAAATGTAAAATTTTACATATAGCTGCTTATCAGGGATAAGCCTCTATCAAAACTAGGGTTAAAACCATCATTGTGCAATGTGGATGTTCCGTACAGGATACACACACATTCACAGTTAAAGACAAAAGAAATCTAACGTTCGTGTTTCGTATTTTCGTGACATATCCTACCTACATATATCAATATATTATTCATTAAGCTTATATGAATGTAACTCTGTAACTAAATCGCGCTATATGTACTGTCTCGTTCTATCGACAATAGAATGACAAGGACAGCGTTATTGAGCGTTATGACATTAATTAATAAGGTTTAGATTGTAACCATAGCCGCGTCCACTCATTTCTGGGTCCACAGTGATTTTAAGCTTTGGCAAATGTGATAATCTGTGTATACTTAGTAAATTTTGTTTTTATAGTAATTCCAGTGTCTTTGGTATATTATTTCGCGTTCGTTCTTATGCTACGGACCACTAGTATAGTTAACTTGTAAATCCAAATCCTTTTAAAGCTATGAGGAATATTTCATGTATAATGTTACTACACAAATTTTGTGAAAATTCACTCAGTTGTTTATTCAATAATGCTTGATTTATAATTGTAATAGTCTATACAAACATATTTGCCGGGTTCACACTACGAACAAATGATCTTATTCTGGTTAAAATTTTGATTTTGACATTACGACAACCAGTAGTGCGTACGTAATTAGAACCCATCAGACGCTGTGTAAACAAGCTTCTTCATGCAGTGTTCACTGCCTGATCTATTCGATAAAATATCGTATAGTATACGTTGTGTGAACATGGTCATAGGCCATAGAGTATTGAGTAGCTGATCGCGTCGCACTCGAGTATGTCAAAGTTTTTAAACACAGTGATGTGATTGTCATATGCAGTGTTTTTAAGGGCCAAAATACGCTTCCTATCTGCAATTATTGTAATTAGAGGCTCATTTTAATGTCATTATCTAATAAACCGCATGAGGTGATGTGGGTAAATGATTGTTATATTATTCTTATGCCAATATTTGTGTATGCCCTCCGAACGAGGATTAAAGTAAGTTTTTTATTAATACTTTTTATACAGTGAAGTGTGAAATTGCACTGGTGATCTTAGTTTTTGTATGTTTCATGTCGATATGTATAGTTCTTTTTTTTTGTTTTATTAAATTACATCTATTTATATCATAGACGCCATTTTGGTTCCAATGGAAAACAGAAATTATTCGCGCACCTAAAATATTAATTAGGAATCCATTTCATTCATCACAAATAGTGATTTAATTTAATTTTAAATCGTTTAACATGTTACTTGTAGAAAATTGGAACTATTGTACTTACTTCATCCCCAAATGATGCTCAATTATAGAAATCAACCTACGAGGTTATATATATAAATTTTATGGTAAACAGATATAGATAAAATGTATTGTAACAATCGGTCATGTCCTGCCTTAAAACTATCGCTTTGTAACCAAATCATTAATAAAACGTACCAAGTCATGACAACAACTGACTTGACTTCGTAAGTTCACATCTATAATCAACTTTGTAGTAGATCCAATGGCATATTCGTAGTCGAATCGTGCGCAGCTTGCAGGGGAAAATAGCGAGTTCTATAAGTTGCCTTGTTTTGTAATAAAGCAGATATGTTCGAGTCATGAACGCTGGCGCGTTCTAATTTTGAATTAAATCGACTCATGACCTTTTTGTCTATTGCCCCAAATATTAGACGTATCTTCAATTTATCAACATCACATAGATAGGTTCTACTTAAATAGAATAATAATCATCAATACATTCGTATAATAAATTATAATTGTAATATTTTTCCAAATCTAGTACCGTAAAATGGGGCTATTTGGGAAACGCGGGGCAAGTTGGGACCAACATATGTTTTTAGAAATTTTGACATATTTTCTAAACTAAATCAAAATTTCCTTGTCGTTGAAAGCATGTCCATGAGAAGCACACATAATGATCCCTTTACTTAATTTCAATTAGCCCCGCGCTTCCGAAATACCCCATTTTACGGTATTTGGCAATGAAACTCTAAAGCATTCGGGTAATAGAGTGAGATAACACTACGTTTGATCTGAGCGCTAAAAAGAGAGGAACCTTCACCCCTTTTCGTCGAGTACTATCAACTATTGTATTGGTTATATTTGTGTAAATCATCACAATATTTGTAAATGAATATGTTATGTATGAGTGCTTGAGATCGCCGTTTCCAATGATTGTACACAATAATCTTAGTACTATGTGTAAGTACAACCTGTATGTCTAATTAAATTACATTAGCTTATTTAGCTTGTAAAGTCATCTAAGGCTGTGGCCAGATGATCGTGGGCAAGGGCAAGCAAAATCGAAAAACGGAAAGTTGAATAATATTACGCTTCGTAAAGTCCCTAAGTAATTAATATTTCGTTAAGTAAGCTTAAGCCGCTACCTGTAACGCGTATCTGGCCAGCCTTGTGTGTATGTACCCTTAATTTAAGTTTTTGTACAATTGAGTACGAAAATGCTTTTATAAAATCATGTTGTGTTTTTAGTCGATTCGCCTTTAGCCACCGTGTTTGGCCCGTCGTATCAATCGGCACGCAGAGCGCTATAAACGCGACAAAAGACGTTTTCGTTTCATTTGTTAAAACAAAAATTACATTGAGGTTTCTAATAAAACTCGCACTAGTAATAGTAATTACCGGCTGAACGTGTGCGACTAGCATTATGTACTAGATTAGATGTAATGTATTAGACTAACTTGAGGCGCTTGTAACAGTGATATGGCGCTCATACATTTTAATTATAGATTCCTTATTCCTGGTTTGTTAGAAAACGACATAATAACAGAATTATGGGTGAAACATCGTATGTTTATAAATTGTTTTACTAACAGTACAAGACAATTTAAAGGGGAGCCAAATACAGGCCAGTTCTAAGCCTAATTCCACCCTGTATTCTATTATTACATTTGTCGATTCCTAGAAAAGTTTTGATTAAGCGCGTAATGTATAATTTCTGTCGCATTTTCAGTAATTATTAATAACATATTTGTTGGAACTTAATTGTTACAACGGCGTCGTTTTAAATACATACCATAATGTATAATCTTATTTGCTTTATTTCATTTACACCTTCAAATGATCTCCACAGACTCAAATTAATACACACGATATAATGACGAATATGTTCAACATTTTAATATTACACCTTCACTTTCACCTTTTATACCTATGATGCGCTACTAACGTTGTTCTATGATTATGTAGGTATGCGTGTTCACTGATACCTTTACTGACACGCCTATATTTATGTATGTCCTATATGGACGGGGTAAGCACACGTGTATAGTGCAACAGCCGCTCGCTGATGATTAATCTATACATATAAATAAAATTGGAGTGTCTGTTTGTAATATTGAAATAACCGTTTTTTACTACATGTATATGAATATATATACGGTACATACACCAAAATAACATTTTTTACAATTTTTGTCTGTCTGTCTGTCTGTTTGTATAGGCTAATCTCTGAAATGGCTGGACCGATTTTGAAGGGACTTTTATTGGCAGGTAGCTGATGTAATAAGGAGTAACTTAGGCTACTTTTATTTTAGAAAAATTCTTTTATTTTAGAAAAAGATAGGGTTAAGTGCATTTGGTCTTCTTAACTTCACGTAACTTTTATAATTTTTTTTTAATGGCGTTTCGCACTAAAAAATACATTGTTAAGTGCCGACATCCACGCGAACGAAGTCGCGGGCACAGCTAGTTAGAAAATATAAATGCTACTATTTAGAGTATTCGCAAAAAAACAAAATAAGATAATTACAAATAATTTATTTTTTTATAAAATGAATAGTTAGGTAAGTACAAAATATTTACATAGCTTTGTTATTTTCATATCAACTAACTAAAAACATAAAAATATGACTAAACATCGTTCTTAATCGACTAAAATTACAGTTGAAAATTCGTATCATTGTTTCGGAAGGACCTGCATCGCGCATTTAGAAACTGGTAAATGCGGCCTTTCCAATAGCTAGCTATACAGTGTTAAATATAAGGAGGTGAGTGATGCCCTTGCTTGGAGTGGGCCAGTTTTATCTCAGATTCAAGAACATTAGATTATGTATAAAATTGAGCACTTATAAGCGTTGACATCTTTGTGATCACAGTATCCTGCTAGTTTTAGGGCTGTCACGCACCGTATAATGAACATGTAGGTACATTTTGAGGGTTGTCATATTGTAATCACAGTATCCTGCAAGCGTTTCTGAGCACGTTCTTCTTCTTGCCGCCTGGCCGATGCTTCGTGGGCCGCAGCAGGATCGTACCGTTGCTATTGTGGTTTGTGAATGTTCCTGGAATAAAAAAACGTATCTATATTTAGTTATTGAGATAGAATAGTAGTACCTAGGTAATCTTAAAATGTGAGTAGATTCTTATGTATGTAATTACTTGATTGCATAATTAACTGCACACTGCTTAGTTTTGAACACTGATACGACGATGTAGGCCAGTCAGTTCAGTAGGTACCTATTTAGTTTAAAGTTAATTTTAATGGCTTCAGTATTGGGATGGAATTCAGAGTTTTCAAGGGTCATGTCGGACAGTTGACTAATAGAGATGCCATAGTGACTTCACTCTCTTTTTACCTATAACGGGTGTTTGGCACGGTGGAAGTGCGTCTGCGTCTTCACGTCGCATATCAGAGAGGCAGCGCCCCGCTAGCGCCCTGAAAACTGCTCCGACATTCACGTCTTCTTTGACTGACGCCCGCATCAGTCGGCAGCCAAGCGCCCGCGCTACGAGCTCTGCTTCATCACTGGAATTTAGTGATATCACCATTTAAAATACAATACTTAAATGAAAAGTAGAACAAAGTTTTAAAAATGGAACCTGCTTATTATCTATTGTGGTTAGTGCGGAGGAAAGTGCGCCAATTAACGATACACACTATTTGGTATATTTATTAATATATTATATTATCTTCTCGTAATAATACAGGTTTGAGGAAATCTGGGGCACTAATTAATAACTTCGGACTTCGAAACGGATACCTACACAATTTTCGAGTTCCCGCGTAATTTGAGACGCAAGCGCCAAAAAAGCGCACTAGCGGTGAAAATACGAAAGTCATGGTGGCTATTTGATCTAATCAAAAATTTTGTTCTCTAAAAAAATAATCTTTGTCCTTTTAAGAAAAATCGAGTGGTGTGTTGTTGAAGTTTGATTTGCAGAGCTAACAGGGTTATGGTAAGTGTAGTGTATAAGTTAATCTTGGGCATTTTATGTTATTTGCGTTTTTAAACATACCGCTGGTCGGTACTATGTCGGAACTCTTATATTTTTTTTAAAAATTTACTTACGGTCCAACGACGCACTGGTCCATCAAATCAATTTTATTTTGAACTATGATTGTGGGGATCTCTCCGCATTCATTCTCCACCTGAAAATAAATAAAAAACATATTACTTTTTAATTTTTACCAAGGCTATATTATTATTACAATAATTACCTCTTCCAGGAAGAAAAACATAAATAAATAACGACTCATTATGCAGTTCACGCCTCTTTTAATAAGTAGATAAATATAAAAATAAAATATTATTAAATTAACGGCTCAGCTTGCAATCCGGGCTTCCTTCCCGTCCAGTCATGATGTCTATGCTGTCTACCACGCTCTGGACCTCCGACGTGCTGGGCAGGAACTTCGACAATAAGATCCCCCGACCACCCGCCGAACAGTTGATACCCAAAATGTAATTGTCGTTCACTTTTACAAATAAATACTTGGATATTATTTTATCACAAGCCCGGTACATTTGCTTCACTTCTTCATCGCCATAGTATAGTAAATTGACTGTTTTGCCGGCATTATTTACGTAGGTAGCTCTCATCACTGTTTCATTTGATGGTAAGTTGAGGGTGTTGCACTCGGAGCCTGTGGAGAACGCATCTTGGTTTGATAATTTCTTGAAGTTAACGATTTCGCAGCTGTCACGTTGCCTCTGGCTTGGTGGCCAGAAGTACACGCCATACATCTGAGCCGGCAACTCGTTCAGATCGTAGATTTTTCCTGTCGCGTAGTAATCAAGACATTGGGCCTCGCTTCTAGCATTTCTTACTGAATTCACTCCACAGAGAAGACAAGTAAAGGTCAGAACAAACGCGTAACTTCCGTGCATCTTCGCGAATGATCACAAGATTTGAGATGAATGTATAATACAAGTCCAAATATAGTTGGAGGAATGTAAACAGTCGATATGCGTTACTTGATAGCTGTGTGTATTAGATAGTTGTTGTGTCCGTGCATGGACAGCTGTGTGAGAGAGTCACGACCTCCCTTATCTTAATGTGCTGCTTCAATTAACAAAATATCTAGGTATATGGAACTGAATTTTAAAATTAGGCATTAAAATGTATGTTTTGAAGATTTTTGATTGTATTATTGTTGAGGAGGTAGTTGCATATTTACAGTAACATTATTTAATTCTACGATAAAAAGTCAGACCGGTTTTTTTTTGCATTTCATATCTACCTTTTCTTTGCTATTTCGTGATTAAACATTAAAAATGTCGCTAAACTGATTTCAATAATAAGCAGAACGATAAACATTTACATGTATGTGGGTATAGAAGCTAGTCCTATCGTTAAAAGGGTTAAATGCGGCCAATGACCAATGTACAAGTAAGGCACTTGTAACATTTTCTGCAATTTCCAAATGCGCACAGCGATACGATCTTATTTACATTTTTATTACTTGCACAAGTAGCGAAACCAAATCCCTTAAAACTATGTAAGATGGCTACACTTCGATTTGCATGTAATTACAGGTAAATGCTGGATTAACCACAAAACATTAAAGGATCTTTTTGTTTCATTCGTATCCGATCACATTTTCGATACTACTACTACATTATAATTATTTATGATCTACATAAAGTTGTATATGTAAATTGTAATCTGATTTCAATGCAAAAATTAGTAAGAAGGTACCTTAAAAATGACATAGCAGCGGTTATTGTTCATCGCACAGTTATGGATAAATAGGATCTATTGGTGCGCACCCACTTGCACTCGAACTTACGACCAAGATCTCATAATTCGGGGCCGCAACCAAATCACTGTTCCACTGTGTAATAGTTACATATTTGTTATATTTACCTTTAGTTTCCACGAGTGTAACGAGAGGAAGGAGTCTCGGTCTGTAGTAGAGAAGGCGAGAACGCATGCGTGTGCGCCGCGGTAGTACGCCTTGGTGATGGCGTCGAACTCCTCCTGCCCTGCCGTGTCCCATAGCATCAGCCGGACTTCCTCGCCGTCAATCCTGAGAATGAAGTGATTCATTTTGGTTTACATTTCTATTTTGTGTACATAAAGTCCGTCCAGCACGATGGATCGTCGGGTTACTAACCTCAGGGGTTATCGAGGAAAGTGACATAAGTACCTATAGAAGTTTACTTTTTTCAGGCTGTGATTCGTGCTATATAACAAAATACTACCACCCACCCATGTCCTAAAATTATCGGTTTTATTATAGTACGGAACGGGAGTAATTGAACTCAAAATAAGTAGTGAATTTAAGAGAGTGTGAATGCCTTTCTTTTTGATGTGGCCCTAATTTGAAATCAGGAACCAATTTTAAATTAATTTTTACCACCTGAAGAAATGTCTAGGTAAATTATGTGTAAGAGAGCATCCTTACCATTTTCTTCGGCCAGTTGGCTTTACTCGATAAGTCCTGGAATACCATCAGCTAAATCGGACCACACAAGCCTACTTGACTATCCTAATTAAGAAGAACATTTCATCTAGCACACGAGATCTACACATGTCTTAATTGTAATTAAAGGCACAAGTAGTTACCTAGACATCCACTGACTGAACGATCACTCAATTATTTTTTAATCTTGGTTCGCTTGCTGGGTGGCTAATTCAAAGATAATTCGGTCTTAATGAATAGTTTTGTTTATGTGATTAAGTATCGAGGTTAGGTTTTGTGAGGTTATCTAGACGTGGTGTGATATTTCAAAATTAAATTTTGAAGCGCTTTAATTGTATCTGGCGTTTAATTTAAAGTTTCAATTCACAATGATTCATTGTGAACTTTGATTGGTGGTTGAAAATCATCGTGCCTCGGTTCTAATTTGATTTTCAAGACTACAGGTTTTGGCACCTTTTCGTTCGTGATTAAATATTACTACTACTTTCAAGCTGGACTAAAGGCATCTTCATCATCATTCTTCTGCCCTTTCCCCAATTAGTTGGGGTCAGCGCAATGTGTCCTTTCCATGCATTAATCTCTAATAGACGTCATTTCCAAATTCACGTTACATGCTATTCATGTTTCACACATTTCTTCCATCGTTTCTTTGGTGTGCTTCTCCTCTCTAGCTCGAATTACGTAAGCCAGATACTCACTCAATTTGTCTTTCTAAGAAATCGACCCCTATAGTCTTCTTGTAGTCCCTGGTGAAGGTGCCGCGGCAGTATCGCTGAATCATGCTGGACTTGCCCACGCCGCCGTCGCCCACGATCACCACCTTGAGTGCCACCTCCAGGTCCTCCTCTCGCATCGCGCCACCGCCGACCCAACCATTAGTGGTCACTGGTTTGGAGCTGGAAGGAGAAAATATATTTATTTATAGATAAAAATACTGATCGATAATTCTCATGGTATTTACCTATATACATAAGTTATTGTGTGCCTTTAGTTTGGGTCAAATAAACGTATTTTCTTTCTTTCTTTCTTCTATGTAGCAGTGTTCGCTTATTTGTTTAAACATTTACCAAATTTCTGAGTGTATGTCTGCTGGATTATTTAAGTATCAAATAATTAACTGTAAGCAAACCTAAATGAATTATAACTGGTCGATCTTGTTTGGTAGGGAAGGAAAGATCAGTTAATCGTACCTAGGAATAGGTCTTCCCAGTACTCGCAATAAACGTTTAGCCCAGAAGAACAGGTTCATTGCTAAAGTAGTCTTAACTAGATCGAAATAAAATAACAGCTGCGTACCTATTTCCAGTAGATACATTGCTACTACATACGTAACAGGCGTTAATAGCATAAACTTTTAGTGCGTCTATTTTTTCAACGATACATAATTATGTGAATTGATGTATGCGTACCTATGCAAGAAATGAATTTGTAACAAAAAGAAAACCCAAACGTTAACCACTGCAAAAGTTAGAAAAATCTGCGCAAGTGCAATATTATCCCAAACAACCTCAGGTAAGTACCTAAGTATTTGTTACGAAGCTTGTTTAATAAAATGGAAAAATAAGATCGTAATTGCGTCGCGCCGTGATCATAAGCGCCATATTGAATGACTCGGGCGCCTCAAAAGTAATGTCCAACATAAAATGACCTCTCCAGTACTCCGTAAAGTAAGCAATGGTAGAGCTCACCTTAATTAGTCATTCTTTTAAAGGAATCCATAATTTATTGCTGGCTATTTATACGGATAACACTCTCTGATATTAATTGGAAGGGCGAGCTGTGATCGAGGGCAAAAATTTATTCACCAATGAAGCATTGCTAAACCATGGGTCCTGTTTCAGGCTCCAGTAATCGCATTTTTATTAAATTCTTGAGCAAAAAGTTTTACATGCCAGACAGACCATAAAAATACGCTATTGTAGGTACACCGTGAGGTGTAATACAAAAATAACATTGATCAATGCCCGTTATACTTATATAAGTGTGACTACATGTACTTAAGTAGGCATTACTGGTATCAATATAATTTTTTTAATCTTTTTTTTTTTAAACATTGCCCCCACACTCGGAATAATTCCTATATCATGGGTGCGTTTATAAACACAATTATGCACGTGGACATACATTCAAACCCGGAACAACTATTGTAGATCATAGAAATATTTGTTCCGTGCGGGAATCGAACCCACGACCCGTAGCGCAGCAGTCGATTTCTCAACCACTGCGCCAACCATGCCGTCAATTAAATAAAAGAGTAAGTACCTACATCCTATAGAAAATAACCTTTCTTTATTCTCCGTGGGCATACTCAACTAGGGGAAGGTGAGCTGCCATCTAAATCAATTAGTTTAGCTTTGATAGTGCCGAAACTTCTAATCAACAATTACTTCAAAAATGGCAAAGAAGTTCGGTCTGTCGTCACTCTTTTTCACTCGTTGAGCATGACGGACGATTCGAGCATCACATTTCGTTAAATCATTGTAATTTTACTTTCGACGCATTCCGCGTTTCTCCGACGGACTTGGATTCCGCGGCGTCATGCAAGCAGATGAGGCACTCGGATTATGTCAACATTTGCAGAATGTTCGTTTTTCACTCCGACAACCAACGGAGATTTACGATATGCATAGATCAATAATTTAGCTCCGGAACTTTTGAACAAATAAATCTGGAGTTTTTATTTATTTTTTGGATCATAAAATAAATAATCTCAGTTTCTTTGGGGTAGATGAGGTTTCGTATTTTTTCCCGTTTGAATTATCACGACTTGTTCGTTCAAACGATGTCAACGAAGCTTTACATTCAGTTTACCGGACTACCGGTCTACCTTCAGGACGCTAATGGTGGTCCCGCAAGGATCCCACCAGTCATCAATCCCAGACTTCGAAGTCTATCGCAAGCTGACCCTATTGTTTTGTGATACCCACACAATTCTTCAGGTCAAGCTGCACGGTTCTGATTGTAGGACTCCCCATGTGTCATATGACAAGATAATTATCATTTTTTTTAAGGCATTGCCCATCTCTATGATTGCTCACGTATCGTGGGTAAAGTTTACAAACATACATGTCACATGCACAAACAACCAGACCCGAAACAACTATCTGTAGATCATACAAATATTTGTTCCGTGCGGGGATCGAACCCGCGACACGTAGCGCAGAAAGCTAATTGCTTAGCTCCTGCACCAACCGTGTCAAGGAATAAACCGGAACCTATTACGAAAACCTTATTCCATGATGTTATGTGTACGTTCTACGTACACCAAGCGAAATATTTAGTTTCCCAATGGAATTTATTAAGGTTAATTAATTTGATTCTAGAATTGATTACCTGGAGTGCCCAATAGATTTTATTGTGAACCATAAAGTTAGATTTGTACGGAGAGAATAGTAAAACTTTTTACTGCAATAATAATGCGTAGGTATTGGATAAGGGACTCTAGAATAAATAATAATTGGGACGTGTAGACAAGTGCAGTAAATACCTACAATGGATTACCATTAATGGGTAAAATAATAAATCGAATTACGAAAAACAAAAACGAACAGCCGAAAAATCAAAAACATCGAAATTGGTAATTTCGTATGGAAATTGCCACTTCGGATTACTTTGAATAGGTTGATTATTAAATAATGTCCCGTAAATCCGAGTTTTTTGTTATGCGGTGATCTTTTTTTATTACATCCTTCATACACTACGATTGTGCAAAACAGTCGTCTGGCTCATAGTCTGTCTTGATAATCTACATGTCCAATCATTCATTTGATAGATGCTTATTATAATGTAACGAAGGTAGTCATTGTACCTAAGTACCTATCCTGTATGCACCTATATGAATATGCATGAAGATGTTTAGAATTTGCAGACGGAAGAAAGTAATAAATGTATTTCTATTTTATCATCTAATTCGATTTAATAGATCGCATAGCATAGTTTTATTGCCAACAGGCCGTAAAATGTTAAATAATTTCAATTGTATCTAATTTGCGTACATTTTAGTTTTTAACATAACAAGATCGAATGCGTTATACTTAATAATTTATAGATTTTTAGAAAGTTGCCAAATGTTGTTTATTGCGTTGTTTATTTCCCGTACCTTTCCGTTACCTTTCTAAAAATCACCGTAGGATGTTTCGTAATCATTAATTAATGGTGATCTAGTTCATTCATTCAGGGGCCTATACATCTCATTATAGGCTTTTTCCGTATTGTCTCTATCAACAACATTTGGTTTAACCACATAAGGATTAATCTGGTCATTATAAAAACTACCCGGTGAACTAAGTACCGCCAAAATTTGATTTGATTGTAACTCTTCATCATCGAACAAGGAATCCGAAGTGGCAAATCCATACAAAATTACCAATTTCGGTTGTTCCTTTGGGTTTTCCTAATTTTATTTTTTCCTAAAACACCCCAGTAGTGAGGCGATAAAAACAAAAAAAAATTCAAATCGGTCGTGCCTTTTCAGACTTTTTGCGAGACTAGCGCATGGCAATTGATTTTTATATTATAGAAGATGTAGGTACGAGTATTCGCAAATACACCGAATCGAATGACTCATAATAATGCAGTGTTGAAATAAAAAAATATCTTTAATACATTTCCCATACATAGTCGAAATTCATCAGAGCGTGTAAGTAGGTTGATTGCAAAACGATAATATCTGCTGTTCTGTTTGCGCTTGAAAAGAAACATAGTGCGTGGTATGCATTTTCTAATATATTTTGCATACCTACATAATAACTCGCTGTGTTTATTTGGCATGATGTAGAAATAGTGGGTTAAAATCGAGCTGGATGAATCACTCCTAACGACATATGCAGCAGCTCAGTGTATGGAAAAGAAGATGCTAGGTCGGATACCAAACGGGCATATTCGTGGTAGCAGTAACTGAGTAGCAACTAGCAAGCATTGCAGGGATTTGCAGGACATTGCCATTGCGTCTGACAAATGAAATTGGTCAGCTATATTATAATATTATAGTTTAAATAGACATAGTGAGTATGCCGGAGACTACAGATAGGTGATCTGAACACCAGAAGATGGTGGACTTGTGTATAGCACCCATTAATCTGACTGAATTGAGGATGCAAAAAACAGGGAGTGGGGAGAAAGGACGTATTCATAACGGTCCCTGGCGATCGCAATTTGTTTATTTGTTAGTTAGTGAACTGTATTTAATTCAACAAGCTGCGAACGGGTACCGGCGGCGGTAAACAGTAGACTTTGTATCGTATCTACTTTGCGATGCTTGGTAGGTTAAACAAGTGACAATTGGAAAGGACTAACTTGATAATTATCTATTAATTATCAAGTTAGTCCTTTCCAATTGTCACTTGATAATTAATATTCACGATGGATCAGTGGGCTACTTGCACTTATGGCGGTGGGGATCTTGCCTAGACACTTATGGCTCTCATTTACAATGATCAATAATAATAACGTATAATGCACAATTTATTATAACTGTATAATATTAAGTTATAATATGAAGTTGACGGGACGGTTGGCGCAGTGGTTGAGAGATCGACTGCTGCGCTACGTGTCGCGGGTTCGATTCCCGCACGGAACAAATATTTGTATGATCTACAGATAGTTGTTTCGGGTCTGGGTCTTTGTGTATGTGAATACGCACCGTGCCTCGGAAAGCACGTAAAGCCGTTGCTCCTGCGCCTGATCTCTCTCCGGTCGTGTCGGATTGCCGTCCCATCGGACTATGAGAGTGAAGCAATATAGAGAGCACCTGTGTTTGCGCACACACTTGTGCTCTATAATATCTCCTGCGTAGTTGGCTAATCTCCGGTGAGATTGGCCGCCGTGACCGAAATTCGGTCAGGAGGACATTATTATTAAGTTATAACAGATTTTTTAACACATTAAATGTTGTATTGGCTTTTAATATCGGCTGGCGTAGTATAATGCAACTTAGGTCGATGTAATTAGAGAGTTTATTTTCTGACTTTCAGAATCCTTAACACGAGTTTTGCCTTCGTTATAACCACGGAAAAAAATGATTTTATATTTAATTTGTATAACGTTTGGCTGATGCAGCGTAAGTAAGGCAGCAAATATAACGTAGCTTTCCTTTTAATTTCATATCCATCAGTAACAAATTTAGACTAGCTGTCCTGGATAAAGTCAAAGTCAAAGTTTTTTATTTCAAGTAGGTACTTATATGGACACTTTAATTAACTAAATATTATTAATATTGGAGTAAGCGGCAAAGTACGAGTAAAGTGAAGATCTGGGAAAGTGTACGACCTAGTTCAAGTGACTCGAAGACAACTGGTCTTGCACGCAAGTACCTGCCTTGCGCATGCGCACGCCGCACTTCACAATACTCAGCGGAAAGATCCGATCGCTGATAAAGTGTTATAGGTTAGAAGATATAAGATTATGAAAGACGACAAAAAGTAAGGTGCGAACGATGCATTTGGATAAAAAAACTTTCCCCATTAGTGATGAAATAACTTAAGAGAGAATATTAATTTACTTGGTCATATAAAAAATAATTAATATACTAATAAAGTTAACAATGATGTACTTAGTAATGAAAAGATGGATGGTGAATGGAACATGGAGAGAAAACAAATAAATTCCAACAAAAAATACGGGAATACGGACGTAATGCTATGTTGTGTTATATTTAAAAGAGACGAGAAAGGGTGTTACGTAATAGAAATAATTTATGGGGTAAAACTGTACTTTACATAATCAAGGAAAAGGCTCTCAAATAGCGGACACTGGCTGGGATAAGGCCGATAAAGCCTAAGTAACTATTTTATGAACAAAGTGCACGTAAGAAAATCAATTTGAAACAACACAAGAAATTTTACAAGATGCTAACCTATCTCCAATAGCAACTTCCTTACACGACCTTAGAAACCTTTCCAAATAAGGCAATTTAACAAAGGTATAAAATACTGAATGGAATATGCAAATTTAATTGGCGATAAATTGAGTCTGCGCAGAGATCTATCGACAGATTGCCAAACGTTTTATCTCTCTCATTAATCTATTGCAATTAGCTGGTTTGCACGGCTCTTCGGATTTATGATCGCTGTTGCGAATCGTTATTAATTTGTTGCTTTTTTACTTGAATTAAGAGCTAATGCCCGTTTTTGTGAGCGACGGCGCGCGTTTCATTGTTTGTTTTAGTTGATTTTAATTATTTACATAGTTAAAGAACATTTTTAGAGCTCATAGGTACTAAGGCCTACCTACATCAAGCGTCAGATTTTAATAACAGTTTAATTTGTATCTAAATTTTAACTAAATATCCTTAACACAACTGTAAATTGCCTAACAAAATAAATAATAACAATGTTTGAAGTTCGAATTTCTGTTTTTTATTTTTATTTTATATCGCTTCATACTTAGTCAATCGGTTAAGCATCTAAAATGTGTATAATTAAACCCATAAGAGCTCACCTACTTCATTACCATGACTATAGACGTCGATCAAACAAAAACTGATATTGACGGGGACCGAAGTAGGTCTTTACATTCTATATCAAGGCGCCCTAAGCAATACTTTCTTCGCTTGCTAATAAAACCATCATTCAAGTTAGCGCCCACGGCTGGATGGTTCTCTTTTCTGTGCTTTCCTTCTCAACTAAACATGTATTTACCATTTGTGTAGAAAGTATGTCAGTAACTAACGAATCGTGCTTCAGAAAATGCTTTTGCGTTGAGAAAATGTATTTTGAATGAGTTGTGACCTAATGAGCTTCGGAATTTGCTTTGTCAAAGAAGGTAGATAATTACTCATTGCTAAAAGACGCCTGTTCTTGGTGGGTAATAAAGTGTTAACGGGATGAGATACTTCGCCTTGGCTAGAAGCAGAGCTATAAATTATAATTACATCAAGTAGATGTACAGCTACAAAGAGTTATTTGATACCTGTATCAAGGTCGATTGGTTGTTAGATTATCATCAGCAAGAATGCTGCGGTAATTTCATTGATCCTCAATGGTCTAGTGGTCGCATACGCGAAGTTCAATTTCTGGGTTGAGAAAAGGTTTTTTTGTGTGGATATTCTCAATAGCAGACCGAAGTTTGGAAATGTGCCCGGTAGACTACAATATCCTCGGCTCCTATGACATGGGGCTTAATAATAGTATTGGCGAAATGTGGGTGTATAGCAGTACATCTCCGCCTAATTCTTAATGGTATACAGCTATGATGCTATGCAGCGGTGTGCACAGAGTTTTTAGACTGGATAGGCAGAAAAAAATTAGAAGTTTTCTTACCAAAAATAGAACTACTTCATGTTGGTAATGGTTCGTCGTCTTGTCGATTAAATAATGATGTACATATGTGATTTGCCACCTCAAATATCTTATAATAAATATTTATCACAGTTATGTAGGGTAGACAGTGTCTTTTTGTCTTTATGAACCGCACGCCAATGATGCTATATTACGTAACTAGCGGAAAAGTGGCAGATTATGTTTTCTTCGGCTATCTATTTAATATCGTACTATCAGACCACTTCAAGGCAGAAAATTACAAGATTTTTGCGTTAAAGTAAACTAATAATCATCTATTATTTCGTATGTTTTTAGATTTGTAATAATACCTATGTACTTATGTATATCATTACCGATCAAAAAGTAGATAATGACTTATCTAATTAAAAGATTTCATATCACATTACAATACATGTGTGATTTATGAACAATAGGTGTAAAGATTTCTTTCTTTTCAACACAACATTGTTTTCATTCGTTATTTTTATTTCTAATTTTCCTGTTCGAAGACTTTCAGTATTTTTAACTGTTCCAGTTTCATTATTCAATTCTACTTTCTAATCTAGACAGTGTGATCGATGAGTATTTTAATTTAATCTAGTTAATAAGCTGCATGAGCTGTAAAAATGTACACTGAAAATAAAATAGAAGTTGCATCTGATGCCTCTCAATCTAGTGTTGAACGTCATCTAATAAACGTCAATTTAATGTTAATTATGGATAAGAAACAATTTATAAGTTGTTTCGATTTTGAGAACAAAATGAGTGTTTGATTCTATGTAAAAATGCCTGTTAAAGCTCTTGAGGCTAGTTATGATATTAAGAGAAATCTTATAATTCCATGAAGAGACTAATTTTAAAATGATTTGTAGATCCCCATGATTGTAGGGAATATATACTTATATATACTTCCCTCACATATTACCTATAGTTACTATAATTAGGTAAACTTTAGAAACATTTCGCCGTTCATTTAAATGGCCATTGCGGATTATTGCTTTATCTACAATAAGTGAATAAAGGCTTATTTACGAAATTAAATTTAGTCTTTTAGATCTAGGCACCTATTTATCACGGAGTTTTTGATACTAAGTGGTTGGACTACCATAAATTACACATTGCCTAACATGGGAGTTGAACCTAAACTTTACTTACTGATTAGAGAATTATGAGGCGTACTCATGGCATAGGTAATCATTATATTTATGCAAAAGAAATATAATAAGTCGCTGCTTATAGAAATCTAGTCTATCGGGTAATCCTTCCTTGTTAAGCAATAAAGCGGCGGCGGTTTATGTGAAGGAAATTTATTATGCTATTCAATTAGTTTTTTCGTTGATATTGTAGGTCCTGTCCATGTCAGACCATGCTTAGCACGTGGGAAGGCAAATATTTCGTTTGTTTGTCTTCTCATATTAGTTAAAGATAAATATTGTTGGTGTTCTTAATTTTTAACCTCTTGAACGACTTAGTTATTTACATTGGATCATTTGAAAGCGATGACTTGTTAAAACCTAATTTTATAAAAATAAGAATATAACAACTTTCGTCTGAACACTTATTAGAAACTAGAAAGTGTATTGTGTATCTGTTCATATATATATTTATGGATTGCCTTTTAATTTTTTTTAAATATTATAAACATCTCCGAGTAAAAGCTCCTTCTTCCAAGAGAGTGAAAATTTTTGCCAATCGTACTAAATCTTTCCCGTGATACTTCTCTCTCCTTTCCTTAACATTTCATTTCTGAGCATTTTTGTCGGCTTTTGGGTTATAAGAGAGAAAAGAGCCAGCTTCGCCATTTTAAACGGAAATCCTAATTGAGTTTAAGCCTACCTACTTCGCGTTAAGTCGTTATATTTAAGCCTTAATCCCTCAGTAGCCTGAAAATGCACTAATTATTTTAATCAAATTAACACCTCTTTTTTGTAGCTTTCCAAATAGAAAAATCCAAGCCACGATGAATTTGCACAAAATATCCATTCATTACGGACGTACCTAACTACTGAGATTTATAAAAAAATAAATTGATTCAACCGCTACCGTGGCCTGATACCGATGTGTTGGTACACTAGACACAATATAGTTACGATTCACTGCGGTTGTCGATCACCAATAGACGATACAGTTACGTATTCGGTATCGAATGTCTAGATGCGGCTTAGGTTTTGACCATTCTGTGTGGTAACACCAACGGTATCTGAGTGTACTTTTACCGTTTCTATTGCACAATAATGGATTATTTTTTGTGGTAGTTTCATGCATGTTTTGGTATTTGCGTGTGCCTACCAAGGCAATTGCTTTACGCGAAAATTTAATGTTGGTACTGACTTCAGTAATAGCGTTAATGCTCGTTATGTTAGTTCGCCACTGATGAACAGTTAGATTCCTGTTTTATGGAACAATCAAAAAATGACAAGAGCTGACGTCATCAAAAACCTCCGGTTTTCCTCCTACGTTGGGCTTAACAAAGGTTATCGCCTGGTTCATCTTGCTTGCGAATCCTACGGCATCAGACAGGTTTCAGGCAAAACTTGTTATTTTTATGATTACACGGAAATGTTGCAGTCAAATAAGATACTCGGGTATTGTTGTTCAACATATTTTAATGTGTTACTTACTAGCTAATTATGAGGGAGAATAGATGATGGGAACACATACATACATACCAGTCAAAACCATAACCCTTCTTTTTTTTTCGCCGTAGTCGGGTAAAAAGTTCAGGAACCTATGTTTACTTTGTATGTACGTCCATGTAGATTCTCTCTATCAGGGCCGAATTTGGAGGAGGACAACGGGTGCTACAGCCCCAGGGCCTCTACAACTAAGGTATATGTACTAGCCGTCAAAAACACTCGAGTAAACCTGTTGCAGTGCGTTTAATATACTAACAATCTTTAAAGATTGTTAGACGCCTGAACTCTATAACTTTATGTCTACTAGCTTCAGCCCGCGACTCCGTCCGCGTGATCTACATACTTATATAATTTATAGGCTATAACATTCGGGGATAATGTAGCTATTTATCGGTGATATAATTTTCAGATACGGACCATCAGTTCTGGAGATTACCCCCTACATATA
The DNA here is from genome assembly GCA_947562105.1 of Shargacucullia verbasci. Taxonomy (NCBI): domain Eukaryota; kingdom Metazoa; phylum Arthropoda; class Insecta; order Lepidoptera; family Noctuidae; genus Shargacucullia; species Shargacucullia verbasci. The sequence goes on along the minus strand of OX387297.1, from coordinate 3,757,526 downwards.
AACTAACAAACAAATTTTACCTCTTTATAATTTAGCATAGATTTTCTTGTATTTTACGATACCTTCATATGTTGATTAAATGTGTAAAGTATGTTTTTTCGGGGCCTCTCTTTTTCTATGCATCTGGCTGCAAACTTTGTATAAGGCCCTGCTCTCTATGATTATAACTTATATAGTAGAGTCTTAGCTCTCCTTGACAAGTTACAATCGCTAGAGAACGTCAACACGGTTGGCGCAGTGGCTAAATGATTAGCTTTCGGCGTTAGGTGTCGCGGGTTCGATTCCCACACGGAACAAATATTTTTATGACCTACAGATAGTTGTTTCGGGTCTGGTTGTGTGTGTATGTGTCATGTATGTTTATAAACTGTACCCACGACACATAAGAAATCCTAGTGTCGGGCAATATTAAAAAAAAGAAAATACAAGCGCCAGTAGAATGTATGGAATTGACATTTATGAACCACGTGACTATTCGACAGTGAATGTGAATTCATTCTGTCTACGGGTATTATACAGGTTGCAGTCGCTTTAGCGGCTTTGTAGCATCTTTGAGTGGGCATCATTTAATGCCCCATCTCCCAATGTGGTTATAGAATAATTAAACGGGCAACATAAACGTCGCCACATAAAATTAGTAATCATAATGAGGAAATCAGAGAACAACTCAACTCTATTCCGTCCTTTTTGCCGACCACGGCGCTGCAACGGGATGTTTATGGGAGACTATATTATTTTGTCTCGTTAATTAAGCGATCGACAGCGCAGCTGCCGAGTCGATTTTATTAAGTTTTCCAGTGTTCCTCTATCACAGGAAAGGGGCAACATTAGTCTCCATTGGCTGAGAATTGTTTTTCTTTTTTTTTTAATTACTCCTGACAATGATCACTAGAACGTTTGCGCACTGCGTCCCTTCCGAATCCGAGAAATGGCACGGGCCGAAATAACTACAATATTATTTGCATTTATGCTTGCGCACTGCATCCGATCCGACTACGAATCATCACGCAGGCGGTGGCGGCGGCGCAGAGGTGTGAAGGGAAAGAGCAGGTATCGATATTTTTGTCGATCGTAACGTCCAGTTCAGCGAAGGGTAATATCCGTATTTTCTTGGATTCAGACCGGACGCAGTGTACAAGCGACATCCGAAGTTGGTTCAAGTTTTCTGGGTCTATATATTCTCGGATTCGGACCGGACGCAGTGTACAAGCGACATCCGAAGTTGGTCCGAGTTTTCTGGGTCTATATATTCTCGGATTCGGACCGGACGCAGTGTACAAGCGACATCCGAAGTTGGTCCGAGTTTTCTGGGTTTATAGTATATTCTCGGATTCGGAACGGGTACGGATCGGACGCAGTGCGCAAACACTCTTATTCAATAAGCCAACTTCCTAACTACTTCACACCGGTGGATCTTGCTTACAAATAATTGCAATTTATTAGACATCATCTTCTTTCTCTATCTTTCACTGACATCTATGAAGAGAATGCGGGGTCCATTTTAAATAAGGTTTCATTTAGCTGTTTGGTTTCTATACTACCGAATAATGTATAAATGTGACTATATAGCCTCTTGTCTTCGTCTCATTTTCAACCAATTACAAGTAAGTCCATCGATAAGCTTTCCACAATCCCTTGTAATAACTCCAATGACAGCCATTAATTCTTATGTTCCTGTACTTAGCGTATGACGGCAAAGCTCGTTGCTTTCAAAACCAGTTCGGTGGGCATCGATCTCAATAACTGCGACTTCCTGAATCGGTCTGCCCGCAAATGCACCATGAAATGATGTTATAAATCATCTCATTGAAGCGATGTAGGTCGTGACAGGTAATGCAATGATGCTACGAAATATGCTGCAAGTGTCGTTTGGAGTGTGTTAGTACTTGTAGGTTTTTGTTTGGTATAGTTTAGATTGATATTTACATATTTATTTTATAAATTTACGGTTGTAGGTAGCAATAGTAACTGCATAGAGCCGCAAACTGCGCTAAAATTCGTAGGCTCCATTCTTCGGAGTTCTGAACTATCACGTATTACTGATTTTTTTAAATTAAATTAATTGAAACAGAATGTCTTCGGGCTTACTAACTGTCTTCTACAAATAGGATAAGAAATAGCGAGCGCTTATGATTTTGTCATGTCCCGCGTGTGATTGGTCATTCTAGGCATACACAAAGAATTGGCGCTATATATTTGTTTAAGGCGTTTTGCCTATCCAGTTTTTACAGACCTCTTTCTATATAATGGATCAGTAACCGAGAAAAACGACTTCGTTTTTTCAAGAATTTTATTTCTCAAGTGAGAATAAAGTAGCGCAGAAATAAAATTCTTGTTCTGGATCAATCCTAATGACGAATCTAAAAACAATCCGCATATTCACAAGTCGCGGGCGCAGCCATTCTTTCTCCACACAATCCTAACGGATTGGTGACGACGCGGCATTACAATAATTACAACGACACGATACCACCTCGACATCCATTGTCTTTCTACCCAGAATCGTGGCCCTGGGAGTTCTCTGTTCATTGTAATGCATCGCACTCCTTTGTAAATGAGCTGCGGAAGTCGGGTTCAAGATCAATATGACTTGCTTTGATTTGAAATGGGATACATAGACGGACGTAGACGCAAGTAGTTGGTATAATTCAATGAATTTATACTTGACAAGTTTTAATAGCACCCAAATGTATTAAAATGATCGATAATGTTTTGACTAAAAAATAATTTATTTTCCTGTCTTTTATTTTTATCATAATCATTATCCACAGCTCGATTTCACCCACTATTGGACATGATATAGGCCTATCTTTAATTGTGTCCGTCTCCACAATTCTCAGCCGGTCTCATGCAAGTGAGAACATAGAGTAATCTTACTCTACTATAACATGTTAATATGTGCTCGAGTCTTTGTAGTATTGTTTAATAATACTGCTACGTAACTGAGGTACTTAATGGTCTAAACTCAGGGGATAAGCACACAATTCAATGGTTGAGTTATACAATACGTTTTTCGAAAATGTACCCTAAGGTATGCGTGTTGCTTATTGTGTTGTAAACTCTGTTTATCGTTACCACACAAAAAGTGGACCTTTCTTTATGTTAGTGTCATATGAATTTAGTTTAAATTTGACATGGTTATCTACCCTGTAAGTTCACATTGTGTAATACTAATGTAAATTGAGTATTTAGACTTAATATTAAAGTTATCATAGAAATACCTGATCACAGACTTGCTCATAAATGCACTCTCTATTTTCATTGAAAAAACAAAACCAAATACAAACCGATACAAAACGATGAAGAAGATAGCTTAAGGAAATCCTACGTATTTACAATAAGACAGGACCGTTTAGCCTTACTAGGTGAGAACAACTGCAGGTAGTAAAGAGTGCCGGCATTGTGTAGAGCTGCCCATAACAATAATGTGCTGCACTTAACGATCGCAATACTTCAGATCTAAACAGCTAGCACCTCGCCTACGCGTGCCCACGCGTACTCGCTACTCTAATAACTCCTTTCCCTTAGTTGGTCTTTATGTGGGATATGGTAAGCTACTGATAAGTTGTGTTTCCCTTTTTAAAGTGGTCCCACACGGGGATTTATCATGTAGATGTCGTGGGTTGCTTTTGTTGATATAATCTCATAACCACAAACTCTCGGACTACTGAACACCAAATAAGTATTTGTATCGTGAGGGTTTTATTCAAAGTTGGAACAGCAACTAAATACTTAATTTATTCGTGACATGAAGACTGGATGCTGTGCTTCAGAGATCTCGGTTAAAAACAGTCAGGTCCAGTTGTCAGTAGGTGACCGAAAAATGTGAATAATCAGTTTAACCTTAGGGCATCTGTATATTTTACTGCAGTCACTTTAGACTATACGCCGACTTTAACTCAAATAGTAAAAGGTTAGGTGGATGATGTTCGACGAGAAAATTTAAACACAGATAGACGTACACGTATATGTAAGTCATACAGTGTTAAATCCCATGAAAATTGTGGTATGCAATAATAACTGGGAAAGTTTATAGTGACGTGAAAGTGTGTATATGTTACATGGTTATTAAACAGTAGGGCTGCATTGTCCGTTACTTGAAAACAATGATCATTTTTATTTATTAGTTCCACATTTTTTATTGTCAGATAATTTCAGATATCTAGATCTCCGAGTAGGATCAAAATAGCATAGGTACAGTAAGCGACAAAAGTAAATAAAACTTAATTTTAATTTGGGTATGCCTTTGTATATAGTTGTTTCGAGTAAAATGCATATGAGATGTATGTTTATGAATAATATTATTATTCATATACAATCTTACACTAGTCGATAAAGTTACACTAAATCGATATAGTCATGTTATTCTAGGAAAAATAATTATACATATAAATTTTACTTGTGAGTACTTACTTAAAGTTTAGTACCTACTAATGACCAGCTACTTTTGACGTTTCCCTGTGACAGAACATTAATCTAGATTCAGTACCTAGACCTCAGACCTAGACAATATCAATATAATTTGATTGGAGGTTCACTTGCAAGCTCTTTCCTTTATAATAATATATTTATATAAACGTATGATTCAAAAAGAATTCTCATTAAAATGTAAAGACGTATTAAGAAGACCCACGTGATCACATAATGCCTTAAAATAATACACGAACAACAATGGTTCGACCTCGACACGTAAACCGACATCCGCCAAGCTTTACGTTTTATGTTTTATTGTGAACCAATTTGAGCCGAATTTGATTGAGACATCTCTTCGATCGCCATTGTTATTTTTTGTTGGCATTGTTATCTGGGATATTTTGGAAAAGCATTTTTTGTTGCGACTATTTCCGTAATTATGTATTATTTCAATAAGTTTAAAAGCATGAATGTATCGTAAATAGCTTTTGATAAAATCTGGCTCACTTTATAAAGTTAGCTAGCGTCAAAATAAAATCGCTTCAAGGCGTTTGGCGCTGTGGCATAGTGACAGGGTTTCTTCGCTACAAATAGGGGGTTGGATTCCCGCACGGGTCAAATATTAACGTGGCTTCTAAACACACTACAGGAAAAATACTAGTGAAACCTGTGGTGCAAAGTGTAACTCTCTTTCGTACGCTTCTAAATAATATTGTTATGAATGACATAATATATTTATGTATTTATTCACGAATGATAGAATTAATTAGTATTCTGTACTATTAACTAGTATGACACTTACTACAATCTACATCATCAATCATCGGAACAACTGGTTCTATGAATTCAAAAGTAAAAGTAAATCCGACCATAGACGAACCAATAAAAAAAAAACAGCTTTAAAATTCTGTTCGAAGAATGAAAAAATTAAAAATGTTATCTATATAAGGTCTATAAATCTATAAATCTCATATAACCGTCGATTATCGTCACTTCGTAAGTAAGGATGTGATTACATGATGCGGTAGGCGAGGTGTTGGCACGCGGTTGGTCATTCAACCTGTAACGGAATGCCGGCGATTGTTCCCGACACCTGATCGCAGATCGCACATAATTGTTGTTATTTAATTATCAACACACTATTGTTGGGTATAGGAATATTATGATAAAGTAGCTGGGATTGCTGTCATTACATATGAACTTTTTTATGTTTGCTGATTAGGCTGTATGGGTGTTCTATCTTTGCGTTTTTTTGTGTTGATGCTCATCTGGTAGAAAATATTTTTTACTTTTTATTTATTTGCTTATCTGGGATTGAGTATTTATAATTCATTTGTTTTTATCCCCACAGTATCTTACTCAAAGTGTTTAACTTACAAGCTGGTTGACCGCTTCTAAATTCAAGGATAACATGGTTGGTGCAGTGGCTAACGAATTAGCTTTCTGTGCTACGTGTCGTGGGTTTGATTTTCACACAATTCAATATTTGTGTAACCTACGCATAGATGTTTCGAGTTTGGGTGAAGGTACGTGCTTTAAGATTAGTCTCTAAACCTACCCACGTCACAGGAAAATATCCTAGTTCGGAGCAACATTTTATTGAATGAACCCGTGGTACCGCAATTCATCTCATTAAAAATAAATATCTAGAAAAATAACACATCATATTAAATGCAGTACAGTACTGACTACCTATCTTTAAAAAGTAATAGACGACTGAGGTACTGTAGAGTGATGAGCGACACATCCTGTGATTAAAGATTGGAATTCTCGTCACTTGTATAAGGAACTCCGTGATGATATGTGACGATAACGAACGTGCGGTCACTAATATGGACATTTCCTTTTTCACGGTGGCACAGGTTATATTGCCATTGAGATTAGGCTTGATTGAGACATAAATAGATAAACGACGGGCTTTTGTTTTTTAACCGACTTCAAAAAAGGAGGCTTTACTTGGCACCGACTCTATATTCTTCAACTACTATATTGTATAATAAAACATTTATTTTTTGCTTCTTAGTTGGTTTTGTTTTTGAATGTTTTGAAGTCGATTTTTATAATTTTGTTATAGACTAAAACAAATCTTTTTTAAATTAAGCGGTAGTTATCAAATCTTGGCCAGTTCAGTCAAGTTATTCTTATATCTATTATCTATTGATGATGTTCAGAAAAAGAGAAGAAAATGAAGGGTGCAAGTAAAGAGCCTCCATGTGTGACGAATCGTGAGATTGTTTGGCGCATCCCTGGGCTGTCAGCATCGATACCACCATTGCTGACTGGCTAATCTTTCCACTACAGCAAGCGCATGCTCAGTGTCGATTCGATATAAGAAGAATGATCATTCCTGAATTTGGGCCAATATTTTAACCAGTCAACATCTTAGGTAGATTATAGTCAGGCGCGGTCGCAGCCAAATACTTTGGGGGGGTCATGTCAGGTTTGGTCATGATAATAGGTAATATTCGTTTACCATCAGGTGAGATAGTGGTCGTGCCAATCAAGAGTAAAAACAAAAATATACCTGAGGGGGTGTTGAAGTCGAGGAAATTAGAATTTATTTCTCAAAAAAAAAAATGATTTCATTGTTTAGACGTTTTAAGCAGGAATCGTAAATTGTCTATTTAACGTGTACCATTTCGGGGGGGGGGAGGGTCATGACCCACACAACCATCCCTGGACCGCCTAACCTACCACCACCTAAGAGAACAAAACAATGAACACATAACATCGCATTCTACATAATACAGTGGGACATACCTTATTAATTAAGCAATTAAGCCACGACCAAGCTAAACGCATGTATTTGTGTCTCAAATGTCGTAACGAAAGTATTCTATATGATAATCCCATGAATATATTTACACACTAATTAGAATGTATCTTGTTTCATTATGTAAGCAAATGATAAATTGGTATGAAGTCAAACATAAAGATGGTTTTGAAAAACAATTTATAGTTTTATTGATGGTTGGTTCTGTTTCCTACTATTTCCGATATTTAAACTTATTATTTATTATATATTTCGAATAAAAATATAAATCACATTATTAACACACTTTTATTCCGTATTCTTAGGAATATTTTTGCCGTGTTAGTTGATCATAGTTTATTACAAGTATTTTTTCGTATTAATCAAATATTTAAGGTTATATCGCGCACCATCATTTTTAAACTTTCTTTTGCTTGACGTCGTAATTCAAGAGAGCTGCAGTGCTTGCAGTCCATCTCGCTGGTCATTATTTTCTACTAGCGAATCTGTGCATTTTCCCAGGATAAAATACTTTTTAGGCTACTGCCTATATGCTATTCCAGACTATAATCTATCTTTGAGCCAAATTTCATCCAGATCCGTTCAGACGTTCTGGCGTGAAAGAGTAACAAAGATCCATTCCTCCATCCATCCATGCTCCAATATTAGTAGGATAGTAGGATTAGGTATATCGGTTTTAGATATTGGTAATCAATAGAGATCAATAAGTTGGTCTCAATCGATCGAAATGTTGTGATCAATTTGCCTCAATGGTCTAGTGGATGCATGAGTGGCTGCTGAGCAAGAGATACTGGGTTCAATTCCCAGGTCGGGCAAAGTGTTATTGACTTTTTCTGAAATTCTCAGTAGCAGCCCGGAGTTTGGAACTGTGCCCAGTAGGTATAGGCTCGCTCTCTATTACATGGGATTTAATAAAAGTACACCTCTGTCTAATTATTCAGGGAATACGGGCTTGATGCTATGCAATGGATCAATTTATGTTAAAAAATGACAAAATTGGTTGCAGAAGTCTTGACGGAACTCCGACTAAGTCGGTTAAAAATATTGGTCATAAAAACTTGTATCTTGTATTCATAAAATCTTGCGTTCCAGAATTCTCCGCATCGTGTAATGTTAATGAATATTCACATACACAAGGCAGGCAGTGTTTTGTATGCCTCTAATAGCTAGCGGTTATTTGGTTTGGACCACTATTTGAACGGTACATAGCGCGGTGAAGTCTTCAGACTGGCCAAATAAATGGGCTGGCTTACTCCGCCTCATCAAATTCAGATTACTGCACGAAACACTATTAATCTTGTAGAGCTCTGTTAAATATTATCGCAATTTTACTATTTGCTAAAAGTAACCACAGACTCAAGACTGTTATATTAATTTGGACAAGATACTTAATCACTGTTTTAAACTTTTACGTTTTCGAACTGCACTGATAAATTAAATCAAATCAAACGTTTATTTGCTAGATAAATTAATAATTTTCTCATAAATTTCTCGTGTTCACGTCCTATCTATGTAATGTAAGTTTTAATTAATGCTAACTAATTTAGTGAGGTTCATAAATAATATCTTTATATTAATATTAGTTCATGAAAAAATAATATTTTTTGCAATTTTTACTTCGTGTCGTGTTTTACCACATTATGGGGGGAATATGTGTCCAAATCTTAAGGAGAAGGCAGATGCAGTGACATATAGTGAAATGCAGGAGCTAGCTTTGGACAGAACAAAATAGGAAATGCTAAGTGCCTACACTTGTCGGTTTAGCACTTAAATTGAAGAAGATGTGTCCAGAGGTTAATAGGGACAAATCTTAGAAACCATTTACACATTGAATTATCGTGGTATGATGCCAACGAGGACGTCAAAAATTATTAATTGATTACCTATATAAATTACTAACATCCGCGCGCAGCTTCGCCCGTGTGGATTATGAATCCATGCATTTTCCCGGGATAAAAAGTGCCAATGTGCTATTCCAGACTATAATCTCTCTCTGTGCCAAATTTCATCCAGATCCGTTCAGCCGTTCTGGCGTGAAAGAGTAAAAAAGATCCATCCATCCATCCATTCTCACAAACTTTCACATTTATAATATTAGTAGGATTGTATTTTAGTAAAAAAATTATAGGTACCCCCAAGGTAAGTTAGTTCAACAAAAATCACGAAAGTAATAAGCCGAACGATATTACTAAAGCTTAGTTTCACTCCTTCACTCCTGTGTAAACATAACTGTAAATGGTAAAGGCACCATTCTTCGAACTCAAAAAGACCGTGAACGCGTATGGAATGGAAGCCAAACATACGGGCTTTTTGAAACTGGAATGATCAGTACAAAAGTTTCATTGACATTACGCGTGGGGTTTGAGACGAAGTATAAACTTGTTTGCAATAATCCTGACCCAGTAAAAACAGTTATTTTGTTCCCCAGTGTGTTGTTTCGGAGTACTGTAATCACACATCGCTTTTGAAAACAATACCTAAAATTTGACGAAAACTGTAAATAGAAAAACGTGTGCAATTTTGAAAATTTGAAATATCTTTAATATTTAACTTTTAAACTTTTTAGTATCCATATTTATTAGCGTTTTAAGTTTATAGCACTGAAATGAAAGACATGTCTTGAGGAAACTAGTGCGACAAAATAGTAGGTTCAATACATTCCTACAGTATTTTTTTTTCTTAGATGTCTTATAATCATAATGCAAACAATCTTAATGTGTCTTGTTACATATAAGCAATAAACAAAATCCACACGAGACACCTCAAAAGTTCAAGCTTTAAACATACCTGCTATTTAGAAACCAACATTCACCTAGAGTTGAAATCTTCTGAATGAACATAACCTAAAAACAAAAAGCAAACGGGACACCGCATACAGTGAACATTTTCATTGCAGAATAGTGTTAGAGACAAAAGAGGTGGAATGCAAACGGTTAATAAACTGGCCAATAACTTAAAGTGATTAATGTTTTAGAACGTACACTGAAAGTACGTTAACGGTCCGGCCAGTCTAATAGAAATACGGACACTAGCTACAAATAAAGTAGAGGCTTCCATTCAGTTGGTAAATGGTTATTTTGGTATTAACGGACCATTTACTCTTCATAGTTTCCTTTTAACTTAGGTACGTTTAGTATAGTATGTAAGTGTATTTATAGTAGGTACTATATTATTATGATTTAGTAATGTATGGACGCAACCAAAAAGTCATGGAATCGCTTTGATAGATTTGGTAATCTCATGACACCATCTTTAATAGCGAAAGAAGACATGGTTTTTATTTCAACAAAAGCTGAAGTATAAACATAAGACGTAGTTGTAGAAACCGAAATACGATTCTTCTTTTAAAAATTGCTCACTTCATTGCTAATTGCCTGATTTGGAGGACCAATAATATTATTAATTGATCGGTTATTGATGATCGGTCTTGTTTAGTGTGGTACTCTAAAACCCTCTTTATAATTATCTCTAAGTAGATACTCTTTATAATAATCATCCAATAAAATAGAAGTATCAGGAACGTTCCATAACAATAGTAAATTACATTTTTATATATTACCAACTGCAATATTCAACAAACTGAATTTAAAATAGTACAATAAATAAAACGTTATATCTTAGGACTAACTAATAGCTATCCAATAGGTGGTCTTACAGGCCTACTAGTGCAACAGTGTCGAAACGAACTCGTTTATGAATGGCGCGCGTCCTTGCGCGAGCGCAGGTGACTGCCCTTACCGTAAACATGCGACTACAGACCCAATAACATGTGCATCTGTCATACGTTCTCTTGGTTTTATTTTGTTTTTAATATCTGTATGCAGCTGCTTTAGTTTTCAGCAGCCATTAGTTATTTGCTAGCTATGTCACAAAGAGGACAATTTGAATGGAACTTAAATCAGCCTAGTAGATTCAAAAATTGTGATTTTTGGATAAGAATCCAATACTGTTGCATAGGCCAAGGCCGAGTATTCCCAAAGATGTTACACGAGTATCATGTGAAGGGTAAGAACAGAAAACCCAATTTCTCCAAATGTCAACGTAACATTCACACGGTGCGCTCTGCGTCCCTGCCATTACGGACATAGAATGCGTGGTGACTAGCATACCTTTCAGGGGTAATAAATCTTCAACAGTGGTTCGATAGGTTTTTCATATTCTCCACATGGACTACGAGGGCGTGAACACTGCTCATCATATTATATTGAGTAATATTTTGGCAACACGATGGCTTAGCGATTGGCTTATACGCGTACGTGTCGTAGGTTCGAGAAGAAGAGAGAAATAAAATTGTTTTATTTCTGCTCAGATAGTTGTTCCAAATCTGAGTGTCTGTACATTTGAAATTATATAGTTATAAGATGTTGGAAAAACCTTAGAGTGGAGTGGATCTTCACAAAAATCATTTTTGCAACACAGATCTCGCCTGCATGTGTCCAAGATATTATTGGAATTTAAAGTAAATAGAATCATTACCTATTTGAAAAGCGCAATATTTATGAACGCCACCTAATTCAATAAATCTCTGAGTTTACAACTGCTAGCAACTGTAAAATCTTCTACAAAAGGACGTACACATACACTGCTGTAAAACATGATTTCCATAGGAACTTTACTTTGCTTCGTATCCACGTAGATGCATTAAGTAGCGTCTGCGATAAATAAGCATAATTTATGGTAACGGGCCGTGTAGTCAGTCACTATGAATAGATCATGCGATGCTTCCCATGGACGTCGTAAGAGGCGACAAAGGAATTATACATTAGGGTATCAGCTACCTTATTAACTTTCGAGATGTTAGGTAATGCGCATGATAAATTAACGTGACGCCCGACTGACGTCTTTGAAGACATTTATCCATTCTCGACGAAAAAAACCGGTACATGACATTTGCTCAACGATAAAAATAGGATGAAATTGTTTTTATCTTTCTAATACGTAAACATCAATATTTGTTTGTTCGTATTTTACGCGCTACCATACCGTTAAAAACCGATAAAACTTTGTTAACTTATTGTTTGTACTTGCGCGAAGGTTATAGGAATAGGTGACGCGCGTGTCATACCGGCAAATGTATTTGAAAGAGCATTGCTCCAATTCCACTATTATTTCTTCTACCACAGTAACGCGCCGGGTACCAGCTAGTTACAAATAAATGTATTACAGTCAATTCTAATACATTAATAGGACTCTATTTGCACGGTTCTCAAAAGTTAGTCCTATGGAGAAGAACCGCCAAGCAACTCCATTAAACTGGATCTATCAGGATTCGCTCCAAGAACGCTGGGTCACAGTGTATTAATACCACTTTCTAGCTCAGTCTTCCCAGTTGCCGAAAATCAGGTGACATCAAAAATTCTGATAAAAATATAAGATTTAATAGAAACATTATGTCTTCCATATGATTCTCTCAAATCATTTAAACGAGCGTCTAAACAGTAATCAAACCTCCCTGGACACGCGACAGGTGCGCACGAGCATCTGCCCCGCCTTTGTTCCGGACAAGTTTTTATATCGTACGCGTATTATAACCCCCATGTTAGCGGGCTTGTCGGTCTTTGTCCCAAGTTTTGTCATAATTGCAGAAAAAGTCGGTTAGCGTTTGGAGTTTTCAAAGCCAAACTAAAATGTCCTAACACCGACGAATAAAAATCTTACTCATGACAATAAAAAATGCGTACCTACCTAGCCAGCGTGACTAACTGACGTGGGTGACAGCTAGCTGACAATAATTCATACAACAGACGAGCCAATTACGCTGTTTACTTTCTTTTTACTACATATCAGCAATTAGTACGACATATCTACTGCACTACAAATATTGACAGCAAAGAATCCGTCAACGATACTCAGATTTAGCCACATATGGCAGGTTTTTACTTTGTTCTGTGAATCGTTATGTGATGGTGCACTTTTAGAAAATTACCTGGCACCAACGTGCCTGATACGTGCTCCTCAAGTAATTGCTTCTATGTAATTTAAATCTGAAAAGATGTACTACCAATTAATTCAAATAACTACCTACCAATAGGCATACAATGATATTAGCATATCAGAGGGATATCTAACGGATACTATTTCATAACCTCCTAAATTCATTCTTACGACAACCGACGGACAACCAGCGGACATCCAGCGGATGCGATAAGACGGCCAGTTCATTTTTGAACCGCATTAAAAGAGTTTAAATATAAATAAAAACTACAAGGAGGTGTTTAAATGTGAAACCTGTTTTGTCTTAAGATTCGAGGGGTTAAGACTGAAGCCCTCCCTATTTATCCGTCACTGTGAAGGTACTACAGTACAGGTAATAATAACATAGTATAGGTGACTGGTTGTTGCCCGCGACTTCAGCTGCATGTAATTTCTGTTTATTATCTAATTAATAATTTTCTGCAATAACCTATGTCCTTCTTCAGGACCCATGCTACCTTTTTGTAAAATTTCATAACAATTGGTTTAGTGGTTTAGTCGTGATGAGGTAACAAACAAACGGACAGAGTTACTGTCGCATTTGTAATAGTATATGGATGGATAAGTCATAAAAATATAGACGGAATAAGAAAAGTTTCAATTAGCACAATTTTTAATAGAAACTCAATCAATCATCTCACTTGAACCATCAATCAGAGCAAATAAACTGCATTCCAAAGCAAATCGAAAGGAAAGTTTACTCTCATTAACTTACTAACGGCCCTTAGTGTAATAAATTATGAAATTTAATCGTTTTAACCCACTTTTACTAACTATATCCGAACAACTGGCTCTATGCTCGTAAATATCTCAGATGACGCATGTAACAGTTCCGTCCGCAGTCCAAAGTTTCCGCATTTTTACATAATATTGCGCCACATTCATAATTTTTGACAGCTGTAAGATGTAATCAACTGTGCCCATTGTAGATTGTGATGTAACCTTTTAATGAGGAGTAGCGTTTTATGTAACTAAATGTGACACTAACTGCCGCACTTTGTTAGGCATGTGAAGATGATGTTGTAAATGGTCTGTGAACGTGGGTCGTAGATTATGTTGCATGCCATTAGTCTTGTTTATGTCACATAAACGTGATAAAACTGGACTTTAATTATACATCATAAAGTTTCCTTCAAATTATGTCATTATTTTCAAGCGACGCAAAGAAGATAATACAAAATCTGTTGTTGATTGCTCGGCCAACGTTCATATTTAGAGATTAATTGCTATTAACACTTAATATAGACTGATAACAATAAAACATTTAAAAAATAAAAATCCGCAAACCAATAAAAAACTTTAAAAGGCCAGGAACGTGGCGCGTTGATGTCTTTTGTTCTACACATAGCATCGGACACAAAAATAAATTTTAAAATCCTTAATTCTCTCATTCGAGTAACAGTACAATATACATAGGTAACGAATATGAAATAATTAGTAAAGGAGTCGGAGTGCCACGGAGCGTGAACCGTGACGGTCTGGACGACGACCCACTGGGGACCGCCGAATTTATACTATTTCTGTTATTTATAAACTTACATGAGTTTTAGACCACGGTGCTTTGGTTTGGAAATATTCTGGTATTCTGTCTATGGGTTCTCATCCAGTGAAGGTTTTGATAGATAGATAGATAGATAGATATACGCTTTATTGCACACGACACAGTTCAAAAACATACATAAAATATTACAATTAGCATGTACATGTGATATATGTATACCGCAGGTAGATAATTATTACTAAGCAGGATTACCCGCGTTCCATTTGTAATTATCGTGTGTTGTCTTGCTCTCAATAAACAGCCCAGTTGGTTGTATACTATGCGCGAGTGAGTCTCATTTCTATTCCCGATCCCGATTATTCCTGAAAGTGCGGTATACTTCATTTGGCGACGAGTTTCGAACCTAATATTTATAATATATTTGCATTGCTTTGTGCGTGGACAAGTGGCAAGATGCCGGTGGGAAAATTACAAGTATTTGATGCCGCGGCCGACGATTGGACTTTGTACATTGAACGTTTGGAACAGTACTTTATAGTAAACGACATCAAAGTGGATTTAAAAGTGCCAACGTTGATAACGGTTATGGGAAGTGCAAGCTACGAGCTGTTAGTGACATTATGTACACCAAAAAAACCGTCAACACGATCGTTCGACGAAATTGTAAAGGTCATGCAAGGTCATCTGCAGCCGAAACCAAACATTCTTGCAGAACGTTATAAGTTTAGACAGAGGAAACAATTGAAGGGAGAAAGCATTGCAACGTATGTTGCGGAATTAAAGAAGATGACAAAATTCTGCGATTTTGAGAAAGAGCTTGATCATAATCTCAGGGATCAGTTTGTATGCGGGTTAGAAAATGATATCATCAGACAACGGCTGTTCACGGGGGAAGTTCCGACGTTTACTAAGGCCTTCCAGTTGGCAGGAGCGATGGAAGCAGCGGAATCGGATGCAGCAATGGTGGAGTCTCGGGGCCGGGAGCGTTTTGTGGATGGCGAGAATGTCAGGGACTCGGCACAAGTTGCGGCGACCCATCACGTTATGGCCGGCAGACGTGTCGGTAAGCCGCAAGCTGACCGCGGCGCGAGTGCTGGTGCGCTGCGGCGGCGCGAGTCGACATTCAAGGCAACGGGCAGCAGCGGTGCACAGCAGATGCGAGAACCAACGCGAGGCTGGCACACCTACACAAAAACAGTAGGAGGCCGATGTAATGCGTGTGGAGCGGCACATGATATCGTGTCGTGTCGGTTTAGGCGTTATACTTGTAGAATTTGTAATCAAGAGGGACATTTGAAGAAAATGTGTCCCAGGATGCGAACGGATACGATGTGGGTTCAAACTCGGAAGGAACCGAATGACGGTACTAGTGAAGATGACGATTATGATGATAACTTAGCGCAGGTAAATTTTAATGTATTTCAAGTGAACAGTATAGAACATTACAGACCCTATTTTATCAACGTTGTTGTAAATAATATGTATATTAAGATGGAAGTAGACACTGGTAGCCGAATATCCTGTGTAAGTTACGAGTTTTATATGAAAATGTTCCATAATGTACCGCTATTAGAGTCAAATTTAGTAATGAATTACTATACAGGTGAAAAAGTGTTACCAAAAGGCAAAATTAAACCTTATGTGCAGTATGCGACTACCTGTAAACAATTAGATTTATATATCATAGATAACGGTAAAGATCCTTTGTTAGGAAGAGAGTGGTTGTGCGAATTGCAGATTAAGTTACAAGATGTTGATCGCATACGTAACAGTAGTCATTGTAATAAGATTGGTAGCACAATATCACTTAATATGAATGACTTGTATTCCAGATACTCTAACGTGTTGTCAGACGGGCTCGGCTGTTTTACTGGTGGTGAAGTAAGTTTGCGAGTGCGGCCCGACGCAAGGCCGGTGTTCATGCGGGCGCGACCGCTGGCTTACGCGTTGCGCGAGCGAGTGGAGCAAGCGCTCGATCAGCTGGAGCGGGACGGTGTGATCACGGCGGTCGAGACATCCGACTGGGCCACGCCGATCGTACCAGTCATTAAGAAAGATGGTTCTTTAAGACTATGTGGTGACTATAAATTAACTTTAAATAAATGTTTAGAGGTTGACCGATTTCCTTTGCCACGAATAGAAGATTTACTCTCAAGATTGCATTCCGGGCAAAAATTTAGTAAGATTGATTTATCACAGGCATACGCACAATTTTGTTTAGATGAGCGCTCAAAATCATACACCGTGATAAATACGCATCGTGGATTATATAGATACAATAGGTTAATTTATGGGCTATCGTCGAGCCCAGGTATCTTTCAAAGAAAAATTGAACAGATATTTGGGGACATGCCTAGGGTAGGTGTATTCTTGGATGACGTTATTATCACGGGGCGAGATGACACAGAACATGTCGAGACCCTATATAAAGTTTTAGATAGGCTACAGCGTCATGGTTTAAAGGTGAAAAGGGAAAAATGTAATTTTTTTGCAGATGAAGTAGCGTATTTAGGTTTTGTTATTAGTAAGGAGGGGGTGAAAACATGTTCGAACAAGGTGGAAGCGATACAAAAAGTGGCTGTGCCCTCAAACGTATCGGAGCTCAGGTCATTCTTAGGAATGGTTATGTATTACGCCAAATTTGTGAAGAATATAAGTATGACCTTGTCACCATTGTACGAGTTACTGAAGAAAAATAATAAGTTTATATGGACGGAGCGTTGTACTGAAGTGTTTAATAAAATTAAGCGTTTATTGACTTCTAGTGAAATTCTTGCACACTACAATCCCCAAATGCCGGTGACATTGACGACAGACGCGAGTGCCACTGGCATCGGAGCGGTCATTGCGCATGTGTTGCCAGATGGGACAGAGCGACCTATAGCGTATGCCTCAAGAGTGCTGAATGCAGCTGAAGGTAGCTATGCGCAAATACAGAGAGAAGCATTGGCTATTATATTTGGGGTAAAAAAATTTCACCAGTATTTGTACGGACGTAAGTTTACACTCAAAACTGATCATAAACCGCTGGTTTCGATTTTTGGTGACAAGGCGGGCATTCCTCCGATGGCGGCAAGTAGACTTCAAAGATGGGCTGTCATTCTTTCAGGTTACCAGTATGATATTCAGTACGTACCAACAGATAGGAATGGAGCAGACGCCTTGTCTAGGCTGCCCGTTGGTCGGCAAGCTAGAGATCAGCAGGAGACTACATACGTCAATTTTGTACAAGACTTTCTACCAGTTACGAATATTGATATTATTAAACAAGTTAGTAAAGATAATATATTAAGAAAGGTGATTATTTTCTTAAGATCTGGGTGGCCTGGAACCTGCTCCGACTCGGAACTACAACCTTATTTCTTGAGGAAGAATGAACTTTATTTAGATTCGGGTTGTGTAATGTGGGGATATAGAATGGTGATTCCAGCAGAATTGCGTGATCGCATACTGAAAGAATTGCATGTGAGTCATATGGGAATTGTAAAAATGAAGTCTTTAGCTCGGAGTTATGTTTGGTGGCCTGGTATTGATGCAGACGTTGAACGAATATGCCGGGAATGTAGCACTTGCAGGTTAGAAGCTCCAGCACCACCAAAAGCACCGCCACAACCCTGGCCGTATGTCGCAGAGCCATGGAGTAGATTACACATGGATTTTTTGGGTCCCTTTTACGGAAGAATATTTTTTGTCATAGTGGATTCATCTACAAAATGGATTGAGGCCTTTGAGATGAAGAATACTACTGGGAAGGAAGTATTGAAGGTATTAAGGGATATACTGGCTCGATTTGGTTTACCCAAAGAGATCGTATCAGACAATGGGCCGCCTTTTAAAGGAGCGGAGATAGCTGATTTTATGCATATTAATGGTATCAAGCATGTTTTCACACCAGTATACCACCCGGCTTCAAACGGTGCTGCTGAGAATGCCGTTAAACTCTGTAAAAAAGCTTTGAAGAAGGCCCTGAGGGATAAATGTGACGTTGATACAGCGTTAAAGTCGTATCTTTTCATGTACAGAAATACGGTACATGCGACGACTGGTGAATCACCAGCAAGGTTATTGCAACATAGGACGTTACGTTCCCGTCTGGATTTGCTGCATACCATAGGTGGCATGCTCGATGTGCAGCAGAGAGTTGAAGCGGCCCAACGTAAACAAACGGAGGGTTCAGGGGGTAAGATGCGGAGTTTAGAAGTAAGCGATAATGTGTGGGCCCGTGGTTTTGGTGGGGATGATAAGTGGGTTACGGGTACAATAGAGAAGCGGTTGGGATCTAGGTATTATTTAGTGGCTAGGGAAAATGGTCCACCTATTAAAAGACATATAGACCAACTTTGGAAAAAGTCACCTAAGTCGGTTATAGCCTGTCCACTGTCAGAACAGGAAATCGTGCCATTGGAGAGTTCTAATCACGAGTCTTCACCAGCACTTGCTCCACTACCAGTGACGACGGTCGAGCCTAAAAGTAAGCGCGTAAGAAAACCTGTTGTAAGATATCCTTTGTGATCTCTGTTACTGATGCGATATCATTTTGGGTTACGTGTCTTTGTTTATCTTTAGTTAAGTGGTAGGGTGTGATATATGTATACCGCAGGTAGATAATTATTACTAAGCAGGATTACCCGCGTTCCATTTGTAATTATCGTGTGTTGTCTTGCTCTCAATAAACAGCCCAGTTGGTTGTATACTATGCGCGAGTGAGTCTCATTTCTATTCCCGATCCCGATTATTCCTGAAAGTGCGGTATACTTCAGTACAATGGGCGGCCTTATCGCAATCAGCGATCTCTTCCAGGCAACCATAGTTTTGCTATGGTTTATTTTTGAACACAGTTGTTGAAACATATAGGTAATGTGTATAATATCATCATAATTTGGTTTCAAAAAGTTTTGTATGAGCATTTTTATTGCCGTCAACGGAAACTGCGTGCTTCCTGTATTGCCCGTAAGACTACATCGAAAAGTAACATTTTGTTACGCAGCATAGTTCGGTACAGTCTCTGTGTATATCAGTCTCGCAAAAAGAGTTCATTTCAATGTCTCAATTTTTCACTTCATTACATCACAATTCGCCGATGCCGTTAATGAGTCCCATGTAATAGGCGAGCCTATTGCAAATTGAATTTCCATACAGAACAACTTCAATAACATTTTTCCCCGGGAATTGAGGCCGTCATAAAGATCACAATATGATAAACTCATCGCATCGAATAGTATGACATTTATTACAGTATCGCATAATCATTTGATGTCATACATGCATACATAATAACGCATAATGACATACGCTAACTGCCATAGAATTTATTGATAACAATATATTAGTATTATTACATGATATTTCTTCACGTTTTGTGATAAATCACGCGTTGTATCTGTGTGCGAGAGAAAGCTTTGCCAATACTATAATCAACAATTTACACTGTACCGAAGACCTGCTTAGACTCGTTATATGGTTAACTTCACGCCTGTACTCCGTAAAGTGGTATGCAGAAGCGTACTATTATAACTCCATATTGTAGGGGAGCAAGGAAAGAGACTTCACGAGTAATGAAATCTGAGATCGTCTGACGCACGCAGTCATTTTGGCTATCACCATTGTTAACAGGCCAATCTTTACACTACGGCATGAGCCTTTCCTCTGTCTGTGTCATGCTCTGATTGTCATCTATCGACCATAGTTTTAGACCTCAGGCTATTTCTGAGAATTTTACACAGAAGACTATAAACCCTCGATCAGACTAATAAAGACAGCCTCTGCCTAGTATCGTATTGCCTAATAAATTTCTATCTAACACTCATTGTTTTCATTCAATTTTGGCTTAACGGTAACTATCCTTCGTGATCGAGGAAAACTCACCCTTGCGGCACTGTTTTAGTTTTATAAGGCTCCTATTTTATATTTAACAAGTAAAATCAAGTCATTCAAAGAATTAGAAGAGAAAACTCTGGGTTTACTTAACATTTTATTGACTTCTCCACTTTCATCATGCTGGCACACAAACACCGCCGGTGACGATATTTTAGCGAGCGTCCATTTGACGCTTTGTAATTAACACATACATATTTCTACAGTTAATGACAAAGTTTTGTTGGCGGATTTTCAAATTTTCGTTCGCTTTGGAGAGTGCGCTGATATTCGTGAAATTGATCAATTATGATTAGAACTTATTCTTTAAAAGTAGATAATAATTGAATTTAATTAACATTATGACTATGTATTCAACTCGATTCCTTAATTTAACATTCGCCAAACAATAGACCTTGTGTTGTTTTTGTAACTTTGCCCCACTATTTAATGTATCGTGAGGGAGTTTACAAACACAAATCTTCACGTGAGTAGACAGAGAGAACCAGAAACTGAACAATTAGGCCATACAAATATTTGTACCTTGCGGGAATCGAACTGTCGACCTAAAACCGTCAACTTATTGGAGGAAGTAGTAATTCATAATTATTTACATTTCTCTACTGTCACGTTTACATTACACGTCATATTATAGTTATGCTCATCTATACAATAACAATGAAGGGAAAATATGAGTAATATCTGTAATTACACATACACACACAAGATAATACCTACGCTTCTTAATTAACATTTTAGTCCGTCTCATTAAAGCTTAAGCATTCAATAGGAAAACAAAAAAACACACGAGAATCCCCTCGTGTCATTGCATGTTACTAAGAAAAGAATATCATGTAAAAAGTATGATTAATAGTTTCACTGACTATTAAAATGTGATCAGAGCCGTGAGACATAAAAATTAGCGATAGGCAATAAAAAGTTAAAAGCTCTGCATATTATGTATGACCTTCTTTGTATACAGCGATACACTTATATGAGAAACGAAAGTAAAAATATCTTCACGCAAGTTTTGTCAATATGACAATAAAATTGGTTTATACAGGTGTTACAGACAATAGTAATGAGCTAAACACGCTTGATATAACAAGATAGGTACGTACTATTAGCGCTAGCAGATTGAAGCCTAACCTATTTTTGATGACTCTGTGACGCACATTGAAATCAACAATAATATCTGTTTCAAATATCTTTTTTTTAAAGGCACTGGAGAACATCCATGTTAAGATCATAATAATATGAGCGAATCAAATAGAAATGTCTCGTATTATGCCAAAGATAAAAGCTGAATGATATAAACCAAAAAAACATCAATTTATGAGCATTTTATTCAAAATATTCTATTCTAGATACGTTAATTATTCATTATTTATAACACATGCCACGAATGACGTAAAAATATCTTCGATTATTAAATTATCTTAATAAAACATTTATAATCGTATCATTCTTGCATTTATAAGATTTAATTTTTTTTATAAAATACCGTATAATTAAGACATCAATTAATATCGCATGTTTTGTAAAAATTAATTGATTTTGTATTTGTAAAACCAACACTCCCATTATTTCTTTATTGATTAATTTCGTTTTATTGCACAAAAATGCGATTAAATATACAGGGTTGGCATGAAATTAAATAATCAAATATAACATAAAAATATTATCTACGTTAAAACCACAAGGTATAACACATGATCAAACCACAGGGTTAATTGTCCTGTGGTTTGGTACCATTGTGCTTGGGAAATATTCAAATACACGATATTACGAATTAATTCCTTCAATCACACAAAATAATGAGTAAATAATGAGTTTTGTTGTATAAGTAAATAGTGAGTTTTGTTGAATAATAGTATTTAATTATATGTGTAAATAGATATAGATTGTATAGAGGAAATTACATACCCACCTATCAATAATTGTCAATCGCAAACGATGATAAACCAGTCATATTAGCACGATAATCACTGAAGCTGCAAGTATAAAATAAATTGGATACTTAATGAAAACCGAGAATTAATTTGCCATAACTTGCCGACCATAATCAAGTATTAAGTTAAAAGTAAGCGAGAAAGTATTGGACGTTCATCGCGTATAATTACAGTTTTACATCGCGTCAGTTTAAAATAAAACTAGTTAATAAAGAAACTGGTTGAAGAAGAAACAATGACGGTGGACAGGTGTTGTGTCCTTCAAGACTAGCTTTTTATCAGCATGCGTAGTATTATCTGCGCTCATAGTCTAATTTATATACTTAATTTCCATTAATTATATAATTAGTGTTGTAAATATTCCCTCTTAACGCTCAAAAATGTATGGTTAAAATGCAGTTATTCATGACATAACTTAACACAATTAGCAGAGTGTGTAGCGTTTAGGAAAAGCTCTCTACAAAGTATATAAGTAACTTCTGTCGTATGGGCTGAGCTCTCACATAGGAATTGCTCAAGCAAAATGGGATAGACACTCTCTTAATCGAGCAATTCAAAGACCCTTGAAGAAATTAGGATCTTGCAAAAATATGGTCTTTATTTTTATGCAAAACTAGTATTATCGTATTATTTATATTGAGCAAAATATTCCATAGTCCAGTGCCAGCTAGGTATCAGCTACAGCAATGGCTATTTTACGGGTTCATTTTTTAAGAAAAATATCTCCAATCCACTATAAGTAAGTAGTAGGTAATTTAATCTTGGACACATTTTCTTTGATGCTTATGCATTATCTAACTTCGAATTCTTCGTTCCTTTGTCTGTCATTTTAAGCAAATCGCAACACATCTTACATGGAGCTGAACTCTCGGCGCCATCCAAACGTTTGTTTCTTCAAACCTTCGACTGATATACGTTCTACTAAAAACGTGGCAGTAACATTGTGCAAGTAGTGATACTCAAAACATTGTTTTGTACGCACGTAATTAATCAGACTTCGGCTTTTTCCGTCTAAACCGCTCGGCGTTTTATTCAGCCCGATATTACCAACAAAAAATGTGAGAGTACGTTCAACTGTAGTAAAATTAATAAATAGAGAGTTAGACCCAGGAAAAGTCTGCAAGTAGCCTATCATTCATAGAACCAGGATCAAACATATGTTTGCTCTCAGTGTCGAAAATCTAGCTTTTGAAACGATAGCCATTTTTTGGGTCGGCCAAATATAGATAATATTAGCCAAAGATACGAAAAGCAGGACAAAGAATAAAATGGTCAATGAAGTTGGTAAAAAAATGGTTTCTTTAATGTGCCTAAACGTACCTTCAGGAGCAATCAGGTCTTCAATCCAGGTAGGTGAGTAGTACTAAGTACAGATTTGATGAATTAGGTTAATCTTTCAAAAATATTTCTGTACTCTTCATCGCTTGAATGTTTCTGTGCTGTCTCGAAGTACATACTAGGAAAACATAAGTAGAATGGAGCGTAGAGCACGACAAGAACAAGTAAGTAGTAAAGCGAAATGTTATCATTATGGCATCTGCGCGGGCGCAGACGGCGGCCGGGCTATTAGCGTCAGGTAAATGAAACGTAAAGTCCTCGTACCGCATTATAAATTCCTCACGCCAGCGGAGGCAAAAACATCAGGAGGAATCCGCGTTCGCAATCGCCCAAAGCTTTTTTGTATTCTAAACAGCGCTCACATGTTAATATGAAGGTAAACTTGAGGTGGAATCTAGTTTGTTTGGACGAATGATTGTGTGTAATGGTAATCCTCGTCCGAATATTTTGGGCGTTGTTTGTAAAAACTATTTGTCCTCTTAAATTGAACAGGTAAATAAAATAAAATATTGAATTTTACTTGTGTCTCTTGATTTATCAACTTGCCGTCCTTGCAATGTTTTTCTAAAAACCAATAATCGAAAATTGGGCCATTTGGGGTATTTTTCGGATTTCCAGTTTTGCACGTTTTTACTGTACTTTATTGATATTTAGGTAGGTCCTTCTCACTTCTTTATCAAATTGTAATGTATTTGGTAGTTAGTACGTTTCAACTTTGGTCTGACTTAGATATGTGATAGAGCCTTGGGTTCTCTGCGTAAATTTCGATTAAGTAAAGAATTAATACTCAGTGTTGTTTACAATAAAACATTAAGGTGTTTTAAACAGCTTTAGTAGATAAAGCGGTCTACGCAAACTTCTCCACACCTTGCAAAGCCACCGGCAATAAACGTATTGTAGTTTAATCTAACCACAAAAGCTTGCAAACTTACAGTAGGCTTCGGCAGTCGATGTTCCTTTACAAGTCCGATTACCATCCCACGTTCAGATGTTTTTGCATAAATTATTAAAATCCACTGGTAATATCCACTATACGATCACTTCACATAGAGCACTTGTATGAATAAGAGCATTAACTGAAGTCGTGAGAAAATCGCGGAAGCACGACAAAATATTTTAGGCACTAACGTCCAACACGCGAAGAGTATGTGTAGAGACTGGCGTTGAGTGGCGCGCGCTTGTCGCGCCTGGAGGCGTTTGCGCAGCCTTCGCCAGTGGAAAGTTCATCGAACGAGTGCTCCCGCGTGAAGTGAGACGTGCGATCACATGAGAAAAAGCCTCCGAGAAAATTTTACTCACCATACAATCAAATATGCGTTTATAGGTTTGAGTGCTGCATCCGCAAATCACTGCAAGAATGAAGAATGTCTATATATTTAACATTATTTTGTTATTTGCTGCTTAATTGACTGAAATGTGAAGCTGATGAGTATCGCATGCATAGACATACCTATGTCTTTAATGTTACAACGTCTGCAAGGTGAATCTTTAAAATTCGTCGTATTTCCTAATAATTGTCCCATGTTGATCATGATCAATTTCCATGATTTATACATGAACTCTCAATTTATTTTACAAAGTATTTTGCTGAGTTTTAATGATATTGTTTCAATTACATTCAAAGAATCAGAAAAGTAACGCCTTTTTAATTTATGCGTTTAACGGAACGTATTTTTTGATTAGCTGTCACATAGTCTGTCAATTTTGTTTTAGGGATGTAGACATTGATATAACGCATCGTATGTAATATATCGATTTTATTCTTTATTTATCCCTACGTTTAATTGAAATGAACATTGAAATATGAATGTATTAAAATATCGAGCAATTGAAAATTCACAAAACAGTTTTAAGGACGAACAAGACGAGAGAGTTTTTTTTTTATAATTTAAATGATTGCTATGAATTCCATATATCAATTATAAAACTTGTGTGTGTGTCGACATATCGATATTTTTTCTCATTCTTATTCTGTTTCTGTCATCGGTCCTGATGCGAATCGTGACTTTCAATTTCTCGCAAGTTTATGTGAATTTCTGTTTGTTTTCTACACCTCAGTGTTTCGTGATCATCCTCCATAATGCCTAAAGTCTCAGGTAATTACTAATACAGAATATTCATTATTTTTAGGAAATGCTACATCATTCCAAAATGGTTGAGGTTATAACTGTGTCCAACTGTCATTTTTATTTCAATATTTTATCATTTATTTATTTTGATATTACTAAATATATTTGTAAAAACTTCGTAATTATATTTTAAGTTATTCTGGGGCACAATTACCTTATAAGGCTGAAAGTGCATCGTCATGATGCGGGACTAATTTCTCCTTGAAACGTACCCGGCGTTTACAATGTTTTTTCTCATTAAACTCTATTTAGAGTTCTAATCTCCGCGCAGAGAAAAAAATATATTAGAAGGCTAAGTTACATTTAAATATTCTTATGAGGCCCATTTTCCATCACTGGATGATTCTTGGATAATTTATTCTTGTAATAAATCCACATAAAACTGTTCGAATTTCAAATACCTGGAAAGTATGCCGGATAAAATTTTTTGGCTGTCCAAAACAGACAACCAACA
The DNA here is from genome assembly GCA_947562105.1 of Shargacucullia verbasci. NCBI lineage: Eukaryota > Metazoa > Arthropoda > Insecta > Lepidoptera > Noctuidae > Shargacucullia > Shargacucullia verbasci. The sequence continues at coordinate 3,731,140 of OX387297.1, read as the reverse complement.
TCAGACCTGTAACAAAATTTATATTGCCAACAGCTTTCCTTCCAGCAGTTTTTCTTTACATATAACAATTTTTGGACAAGGTATTTTTATTATATTAGGTACATTCTTATTCAAATTGTAATCTGCATCTTCTGCTAAGCATAGGCCTCTTCTTAGCTATGCCAGAAGTGAATTTGATATGCAGACATAATATTAATTCCCAATTGCAAATTTTTACATTTTAAAGAACCCCGTAAACAAAGTCCTTCATATATACATTTAAATCTTCCAGTAAAGGTAAAGTGGGGTAAGGAGATGTACCCTGGTGTGGAGGTGAACACAGATGATGATCCCGTGGTGTTCAAGGCACAGATCTTTGCGCTCACTGGCGTCCAGCCTGAGAGACAGAAGGTTGTCTGCAAAGGTGTCACGTTGAGGGATGACACATGGGCCAACTTTAAATTAAGCAATGTAAGTAAACCTTGATTATTTTTCCATCAGATCTTACACAAATCTTGGAGATAGACACTGTTATCACAAAAAGGTAATTGCTTAGCTACTGCATCAAATCATTGATCATTATCTTAGTTAAATTGATTAGTGCCATAGAATAGGGAACCCAAATTGGGGTCACAGAACAGATAAAGATACCTTACATACATTAACATATCATCACACCTGCATTCCCAGAAGGGTTAGGCAAGTACACCCACATTTTGTTGATGCTGTTATTGAGTCCCATGTAATAGGTGGCAAGCCTATTGCCATTTGCCGGGCAGAGTTCCAGACTCCATGCTGCTACTGAGAATTTCCATACACAAAACCCAATAAAACTTTTCCCGACCCAGGAATCAAACCTAGGACCTCACGCTCAACAGTAGCGTTTGTGACCACTAATGAAATCAAATGAAATGAAATTATTTATTTTAGAATAAGGATTTTTCAATCACTTTTACACGTCTTTTTTAAACTAGATGGCGTCGGCATTTCCTATGACTATCCCTGAGAAGAAACGCCGAAACAAACTCAGGGGTCAAAGTCTATTTTAAAGTCCAGACAGATTATAATGATGTAAGGGTTTATGTGAGACAAATATAGACTAGACCAGTGAGGCAGTCATACTAAGTATAAAGATACTGTGATATTGTAAATGTGTTGCTATTCAATTTATGAATGAAATGTTAAAAAAAACATTGCATACAAATAGGTATGATTCTTAGTAGTGAATTTCAAAAGTTTAATTTACAAAGTTGAAAATACAATATGTGTTTTACACAACTATTTTTTTTTTTAACTTTTAACTGGCTTTTAATCAATAAAACATCACTGTTAAAATGCATTGACCTTTGTGTCCTTGATAATTATAATTAGTGTAAACATGTGACATATTGTGTTTAGTCACGGTTACTTGAAGATAGTATTTTTTTTTATTCAAAAACAACAAGAAAAAGAAATTGTAATTAATTACTTTTTTGCTGAATACTTTGCAAGTCTGGGATGGGGGGAGGAGTACAGAAGATATGACAAGAAGTGACACAATGCAAATGCTTTGAATTTCTTTCTTTTCTTTTTTTCTCTTTTGTTAACCTTGCCCCACACTAGGAATAGTTCCTGTATCGTGGGTGCATTTACAAACATATATTGACATACACAAAGAGAATTTTGATCTAGTTTTGTTACTCAGTATAATCATTTGTTTCTAGAATGCTCTGGTGCTGGTTATGGGCAGCAAGGAGGAAGATGTGCCAGCCGCTCCGGTGGAACAGACGCGCTTCGTCGAGGACATGAATGAGTCGGAGCTGGCAACTGCTGTAAGTTAATTGTCTAATGATTTTGAATGAGTTCCATGGCTTATCCTTTGGTACTAGCTCGACAACGCGATGCGTTGCACAAAGGGTTTTCAGCACGTGAGAAGGTACTTTGACTAACATATTGACAACTGATATTATTTGTTTCAGATGGATTTGCCTGAGGGTCTGATTAACTTGGGCAACACATGCTACATGAATGCGACAGTACAGTGTCTCAAGACTGTGCCAGAACTTAAGAATGCCTTACTTAATTATGATAAGAGTAAGAACTCTATATTTTTTAATCCATAGAAGTTTTAATTTGTAAGAGACGTCTGTAAACCAAATCAGATTTTAGTTGCATAGTAATCTTGATTTCCTTACGAGCACTAATTTTATTGACCATTTTCCACTAGGTTCCGGAGGCGGGACTGCGGGTGAACTAACAACCGCGCTGAGCGAGACCATGGCAGCTCTAGACGGGGGCGGAGCCGGTGCGTGCGCAGGCGCCGCCGCCAAGCTGCTGCGCGCGCTGCACGCCACGGCGCCGCGGTTCGCGGAGCGCGGCGCGGGCGGCGGCCTGGCGCAGCAGGACGCCTCCGAGTGCTGGGCCGAGATCATCCGCGCGCTGCAGGCCCGCCTGCCCGCCGCCCCGCTCGCTCCTTCTGACAGGTATGCATCCATTACCAAGGAAATAACGTCATTTCTAGTGTTACCATGTTGAACTAAGTCCTCGAAAACCAAGACCATTCTCTGAAGATGGCTAGCTTATGTAAAATACAAAAAAATGTTTAGAAATTTTGAATACAAATTGTTCTTGTGTTAAAGACGCCAGTTAGATTATTTAATAAAAATATAATTAAAACAGAATTTAACAATATTCAAAGCGACTATAATAAAATGTCATCAGGGCATCAGTGATCGAGCAGTACTTCGGCGGCACCTTAGATGTGGAGCTGGTTTGTTCGGAGGCGGATGAGCCGCCATCGCGTACGACGGAGTCTTTTCTGCAGCTGTCCTGCTTCATATCGCAAGACGTCAAGTACCTGCAGTCGGGTCTCAGATCGGTTAGTTAACTATTTTTGCTAAATATTTTTATTTCAGGTAAACAGATACACTTCTACGAGGTTAAGCAATAATGTTCCGGTTTTTTTTTGGTATGCTGAACAGCCCTAGTCTTGTTGCAAACTCCAAATCTACTGAATTGACAAGCTGTTCGTTTCTTTACAACTTTGCCTATTTTCGGCTAATTTTACAAATGTGTATCCTTTATTTACAGAAAATGTCAGAGCAAATCACAAAATTGTCGCAAACGCTAGGAAGGGACGCCATCTACACGAAAACCGTAAGTTTTCCATGTTTTCACTCACTTAAAAAAGACGTCAAAAAAAGTATGGTTCAAATGACCGAATGAATCACTATGACATAACTTCACACATTGTTTATTGGTATGGGAGTTTCTTTAGATGTTTAGCTTGCTCCTAATTCATACGTTTTCGTGTCCGCAGAGTAAAATCAGCCGTCTGCCAGCGTACTTAACGGTGCAATTCGTACGTTTCTACTACAAAGAGAAAGAGTCCATCAACGCCAAGATCCTGAAAGACGTCAAGTTTCCTTTGGAACTTGATGTGTATGAATTGTGCTCGCCCGAACTGCAGGAACGACTTATGCCCATGAGAAACAAGTTCAAGGTATGTTCTATCATCCTATCGGGCTTATTATGAGCCCTTACTAACTAGCATTTGACTGGCAAGAGCCCTCAGCCCACGAACATCCAATGCATGAGCTTTTCATATGCCCATGTGTACAACATCGCGTTGCGATAACGGTGTAGATATTTTTATCATGGCATAATTTTATTCTCGTCTAATCGGGTTTTCTGGAGATCTAGAAACTCTTCTCTCTTATTACCATCCGAGGTTCATATTCATTAATTATCTGATGACAGCTACTATGGAGATTTCTATATGGATTGTTCATTGTGGCCTTTTTAGAATACGTGATTTCTCTACTTTATTCATTGGTATAACATTTATTCTATTATATACACAAGAGCTCGGATTTTCGAAGTGTACATGTTTTGTTGCAAGAATTAGCTCTTTAACTGATGTCATGATAAATAATTTTATTGTTCTAGGAATATGAAGATGCGAATGTCGAATCTTCTCTAAGTTCGAAGAATAAAAACCACGGCGACAGTACAAAAGATATCAAGAAAAAGGACCCAGTGAGAATCATCCCTTACTGGTTCAACGGTGGTATGTATTGTTGTTGTATTATTTTTTATTATTAATAGAATCTCCACATATAAACGGCGTAGGAAAATAACTCTTTCTTTCCAATGTTCGGAACATATATCTTGTATTCAATACAATATAAATTAATTCTTGCCAAATAAATACACCACACTTTTACATGTATTTTGTTGTACTCATAATTCCTTCATACATCACCATGTATGAGGATGAACTGGTCACCACGAGTTCACGCGCCTTTACGATTTCTATTAAAATTTTACTTATATTTTAATGAGTGTCATTAAGTGCGAGTTTCAATTCTTGTAAACTTAGGTTACATGGTGTTGTGACATGAACCTTAATATATATCCTGTATGTAGTGACTACTACTCTTAATATTGCAAAAAGTAAAGCCCCATCTATCGGAGTGAAGCTACAACAACTAACCCTGAAACGCACTATGAAAGTTTACACTGATTCTAACACATATACGAATGTCCAACATCAATCTTCGGCCCGCCAGGCTAACCTTGTCTGGTTGATCCTCCGAGGATCCTCCCTTTTCAATGGAGGAACACCACACTATTAGTCTATAGTTCATTAGATCTATTCGTTGTTTTACGTACATCTTCTTAAATTGTGACTACAAGGGCAGTGACGGTCCGAGGGCGGGGTGGAGTCATAGTGGTCATAACCCTTCCCCCCTAAATCATATACATGAAATTGATAAACCTCCTAAAATAGACAATTTACGAAAATTTTATAAAATTATTCAGCTCCTGCTTAAAACGTCTAACAATGAAATCAGAAATAGTAATGGAGTAAAATTTTTATTTATAATATTTATTAAATTTTTTGGTAAAATAAATTCTAATTTGTTCAACTTTAATATGACCAAGTCACTTTACTGCTAATGTACAATTTAATTGTAACAATTTTATTAATAACATAGAATTCTAATGATGTCACATTACGCGATTCAAATACAATACCGCATCGCACCGTATGTAATTCGCCTTAAAAGTACCTACGTTCGAAATGTGATGGATTGGAGTGGGCGGGTGCTAGAATCGATTTAAATCGCACATGTTTATCTCAAAATGTAGGCACGTGTTAGAATTGTTAGATGAACGAGCCGATATGAATAAGTAAATTGTTCCCAGACGTGGGCAGCAACAACAGCGGCTACTACCGCCTGCAAGCCGTGCTGACGCACCGCGGCCGCTCGTCGTCGTCCGGGCACTACGTGGCGTGGGTGGCGCGCGGAGACTCCTGGCTGCGCTGTGACGACGACGCCGTCACACCCGTCACTGAAGACGAAGTGCTCAAGCTCAGCGGCGGCGGTGAGTCACACATGTACCTTACCCATGTGTCTTTCTTTCTTATGTTAGTTTAAGTTGTATTATGTTACATACATAATAAATGCTGGTTCAAATAATCATTCTGTATGCATAAAAAAATCAATGTTTACCCGCGTCTTTCCGTATCGAACCCGCGTAGATCAAATTTTATTTTATACCATAAAACTAATGTAATGTTTTTAACCTTTCTAAGCTTGCAGTTGATATATGAGTCGGTCAGTTTTTATCTTTTTATATGACTATATCGGCAGGCGACTGGCACTGCGCGTACCTGCTGCTGTACGGGCCCAAGATCCTGGAGGTCCCGGAGCCGCAGGAGGAGCCGATGGTGACGGACGTGACGGACGACACCGCCGGGGACCCGCCCACTGCACTCGCGTAACACTCCAAGGCTGATCACCTAGCTTCGACCTATGTTCCAAGTTCCCAACCGCTTGACTTGTCTGCTCGCACAATTTCCTAATGTATACCTAGAGAGACTTTCTATAGGGTTCACTTTGTATTGTGCAATCTTTATGTGAGGCCAGGATTATCTTAGAGGTGCTATACATACATAATTATATTCGGCTCGACACTATTAAAGGACGAAACTGATCCTTAAGGGATCTTGCGCACTAGACGGCCACGACTCCGGACAGTCATGGTCGTGGTCGCAACCTTGGTCGCAGAAGCTCCGATCAAGCAAGTCGTACCTGCCCGGCCTACGGCTAGTTAGCCGTTGCGACCAAGTGCGTGATTCGTATCGGTTTCTATAGTTTACCTGATCGCTGCGACCACTGGTTGTGGTCGTTTATTGCGCGAGATCCCTAAAACTACTACATATTCGGCTTTCACCTAGGCGTAGTGTGTGATTTTACCAGACAGGCTAACATTGCCCCTCGACTAATACTGTGATCAATGCTGTTTTTCAATTTAGAGTAGAATATGAAAGTTGGTCTTACTATTGGGGAATTCATTTTTGATTGATTCCTGCGGCCTGTTGTGCCAAATTTGTGTGTTTCACGCCTTACTAGAGGGGTACTGGTAAAGTCCGCTTTGAATATTAGGCCGACATAATGTTATTTTATTCTCAGGCGTGTTTATGGTACAGAGTATTGGCCGACGGAACTCTATAATCTATATTAAGACAAACATACTGTATAATAAGGTTTTGGCGAGAGGTGAACTTTTCATTTGTAGCGACTATCGTCATAACATAGCAAAAAGTAAAGTGCCATCTATCGAAGTGAAGCGACAACAGAATACCCTGACTCGCACTATAAGAGTTTACAACGATTCTAACACATATACGAATGTTATATACGAACGTCCGACACCAACCATTGGGCTTCGGTCTGCCAGGCTAACCACCTTGCCTGGTCGGAGGACCTCCCTTTTCAATGAAGGAACACAATACTTCGTTCCTCCATACATTTGTCTTGTGCGTAACATAAATCTATGTAGTCTAGCCAAGTACTTTGCTTCACGCCGTCTTGATACGATAGTCGCCATATAACTAGAGCCGAGATGACGCCGACTGCAGATGTTATGTAGCGCACTTAAAGGTTAGAAGCGTTAAACGAGACGCTGTATACTATAATCGGGGTCCTGGCTGGTCTGTAAGGAATCTTAATTTTTCATTTATATACTTATATATGATAATTTATGTTATCGCATGATTTAGTATCCATTCATATCAAATGTAATGTTATAATGATTTAAACGTTTTATCAGAAGTGAACCCTTATATACGAAATAAGCATTTACGTGTATTTAGAATGTATGTAAGTCAGCAGTTTCAGTGAAAATACAATTAAAAATACCAAATTTAAATAAATTGTGCTGAATTTTAGAAGACGGAAGTCGCGGTGTTAGTAATTCGTTAACTTATTCTTATAGATTGGCATTTTGAATGCTACTGTTATTGCTTAAGGCACTTTTGTTCAACACATCTCAGTAAATACCTAGGTTCTCTATACAAGACGTATTGAATTTTATAAGACTAATTATACTAAACAATGATCGATAATAAATTTGATTATACATTTATATGTCATTTTATTTATTTTTAGACTAAATACCTATTGTTTTAGTGTTCAGTTAATACAAGCGAAATTCTAAGTCTATGGTTAATACCGTTTATACTTTGTAAGCGAAATTCTAAGTCTATGCTCTGGAATATTGTCCTTTGGTCCTAGCAAAAAAAAATCGTTGTTGCATTGACTTACGAACTGATAGAGGACCAAAGAGAATATAATTAAATACTCCAGGGGACTAGTTGCGTTAACGCATTGTTCATTTTATCTTAAAAAACTTCCGTGATAGTCGAAATGGGGGTTTCAAGTATGAATACTAAAAAAAAAAAACAAAAAATCTATATCGCTGTTTTAATTTGGCGAAACAAAAAGAGCACGACAAGTTCACAAACTGATTGAAACAATAAATACTCCGTAGATCGCATTGTAACCTCCTTTGACGTGCAAAAGAAAAACAAACTTCTTATCATTGCTTATCAGTATCACAGATGACATTTCACAATATTTATGTTCCCCGTATATTTATAAATGTGTTTGTGCAGATACTTGCGTATTTTTCTAGAGAAATGCTTGTGTATATTTTGCCCGCCTCTGTACACATTGTTCTTTTCCGATTGTAATCAGAGGCGCAATTTGAGATGCACAAGTTTCATATGTGGGTTTAGTTTAGGGCAAGCTTATTATTACTATTTGTTGAAGAGAATACCGTTCCCTTATTATTTAGGGACTATTTTATCTTTAGGTATAAGTATACTACTTGGTAAGTGACACTAATATCATAAAATGGTATTATTGGGGAACCGCAAGGCCAATTGGGATTTAGTAAAGTAATAATTATTATCTCCTAAGGCTTATTTGCTTATAAACATTCGTATAGCATAATTTAAATGCCATAGGTATTTTCGTTTAGATAATATGACAAATACGGTGGTGTATATTTTATACAGAGTAGTAATTTGGTGTTTTATTTCAGTTAACGAAGATATACAGGGTAAACTAATACTTATTGGTTAGGATAAAAACTCCATTAATGAGATTTAACCTTAAAATTGTATAATACCAATACATCTACAATATTTATTACAGGTATAGGTAACGCAATATCAATTCAAATAAGATGTATATGTCTACTTATACTTCCAATGTATTGTGGCAAAGCTGGCCGAGGAGTGCTGAAGGCGGTTGTCTTGACTTATGTTGTGGCTGGTAAGGAAATTAGTAGGCACCTGTAAAATAAATCGTGAACACACTGATTAAAAATATTTATATTATTTCGCAACATAACATAGACAAATCTCAACTTTATTGAGATTTGTTTATGTGTAATGCATTATGGGCATGTATTTGAAAAACCGGGCCCATTAAATAAATTATAAAAATAAATTGTCGGTACAAGTGGGTATGTAGCCGTTAAATAAATTTAAAAAAGAACATGTCTGTGTCATCATCCTACCCGCCTACTTTTAACTGTTCAGTAATACGCCAACCAAACATTTGAGGTAAATGTTTACATGTGTTATGTTAGAAGTTATCTTATATTATTTTTTAGTTTTTATTAATGGTAGTTGCATTAGTTATGGTATATGTAAAATTTTATTGGAAAATAAATGATTATTATTATTAATTAGGGCCCATAACAAACATGGGATTAAATGCGAAAGAGGTGGTGCGTGTCTTTGCCTGCAGCACGCAACTTTCGTTCAATCTGTCCAAAGAAAAGTATAATTTGATGGCCGAACCCTTCAGGAAGACTGCGTTGAGTCTGCAAAGTGAAATGGATCAAGTAAAGGACACGCTAAGGTTATGGTTAATTTTTTTTTAAATAAAGTTCGGTATGTCAACCTTTTTAAAAATGATCTGGAAGACTCAGTTGCCTTTGATCTAAAAAGTCTATGATTTTTGTCTAATTCAAAAAACGAACATAGGGCTTCCCTAGCTTCACAAAAGGGTTCGTGTCATGAGCTTGTGAGTGAGTTATAAATATCGAACTAAGTACCTACCCTCTTTTACTCAAGTACTAAATTAACTGGTTTGTACGACAAGCTACAATACCTTCAAAAATGTAGTCTTTGTAAGATGTTTTAATTTTTTACACCGACTACCTACGTCATCGTCCCTATATGATCACTCGTGCGTTACACATTTCCAATTACGCTGCCGTTGACAGCAAGGGGTCAGGGCGGTGACAGCAGACGGCTAGGTAAGTAGTAAATACTTTTTTTTAATTTCACCTACCAACAAAGCTTTTTATCTAAATTAACATACTTTTATTATCCGCCTCAGTGGTCTAATAGTCGCATATACCTATGACTACGGAGCGAGAGGTTCTGGGTTCGATTTCCGGGTCCGACAGTGTTTAAAGACCCTATAAGAGATTTGTTGTTGTAATTGTAGCGGTTGATGCTGTTAAGTTCACCCCCAATTACATGGGAAAGTTTAACAGTCTAATGTTCGATAGTAATTTAAAACATTTTTTAGATCAATACGCGATATAACAGCTCCAATAGAACATGAAATAGAAGATACAGAAGAGATACAAATGAAACAGAAGCAGAGCGATAGATTGGATCGTTTGTTCTGTGCCAATTGCCGCTCCAAAGATATCGAGAAGAAGTATCAGTTAGTTTACCGTTTTATTTTTAATCTCGACTTGTTAAAAACAGCCTGGCCTGCTTGTTGTACTGTTATATATTCTCAATTCACTGCCCCTCTATGCATACATATAGCTGTGTAAGCCCATGATCCCAGTATCTTCCATCCTAACATTAGTCTCAGAGATTTTCGGTGTGTCCGTTTCGACTCGGCTACTCGTCAATTGTCCTTAGTAGGCGGTATGTCTCAGCTGGGTAAAGGCTCTCGTTTTTCCTTGCAAACCCACATAGTCGTCATCTATCGTAGAACTTTAGAAGAGTCTTACTCGTTGCAAAGAGATTATATTCCATACATAGCCTAGTACGCATTTCATTTGTTTTTTTAGAAAAAATCAACCAAAAAACATAGAGGACCGCTACCGAAAGCAATACCAAAAGAAACTAGAGTACCGATGCCAGTATCAATTGACAGAAGCAGTGGCGGTGTGCATCGAAGCATTCTCCTTGGCATATGATACCTGCTATGGCAATTCACCCCAGTACACAGCTTGGATGCTGTGCTGGCCCTTGAAGATCAGTTATGTGTGTAACTTCCTGCAGCTCATACAGACGAATGATACTTGTGATGTTAGTAAACAGGTAGGTGACATCCGATAGAACCAAAATTCTCGTAGGTTAAGTCGATATTTTAGTCTCGAATCTGGAGACTTCGTGTCCCGGCGAACATACAGTTACCCTTCGGGGAATACAGGCGTGATGCTTGTTGTGTTATAGGTTGCGATATTTTTGCAGATAGACCATGGGCTTGGAAAGGGATATATCTCTCTAGAAAGAGCTAAAAAGGAACTGAACGGCAACTTGAATGATGTAAAACTGCAATACAAAGTTACCTTTGAGCGTGAGTTATATGACATACAGGTAAAGTAATAATTATACTGTTGTGTACACTAGGTTACTAGGTACATAGGTGTTCATAGGGGCACGGTTGCTACGGTGAATATCAGAACAGGATCGGCCGCGAGGCCACGGCAGATTGCCACCATTGCGGAGGAGGCGGCCAGGATACTGCACAGCACACGCTCGAGTCGTGCCCCGCGTGGGCCGCGGAGCGGCAGATACTGGTCGACCAGATCGGGCAAGATCTCTCTCTGCCAGCGGGCTTGGGAGAGGACCGATCCCGCTCGACGGAGGAGGGGGAGCAACCGCCCCGGCGCTCAACACGCCGTAACCCCCCACCTAACACATCTTGGCGTGCCTTACGGGTCGCGAGCGCGCAGAGTGGGGACTCTGCTAGCGGTTTAGCCGGTAAGAGTCCGGCACACCCCTCCGCCCCCCCAGGCGGAGGATAGCCCATAATGGGTTCTAGGTTAAAAAATGTTACTAGGTACATAATTATAAAGACTTACACACGATACTATTTTAAATGAAACGTTGAACGATCGACTGCTGAAGAACCTACACGTCAAGGGTTCAATTCCCACAAGGAACAAATATAAATTATATGATCGATGGGTCTGGGTATCTGGAAATTAGTGTTTTAGGTAACGGGCCATGGCATGGCAAGTACGGTATGATTTTTTGATATTTCACTTATTTTGACATAATCTCTAATCGCGCGAGAATAATACAAAGAGAAGACACAACGGTTTATTAGCAGCTCCATCCCCCAGGATGCTAAAGAAACAGGCGAGCGCGTCATGCACGCATTCGAAGAGAAGAACATCATAATGGGAGCCGTAATTATCGCACTCAATGTCTGCATGGCTCTGCTGTTCCTACGCATTGTAATGGCCGCTGTGACGTACCACGAAATGTATCTGACCAACCTTGAGTACGACAACGTATACATAACAGGGTACTTTAAGAAGCTGGATAAGATACGGAAGAGGAGAGCGGTGTTGACGTTATTGCCTTTAAAGAAGGTAGGTGGAAAAACTGATACTAGCTGACACAATGGATTTCCAAGTCACGGGCTCGTGTGAGGCGGTATCTATTTTCTGCTTTATTTCTTTCGTTTTTTGATGTCGATTTTATTGTCATGTAAATTTACTAAAATCTCTTTCCTTTTAATTTTCTGTAAGCGAGTGAAGTGTTAATAGAAAAGAAGAGACATCACCGGAACGCAAGGCAGGCCAATTCTAGTTTAACTTCGGCAAGAATTGATCAGTTTTGCCGAAGTTAAACTAGATCTGACAAGCCTCGCCTGGCTTATTATAAGATCTTCTTTTCCTTTAATTTAAGACTTCAGCTATAGTTGGTGGAGTAATCGCCACTGCTATCTATCCTCTGCCTTCGTTGTGACATCTTGTATTACAAGATGATGACCTAATGTTCTATTTAGATGGAAAGAAGCAAATACATAGACGTCCACTCGATGACGTACAAAGCGGCAGAACACACCAAACTGGTGACACATATTCTGAAGGTTATGTTGGAAGTGGTGACGGCCACCACGTTCGTGATGCTGGACCGGCTATTCTACGAGGCGCTCGACGTGGTGCGTCAACACGCCCAGATAGACATCGTGCAGCAAGAAATGCACGATCTGTCAATAGACGTGAGAATTTTGACTTCCTCCGAAAACAATGATTTAAGGATATGATGTAGATACTGTGCTGACTACTCACTGTCAATACCACGGAGTAAATACAAAGAGGAGACGGCCTAAGCAACTGTGCACTGTGACTCCAACTAGGTCCTGACGTCATCACGTAGGCGTGGCCTTAGTCAGTGTATTGTTGGCGTTCGTCCTGTGCACAACTTTGTAAACTTTCCCATTTTACGGTATATTCGCGCTAGAAGAAAAAATAGAATGAAGTGTTGTGTTTTATCTTGTAAAAACTACTCGGATAGACGTTCTGATGCTATGGATGGCATCACATTTAATTTGTAAGTAATTTTATGCGTAATTTATTAAAATAGTTCCAGAAAAATCTCTTAGAGAGGGCGTTTCCAAATATAATTTTCTACCCGACATTAGATGGCGACACTGTGTCATGGGAACTAAAAATATTTAGGTAAGTAGAGCTCAGTATTAATATATTTTAATAATCATATATACTGAAATTTGTTCAACATTCATTCCTAAAGACTTTTTAAATATTATTTTTGTAGATTTTATATCAAATTTTAAACAGGCCGCCATCTATCGTCAATTATGAACAACAAACATAAACATAACAAAAGACAGGGCCGTAATTAGAATACAATTATTTTAACGAATGTCCCGCGGCTGTCTCATAAATGGAAAGTACTTAAAACATTAAATACGCTGGACATAAAAATATTAATTAAATATTCTATCTACAATAATTTATTTAAAGTACTTTCCCTCCGCAAGAAAACTAGTATGGTGTTGTTGTTTACTTAATTTAAAGTACTTAAAAGCCCATAAGGGATAAGGGAATAAGGGATTTTAGTGTATTCGATACAATTTTATGTTTACGAAAATTAGGAGAATTTAAAGATTGCGACTTAACAGAACGGATGCTGTTATGATATTCGTTTTAAGCATTTTGCAACCGTAGAAAACGATAGAGCAACCAACCGACAACAACTAACCATGGCAGTTATTTTTGCAGGAAATTGAATTTTGCTACTAATTTTTTTTTCTTTATATTTTGTCTATTATTTATTCTGCCTCTGAAATTAGTTTTACCTACTTGACCTCATGAAAAAAATCATGTTAAGTATGAAGCTTTTTCGCGTCATGCGGCTTTTGATTTAGTCTGGTATTACTTATTTATTTGACATTAATGGTTCGAATTTATTTTCTAAAATTACTAGCTTTGTAAACAATCTTGGTAAGTCTTTTTAACAAAATGAGTCATTTAAAAATAAGAGAAAAACTAATAATCTTCATTCGTCTTTCATCAAAAACCTTTTTATTCTAACATTTTTTTTTTCATAATGAAATAACAATTTCAATAAAAAAAAATACGTATCAAGATGGTTCGCAAAATTAATTAAAAAAATATAAAAAAGTTTACTCCTTTGTACGAAAATTCTGAGTACGACCCTGTTGCATCTTGCACTTAGTGACATCTAGCGTGAGATAGTTATATAACTACAAAGTAAAATCGACAGAACGAGCGAGTAGTTTCGCTATAGACCGGCAGATGGAAAATAAAGAAGTGGGCGGGATCTAACACCCCCTCACCCCGCAAAATGTCACGCAATGTTTCATAGGGAAATGGAATTACAACATCTCCTCTTCGTATTTACTCCGTGGTCAATACCGACTGCTAAGTATAGGATACTCTTTGCTTGTGCCCCCTTCCTTGGTCCTATGTTAATCGCATCTACATTTATCCTACGACTTTCCTTATACCATCTACAGCTCACGCTGCTGAACGTCCTACACTTTATTTTTAGTCTCATATTCACGAGTCAACAGGAAGTTGACTTATGAAAGTCTTTTTTAAGTAGAGGCAATTAAGGATTGAGCTCAAGGCCTTTCCCTGGAAGAATGACAGCCCTCAATCTCCTTACGAGCGTTTTTGGTTTGTCACGCCAATGAACTATTCTGCAGTCAAGGGCAGAATCCACACGAAATTTGGAAAGTCTATTATTTAAACCCTGGTTATGTTGCTTAGCTGTAACATACACTACATACTATACACTATGCCTTCCTAGGTCGAGGGTACAGGCATGTTAGCCACCCTCCTACGCAAGCTGCTTTCTGGGCTCACCTCTCGGGACGGAATACACCGCACGGTCACCAATAAGCAATGCCTGCCCCACCCGCGCGCCATGCAACCTATATACTTCTTCAAGATCTATGGAGGCTACGTGTGGATACTTCTACTACTGTATGTTAACCCGTATACGCTGCGGTTGAGAAGGTAAGTTCACATTCGCTTCTTCTTCTGTAGATAGAGTGAAATTTGGATTGACGGATTGCTTGATTATCAAGCTTCCAACTTTCTATATTTTTAACATTCATGAACGTCAACCTAAATAATTTCAGAACTATATATGGTACTGTTAAAAACCAATAATTGATAATAATATGCAGCGCATCTCGTTTATTGGGCATAACATTTGTAATTCGAGCAAAAGATCAAACGAATTTTTGCAACTATAACACATTTTAATAAGCGTTGGCCATTTTCATTACAGACTGATCTGCAGTTATTTTTACCCTCGTCGTGAGAGGCAACGTGTGTTGCACTTGTACAACGATATTCTTAAGAAACGAATGAAAATGCAGAAAACACTGCGCAGGTTGGTTTAGATTGGTATTTTGGTGAATGATGTCAAAAGCCCAAATATCAAAATTAGCCCAAGCATTTCCTATAGTGGTTAAGAGTTTGATTTCCTCTATACCATTACTAAAACCATAGCATAGGATACAAACAACTCCATATAAAATTATTGTATATGTATATGTTTTAGGGAAAAGTGTTTATTGCAAGAAGGTTACAAGAGTAGGTACCTGTATTATTGCCATTTTTTCCGTTGCCTTTATCTTCTGCGTTCTCAGTTTAGTTAAGAATCCGTAGCTTCTAAGTGATGATTAGAGAATATGCTTCGATCTACCGTCAGGAAAGCTGTCCAAGCAGTGCGCGCGCACTACCTCTCGGGTGAGAACCTGCTCAGTCTGAGGATAAAGTTTCCATACGCGTTAGGCTGGTTGCACGCGTTGCCTGCTGCCAGGATGAACTGCCTTATATGTGGCGAGACTGAGCCCAGGACTGGTAAGAAAAACTATTACGTTCTGTAGTTCAGTTTTCAGACAAGGACTTTATATTTAGTTATCACACAACTCAGCTTCTCTAAGCGATACATCGTTGCGCATATTTTCAGGCCAGCCCACTCAAGATTGTTGGCACTCATGTGACGTGCCAAAATGCCCGTTTGTGTATTGCGCCGAGTGCTGGCACGAGGCGGGCGCGCGTTGCCTGGCGTGTGACCCCAGCCTTAACGAGCTCAGTGATGTGGACTCGCTCAGCGATGATGACCAGCCACGATATTAAAAAAATATTAAAAACCTCACTAGATTTTCAGTCTAGCAATGCCCCTGTGTCGTGGGTCCAGTGGCCTGTCTTTGAGTTCTGTTGTTGTGTGACCAAGATTACAGTTGTAATTTTTGCTGAAATGGGTTTGACACGCCACCTGAAGCGTATTACGTATTAATTTTTAAGTAAGATATCAACCTACTGTTTACAATAATCGTAAGAAAATAAACAACTTTTACAAATATAACTAATTTATTAAATTATTTTATTGAGAAAGGACTCCAGCTATGTTGTTCAGAAGAGTCCGTACTCAAGTTGCTCGCCGACAGTCAGGTTGCTGACGAACTGGATGTTTTCGGCGACGTCATTACACATCACTGCCAGGCCAGATATGCGGCCCTCCTCTCCCGGGTTAAAATTGTATACAAGCTGGAAAGACGATGGATCTTTGTTTTAAACAACGGTGCAAACTTCACAAATGCCTTAATTATATTGTGTATACTCTTTTCTTTTTTGTCAGTAATTTCATGGCAGTACAATATTTTCTACTCGGATCACAACGAAGTTTGAACATCGTTGTTATCGTCGATGCAATTGGTAGAACTGTAGTAGGTAGCTATCGTCCCATAGTCAGGTCATACTATAGAACTCCTACCTATCAATAAAAAAGGTTCAACTGCCAACTAAATAAACTGAAACAGACTAGATTGACAATGATGACAATCACAGGGTAATCAGTTCTTTCACATGGTCATAGACCCGAGCTTTCACTTGTAATAAGCATTGTAACGATAGCACGTTAATTAGAACTCCCCAGCTCCTCCTGGGATACGTACATCCTAACTAATGTAATACCTTATAAAATTGCGAAAGTAAGTTTGTTTGTTTGTTACCTTTTCACGCCTAAGCCACTGAACCGATTATCATGAAATTTTGCATATACGTTTTCAGGGGTACAGAAAAGGAATATCAAAAGAAAGAATCATCCAGAAAAAAAGTACTGTTGCCGAGGGAAAGAACAATATCTTTCGACGGTCACAATTGCTTTAGGGTGCTAGATGGCGCTATGTGTGACCCGAAAAAATGCACGTGTTCGTAATCAATGAAGCCAAACCGCGGGCGGAAGCTAGTATAAAATAAATAGATACTAGGGACCTATTAATTATTTGGCGAACTTACAGATAGAAACTCGTCGTATGTAATCCATCCATCATTGTCCGTATCTGCAGCATTGAACTTCTCTTTACGAGTATCCATGCCACTCTCATCACCAAGACTTTCTAACACTGCTCCGCTAAATTGTACAATATTATGGCGTGATGTAGACAATCAAAAATTGAAACAAGTTAATTGAATGTCAAGCAATTATGTTCGCCGCTATAATACCGCCGCTTCTAGGAGAGATGTCGTTCAGTCACAATACCAGCTTTTTAAGTCCATTGCTTGATACAGGCCTCGCTCAAAGACTCCCACAACAAACCGTTTTGGGCCATTCCCGTGGAGTAGAGGAATCAAATATAGGGAAACTAACAAGTCGTCAAATCCAAGCATGCCGTTAGACTGATTGTCGAACAACAGGAAGAGGCTGTGAAGGTTAGCGATGGTCACCTCGTTCCACCCCGGGAACCGTTCCACCACCTGCTGCATACTCCATCTGCGATCCTTCTCCTTCATCTCCTACAAAACGAACTGGCTCATCAGTTCTGCTTTTTCGTTAGATACTTAGGTATTAAAGTAGTTAAATACTATATTAGATACGTTAAGTTACTACGCAGTTATAAAAAGTTCGCTTACTTGGTTAAACTGACGTTGCTCGGCCAGTCTCGTGTAAAATAGATCGACTAATTTGTCGTAATCTGTTTGACCTCTAGTTTCTAAATCCGGCATTTTCCTGAGAGGTTCACCTAAGAGCAATATAATTTTATAAGACTGGACTGCATTATTAAAAGACAAAGTTTAACGTTTCCTTCCCTAAGTTTGCACGGAATTTGCATGCTCTCTTCCATGGAAAAGCTTCGACTACAGACCTACAATAACGTGATTAAAGGTTGTGGTAGTTTTAATACAGTCTATGTTGTTTGGAATATATGTATTTATCCACTTACCGACATTTGAAAATGAATGTTGAAATAACAATCAAGAGAATTTTAACAAATAGATAGGTAGGTAGTATCGGGCCATACAAAATAATCTTGAGGCTGACAATTACACGTTTTCTGACTTCAAATGAAGGGTAGGAACAGGCAGGTATAATTATCGGACTACAAAAATTCAAATTTTAACTTTTAGCTGCGGCTTTAGGCTGCGTATGTTCTTAAGCGGCGGAGACTGCCGCCATCAGGTGACCCGCAAACTTGGCTGCCTACTACATATATAATAACCGAAAATTTTTCAAATTTTATCAATTCAATTACTCAAGCCAATGTGGGGGGCACTTTCCATTCGGACTCAATTATGAATTCACCATCTCACCGGCCCAGTTTTTTCAGTGGGCATAGAAGGATTTGTACGTAGTAGGCACCTACCCACCTCCTACCTATCGTTATCGTTGTTATCTGCTAATAATGACAGATTCATGGGGTGGTGAGGCCTTGAGGATATTCAACTTTGGATATCTATTCTAGGGAGTACATAATTCGATGATAAATGCTACATTTCTGAGGTTGTATGACGCGCTTGACATCGCTGTACCTAGTAGTTTTAGAGTAGCAAAACAGGCTTTTTGATTACATATTCAATAATATATGCAGGGAACACGGCAGTGAATACCTGTAGCAGTAAAGTCCTCTTGCCTATAAAAACAGATAGGTTTCCGCTTCACAGGATACTCGAAGAACCTCCCCATGCCGGAGAACATTGTACTCACTGCGTGACCCATACCGGGTCACGTTATTAATATGTTATTTAATAATCAAATAATGTGGACTTTATTTGAAAATAAAATCGTGTACAAATATATTTAAATCACAATGACGTATCATGTCACGCAACTTGTAAGTACTAAATATTCTGACATGTACTTAGAAATTAAAAATTCCAGTCTTTTCTAGAAATCTGTTTGGTTATGATTCAAATAAAGGTAGTATATGTAGGTCCTATTTCTTTATTATTCTGTTTTGTATATTTAGTTTATGATAATATTCTTGCGCCCTCGTTCGCTTGGGTTCCGCGATTGCTATTCATAGACCAGGAATGAAAGGCAATAACAATTTTTCTAGTCAGGAAAGTCACAGGCGTGGTAGTATTTGCATCATGTTTATAGGATGGGCAGAAGCGTCCTTCGGTGTTGACCACAAAATTGATAACATACTGTGATCACTATGCCAACGAGGTGAGTTCGCTCATATTCTGTATAACCGTTCAATATAACAGAGGGCTCTTTTGAGCTATGAACATTGAGCTGACGTGTGATGGATATTGCAAAACGGTCACCTCCTGGCCTGCCATAGATCATAGGTGTCTGATGGTTATTTAATTATTTATAGAAGAAAGTGTAAGGTGTGTAAGGTTAGTAAATTCAGGAGATAAATGAAAGCCCATTTTCTATCAATCACTTGATTAATTTCTCATACAAAATTCATTTTAAAAATTTCAAAAATTTGACATTATATAGCGTCTTACATAAATTGATAAGATTATAAGGATCAATGTTATGATTTACCGAAGAGGTAAAAATAATGTAAATGAAATACGGTAGGCAGTAAATTAGTCTAAATTAAAATATAGGAACGATAAGTATTTAAATTTCTCAGTCTTTTTAAAAATTACAGAAGTTTAACACAAGTATAGATATAACCAGGCACATATATCTGTGGACTTCGTCTTCCCCCGGTTCCCCTTGTTACCCGCTGATTGGTTGACACAGCTTAATAACAGCCATGACGAGTCCACAAATATTTCCGCTAGGTACAGGCTTATAGTACTTATAAAAGAACAAGACTGTTGTCCACTCGTTATGATAGAACTGTAAAGCTGGACTATATGGATATATGCATTGCTCAAGTCAAAATAAACGTGATAGTGTTATGGACGCCTCTAATTACAATCTAGAGAAAACTAAAAATTAAATTAAATAGTAGACAACAGGCTTCAAAAGCGGTGATCAAACCACCAATCCCTCATTCATGGTTACGTTAATTTTCAGTCTTAAAAACTTTAAAATAAAAAATCAAAATAGAGGTAGATGCGGTTTTATTTTTGAACACCACTAATCACCTCGCGAGACGCCAGGACGGACAAACCTCGTCCCGGCGCCTTGCGAGGCACGTGTACAAAAATACTACTTATCTTTTACACATTCATATTGACAATTTCATTCATCTACCCTTTGCTTGATCAAATTGTCGACATTTCGCTTTATCTCAAGGATGCTGATCTTTATGAGGACTTAAGGTCCACTCGCATTAGCACTGCGCTGGCGCAATGCTGATGCGGGTGCACCTCTAGACAGTGTCACGTTATAGACCGACTTGACTTTTTGACAGCTGACAACTGTTACTGTCATGTCTCATATGAATAGTTCAATGTCTAAGAAAGTGACTTTGTCTATCACAGTAAGTCCTTGCGAAGGGAAGATGAATGTTAATAATTACCTACACTAAGACTAACACAACACAAGCTCCTAGTTAAAGTTACAAAAATAGCACGAAAATGGCTTATTACATTCGCTAAAATCTCATAATTGTATCATTATTATTATGCAGTTTTAGTGTTGCGTCTCATTTCGCTCACACGATCTCACCACTATAACGTGTCTCACTCAACTAACTGCTGAAATGTTCCGAATGCTTTTACAATCGTCGTGATAAACATCAAAAACTTGTACAAAAACTATCATTTTAAGTTTCGAATATCATTTAGTTCTCAATTTTATTGTATTTATCACAAAACCACAATTATACTGCTAGCAGCTAGCAGATTTCACAAAGTACGCATCGCTTTACGACTGAATACCTTTTGATTATGAGGTTATGTCCAACGTATGTTTACTATCCGATAGTGTCACATTCATCAAATAATTGTAATTGTTTAGTCATCCGTCTGAAAATTATTTGATTTTACACAATGCTACTTTTACATTTACTTTTACCTTCGATATTTTTTTAAACTGAAAACGATCACACATACTTTGGAAATATCCACAAAACCATTTGAGTAACAAAATAATTTTAAATAAAACATAACCAAATCATATCAATATTAAATGCAGTTATAAAAATTAAGTAATGCTTCAGCAGCTTTCAGCTCAGTTCTACAATAACGACCTCAGGTCTCGTTGTTACTGTTCACGACTCGTCTTATGAAATGATCAAATTTACAATATTTTAAACAAAGGTAACTTTGAGTTCTGCGGTAGAGCTAAGATTGGCGCGTAATTTTCCCTTCATCAGAATGTCGAATGCTATTTTATTTAGTTTCCTGCACAGAACACTGACACTGCACTAACACGGATCATTTAAAACTTCAGTCACGAGATACCGGCAGCACTCTACGAGTGCACCAGCTGCAAGATGGAGGGAATTGCTTTGCAAATCCGTTGAGTTTCAAACGACAATAGAATCAGTATTTACTAAAATTATGAGATTCGTTGTCGGCTAAAAAACATACTGTGATTAAAATCAAGAAATAATATTGAAAGTATAATAATGACAAAAAAATGCATTTCATGCAACACATTATTTTAAAAATAACGTAATACTTTAATAATGGCACTGAACAAAAAAGTAAACGTTAACTCCATCACTTATTTAGGTACTGGAAAAGATAAATATTCTATTATTAATTCATAGGTATGCGGAATTCGTCAAAACCGTTAAGACGCAAGACACTGCACATATTTTAACCTAACTATAACGCTTTACTCGGCACGGTTTTCGCTTTAACTATTTCAACTAACTTTGTGATATACAGTAAAGGTACTTGATAATATTTATATTACGGTTAAAAATGTACACTATTTTATTTACTTACTCGTATGTATTAGAAAATTCAATTATATTATGTACATGTAATGCACAACTTGTTATATTAAGAAGCCTTGCTACAAATATACAAGGTGATGTATAACAACCAATTTACATGAGGGGAATATAATTATAATTATTCACAATCTTTGTCAGATGTAATGCTACTAATTTTCTAGAAATTTTAATTGTGATTTTTTTCCAGGTTGTTAAATCCTGATATATTGTTAGATAAGGCTTGAGGCAGTGTCAGACACACCAAGTGATTAAAGAGAATTATTTGATCTATATTTTGTCAACTTATCCTACAAAGGGTCATAAGAGTGCGAATATATGTGAAAACCGCGCCTCCGTCAGCGTTCTAAATTCATGAATAAATAAAACGCACCCAACATTAACCTACAACGCCGTGTGCTACATATAGTTAGACTTCAAACAATAATTTTCCCATCTTAAATAATTAATTTCAGACTCATATTCCAGTCAACGTTATCTATTATAATTATCAGTACCTTAATTTATGTCTAGTGTCCGCTCCGTTAGCAGAAAATTGTTGTTTGAAGCATCCAGTGTTTACAGACATACCACATAATATTTAGAAGACTTACACTAATATAGACCTAAGTACAAACGTGAAAATTTATCTCTAGCCGTATCGTAACTTACATAGTAGTATTATGCTTTAGTTTACTTTTAGGGAGAATGTTCTAGCGTTGATTACGCAATATACACGAGCTAATATTACCGTGAATACAGAGGCTGCCGGACAAACTATCCAGCAAAAATTACTCAGTACAAATTAGGAGTATGAGAATTAAATTCACTGCCCATATTGAAAGTAAATGGGATCGCAAGTCCGAGTTGCTTGCAACACAATAGAAATCTTGCAAGCTCTTTGGTACACTTAAATGAACTGCCTAATACAATTTGCTATATTAATGAGGGTACATATAAATAGTAGCTACATGCAAGAATAGTTTGTCCTCAGAAGCTCTCTCAATTTTATTAAGTTATATTTTTTCAATTCACTATAAATTTGATTTACTTATACTTATTTGGGGTCTATTAAGCTGTAACAGTATTCTATAATATGTAAGATCTAACGCTTAACGAAGGAAAAGCCTTCGCATAAAAACTGTATCTCAGCAAAAAGAAATGCCAGCCAGGGCTTTGTTTGATGCAAATGTCCCCTTGCTCATTTAGAGGCCTGCCTGTGAACGTAGACAAACTCAAACGTTGGCTTGGCTTGCCGGGAGGCGAAAGGCGACTAGAACTAAACTTTTGCCTCAATCAAAGCCATGGTCATAAACGTACAACATTAAATTGAGAACAAATTCTTTTCCCCCACTAAACATTCGATAATAATATTAGATATTAAACAATATAAGAATATATCCCGTATAATATACATGGTTTTCATACAATCTGTGTTAACTGAACAATTCTCTAACTACATTTCATCAAAAACTGCGCAAAATTATTGCTATACGATAAATTGTAGGATAACTTAGACCAGACATTGTTTTTGAGACTTGACGTTAGAAAAATAAAATATATTAGGCTACTAAATTCATGCTAGTATGTCAAATCATTGAAAACCATGACGGGAGCAACAGTGCGCACAAGTCCAGATTTAACGTCTCTGCATCTCGCATGCAACTAAACTTAGATTTAAAATATTTATCTAAGAGATAATTATATTAAGTGAACACATACTGATTGAACACATAGGATTTTATATCGAAGTTACCTATACCACACGTTTTGAAAAAATATCATATTAATTCAATAGATTTTTTTATTCAAAAGAATTTCGCTATAATATTTAACTAATACGAAAATGTTTTATACTACCACGCGAATAATAACTAATTGAAAATTATTAATAATTTAGATATAAGATTATCTATAATTTAACTAATAAGACAGAAAGTGCGTGCAAGCAACACGTGAGAGGCACGCACTCACTACTGTCCATTATTTATGTAATACGCGGGTTAACTGCACGTTTTGTTAAACGCCGCAAACTGGCGTATTACTATATTAGTAATTAAACCATTTAAATAGTACGGCACGTCATAGCCACTAAGTTTGAATTCATTACTAACGTTAAGTTTACTAAATCCCGAACAAGCCGGCAGTCAAAAATTTGCGACACAAGTAAATTAGGTACGAAATATAAAAAAACCTTTCACATTTTACGTATGAAAATAAAAATATCACGTCTCAAACAAATACGACGATATCATCATCGGCTTAGATTTCAAACGTTCGTATATTTGCCAAGTGATTCAATAATACTTAGAATTTTGGTTTAAATCTCGCGACACCGCAAGCCGCTGCTGCCGCCGCCCGCCGCCCGCGCCGGCGCAACTCAACGTCTTTAAGACAGTCTTCTAAAGTCAGTCTTAAAGTTTTATTGCATTGATTTTCTGCTCATCCATACATATTCACATCCCACCGGATCAAGCCGCGAATAAAATAGAAGAAGCCGTCGAGCGATAAGAAGTAACTAATACGAACATATTCTAAACAAGCGCGGCGTACGCCGCACCCGCGCATATAACTACAATAAAAATATAATATGCACCTAAATCATTATGCAAAATAACTTAGTATAAAAATACATATCAACGTCTGCATTAATCAATTAACCAAGTTAAAAAACACAAAAATGTAACATTCTGGAAAAATACTTTTCAAGTTATCCTTTAATTTATCTCACATAAAAACATCTTTTACATCACATTGTGATCCTCTATAATAGTTTATCTTTACGATTTATCTATTCGATTATATTAGCGATACATCGCTGGGATCGGACCGGAGTACATTATAAGTAATAGACATTAAATATTTAGTGCACCGTCTATGAGTTTGGTGATGTTCTACAGTTATACAGGTATAATGACAGCTATTTATAATTGCGGCATCTAAATTACATTGTAAAGTACACTGCAAACATAGTTTGGTCCTTAGAGACTAGTCAAATACGGAAACAAAAATCAAAGTACTGGTAACGAAAAACTCATCAGGACTCATGGAGAACATGGTTCGTACATCGGCACTTAAGCCAATGGGCAAACTAAAATTCTCCGCGCAAGCTATGCTCGATTGAATTTTTCCAAACGTTAATAATAAAATTGGCACATTGTCAAATAAATCACAAATTAAACGAAACAAAATAAAATACAAAGAACCTTAGGTCCACGAACTTAGTTGGCCTTAACATTAGGATAATTATTTTAATATACTTTGATGTATTGCTTGCCGTGGGAGGAAATGTCGCGTGCGGTGTCGGGCAGCGTCTCGAACAGTACCACGAGGAAGCCCTCGGGCGTCAGCGCTACATCGCTCGGCCGGTCCTTGTCGTCCAACCCCGGACTCTTCAGGTCCACGGCCCACAGTATACGCAGTTCCGAAGTAAACACTAACACACGGTGGTTCTTAGAATCGGCCACTATGATTCGTCCGTCATCGTCAGTCACTATCCCTGATGGGCGATTGAGCTCACCGATTCCAGAACCTTCGCGACCAACACAGTGCAAAACTTTAGACAAAGTCGGGTCCACCATCAACAGTCGATGATTTTCAAAGTCTGACACTATTATGTTGCCTGACGTCGTAAAACACACACCCCGAGGAGTCGTGGGTCCTTTAAGCATTTTAGCCGGGTTAGCACCTTCAAACACGAACTTAGTTATGTACGTCCCGTCACTGGTAAAAAGTTGTATGCGATGATTGCGCGTATCAGTCACAACTATATTCCCTAGTGTATTTACTGCCACATCCCATGGATATTGGAACTGTCCACATTCTTTGCCAAAAGAACCAAACTTAAGAATAAAATTACCGGAAGATGTGAATATTTGTACTCTATGATTATCTTTATCAATAACAATGATGCGTCCATACGTATCCGTGGTTATACCAGCGGGCAGATCAAACTCTCCAGGGCCCGTGCCTTTAGATCCGAACATCGTCTTAAATTCACCTCTACTGGTGAATATTTGAATTCGATTATTTCTTCTATCGGCTACAATTATGTTTCCTTCTCTATCTACACACAAACCCCACGGTCTAGACACCTGTCCTTCATCTTGCCCTTCACGCGCAAAAGAGAACATAGGAACACCAGGAACTGGACTCCGCGTAGGCCTCACTGTCACAGACATCCAATACCCTGGTATCGACTGACCGATACCGCGGGCAGGATTTGAGTCTATTGCTGTGCTTGATGTTATGCTGTGGTCGTAATAATTTGTGGGTCGCGTGTGAGATCCAGTATAATCTGGCAATGATCTCAAGCTGCTAGATGATGACATATTATAGCTCAGGTGCTGGAAATTCTGGGCCGATTGTAATGACTGTAACGATAATAAAGACTGGCGAGACTGTAGCGTTGATGTAGAAGTAAGAGAGTGTAATGTACTAGACGGCGCAGACTGAACGTCACACTGTCTTTTCAACTGGTCCACTAAGTCGTAATTAGGAGGGATAAACACGATTCGTTCCTCTGTCACGTACATGTTCTTAAACATACAAGAAAAATAGTCAACTTGAGCTCTACCTCTTTCTTTCGCCACAAACAAATCGAGCCCTTCAGAGTCTATATTACGTACTAATGTCTCATTAGTGTGAGCTAATCCGGCCAAGATCCCTCTCAGTGTATTCATATGATCTGTCAATTCATTCATTTTAGATTGACGCATCTTTTCCACTTTATCCAATAAATATTTTTCACGGTCTTCTATAGCCTGAGCATAACAACGCATTGCCTTTCTTATTTTCATATTTGCTTCTGCAGTTTCTTTCTCATAAGCTTTCGACATAGCTACAGCGCGGTCTATGGCAGTTTTTATTGCTTTCGTACCCGTCTTTGTGTCTTCTATGGCTCTAAAAACACCAATGCGACACATGTCAAGGGCACCTTTAATGGGTGTAAAATTGTGATCTTTATGAACCCACAGCGTGCATTCTTGACATATAAAGACTACGCAAGATTCACAGCAAAATCTAACAGGATCTCCGTGTATATCGCAGAATATTAATTCCTTTTCATTATTAACTGAGTTGGGTCGAGCACCTATGGGCGAAATTTGGTGTATAGGAAGCAGCGTGTGCTCTCTCAGTTGGCAGTCCGATGTAACTTTGTGACAACATTCGTGACAAAATAAATCATTACATTCGAGGCAGCGTGTCGTCGGTGTGCGCTCCTCGCAGCGGAAACAGGTGATGGACACCGACGATGACGTGCCGGGCGAGCCGCTCGAGTTGTCTTCTTTGGATTGATGCTGATGATTGTTATTAGAGTTAACGTTGTACTCACGACTTATGGGTCCAAGTGGATTTGAGAAGGAACTGACTGATGGTAGTGCCCAGATGTCGTATGGCATCGATGACGATGCCGATGTGGGTGCTGGGGTTTGGAGGCTCGATGGTTTATTCATGTTCTCGAGGAGGTTGCATATGATGTGCGTCATGGCGAGCGGGTCCTCCGCGTCGTTGGAGTTGTGGCCTGAGCCACCAGCCGCAGTCGACGTCGATGGCAGGCTAGATGCTAGCGACTGCGTCAGGTTAGCGAACGACGTCATTGTGCGCTCCTTATGTTACGTCATCAGAACTGTAACAAACAAACGCGGTGTTATTTTCGTAAAACACTGGAAGCTATTAATAATTACGAGAGTTTTGGAGCTTGGGAAGCGTTATAACCAACATTTTTATATTTGTATGTAAAATACAAGTCCCGATTTTAGGCAAAATGTTAACATCTAAATAATAACAATTATTCTATTAATCAACGGTGGAGCTTTCCAGAAGAAAGTAAAGCTAGCTTTTAGTGTAAAATTAATGACTAACACCTACACGCACAATTTGGAATTTAGAATCGCTTAGTAAACTCGTATTCAGATTTGAAGCACGATGACACTAGCAACATAATATAATAAATATTATTTTTTATACAACGTATTAAAATTTGTTGTCACTATCACTGATACACAAGTCACAACTGATATTTACTTAAAAATAAATAAATTAAATAATAACAAAATGGACGCAGTAACGCACCCCAGCGATGCTCCTGCCATGAACTGGTTGGTGGTTGCACTGAATCTTTTCATATGGTGCAGTTTGCGAAAAAAATCCATCCCAAAATCTTTTGTGCGCGCCCTACCACTACCCCTTGTGATATCGTAGGTAGTGAGAGAATGAGATAGCAACACTTAATAGACGAGGGTGTGATAGAGAACTTCTATGTGTCGCATTCCAAAATTTTCCATAATTTAGATAAGGAGGTTTGCTATGATTAGGGTTGGCAAGGGACTATGGACGCAGTACGCGAAGGGAATTTTGCAAGTGTTTAGATTTTTTTCATCGCTTGTTGCTGTTGCAGGCCATGTCTCGTAGCATGTGGTTTTTATTTCACTGATTTTGCAGAGCATTTTTTAATTAATCTTTCCCGTAATCATGAAGACGAAGAACATAACATGAAATTCATAAAAATTAGTTCAATAAATTGAAATAGCAACCATTATCAACCCTGCGAGCATCTATCACTATCGTATAGTATTATTCGACGAGCGGATGCGGGACGAAGATCACATAATAGTTGTCATAGAAAAGAGAGGGACAGAAACTATTTCCTATTATCGAGATTTTGTATTTTGGGAGGCGCAGCGGTGGCAACACATGCACCGTGACCTTGTGAGGCGAGTGCGCGTGAGGTAGGTCTGGGTAGACCCTATCGCGGCCATCTTGACGCCCCCGCGCTCCCCGAAGTTTGTAGAAGTGCGTAGGGTGCCGAAAATCGATGGTTTCCCTAGCTGCCCTTACGTACTACGAAGGGCGAAACCAGGGATAAAAATGCTGTAATAATATCACGTTACGAGGCCTCCTTTGAGAACGCTTTCAATTTTAGAACGCCAAAGGGACGATACCCCCGAAAATTTCGCTTCCCTGACAATATAATTGCACTAAGTAAACAATAGTATTTCGTTTTGGCATTACATTGTTAAGACTAACAGTCAAGTTTCGTATTTTGACATGGTTGTATTAAGTACAGAGGCAGGACATGATTAAGTCCTTTAAACTCTCACGTATGTTACCAGAATAGCCCAACCTAAACCAGAAATTATAAACCGAAACTCAACTATTCCGAAACAAAATGCTGACTGGAATAAATAGATATCTACGAGAGTATTTGCATTTCGTCCCTTTAGGGCAAAGGGGTTAGATATTTTCACGGACAATATTGCCGAAGGAGGATAAAGACGTATGTAATAAAGCTAAAAGCATCATTTGAAATGTATCTTGAATACATTTGGCAGCAATAATACGGAGCATTGACATGAAGATGTTTTCACTTTGTTATTTTTGTTTAACTTTTAATTTCGATTACTTTAAGCATTGTTTTTTATTGTAAGATCGCTTTGAGAAAATTATTGTCAATAAAAATTATGGTAATTGTTATTTTATTGGTCATCATCTCTCTAATAAACAGTGCAGATAGTGAGAGTCAATTGAAGTAGGTTTAGAAAACGACTAGTGACGTCAGAGACGTTTAGAGATGGACTAGTGACGTAATTTTTCTCATTAATAGGTAATCTGAACGACTAATAACACTAACACGTACAGTCAGCATCAAAAATATGTATACAAGTAGCGAAATTCAAACGCTTATTCTTGGAAAATCGTAAAATTTGAATGACTATGTACTTTTATATATCCGCAGATGCTATGTGTAGAATTAGTCAAGATTTCAATCACTATTTCTCTCTTTCTCTATCTTATTGATGCTGACTGTACCTAATAAGAAATATCAATATCTTTGGTATTATGAACTCATCGAATTAGCGTGTTGTTTAACTAAAACTCAAAAACCGTTTCTAAACTACCAAGAGAAACGGTAAAAATGTAAAATGTACCTGAATAATTTAAATGAAACCTTCATGTTTTAAAAAAAAAATCAATCGTACAATATGGTTGCTGCGCATAGTAATAAAATAACAACAGGTGAAATAAGCGCATTGAAAACGTAAATATAATATACAATGTGCCTTTCTGTACTGATGTACACTGTTTTCTAAGTACAGGTAACGTTCTTTGTACATTTGTAGTAAAAAAATGAAAGCTGGCGTGTTTTTTTTTCTGTGGGTTTGAGAAGAAACAATAGGTTTGCGCAGATCGGCCATGTTACGACTTACGATGGTGCTCTCCGCCCACCACCCTTCCTAATAGCACAGTGGTAGCAAACATTCTTGGCAAATTATGGCATATATTTGTGAAAGCTGACTAATTCAGGTATACGAATTGGAAATAGAATCAAATTTTTGGCCAGATTCTAGTTTTTTTGTATTGTGTATTGTATTTATCTAAATTCATTTCTATTATTATAAAATTAATGATAATTAGAAAAAAAACAAGTCATATTGCGTTATCCTTATTAATAAATTTAAAAACAAACTCGTTAAGCTTTAATAAACGCAAACTGTAGGTACATAAAATAAAAACGAATTACCTCTTTACTATCCTTACAAAAGAACACAAACGTTATATATAGAATTTCGATGGCACATCCAAAACGTTTAGCATCACTGGTTTTAGCCGGAGAAATCTACCTGAATGGAGGGCCAGTTGCAAGCCGCTACACCGACTGCCATAGTGCCAACTAAGTTTCATACAACATAACTAAAAAAAATACCAATACAATCTGCATCATCGTTTTAAAGTTTTCAACCGTAGAGGAATTAACCAAATTCCAAGTAAAACAAAACGAGGTTGAGTAACGAAATATGTTTTTAATGCAAAATGAGTAAATACTAGCAGACGTGATGTTTACTAAAGTTACACTTGTTTTTTTAGCATTCGTATATTTTAATGTTATGAATCACGCCCGTCAGGTGATCGGTGTCAACACTGAATTAAATATGATAGCTATATCTGCTACGCTTTCTGGCTACCTAACATGGAAGTCAGTGAAGAGGTCAGGAGAGCAAAAGTACAGAGAATTCGACAATACGTGATCTTAGGCACTGTGATAGTGACGACTTTTAAAATTAAGATGATAAGATCAAAACAACAGGAACTCTTGTTTGTGATTTAGGAAAAACCGAGATCGTCCGGTATACAGTATACTGGTTCAACGAAGAACACATTCAAGGACCTGATAATTAAAACACTTTAAAATCACAAAGAAAACCCAAGTGAAAATATTTTAATAAGATTCGCAGTGTGGAAATACCACGCATGCGACCGTGAAAGTGTGACAAAAAACAAACGGGAATCTTTAATGATCTAGGCACACAGTCTTTTTAGGAAGTCTCTGTGGCCTTATTAAGGACATTGCCAGATACTAATTAAAATGAGAAGGTATACATAAAAGGATTTAAATAATCAAGTGCCTAATTCTAATACGTCATGAAGGTAGGATCATACATAAATATATAATTGGTGATGTAACGCTTCTATCGGAATCGAGTCATGACTCATTACCCTTACAGAAATATCTAATCGATTATCAAAACAATGGATTACAGGAATTTGTGACGTAGGAAGCTTTCTCGATTAGAGAAGGTTGTTCGAACAGCGATAATAATTGTTTACTAGGCTATACTAAGCTCATTGGTGTCCTTCAAAAAGATCAGGTAGTCACTATCGGCGGGTATGTTTAAAGAAATGCATGAATACATACTTATTTCATAGAACAATACACAAATAAGGTTCATTTTATCTATAAAATGTGTACAAACAAGGTGTTTGCTTCCAGCAAGGATTCATCCCAGTATAATGCTTTTATGAACCTTAACGGTCAATCAAGATGAGCTTAAACTCTACTTGAAAGCATAGCTCATAAGTTATTTGTTTATAATAAATGAAGTTGGTATCGATAAAGCACAATGGGTACATAAGAATCGTATACAGCAAGTCGCGCTCTGTAGTTTCTGCTTACCCACATGGGAAAAAGTGTGTTGTTATACAACTATATACAATTATTACATAGGAAGATTACTAGTTCGAGTAGATAACTGACCGAGTCCATGTTTGAAGGACTTTTCTGTTACTAGCTTGGTAATGAGTTTAGCTGACGTCTATATAACAAAGTAGGTTACACAAAAGTTGAAGAAGACATATAAAACAGTAGCTATTGAAAACAAACCCACTCATTGCCAAACTTTGGATTTGCTCTGTTACAAAGCTTCTGGATAATTTTTTCTGTCTACTAAACATGATTTCTGGAAAACGAGCTAAGTGATTAAGAACGGATGTATTAACAATCACGACTGTACGCCGCGAACTAGGCAGAGGTGTTCTATCTTACGTCCAAATAAATCCCACGTAAAAGGGGGCGAGATTATTGCCATATACCAAGCAGAACCCCAAACTTCGGTCTGCTACTAAGAATTTTCTGGCACAAAATCCTAATTACGCATTCTCGGGACCGGGAATCGAACCGACCTTACGCTCAGCAGTCGTACTTGCGACAGACATAATCAATAAAATAAATAATAGTTGACAGTTTTATACTTGCTCCTTCAACTTAATGTTATCTATCCTAATATTATAGAGGTAAAATATGTTTGATTGTAAGTTTGTATGTAGGGGGTAATAATCTCCGGAACGAATGATCCGGATCTGGAAATTCTTTCACCAATAGATAGCTACATTATCCCCAAGTGCTAGGCTATAAATTATATATGTATATAGATCACGCGGACGAAATACTGGGCTGAAGCTAGTAAGACAAAAAATGTCAACTTATGTTTCTCGATCGCAAAGGTTTCATATTTTCGTACGTCGAACTATTTCGATGACCCCACGCACGCATTCAGCTTAATTGGTAGGGTCAACAGCAACATTAGTGATGCATCATGCGTTGCCAGAATCGTTAAAAAAAGACTGCGTTCTGTAAAACGGTATACATTGTATTGATTTCGACGCGTTGCTAATAAATGATCGGTGTAAAAAGTTCATGGCCGCTCTAATGTTGGTATTGTTGTTTACTCTTAATTTCTAGTTGGCGGTGCATGATGGTCATATCGGATGACCTTTATATATTTTGAATGTTTGATTGCTTTTTTGCGGGTAACCTCTTTTATCCTACTACGCAACCGATGTTTCAGCTAAGCTCGAAAACTATGAAGTGCCATTTGGATTTAGATATGACTTTCATAGAGTTTAAGGGATATTTTCACCGTCAAAATAACAGAAATTTAAGCAAAGATAGCCGTTTAAAATTGACTTCTATGGCTAAAGAGAAAACGTTGTTTTTATTATGTACGTCTGTTATTTTATCAGTTAACAATGGCCCTTAGTGTACTGCATTATCGTGTGCAAAGCTGAGGGGGCATCTAGTTATCGTAAATAATGCTATGTGCATGAAATCTCTATAAATATAAGCACGAACAAAAATAGAAGGGTGCAACCAGTAGCGTTAGCGTATCTTAGTAACCCTTCCTTTAGAATCGTTCGTCAAGCGTGGGACGTAAAACAGCTGATGAATTATATCACTCTAAAATCGTTATAAAACTCCTAACAACATTAGTTTCAGACGAAAATGTCGCTAAGCGTACAATCGAATACGTACAGAACGTCTCAAGTATTGGAGATATCGTTGATGCGTAGTACGCATAGTCCGGTATAGTTATATAGAAATAATTGCGGAGCGCGTTTGAGGGGTGAACAGCTTGGCGCATGCGATCTCGATCCCCGAAGGGTAACGGCAGGATTACCTTCCTCGAGATTACGAGAAATATGCCCCCTTACACGGCTACAGAAATCAATAGTTTTCCTTTCCCCAATCAAACACTTGGGGCAGAGATCCCTTCTATTATAATAGATTTGATGGGCCCAAGTATTTTATAAAATACTTTCAAGTTCATAAAATGAAGTGTAGTGTTAATCCACTCTGAATTAAGAATAAAAAGGCTATAATTATCTGAGGACTTTTGAATATGACTTCTTACAGACATATAAAATACTGGTGATAAGTACCAAAAAACATTTTTTGACAAATTGAGCTTACATAAACAAATGAATATGAAGTAATTTTCGACAAACTCTTTAGGTATATTTTTATTATCTCATTATCATTTTAACAAACATCACACTGGTTTACATGAATGCTTAATCAGTTACCATTAATAAGTCATTATAGTTCTTAGAATAGTTAAATATATTGGCCATAGAGTGAGTAATCAGTGGAAATATTTATAGTAGAGTCTCAAAATCAAGTTTCATTTTTTGATTTCAATAACAATAATTATGTTTTCTTTGTGATTTGTATTGTATTGTATAGACTAGTATGATTCTTTTAATTGATCTATCAATATATCTATTAATGTTGATCTGGGAGCAAACAAAAAATAAAATATTGAACATTGTGTTTGCATCAATAACAAGCCTCTCCCAAATTGATTTTGAAATAAATCAGATCATAAGGTTTTCATGCAATCAATAATTATATGAGTACATTAGGCCACTTACTATTTTAATTTTGTGACTATGAGTGATTCGACTAGAATTTATTTTTATAAAAAAAAAATTACATAATTTATGGACCCTGTATCATTGAGTTTGGTTAGATTGAGAAAATTGTGTTATATACCTACCATTTATTATTTTATGCTCAATCATAGTCAAAGATTCAGATAAATTCCATAAAAACAAAAAATAAAATGTAATATAGGTTGAGAATTTTAATAACAACATGTAAAATAAAAACTCTGTCTCATCATGCCTTGCAACAGGGGTCATTGACCTCTCACCTCAATGGCTCAACATGCAAACATGTATGAGTAAAAAATTAAATCTAAGTCAAATAAAAGAGTAACAGTGAAAAAAAAAAATAAGTTGATAGACAAAATGGATACCAACAAATTTTATTATTTTAGCTATTAAAATAAGGTAAACTTAATGACTGATCAAACACCATTTAAAAATAGAATAGTTTGCTAAAACTTTGTTTGTTGTTAATAATTACTGATTCATAAAAGACAGTCATTGGACTGGCTTTTATTTTATTTAGCAAGTAAATCACCATTGATTTTCTATACCAGATCAATATTGTAACTCTACCTTGAACTTTGTAGTGGAAAGTGAAAAGGCCATGTTGTTATTGATTCTGTGAACAACCATCCATTTTACCATATATTTTTTTAAATCTTATACCTGCTTCATAATTGATATATCACCTAAAATAAATAAAAATGTTATTAGGATGTAACAAAAGTTTTTGTTGTTATCTAAAAATAATTATGATAAATTTTATTTTGCACTGATTTGACCTTACCTGTACCAAAATTCATATCTCCCACGACAATGTGGTTACTCTTGGTAAACTGGTGAGCTTGAATTTCTTCAATTCTGCACAACTACCCTACTATTATTATTTTTATTAGATGAAAATTGGAGCACCCTAATTTGCATAGCACAAAGAATTCTATTAAATAGTGATAATTGTAGATCAAGCGCATAGTCCCCTTCAATTATACATTAATCGTAAACGCCGTATCCAGGACCTTTACAATGGAAATACACGCAGAGATAAAATGAATCATCGCGGTACCAACCGATACTTACCAAAATATCTTCAGTCCTTGTGGGAGAACCGCTGAATCACAAGTAAACATATGTACTACGCATTACTGCGTATACACTTTACATTGTCCATTTAAAACGTAACTTATACGTCCCGTCAAAGATAATTATTCACGAAAATATTTTCTACGATGCAGGTAGATTGCACAAAGATAGCTTTTTCAACGCTAATCAATATTTTTTTCATGGAACACTGACTCCCATATTTTTATTGCACTAATTCCAAATACTGCTGAGCATCACAATCGCGTTTATTTCGCAATTATCGTTTATATTTATTTATTATCATAAAATAACACCGTAAAAACATCAGCGGTGAATGAACGATCAATTGATTTAAAAAAGTTGTTTGTCTTGTTTATGGCTCGTCTCGTTGACAACGATAGAGATGCAAGCACATTTCAAAGGCAATTTAATATTTAGTCGATTTCATATCAGGAAGTATCCTGTAAAATCTTGCAAACGCTATGGAATTTATGTTTACGGCATGGGGCGATGGAATTAGGGTTGAAGAAGGCATTACTGATAACACGGCTAAATGCTTTACAAATTACGTTGCTTTAAGCGTGCCTACACGCTTTGCCAAAGACATTATACTAGTAGAGTATAATGTCTTTGCGCTTTGCCGGCTTGGACGCAACGACCCGTCATCTTTTGAGGTAGGACGAGCCCTTAGCAAATGTCAAATCTTGACTAAGAGGAAACTTGGAAAGCCGTCACTAATGTCAATTATTCGCGCCAAAAAAGTAACCTATCGTGCGTGCGCCGCATTTGTTTATATTTTTTGGAAACAACAAAGACTTTACTGATTTGAATAGAAAAGTAAACATGTCGACTCCATCTAAACGTCCATCATCGCGGGCGTCATCAGAGGCTGCGACGCCGTCGCGAAGGACCCGATCGTCTCAGCAACTTGTTGTTCCTGAAACACCACAGCGATCCACCGGTACACCTTCAAAAGGTACTCGTTAGATCTTTCGTTATTCTGTTGATAAGTGTATTGTGGATGTACTAGAGAAGCTGAAGTAACAAGTCAATCTTACTTTCAAACTAATTTGTCAATGTTCATCAAAACTTTAACGTTGAATATATTTCACATACCTATGTAATGTAGTTTTGATTACATTACAACAAAAATTCAATGACGATAAAAAAGTATACACACATGTATATGGCCAAAGACTTGCAAATAAAAGGCACTGTTGGTATATTAAATAAATTAACAGTTTTGATTGACATATAAATTAATTACACAAGAATAATATTAAAAAAAGTCCTGCTGGACACAAACATTATAAAACATGCATTAAAAACTTATTACTTTTGTTTAGATCAGTCATATTTTATCCTAAACTTTATCCTAAATCCTTGGTTATATTGTTCTTGAACTTGGGGCTTAGTAATTAAATGGTGATTTCAAAAGTTTTGTTTTATAAAAAAATCTTTTCAACATTGTCCTTCAGTTTAACCAACCAAATCTTGATTTCAGATGGAACTCCAGGCACACCAAGAGGCACTCCACAAACACCTGGTACTCCTAGAAGGACACCTCATACTCCTGGTGATCAAGTACCAGGAACATCACCTGCTCGTACCATGGCTTCAAGTCCACTTGGTAAGATAAGAATATATTAAATAAACACCAATTTAGATATTCAGCAACATGTAAAAAGTTTACTTTTGTAAGAGAGAGTTTTGTAAGAGCACTATGCCTAGTGAAACTGAGTTTAAAATTCTCTCAAATAAAGTCTAAGTCAAATAATAACATAGAGTTACTCTTACAACTTCTCAGTAAACAAGCAGTGCAGTATCATTTACTGAGTGGAATTGAAAATATAGCAACATCATTAGTTAAAAAAAGCTTATTGAACCTTAATTTCGTAGGAACGGACATAGAAATGAGCTCGCCTCTCAACTATGGCACACCAAGTTCTCTAAGCACCCCTCGATCCATGTTACGAGGTGCTATGACCCCTGCAAGACAGAGGGCTGATCTGAAAAGTAATCAGCATGGCCGCAGTGTGCCTGCTCCCACACCTACAAGAGGGGTAAGTCCATATCCTTATCTTTTAGATCTCTGACTCAGCAGTGGTCACACAGAGTTTTTCTTCATGACTTTTTCTACCATTCATAGCATCATCATTCCCTATAACAGATTAGACTCAAGATCTACTGTTTACTGACTAAGACTCTGCAATCTACCAATTACATAATCAGTACTTCACATGTTCTGATATATTCACATCACATATTAAAATATTATATTTTTCTTTGCCACAATGATTGGACTAATAACTAAATAACCACGATCGTGATGGACTGGTTGGCCACCCTGGCCCTATCACTATAAAACAAAGTACCTCGCCACGTCTGGCTGTCTGTCTCTTTGTGATAAACTCAAAAACTACTCAATGGATTTTCATGCAGTTACCAATAGACAGAGTGATTCATGAGGAAGGTTTAGATGTATAATTTGTTAAGGTTTTGTGTAAATTGGCTGAAATATGAAGATGATTGTTGAAGATGTCGGAAAAAATCATGCCGACTGGCACGGTTACTGGCGTGCGCCGAGTAAATTCTCGACGTAACAGGATGATACGACACTACGACAGAAAAAAAAATTAAATCGTATATGCTCTGCTACACGTGCGAAGCCGGGGCGGGTCGCTAGTAATATGAATTACTGCCAAGTCTCTGTCTATACTTTACACCTTGGCCTCGGCAAAATTCGCAAGCATTTGCGTGGGACTACACAAATGAACGAGGAGTTTAGATGATGGTGATGAATTTGAGGTACTACGGAATAGTACCAGGCAGAAATGAGTAGGTCGCGTCAATTAGCGCCGGCGTATAGGCAAATTAACTACCGCTCGTGGCTGATGATGATAATGGCTATTTAACAGTAAAACAAGGCGAATAGGCATCCAGCGGTGAATTCTGCTTCATCTATACTTCTGTTATAAGTACAGTTCACAGCACAAACCTCATCACGACTCAAAATAAAAATGCCATCTATGTTATATTTTTACTTATAATATTTTTACCGTATTAAATAAAAACAATACAATTGAAACATGAATTTACATTTTACGTGTCAACTTGGCGTGAATGTTGGTAAAGAGATCGACAAGCGGGATTCTAAGCCACTTCACTAAACAGTACAACGCTGGCATCAGTACGCTGACCTTGATGCATAGTACTATAGCGCTGTTGAGGTCCGACTCGTTGATGGTCTGCATTGCGCTGAACATCTTCCGAAAGTCTTCTGTAGATGCTCCTTCGTCTTTCTGCTGAGCGTGAAGATAGTTTTGTATTAGATTCACTGTTTATTTAGATTTTTGGCTTAGTGGAAATGCTGCTTCAGAATGATAGCAAAGTTTATATATCTCTTTGAGAGTTACTGTAGAAGAGTTACTCTGTGTGGTCTTTTTAGGCCTATATTGAACTACTGAACAATGGTACTCCCAAAAAGGAAAACAGCAGACAGTCTACTTACCTGCTTGCTCTATTTATTTCTGTAAAAGGTACTTTACCTATTTATATAAAAAAGATACAGCAAACCAAAACCAAATGTTCTTACGTACCTTAGCAAAATCCACGTTGAACGCGCAAGCACGGCACAGCGGACAAACAATAAAGTCCGGCTTCTCCCTTATCCGCCAATACTGGTGTAGACACCTCTCGCAAAACCTGTGACCGCACGTTAAAGCCGCTGGATCCAATATCGAAGACAGACAGATCCTACAACTGCT
Source organism: Shargacucullia verbasci (assembly GCA_947562105.1). Classification (NCBI taxonomy): domain Eukaryota; kingdom Metazoa; phylum Arthropoda; class Insecta; order Lepidoptera; family Noctuidae; genus Shargacucullia; species Shargacucullia verbasci. The sequence continues at coordinate 3,691,896 of OX387297.1, read as the reverse complement.
TATAATCGAAGATGCCTTCGCGTTCAAACTCGTTGCTGATTCGAATTCGGCTTTAGGGCAAGAAAGTCGGCGTCTTATCGGCAAGTCACATTTGGAATCGCGCATTTTATTTCCTAAATTTATTGTTATACTGTAATTTTTTTGTATTTTTCCATTGTGTAATTTCACTGTGTCAGTCTGGGAATTTTGTTTCTTTTCGTGTCAAAGTGTCATTATGTTACTTCATAAGACACAAGTATTCTGTAGAGGATTTACTTGAAAAAATCTTAGAAAGCAGTATCAGGCAGTATCTTGTTGAAGAAATTGGTTTTTCTAATGATAGTCACGGCCCAACCGATCGCCGAATGAGTTCTAGGATATCCCAGTTTTGCAAATCATGACGTCCATGATACGGGCTAAAATAGGAAAATCGCTTCACCCTTATGAAGGTCTAAGGCCGCCGAAATTATGAGACGCAGATCTCAAGTTCCTTGTTGACGAAACTTAGATGTATCACTTATAAAATATCGCCTTAATTACAAATTAATATTTAAAGAACTGAATGACTAAAAATATTATGAAAAAAAAAAATGAAAAACAAACTGTTCCTTATTCTAATCTTAAATGCATCTTATTTAATAGCTGGAAGACGCTGCCGCGGACGTGGCATCTAGCGAGCCGCAGCTAGTAGTGTGGGGGACGGACGTGGCCATCGCGGAGTGCCGCGACAAGTTCGTCAAGTTCATCCAGAGGTTCGTGGAGCCGACCGCGCTCACTAACGAGCCGCTGTACGAGCAGAAGTTGGAAGAGGTAAAATAGTTCATAAAGAAAAATTATCACCACTGGGGGCCAATTTCACAACTTACTGATAAATTAGCAAACATATAAATTATCAGTTACATAAAAAATGAGGCTAGTAGCTGTAATTTTTCATCTAAGTATGATTCGGAGAGTTTATCAGCTAGATTTACGTATACAGTAAATACACTTTGTAAATACTCTTGGAAAAGTCTCCTCGAAGGAAGCCAGTCCTCGCCAAGCTGGTCTGATTTGGCGATCAATTAGACGTACTTCAACTCGTAAGGGCGGTAATCATAAGGTGGAAATTCATTTACACTTTGAAAAACAGATTTTTTTACGCATTCTGTTATTTGAATTTTATTTATTTACTTACATTACATATAACATGCCCTTTACAGATATTTTTTAAGATGATAATATGTATTTTACAGATAAATACGTTGGAGGAGCCATTCCTAGATGTAGATTCTGAACATGTAAAGATATTTGACCCCAAACTGCATCGCCAACTCGTGTGCTATCCCCAAGAGGTAAGTTTAAAACACATGGCTGAAGAATTAAGAATAAATAATTTAAGCATCAATGTTTTCGTATCATTTTATCTTTACTAATTTTATAAAGAGGTAAAATTTGTTTGTATGTAGGGGGTAATCTGCGGAACCAATGATCCGATTCTAAAAATTCTTTCACTGGTGGAAAGCTACATCATTCCTGAGCGCTATAGGCTATAAATTATATATTGCACGTAAGTTTCGCGGGCAAAAGCTAGTTTTATTATAAACTGAGTGCATTTAGCAGAACTTCACCTGATGGTAAGTGACGTTGCTGCCGAGGAGCTCATGCCAGCCCAAATAATCCTATTCACTATGTTTCGACATTTCTCCGCTCCTAACATCTATAAAATGGATATTACCTTGTGCTTGCGAGCATGTGTGCGAGTGAGAAGCATAACGAGAAAAGCTTCAATCTTTAATTCATAATGTACTATATCAATCTCAAGGTAGTACCAGCCTTTGACGCGGCCGTGAACGAGTTGTTCTTCGAGCGGTACCCGGCGGCGGTGCTGGAGCATCAGATACAAGTGCGGCCGTACAACGCGCCACAACGACACATGAGGGACTTGAACCCTGAAGGTAAAGTCACTGCGAATTTTGGGAAGATTTTACTTTTGTAAGCTGTCTATAGTTAAACAATCATAAATTATTATCTGGTGACTTCAAGTTCATATCTATTTTGTCGATCACTTACAGAGTTCCTGATATTTTCAAGGACTACTTTATATATAAAGAGAGAATATATGTATAAAGAGAGAATAGTAGGTAAGTATAGATTTATATTTCGTTTTCTAATCACCTCTTTCTTTCTCTCTCTCAGACATCGACCAGCTGGTAACACTCTCTGGCATGGTGATCCGCACCTCCAGCATCGTGCCGGAGATGCGCGAGGCGTACTTCCGATGCGCGGTGTGTGGGGCCGCGGCCACTGCAGAGTTGGAGCGAGGCCGGGTGCCCGAGCCGGCACACTGCAGCCACTGCAACACGGCGCACTCCTACCACCTCATACACAATAGATCACACTTCAGCGACAAACAGCTCATCAAACTGCAAGAGTCACCCGGTGAGTCATATCATTCAATATAACCTATTTTACTGTGATAAAGATGGTCCTGCCGGAATTTTGCCATAACAACTACAAACTGTCAAAATGGATAAGTGCCGTAATAGTTGGCCGCTGCGCCTGCGCCTGCGACCCGCGTGCCGCGCCTCCCAAATACGTAAACAAACTGCTGATTCTAATGTGGGCTCCGTACACGGGCGAGCGCGTCAGCGTCACGGGCGTGTTCTTGTTATATAGAGTATATAATTGTGTCCAGACGACATGCCGGCGGGGCGCACGCCGGCCACGGTGAGCGTGCTGGCGCACGGCGCGCTGGTGGAGCGCGTGGCAGCGGGCGAGCGCGTCAGCGTCACGGGCGTGTTCTTGTTATATAGAGTATATAATTGTGTCCAGACGACATGCCGGCGGGGCGCACGCCGGCCACGGTGAGCGTGCTGGCGCACGGCGCGCTGGTGGAGCGCGTGGCAGCGGGCGAGCGCGTCAGCGTCACGGGCGTGTTCTTGTTATATAGAGTATATAATTGTGTCCAGACGACATGCCGGCGGGGCGCACGCCGGCCACGGTGAGCGTGCTGGCGCACGGCGCGCTGGTGGAGCGCGTGGCAGCGGGCGAGCGCGTCAGCGTCACGGGCGTGTTCTTGTTATATAGAGTATATAATTGTGTCCAGACGACATGCCGGCGGGGCGCACGCCGGCCACGGTGAGCGTGCTGGCGCACGGCGCGCTGGTGGAGCGCGTGGCAGCGGGCGAGCGCGTCAGCGTCACGGGCGTGTTCTTGTTATATAGAGTATATAATTGTGTCCAGACGACATGCCGGCGGGGCGCACGCCGGCCACGGTGAGCGTGCTGGCGCACGGCGCGCTGGTGGAGCGCGTGGCAGCGGGCGAGCGCGTCAGCGTCACGGGCGTGTTCTTGTTATATAGAGTATATAATTGTGTCCAGACGACATGCCGGCGGGGCGCACGCCGGCCACGGTGAGCGTGCTGGCGCACGGCGCGCTGGTGGAGCGCGTGGCAGCGGGCGAGCGCGTCAGCGTCACGGGCGTGTTCTTGTTATATAGAGTATATAATTGTGTCCAGACGACATGCCGGCGGGGCGCACGCCGGCCACGGTGAGCGTGCTGGCGCACGGCGCGCTGGTGGAGCGCGTGGCAGCGGGCGAGCGCGTCAGCGTCACGGGCGTGTTCTTGTTATATAGAGTATATAATTGTGTCCAGACGACATGCCGGCGGGGCGCACGCCGGCCACGGTGAGCGTGCTGGCGCACGGCGCGCTGGTGGAGCGCGTGGCAGCGGGCGAGCGCGTCAGCGTCACGGGCGTGTTCTTGTTATATAGAGTATATAATTGTGTCCAGACGACATGCCGGCGGGGCGCACGCCGGCCACGGTGAGCGTGCTGGCGCACGGCGCGCTGGTGGAGCGCGTGGCAGCGGGCGAGCGCGTCAGCGTCACGGGCGTGTTCCGCGCGGCTCCCGCTACCGTGCACCCGCGCAAGGCCACGCTGAAGGCCCTGCACCGCACGCACATCGATGCGCTACACTACCGGAAGGTTCATAATGACCGCCTGTTGGAGACTGAGGAGGGGTCAGTAGATTATCTTATATAATACCTATATTTTGCAAACTACCTCGCAATGTTGTCAACAGGTACATATGCACCTTTTTAGACAGCCTAAAAAACTGAGAAGCTTTTGCCTTATTTTTATGCCATATTTCATAAAAAAACATTACGAATAGCTAACCCGAAAGACGTTCTGTCTTCCTGGTCTTGAGTTCATACAAAAACCCATAAAAATATGCACTTTCAGTTATGCCCGAATTTTCCAATTTCCGGGCAACTTTTCAAATCTGTACAGCTGTTCTCAACTGATGCCCTTACAAGCGAACAGCATTAAATTTTTATTAATATAGATTTTTTTTAGTTACTTATAGTACAAAAAGAAGACAAAAATAAATTATAAGAACTCATAAAAAAGCCCCAAATATGAATTTCTCGTTTTATTGACAGCAAGGAACACCGCTTCCCGCCTGAACGCGTCGAGATGTTCAAAGCGTTAGCCGCCCAATCGGACAGCTACGAACGTTTAGCGCGGGCCATCGCGCCCTCCATCTATGAGAACTTGGACATCAAGAAGGGATGCCTCTTGCAACTGTTGGGAGGCACCAAGAAGAACTTTAACGCCGCCGGACGGACACATTTCAGGTTTTAATTCGTTATATTTATGATATTTTGACTGTGAGGTAGTGTTTGAAGCCTGTAGACAATTATTGTTAGCCTATTGACTGTTATGAAAGTTCATTTTCATTCTTATTTTTTTTTTTTTTCAAATATTTTATTGTTTAGCAATGATATGCCCAATACAACAATATTGCAACTGTAATCCTTAATAATCTTTTTATTAAGCTGCTTCAGTACTGCTCAAATCAAAACCACAACATAACATCCATTCTCCCCTCAGATCCGAGATCAACATCCTCCTCTGCGGCGACCCCGGTACCAGCAAGTCCCAGCTCCTGCGCTGGGTGCACGCGCTGGTGCCGCGCGCGCAGTACACGTCGGGGCGAGGCTCGTCGGCCGTGGGGCTCACCGCCTACGTCACCAAGGACCCGGACACGCGCCAGCTAGTGCTGCAGACGTCAGTACAAATAGAGCATCTACAACATTCGTAATGGGCTATCCCAGCCTTGTGTTTTAATGAGCTGTAGCTTTATAGGCAAGCTAATGTCGTGTTTCTCAAATAATATTTAGTGTTATATTTTTACAGTGGAGCCTTGGTGCTCGCAGACAACGGGATATGCTGCATCGACGAGTTCGACAAGATGAATGACTCTACGCGCAGTGTGTTGCATGAGGTACGTCATTTATCATTACACTACTAACACTCCACCTAACAAAAGTCTAGCAGATGACTTGTATTTTATAATTTTTTATTTATTAGGCATAATCGTCCCACTGCAGGTCAAAGGTCTCACTACCTTCCTTCCACTTCTCTCGATAATTACTATACTAATTAACTGTAAGAACATAATTTCATGACGCTGTATTAAACCAAACTTTTTATATGGATATAATTCCTCAGAACATAAACATACAAACAATATTAGATATGCACTTTATTCTAGGTAATGGAACAACAAACTCTCTCAATCGCGAAGGCCGGTATCATCTGTCAGCTGAACGCTCGCACCTCTATACTGGCGGCTGCTAACCCCGCCGAGTCACAGTGGAATAAGAACAAGACTATCGTGGAAAACGTGCAGCTGCCACACACACTCATGTCTAGGTAACACTCAGATGATTATCTGTGGATTTGCTTTTTTTTTCTTGTCTAGGTATTCTCAACCATCCAACGAAAAAATGACAAGTGAAATTAAGAAATTCCATTTTGATGAATTTTCCAAATCTACTCGTATTCTCTCGTTCATATTCAGTTCATATTTTCGTTATTTATGTTATTTTTATTCGTATATTCATAAAATCATCCATTTCCCCAGATGACTTGAGATTATTGATTTAACAAAAATAAACACAACAAAATAACCTAAAAACAACTCAGAAAAATTAAATTACAACATAGTTAATGTTCAAATTCAAACTCATAAACATAGCTTACTATGATGTTAAATTATAAAAATACGGTGTCTTTTTATGCCCTGCCGATACCCGTACTAAACTTATTAAATTAATAATGGCAGCAAAAAATTATTAATAAGACATAAATAAAATGTAAATATCAAAATTAAATGATGATCATGAATCAACTAATAAATAAAGAAACAAAATTTTAACTATTTCACTACAAAATTATAACGAAGATTTATAGTTTGGCTAGATGTTGTAATATGTTTTCATGTTGAAAAATATCATTCTAAAAACAAACTATAAATATTTAAACTTTTATTGCTGAAACAAAAACTAAACATTATAAATGATTCGTCTGATTCCGTCACGTGAATAAATCCAACATGAAGTTCTCTTTCACCGTAACAGTTTCCTATTCGCTCACTAGATGGCGCTGTACTGCCCCCCCTCAATCCTGAATGGCGGTGTTAAGATTCTCCGTCGTTGAATGACCCTCGCGTCATACGGTTGTGAATTCATACTTACCTGGCGTAGGGGACACCGTGATCAAGTAGGCGGTTCCCCCAGGGCGAGGCCTTCCCATTGCACTGCGGGCGGGTTGACCCCTGCGATTATCCCTAATGTGGATAACTCGGACGCGTAATTTTTGGTAGTGAGGGACTGCGTTCGCGCTGTCCCTCTCAGAATCCCTGTTGTAAAGTATAATAAAACTATGTTATTGTTGATGACGAATTATATAATGTGTGTCGTTAAACTAGGTAGTCACACAGTCTCACATTTCCTTTGTGTACATTAAAAAAATACTCGTATTGACTGATTTATTTTATTATAGGAACTTACTATAATTATTTTTGTATATCATAGAATTGTCACTTCAGGTATTCACAAAGTATACATACTAAAGTGGTAAAAAGAAATGGGAATTTTAAACCCCGAATCAAAAGAAACGAATCCTGGTTTTATTTGAATAATGTTTTTAACAATCCTGCATTATAAAAAGCAGCTATATTGTTACATCGTTAAAACTAAAATGTTTTGCGGCGTTGTTTTTATTATACCTTTATTTATTAGTAAATTAAATTGTTAATTGTTTAATAATTTTAATTAATGTTTATTTAGGTTCGATCTAATCTTCCTGGTGTTGGATCCACAAGATGAAGTGTTCGACCGACGACTGGCCTCACATCTCGTGTCACTGTACTACAAGGACTTCACAAATTCACAAGACGACGACGAAGATATTGTTGTAAATATCTATATCTATACATATAATAAAATATTGGAGAAAAACTAATATGAGGGGTCTTTATTAGAGCAATTGTTTCTAGAATTTTTGTATGTTTGTACACGCATCAAGCAAAAACTACTGCATGCAATCGAATGCAGTTATCACCGATATATTGCTAGAGGTCTAACTTAAAATATAGGCTCCTAAATTTCACGCGTACGAAGTCGCTGGCTAAAGCTAGTTCAAAATAAATCAGATCCTATAAGGTTCTACATTTACCATTTTAGTATGGGACTAAAGCTCAAATTGCAGAAAAATATCTGTTCCATACAAATTATTCAATATTATTCGACTTAAATGAACTGAACAGCTGATTTATTTTCGCGATTTCAGGGTTGAACCCATTGTAAAAGTTGTTCGTAATGATGATTAAAATAACCCCATATCGTGACGTAGGACCTTTCAAGCCGCGTACAAATTCAAAGCAACATTTCTCATACAATACAAGCAATTAAAATCATTAACCAACATTTAACCATGTTCAGGAACATAATAAAATCAATTGCGCCAGCTATACTTTTACTGTTAGCCTGCATCATTTCGCTGGATGAAGGCTGCCCATGATTTCCGACGACTGATAGCTTGATAATTTGTTCGTGGTGTTTCAGAACATGTCATTGATGCGAGACTACATAGCGTTCGCTAAGGAACACGTGCAGCCGACACTCAGCGAGGCCGCACAACAGAGACTTATTGACGCCTACGTCGATATGAGGTACTGTAACTGTTAGCTTATATCATTTCGATGATGGGCAAAGCCGTCCTGCCTTGATTTTCAGATCTTCAGTCACTCTAGAGCCAGTGTGGGGCATTCTAGATTTAATTTGTTAAGCTCGTCCCGCCATTTCCTTCGTGGTATGACGCGATGCCTAGTAATTATAATTATATAAGCATTTACTTTACTTCAGTAATTTTCAACATTTTTCTACTATTTACCAGCAACAATTCATAAAATTCATATAGTTCGGTTAAATAAGTGAACCCGATATGATGCCTCTAGATCTACACCATTTCGAATTGTCGAAGTAATCACTGCAATCTTGATAAACTACTTGTGTGTTATATTAAACGTCAAAATTTCTAGGAGTAACAGAATTACCTACGAGAATTGTCCCCAGTTCAGATGCTTCATAACTAAATGCTTTCAGACGCGTGGGCAGCGGGCGCGGTCAGATCTCAGCTTACCCGCGTCAGTTGGAGTCTCTCATACGTCTCGCTGAAGCACACGCGAGGCTGCGACTATCACCAGTCGTCGAGATTCTGGACGTCGATGAAGCTTCTAGGTAAGTCTCTAAATATTATACGGTTAACAACGCCGTTGATTTCGAAACACGCACAAATTTACTTATACATATATTGGTCATCAGTCTAGATACATGCTGTGAAGGATTCAATATAATAGTAAAATTTTGTATTATGATATGAATGTGTTAGATGGTCTCGTTTGCACCCTTTGTGCACGGAAATTTTAAAATCACGGCCTCATAAGTAGAAAATCTGCTCATAACAGCAGAATTCCAAGCTAGACGATCTAAATGGTAGGTTTATGTTCCAGACTGCACCGCGAAGCCCTGAAGCAGTCGGCCACGGACCCCGCGTCGGGGCGCATCGACGTGGGCATCCTCACCACGGGGCTGGGCGCGGCCGCGCGGCGCCGCCGAGCTGAGCTGGTCGCCGCACTCAAGCTGCTCATACAGCCCTACTCCAAGCCGCACACCATCACCCACGCCAAGATACTGCAGGAGGTTAATACTAATTCGCAAATTGTGAGTATAACTGCTAAAAGCATACATCAAAATATATTGTTGTCTAGTGAAATGTTACTTTTGTGAATCAATCGATCGTTATCTAAAATTTTATTGCAGCTGAATCATTTATTTCTAGAATAAGAAAACTGTGAAATCGTTGATCGGCTGCAATTCGATTGCATTTGATAAAAGTTTATTGACGACACGGTCAGCGCAGTGGTTGAGCGTTCGACTACTGCGCTACGTGTCGCGGGTGCGATTCCTGTACGGAAAAAATATTTATATGATCTACAGATAGTGATTCTGACGTCTAAGTCTGGACGTTTGTCCATATGAATATTTGTATGTAAACACACCCACGATACAGGAATTATTACTATTGTGGACCGGTTTTTTTCCTAACGAAAGGGAAATTTAGTAGCTTAGTTAACTTATTCGACTGAATAAAATTATACGTATTTTACTTTTGTCCAGTAGTCATTTTCTTTCTGCTGAGAAACAATAGAAAATAACATTCAGTCGTCATCAACTTATTGCTGCAAATACTTCGGAAGTTATCAAGAATTTCGTCCTTGTGTTCCAGACTGTATCCCGGGAACAACTAGACGAGGCGCTGCGCGACCTCCAAGACGAAGGCAAGGTGACGATCGTCAGCCACACGCACCTGCGACTCTGTTGATCTGATTAATTGTGTGTTGATTTAATTACAACCATTAAGTTCCATTTTGTAATATTCAATATAATCCATATTTTTTGTAAGGGTTCCATTTATTTAAACATCAATATCTCACCACAGTATCTCGTAAGCTAACACTAAAAGTGCTTTTAAAAACGGTCGGTATTGGCTACGGCCGTCGACTGTCATCGTCAATAATTACATTAAAAGCAATTTTGTAAATGCAATTAACACCCGAATGAGATTTTGTATTACAAACGCGAAAATGAAGTTGGCATCACTATACATGTCTCTAGATTTCCAGCCCACCCTTTATGAAAAAGTAAACACAAATACACTTCCTGTTCACTGCTGCTTCACGCTCGGCACCCGCGCTTGCAACCACTAAATCAATTAAGCTCCTCTATAACGACTAGATACCAATAAACCAATTTTGGATCATATAATTTCAATCATCAACTTCAATAAGACTTTGTGGTTGGCGCTACGAGGTCCCAGCATGGTATACTAAAATAGATAAAGCATAAGTAGCGCGAGATTTATAAGGGGTAAAAGATTTCACATATCTTTGGCTAAGACCAAAAGGGTCCTTTTCGAGATATTTTAAGTTTAGTATTTACAAAAAATCACCTGTATTCCAGCCATCAGTCTTCAAATCTCTCATAAAAATGGGGTGCCACGGCCCATATTGTCACCTACTTACTAATACGTCACTAATATCAAGAGATAATAAGGTTAATTTGAATAAAAGTGATATTTAATAAATTATCTTTATTTACATAATATTTCATTCCGTGTATCAAAAAGCCCGTGGCTAAACAACAATACTCAACGAACTCGCTTTACTCTACATATAGTCAGAGAACACCACTGTGCTTGTTAAGGCAAAAGTAATCATAAGCAGAACGCAGACGACATACATAACAACACATATAACAAACTCAATTTTACGCATCAAACGTCTGGCGCTCCGAATGGCCGACTCACAGCTCTCCACCAATCAGAACGAAGAACGTGGGTGATGCGTAAAATCGAATTTCTTACAAGAAACTTGCACTCTGCTCTTTAAAATCTGTGACATTTCGGCCAGCAGAAACGTTGCTCTGTTTGCCGGCGGAACGATAGAAATAACATTGCCTTGATAGAATCGGTAGCTGATTATTATTTGATATACATATGTAGGTCGTCCATGATCCTTTACAATATGTTTGATATTTCCCCGCAATTACTATTAGGTCTTTATAGGTAGATTTGTTCTGAGAAAGATTTCTAGGCCCTGTTGTCAAAATCACTATCGATCAGATATCTTAATTTCGTCTATACTCCATTTATTATAACGATAGACAAATAAGCACCGGAGACAATTATGGGAAAATTAACATGTGTTTGTTTCCGAGTATTCCACATACTCTGATCTTTTAAGAACCTTATCGCTCAAAATGTGGTGTGCTGAAACTCTACTTGAAGAAAGATATTAGCGACTTGGTGCACCACTTTTGTGCATGTTATAGTAAAGGGAGTATAGATTATTTCGAAACTGCTACACTTGGTCTGACGATCTGCTAGTTCGGTTAAAGTATAAAAACCACTATACCTAGTGAAATAAGCCACAGTTAGATTTGAAGGACACAAAAATCATTTTGGATTAGTAAGAAAGCTTCTACATCTTAACAAAGTAACATAAAATTGGATATAAATAGTCTGATTCATTTGTGATCCCTATCTGTTGTAAGCAGGTACTCGGTAGCTCGACATGCCTAGAAGTACAAAATATTCTTACAATAGTTTAGAAAAGGCAACGCTGAAATTAACATTAATGTAATTTCGAGTTTTAGAGGAAAAGTCTTTATGTGTTCAAAAAGTGAACCATTTTTTTTTAAGAAGAGATGTTTTTACGGCTACATTATTTTATAATCAGAATAGTTTTGTTTAATAAAGAGTTTAGGGATACTCAACAGAATCTTAACATACTGTAGGCTATATTATATTGGTCGTGTCATAAACTGTTGGCTAATAATTAAATACAGTTATTAAAAACACAGTTAAAACCTTTTATTAGTCAAACTTTAACAAATTCATAGTTTTTACCCGTAACCTGTAGTACAGCCGACATCAAAAGTTCATGATCAGTCAAATTTCAAAATCGCTGAACTGTTTCATTTAAGTTAATGTAACACATGATTTACCAGTTTTGTCATCTGACAACAAATACTTTTGATATTGATTCTACATATTATAAAATAAAAAAAATATCAGAAGGCATTTTGAGACAGATTTTCACCCATCATTGGCAGTGACCCTTTTGGTATTTGCTTTTTTTTTAGAGTAAGATTTGAATTTCACAATCGTTCAAATGTAAAGAATACAGTTTTAAAAACACAGAAAATGAAAGTGTCGCAGATACGAAACCCTATTATGAGTAGTTTTTCAAATTATTTAGACATTAAGTAGTTATAGATAAATTTTCTTTGAAGCATTTAAGTAGTTACAGAAAGGGTCGATAAGATTCAATTAATATAATACTTTACTCCGTTACTAAGCCGCTTGTGATATCGCTTAGCGACATTCAGGCCATTATTTGTGCTAGCACACGTGTCAGAGAGGTCTTAAACAATTTTAGTCGAATAATAAAACTTGACTAATTCTTCTCTTAAAACAGTATAATAAAGATTAGTAAACAAATGAAGGGCTAATGTCATCTGCAGAAACTTAACATTCGTCCACGAGAGGTATGAAAAGTCGATCTTTCAAACAACCATGTTATTCCTCCAACAGAACTCTCAAAGGAGTTTGAAGGGACTACGTATTAGCACTTTAGCCATTTACTACTCCGCAATCAGTAACACTCAACTCTTAAAACAGAACAATATAAACGAGTCTTGTATACATAACGAATGTGCGTAACAATTGTAATACAACTAACATACGTTTATCATCACGAGGACTGCGCGGGGCTGGTTTTCCGCACGGGAGGCTCTTCAGAGGCCGTTGGTGGCGCCTCGATCGCGTTCCTGGGGGGGCGCGGGTCGTGCTCGTCTGCGCGTGCGCACGCTTCGTTTACGAACTTGTTGAAGAGCTCCGGTTTGTCGAGGTACACGTGGTGGCCGGCGCCGTTGATCACCTGCAAGAGAGAGGAGATTCGGTTTAAATATTTGTTTGATGAAACTCAACGCTATTTTCTGTTTCTAATAGTATGTTTAGTTTACCTGTACGTGAGTGGTGGTGGCTCCCCGATGTTCTGTGATCACCTGTCCGGTGCTGTTGTCCACCCAGGAGCGGGAGCCGTACAGCACGGTGATGGGCAAGGATCGGTCTAGCTCGTCCACACGACGCACCATCGGGTTCTTTGCCCAGCCTAAGCCGGTCATTAAAGTGTGGAAGGCACTTTCACCACTGTTCAAAAGATGTTGATTAGTACCAAAATATTTTCAGTTTTGTAGTTCGAGTAAGGCCGAAACCAGAAGAGAGCAATTTTTTCAGTTGTGAGTCGTTTTTGGCTAGCTTACTTCAATTTGCGTTGTCATTTGTCTTAAACTGTAGTAACACAGAAAACGGGATTCACAACACAAAATTCATCTGATCTCACCCTAAAAGATTAGTCATTACATACATATATTGTTTTTTTTATTAGCCTATTCTGTTTCCCACTGCTGGGCAAAGGCCTCTCCTTTTTTCTTCCACTGTTCTCTATTTTCTCTATCATTATTTATTTATTACTTTAACAATCCTGCCGTTTTATTTAAACATTAGTAAACATTACAATTAAAAGAAAACTTTAAAAAGTTATACTATGTGTGGTTAATGATTGTTTTATATTTAGGGTGCAAATTTCTATTTCGAGAACATTTACACTTGTATTTCAATAGAATTCAATTAATTAGTACCTATATCTAATTCCAAGCAGCTTTGAATATAAACCAGTTTAGCATGTTTAACAATAATGAGAACAGAACTCACCTGGGCGTCTGCGAGTTACACTGGTAGATATACTCGGGTATGACCTTCTCTGCGTCGGGCACGTAGTTGAGGTACTTGCGCGAGATGTCGGGGCGCGTCTTGCTGACCAGCCACTTGCCGGCCGGGCCCGCGGCGCGCACGGCCCACAGCGGGTTGAGCGGCTGCACGGCCGACGCCACGGCGCGCACCCACAGCGGCACCTGCGGCTTGTCGGCCGCGTTGGTCGGACGCTCCGCGAAGCCCCACGGGTCCGCCAGGATCAGGTGGCGGACTCTGTTCCAGTCAAACTACATTTATACTGTTCTTCCTCTATCGTATTAGCACGAGACATGGAAATCGCTCAAGCATTAGTGGAAAGATTAACCAAGCGGTAATTGAGGCTATCAGGGTATGGCAGACAAGTTAAATATCGGCACTCGTGAAGACTCTTTCCTTCACCCAAAAGATTTATACTAAATTATCTGTTGCTCGCGACTTTGTCTGCTTCTATTTTGTATTTATTATCTAATTAGTTTTTTGCTTCAAAAGTTAAAATAGGCATTCGAGGACCCAGGCTACCTCTCTGTAAAATTTCATACCGATAGTTTCAGTGGTTTAGTCATGATGACGTAACAAACAGACAGTGTTACTCTCGCATTTATAATAGTGTGAATTGATGAACTCCAATAGTGTCATCTACGTCACGAAAAAGTATCTCATCACATCACAAATTATATAAGAACGCATGCACTAAAGGTTGTTTACACACTGGGTTAGTTTATAAGATTCGGGTTAGCTAGATCAATAACCTACCTTTCGGGGTACTTGATAGCGTACGCAGTAGCGATGTAGCCGCCAAGGCTGTGTCCCAGCAGTATGAACTGTCCGAGGTTGACCTCTCGCCGCCACTCTTCTACAGACTCCACCCATTGTGCTTCTGCCTTTAGAGCGTCCGACGAAAATTTTGGACGGGAGCTGCGGCCAAATCCTGAAATTTTTTTTACAGTACAAAATATTTTCCACCATCTTTCAGATCCGCCAATGTCAATTATTATTTTTAAAGTTTTTTGTTTGTAGTATTTCTATAAATATGTTTTTGTCAGTTTCGTGTTTGTTGCTGCCAATAAGTCTACATTAATCGATGTCTGATTTTTAGGAGAATTATGTGGTAATTGATGTATGATGTTAATATTGTTTGCATAAGATTATGTATGTATTAAAATTTTAAGATTTCATCACTACTCCTTACAATTTTAATTATTTTCTTTTGGACTTTATTTATCTTTTTGCAACTATTTCGTATATTAAAGCGTCAAATAACTTTTAATGGGAAATGTTCAGCTGAACAACGGGACGTTACGTCTTGGCAACCTGGCATCAGGTGATACTATATACTTTTCACTTAAGATCTCGAATCCTGCGATGTTAGTAATTATAACACAATTTTATCTTATACCATTAACCGTTTATACTGCAAGTGAGCTAATATATTTAATTTAACGAGAATACCTATGAAAGCACGGTTGGGGCTTTCTGCGCTATACGTTGCGGTTTTTTCGGTTTGATTTTCTCATTGAACAAATATATAATGGTTATATAAACATATGCTTCTTGCCAGCTAAGACAGGAAGCGGTGAAGGGTGGCCGTTTTTGGGAGTGCTGTCTCATATTGACGTCAAAAAATAAGTACTAGTCTTAACAAGTCTATTTACAATATACGATATAGTTTAATCTAAATAGTCGTACGAATTACGGATAGTCGCTCCGGGTCGAAGTATAATTGCATATAAGACGTATGTTTATATGCAATCATCATGCATCGACGGCACGGTTGGCGCAGTGGTTGAGAAATCGGCTGCTGCGCTACGTGTCGTGGGTTCGATTCCCGCACGGAACAAATATTTGTACGATCTACAGATAGTTGTTTCGGGTCTGGGTCTTTGTGTATGTGAATACACACCGTGCCTCGGAAAGCACGTAAAGCCGTTGGTCCTGCGCCTGATCTCTCTCCGGTCGTGTCGGATTGCCGTCCCATCGGACTATGAGAGTGAAGGAATAGAGAGAGCACCTGTGTTTGCGCACACACTTGTGCTCTAAAATATTTCCTGCGTAGTTGGCTAATCTCAGGTGAGATTGGCCGCTGTGACCGAAATTCGGTCAGGAGGACATTATATGCAATCATACTATATCCAAAATAAAGAGAACTTTACAAAAAAAAAATAACAAGATAAGTATAAAAATCAAATTACCTAACAAATCAATAGCATATACAGGCCTCGAAGCTGCGAACGCGTCTAGATTGGGGCACCACAGTGCCAGCCCCGCGCCCATGCCGTGCAGCAACACCAGCGGCGTCTTCGGGGACTCGTCGTTCAGCGATATCGTCCATATCTTGTCGCTCTGCCCCACTACGCTGCCTATGTCCACGTAAAAACGTTTGTACGCTGTTTTTAAACCTGGAATTAAGTTTACGGTGATTACGGGATTATAGGTATTTGTTTGGTTTGCTTATCTCTCTAGTCTCCTATGATGCACGTATTAGTTGAAAAATCGCTTAGTCAGATTCTATCTAGATTTCCTAGGGGTCTGAAACGCCCAGTTACTCGCGTTCGTCCGCGTGCAGAATTCCGAGACTTCTCCGAGACACTTGCATAATGCACGATAGATATTTATTCTGAACGGAAAGAATCCTAACTATGGACGAATACTATAGAACTACGCTCAGCGGAGATTTCTAGTTGGGCACAGATTTTGAGTCTGCCATTCAAATGCGTCACTGAAACGCTGTTTAACTAGAGATTAGCTACTAAGCGTCGTTCTGTAATAAGGACCTAAGTGTTTGAAAATCTAACTGATTATTACATCTAGTAAACTATTATCATCCACGTTATCTCAGTACCTATTTGGAGCAAAAACGCAATCTAATTTTATATTTAACTTCCGCATTATTAGCATATCCCCATCGACTGTATGGCGCCCGTAATCCGTACCGCTATCTGCAACGTAACAGCCGCATTCTCTCCACAGATATCATTATCTGTTGAGAGAATCCGGCTGTCCGGCGGTCGATAACACATTGTTAGGGCAAGTTAACTTAATTTCTTTATAGTTTAGTCACTGATTACACAAAATACACGAATCTGAAATGAAAGTGGCCTTTTACTTTTGTTTTATTGATGGGTACAGGCGCCTTTAAAGTACTTTTGAAGATATGTGAACGTCGAAACGTGTAACGAAATATACGGTTTACAGTTACAGTTCTACGAATGGACGTTATCGTTGATAGATGAAGAATCTCTCCAGATATTTCTGATACTTCGCGTGGGACCCGATTTCCTAAATCTATATAAGAGATGGATACACAGTGCTCGTAACATATATATTTGATAATATTTTTCCTAATTAAGGTCGTGTTGTGTTAAAAGATAAGCAATCAGCAAGTCTGCTAAGGTCACAAAGACACTGTTTAACTTGATAATGCAAATCTTATCTAGTGCATTAACAATAGGAAATTGATGATAATATCAATAATATACCTATTTAATCTAAGTTCTGTCAACAAATACCAGGATTACAAGAGGCCTTAGTGTAAGTTTCTTTCGACAAATTCGATTTCCTACATCGAACGCGTTCGGCGATTCGATCCGATTGGTGGAGAGCACTAAACGGACCAATCGGAACACCGAACGCGTTCGATGTAGGAAATCGAATTTGTCAAAAGAAACTTACACTTACAGGAGGGTACCTCGATACATTTTTAAAGCATTCTGTGGAATGTAAATGGTAAAACTGTCAAATTTGAATCGATTCAAATTATGATCATGTATGATAATTACCTTCCAGGAGAGCTCGACTAGAGCTTAAGCACTGCTATTATATTAGCTTTATAATTTTACTCTGGGCATACGCTTTTCACAAAAAGATCCGAATCATTACGTATAGAGACGCGAAGCAATTGCACGTAAGCACAATTAATTAACTCGGCCAATCGCAGTCTACGGCCGTACATAGGTCACAGGGCAAGAACTGAATCGTAATTCCGTTAGTAATCAGTATCTTTCCAGCTAGAACATCTTCTAGAGCAGCTTACGCGTGCGCTTTACAGTTTTTTGCCTACATTTGCGAACCAAAATTCGCACAAATGCATGGTATCAAAGATCAATCAACTTCAAAAAGTTCATTATACCGTAGAGTACTTATCGCGTTGCTGACGTCATCCTCTTGATGGCTATCGTGTACCTATATGTACATACATGTGCTGTTTTATCAATAGAACTACATCCCGGAAAATTATTACGCCACGATAACCTTGTTTGATTATTACTTCGTTTTTATATTGGTTTGGGCGCTGCAGTTTGTTTTTTCGGCTATTTTAGTATAGCGTACGTTTGTGGGATTTTTTTATAGGAATCCGTACTGCAGCCGACTGAAAAAATAGGTCTCCTATATCGGTCGATGGAAAATCTGCAGTGTGTATTCAATCCGCACAGACAACATCAAATTAAATATTAGGTAAACTGCTTTTGAACAGCCCGCGTTCATATATGCAACGATGTATAAACGATGTAAGGATTGTATCATGAGACGTTCTGCTTTCTCCCATAGGAAAAGGTGGGATGTTATTAATGAATGTCTTAAACTCGAGCGTGGCGGTAGTCTCTATAATTGTATTAGTAGGTATTGCGAAACCTAAAAACGATCATTGTGTCAGCTTGAGCTGTAACGAGGAAATAGCTCAACTAGCTAACTAGAATTTAATTTCAAGGGTTCGATAAGTCAAAACCTCTTGGATTCGCCTATTGTGACGCTAAATTATTTTAAAACCTAGTACATGTTCAGACTAATCCTGATCATCTGTCCGCCACCTCCCCTCCTATTAAAGGTACGTTAACGGTCTGTAATCGACGCATTCCGGCTGGATATGAAGAGGGTCGGTGATACATACAGACTTTCTCGATATATCTTTATTTATGTTTAGAAAAATAAATGTTTAGTAACTCTTAATTTCCCATTATATAATGCTGATGATAAATTAATGTATAATTTTGGCGATGCCAGTATTAAGTCCTGGGCTGGGGCGAGACTATTGCACATCTTAACTCCGGACTTTTGACGGGATTTATTAAAAAAGAAACAAAATTACATTTAGGCCGCCTTGGGTATCGAACCCTCTCATCACTGGACGAATGAGGCAATTTTTTACTGATGAAAGTAATAAAATATAATTCCTTACATGATAGTATTTTTTTCTCGACATTACGTAGCATCTCATCTGACTGACGAGTCCAGCTGAACCACCCACCGGTCCAACTAAAAGAAGAAATATAATATTAGGTATTTATTATAAACACGAGGATTTTTTATGGGTATGGTCTGAATGATGGCCATTTATTGAGTCAAGTATGTACAAGAAGTTCCTTTACGTTAGGTAGTGAACGTTATTGGTTAAAATTACCACTCTGAACTCGAAAAAAAATGACAGATTACTGTACCATTAGTATAAGTTTTGTTTTTTTACAAAAACCCTTTTCATTGTGTATTTTACCGATGGGTGAAAAGAGCTTTGACGAGTTTCAAGAAGAGCGCGGTAAACGCGAAGAAAGACGTTTACGTTAAGTGGGTTAAAAAAAACAAACACTTCGGATACCGATGTTAGGGGGTCTGAACAGTAGTGACCCCATGCATAATTTATTAGAAGCAACATCAGGTAAAAGTTAAAAAAAAAAAAAAATTTTGGTCATAAGAACCGGGCATTATTCAAATAGCCATGCAAAAAGTTTGCAAAGTAAATATAGAATGGAGGAATACATTTAACTAGCAGTTAACAATAGAATAATGAACATAGTTGACTCAATAAACATTAGTTTTCTTCAACAAGTAGTACATTTCACACTTAAACAATAAAAATCCAAACAAAACAAATTAAATGCAAACAAAATCAATCGGGATTGGTTGTTATAATAAAATTATGAGACAAAATTAGTGCCATTTTCTGCGACAACGTTTAACATAAAACGGCTGTATAAAATTATTACTCGTATTGTTAAACAGCAGTTATTATATTAAACGCTCGTTGGTTCTTCAGTGAATATGGCACTAATTAGAGTAGCTTGTTAAATGAGTCATCTCTTTTAATCGTGGATTATCGACTAGCATTCGTCATTATAGGAACAAAGAACGAAGTCCTTAATATGCATATTAATATTGTGAATTGCTGTTATAAAAACGTCATTGCAGAGGTAGGGTCAGCTTAGGATTTAGATATTTTTGACATCAACCGTGCCGCGCTGAGCCCGCGTCGTGGACGGATTACAATTAACAGCCCAATTCCACCATCAGTGAAGACGTTAGTCTCCCTCCCTTTAATATTTTTACTGTTCATATAGTTATCGTGATTTTTTTATCAAATATTATTTAATGTAGCATATAATTTAATGTAGTATCAAAGTCAAATTAGGACTAATTAATTAACATGAGTGCCTTTGCCGATATGGCTTTGTTCTATTTCAATTTGCTCAGGCTAGTGAAGGTCACGTATAGCCGAGTCCAAGGCCACAGAGATTACAATCACTACCTACAAATTGTGACTCGCTCAGTCAGGCGCTAAGTTCGAAAATAGTGCCGACTCATGCTTACATTAAGAATTAGTTTTACAAAGAGAACGCCAACATTTTTGGATACGATATGATTTGTCACCGAATGTTACTAGGTAAGGTTTGCACATATTGAGGGAAATTTTGAACTAAAGACAAAATATTTTATTTTTAAACTCAGAAATATTATCATAATATTTTGTGCTCGTTAAATACAGGAGTTGTGAGATCTTTAACAGAAAAACACGTTAAAAACTGCTTTGTATTTAATAGTTGAGTCATATATTATAAATGTGGTTTTTGACATTTTGGCATTTTTACGATGGGTCACTTAAAGGTCAATTCTGTCTAATAATATTGATTAGTAATATTGATGAATAAATAAATAATAATAAGGAGCCGGAAATAAATATAACAAAGCATTTGAAACTATAATAGTGAACATCAACTGGAATATATCTTACTTCCATAAAATGGATAGAACAGTTCCAATCCATGTCCTGCTAACTGTACTGAAATTTAAAAATAAAAACCATAGAATGTTAATTTAAAATATAATTATCCGATTATATATGTACCCAGTGGTTTAAATGATCACATCATTGAAGTCAAATACTTTCCAAAAATCACGCCATCAATTTATTGGGGCGAAAAAAAAGGGGAAACTTATAATTCAGCTAAAGAGATTTTATGCACTTTTTGAGGACTAATATGCAATATGTTAGTCCATATTTTAAATATAATAACATTATTTGTTAATATTGCAATAGGCATACATGATAAAAATAACTGCTTATATTAAATGGGGTCATTTTAACAATCATGGCAACACACATGCATATGGCAAAATTAAGTGATCTCCAAAAAAAAAAAATACTCTTATACACAATGGTAAACATTTACATTTATCAGCTTAAGAAGTATTTGTAAATCCTTCATCACAGAGCAGTATTTAAATAGAGGTGCCAATATAAATGGTTTTATGTACGATAAAACAAATTACATTTGAATAAAATACAAATTACACACTGGTATCTGCAGAGTTCAATCTGTCACTGACATACAGCATAACTTTTTAGCAAATATTAGCAATCCTTTTTTTCACTACTCTGTGACTCTAATAAACTTGAGTGAGCCTGACATCAGTCATTGTGTACATAAGTTATATAATAAAAGATGCAAGCATTGAGAATAAAATAAATCACACAAAATAAACACAGCTACTCAAGCCAAATAAAACTTGCTTATAGCTGAACACCATTGGTGCTTGCTGAGTAAAGTAATTATCTGTAAGAATAGCAACAAAATTATTTATTTAAATTTTTCCTCATACAAAAAAAAAACCAATTTAAACTTTTTTAATAAAGCCCATGTAAAGGCTCTTGCAAGTTATAAACATGTCATAAAAAATATAGAAAAACAATTTTAATTTTGTAGCCACAATTCCTTTATCTAAATTTAGTGCTTGCTAATACAGCAAAGTGAAATGTAAGCATGACTATGTTATCTAGTATTTGTAACACTAATAAGAATTATTTCATGTAATATTTTGCAACCAATAAATATATTTGCTCAAGAGATAAACATACAATACAAATTGTTTTTTCTATCACATTGAAATGTTTTACACATTTTTAAGTTTTTTTTTTTTTTCAAGGTCTCTTCTTTGTTTGATACAGTATGTTTTATTATATTGTAGGTAAGTATTCCGAAAATTATTCATTCAATTGGATTTAAAAATCCGATACAGCTATCAACAGACTAACATTATTATTACTCAAATGGACTTATTATCAGATATGAATAAAATTAAAGTAAATTTTTGTAGTCCAGGATGTGTAATTAAAGTAAGAATTTGAAACATCTAGACTTAGAGAACAGTTTACAATATCATGCAGATATTTATGTAGTATATAAAAAAAAAACAATGCAACAATTATAAAATTACCTTATGAAGCCAATAATGACATGATAAATGAACGGCATGAAATACTGAGTCCAAATGTAAAAACACAGTATGTGAATTCTTGGCATAACAGATAGACATCAAATGCAGACTGATGAAAACCTACAAAATTCCAGATTCCTGTATCAGGAAATTAAAAATGATAAAAGCAGAGGCAAATGCAGGAATGATATACTAATTATGAAGCAATTGCGCAATATATATACCGGATTGGCCGAAATATAAATCAAAAATAAATTATATCATTACTAAATACCTGGATTCCGTAGACTCAAGATTCAATTCACTACCCATTTGGTCACTGGTACTAATTCAATATGCACATATCACGATCGCGTTAGTACTTAGATAAGATCGCTATCAATACGAATACAACAAAAGCATGCTATTCCTTTAAATGCGTAAAACAAAATGCCAAAAAATAAATTGACGTACGAAATTCACACCGATAATGTCAAATCAAATGTCAATTTGACAGAGATTTGATTTGACATTTGGCGAAACGTTCGAAAGATCGATGCTGATATTTTCGTATCTCAATAAAAATAACAAGTATTACAAATAAAATAGGAAATATTTTAAAAGAGGAAAACTAAAAAAAAAATATTCAGATTTTGTTAGTATTAATTTGTAAGAAGTTTTTACATATAATTCTGTAGGTAACCAGAGAAGGTTTTTGGCAACACGCTGAATATACGCACCAGTTTTTAAAAACTTGAAGAAAAAGTTGAGAATCAAGACAAGATCCGATCCTTACACAAGTTATAATATCTTACGATATTATTTATTAGTTTCATATATCTCACAAACTTAATGTTTCCTTCTAATTTATCCTACTAAAATGCTTTTTAACACAAATATATATATACCTATATAGAAAAGTCATAATACCAAATAGCGAATATGCTGACTTCCATAATAAAGATAAATATTTCACAGTACTCTTTGATTACTGCATTACCTAACGTGGCAAACATAAATATCATTTATATTATATTTATTGGTATAATACCCGTTACCATGACTACAAATTGAAACAGTGAAACATATGTATAAATAGCATAATCAAAACAAAACACAGTCGAAAGTAAAATGCAAGTATCTACAGTTCAGCCTGTGTTTAAGTTGGAACTAAACCACAAAGTCACTCCAGATGTGGTGACTATTGCGAAGTATGATGGGACGCACCCTTGCCTCACCGCGTCAGCTGGATATGATAAAGTGAATATATACCTACCTGAAAAACCAGATATTTTAGCTTGGTCATCGTTCCCTCGCTACTGAGGATCGCGACCACATACAACGCGTCTCCAAATTATGTTGTCTTCCATGGTTTAGATGGATCCCGGATCCCGCTTATTCTGATTACCAAAAATACATCAAGCTCCCTCTCTAATCATCACCCACTCGCTACTTTTACTGACGAGGCTTGTGTCTCTGTCTGTTGGACGACGTGTAAACCAGACTAATCTACTAGGCTAAATATCCATAACAATGTCCAGTTTAAGAATAACCACTTGATAGTTGATTATAATTGTTTCAACATTATTCAAACGACACAGATAATAATCCACCACCCACACGGCGGGGTGGTAAGCGGGCGGGCGCAGCGGTCACAGGCGCACGGCGAAGTTTCAGAGCTGAACCTTAGTCAGGCCATCATAGCACTTGCCTCAGGACCGCTGAGACCTGACACTGGAAGAGATATGCTCCTCATTGGATCACCTACACAGATATTAGGTATGTTTATTTGCGTGTGTGATGTAGAAACACGAGGTTCCATTGTTAGATGTTAGTCTGTTACCATATACCTTCCTTCTTTTGTTTTGACCACAAATTAATAACATAAGTAACTTAGCTGATTCAAAATGTCCTGAAAGAACCACTTTACTAAAGTTTCCATAATCCTTATTCCAGCATACGATGTCCACGACAATACGGACCTCTTCTTCAAAGAGGCTCCTGATGGCGTGAACGTGATTATAGCTGGAAGCTTCGGAAAGTACGCGGAAACCCTGGCTATCATCGGTGGCAACAGTTCTGTGCAGGCCGTCGACTGGGAGGGGAACGAAGTCTTCTGGAATGTGGTCAGCGGGAAAGTTTGCGCTATGATCACCTTTGATTTTGACAAGGATGGTGAGAATGAGGTAAGTTCTTAAAGAAGAAAATAGAAGAAACTCTTGGTTTGATCAAGAACTAATTCCACTTCTACTCTTTTGACTTTAATTCCAGCTTCTCATCGGTTGTGACGACTCATTTATTAGAGTTCTGAAGAATAATCAGTTTATTGCTGAAATTGCTGAGACTGGGCCAATAGTGTGTCTATCTCCGGTTAATGAAGTGAGGTTCGCTTATGGGTTAGCAAATGGCACCATTGGAATCTATGAAGAGGGGATTCGGCTCTGGCGAGTTAAGGTACATACATGTGTTACATTTAGTAATATACATATCAGAATATTGATTTCGTCAGGAATTGTAAAAAGTAGGCCCCAAAGTCTTTAAATCAACCACAGAGCACCAGGGAAAAATGGCTGCCGCTGTTTTCACTTGAAACATTAAATAATTCTTTAGGCGTATTTTTTTCCTGTTTACTTAACTACCTTTATTTATACATATATCCCGTAGTCAAAACAAAATGCCCTCGCTCTCCAATGGTCAGGCGAGACCTTAGCCTGCTGCTGGTCCAACGGGCGCGTAGATTGGCGCGAAGGCACCTCAGGGCGGGTGCTACGAAGAGTCCAGATGCGTGCCAACGCAGCTGCCATGTTGCTAGCTGACTACCGGTCCGTTGGTGCCCCTGATATTGTCTGTGTTTCGGATAGGGGCGAGGGTAAGTAAATTTGAGAAAGCTGTAACTTCAACCTATCGTTAACCATCCGTATGCAGGCGTATCGTCATATCTTACATATTTCATTGTCTTTCCGCGAGTCATAATCGTGTGTCTTATTTGTGCCGGTTAGTAGCCGAGGCATATCATAGGCTTCTTCTACAGTGGATCACCCCAGTGGCGATGGCGTAGCGAAGCGGGGGCGGCAGGGGCGGCCCGCCCCGTTCGGCAAAATTTCACGATAAATAATAAATACATATTTCTTATAAATATTAGAACCATTTGATTTCATATTTATGTCACACCTCTACAATTCGGACCGATTAAATGAGCTTGGTACTTTTTATTACTTATTTAGTGACGAAAACGGGGAATCCCCTTTCTTTAAAGACCTAAATAACGGGGCGGCGAAATTTGCCTGCACCCTGGGCGGCGGAAACCCACACTACGCCACTGGATCGCCGGTGTACTTGTTATGCGTTTATTTTTCCCAAACAGTATTAGGTTACCCACCCTACCAAGAGACGACCGGCTTCAACGTGATTTCCAAGAACATGCCGTCTGAGGAGGACCGCCTGGCTATCACGGAGCTATTTAACAGGAAGCAGGCGCTCATGGTAGAACTGCAGCACTACGAGGCTAATGCTGCCAGTGGCAGTTCGAGTATAGAGACTCTGGAGCGGCCTGCAACAGCCATGCCTACTAATACACGCTTGCAGGTGGCTGTTGTGCATTCTGTGGACGAGGTAGGAAATTGTTGATGTCACTAGATTTAAACAAATCGAGATCTCGCATCGAAGCCGCAGGCTCAGACAACATTTTTAAAACTACTAGGCATCAGACTACCTTTTCGAATCCTCCGGGAAAAGCATATAAGTGCGTAGATCGTTAATAGAAATAAAATCACTACAGACTACATTTAGATTGTTGTGTTAATGCGGCTACCAATCAGATGAGCCTACCGTAATGAAATGGACTTTATGAAGTATCGCAACTGGGTTCCAACTTGATTGTATGTGGAATGAGCTGATTCGTGCGGCTACCTACCGCCTTTCTCTGCATGCTTTTCACTATCGTTATATTGTTTCTAGAGTTGCCTACACCTAGCAGTATCGACGAATAACGAGACAATAGTCCGGGCGGCGCTGGTGCTGGCAGAGGGTATCTTCGAGTCCGGTGAAACATTCGCACGTCACCCTAGGCCCAGCCAGCTCCGGTCCCTACTGCATTTACCACTTAGACCGCCGCGCGATGTGCCTGTTGATGTTCATATCAAGGTAGGCAGATTTAAACTACAGCTAATCTTATTCAAGTACATATTCAGTGTATGGTGTCTAATAGCTTCCTAGTTATCTAGGAGCTATGCATCTTAAGTTAGCCGTAAACATGTAACTGAATGATGAGGTGGACATAGACACTAATCATGACATGACTGCATCACATTGTGGACCGAACCACCATTATTAGTGGTCATTACAGTATATTTTTATACTTTTTTTGATGCAGGCCCTCATTGGCTATCCAGACAGTGAACAATTCCACATATTTGAGCTAACAAAACAACTTCCAAGATTTGCAATGTACCAATTAATATCCAAGGAAGCCCATACTAAAGGCAACAGTTTTGTTACATTCCGGATCACAGAGAGAGTTCAAAGAATCTGTATATGGGTGAACCAGAACTTCCTTCTAGAAGAAGAATTGGAATTGGAGAATGAAGAAACTAAAGAGCTTCATATTAGTCTCCTGTGTTTGAGGGATCAGTCATATTTGTACATGGATTTTGGGGCAGATGGACAAGTGAAGTTTAGCACCCATGATATTAGGCTAGCTGGAGACCTGATACAAAGCCTGGCTGTTTATTTAAATTTAGGTGATTTGCAGGTAATTAATTGATTATATTGAAGTGATTACTTTGATACTATGAATCATCACTATTCCATGAAGCAAATTAAATTAAAATCCCTGAAGTGTACTTAAATAATTTATTAAACTTAAATCAAAATAGCTTACAATGTAAAAAATCTCACTGACCATATAGTTCAACAAACCCAACACATTTAATGGGGTTGAAGAAGAACATATTGTTGTGAGGAGGTTCTCTTTGACTCACTGCCTTCACTACCTCCTGGCCAATCACTCCTCCAATAACAGCTGCAGCACCAGAAACTGTACCAAATACATCTAGAAGTAGAGCATCAACTATAAACCCAGATGGCAGAGACAGTTCCTTCACCAGCTCATCTCTCATACGTAACAGAACCTTTGTATCCTCTTTCCTCTTCGCTGGGTCAGGGTTTCTATTGTACTCGTCTTTGAAACGCAGTAGAATTTTCATAACGAAGTAAGAAGGGTCACCACGGCGAAGTCTTGAGCGCATCTCTGGCTTCATCCAGTCGACAGACAGAGCATTTTGGAGAGGGACATATATCGCCCGCCGTTTAACAGTAATACTAACAGTTTCTTGGGCATTTTTCCCCACGTCGTCTGACCCACGTTTGACGGCTTTGTGTTGAACTATTTCTTCAGAGTATTCATGATCGACGAGGTCGGCAAACATGTAACCGTACATTCCCCAGACATCGCCACACAGGAATTTTTTGTTGCTGTCTCGGCAAGCGTTGTTGATACGCTCAAGTTGCTCCTGCTTCAGACCAGTCGCACACACAATGTCGAATTCAGTGAAGTATCTATCAGGCAAGTTGTCAACAGATTTTGTTTCCGACGTTATCTCAACCATGGGGTTCAAAGCTTTCGCTCGCGCTATCGAAGCTTCAGCTCTATTTTCCCCGATTTTCTCCGGTGGAGCTAAAAATTGAGAGTACAGATCTATTTCCTTGAGCTTCTCATTGTCTAACAAACATACACTCTTTACACCGGATAAAATAACATTCTTTGCAATTTCAGCGCCGAGGCCCGCTATTCCAATGATTAGCACTTTCGATGCACGTAACCTTTTCTGAGATTCCAAACCCCATAAACGGATTTGGCGGTCGTACTGCTCTGCTTCTGCTTCAGACAATTCAATGTCGTTGTTTTCAACCATTTTTATTTATTATTTCTCAGGAAACTTCCTAGATCCCGGTTGTAACGATTCACAGAAATTAGAATTTGACAACTCCCCACGCCGGTCAATGACGCGGCGCCATTTGCTTTAGAGGTGTTCTCTGACTTCTGGTGACATAAAGTCGACTAAATATTATCTTATGATACTTGACCATAGACAACTGAATTTTTATAGTGCCGCGAATATTTGAAACTTTTTTACGTACCTACTGCGATCTTTCAGTCCGTGGCGCAGTTTCCCGAAGCTGAAAAGAAACTTCGTGACGAGTTGGAACACGTATCACAAATAGGAGAGATGAGATCTCGGCTAGCAGCAGAGACCGCGGAACGAGCACAATTAATAACTGCCTTGCTACCAGCCGCTCAAGATGCTGCAGCCTACGATTTGTATGGCTTTATATGAACCACTTGCTATTTCCAATCAATTAGAATATAGCACTTTGGGCTTTGAAGCGTGCATATTTTATTTTATAGGAAAGAGATGCTGAACCGATACAAAGAAGTGGTAATGTTGAATGAGGAACTTCTCACGGGATGTTACATTAGACGTTCTACTCAGGAACAAGCAGTACAATCGCTCAAGAGTTTACACACTATTTTACAACAGGCTGTGAGGCTCAGGGGTAAATCGATTATAATTCATAATTAAATTATTCATTGACCAGTAAGTGGCAAACAATGCGATTTTATACAGCAAGGGTGAGTGTATTATGATTTCAACTTATATCTGTTTAATAAGATAGGTATTAAATATCTTATTTTTCAGTTGGTAAATACGGCAAAGCGGTGGTCGTTGCAAGTAGAAAAGCTGTGCAAGACAATAATGTTGAAGCGCTCATAAAGATCATACAAGTTGGCGACTCCTGAATGAAACAATGAAGAATATTATAATAATTTATCTTAATTTAAACTATCAGTCATTTCAACAAACACTTCATCTTATCAATTTATTAAATACACAATAAAACATTTCAAAATCATTACAAAATATGTGTACTTTATAACCATTTCCATAATTAACACACAACTTACATAAGTACAAATAATTTACAGAAAAACTAGTTTCAAACTAGTTTTTCCCTAGTCAAGTTTATAACATTGTACTTATCATATTATAATGTAGTCAGCAACGTACGCAGTATATGTAGTCAGCAGCGAAAGGACTTTGAAACAATGTGTGGGAAATGAGTCCAGTTTCAATAGTAATAATCCATGTATTTGATCACCTTTACGGCGTTATAACTCGGAATATAGCTTAGTCGTGATATTACTTATATTCTATTTAAAAATCCCAATCCATTCGTCTGTAAATTATTTGTACTGAGGTGGGCTCAGAAAATTCCATTTTTCTTTACTGACTGTCTAATTTTCAGGGCATGAGCCAATCTCAGCTCACTTAGACCGATAGAAGAAGACTATACAGAAATCTGTTTAGTTGCATAATGCACGTCATCAGCACTGATATTTAACAGTAGCCTAGGTTCAGCCGGCTTTGGTTCTAGTAACAATAGTCTTAGCGCGGCAAGTCGCACGCATATCGCCTGCGCTTGCGACGGAGTAGGCGGGCGGATATTCGCCGCGGTTTTGTATGGACGGCCGTCGAGGGCGACTATAGCGGCTGCTGTTTGTAGCGCACGAGATAACGTTGTCTCATCTGACCCAGTTCTTTCCACCTAGAAAATATAATACAACTTTAAAAAAATTGTTTACTTCATTACTTTACTTTTCTGTAATAGATTTTGGTTGAATCTATTAGTTTAGAGTACTCATAAATAAAGTAGTAAGTAATTTGATTGGCAGTATTGAAACAACTTCTCAAAACTGCAAAGTAAGAGGCGATTGATGAGTCAAACCGAGCGTCGAACATCGAGCAATATTTGAACACTTGCGTAAGCCAAAACAATACCACTTTTGACTTTATCGTAGCAGCTGATCCAATGTCTTATGACCCTCACCTCAGCGGCCACCGCCCTCAGCATGAGTCTCTCGGCAGGCGAACAGTTCCGTATAGCGCGTACTGCGGCACTGGACGCGGCTTCGCCTAGTGCTTGTTGTACTTCCTTCAACCCTGCGCCTTCAGGACCCGCCAGCTCTAGTGCGCGGGAGCATAGGGCGAGTGCACGACGAGCGTCACCTGATACGGCTGCTACTTTTCTGTAGTAAACCGAAATAATTTTGTGCAAGTGTTCTATTTAGAAATGAAAAAGCAAACAAAGTATACATTGCTACAGAGGAACAATTCTATTATACAAGTCAATTTATAGTTGCTGATACCGGAAAGCAGTACCGAAAAATGTTTTGTGGGAGTGATTACTTGAAACTATAGTAAGGCTTTGTAAGGCGTAAGAACCATGGGATGTTGTGAATGTGTGAATGGAATTAATCCATGATGATGAGTGCAGAGTAAATGTAACTGGGGTATCACCTTGCAATCAGCTGCACAGCGTCGGCGGTAACATTAGCGCCGGCCAGCCTGGTGGCCACGATCCTCTGCAGCTGCGCGTGAGTGTAGGGCGGGAACGTGAGGCGCGTGAGGCCCAGGCGGGACGCCACGCGCGCGGCCAGCGCTCGCTCCGGCAGGTCCATCGTGTTGGCCACCGCCAGCACGCTCAGCAGCGCCGTGTTGTGCGCTGCCCACTCCATTATGCTGTACAGAACATCTTGACGACGGGTGCAAAGGGCGTCCAACTGGAAATTACATATGGAGAGACCATTTTATGAACATTTTCAAAGTTTTTTTTTTTTTATCATTAGTCACTTTGTTCATATCGACATATTCAGCCTATCGACAAACATAACTCGGATATGATGCAAGCAGGGCAGGTTTGGCATAAGACTCACCAGAAACCATGGAAAATGGAACAAAAAAAGTAAATAGGAGTAAAGTTACCTCATCCACAAGTAATACTGTTGGTGTCCTTCGGGGCCCAGGATTTGTGAACCTTTTCTCTAACAGTGCACATGCTTGCTCCCAAACCACTGACTTGCCTGTAATATGAACCATCTTTATAAAATTTTGCAAAGAACAAAGTTTTCATTAGTATATTTGACTGTTATCTGAAAATCATCTTAGATTTCTTCTTCTCTTCTCTTCTTATTTAAGAGAGAATTTTGTTGGTGTAGCTGATGAAGTTTTCAATTTTTCTCTCTCCCAGTGGAGACTTAGATTTAAACATTACCCCTCACTTGATATCTACTGTATCGTGAGTAAAGTTTACAAACCACTATATGTAGATCAGGCAAATATTTGTTCCATGCGGTAATCGTACCCGCAATACCTAGCGCAGAAAGCTAATAACTTAGCCACAACGCCAGTTGTGCTAGAATGCACTATGTATAATTGAATATCACTTCAAAACTATATCTTGAGCAATATGGCGTCGTACTGTTTTGTGACGACAAACGTCCGTAAATAAAGAACATCAAAGTGATAAATCAAAAAATGTAAAGATATGAAGTCGTACTCACCAGTCAGCTGTTTATAAATCTGCACGTAAGCCTGCCGGGGCTCCGCGATCCTCATGCCGTTGACCTCGACCAGTTGGAAATCGGGCAAGTCTACTTCTTCCTTCAGGTACTTGAGAGCCGAGCACACAGTCGCGGTTTTACCTGTGCCTGGGACTCCTGATATGTACATACACCTGAAAATACATTTTTGTATAATGCACAAGTGTGGGGAAAATTAGGAAAGATCTGAATGAAAGATTTTAGAGAAAGAGAGATAAAAAAAAAATGTCCTAGCTACTACGGTGTCACATAGCATCATGGGTTGCATTAAAATGTTACATGATATTATGTCACAGAAGGATTTCAACATGCAATTCCATATGTGACGTATTACATTTTTTATAGAGTACCACCACTCTTCTTTCTTTGAATAAGATAATTTGATTTACTGCCTATAAACGGGCAAAATGGTAAGGATCAATGTGCACTGATTACTGTTTCAGAAAAATTTGTGATATTGTGTTTCAATATCAATGAAACTTACCCACTGGTGCTATCCAATAGTTTAGTTCTTACAAACGACAGTATTTCATCCATTTGACTTTCTCTGCCTGGCAGAGATTTGTTTTCTTTGAGGAACTCTGAAAAGACAAGAGAAATAAATTATAATTAATAAAAAATTAAATGTGAATAGCAATCGCACGAATAATAAATTAATTTGTTGAGTCACTTTCCATAGGCAAAAGCTTTAATATTGCAGAACTGGGTAGTTCCCCCTACCAGATAGTTGGTGCATACAGTGAATTTTGTCAACATGAAGGAATTAAATCAGATTACCGTTGCTACATTAGTATAAAATGATTTATGATGTTCTAGACAGTCTAAAAAGCTATGTTTGGTATATGAGACATTCTCACCATCAATGTTATCGATCGAATGCGCCCGAACACGTAGAGTTGGGGTTAGTTGACTAGTCAGAATTCTCTTGGTAACACTGCGTTTAGGTGTCTGTGCTGGAGTCTTCGTTCTAGGAGTTCTTGGGGTCTTTGGTGTTTTCGGAGTCCGAGGAGCAGGTTCGAAGTCATCATCTCCTTCTGACATTTTATGGACTGTCCTTCTAGGAGTTCGCTTTACTGGTGATTCTGGTTCCTGATAATTAATATTGGCCTTTACCCTTCCTGACCGAGTTGTAGGGGTACTCTTTTCATCGTCTTCAAACACTAAAACTTTTTTAGGAGTTTCATCGTTTGTTATTTTAGATATTGATTGCTTTCGCTTTGGTGTTGTTGGTACATGCTGCCTAATGATCAGAGTTGGGAGCTCATCATCAGAATTTTCTTTGAGCTCCATAGTCAAAACTTCTTCTATATTATTTCTATTTAGCTTTTTAGAACTCTTTGGTGTTTCAGCAAGTCTTTTCGGTATTGACTTAGGTGTTACCTTGTTCGGTGAATCTTTTTCATTCTTGTCAGCTAAGATTGCTCTTTTGAGGAGTAATTTTGTACCATCATTTTTGGTGACACTCCAATTCTTTTCAGATATTGACACTCTACTCATTCTCTTAACTAAACTACTTGGTGTTTTGGGTGTTGCTGCTTTAGATGGAGTCTTATTTGGAGTACTTAACAATGCTAAAGCCTTCCGTTCTTCCTCAAGTACCGGTTCTATCTGTAGTTTACGTCTGCTCAGGGCCATTAGGCGGTATCTACACATATAATGGTAAGGCTGATTGACATTTTCATTGTCCCTTGTAAAGGTAAAGGTGATGGAGCATTTTTTGAAGAATGTTTCTATTGATACATCTTTGTTGAAGGGACGGTGGTCTTCTATTACCTGTAAAGAGTTATAATATGAGAAATTATAACAGACATAATGTTAATACTATAAATGTGACAGAGCATGGCAATTATTTTAAGAGCCAAACAAATGCTTGTTTTTTAGAAGAATGTTACCAAGTTTTTGGTAAAACTTGTCAGTAGTGATAATTTCATGTAGCTAAGCTAAGAATGCATATTATTATGCCAAGTTATGTTTTAGAGTTGGATAACCTATTTTTATAGAATAGAATAGAATAAACTTTATTTCAACTCTAAGACTCATATAGGTTAGAACTAGTAAATAAAACTGAATTATGGTACATGCAACAGGCAACAGTGAACTACATATGGGCAATCCTGATCTGAAATCTGTCAACAATCATATTCATTATTACACATTTTACAGGTGTTAGTTACTTCAAGCAATATAAAAATAAGATTTATGTTTATAGCTAATGAAAAGTAATTCAATAATTACTTTTCATTAGCTATAAACTGGTAGTTACTGACAAACACCATTATTATAGACCTGTTTTGTATTATTTATTTATAATCTATAGTCTAATCTGGGTACTAAAAACTTATGCTAATATACAACACGGAGTGTTATTGTACAAATATGTACATCAACAATATGTAAGCTCACCTCTTTTTCCATAAAGCTAATAGGTTCCATATTACTGAAGCATGAGTTGGGCAGGTCGCCGGGCCTCGAGTACCACTGAACTTTAGCTCTGAAAGGGTTACTGGTATTGCTGCGGTCCTCATACAACGATTCGATTCGTGCCGCATCGCAACCTGCCTCTGTGTCAGGTTCAGCAGCATCAGCGTTTGATATCAGCACATAATCACCAATTTCAGCTATTATATTACCAAATTGGAACTTCCTAGTGGAAAAAATGAGAATTATTAGGTTCGTAATATAAAAACCAATAAAGTTATTTTCAATTGCAGGTTAATTTACTCGTAATGATGGAACGAGGGAGTCAAACTTTGCGGATCATGTATTTCCTCGCTCAACCACGTCACAGTTGTTGGCATAACTCTCTTTCTGGGCATTTTTGATGATTTATCTTGCAAAATAATAAGTTTTCTGTTTTATTCGAGGTTTCTCTGTGTATGTGATCGTACTTTAGTTGCCTTGTCAATTTTCGCGCTAAAAATGTCAACAATATTTTGACTTTTTAAGAGATACGGCGAAACGGAATGGAACCGTTTTACAGGTTGTTAATGCTTTCCGAAAATAATTCTTAAAGCTATAAAGTACTACAATTCATTTGCAGAAGTTTAATTATTAGTAATACGCTTTTTCTTCTACTGATTAAATTAATTTATTCCTTCCACCAATTAAGTGAACCGGTGAGTAGACTGGTGCGTGCAAACAAATGTAAAATTTTGAAGCCATTACATTGGCAAAGTAGCTTATTGAAAAATATTTATTTCCTTACTTTAATTTTAAATTAATTGCTTTTCTTCTAAACCACAATTAACAAAATATAAAAATATTATTCAGTACAGGATAAACTGCTAATATACATATTTTTTATATCTAGTCTTGATATTTGAGGCATTGGTTGCGAGTGGAGTGAAAGTGTAACGTGAACAATCTTCGTAAACACTCCGTAAACTGTCAATTCCATCAAAACGTCAAACTCAAACGTCATAAACACGTGAAGTGAACGTAATTTGTTGGTTATAAATTTTCCAAAATGAAGTCAAAACAAAAGAAAACGCCACAGAAACTGTTATCGGACAAAATAGCAGATGCTTTAACAGTCAAACCGCGAGCTGATATAGAAGATGACCAGGTATTTGGCACAAAACCGAGAACTGTTACGCGCGATGATTTGGGCTCCTCTGATAGCGAAGTTGAAGCGGCAATCAGTGACTTCCGTAAACGAAACGTGGGTTTATTGAGCGAGTTTAGTAAAAAGTATGAGGGGCAAGTCGTATCTCGCAAAGACATTGACGAATCTGGCGAAGAAGACAGTGATTCAGACAATGATGTATCAGATGAGCAAACACCTGAAAAACGTAAACAGGACATGACATTAGACTCAGGCGGCTCGGATTCTGATAACGAACTGTCTACAACAAAAGCTAGTGGACCTAAATCTAATGACGATGACTCCGAGGACTTTTCAGATGCCGAAAGTGAAGATTACAGCATCACACAGTTCCAAAAACAGTTGAATGATGATTCTGAGAATGAGTCTGGTAATGATGATGAAGAAGGTAGTGAAGATGATGACGAAGGAGAAGGATATGACATCAGTCAAATGGAAGAACCATTAAAGGAAAATTTTGAACATGTAAAAAAGCAGAATATTTCTGAAGATGCAAAGAAGGGTATTTCAATAAGAAATCAGCTTTTGTTATGGGAAGGCTTGTTAGAGATGAGGATCCACCTTCAGAGATGTGTGAACACAGCAAACCAGATGCCTTTACCTGAAACATATAAAGATTTGAAGGAAAATGAGGATTTTCTAGAAGAAACAAATGCAACTAAAGCTAATGTTACCACTGTTTTGGATAAGTAAGTTTAATTCTTGATGATAACATTTTTTATTGTTGTTTACATGTTTTATTGTCTGTGTCATTTAGTTATTCATAAAAATATTCCATGATAGTATGAAAATAGAAAACAAGTTTACAGTGTAATAATTAATCCATTTAATTTCTTTTCAGATTACTGTCCCTACAGAATTTACTTTTGAGTAAATATCCAGAAACTAAAACACTTTGTAATAAAAAACATAATAAACACCAACCTGTAACAAAAGTGAGCACAAAAGAAGAGAGTGATGAAGAAATCCCAAGTGATACAGATAATGAAGAGATACCTTCTGATACTGATGCAGAAGAAGAAACTGTAAAAGAAGACAAATCACCTAAAAATAAAAGTAAATCTGCACCAACAAAGAAACGTAAACTGGAGGAATATGAAGCTGACATATCCACTTCCCACAAAGCATTTAAATCATTTAGAGATACTTCGATACAGAAGTGGAATGACAAAACCCGTTTAGCTACAGCCACTAACATAAAAAATGCACCAACAAACACAGTACTACAGCAAATTTCATATATTCTATCAGATAGAGAAAAACTGGTTAGACGCACACAACTTAAAAGGTCAGAATATGACATTATTGGTTACAAAAAGGATATTCCAGAAGAAAATAAGGATGACAGTGATACCGAAGTAAATCCAGTTACAAGAGACCGGAAAGACGATGATGAATATATTTCAGAAATATTTGACGATAGTGACTTCTACCACCAGTTGTTAAGAGAATTAATTGAATGTAAGTCTGCAGATATTTCAGACCCAGTACAGTTGAGTCGTCAATGGATAGCGTTGCAACAAATGAGAAGTAAAATGAAGAGGAAAGTGGATACAAAAGCCACAAAAGGTAGGAAGATTAAGTATGTCGTTCATAATAAGTTGGTGAATTTTATGGCCCCTGAGAAAAGTGCCTCTTGGACGGATGAGAGCAAAAATGAGTTGTATAGTTCTCTATTTGGTAAATTATTTGAACAAAACAATATAGGCTTAAATGCTAATGTAAATGGTTTCAAATTAAAAGATTAATTATATAAGATTTTAAGATCATTTCGCCTTATTATTGCAAACTTCCTGCATATTTACTAACTGGCACACAAGTTATATGCTGTTCTGCTACTTTTTTGAAACACTCGACACAGATAATATAATACTATACGTACACTCGACAAGAATTTATAGTTCTTCAGGTGAAGAGGGAAGCCACCTGTTTTGAAGGCCATTGGGTCAAGGTTTGTCTTTGATAAGTGCTTCAACAAGGTTAGAACTGGGGGTCTACCACGTAACTAAGGTGGTATTGGCTATGAATGGCATTCTGGCACGGTATTTCAAGATGAAATTTGAGTTCCTTATGTTCGAGCTACTATGCAAATATTTCTTGATCATGACTTTCGGGACTGATTATTATGACCGGAAATATTTTACACGGTAGCTCGTAACTTCTAACACAATTAATTTTGTCTTCAACTTCATTGCCAGAATGGTTATCCATTACTACCAGGGTTACGCGGTAGTCCCCCTCTATCAGTGTATCCAGTGTCGGATTAAGCAAGCGCGTGGCCCGTAGCAAATTCTATAGAGGGCCCCTATACATAAAGTGATTTTTTGTAGAACTTGTGAGTTTACCTATGAAATTGTGTGTTTTATTTTCGCCAACAAAATAATCGGTTACCGATTGTCTGACATGGATAATCTTAGTCGAAAAACAGGTGTTCACGTTTTTGTGACATCAAGTAAATTTAATATACCACGTCTAAGAGGTTCCACTCAAAAAATTCCGCTCAGACGGAGGTGAGTTTGGATATGCAGGGCCCCCTTTTGCGCGGGGCCCGTAGCAATTGCTACCCATGTTACGTGGTTACTCCGGCACTGAGTGTATCTATCCTTGTCCATAGAAAGAATTTGTAGCTAATGCACACTCATGTATACAGGTATGTAAAAGTTTCGCGAGAATAATACCTATCTTGAACTAGTATGACAGAGGCTTTATCTGTTCTGAAATTTATGCACGTGTTTTTATTTATCTCTCAACAATTATGCAATGTTTAAATGAAATACAATAAAGTTTACTTAGAAACTTGAAAATATTTTAGTACAATTTATTATCTGCCCTTTAACATTATCTAGTTTTATTATGAATTCTACGTAATTATTATTTAGAATAGAACGTATCAAATTAAAAGTTAAAACTAAGAAGGTTTTACTTAGTATAGTTGGTTTAAACATTGAGCTTCAAAGATCCCGACTTGCTTGAAATATCATACTATGAATTACGGCCAAGGGTTCAAAGCCCGACGTAACTATTATTAATTATATGTACAAGTAAATAATCTGTGGTCCGACGATTTCTGCCCACTTTTCTGTTAGAATCGTAAAAAAAAATCTAAGGCGACGTGACGTGAAGCTGCATAGGTACCTACCCAGTTACTGTTTAGCGATTAGGTACCTACAACAGTAAGTAACGGTAAGCGTCGGTATGTAGTGTTGCAAAAGTTCCTATGACTTGGCTCCACAGCGGCAAAAGCCACTTTATCAACCTACAAAGATTCTAATCAAGAATTAATTATCTCGACTTTATTCTCCGAAATGTATGAAATAACTGTAGACAGAGAGATGTAATCCTAGATATTGTCAAAACTGGATAATATCTAGGTACTAATTAGGTAGGTACCTACTGAGTTTTTCATTGCAGAAAAACCTATTTATGTTTATAAAATATGAAACTGAAACCAGAAAACAAGCGTTTCCGGGAGCGTTGCGTAAATACCTTCGTCCACCACTTGTCGGCGGCTGAGCGTGATTGACACGTGCGCACGCGCCGCCCTTGTGTTCATGCCGCGGTTCTTTGTGGCACAGCGATACTGCCTATCAGTCTGGAGCGGATAATTTTCATGAAACGGACTATGGACCGGATTGAGTCATTGTGACTTTCATCTGTAATGTTTGGGTTTCTTCCTTTTATTGCGCGTGATCCTTATCTGAAGACAGTAGGCACCTATAAAACATGATTCGCAATAATTATGCTAATTACCTACCTTATGCGCATACTATATGAGATAGAAATCTTATATAATTTTTTTCATTCTGTAGTTCTTCATAGATTTTGGTTTTTCAGTCAGTCCTCCGTAGGCACTGACTGAAAACCCAAAAACCTACGGAGGTATCTGCTGCTATTAGCCACCGAGATAGTCCTTATGGGGTACAAAGAAAGAACCTCCATGAGTGAGAAGATACTTGAGATCGTCGGGCGCATCCTGGGCAGTTAGCCTCGCTAACACCAGCTAATCGGCTAATCTTTCCACCACGGCATAGGCAATATGAGAGATCGTGTCGACATGACATAAGAAATTAGTGAAATTAACGGTAAAAAGAAAAACACAGCAGTCTGCAGGTTGACAGACCTCAAGACAAGATGTACTTATCCAAACTTTGTAACCACATCCAATTATTTAGATGGTACTTAGGCCTAAAATTAAAAGATCATAACATTCTTACTATGGCCTGAACTGTATTTTATTTTCATTACGGCATTAAATTTCCTTATAAAGAGAATAAAAGTACTAACTTTTTTTTTAAAAAAAAAAAACGTTGCCCCACACTAGGAATGATTCCTGTATCGTGGGTGCGTTTACAAACACATATTTTCACATACACAAATACCCAGACCCGAAACAATTATCTGTAGATCATACAAATATTTGATCCGTGCGGGGATCGAACCCGCGACACTTAGCGCAGAAAGCTCGTCGAAAGTCGTCATGTCGTAACAGTGCATTGTAAAATTTTCTTTTCACACGTCGTGTTCAGACAAATTACGGATCGTCCAGTTTCCCGCTTGGCCTCAGCGTACTATCAGTTTCGAGGGGCGAGTTCACGCGAGGGTTATCATCTCATCACATAAACAAGACATTATTATGTGTATCTGTCTCTATCTTCAAGTAAAGCACTTAATTTTTTGAGATTTCATAATAAATACAACTGTTAATTAGAAAATCAAAAATTGTGAGTGAACTTTCGACCTACGAAGTTGAATCCGTCTGAGACGAGCAACTTGGGATTAAATGAGTTAGCAATACTCTCTAATCGCTACCAGGAATTGTTCGTGTTTTAACCTCGATTTATCAGCTATCTCGGGTCACAACAATTAATGTGTAGTAGGTGAATCTGTTTGTTATTGAAGCAATATTTAGGTACATACGACAGTTTATTGAAGCTGTCTTTATGTGGTTTATGACCAGCTTTCAATAGTAGTCTACTGCAAGCTGTTAATTGCCTACTAGCTGAAGTGATGATATACGTATTGAGTGTGAATTTTAAATTATACTTTACTTAAGTAACATATTATATATATGTGAAGAATAGAAAACTACATTTGTAAAGATATTTTATTAGATATAACTATAATATTTGACAGACAATATTCTTCATTTATTTTTCTATATTTTTAAACTATTCCATGCTAATAGAGTCGATTATTAGCATACACGACCTCTTTTCACCCTCTCTACTTTTAAGGATGGAGACCTGAGTCCAGCTTTATCACTGAGGTATCTTAACTTTGGTCCAAAAAGTGGTTTAGTCAACATATCTGCAGTCTGCTCTTGAGTTGACACTTGCTTTACAACCACCTCTCCATTTTTAGTACACTCTCTTATATAGAAATGCTTCAGCTTAATATGCTTAGTTCTTTTGTGATATTCATATGGCGGATTGTAAGCTAATTTGATTGCGGAATCGTTATCGACATTCAATTCTGGCATACCCTCTAATATTGTAAGTTCTGACAAAAGCGTTTTCAACCAAATAATTTCTTGCACTGTTTCGGTTGCTGCCACAAGCTCGGCTTCTGTTGAAGATACCGCTACAGTTGCTTGTTTTTGACTCTTCCACGAAACAGCCCCATTGTACAGACAAATATATCCTGTAGTAGAGTGGCCTGTCTTTTGATCACCACCGAGATCAGCATCACTAAAGCTTATAATATTATTCTGACCAGTGTTTCTGAAAGACAATTGTTGGTCTGCAGTTCCTTTTAGGTATCGTAAGATACGTTTTACTTTCATAATGTCTTTCTTGGTTGGTTTTTCCAGACTTCTGGATGCGATTCCAACAGCATAGGCTATGTCTGGTCTAGTTGCAACCATCAAGTATGCTAAGGCTCCTACTGCCTGGCGGTATGGAAACATAATTTCTTCCGTATCATCCTCTACATCACAGTCTTTAAGAGCCGGTGTCGGAACTGGCTTACAATTTGTCATACCAAACTTTTCTAGCGTCTTTTTTATATAAGATTTCTGGCATAAGTGTATTGCACCATCTTCCGTTCTGTCTATTTCTAGACCAAGAAAATAAGTGGCTGGTTTAGTGGTTATCTTAAAACGACTTTTAAGCTCTTCGATGAACTCTTTTCCAGCTTTATCGTCGGTAGATGCCACTAAACCATCGTCTACATAAAGTGCTATCAACACTTTTGTTGCTTTTCGGTTTCTTATATATAAACAGGGGTCTGCGCTGCTCTGATTGAATCCATCTTGAATTAGGAACTCATGTATACAAGTGTTCCAGCAGCGAGGAGCTTGTTTCAACCCATAAAGGCTTCGGTTCAGTCTACAAACCCTTTGTGTACCATCATTATAACCTTCGGGTTGTTTCATGTAGATCTCTTCCATTACTCTTCCATTAAGAAAAGCAGTAGATACGTCAAATTGACTTAAAATCAGGTTTTCTTTTACTGTCACTCCTAGAAGAGCTCTAACTGTACTTAAACGCACTACCGGACTAAAGGTTTTATCAAAATCGATTCCTGGCTTTTGTGAAAAACCTTTAATTACAAGTCTTGCCTTGTATCGTTCAATAGACCCATCCGGGTTCGGTTTTATTTTAAAAATCCATTTACAAGGTAATGCTTTTCTGTTCCTAGGAAGATTTACTAAATCCCACGTTTTATTTTCATTCAGCGAACTTATTTCATTGAGCATAGCTTCAAGCCATTTTTCTTTTTCAGTGCTCTTCATTGCCTCTTTGAACGTCTCTGGTTCTTTTGGACTGTTCTCATCGATGGCTGCCATAACAAAGTCTTGAAACCTTTGTGGAGGTACTATTCTCGACCTATCTCTAAGACTTCGTCTATTTTCATCACTATCTCCTATGGCTATTTCTTCAAGATTGACTTCAGTTTCGTTTCCAGAGTTATTTGTTTCTTCTGTAGACTCAAAATCACTTTCGTCAGTTTCAACTTGATTGTCAATATTTTCAGTCACTCGAGTTAGGGGTGTCGATATTTGAGGTACAGGTTGAGATCGATTTTCTGTGAGATTTATATCTATATGTCTCTTTCCTTCTAGTTTTTCTTCTTGGGTTGTAAATTCTAGTACTTCTGAGTTAATATCATCTTCATAGAACATCTTCTTGTCAATTACTTTGACATCTTTTGTTGTGAAGATTTTGTTTTTGGATGGTACCCAAATTCTAAATGCTTTGGAAATTTCGGAATACCCTGCAAACATGCCTGGAATGGCTTTAGAAGCAAATTTATGGTTTTTATTTCCTTTGATTAATACAAATGTTTTAGTACCAAAAGGATAGAGATGATTTATGCACGGCTTTCTGCCCACCCATTTTTCAAAAGGTGTCAGTCTACCAATACTTTTATTTATGCTTCTATTTGAAAGATAATTTGCAGTGTAGATGGCCTCACCCCATAGCTTCATGGGTGCTTTCGCTTCAATCAACATGCTTCTGGCCTTTTCAACTAGTGTTCTATTTTTCCGTTCTGCTACCCCATTTTGATGAGGCGTATGCCATGTTGTTTTAGAAAATTATCAAATGCAGTATTGCAAAACTCGGTACCATTGTCTGATTGAAGGCATTTAATCTTTAATTCTGTGTAGGTCTCTACTTCTTCTTTATATTCCTTAAATTTTTCCAGAACTTCACTCTTATATTTTATAAAATATACTTTTGAGTATCGGCTGTAATCATCAGTAAATATAACAAAATATCTACGATTTCCGAGTGTAGGTGTTTGGATTGGTCCACATACATCAGTGTGAACAATCTCTAACCTCTGTGTTGTACGTGGCACCGTACTTGGTTCACCTTTTCTACTCGTTTTCATCTTAGCCTGAATGCAAATTTCACAGTTTCCGATAGTTTCATTATAATCAAACTTAAGCCCTTTTAAGCTTTCGTTCTTGAGAGCATATTTCATATCTGCTTCGTTCATGTGGCCTAATTTAGAGTGCCACAGTAGAATGTCTTTTCCATAACTATCACTTGCAGCTTTAGATTTTTCTACTAATTTTGTACTGACATAGTATAATCCGTCATTGGCTCGTTCAGCGACCATAGTGACACGATTATTAAAATTCGGGTCCTTCACTGTTGCTTTATTTTTATTGAAAGTAATAGTACAGCCTGCATCTGCTATTTTTCCAACAGATAACAGGTTTGCAGCTAAATTAGGAACAAACAGTGTATCCTTTAGAACTGTATCTCCATTTTTATGAATGATACTTGCCTTGCCTCTGCCATTTATCTGTTCGGTATGATCTGCTGATGCTAATCTAAGCTTTTCTGTTATTTTTGTAACATCATCAAAGTTCTCTTCTTGATATGTCATGTGACTTGTACATCCACTATCCAAAATCCATGCATTACGACGTGAATTTTGACTTAGATAACATGTGGCAACGTGATTTGCCTCGTTTTTATTTCTTTTTGGTTTATTGTTATATCTTTTTGTTTTGTTCCAGCAATCTTTAGTATTGTGGCCTTTTTTCTTGCAATGTTTACAAAATTTTGCGTAGAATGTCTCCTCATTCTCATTTTTACTACAGCTTGGTAATGGTTCGTTATTTCCTTTATTACGAGCGTCATACTCTTCGATGATTTTTATTTTAAGTTGCTCTGGAGTAGGCAATGTATCTCTAGATTCAATTGCAACACGAAAATTTTCATATGCTGATGACAAACTATACAGCATCATGATTGATAACAATTCTTTATTAATAGAAATTTCTAGATCTTCTAGTTTATCAACAACGTCTAAAAACTTATTAAGATGTTCTCTTATATCACCATTATCTTCTAATTTAGCGAGTATGAGTTGCTTAAGAAGTGAAGCTTTTCTGGCAGGACCTCTGCTGGCGTATATATCTTTTAATTTTTGCCAAATATCCTTTGCAGTTTTGCAATTTTTTACCTGTTTCAATTCCGGTGGAGAAATGAGTAATATTAACTCTGATTTGCAGAGTTCTTCACCTTCAGCATCATCTGTAAGAGTATTCTCTACGTGTTTCCATAGTTTGCATTTTACTAGAACTGCCTTTGCTTGAATAACCCAAGTTTCATAATTTTCTTTTGTTAAAGCTTCAATTTTTGTATGAATTGCATTTACCATTTTGTTCTTGGGTTTTATATTAGAACCACGCTCTGCTACCATGTGAAGAATAGAAAACTACATTTGTAAAGATATTTTATTAGATATAACTATAATATTTGACAGACAATATTCTTCATTTATTTTTCTATATTTTTAAACTATTCCATGCTAATAGAGTCGATTATTAGCATACACGACCTGTTTTCAATATATATAGATAGAGTATTATAGAAATAGCTAGTTTTATCCTTTTCCATA
Source organism: Shargacucullia verbasci (assembly GCA_947562105.1). NCBI lineage: Eukaryota > Metazoa > Arthropoda > Insecta > Lepidoptera > Noctuidae > Shargacucullia > Shargacucullia verbasci. The sequence goes on along the minus strand of OX387297.1, from coordinate 3,647,349 downwards.
TACATTGTTTAACTATTGTGTCTGTAGTGGACAAGGAATCTGTTAATATGTCTCGGAGTCCTACAGCTGCCATGGCAGGCAGATAATAATGGATTGTAGATATGGAATGTACAGCACTACAACACGGTTTATTTTTAGGAAATATACGAGTAACTACTTCATTAAAATAGCAATAGTCATAGATTTAAATGAGTACACGTCTACGCCTAATATATGTATATATTAGATATATGTATGTAAACTTTACTAAAAATTCACTCAGTAAAAGTACGATATATTAGAATCTCCATTGGTTAAAATATCTTTCTAATTATGTCCTAAAACAACACTTGTTAGAATTAGCGCTTCAAAGACTAATATTTAGTTATATAGCGGATTAAAGAGAAGTATAACAATAGCATCCACGAGTAGATACTAAAAAGCTTTATTAAGTACTTAGTACCAAATTGTTGGTTAAAAATAATTTTACAATCACTCCTGGAATAAGCCTCCCACGATTCCTCAGAATTTCGATACTTGAGCTACCTAATTATGAGTTAATGACGGGAGATCGAGACGTTCTTGTGACTTTGGAGAGTTTCCATAACCTTTAGATGGAAATTCAAATGCCTTTGGTGCAACTGAATTATCCAATTATATAAACTACTTATTTCTTTTAAAAACGATGGCTACAGGTAGTACATAATACCTGCACAAATATTTTAATATATAGAAGGGTTATATCACAATCAGATCCAGCAAGTCCTCTCTTGTCTGCCCCCCAGCAACGCCCTAAGCCGAGGTTCGAGTCCCACTATGGGACACCCTTAGCAGTGTTGCTTAGTATTATTTAATTTGCTCGGCTGGAGGCCCTTCTGGTCTCGCCATTTGCCCGGTTAAGCAGTAAAAGCTCCCTAAGCTAACGGCGAGAGACAACTCAAAAAAAAAAAAAAAAAAGAAGGGTTATTCGGCAATACCTATAAAAATATATAAAATGTAACTAGACAAGTGAATTATGGGAGTCAAATAACAAGGGCATTAAGTCATAAAAGAAAAACTCTGTTGTTAGCACTTTTTATACAAGACATCAAAGAGTTAGGCACTGGAACGATACTATATTATATGAGTAAGATTATATATAGTCGAAATACAAATGAAATATTTACAATGTTATTAAAATCATTCTGCTTCAATACTCTAGAGTATGGTCTAAAATAACGGCTAACGTCCAGGGTTAGATTCGAGAAAAGTGTTTTAGAGGTTTTTTGTACGGAAATTCTTAGTATTAGCCTGGAGTTTATAATTATATTATATGGAAGATGTTAATAGGATTAACTTATATTACATGAGATTCAATAACGGCACAGGTGACATGTGGCCCCAGAGCTGCCAAGCCCTTCGGTGAATACAGGCGACTTCAGGCTACAGATGGTTTAGTTATAGATTTATTATAATAAAATTAACCTTATTCTATGATTGGCGGCTGGTTTGTGTAGAGGCTTAGGTATTTGTCTGTGATTAGATTTTAATAATAGCTATTGATGATTAAAATTCTATGGTAATAAAGAATGGAGAAAGTCAAATATATGCATAGTTAGAAAACAGATAAAGCAATAGATTTTGTCAATTGCTTTTTTATAAGTTTATGATGATTTACACATAACATAACATAGCATCACACCTGTATTCCCCGAAGGGTTAGGCAGGGGTTTCATAATCCATGCGGGGAAACCGCGGGCGGAAGCTAGTGTAAAATAAAAAACTGTTCTATTGTAACTGACCCTAGTAACAAATGACAAACAATAACCGCGTTTTAATTGCAGTGTCGTGTTCAGAAACTATCGGATTGTCCCTTTCAGGGATTTGAATGGCAACAATATAACTACTTAAGGCAACTAACTGTCTGTGAAGTACCTAGTTAGTGAAATCCACTTGATGTGGATACTAACTGAACGTAGAGTTTTTGTCTGAAGGTTCTTTGCTAAGTTTGGATATGTATGATTTTACATTGTATTATTTTGTCTATAACTACATATATCACATACTTATGTTTTGAAATGATCAACCTGTAAACATTTGAATATTTTCCTAATAACCGCTACAATGTACCACTTAGAAAAAATATTTGTATGGTCTACAATTCTACAATAGTTGCACCGGGTTTGGAGATATATGTTTGTATACATATAAGTACGGTATACGAGAAAGTCTAGTGTGATGTGTGACCTTTGATTTTATGTAATCCTCATAATCTGCGAAGAGGCCCGTGCCCACCTGTGGGGCAGTTAGGGTTGAATGATACTTGTTCTATTTGTTGATCTAACAAGTATCATTCAATTCCAGCATCAATAGAACACTCGAACTTCTCAAAACATATGTGATGAAACCAATAACTTTGTAATTAACTCCTATATTGCTATGTGTCATACTGGCCTTTCATAAACTATATTACTAAAATGACGCATAAGGTTTTCTCGGAAAAGTTTCAAACTTCTTAGAATGATCTTTCTTTCCGTATCTAAAATATTATAGTTCTTATTGCAGATGCTATTAATAGTTGTTTTAATATTTGATTAATTTATTTGCAAAATATAGGGTTTATCTGTGCGTTATGTCTTTTAAATATGTAGGTATTTATTACGGGCTTCCATCTTTGCGAGGCACAAGGCGTAAGTGTTTGTGTACATATATGATATTTGTTAACTCGTAGGTAGCAGAAAATCTTGAGAAAAAGCCTATCAATTCGATAATCTGCGAACGGTCACCGGCGCTTTCAAACCTACCTATCTACCAAACCTAACCTAGATTTTCTTTTGTGTTAACAGACAGCAGAAAAACAGTCCTTATTTTTGTATCAATCAGTTCCCTATCTAGATGTCCGAATCTTGCCCTTGCTTCTTACTAAACCCTCTAGTACGCACAAACAAATAAACACTTAACGTTAGTAGAAATAAAAAAGTGCAGACACCTTTGCAGCACTCATCATTAAAACGGACGTGTTTACGAAGAGCTTAACGAGTGAAACAATTGACGACAACGGGGTGTCCTGCGGGACGCGCGGTGTGAAATATAGGCGGGAGCGGAGAAAGTGTTGCCATCATTATAATTAATCCGGCAAAAGGCGACTGGTTAATGTAGACTCAGGCGGTTGACACCATTGTCAAAACTACTGTATTTGTGATTGTGAAATTTGTTAAAATTTCTTTTTGCGCTAAAATAAATTTGCTGCTTATGGTTATTTTACGATCTCAATCATCTTTTAGGACACTAATGAGAGTGACGTCCTTGTTTGCGTTAACATAATAATAAACTTCAATGAAACAATTTTTTCTTTTTTTTTTAACCTGTAACGTATTTCTTGCAGGGTTGGGTGAAAGTGTAGGTACTAATTAAATTAATTAAACATATTTTAAGTGGCGAACTTAATGCCTTCAATAGTCACAGTACCAGATACCGTGCTGCTAGGTACTGAGATTTTTTGTACAGAAAAGTCAATAACACTTTGGCCGATACGGGAATCGAAGTCCCTTACCTTAAGTTTAGTAGTCGCGCTTGTGACCAATTTCAAATTGCGGACTACTATTGAAATTTTTTCGACGATTTAAACCTAGTGAAAATTACCTACATAGACGGTTATAAAAATTACAAATCAATATATTTGATTTTGGAAGCAATGTATTATTACGAGAAAAAAGAGCGCATACGCAAACGGTGAACCTGGCCTGGACTCAGCTCATCTGCTGCTGTTCGACGACATTTGAGATGGAAATAAAAAACCCAACCCGCTTTAGTACCCCAGGCGAGGAGAACCTATAATTTTTATTAAAAATGTATTTATTCTATGATGGCTCTACGTCTCTTGCTACGAGCTACGGTGAAAATTTGTGGTCAAAAATTTACATTAAAGCCAAAGTCAACGTTTTTCAACTTTATAGATCTTTACTGACTCATTACATTTCGAAATCTAGGTGCAGGTAAGTCTAAGTTGTTTAATTTATTATTTATATACGTGCAGTAATAATGATGAAAAAATGTACTGCATTTTACATAAAGTAGGTAATAAAAATACGAAAAGACACCGAATGTATCAACTGACTTTTTTAAATACTACGAATAAAATTATATTTGAAACATTAATATAAAAAAAAACATAATAGTATAAACATATATACATACCTATGATAATAATGAACGCTCGCGCTCACACTTTGCGTCGCGTCCAAGTACTTCTGAGATAACATCTGGGCGGGCCGCCCGCCCGACAACGCTACCAGTAGCAAGACCGCGCGCGTACGAAACAAACGTATACAACACACATCACAATCACCGCATATCATCATCACGGATCATCACCAGTGATTACACATAAACGATCATCGAATTAATCGACTATTGGAGGTAAAAGTGACGATGTGTTTCTAAAATTAAAAGTGATAGTGAAGTGCTGATTGATTAGAAAAAAAGTTTGGATGTAAAAACTTTTTGTAAGTATTTACTTTGTCTTTTTGTTTTAAAATTGGAATGCTTTTATCGGGAGTAGTGCCTTTAATTATTTAATAGAAGACAATTTTAGATAGTGTGGAGGTTTCAAGTTTATTAAAATAAAATAATAAAATATGTATATTAATGATGGGTCAATTTTGTCACCAAAAATATACTAGGCTAAACTGAAATTGAAAAAAAAAAAAAAACGAATATTTTAAACAATAAGAAGAACATGGATAAATGATTTTAATCCGCAGATTTTTAATCAGACAAAACAAATTTCAACTCAGTGCGACGTTGACATTTGCAGATAACTTCAATAAACTCCGATTATTAAACACTGTACCATTTAATTTTAAACTAATTGCCAGACGAGAGATATTTATACTCTCTCCTATAAACAAACGATAATAAGTCAATTGTCAAACATGTTGGCACAACACGCGTTCTTTCGCTTATTAGTTCATTACCAACCGCTAACAATATTATTGAGATACACATGGTGATAAATTATTATACGTACTATGACGAAAAAATTTTAGTTTTGAAGATAATCAAATTAGTTTAATTAAGTTATTAAATTTTATTATTTGATGCATTTTGCATCTACATACCTATAACATTTTTCGGGATTCTCTTTTTTCAGATGGATTTAATTTTAATATATGTAATTTTTCTGTACGTGTGTTTGTCTCCTAACTCCTCCTAAACGTGTGGACTGATTTGGATGGAAATTTTGTGTGTAGGTATATTTCAATAGGTTCCTGAATGGTTTGAAAACACAACTGAACCCGGTAGGTGGCGCTGCGATCGAGTTCTAAAACAGGTCCGGGCAGAACAACGTCAGTCGGGTCCGCTAGTATAATATATTTTTTACTATAATCAAGAGACATCATCAATTTATGGTTTGTCTGAGTTTTTCAGCTCGCTGTAAGTGAGGCATTAAATCAAAAAGTTGGCACTGGTTATAATTCTGATTAACACGTTATCATTACATTATCGTTATGTATTTTATCGTTACTGTAATCCTGATGCTAATAGGCAAGTGCGATGTTAATATAAAATATTTTCGTCTACAAAATATTACGTCAAATCATTTCGGTGGTTTGACCCTGCTCCCGTTGTCGTTATTATTCATCATCAACATGTTTGCTATTATTGTTTTAATGTTCAGAATTGATACAGAAATCATTTTATAGATCAATAGGTTTCATTATATTGCGCAGTGAAAAGGATCTATGCGTTGTGCGTTTGCATTGTATTCGAATGCATTGGGTTATTAACGGCGTTTGTATATAGACTGTGTGGTGTATGAAGAATGGCATGTCTAATTATGATTTAATGATGACCTACTTATTTTTATATAGTACTATTAGATTGTTAGGGTTTTTTTTTCACACTTCAATTTCTCCTGTGTCGTAGGTACTCACCCAGATCAGGAGCTAACTGTAGGTCATAAAAGATCACGCCCACCATATGGTGTCGAGGCGGATCACCGTGGTGAGTTTAGCTGGTAGGAGTCCGACACACCCCTCCGCCCTCCCCAGGCGGAGGATAGCCCATGATGGGTTCTCACCACGTTAATCAAAAAAAAAAAAAAAAAAAGGTCATAAAAGATTATACTCGTGACACGTAGTGCAGAAAGCCAATCGTTTAGCCACTAAGCCAATTTGGGGCGCTATAAGAATTCATATTTTTATTCATGGTCCTATATCCTTGCTTTGATGGGCTCTATTAAGTGAAAGTAGGGATGTGCATTGAAGTATGGCTAAAACCGGTTGATGTGCAATGAATTAATGTTCATATTAAATCTCCTGTTAACCCTTGTACTGTAAATATATATTAATCCTAATATTCATAATAATATTGAGAAAGAGAAATATATGTACATTTATCGATATTCCAAAGCGAATTTTTAAAGTTGTAGTGATTGTATGTATCTATATATATAGAGTATATTGCGGGCACATAAAATGAATCGAATTTTAAAATTGTACTGTCGTATATGTACCACATCATTTGACGCCAACTGTACCTAAGACGCTTAACCCGGGATTACAGTAAGGTTCTTTGGCTAAACCTACTCAGGCTGTAAAGTTTTTTTTTAATATGTTAAATATACAGCGCATTTTCCGTGTATTTAATTAATGGTTTAATACCTAGTCTCTTTCTTCCCTTGGGTGTTCTAAGAAGCAAATAAATGATTATATCCGGAGTTAGCGACGGCAAACAGTTCTGAGGGTTTCTCAACGTCGATCGTATTAACAGAAATGTATAAGAGAATCGTGCGCGCGCATTTGAGTGAACCCGTGTCATTATTTTCATATATTTTTGGGTTCGTTATCTATGTAGGTTACATTTAATTTTTTTATCTAGACATATGAAGACTGTATGGATGGAGAATATTATATACTTATAATTAAATAGTATTAAGAATAACGTAGTCTTGAGCGCTATATAGTTAACTAGCTTGTGCCCGCGACTTCGTCCGCATGATCTACATAATTATATATAATTTATATCCTATAGCACTCGGCGATAATCTAGCTATATATAGGTGAAATAATTTCCAGATTCGGATCATTCGTTCCGGAGATTACTCCCTACATACAAACAAACAAATTTTATCTCGTTATAATATTAGTATAGACTACACCCCTACTCAATAACCAGTGAAATGACTCGGTATTTACTGACCCTATATATACCTACAGTTTAACGATACCCCGAATAATAACCATCACACCGAAAGCTTACCCAAGTTTATGAAACTATAAATTAAATAACGGTGAAATTTCATTATACCTTTTCGATGTAAACACTTTGATTTGTTGTGTTTAGGTATGTATACAGGGTGACCCGGAAAGTAGTGTCAAGCGGAAGTTCTGCATTCTTATAGGTACCCGAATCACCCCCATTGTATGTTCCGCGATATTTGTTGGTTTTCTAGTTACGAATTATTTTCACGTTTTTAATCAAACTCTGTTTTCGTAACCTTTTTTGATTCTCATAACGTGAATAATTGGGGTGACTCGGGTATCTCTAAGGGTGCTCTACCTCATGACTTGCGCTTGACACTATTTTCTGGGACACCCTGTATATTATGTTTGAAGATATATTGATTAACTGGAAATTGAAAAAGTTGAACAAGTCTTGATCCTTGATAATGGAGCCGTCACGATTGTACCGGGTTTCTTAATCTGGTGATGAAACGGCGATGTTTGAAACTTTAAGTGTTTAAAGTATAAATTGTCGAAGTTTGAAGTAAAATCGATTGTTTCGATAATAGACTTTTTAATTGAACGATGTTGTAAAGCTGTTTGTTTATTGTTTGAATTGAATATAAATTCGTTAGAAGATATTAGTCGGTTCTTGGTAACCGCCTGTTTCAATCACAGCCTTTGAAGAAAAATTTCCGTAGATATTTCCATATTGACGGCACGGTTGACTTAGTGGTTTGGCCATCGACTGCTACGTCACGTTTCGCGAGTTCGATTACAATACTTATTTTTCTTAAATATGTTGCAAGTTATGTTAAATATATCAACATTAACAAAATATTATTGTAAATTTTGAGTAGTCTATGGAAATACATTGACAATCACACAGCCAATTCTCGCGCCTTTCGACATTAGTCTCAATAAGAGACAATATTTTATTCTATAGAAATAGTCACTAAAATCTCGAATCCGATCACCAGTTGCATATCAAGCTATCTGTAATGTGATATTATGAAAATCCGGAAAAAGGCAGGCGAGTGAGATCTTACATGTTTATTTTTCAATATGAACTCTAATACTGCGAGAATAGCTCCCAGATTCCTAATGTATCGTCGTTTGAGTGTCATATTATCCGTCTCCCTCTTGACCTTGCATCGACAGATAACAAACTGATACACTTTGTTTTTTATTACCGGGTCATCTTCGGACGTAATTATTATGATTGATTTATGTTAACAAGTACCAATTTCATTCAAGTTTAGATTTACATATATGAAGTTATTACGCCTGTATTTTCCGAAGGATTAAGCAGATGTTTACGGCTGTGAACCCACATTTCACCGATACCATCTTCCAAACTCCGGGCGGTTAATGTCAATTTTCTAGCGAAAAACATAATAACACTTTGCCCGATCTAGGTATCGAACTCGGCACGTCACACACACGACCGTTAGACCAATGAGGCGGAATGAAGATACATAAATAAAAAAAGAGGTCGTTACTTTACTTTCAAAAGGTTTTAAAGTTGTTAAAATAAAACTTATGAAAAAAAAAAACACATTTATCAACAAAGTATTTAAGTATAAAATGTTTTTATGTGTGAAACTTTGAAGATACAAATACTTAAACAAAAATGTTCAAAATAAATATGTTCTAAAGGTATCGACCAACTGAGGCTTGTCATTCACCTATTAGACGCTGTTTCACGCGTTCGAACAGCTAAGAAACAATATTTCTCATTCGCTTCAATATTTTGTATTTTATTCGCATCACTGACGTTGTCAATATCACGCATGAGTGGATGTGTTGCTTTATGTCTTCTACGGAATGTATCAAAATTCGAAGAATACGCGAGAAGAGATTTTCATTGAATATCATTGGGATCATTTGAGACTGGTTCTTGATCCCTAAAATACGTGGAAAATAAATATTTATATGTTCAATAAGAGCAAATATAAATAAGTAGATAACGCTGTGATAATTCGTAATAAATAATATTTTTTTGATTCTTCATCTAAAAAGTGAATGTGCCTTGGATAGGTTTATTTGTAAGTATACCTGACCCGACAGACGTTCACCCATCTAAATTACAATTTTGTTTGTGAATTATATGTTGAGTTTATTTAAAAATTCATAGAAAAAAGCATTATCAGTTTTGCTGATTTTCTTTCCCTAAAAACCTTTATCAGATATTAAAAAAATATAAAAAAAAAAAATGCCGAATCCATCCAGCTGTTTTCAAGTATTAGGTTTACCAACGAACAGCATTTAATTTTCTTTCATATAGATAAAACTATTCTGTTCCTAGTTCTATCCTGAATTTTGATAAAAAGTAAAATACATATCGATGCCTATCAGCCAAAAAGGGATAAACGTCACTTTACAAACTTTACAGGAGATTAATTCAAAGTTCGAAACTTTGCTTTACTATAGCTTCTTGTAATCTTGAAATTTTACCCACATTTTTAGCTTCAAACCAACCCAGTTCATACAAGAAAATAACTTTTTTATTAAACACCCATAATAAAAAATGCAAATAACGAAATCAGATTTTATTGTAAAATCCCTAGGGATACCACGAAATGTTATTGCTCTTCTCTAGCTGTTGCTTATCTTTTTTTTAAAACGTTGCCCGATACTTGGATTTCTCTTGTATCGTCGGTACATGTCGGTCACGTTACATAGTCACATACAGACATAATCAGATCCGAAACGGCTATTTGTAAATCATACAAATATTTGTTCCGTGCAGAAATCAAACCCGCGACGCCTAGCGCAGAAAGCACAAATCACTTAGCCACTGCGCCAACCGTGCCGTCACACATCTTTACAACTTGCACTTTGAACTTATCTTTGCATAGAATAAAAAAATATTGATGTTTGCAACATTGGTCCAGTGGTCGCAGTGAGGCAGGATATAGCTGCGATGGTATGTTATGTTGTTTACTATAAGTCCTAAGTCCCACCTATCAACGAAACTCCAAAGCATTCTCGATTTACGTATAATATCAAAGGAGGAAAAGGGATTTGCTGGAGTTGTGTCGCTTCTGAATATCTTAGTTTGAAATTGAAAATATGTAAATTGTTTTTAAGTTCAATGATCATGTGTGTTGATGCAGTTGACTGAGTTCCGGGCGTGAAATGAGGTTGTATAATGAAATCATTCTATAACTTTACCGCAAATATTTATATAAGTACCAATATTGTCTACTGGAAAAAAAAAGTTTGACTACAACTTCAAAAAGGAGTTTCTATCCGATTAGGTTTAGGTACTCCTTAAGCACGCAATTACTGGGTGTCATTGATACTGGAAGGTAAGACTGGTTGGCAGACTTTTTTGAGCTGCTGATACCTCAGAACAATTTATTGTTCTGAAGCTGATACCCATAACGGCTGTCATAGATATTCGTATGACACCCGGGACTAATTGCACACTTTTCGAGGCACGGAGGCATTTTGGTGTGGAAAACGGTCACCCATCCAAGGACTGACCGCAGCAACTGCTACGTAACGTCGCAGAACGACTGATTTGAAACCTCTCAGCGTGCGTAAATGTGTAGTAGTAGGTAGTAGTAAATAGGTAGTAACTAATGTAACTTTTAACTTAAAGAAGTAATTTCGGATATTTTTGGACCTTTTGTCGGTTTATTTTTGACGCTTTATCCTTTGAGGTTCAAAGCTTTTATACGTACTTTGTGACCTAAAATACACCGTAAAAGCTCTTTTTGAAGGTCTCAATGACAAGAAAACGTGCGGCAAAGATCCATCATAAATTGAACGTATTTAATTTCCTGTGATGTGTCGATAGGTGACGTCATTCCACGTTGGCCACAAATGTAGCGTGACGTAGATAAACGTCAGGTAAAAATTCATTACGCAGATTAAATTTTGATTGAGAGAAATGATAATCTTGTTGACTTGCAGCTGATAGGATGATGAAGAACAGAATAATAATAAATTATGCCCATTATTGTCCAACTGCTGGGGATGGTCCTCTGCATAGAGTCACAGATTAGATAATAGTTACTACTGAAGTATAGTGAGAAGAGTCTTTATCCCCTACACTCTGGTCGTGTGGTGCAAATGAAGAAACTAAGTTCTACAAAATATGTTGTCAATGCACGCTTAAACAGGACCTTTATTTTGCGAACAAGGAACCCTAGTTTAATATGGAACAATATCTCCATACGTTATTTTAATAGCTCGTTTATTTTTGGTTTATTCAAAATTTTCAAGCTTAGCCTGTGTTTTCCTTTTTGTGTATTATTTATTTCCATAAGCTTTAAAAAGGCTTTATGCTACTTGTTCATTCTACACTGATTTGTAATTTAAATTAAGCATTAATGAGTCTCAAAATGCAAATGTGGGTGAACTTTATGGCGAAGTTTGAATATAAACAAATTGATAAACTTTAAGCATTCATGGTAAGCTTTTATTTTTAGTTTCTTGGAATTTCATTAAATATTTCTTCCATTGGTATATCTGTCATATTGTAATCTATTGAATGAAATTCATTATCAACATTATTATATAGTAATAAACTAAATATAAGATGATTAGTTTATTACAACTCCAATATACATTGCCTAGTGAGATAAAAAAACGTATACTGCTACTAGCTCTTCAACCGCGTCGAGGTCAGAAAACGATGATTGTCCCACGAGAATGAATAGCCGAGATAAAAAATATGTTACATGTTAATCCAGGACAATTCCTTTTATCTTGGTCTATCTGTGTGCCAAGTTTCATCCAAATTCGTAGAAAGTTTTACGCATGACTGAGTAACAAACATCTTATCAAACTTTCATATTTTAATATTTATTTAAGTAGAGTAACTATACAAAAATTATATAATAATCAAAGACTTTACTTATTTATTATATTCGTAACGGTTATGGACCTGAATAGATTGGAGTCTATAGAGATTTAACAATTCCAAACAGGAAAAATACTTTTACGATATCTTTAAGCTGAGTGAAGTAGCTAAAGTCAACATACATAAATAAACTTTTCGTAACTTTGGATTTGATTTAACTCAAAAAAAATATTGTTCTTAATTACGCTACTTAATAAATAACGCTATTTTTTAAAAATAACAGTTACCGAAAGGTAATGAAGTTTACAAGTTTACATTCATAAAAAAACTGTTTAGAATTTCGAACAATGATTTACTTTTGACGCCGACTGTAATAGAATAGTGGTAGTAAGGTGCCAAGAGACATCATCAACTGGTGCAGTACTACAGTCCTACTTATTTCATCGGTCCTGACAACTATGTGTAATGCTGATCCGAGTGAAAGGTAGGAACAGCCAGGGAAACTACTATCAATCATCACAAGACAGTCGACATTTCAATGCCTAAGGTATAATATATAAGGTAAATACTTCGTAACTCATTTGTCTTTCATACCATAACAAAAAGCAATTTCCTCACGACAAATATAATTTGCCACTTACTGTTGACAAGAGTAATATAATATTTTATACGTTATTTGATACCTCTCAGTTAATTTATATTTTGTAAATATAAGAAGCAGAAGAATGGAGCACAATTGAAGGTCAAAGCTGTCACTAAATATTTTCTATTAGAAAACGCCAAAAACACTTTAATGGGCTCGGGGATCAAACACGAGTATAGCAGCCATGCTAGCAATAACTACGAAGCAGTAATATCATTGAAGGTTTTAAATAAAAAAGTAGAGCGCTAGTTATGTTTCGACCGTGAATTTAGTTAAAAAAATACTTTTTTTTTTCTTTTAAAAAGTCGTTGCCCCACCCTAGGAATTATTCCTGTATCGTGGGTGCGTTTACAAACACAAATATTCACATGGACATACACCCAGACCCGAAACAACTACCTGTAGATCATACAAATATTTGTTTCGTGCGGGAATCATGATTTTTTTTATTTTCTTATATCTAATATTTTATCTACGAGTAATTACTATCAATAAACAAGAAATTCTAAAATATCAGAAAATAAAACAAGATAATAATTATTTATCTGATTTATGTAGGGTAGGCAATGTCTTTTTGTCTTTATGGACCGCAAGCCACTGGGCAGGGGTATAGTTATACACCCACATATCGACAGTATCGTTATCAAGTCCCATGTATTTGGGGACGTACCTATTGCACATGTACCGTGAAAATTTGAAATTAAATCCACCAGAGAGATAAGAATTAATTAAGGTTTACACATACATAACAATAATTCGTCACATAGCATTACACAGAAAATCAAACACACAAGCGTTGCGGAACTTAGCAATAATAAAATAAAAAGTTTAATTTCAATACAAATGCAGACTTATTAAATATTATATACAAGCTAAAATATATAAATAAAAGTACAAACTGTTAAAAACGGGGGAGGGAAAGAAATCATAGCGCATCGTAAAATTTGTCCACATTGTCGTTGTAATTTGGACAACCTTTATTATTACTGTTCAATACAGATATTCGTCCTATTTCCATTTAAGAGTTTCATTCTTAGAAAACCTCATTATTGGTCTCAAATAACCCATGTAATTTTGGATTAAGATTATCAATCGAAACTTGATATTAAAATTTCGTAGCTGTCTACGAAAATTCGTAGCACATTTTGAAGACGTAGCGGCAGTTCGTACGCCGTAGCATAAAAAACGTTTTTTAAGACATTCATTAGAAGACTGCCTCATTCGTCTAGTAGTGAGAAGCGCGACTGCTGGGCGTGAGGGTTCTATTCCCGGTTCGAGCAAAGTGTTACTGAGTTTTCCTGTATGGAGATTCTTAATAGCAGCACGGAGTCTGGAACTGTGCCTGGTAGATGATAATAGGCTCGCACCTAATTACATGGGACGTTACGTTATATTATGTTTATTATAAGATTTTTAGTAGCTTGTGATGATTGATTGTACGAGTATGTTAAGCTTCTCTTCTAATCTTGTATGTTAAATATACAGCTACTACATATAACTACTTACAGTAGTCTCACTGACGTGTATTTTTTATGTCTACCATTGTTATTTTTAGAGCCTTTTACAAAGAACACAACATCAAAGTAAAAACTGATTAAGCACATTTTTCTTTACATTTTCCGAATATGAATATTTAAAACTCTGTTATTTATTCTCGTTCATTCCATTGGAACATATTTGCTTTAAAAATAATAGAAACATAAGAGCATCACGCCTGAATTGCTTGATGATGTATATCCAAATCAGCTAAGATAAATAATAGTATATAAGATAGTATATAAGATAAATAATAATAGTCAGCAAAGATTAATAGTGTCCGTTCGCCATATTTTGGTAACACGGTTGGCGCAGTGGTTGAACGATCGACTGCAGCGCTACGTGTCGCAGGTTCGATTCTCGCACGGAACAAATAGTTGTTTCGGGTATAAGTCTATGTTATGGGTATGTGTTTGTAAACGCACCCACGATACAGAATTTATTCGTAGTGTGGGGCAAGGTTTAAAAAAAAAGGGTTTTTGAGCATTGTTGAATAAAAAAACGTCAATTATTTAACTAAAGAAATGGTTTCGGCCTCTAAAGAGGAATCGATTTTCATCAAAATTGACCTTCAATATTGCGTAGTAGAATGTGATTGATAGGGGTGTCAAATCAGTAGGCTTTCACGGTGATTTTACTCTTCCGAGTCAATGCCTTTGGGCGCGATAAGGGGAAATGACCTTATGTAAGTTATATGGAGAGGAAAATTGTTTGTGTAAGGTACGATAGTTTTGGTGAACTGGTGACCTTAGAGAATTAGAATAGAGGTAACGTAAACAGCATCACGCCTGTATTAGCCCAAGGTAGACAGAGGTGTAATAATCTACACCGAAATTTCGCTGATACCATTATTGAGTTTCGTGTAATAGGGGACAAGCCTAATGCCATCTACTGGGTACAGTTCCAATAGAAAAACCAATAACACATTGCCGTACCCGGGAATCGAACCCACAACCTTACGTTCAGTAGTCGCGAAGCATAAAATAGAACAAATAAGCCATTTCAGTTATTATAATAATATCTAATATGTACTGAGACACAAAAAAGCAAAGAAAAAAATTACAAATGAAAGTCTAAATAAGCAAAACTTCTAATCAGAACAAAAAACCGCACAATTTGAAAGTTAGATGAGGGAGAGAAACGACTGTGATAGACAGACCAGAGAATTAAAAGAGTCCCTTCCCTTTTAAATAAAGAATCAGGAAAAAAGAAGGAACCAATAAAAAAAAGACATACATATTCAAATGAAACTGTCAGAATGTCGGGCAATGTATTCTGAAATGAATAGGTGCTAAGTTTTGAGCTTTCTATTGCTAAAAAATAATAAAATACCTCTGTCGAATAGTAACTTTCAGTCTATGAATATGAAAAGGGCTCACAGAATTATTATTTTACTAATACAATATATATTTAGTTATAGAAATGTAAAGTAGTACTTGACATTTCTATGATTAAAACAAAAGTTACGGTAGGCAACGAAACAGAATACCAGTTGAGTTTCTGTTATCAATATAATAGAAAATATTTATATTTAGTTATTTTATTATATTTTACATAGCATAGGACTCCCAAAATTAAAAAAAAAAAAATATATATTTTATTTATTATTGGTAAAAAAGTTTTTATACAATTCGACACATCTAATATAGTGAAAAAAAAAAAAACTGTTGCTCGATTCATTCATATTAAGAATGGAACTATTACTTTTTATATCACGATTTCAGAGTTCGTCTCATAAATACAGTGTTGTTCGTCTCATAAGAAAATATGTATATAAAAAAAAAATATACATACAAGAATTATACACCCCGTATATGATAGTCATGTGAAGGTATTGTAAACTGGATTGTTCAATCGACTTACACGTATTACGTGTAGTTGATAGAAATAATCACGTCATCAAGATAATATTAGATAGTTGTTTCGGGTCTAGGTCTTTGTGTATGTGAATATATTCAGTGTGGAAAATGTTTAAAAAAAATTGTCATCACGATAAAATTGATACTTCTACTGGGTAAATATTTAATAAAAGTAATTGTAAGTCACCCAAAATATTTTATTGAGTATTAGTGAGCTTTTCGTATCACTGGGTGACATTTTAATATATCGGCATGTCATGTAGGCGATGGCAATTTCGTTTGATAACAATAGAGTAGGGCCCTGTCTTTATTGTGGACTGATAGCGGGCCGGTTGCTAACAGGATTTTGAGTACTTTTTCTAACCATCACACGTAATTATTATCTGTTACA
This sequence comes from Shargacucullia verbasci, assembly GCA_947562105.1. Taxonomy (NCBI): domain Eukaryota; kingdom Metazoa; phylum Arthropoda; class Insecta; order Lepidoptera; family Noctuidae; genus Shargacucullia; species Shargacucullia verbasci. The sequence continues at coordinate 3,630,920 of OX387297.1, read as the reverse complement.
TGAAATGATGATAAACGGATTATGCAAATGTATGGATTCCGCGCCATGTCTGTGTTATATAATAGGCAAACACACATAAAACAGATTTAGATTGTCTTGAACATTGATCTTTGATTTTCTCTAAGATGGATTTGTTTGCTGGTTTATATGAAGTTTAGTGAGGTGCCATACCCGAGTCGATGAAAATAATCGATTAATATATTTTTTATCAGTTTAAGTATTCTTTCCAAATCGAATAAATTTTTCCGATTACTCGAGGTAGAGTATTTTGTCTTCTATTTTTGATATAGCCTATTTTGGAAGATCACCTTATAGAGTAAATATTTAAAAAAAATGACCGTCATATTATTAATATGTGTCATTAAATATAAACAAACCACTACAAATATACCAGGACTGTTATACTTTCAGTGATGTTTTTGTTTTCTCGAGTTAACCTTTGATATAATTCTTTAATGGCCATTCAGCATTTCCGTCGTTTACTCTGAATTGTTAACTTAAATATTAATATGCTTAATTTTTGCTTCGCAGTGGCTTTCGCATTCGCATACCCCACCAAATATTTGCAGAACTGTAGAACATGAATATTTGTACGCATAAAGGTACTTTATTTGTGTAAAAGCCTTAAAAGCACAATCGTAGCTCTTGAATTGCCCACACACGGATACCGCGTGTTTAGTACGAACAAGGTACGAACGTGAAAAGTTTCACATCACGTGGTTTTTCGGATTTATTTCGCGTATTGTTGTATTTTATTCAGTGCCTTGAGTGAACATAAGTTTGCGCGGCTTTTCAATACCTACAAGTTTACTTAAATACATGCGTACGTTTCTTTCATTTTAGACTCCTACACATACCTTATAGTATACGAGACAAAGCGGTGTGTCATTCATATGATTATGAATATCATACACTATTAGTACAATAGTTCCTACATCTTTCAGCAGTCTGATGGCAGCAGTCGGATCGTATGATAAGCTTTGGGGTAAAAGAAAATAAAATTAAGATTTACCGTAATGCCTCCTACATCTACTTTCTGGCTCTTATGTGAAATATCTTCGATTAAGTTATAGGTTATTCCACATGTTCACAAAGGATCAGTATTCAGACTTCGCTCAAAATTATTATAATTATGTAACCACAATATTCCCGAAATAGACTATTTAAGTCAGACTGTGTTTGGGTAAACATAACGCGAAAATGGTGATCATATAATTACCGACTACCTACTTACTTCTACAGGTTGTTATAAAAAAAATCTCGGAAACATTCTCGTTGGAAATCAATTTTCAGAAACAAATTACTTGGACATAAATGGTATCAGTGAAGGTAATCCGGCCACCGTTATTGGGGAACTTTGGAAAAGTATTTTGTCCATCATTTGATTACCTTGGGATATATTGATTGATTGCCTGAGATTTCATTTATTTCTGTTTTCATCACACAAAGCTTTAATGGTCCACACACGTATCGCAAGTTAAGGATTGCACAAGTATACAGAGACGTGCACGCAAGTATCTTGGCTTGTTCAATCCACCTGTGGGAAATCAGAAGTTATTTCGTGTGTGTGTTAGTATAAAAATGAATACTTTTTAATGTCTGGCAAGATCACAGAGGAATACAAAGGAAAAAGCAGTTATGTACATCGAAAATCTTCGTAATCATTAAAATATAGCAATTTTCTTTATCCGTTTACGTTTTTATAAATCACAGTAAAGTAGTACATTTATGAAAACTAAAATGGGTAAAACATGTGTAAACTACTAATATTCAACCGCATTTCGTTACACTTAAAGCCGAAAATAGTATCATTGGGAAAATAATACTCTCATAGTGAATTTATAACACAAAAAAAATCGCTATACGCTTATTCTCTAAACAACGAGTACCAACAATAAAGGCCTGTGACACGGTATTGGCATGCAAAAGGGTCTTTTGTTTGGAAACACGCCCAATATGTCAAAATTATAATTAATACTCGTAACAGTCGGGAAATAATAAAAGTTGTAGGAAAAGTCTTGTTTTGAGGATAATGTATTGACATTAACATAGCATCACGCCTGTATTCCCCAAAGGGTTAAGTAGAGGTGTACTATGTACCCCACATTTCGCCGATCCCGTTTTTGAGTCCTATGTTATAGGGGGCGAGACTATTGCCATTGACGACATGGTTGGCGCAGTGGCTAAGCGATTAGCTTTCTGCGCTACGTGTCGCGAGTTCATTGTATCGATATTTGTATGATCTACAGATAGTTTTTTGTTGTTCTGGTAGTGTATGCATGTGAAATGTATGTTTATAAACTGTACCCACAATACAGGACAAATCATAGAGAGGGGCAAAGTGTTAAAAAAAAACACAAAACTACCGGGCACAGTTCCAGACCCCGTGTTGCTACGAGAATTTCCATACAGAAAAACCCAATAACACTTTGCCCGATCCGGGACTCAAACCCAGAACCTCACGCTCAACAGTCACGCTTGCAACCACTAGACCAATGAGACAGTCATTGGCTGGTGTATAGACATTAGATTTTTATCGGATTATGGTTTATAATTGGCATCTTTTTAAGGTCTGTGATGTTTAAAGTCACTCTCCGCGTGGGTGACGTATAAAGCGACGGATTATGTCAAGATGTTAAGTAGTACATAAACATGTATATCTCTTACTGCATGTATATAGCAATATGTGTATAGCGACGTTCTGCAGTTGTCAATAGTGTTGCCCAAAATCGGTCTTGGTCTTGCAGTCTTGGTCTTGTCCTTGCATTTTTGCAAGCAAGCAAGACCAAGACCAAAACTGACCGTGCAAGATTTGAGCAAGAACAAGACTAAGCCTGCGAGACTCTTGCACGGTCAGTCTTGGTCTTGGTCTTGCTAAAATTACACGTCTTGGTCTTGGTCTTGGTCTTGCAAAAATGCAAGGACAAGACCAAGACTGCAAGACCAAGACCGATTTTGGGCAACACTAGTCGTCAATCGTGTCATTATCCTTTACCATGAAACCGGGTAATCCGGGAAACACGATTTTTAGTTTGATCATATTTACTGGGGATTGCTGTAATAAAATATGTATACTAGTCATGCTAATAAGAGATATTTAATCATAAGTTTAAACTTAACTAATCTTGTCGCTGACTTCAAATGTTAGTAAAGTTACAATTGCTTTGATAAATTTGTGCTTTCTTAGCTCATTTTATCAGCACATAGTAGTGAGAAAGTAAGAAGAAAGATAACGCATTTGTATTAAGTCTTACAGCGTTTTAGTATAAGTACGACTGTAGTAGAGTTACTACATAAATCTATGATAAGTTCTTGCGCATGCGCATTGATCCCAACAGCATGAAAAACAAAGCAAGCAAAGAAAAACAGTATGATCATAACATTTATACCGCTGCACACTCGATATTTTTTTTTTTAAATTGGTAATTCAATCTTTTTCATACATAAGGGGTAGACAGAGGTGTACCTTTGAACACCCACATTTCGCCGATGCCGTTATTGAGTCCCATGTAATAGGGGGCGAGCCTATTGCCATCTACTGCTACTGAGAATTTCCAGACAGAAAATCTCAATAACACTGCCCGATCCGGGAATCGAACCCTAGACCTCATGCTCAGCAGTCGCGCTTGGAATCACTAGACCAACGAAGCAGTCAATCTTTTACAAAACCGAAAATACTGATTTCAGCAATCTAGATGGAATTATTTCAATGAATAAAAAATTAAATACGACGCAAAACAAATCCACGTGATGTCTTATTCGATTAAATACTTTTCGTGACGGAACTTCGACGTAATAACACATTTTTAAACAATGAGATAAAACATATACCTACTTAGTTAGTACTGTTCCTACAAAATAACTCATACTTCTTTTCCTTACTAGGTTAACAGCAAATTGGCTGTTACAATTGACACAACGTGCATTTGAATAGTCTCAAGTCACGTACGAGCAATAAAGTACAAGTACATATATAGTACAATTTTATATTTATATTTTAGTATGTTACACCGTGAACCACCCTTCTCTTTCTACCTGCTATTCTGTCCATCCTAAGGTTGTCTGGCAGATATCGCCAAGTGCGATAAGACCGCCTCTTGTACATCTCTATTGGTTGATCGGCTGGAGGCCCTTCTGGTCTCGCCATTAGCCCGGTTCAGCAGTGAAAGCTCCATGAGATAATAAAGAGGGGCAATTCTCAAAAAAAAAAAACTTTATTGGTTTCCAGTTTTGTGTATTTTTTCTGTTTTTGGTGTGCAATAAAGTGTGTTGTATTGTATTGTACATAGTACTGACTATTGACAAACGCAGACACCGTAACTCCTATGCAATTGTAACTTTCATATAAAAGCTTTTCTATCTTCCATGCTTATTAGATAGAAAAGAAAAGCTTTTGCGCCAAAAATAGGCTGAGTTTAAAAAGGTGGCTTTAAATGACACATAATATTCACACATCGAAATAGTATGTCGTTCAGGGACTGGACATATTATTTCGATGGATTCACATTACAAAAAACAATATGGCCACTAGCTTGCTAGTTGATTTTTGTTTTTAAATTATACTCCGCATCACTATTGCGATACCTACATGGATAAAGTATGGAATTTGTTCCCTCACAGTTAGATGTCAATATTTACGGAATTCATGAGTGCGTGTAAGCTGTCACAAGCACACACATTACAAGTGTCGTTAATCTTAATATTTTACGATTCGCATAAGGTAAAATTTTCCGTGGGTACAGTTTACAAACATACATGTCACATGCACACACAACCAGACCCGAAACAACTATCTGTAGATCATACAAATATTTTTTCAGTGCGGGAATCGAACCCGCGCCACCTAGCGCAGAAAGCTAATAACTTAGTCACTGCGCCAACCGTGTCGTCTGATCTGACCATATGATAAATCAATATAAAAAAATACGCTATCTACTTATGTCGCTGACTGTACAATGAACTACGCCATGAGTGTATAACAAGCCTTATCAGTGGCTATTGAGACTATAGAGTGGATCTATAGTCTCGATAGCCCCATAACATTGTTATGTGAATCAGACAGTGCTTCCAGTAAAAGGGTGTATTGCGGACATTTTAGCTCCATTAGCGTTCAATTGGGACCACTTGAGACCCAACCGACCCGGGGTTATGTCAAATGTACATATCTACTTAAATTGAAGAAGGTTGAAGGTTATTTTTCTGTAAAGGATGCGTGTGGGATGACCACTTATGTCAGACGCAGCTAGACGTAAGTTGTATATTCTATTGCGAAAGATTTGAATCTTCCTAAGAGTTTTTTCACCGTTTTTTTAGCGGTTAGCTATACCACGGACGCTGAAGCTTTAATTACGTCACAATGCGTTGCGCGTTGGCGCTGTCATACATAATAAGACATTAACACTACTGATCCTGACGCTCGTGTGAATAAGCTTTTATTACCAGTGAAACATTCGATATTCAGGACATCTAATAAACAATAGTACTTATTAAGTGTTTATAATTTAATCTCTGATGTGTAGTGAACAAAGTTCTTTACAAAGTATAGATAAAGGTATAACGGGGTAATATCCGCAAATTTACGCTTAAGCGCATTTTTTGCGTAGGGATGGGAATAATGTTAGTTTATTTGATCCACTCCAGTGCTTCGAGAAATTCCAGCAGACGCTTGACGTTGCCGGCAATTTCCCAGAGGGGACCTAGGTTTCCGAAGTACTTGCACCTGGAACGTGGGCTGCCATTTCTTCCTCCTCCATGCTCCTCTGTGTAGAGTCTACACAGAGGATTTACTTTACAAAATATTTTATTTTATGATTTATAGACACAAATGTCTTATAATTTTGAATATAAAAACATAGAAGTAACATATGTAGCCCACAACCGGCGTTCATGTATGAAACGATGCATGAATGTAGAGAAGCAAAAGGGTTATGTAAGGATCGTAGCACGTGGCGTTCCGTAGTTTCTGCCTACCCCCATGGGAAAAAGGCGTGACTTTTATGTATGTATGTCTTTAGAAGTAACATCATTTATATCAATATACAGTATTATTTGTCTCCTGTTCACGTAATTTGGATAAAATTATGTGCCTGTAAAATGTATTTTTTGTAATTAAATATTTAGAGGTTAATAATAAGAGCTTTTACATATTAATCTCAATATTATGTAACTTTCTGAAGCCCCTACAAGAATGCCAATTAATCGTTCTCAAATTAAAACAAAAGGAATATTTTCTTATGATATTTTTTTGGAACACTGTACAAAGCTTTCTATATTTTTATTAGAAATTATTATGGCGTATTCGTCATTCTTGTTATGAAGATAGCGACAAAGGTGGATACACTGTCATGTGACCTTTACTTCACATGACAGTGACCAGTGACAGAGTCCTAACCAACAGAGAGTAAGTCTGTAATCCCTGTATAAGAGCCATTAGTAAGGAGATAGACGGCCTCATTGGTCTAGTGGTCTCAAGCGCGACTGCTGAGCGTGCAAAGTCATCATCATCATCATCATCATCATCAGCCAGAAGACGTCCACTGCTGAACGAAGGCCTCCCCCAAGGGAGGGTTTGCCATAATCCACATGCTTGGCAGGCGGCTTGGGGATCGCAGTGGCTCACCGATTAGTGAGAGGACGCTGCTGCCCGTCCTCCGGTGTCTGGCCGCAGTTTTAAGACTTACCCGGGTCCTGCGTGCAAAGTGGTAAAGTGTATTTTGGGTTTTCTGTATGCAAATTCTCAGTAGTAGTATGGAACTGCGTCCGGTAAATGGCAATAGACTTGTTATTACATGGGACTTAATAACGGCTGCATGTTGTGTGGGTGTATAATAGTACACTTGTGCCGAAGCCTTGGGGGAATACAGGCGTGATGCTATGTTAATGTTATAATGTACATAGTATGGAGATCTAGGAGACTTTCAATGAAAACGTTTCGGACGGAATAATTCTAATATTTTTTATTTTTCAATTACTATTTTTTATCATTCAAACAGTCAAACTTTATGTAAAAGATCCGAAGTCGATGTGCGCGTGCAAAAAATTACACAAGAAACATATTTTAAAAGATTTAAAATTGTAAATTAGTGTTTCATATCTATCTGTTGTAAACTATTTAATTTATGTTGTGTAACTGTTTATGTTGCGTGACTTAATGTTTAACTTAATTAAAAATAAGTTTTTTCTCATGTAAGTAAGTGAATCTAATTCTTTTTGAGAAATAAAGTTCTTTAACCTTTATCCTTTTATGACAAAATCTTTCAAATCCTTGCTTATCCTAAAACACATGCCAGCCTTTATCATGAAGGCGGACCTTTTGTACAAAATATTACGTACTTTTAATCTGGGGCAGAACTGAAAGAGTGGTTGAGCTGGAGAAATAAAGTCAGCAATTTCATAAAACGTTTATTTCTTTTGGAAGACCCGATTCTACATTCATATCGGCGTTTCCTTTGTTTATAAACCTATTCATATTGATTTCGTACGATGATAAACAAGAATCGTATATTAATTTAGTGTTTTCAGAACGTGGAATATTAAAAACATAATTAAAATATTTCATAGTTTTTGGCATAAGCAGTTTGTTTCCCGATAGATAAATGTTATATTAAAAATAATCTACGCATGCATAAACACGCGTCTGATATTATTTTTTATTACTTCCCTTCTTATCGTAAATAACAAATCAGCTACCTACTAATGTCTTTACAACTGTTGTCTACTGTATAATTGTGCAGCTTTAGATATTGACAGTGGTTTTTGAACGAATTTTTTCCCAACAACACACAAAACCACTCATCATTATGGCAACCGTTCTAAATTAACTATTGAAATCGAAGCAATCAATCAATCAATGCATTCGTTAACATGAATAACATGACGATGCTAAAATGGAAATTTCAAATACTAGAAGTGAATTGATTAGAATTTTGACCGACCCAGGAGTCAAACCTAGGACCTCACGAGGCTTGCATGTTGCTGCACTTCAGGATAAGTTGTCAATATATCTTCATGAACCCGCAATAACTTGGGATATGGAATAGTATATGTATAAGCTTTTAAAAACCTGTGGCCTGCGTGTGTCTTTGCATAGTGGAATGGTACCGCTTGTTACCTAAACAGATATTATACAGGTTGATCCAATATTAGGTTCCGAAACTCTTCGACCTGTAAAACAACATAATGAAATTATAAAATTGAGTTACAAACCAAAAAAGAAACTGTAATAATATTATGAGAAATTAAGGAAAATATTTTGATTACGCAAACATGAAAGCCCATAGAACGCTAGATGAGCGTTGTATAATTATAGATATTTACGATATTTGCCACCGAAGATAAAAAAGAGAAGTAGATAAGAAAAAAACGGAAATTTAACATTATTATAATAAGTTTTGTTTGTTCATTAATATGATTAATAGACAGCTCAAGGACAGACCTAGCTTCAGTGGTCGAAGTTGGACTGCAGATGGTAAGGAAACAGGTGGGCTTTAGAATTATCCGCACCTAAATATTGTAACACCCTATATTATCTAATTCACTACCACCATAGTAAAGCGATTGACGTAAATATGAGGTAAACTCTATAAAAAGATACAACTGAATGTTATTTTTTTTATTTTTTATTTGACCAATTCCCATTTTACGAATTCTATAATTTGATAGGAAAAATTGAACGATTGATGTATTCGAAATCATTGAACATTTCTAGGTAACAATTATTGTATAAATGTTCTACTTAAAGATTCAAATTGTGACCAATTTTGATAAATCGGAACCGATAAATAATTTATTAGGCGCTCACAGACAAAAATAGAGAGTACTTAATTTCTTTGCTGTGTGGTAGCTCCTCCTTTATAATTTATACAGGGGACAAATTCTGAATTGAACAAGCTTTTAAATTATAAGTATATATCTACTTGAAATCCCGTGAATCCCAAAAATAATATTGTTTTCATCGACGAATAAAAATACGAATAATTTCAGTAATATTATTCGGCATTGCGTCTTTTTTGTTGTTGTAATTGTTAAACTTCAAAAAGAACGTGGTTATATTACATCAACTAATTTTTTAAGCGTTCTTTGAATTTAAATACGTTCTGAAAGGCATTAAAACACATATTTTTATAATGTTTAATCTGCCAATGTTACCAGCTTAATACAAAAAATATTTCTTTCAAAGGAATGATTGTATGAAAAGAATTTATTTGTGCGTTGTCGGTGGTATCTGTGTGGGTTACAAAGATTTTTTTTGCATTCTATAATGTTTAGGGTTAAGTGGAATGCTGGGTCGTGTACAATCCGAGGCCGTTACAGGCCAGGGACTTGATAAGAATTGGACGCGGCGTAATTCAAGGACTTTGAAGTATTTCTAAAGCCTGGCCTTGTGAGTTTCGCTGAGGACTTTTGAGATAGATTAGGATTTTTGAAGTACCTATTTTTACTGAAATTTGGTAAGCTTAAAAGTTTAAATATTTTAAAACTATTTGTTATCCTAGGGTATAAGCAAACAATGATCGGAATCCATATTTGGATTAACAATATTTAATCTGTCATTTCAGTTAAGATGAATATTAAATTATATAAGTACGTGAACACCATCAGTTAAATCATACATCAGACAGACATTTTATCCCAACATAATGTATCTTATCTAAATCGGTTTAAAGATTTTTAATTCTCAAAAAAGATACAAAGTCACTTACTTGAGAACAATGTTTACCTTATGCTAAACTAATTATAACATCGATTTCGTCACCGCATGTTAAGTTATGAATCAATGATTAACCCATCCAATGCATTCTTATGTTATTTGTTATTCGTGATTAAATATTGGGCTAACTGTTTCTTGAATACATTGAAAGAGTGTACATTTTTTATACATGAGGGTATTTTGTTGTATAACTGTGCTCCTTCAAATGTTACATTTTTTTTGCCGAACTTAGTTCTCATCTTTGGTAAGATCAGAAAACTAGCTCGGCGACTACTACGTTGGGTTACTTGTTTTACTTTAGTAAACGATACGTTAGTTTGCATACTTTTGTTAAGAGCCTTACGGATAAAAATACATGTGTTGTAAATATATAGCTGCCTAATGTTCATTATTTTTGTTTCTTCATAAATTCTGTTTGTTGATGTTAAATATGGGTAGTTGAAGATCATTTTTACTATTTTGTTTTGCGCAACTTGGAGATTTGCTAGCTTCGTCTTGGCCGCACTGCCCCAAACTTCAACCAAATATAGTAGGTGTGGTTTTACTAGGGCGTTATAGATAGTGCGACGCAATCTATGCGGGATACATCGGACTATGTTTCGGAGTGATCCAAGTAGTGACGTTAGTTTTGTTTTTATATGATCTAAGTGAGCATTCCACGACAGAGAATTATCTAGTCTTAATCCGAGATATATTTCACAAGCTTTTTGCTGTAAAGGTATATTGTTGATATTTAATTGTTTATGTGGAGGTATTATTTTATTTTTTGTTTTGAATAAGATATAGCATGTTTTAGAAATATTTATCGTTAATAAGTTATGTTGGAACCATGAAAAAATGTTGTTTAAATCATCTTGAGCTTGAAAAACCAAATCGTGAATGGAAGATCCAAAATAAAATAAGCAAGTGTCATCTGCATATAAAGTAAGATGACCATGTAGTTTAATTTCTTGTATGTTATTTATATAAATTAAAAACAGCAGGGGACCTAAAATAGATCCCTGGGGAACTCCACACGTTATAGGTAAAGCGTTACTTTGATAATTATTACCCATTTTTACTAGTTGTGACCTATTATTTAAATAAGATTTGAACATATTTAATGCACTACCGGTAATGTTGATCGTTTCTAACTTTTTAAGTAGGAGTTCGTGACTTACGGTGTCAAAGGCTTTTTTAAGGTCAATAAAGATACCAAGAACTATGTTTTTGTTATCTAAATTTTGCTTGATTTTGGTAACGAGGTCGACTGTGGCTGTAAGTGTGCTGCTTTTTGATCTAAACCCGTATTGTCGATCTGAAATAAAGTTGAACGAAATTAAATGTTTGTCTAATCGGCTATGTAAGATTTTTTCCAATACTTTAGACAGTACAGATAACACTGATATAGGCCGGTAGTTGCCTGGGTCCGTTTTCGATCCTGATTTATGAATAGGGGTTACCTTCGCCATTTTTAGAGTATCAGGAAAGTAACCATCAATCAGAAGTTTGTTGAAGCATTTGGTGAGATTGTTTGCGATTATACTTTGTATGCATTTTATTGTTTTAGTGCTAATTCCATCTAATCCTGTACTACAGTTAGGATCGAGATTGGATATAATTTTTGTAATTTCAGTTGCAGAACAAGGATCAAGAGTAGATAAGACTGGAGTATCGTCGGAAGGAGTTTTTGGTAAAGCACGTGTATGATCATCATGAAAAGATCTAGGTATCTCATTTGCTAGACGGGGTCCTATCGTGGCAAAGTACTCGTTAAAAATCTGACAAATTTCTTTTGGGTCTGTAATATGTTTTGAATCGATCAATAGTTTTGAAGGAGCACAATTTTGTTTCATTTTATTGTTTGCTAATATGTTTACTAAATTCCACATTTTCTTTGGTTTATTAATACAATCGCTAAACTTTTTATAGTAATAATTATTTTTCGTATCTTGGATGTGTTTGGCTACACGTTTTCTTTTTATTATAAATTCTGCTTTCAGGGGTTTTGGGTTCTTCTTAAGTTCTGTCCACAATTCGTTTCTTTCGTTGATGTCATCAATTAGGTTTTTATTTATCCAGTCGTTTCGGGGTAGGTTTAGAATTTTGATTTTTGTTTTTTTACTTTTGTCGATTACTGATTTTATTTTCTTTTCTAGTAGTGAGTAGCTATCGTCTATTTCTTCAAAATTTGTTGCTTCCATCATATTATGTAGTTTTGTAAAATCAATTGCTTCGTAATGGGTTCTTATTTTTCGAGGAGATTTTGATTTTTTAAGTTCTACATATATATGTTTGTGGTCAGACATTGAACTGTTCGCTATTGCTATGTGGAAGTGGTCGTCCTTCAGGTTGGAGCTGACATGATCCAGAATAGACTTTCTTGTATTTGATTCTCTTGTACAATATTTTTTGTTGATTTTATTTAGTAATGTATGTCCAGCTCCCTTCATAAGTTCGTTATATTGTTTAGCCTTTCTGTCTTTATTTAACAAATCAATGTTGAAATCTCCGAACACTATTGCCCTCTTTCTTTGTTGAAGTTGGGACTCATAAACGTCAAGAAATTCTGTGTAGTTAGTATTGCCAGGGTTGTATACGACGCCTACTTCCAGTGCATATCTCTCTAGTCGTATCCATAAATAGTTGTTTCCTCCTATGTATTTCGACTCCGTTAAGCTATGTTTCAGATCATTGTGGACGTAGGCTGAAACTCCACCTCCTCTTGAATCAGTTCTGTAGTTGTAATAGTGTGAGTAGTTGTTTATTTGCAGTTCTAAGGCTTGTGTTTCAGTTCTTATCCAAGTTTCAGTCAGTAAGATAACATGTATTGTATTAGGTAATGATTGTAGTATGCACTTAAGTTCGTCGAATTTTCCTCTTTTGCGTATGCTTCGAGCATTTAGGTAGAAAAATCTGAGGCGTGATTTGTTGGTCGTTATATTTTCGTAGTTGTTGGTTACTTGATAGGTATTGCTAGCAAAGGTCGCTGATGGGGTTTCGTTTATTGTGTCTAAATACACTTAGGTAGCACTACAGATATACATATATGCAACTAGTCTTCTAACGGTGCCTATACGGCACTTCTAAAAATGCCTATGCTAGGTTTATTTGAAATTAAAACAATTCTATTCTATATCAAATGATATAAGCTACCACCAAACCTATTCACCAAAAGTTTGTGAGCACTTGATAGTACCAAAACTAATAGGTAAGTTCAACCGATAGGAGAACTATTATAAACATAAAATAAGAGGGTTAAATTCTGAAGTTACAACAATTGATGTGAATAACTTTAGAATAAAAGAGGCCTGGTTAAAACCAAGAAAATCATTACGGAATAGTTCACTTCTGGGCACGGGCCACGAAGGCCTTTGTTCACCGACAAAGGCCTTTTTTCTGAAAAGAGGCCCATGATTCTGAACAATTCATGCACCAGGGTAACGTGTTGATCTTGGCCTGGTGCGTGACCCGTTTAACGGTTAGCACTTTACCTCAGCTTCTCTTTCAACCACTAAAGCAATGAGCCATACAAAAAAAGAGCTGCTAATTCCAATATTAAATAAATATTAAGCGTAGGTTCGTTGAAACAAAACTTGTCCAATTAAAGAAAGTAATAAAAGAAAACTATATTTATTATCTTAATTACCTAGCACCCAATTATATTCGTCTTAACTCTTGATCGCCTCCGACTAAGTCAATTACTCTGTTGCCCCGGGTCGAGACACTGCTGGATTGCTAATTTCATTTATGTGTCTCCGTAATGGGTACAAGTTAACTCTTAAATTTTCCGCAATTTTGTGCGAGTACAGTGTCAAAGATATAAAATAAAGATTAATGAAGTTTAGATATATCTTGGTTACTAAGTCTTAGAGACCTATATATTCGTTTCTTTTTCTTTTTTAAAGACGCTGCCTCACGCTTCGATTTCTCCTGTATCGTAGGTACAGTTTACAAACATACATGTTACATGCACACACAACCAGATCCGAAACAACTATCTGTAGATCATAAAAATATTTGTTCTGTGCGGGGATCGAACCCGCAACACGTAGCGCAGAAAGTTAATCGCTTAGCTACTGCATCAACCGTGTCGTCGAAATTATTTAATTTATAATTAATTAGTTGTAGAAGCATTCGTGGATGGTAAATGTTAAAATTAAAGATTCTACAATATAAGTTCCGTTTTAGCTAACATCTTAGCTTCTAGCGGGGATTCAATAGTGTCTGGCTTTTTCAGAAAAGTATGTATTGCTTTTATTATCTATAGATCTATCTATTCAGACTGTACATTTTGTCTTAGTCTTCTTTTGACGTGTTATCGCTTTGGAATGACTCATGCCTCAAATCAATCACCGTAGTAGCCAGTCAGCAATGGTGATATCGAGGCTGATCGCCTAGGGTGCGCCAGCAAAACGCGCTTACTGCTTGTCTTGAATAAAAGAGAAATCATTTTTTTTAAACATATGAAATAGATATTAGGTTGTATTCAAAGCCATTACGCTTGTATTGTCCCGAAGGTACTTATAATAATAATATTTGTTTATTAACGGCAACTAGGCCCAAAATTTGTTAGTAACAGGATTCTTAAAAACTACGTTAGTAAACAAAAACCACATATAACAAATTTAGGGTCTTTTGACTTATAAGCAGAGGTATACTATTTGTCAAGTCGCATTTCGTCAATCATGTTATCAAGAATCATATAATAGGGCGAGCCTATTGCCATCAGCTGGTCACAAATCCAGACTCCTGGTTGTTACTGAGAAACCAAGACCTCGCGCTCAGCAGCCGCGATATTTATAAAATAGTTAACTATCGGTACATATTGAAATTATAATGCATACAGCGCATGAACATTAAACGGTCAAATGCTAACGGCGAATAAGATTATTCTTATAGGTACGATTGGCCGTTCAAAGTTCATACATTATCTTTGTAGGTATCCTACTTATTTATAACAAAATCTTAATTAATGAACTTCTTGTTTTTGCCTCATTGGTCTAGTGGTCGGGCAAAGTGTTATTGGGTTTTTCTGTATGGAAATTCTCAGTAGCAGCACGGAGTCTGGAACTGTGCCCAATAGATGGCAATAGGCTGGCCCCCTATTATATGGGACTGACAGCATCGGTGAAACGTGGGTGTACAATAGTACCTACACCTCTGCCAAACCCTGCGAGGAGGCTTGAGGCTATAACTTCTTGTTTTTTTTTTATACGGGGTCTCCATAACTGAGGGGTTTCGATTCCCACACGGAACAAATATTTATATGGCCTACAGATTCCGAGTTTGGGTGCTTGTGCATGTGAAAATTTGAGTTTGTAAACGATTCAAGAATATCTAATGATGTATCTTTTTTTTAATGAAAGCAAATAGAATATGTCACTTCTTATTAAAACCTCCATATTACCCTTGAATTAATTTAGGTCGGTCTAAGTGGTGTTCATAAAAATGCTATGAAACTTAATGCGACTAATTGAAAATACCTAGTTGTTTTGCACATGTATTTCTGTGTTTCAATTTATCCCATAGCTATAGCTGAATTAGGCCAAATTCCTTATTTGTTTTTTGAAATAATTTGTTGGTAACAGATATAAACAAAATTCTACTCTCTGTCTACATATATCTTAATATCACGCATTTCACTTTTGGAATGGCAGGCAAAAAGTCTAGAACGCCCCCAATTCTTTAACTATTAATTTCAAAATAGTAGTTTCACGGTTTAATTCAACTATCTTATTTAGCTTTTTTACACTTTGTTGTAGATCCACTTACGCGCATAGTGTGGATATCTTTCGCATTTTCGTGGGAAGTACCATAAACCAAGGTAATTTGTTTTTGGGACTAAAATTTGTTATTAGAAATTTTTTTGAACAATAAGAAACGAAAATGATGCAAAAATATATATAGGATATACGAGGAGCGGTCTTATCACACTTGGCGATTTCTGCAAGCGAACCTAAGGATGAATGGAATATTATAGCAATGTTTTCTAAACTAAATCAAAAATATATCAATGCAACTGAAATTATATCATACTACCATTATTTAAAAGCAGTTAATGTCTATGAGAAACACACATAATTATGATTATACTAAATCCCAATTAACCCTGCAGTTCACAAATTACCCACCCTGTATAAGTACTTCAATATTAAGATTTTTTAAATTTATTTTTTTCATAAATCATAACCAATTTGTTTTGTCATACTTTTCCCATATTATGTACATGGCAAGATTGTTAAAAGATACCTTAAAAGAGTATACATGGAGTTTCTTGCCGGTTCTTCTCCATAGGACCAACTTTTTCGAACCGTGCAACTAGATTGCTGCGTTTCATAAGTGCCTGTATTAGGTTTATTGCAAATAAAAACAATTCTATCTATCTATCTAACCAATTTGCACCTAATAAAAGAAAACAAAAGAACAAACAAAGTAAACGAAATGAACAAAAACAAACATCGTAGTGATAAGCATGAATGCAGATAGACATTTGCGAAACATGGCCGTGCATAATTATAGTTCACAACTAATTCTAAGCCTTTAGTCTCCACACAATAAACAATAACACTCTTCGTATTTGTATATTTGTATACACATTTTTTTAGTATTAATGGTACTGTAAACTTTTACTAATTATTATGGCAAATTATACATAAAATACATTTTAATACATTTAACCACCTTGTATTTCCCGAAGAGTTGACCAAAGGTGTACTTAGTATACACCCATATACATAAAGCTACTATATTTACAAACTAAATATAGTGAAATATAAGAATAAAAGATCAGGTACGTAATACCGTACAACCGTAAACCGGCGTTTATGTATGAAACGATGCATGAATGTAGATGAAGCAAAAGGGTTATGTAAGGATCGTAGCACGTGGTGTACCGTAGTTTGTGCCTAACTCCGTGGGAAAAAGGCGTGAGTTTATCTATGTCATGCACATGTATGTATAAAAATAAAAATGACAACAACACCCTAAAAGGCTTTCATCTGTAGAATATAATTTCGTATGGAGCCGAAGCACAGACCTTCTGACATTCAGTGGCATATTATTTGTTGCTATACAATTCTTTAATCCCATTAATAAAACATGAACCTGACTTTAAAATATCATTTGAGAAGGGCGTTAACACACCGAATATGGCTTTTGATATAAGCTTTTATTAAACAATTAATATATTTTTTAATAAAAATACAGAGACAATTTGTTTGTATATGTGTGTATTGAATATTTAAACAGCAATGTTTCGTTTTTATATCAATTTACTTAAGGTGTTGATAGAGTTGACTGCCGTTAGCAATTAAAAGTGCAATGACTTAGAGAAACGTGCAAAATAGTGTATCTTTATTTTTAAGTTTGCTCTCGGATATTTTATAAATATAAAACTAATTAATATAGATGAAAATATTGACTTTATATTCTGTCATTACCGTCTAATATATGTTATACCATCTTACTTGGATATTTACGGATATTAGTACAGAATGAAAAAAACGTTTCTCGATTTTTTAAATTTATACTATATCTATACATATAATATAACTATAATCGGCCGATGTCTGTACATTATAGATATTGGAGAACAACTAATATAGGGGTCTTTATTAGAGCAACAGAAGCCAAAACAACAGTTTTTAGATCAAATAAATGATTTATTATTCTAATCGTATAAATTCCCCAAGACTGAGACAGAAAATCGTTAGCGATAATAAAATATAGCGTAAATATAGCGTAAGAGCAATAGGTACTCTGTGCAAATATAACATTATTATCTCAGACGAATGTTATACTGTATTACAAGACCTTTGTCCTATACGGAGTTCTTTGAATGTACAATGATCGCTCAAAGCTATTTTGATGAACAAACACAATAATATGTGTTTGTTGGTATAGTTTTGGTACTTTTTTATTTTTTAGAAAATCTGGTTCGTGACCATCAAAAATGTGTATACATGTAGCGAAATTCAAACGCCTATTCTTAGAAAACTATTGGTTATAATCATAAAATTTAAATGACTATGTATATTTTTAACCGACTTCAACAAAAGAGCGGGTTCTCAATTCGAGTGTATTTTTTTAATGTTTGTTACTCGATTATTCCTTCAGTTATGGACCGATTTTAAAAATTCTTTTTTTGTTTGAAAGAGTATGCTTCCCCTTTGGTCCCATTATCACCAAGTCAGGATCTGATGATGGGATCCTAGGGAAATCGAGGGATACCCTCAAATATTGTAGCACAAATAGCCTGTTTGAGCTTTTTTCTTAATAAGTCAGGTGTTGGCGTCTGAAAATCATCATTTCAAGATGCTGAGCTGATGATGGATGTCATACTACTCCTCAACGGTAAGGAGTTAGGGAATAAAACTTCCGAGTTTGGGATCACTCGATATATTTTGATGAGTCCTGTATAAAACATTTGGTATAGAGGGTCTGATGATGGAGCCAGGAGATAGATGGTGGAACTCTTCAGTAGCTACTAGTAAACCCCTCGAGTCTGGGCTCATTTTAAACCTCTAAAAGTCTCAGTAGGTATTAGTTACAATAGTCGTCTAATTTTTTTATTTTCTCGTAATGCGTTTTTATCATGTGGTCGGCTAAGTTTTTATTTGATTTTAAAATCACATAGTGCAATACCGTCTAAGGTTTTCACTCGACTTGGGGCAACATAAATTTGACCTTTGTAAAGTTTTTCAAAGAGAAGCGACTTTACTAGGCTACCCATGACTCAAAATTGTAAAATAATTAATTTTTTTTAACAAAAAATAAAAACCGACTCCAAAAAACTCAAAAACAAAACAAATAACTAAAAACCAAAAAAAAAATCTATTATTATACAATATAGTAGTTGAAGAATATTGAAGTCGGTGCCAAGTAAGCACACGTAGTGAAATGTATGAGGACATTTCATAAGATAAGTGACGAATTTTATTTGAATTTCTTCAGGTTTTGTGTTATACAAGGTGTCCCGTAAATAATGGATCAAACGTAAGGCAACTACTGCTCGCTATCGGTTTGATCAATTATTTACGGGACACCCTGTATGTTAAAATTTATATGTAGTAATTCATTGCAAATATAAGTAAATGATTCCTATAAATCCTGTGAATTCTGGGTCTTAAATATTTATAAAGTAATAATAATATTAGTCTACAGTCTTCAGGGTTCATCTATGTAGGCATGTGTTTGTGTTTATCTTTGTATAGTTGTACTTATAAAAGGAATCCTAGCTAAAATGTGCCTTATTTGTCTATTGTTATATGAAAATAGAGTTTTATTGTAGGTATTTCAGGAAAGGCTGATGTTATCTCATCTGTTTCAAGACTCTAATGTTAACAGACGACTGGCATTCAATCGTCGTCCTTTGTAGTCAGTTGAATACAAAGGCAGAGGTCCCCAAAAATATAGGAAACAAAGAAATAATCCCCATAGTAAGTCCCAAGCTTACTCTAATCGATCTTAATACCGATGATAATCCAACGGCCTCCTATTTGCGGAATAAGGGTCGTTAACAGTCGAACGGCACGGTTGGCGCAGTGGTTGAGAGATCGGCCCTACGTGTAGCGGGTTCGATTCCCGCGCGGAACAAATATTTGTATGATCTACAGATAGTAGGTTCGGGTGTGGGTCTTTGTGTCTCTTAGGAATAATTAGTAACGATTAGTCTTAAGAAGAGTAGTGTGTTTACAAACACAAATATTCACATGCACAATCACCTAGGCCTAGAGCAACTTTGATGTTGTTTGGGTTGTTTTTACCTATTTTTTCTCTCGCTCTATTAAACTATCTTGCTTTAGTCTATCACAACAATTTAACGCACTTAACCTAATTTCTTGATTTTGCTTTTTATTTTTATAACATATTAGATAAAGACAGCGTATTATTTAAAACGGTTGTTTTATCATAATCAGTGTTAGTTTTTTATTATGGGTTAATTTTTTTATTTTATTTATCCATTTATATATAAAATATAAAACTTAAAAATACTATAAATATATATTACATAATAACTAAAAGTAGTACACACGAAGTGTCGGCGTCGTGTTTCGCTGACTGGTGTCATGTAGGCGGCCACGAAACCGACGATACACAACACCTTTCGGCCATAACTCTTCCTTGAGGAACTTCTCGAGATGGTGTGTCGGAACTCGCACCACGAACGACTTGAAGTTCGTGTTGTGATGCGGCTCCAACCTCTCGACCTAACCTCATTGGTCTAATCGCGGTTATATGATTTTACTGATACTAATAATGTAAAATAAATACCGTAAATAACATTGGACTGTCTCATTGGTGTAGTGGTCGCAAGCGTGACTGCTAAGCGTGCGGTCCTGGATTCGATACCCAGGTCGGGTAAAGTGTTATTGGGTTTTCTGTATGGAAATTCTGAGTAGCAGCACGGAGTCTGGAATTGGGCCCGCTAGATGGCAATAGGCCCGCCACCTATTACATGGGATCGGTAATCGGATAACGGCATCGGCGAAATGTGGGTATACTATAGTACACCTCTGCCTAACCCTTCGGGAATACAGGCGTAATGCTATGCTATGCTAAATCACATTCGTTTAGAAATAGAAGAACAGTCGTAATAAAATAATAAAATCAAAATTTCATGAGAAAAACCCGATACACGATGTAACACGATGTGACTTTAACTGATTCAAGGAAAACAATATTTTGTCTTAAAGATCGTCTACCAATAGCTTATTGAATACTCGAAAGCGATAGAATTAAGTAGACATAGGTATATGTTTTTGCCTCAAGATGCTTATTCGTGTGAAGTATCAACCGAATAGGTTTCTACGAAAAAAGAAAATGTTCAAGATATTTCTTCAAGTGTTTTCCGGTCGAAGAAACGTCACATAAAATGGGATTGGTTCCCTCACACAGATTTTATGATAAATCGTGTTTATGTTATGCAAACTACTGTTTATCCTATCGAAATAATATGTGAAGGATATATTATTTCGATGGTTTATCCTGACATAAGATTCAAACTGCCAAAAAAAAATGTGCAAATATATTTATGCTCTGCTGAAATTGAAATAAGTAGATCGAATGTCGTCATGGCACATCGATTACGTTCGGCAGCCTAATTACCGATGTAGCGACAGGCGTAGATCGCGCGATAACTTCTGTCAAACGTCATTTTTGTGTCATATAATGTATTGGCTGACAGTGAGATTGCTGTCGCGTGGCTGTCGCGTTGCTGTCGCTTTTTTAGATAATTAGGCTGCGGGTCACTATCATCGAGAAAGTTTGGATATCTCATGAAAAAAGTTGATTCACCAAAATGTGAAGTGTGTGATAAGATTGAGGATGTCCAACATTTACTGATGGAATGTGCTCGGAACCAGAGAGAGAGAGAGTTGTTGATGTGTAATTTCAATATTAATAAATATGATGTTGGGATTTTCGCATGTTTTTTAGCTGAGCCACAGATAATATAATACTATAGGTACGTGCTGAGCCCAGATCTAAAACAACTAAATTCATATTTAAAATGATCGCGGTAATAATATAATTATTGTAATTATTAGATTAGGTTACGATGAGGCTGACATACCTTTATAAGGTAAAAGCCTCGAAATTAATAAAAATAGAAAAATATATATTTATGCTCACTTCTTTCTCGTCGGCCAGTATCTTGGCTACTACGCTTGACACTATAGAAATGAGAAGAAGGTTGGTTATGCAATCAGAAAATGTTGATGTAGAACAACACTACTGCGTCAAGTTAAATATATTGGACGATATTTCCATTTATCCAGTAGTAGATAGTGCAATCATGTAAACACATGAAATACTTTAATAACATAATTTATAACCAAAACGTAGTTCACTGAACTATATATAGGATAAACCGCCCGGCTAAAACACGCAGTTAAGTACATATTTGTTGAATATTACGCGTCAGTCAAACTCCCTCAATATCAGTTTGTTTTGTTGAATTTATTTATGTACGAGTACGAGTACATACACTAAAATACCGCTCAAACGTGAGTCTTTGTTAAACAAACATAATTGAGTAGTTAATTAAGCAAATATGTGAAACCGGATAACCGAAAATAACTTGCGTAATATGCGGAACTTTACAGCATCTTTGAAATATTGATTTAACAAACAAATCTTTTTCTCTGTATCGGTTAGTGTAGCTGCCATAGAGGTTCCTGCTTATGAACTTAAATATATTTGTTGCATATTTTCGTAGTATATTCTTAGGGGTAAAGTAATATTATTATGAAATCAACGAGGCTTGTACATGCGAAGTTGAAGAGCGGAAGAGGACATACATTTAGCTTTTGACGTATAGTATATATATACGAATAAACTTAAAACCACTCTGTATATGAAATAATATAAATTTTATGTCAACGCAAATTTTTGGCAGAAAACACTTATTCTACCTGCAAAATTCTATTCCAACGATCACTGAAATACGATTACGTCTGTTGTTCAAAAAGCCTTTCTCACGCACATACTTGATAAGTCAAACTTAAGAAACTACTTTACTTAACTCTCAGAATGTGTGAACTAGTTTGTCCAGAAAGTTTCCAGTGATATTTTCGAAAGTTGAATTTAATTCACGATCGTCATTCGTAAAAAACGTAAACATTGGTGGCGGAAGTACACGTAATCCGTAAATAGAAACGTTTTACTGTCCATAAAACTTTAGCAAGGAACTACTGAAGGTAAATATGATCGCCATTATGATAACATATTGATGTGCCGTTTTATAGGAATAAAGTTTGTTGTGCAAATCTAAATGTTTATTTATTTATTCAGTAACAATATAAACTCACAGTATAAAACCAAAACGCTTATATGTTAGAAACAAAAAAAAGATACTTTGACGACAGTTTACACTCAGATACTTAATTAATAAAATATTAAATGTAACTTATATTTTTATATGAAATACAAACAAAAGGCAGACAAAAAAAATACTAATTATTTATGTAAGTAAAAGTTTGTTGACGAACACTGACACCTTTTTATTGAGCACATGATACGTATCAAAAAATATGTCGGCACCTGGATCCGATTCCACGATTATCGAATTATATCGGTACTGGTCTCGTAGTTGCTAAGCCCGAGTTTCTAGGTTCGATCCTCAGGTCGGGGAAAGTGTTATTGGGTTTTTTAGAAATACTCAGTAACTCACCTCCTGTTGCAAAGGACGTCATATGTCTGCGAAATCTAAGTACACCTCTGCCTAATCGTTTGAAGGAACAGGCGTGATACCATGTTGCTTATGGCGTATTTCTGTTTTTTTTGTAATGGACGATTTTACGATTAATAAAACGATCTAAAAGCTCAAGACTTTAATTATCTTAAGAGGACAAAAAAACATTTAATAGAGATAATACCTATATCTATATTTGTGAGATTACAAGATTACAATACCGCTAAGAAGAAAATCCTCTAAATCCGCTTTTACAATCAGAACAAGCAAGGATTTATAGCTTCAGTGTACTGGTACAATTCTATTATAGGATTTCACGTCCGACATTTTTGTCAACAGTTTTTTCGTCTTAAGGACATTTGGCACACGCTAGACACATTTAAGTATGTACCTATTGCTCCACTAGATACTACTACCATATCATTCTGCTGTAGATTTGAGACACCTTGATAGTGCGCTGCCAAGAACGATACTTAAATGTTGCCAGAATCACCACAGACCACACTTGTAGAACAAATTATTACTTATATTTAAAAGACGTTGCCTCTTGATTAAAACATAATATAGTATCACGCCTGTATCCCCGGAGGGTTAGGTAGAGGTGCACCTAAATTTCGCCGATGCTTTTATTAAGTCTATTGTGCTATTGCCATCAACCGAGTACAGTTCCAAACTTCGTGCTGCTACTAAGTATTTCTATACAGATAAACCCAATAACACCCGACCCGGGAATCGAACCCAGGACGTCATGCTTAGCAGTCGCGCTTGCGATTACCAGTCCAGTGAGAAACTCTACTTGACTATAGACTTATTATATTATTGCGCACGTGTCTAGATGCGTTATTCAGGTGTTAGGACACACTGAGAAGAGAGATGGCATGGCATGGAAGATCATATGTTATTTGGGAATACACTGAAACGGAAACACACGGTAACGGTTTTGACGACGCAGTTGCTAAGCAATTGCCTTTCATTAATTCTAATTAACCGCCGTCAAAAAACATACCAACGCATAATTATGCGTGTGTGTCTCACGATGCAGGAGAAATCTTAGTGTAGGACATCGTTATACAAAAAGATATCGCGTACACCAAGAAACACGATTGTCAAGTGAGTGTGCCGGTATGGTCTATCATAATAATTGTGCCAATAATAAGTGACGGCACGCGAATTTGATTGCCATAACTCAACGCGAAGGTTACTCGGCCACTAGTATCAGTTTAAAGTTCACTACGCTATGTGGGTGTGTTCGAACGACGTACATTCATTAGGGCGCGTTTATATTGGTAGAGTAAGGCCCAATTTCACTGACGATATAACAGATGGTTAAGGCACAAAACAGCCATTTGACAGGGATTTCTGTATGGGAAACCGGCCATTTTTTAAACATCAGTTTTAGTGTCGGCGAATATGGGCCTAAGGTCTAAGGGAAGTAGCGGGAGAGGGAAAGGAGAAATTCAACCCCTAAGGAGCTGGAATAGGTGTAGGTAAAGTTTGTATAAAAATTCTTTCTACGCGTTTGGATTCGCGTCACAGCATGAAAAGAAACAAAACGGACCTTTTTCATAAAAAAGGGTTCATATTAATCGGCTGATTTCGTCTTAAACAATTGTTAGTGTCAGTGAACTTTGTCCTTACTCTACTAATTTAAACGTGTCATGACTAACATATTTTGACCTGTATCAATGTGTGTTGTCAGTCTTTATAATTATAATACAGACAAGCGTTCCGTTTCAAAACGTCAGTTTGACGTTTTGGTTGTTACTTGTAGTTCATTTACGGTGTTATTATGTTAGTTTTAGCAAGTTTCAGACGATTTCTGAATTAGAAGTTGTTAAATAGTTATGTGATTCGTAAATCTCATACATTTTGCTTTGTGTTTCAGTCGTGATTGTAAATATTGTTAGAATTAGAACGGTCAGCATTTCAGCAATAAGAGATTAACATGTAACGATATTGAATCTTCTTATTCTTTGTTAAATTCAGTGAAAATATTAATTTGTTTAGTCATAGTTATAGAGCCAAAATACAGATTTAATGTCATGTGTCTCTAGTAAAAATGGGCGTACCCCAGGGCTCGATTTTAGGCCCTTTCCTCTTTTTAGCCTACATTAATGATCTTCCTTACACAATGGCAGAATTGGCCGATATAATTTTGTTTGCCGACGACACTTCACTTATATTTAAGATTAGTCGAAAGGATACCGAACTAGCACATGTTAATGAATGCTTATCCACTCTTTCTAAATGGTTTGCAGCTAATAATCTATTATTAAATGCAACAAAAACCAAATGTTTAAAGTTTTCGTTACCAAACGTACCCCATGTCGATTCTAACGTAATTATAGAAGGTAACAAACTTGATTTTATTAAGGAAACTGTATTTTTAGGCATAACAATCGACACGAAATTGCAATGGGGTGCTCACATAACTGCTCTTTCTAGTAGGTTAAGCTCTGCAGCCTATGCAGTCAGAAAGATTCGACAGCTCATCGACGTAGCTACGGCCAGGCTTGTTTATTTTGCGTACTTCCACAGTATTATGTCCTACGGCATCTTACTGTGGGGTGCAGCGGCAGACGTAGACTCAATTTTTATACTACAAAACCGACTCCAAAAAACTCAAATACAAAACTAATAACTAAAAAGCAAAAAATAAATCTTTTATTATACAATATAGTAGTTGAAGAATATTGAAATCGGTGCCAAGTAAAACATAAAAGTAATATGCCTTGCTGCTATAATAGCGACATTGAAACAACGAGTTCACGTAGAAATTGTCGAGTGCGGAGCGGATTATGCGTCGGACACGACAAATGCACTTCGCCAATCGTGTCGGTTTATCATTGCATGTTTTACTTGGCACCGACTTCAATATTCTTCAACTACTATATTGTATAATAAAAGATTTATTTTTTGCTTTTTAGTTATTAGTTTTGTATTTGAGTTTTTTGGAGTCGGTTTTTATTTTTTGGTAAAAAATTTAATTATTTTACAATTTTGAGTGATGGGTAGACCTAGTAAAGACGATTCTCTTGAAAAACTTTACAAAGGTCAAATGTATGTTGCCCCAAGTCGAGTGAAAACCTTAGACGGTATTGCACTATGTGATTTTAAAATCAAATAAATTACTTAGCCGACCACATGATGAAAACGCATTACGAGAAATGAAAAGATTAAGACGACTATTGTAACTAATACTGTGATAGTTTTGACTTTTAGAGGTTTAAAATGAGCCCAAACTCGAGGGGTTTACTACTAGCTACTGAAGAGTTCCACCATCTATCTCCTGGCTCCATCATCAGACTCTCTATACCAAATGTTTTATACGGGACGCATCAAAATATATCGAGTGATCCCAGACTCGGAAGTTTTATTCCCTAACTCTTTACCGTTGAGGAATACTATGACATCCATCATCAGCTCAGCATCATTAAATTATGATTTTCAGACGCCAATACCTAACTTATTAAGAAACAAAGCTCAAACGGGCTATTTGTCTTACAATATTTGAGGGTATCCCTCGATTTCCCTAGGATTCTATCATCAGATCCTGACTTGGTGATAATGGGACCAAATGGGAAGCATACTCTTTCAAACAAAACAAGAATTTTTTAAATCGGTCCGTAATTGACGGAATAATCGCCCAAACACTATGTAGCTGCTATCAACCATTAAGGAGTTCCCTAAACTGTACTGCACCTGCATCACGGACCTTGCAGTGGCAGTCATTACCCATCTCGGTGTAAAGATTTTGTCAACACGAATAAAATAAGCCCAAACACGAGGTAGTTAAGATGTACCGTTGAGGAGTTCCCTCGATCCTCTGTCGTCTCCATCATCAGATCTGCCCTAAACCTCCATAGTATTGTAGTCTCATCAGATATACACATAAATATCAAGTTTTTACCCCATGCTCGCCTACAATTTTCAAGAGATGCCCTCGATTTCTCAGGGTTTCCACCATCAGGTCCTGACCTGATGACAATGGGACCAAATGACAAGCATACCCTTTCAAATAAAAAAATACAGCCGAATTGAGAACCTCCTCCTTTTTTTTGAAGTCGGTTGAAAAAAGAGCAATCCGTGCCATCTATAATATGGGTCCTCGTGAGTCCCTCAGAGATTTTTTTAAAACTATTAATGTACTTACTATGCCTTCTCTTAACGTTTTTGAAAATATTATGTACGTACGTAAAAACTTGCAAATGTTTAATACTCTAAGCGACGTACATAACATAAATACTAGAAATAAATATAAACTCGTTGTCCCTAAATTCAGATTAGCCAAATCGAACAATTCGTTTTTGGGGAATTCTGTACGTTTCTACAACAAGTTACCTAAAATTGTCACTGATCTAACTGACGGGAAATTCAAATCATATGTTAAATCCATCCTTATACGCAAAGCGTACTACAAAATTAAAGATTATGTCGGAGATAGAGATGTCTGGCGGTAATTCTCTCAGCACATAGTCACTGCACATGTGGCTTCCCTGGCAACCACCCGAACCGCAATCACAATCAATTCATTCATGTGTTGAGCTATTTACACTTTTTTTTTTTTTTTACAATTTAATAGTTTTTTAACATGTCTTATCATGTTTGTATTTATTTTATTCTCTCTTTTTCATAGGTTGCTATGACATCTTGTTAATGAAATATTAGATTTTTGTATTATATTAGATTTTTGTATTTTCAATTATTTTATTATTTTTTTAATGTATCCGTAAGCTAGTTGCCATTGTAGCTAATCTTTGATAATCAATTTCTTTATATACATGTATAGTATAATCTTACGCTTGTTACAGATGGCTATCCATTGTAAATGTGAGCACAGTGTAGGGGTATTCTTTTTATTTTTATTAACCGACTTTATATTAAAGTTGCATTTAGTATTTATTTGACTAAACCTACATTGTTCTCCCATACTTTTTCCACATTATGTTCATGGCAAGATTGTTAAAAGAGACTTTAAAAGAGTATCCATGGAGTTTCTTGCCGGTTCTTCTCCATAGGACCAACTTATTGGAACCGTGCAACTAGAGTCCTATAACGTTTCATAAGTGCCTGTATTAGGTTTATTTGAAATAAAAACAATTCTATCTTCTTCTTCTTCATGTATATACACATGACATTAAATCTGTATTGTACATAAATAACTCGTAGATTTGTAAAAAAAATATTGATATTGCACAACTTCGCGGTAGTACGCGAGGTACATTACTAATATTTCAATTAAAGCCGTTAATATTATTAGAACTATTTAAATTTAAAATAAAGTAGGATATGTATATTGCGCAAAAACACCAATTTGTTATAATTAAAATAGATTTCTCTCTACAATTAATTTCCACTGTTTAAATTTAATTGAAAAGTTTAGTTAGTGTAAAACAAAATTCAGTATCTGGTAGATGTTATTTAACAAATGTTACACGAATAACAACTGTTTGATAAATTCTTGGATACAAAAAGGATAATGGCGCTTTTAATTAAATACTTATTCGTAATTTACCGAACACTGGACTACTACATGTCGGTACATTAATCACGCGATATGTGTATGATTGAAAATATATGACGAAATTGCATCAGGTTTTTTTATGGTGTTCTAGATATTAGACATACAATCGTACAACGCTATCCGTGCTCAATATAATAACACGTTTGGGAAGCTGGTAGGATGGATGGATCTTTGTTACTCTTTCTCGTCAGAACGGCTGAACGGATCTGGATGAAATTTGGCACAGAGACTGATTATAGTCTGGAATAGCACATTTTATCCCGGGAAAACGCGGGCGGAACCGCGAGCAGAAGCTAGTATTAATATAATTTGTTATTTTTTATTTATATTACTAGCTCTACTCGTAACTTCGTTCGCGTGGATTTCACGTGCTCGGGGTTTTACTATAACATACGCATCTATCTTGCTTAAATATTGTCATTTAATTTCTTCTATTTATTGTATGGTAATACCTACGGGGAATATGCTTTTGTTTATCAATCCAGTGTGGCCCAAATAGTTTTAACATGTTAATTGTCTCCGTCTCCGGCAGCTGAGACACAATCCACGCTGATCCAAACGAGGCACAATCGGAATTCTTTTGTGTAGAACTGCGCTGCTCAATCGGCTAAAATCATTAACTTACATATTGCCTGTAGATAGACTATATCTGTTGAAGCTATATCGTGTTTATTGCGGCCAATGTGTAATGCAACATTTACATCGTATTTCTATCAAAAATCAGGGTCAAATTTAAAAGCAAATCCCTCATTAGCAATAACTCTTTGTTGGATCCCCCTCTCATTGAGTTTCCTAATGTGAATTCATTTTTTACATCGTCGAGCTTCAAGCGCTTTCGTAGTTCCATTCGACCCTTAATTCTTGTATTTTGTTCGCTAATTCATAAATAAAAATACCTTAATACGTACCTACTGGAATTTGGTACAGAAAATAATTTTTCTTTGATTGTTTGAATGAAAAGGCAGAGATGGAGGATGGGTGGGACGAAATATATATAAATAGGCATTTATGATCCGTGGATTATTAAAGGAGTTATAAAATAAGACCACGTCCTTATTTCACATTCATTAGCAACAGAAAGAAGCAAAAGAAAGCATTCAGTCGCGAATGTCAGATGAATATTTATGACAGTTGTTTCAGATGTCAGCATCATAAAACAATGATAACTTTAGAATATTTGTGTCTTCCAGTTACAGTGTGGCCGAGGTATTCAGTATTCAGCTTCATTTGGTTGGACTGGGATACAGACCTGACATACTCGAGAAAAGACTTGGCCGTTTTTGTTTTAATTATTGAATTGGTCTGCTTTTGTCCTTTATTTCATCTGATGGAAAGCGATGGGTAAAATTTACGATGGATTGAGTGCACCCCGAAGATTCACTTTGTTTTTTTAACCTGATGATGGTAAAGAGGACAATGTATGGGAAATTATTTGCACCGCTTTATCGATGTATAGGAAGTCTGTTAAGTAGTAAACGGGATCAAAAGCTTTTGTCTTCAAAAGAAGCTACTTAGTATTATTAATACTTAATTACATCCAATAATTTCAATCAGTTTCTTACTAGTGTGCAATGCGATCAAGACAAGAATAGCAACGTCAATATCCTGTAAATGTCAGTACGATTTGCAAATAAATTATTTGGCGTACATAAAGTTATTTTACATTATTTAACTAACTCTTATTACAAATTTTTTATTGGTAATATTAATATTAAAAGATCACACAAGTTACAATATGGCGGATAGTCACTCCTTAGTCCTTTTTTTATTTTGAGTGCATGCAGAGTTAAAAAGTACAGAGTGGGCGCTCTGCGTATTCGTAACGAGCAGCCCACGAGAAGACGGCGCGGCAGCACATTGTGGTGACGTTTCGCTGAACATAACACAGTGAGGGTACAGCGGAAAGTATTTCACAGTCTCTCCTGGTACATATCCTTATTTATTATGCATAGCACCATGGTGGGCTCTCCTTAGAGTTCCCAAAGTCCTCTATACCGTCTCGAAATGGACCATTTTGGTGAGTTTAGCCAGCAAGAGTCCATCCCTCC
This sequence comes from Shargacucullia verbasci, assembly GCA_947562105.1. Lineage (NCBI taxonomy): Eukaryota > Metazoa > Arthropoda > Insecta > Lepidoptera > Noctuidae > Shargacucullia > Shargacucullia verbasci. Next base: position 3,600,465 of record OX387297.1, on the reverse strand, counting down.
TTCTACGGCGTTTGTATACTTCATCAAACAAATAAAAAAAACAGATGAATTGAGAACTTTCTATTTTTTTGAATACGGATATTAATCTAATTCAGGACCTCAGACAATTGAATCTGACTGGAGCAATGCGGTATTATGTTATAGTTAAGTACAATATGTACGTATTTCTAGCTTATTACCATAATTTTATAGCATTATCGGACAGGAGCGGCATCATAAAATAGCTTTAATTATAAAGCGGTAAACAACGGTTAATTAAGTGTTAAATCAATTCTGAAAACTGATAAGTGAGGTCGAGACGGGTCATGCATGCGGATCTGTCACGTGAGGGTAGGGTGCATGGCCAATGACTAATGTATTTGAGTCAGGCTGCCTACATTGACTATACGGATTTGTGATCACCTCGATTAATAGCAGGCCTTGTACTTTATCCGCTTCTGTAAATGGCTTTACAACTGATATATGTATAAAAGTATCATGCTTGTGTTCCTCGAAAAGTTAAGCAAAGCCGATGTTCTTATTAGGTTTCGTGTAATAACGCGAGATTCCGAGTTCCGAACACATTTCCTAACTTCGGACTGCTACCGAGTTTTTTTTTGCAGAAAACCCCAATCAAACCCGCGTATACTTAGGAAGATCCAGGACGAGCTTGCGACCATTAGACTAACGAGGCAGTCTAATAACTATGATCATTTAGTCAGTAGCAAGAGTAGCAATTGCCACAGGCCCCGAGCAAAATGAGGCCCCGCGTATCCAAACCCCACCTCCGCTTCAGCGTAACTTTTTGGGTGAAACTTATTAAAAAGATATAACACAGAATTTTATACGGTAAACGCACAAGTTCTACAAAAAGTCACTTTATACTTAAGAGGCCATAGCAGATCAAGGGGCCCCGATAAACTTTGCTACGGGCCCCGCGCCTGCTTAATCCGACACTGTTAGTATCTATAGCAGTACAACAACTATACTATATCTTATGACCTTGTACACCTATTTCTTTGTTCTACTATACATCCAGTGGAACCCAGTCCCGTTAATAACCATGCTGACTGGCTTATATTCCCATTAGAGCATGAGCAATTCCCATATCTCAAATGAGCTCAAATCGACGCGATAAAAGAAAAAGATTAGCCACAATCTCTTAGTTGTACTTATAAATGACCATTTTGGTGTCTTTTCTTTTACGGGAATCACACGACCGTCGTATTGCGCCATAAATAATCGTATTATTAGTACTATAAAATACATATTTTATTTTTATGTATTTGTATTATTATGTTTATTATGTATGTTGTTTTTGTGCACTAGACAGCCCAATATCTGTCTCCCTTCTTTCAGTCCATCCAAAGGTTGTCTGGAAGAGATCGCCTTGTGCGATAAGACCGCCCATTGTACACAAATAATTGTATCTATGTTATGTGGTGTACAATAAAGTGTATAATAAATAAATAAATAACCCAAATACTAATGAAACGCGTTTCACTGTTTGTATAATTTTAAATGGAGTCGCATCTGAATCCGCCCCGACTTCCATGTTGTAGGGTTAATTGGATGGCGTTCATCAGTGTACGTGTTGGCATGTTTAAACAATAGTACGTGACTACTAATTTCGAAGGGTTCGATTTCCGGGTCGGGCAAAGTGTTATTGGATTTTTCTGTATGGAAATTCTCAGTAGCAGCACGGAGTCTGGAACAGTGCCTGTTAGATGGTAATAGACTCGCCCCCTATTACATGGGACTCATTAACGGCATCGGTGAAATGTGGATGTATAATAGTTCACCTCGTGCATGATGCAATGGTATGTTATGTTATGTACGAGTTACTGTGGCCGCATAGGGATGGTTCTAGTATTTGGTAGCTCGTCATCGTCGTATTTTTTCTGTTTATCAAATATTTCATCTGAAATCGTTCAAGGCAATAACCTTACTCGTAATCCTTTTCATGCGCAATTCGCCGTGGGGATCCTACACACCGAGCATTGGGCGGAAAGAATCAAATTCCTCGTACGTCTCTTTGCCAGAAAGTGATACTTTATTGGAAATGCCGTTGTGTTTACCACGTTTTTTTCTACGAGTTTAAGCTTTATTGCTCAAGGATAAGGTTGGGATAAGCTTAGAAGGAAGATCGAAGTCGCAATAATCCTGAAACGATGTATTTGGTTGGTAACAATGCATTTGTCCATTTATGCGCATGATTACCTACCATATCTATAATCTACTGTAACCAAATTTATCTAGAGAAGTAGAAAGTATCTGAGATCAAATAATACAAACGAAAACATACTATTCAATAACGTAAACACCTTCATATCACAACGATATTTATTTTAAGCGCATGCGTCACATTCGAAAATCTCCAATATCTACAAGTGTCCTCAAATGCGCACTATATCCGTGGGTAGCTAAACGAAGTACCTACTTTCATGCACGACTTCACGATGTATCCCAGATTTGAGAATCCTATTTTCGTTAATAGAGCAAAACATAGAAGCAATACTAAGAGATTACGGCTTTATCTAAGGCGCAATTTATTTGAAAAGGACGATACAAACATGAAGAGGATCTCCAGGTTCAATGGGTACCGTGCAGATGGATTAATCCGCGATCAAGCCTGGGTCTGTACACAGCCAATCCCTTTGTCCCAGCGAGTACGATATATTATCGGTGCCACTTGTATACTTTTCTTGTTATGTGGGGCAAATGAACTTGTGGATCCTCTGATCCGTCAACATCTGCAAACTAAGGCGTTGCTCACCTAAGTCGTGCTGATAAGTAATGACACAGCACATTAAACTGCAGTTTCTCATGTCGAGAGCGCTTAGGTTTATGCCTCATACTATGGTCTAGGAAATTCGTTTGTAACGCTCCTATGGTTCGCGGGGTGCAAGGAAAGAGCCTCCACGAGCGATGATAAGATCATTTGGCGCAACCTGGACTGTCAGCCTCGGTACCATAATTCCTGACTCGCTAATCTTTCCACTATGGCATGAGCGATTCCACTGTGCTCGCTCTTGCCGACTCGACAGAAAACAAAACTTACCACGCTTGCAGCCCGCAATCATTAGTCCTCCATCACTTGCGAGCCTTAGAATTTCCACGAACAAATTTGCCAGTTTATTTAACAAATTTGCTTTGTGTCCTAGCAAATTCACTGGCTGTTCCTACCCTAACGTTCACAATACACATCCATTACGGCGGGTAAAATATATTACACACCTCCATCCGTATGGCACGCTCCCCTAAATCAGATAGATCTAATTCTGTGATAGAATTTAGTTTCAGGTTCTAGACTTTGAGTTTTTTGTGAATAGATTTCTTCTTTAGCTTTTACCGAGTTACATGGGCTGAATAAGTTCTTTAAAACGTCTGGTAAGTCTCAGTATTTTGGCTGTGGAGGTCAGCCGCATCTGGTTAGTGACTATAAAATATTAATGTATTTCATTTCAGTATCCGTTCCCGGTATCTATGGTTAGGCAGATGTGTACTTTTGTTCACCCACATTTCACCGATGCCGTGACATGGCTCACCGTATTATATTATTGAGTTCACCTGTGTCCTCGGACGGTTAGGCAGACCTGTACTATTGTGCACCTACATTTCACCGATGCTGTTATTAAAATCCCATGTAATAGGCGAGCTTATTTCCATTTACCAGGCACAGTTCCAATTTCCGTGCTACTACTGAGAATTTCCATGCAAATAATCTAAATAAGATTTTAAGTCTTGAGAAATTAAACTAGGATCTCGCGTTCTATGAGGCAGTTCTTAACACACTAACTGTAGGTGATGTGTATAAATTGCGCCTCCTTTTGTCTCAGTTCAAAGTACAATGATAAATAAATTATATAACTCTTCGCTTTGAGCCCGGGCCCTCAAAGAGCCACACACAAAATGAGTTTAAACGAGTATGTAGTAGCCGGGCTTTTTGTGTGGAGCAAAGGAATAAGCGACATTTTTATGTGAAACTACGTTATGCCCGCGGATATCGCTCGCGTTTATTTAGAATTTGACAATCAATTCGGGTTGCACTCTGATTGCGGAAGACACGTGGCGCCATCTATTATCATAAGAACGTTATTGTTGTTTTCCTCGGGAATAGTACTTTTTTCGGGTAGGTTATCTCCATTTCTGTACACCTGTGACAACGTTTATGCAAATTTTCAGGATGATCGGTTCAGTTGTTTAGGCGTGAAAAGGTAACAAACAAACAAACAAACTGACTTTTGCATTTATAATATTACTTAGTTAGGAAGTTAGGATGTTTAGTTTCAATTAGATTTCGCGGAAACCATTACCCAAGGGCATTTTCTTTACGCGATCTTATTGAACAGTGATTGATCTTAGCTGTAGTAATTTCGCGAAAATACCGGTTATGTCACGTGTTTTCGTGAAATTATTTACGTATGAGTGTACTTATTTGTAAGTATCCCAACATATGTACGTCCTTATGCAAACCTAAGTATAAATGGTGGAGATGACAACACGAAAATTATTCTTGGCGTATTATTTTCTCTTACTGATAGATGGTATATAGAAAATCTTCTTTTCCCTTGCCAGTCACTTCACTTGGTTGGTAGTCAAGGTTAGGAGATGTCGAAGTGGAAACGTGTGTGAGATTGATTTGTTTTACACGTGTTAATAAGGATCATTTTGTTTCGAACAGTTTCCTAACTTACGGATTTTGTTTTGGTTTCCTTAAAAATGCGGAATTCTCCTGTATTTTTGGATTAGTTTACAAAATTATTTTAACAAAATACACACACTTTTAAAACATTAACAGGACTTTAGTTGTACAGTTCCAAAGAGTTGGTCCTATGGAGAAGAGCCAGCAATAAACTCCATGGATACTCTTTTAAAGTCTCATATCTCTTTTAACAATCTTGCTATGTACATAAAATGGGAGAAATATTACAGAACAATGTACATATATGTCACATGTATACACATCGAGACCCGAAACAACTATCTCTAGATTACACAAATATTTGTTCCGTCCGGGAATTTAAGCCACGACACGCAGCGTAGAAAGCTTAGCTACTGCGGCAACCGTGCCGTTAATCTTGGCTTAGGAACCATGAAACCATTAAAAGTATGAAAAAGAAAAAAGCTATGACAAAACTATTGTATTGGATTGATATTTTTTATTCAGTTGTAGAACGTATCATTAAATGCGTAATTTACTGTTGTATTCGGTAAAACATATATTTCAATAGGTATAGGTTATATTTTAATTCGTCTTTTTACACGGGGTATATTCATAGAATCAAGGCTTGTATTCCCCGAAGGGTTAGGCAGAGGTATATTACTGTACACCCACATTTCGCTGGAATCGAACTTCGGGCCTCACGTTTAGCAGTCGCGCTTAACCACTGGACTAATGAGGCAGTACATTTCATTATCATTACGTACTCAGAAGCATACATACATGAATACTTCTAGAAGAAACCATGCAAAACCTGAAGTCTCCAAACCAATGGATATTTCAGATTTTCAATAGTATCTTTCAGAGTTCATAATACTTTACGATTACCAAAATGAGTTTTCTGGCCTACTACATGTTTGAAACAACAATAGATAACCTTCGAAAGAAACTTTCTCATCCGATCATAAGTATTTTATTTTCTGCCAAAATCCAAATTAAATCAATCCATCTATACAATGTCAAACTAATATTACTTGGCACGATTGGCGCAGTGGTTGAGAGATCTACTGCTGCGCTACGTGTCGCGGGTTCGATTCCCGCACGGAACAAATATTTGTATGATCTACAAATAGTTGTTTCGGGTCTGGATCTTCGTGTATGTAAATACACACCGTGCCTCGGAAAGCACGTAAAGCCGTTGGTCCTGCACCTGATCTCTCTCCGGTCGTGTCGGATTGCCGTCCCATCGGACTATGAGAGTGAAGGAACAGAGAGAGCACCTGTGTTTGCGCATACACTTGTGCTCTATAATATCTCCTGCGTAGTTGGCTAATCTCCGGTGAGATTGGCCGCCGTGACCGAAATCGGTCAGGAGGACATTATTATTATAATATTACTTAGGTATTTTATGGACCACACGTTTATTTTGATTCTCCGATATGTCCCTCAAACATTCCCTTTATGTCCTTGAAGTACGGTATTTGTCTTTGTCATGTCCAATTTATGTAACATCACGTTTAATTGAAGCCAAAAATTTACTTCTGCTACAAAAATGTAATTTTTTCATCGTTCAAATTGTAAAAATAAATTATTCCTTCATTTAATTCTGTTCACAGCGCTGATTCACAGTTTTATTTGCTCAGTTTTAATTTATAAAATTTAGGGTTCTATCCAATTTTAATAAAGGATCTCCCATTTTATTGCTTTTTATAAGTTTTTGAGTGTTTTAAATAATATTCTTGGGACGGGCTATCTTATATGTCAAAGTCAAAGTCAAAGTTTTTTATTTCAAATGGGCCTTTGCAGGCACTTTTAAAACATTATGAATCTAGGCGCACGGTTCCAAAGTGGGTCCTATGGAGAAGAGACCGGCAAGAAACTCCATGGATACTCTATTCAAAATATTGGTTTACAATTTATAATAACAAAATAAAATAAAAAATACTATATATATATACTATATGTATTTGAGTTATAGTGTATGTTACACCCGCGTTTCCGTTATAGTTGCTTTGTTTGTTCTTCTGAATTATGCGTATGTGATAACCGGGAATTACACTAGTAGTTCCCTTTCCTCTTATGTATACCATTCAATGAAAATATACCCGTCATGTCACCAGTCAAAGACACAATTCCAAACTCTAAGACATACTTATAATTTTCTAACAGAAAGTCCCAATAACACTGACTAGGGGGGACTGAACCTAAGACCTCACGTTCAACAGCTGCACTTACAAACACTAGACCAATGAGTCAGGTACTGAGTTGTGGAGGTAGGTAAATAGCAAACAAAGCCAAGTGTTACAAATAAATGTAAATTGTAATTTCAATGTAGACGTAAATCTGTTGAAGATTCAGCGCTGGAAGCTGGCCTACTTTTCGCCAATAAACCAGATTCAATTCAATTTGTGTATAAATTGATTACAACCGCGATTTATTGACAACTTATTGGTTTTTTACGTTTTCAATGTTTGGTAAGTTTTTAAATGATATTAAGTATGCCTGTTTTCGTTTATGGAAAAAAGATGCTTTGAATTCTTGTGAGTATCGTTATTTTTAAAGTCTTTGGGCTTAATGATTATTTATTGAATTAACGATTACCAAAACAAATGCTGAGGTTGTTTATCTTTGATACTTATTGTTATAAAAACTACTTAAATAATTCTTAATATTATTCAACATTTTCATTTTAGAGTTTGACTTTTGTTGCTGCAACAATTTATATTCTTGTCTCGTGTTCAATGCTTTAGTTTCTTCAAACGTCTTTATATCTATGTGATTTTTTTTTCGATTGATAGGTGAATGTTTTGGCGGAATGTACGAAATCTGGGGAAAGAGAGGAATGATTTGAAATTTTCATATACTCGTAAATTACTGTTTAAGCATTTATGTGAACATTTTAACATTATTTTTTGGTGAATGGTACTGTTTGGTAATACAGTAGTATTTGTGACATAAATTAATGTTTTTTTTATATCACCCATGACGATTGAACGTTCTGACTACTAGTTTTTATATGCTTTATTCTTTTATCTTGCTTTCTATAATCTTCTTTAAAAAGCCTATATGAAAAATATGACTAAGTATATACTTATTATTGCTTAATTACGTAATATAACAACCAGTCCATTACCTTACTATAGAAACTATGGTCGAACAAATCCTATTACATTTTCCAAGCAAACCAATCGTCTAACCCGATTTGTGTTTATTAATTTAACATAGCCAAATGTTCTGCTAAAGATAAAGAACCTTTGTTTGCGAGTCAACGAGACAAGGGCACCCTTGTTCGGATTGTCTTCGAATACAAGGGATAATACATACCGAGCTATACTTAATATTGTTTGTCACTGATGTTCGCGACCTACCGATTCTGTTTGAGATGTATGTATAGTTTGTATAGGTGTATGTAAGGAAACTGAATGCGTGAATCATGCTTCGATAATTTTGACGTTTGAAAACCATGAGAGTTAGGGCGAAACGAAATTTGTGATGGAAAAAGTGGTAAATATTGTTTACAGACGTAAATTTTGCCAAGTTTTATGTAAAACACAGAAAATCAGCGTCGTGGTATGGTCCACGCCACAGCACGGCATTATGCTGAGTGTTCACCTATTTGTCGTAATTTTTGACCTAAGCATATCCGTTTTAATTCATAATATTATATATAATTTGTTTTCTTTGTGCGTGTGTCTATGTGATAAATTAATAGTATTTTCTTTCTTCTTCTCTCTATTTTGCTTTTCCCTTATTAATATAGAACAGGTATTTTTTGGCCTCTGTAAGTTTCGTGTCTCCTGAGACCGTCTGGCGCACCCTGGGTAATCTTGATACCATCAATGCTGATCTTACCACTACGGCATAAGCGATTCCCATGGTAATTTATACCGACAGAAGAAGAAGTTCTGTGTCAATGATAAATAAGGGTAAGCAGCTTTTTGGTGATGTTTTTTGTTAATGCTGAATATATTATCAAATCAGGGTATAAAAGAATCGAAAATATTTATACACGTAGCGAAATTCAAACGCTTATTATGGAAAAACTCTATGGAACGTTAAAATCATAACATTTAAATTAGTATGTATTTTTATGTATCCGTAAATACGATATGTAAAATTGTTCAAGATATCAATCACTATTTCCTTTAAAAATCATTAATTGTATACATCTTATTAATGCTGATGGTACACTAGCTTAAATTATAAGGACCAAAGAACAAAATTAAAAGTTTAGGTACTTGTGTTGTTAAATCTTTAAGAATTTGTTTTTGGAAAATACTGAGTAACAGTATATTACTTTGAACTCAAAGATACGTCTAATGGCCATTATAATATGTAAGCCTTAGGCATTTTCGTTTTCAAGCATGACAGACCTACAAACTTGAGGTCTCGTAATCTGTAAATCAAACACGAACTTTGGGACGACCTCAGTCGTGTTAGCTGACGGGATATGAAATGAAATGAAATGAAATTATTTATTTTGCAATTAGGATTTTTCAATCACTTTTACACGTCTTTTTTAAACTAGATGGCGTCGGCATTTCCTATGACTATCCCTGAGAAGAAACGCCGAAACAAACTCAGGGGTCAAAGTCTATTTTAAAGTCCAGACAGATTGTATTGATGTAAAGGTTTATGTGAGACAAATATAGGGTGGAATAGCCTTTTGAAGAAAGTGCCATAACTATTTGAGCTAACCTGTCGCAACAGAGTGCAAGCATGCATCAGTTATCGTGAGAATTAATGAAATGAAGAGCGCTCAGCCTAGATCTCACTCACATTTACAATGTATAGCGGTTATATATAAGAAATAATTTCAATTTAAACGACATTACAATAACAAAATAATGAAGTAAATAATATAATAATTAATGGCAAAATTTGTATATAAAAAAAAAAAAAAAGGAAAGGCTAAAGAGCGGCTCAATCCCAAGCGTTTTTGTCATCTAAATAGTCCGAAATTTTATAGTATCCTTTTTTACAAAGTTTAGATTTAATTACAATTTTGAACTTCTTTAATGTTAAATTACGTATATCATTGGGAAGCTTATTGTAAAAGCGTATACATTGTCCCATGAACGAGTTGCTTATTCTGTAGAGGCGCGTAGCATGTACAGCAAGGTTGTGTTTATTCCTAGTGTTCAAAGAATGAGTATCAGACAGTTTGACAAAGTTCGAAATATTTTTATAAACATATATTAAATTTTCAAAAATATATTGTGACGCTACAGTTAGAATATTAATTTCCTTAAATCTGTGTCTCAGCGACACCCTTGGACCAAGATTATAAATAGCTCGGACAGCCCTTTTCTGCAAGACGAATATAGTATTGATGTCTGCAGAGTTTCCCCAGAGGAGGATGCCGTAAGTCATAACGCTATGAAAATAACTGAAATAAACTATTCTGGCTGTATCCACATCAGTTAAGTGCCGAATTTTTTTGACAGCAAACGCGGCAGAACTAAGCCTACCCGATAATTTGTTTATTTGCGGGCCCCATTGCAGTTTGGCGTCTATAGTGATGCCTAGAAAAACAGTCGAATCCACCATGTCCAGTTCCACTCCATTCAATTTAACATTGATTGGTACTTGTCGGACATTGGGCGTTGAAAATTTAAGACATTTGGTTTTTTTCTCATTAAGGAGAAGATTATTAACATTGAACCAATGAACTACATGAGATAGTGCAACGTTAACTTCGCGAAAATCTAGTAATTGTCGTCGAATTTTAAATATTAGAGAAGTATCATCCGCGAACAATACTACCTCGTGATTATCCCGTACGTAATATGGCAAGTCATTAATATAAACTAGAAACAAAAATGGACCTAGAATTGAACCCTGCGGGACGCCCATGGTGACCTCAGATCCCGAAGATCTCTTGCCATTAATATCGACTCTCTGAATTCTATTGCTTAAATAAGAAGATAAGAAGTCGAGAGCCTTGTTCCTTATGCCGTAGTGGTATAATTTCCTGATGAGTGTATAATGGTGTACGCAATCGAAAGCCTTTGACAAATCGCAGAATATGCCAAGAGCATCTTGCGAGTCTTCCCAGGCATCGAATATATGATTCAGCAATTCCACGCCCGCATCTGTCGTTGAACGTCCCCTTGTGAAGCCAAACTGCTTTTTATGAAGTAGGTTGTGTCTATTAAAATGTCTTAACATCTGATTTAAAATCAATTTTTCAAAAATTTTACTCAAAGTGGGTAGAATTGAAATAGGCCGAAAATTTGTGGGATCCGTAGAACTACCAGATTTGAACAGTGGTATTACTTTACTTTGTTTCATCAAGTCAGGAAATACACCAGATGCAATACAAGAATTGAACACGGTTGCCAAGTAAGGTGAAATCACGTCAATTATGGACGAGATAGTTCGTACTGACAGTCCCCAAAGGTCTGCAGTTTTCTTTACATCAAGACTTTTAAAAGATTCTTTAATATCTTTCGCATTAACAACTGAAAATTCAAAAGGTGTGCTACATTCAGATACGCTTTGTTTTAGTATAGTATAAGCGGAAGTGGAAGAAGACAAGAGAGTTTTGGTTGTTAAAATAGGAATATTAGTAAAGAAATTTTCAAACTCAGTTGCCACCTCCATATCCCCCCTAATATCTATGTCGTTAATTTTCAAATGGAAATCGCGGCTACGTACTGTGGATCTTCCCGTTTCAGAATTAATAATATTCCATGTAGTTTTGATTTTGTTACTGGATACTTTTATCTTGTTTTTTAAATGTATTGACTTGGCCAAGGAACAGGCTCGTTTAAATATTTTTGAATATCTTTTTACATATTCTTTAAAATCTGCGCTATGATTGTACGTTTTTTCATAATATAATTGAAATAACCTATGTCTACTTTTAAAAATGCCAGCTGTCGCCCAGTCACTAAAAGTAAATTGATCACTGACCGATAGTGATTTAGGGGTAAAAACGTTACTAAACTCTCTATTAATCATATTGAACAGCAAAGTATAAGCTTGATCAGGATTGATGTCATACGGCAATAAAGGTAATTTATCTATAAGATTACATTTGAATAGTTTCAAACGGCCTTCATTGACAGGAACAACACTTACAAGTTTTCTTTGTACTCTAACTTGATTCCTAGGAAAAGTGACTAACTGACCACAGTGATCAGAGTCTAACTCATTTATAATTAATTTATTACAAGGTTTCAAGTTTGTAAAGATATTGTCAATACAAGTAGCACTAGAAGCAGTTATTCTAGTTGGTTCAAAGAAGATATTGTACAAGTTGTATGACTTAAATAAGGTTAAAATTTTGCTAGTATTAGACGAATTTTCCAATATATTTATATTAAAGTCTCCACAGACAACAACTGTTTTATTAGAATTCGAGCATTTAAATAACACATCCTCCATATATTTCTCAAAAACATCAAAAGATGCGCATGGGGGCCTGTACACGCTCATTACAATGAACCGCTCTAGCTCAATACAAGATATCTCAATTACTCGCTCAACAGAGAGGCTCACAATATCTTTGCGTTCTTTACACTTCAAGTTGTTACGTGTAATTATTAATGAGCCACCATGGATTATATTTACTCTGCTGAACGAGCTGGTGACTTGGTGGTTGTTGAAGTTGAACATTAACTGATGGTGTTTTAGCCAATGTTCAGTCACACATAAAATATCAATAACATTGCAGTTCAAAAACAACTCCAATTCTAAGTCTTTACCCATCAAACCCTGTATATTTTGGTGCACTATGTTAAGACAATTTAACTGATTATTAATTTTATTGCTCAAGTTTGATGGGGGTGATATTACATTAATGCTAGCGGGTATCTCTGTTGCCACAGTGTCCCTCAAACTAGGGTACAAATCTAAATTAATAAAAGAAATATTGCCAGAGGTTGACTCTATTGTCTTATGTTGTAATTTAAATTATTTGGGAAAAAATCAACACTTTGCTTATCTAGATTACAATTATTATTATTATTTAACTGCTCAATAGAAATAGAAGTACTATTTTTCAATAAAGTGGCTGAGTTGGAAATATAACAAGATAACAACTCTGCAATCTGCTGTTTATAAAAGCTTGAAATAAAGTAATTATCTTTAGTTGAAAAATAATTTTTGCTAATGATTACATTAGAGTCAACCAATTCAATACTTTGATTATAAAATGACATAGTGTGAAGTTTCCTATTGCATTTATATCTAAAATCATTCTCCGTTTGTGACAAACCCTTGCCATAAGGAAAGGCAAACAGGATAATTTTGTTAACTTTTAATTTTGAAAGATGATCAAAATAATTTATCAATGTTTCTATGTCTGCGTTTCCCCTTCTCCCAATTGCTATTATTAAAGTAGTATGGGGACAAAAGCTACTATTTATGACCTTGTCTAATATGTTTGTATAGCTGGCACCGGGCATACAAATATTGGTGACCAGTTCTCTAGAATAATGTTTTAATAATTGACCCATATTCTTACCAATTTCATCGCTGTACATTATTATTTTATTATTTTTTATTATATTATTTGTATTTTGTGAGCAAGTTTGTGTTTGTGTGGCGAAGGAAGTGCTTGTGAGACCGCCAGACAACTCCACAGAGTGAGTCACTGATTGTAGAGACTCATGGGAGGTATTTGACTTTGAGCAGCCCGATGGATACTGTTTACAATCAGGTGTTTGGTTGTTCATCAGTGAATGATACATTTTCTCATTATCACTACACAAATCCACCAAGCTGTTCATCGCCAGAATGTATTCTCCTATTTCCTTTTGAGAAGTTTGATACTTAGATGTTATAAGCTGTAAGGAATCTTGTAGGTGAAGAATCTCTGACTGTAGTTGTTGTAAGTCGGCCTCATATTTAATTTTGTTATTATTTATGTTAATTTTATAATTACAAATTTGTTCTTTTAACTCTATACAAGTACTTAATGATTTGCGGTTTTTTAATGATAATTTGTTTTTTTTTATTAGTTTTTGAGTTTTTTTGATCATTTTGTTTACTTTTATGTACTTTTTCAACTTATTTTTACTGCAGCTAATGAGCCTGTCCTGAGGGTTTGATATAAAACTATTGTCACATGTTAAATCAATTTTGGTTATAGTTTTGGCCAAGATTGAGTCAGCAGAATGCATGTTTGGAACGGCACCAACCAGTTTGTCAAACAACCCATGTGTTTGAGCTATCTGGACACTCCGGCTAGTGCTCTCCATCTCATTAATAGTGTCCTGGGCTTCACTTAGTCTAAACTCCAGCTCAGCATTGCGTTTAAGCGTTGAGTTATACTCATCACGGCACTGGTCGAAATTGTTCACTGTAAGCTGAAGCTTATCCCGTTCCCCACAGATGTCAATTAATTGGCTATGCAATTCTGCCATCTCACTCTTGAGTTTAGTGTTACTGTTTAATATTGATAGCACTTCCTTCTCATTGTCATCCTGTTCCCTTTGCAATTCCTCACACAAGTCCTTGTACTTTTTTAATTCCTGCAAAGTTAATTGGAGTTTGGATTCCTCCTGGCGTGCAGTAGCCTTTCTTGTCATTATTCTCTCCATTCTTTACAAGAATAAGAGGTAACAATGACCCAAGTTGTATAGAAAAGAAAGATCCTGTGTTAAGAAACTGAAGTGAAAGAGGTTATAACTATGCAAATTGTTATTTACCTATACTGTTTACTATATAGGGTATATGCAGTGTAAAAAAGGAGAATATTTAGATACTTACAAGAGTTTAGTATGACAATGCACAATTTTAAGCGAACGTTACAATTTAACTTCGTTTGACAGTGAAACTTGTTTACAATGTTTGAGCTCGGTTTTATATATTTTACACTTTTTATCACAAGATATCACCGTCTTTGTTTAAACAAATTATTTTTAGCGTATGTTATTGGTAATTCGGTCACAAAAAACCACAAAATTTAATTAAATTAGAAATAATTAGTCGGGAGAAGTTAAGTTGACGTCTATACGCAAGGGTTGCCACCTATTACTTTTAGGATTACACCTATTATTTTTGATAGCTTTAGGTAATAAATTAATAGACAAAGAAAGGGGAACAATACTATTGTGATAATTGTGCCCTGTGTAGCATGTTTACAAACTTGCGTAGAAACATGCGATGACAATATAGGTACAAAGCGTCATGCCTGTGGTGCTCGAAAAGTCACGCATAAGTGTTATAGCATAAAATTCCGTGATCGAATCCAAGACCTCACGCTTAATACTACCGGACTTCTAATTAACAGATTTCTAATTAATTTTTGAATTTTTATAATCTTTGCCCCCACACCACGATTTCTCCTGCAACTTGGAAACAGTTAACAAACATACATGTCACATGCACTCATAACTATACCAGAAACAATTATCTGTAGATCATACAAAAATATCTGATTCGTGCGGGAATCGAATCCGCGACGCTTAGCGCAGAAAGTTAATCGCTTAGCCACTGGGCCAACCGTGTCCTCTACTAGAGCAATAAGGCCTCTACTAGCGAAATATTATTTTTTGGTGTAACGTCGTTCAATCTCTGTATTAATGTTAATGATCTGTTTTAAATTTGTCATGTTCGAATCGTTGTCTCTAGATGGAAAATAAGCTTTTCTAACCATACATAGCGATCAATTTCATAAAAAGTGTAAATAACATAACATAACATCATCACTCATATATTCCCCGAAGGGTTAGGCAGAGGTGTATTGTAAACTCACATTTCGCCGATACTGTTATCGAGTCCCATATAGGAGCGAGCCTATTGCCATCTACCGAGTACAGTTCCAGACTCCGTGCTGCTATTGAGCTTTTCCATATATCATAATATAGCATCAGGGCTCTATTCTAATTAAGCAGAGGTGTACTATTGTACCCCATTATATTCCATGTAATACGGAGGTTGCCTATTGTCATCTACCGAGCACATTACCAAACTCCGCGCTGCTACTGAGAATTTCCATACAGAAAAACCCGATAACACTTTGCCCGACCCGGGAATCGAACCCAGAACCTCACTCAGCAGTCGCGCTTGCGACCACTACACCAATGAAGCAGATCGGCAGCCTAATTACCGATGTCGCGACAGGCGTAGATCGCGCGATAACTTCTGTCAAACGTCTTTTTTGTGACATATAATGTATTGGCTGACAGTGAGATTGTTGTCGCGTGGCTGTCAAATTGCTATCGCTTTTTTACGTAATTAGGCTGCGGTTTGTATATTATGTAAAATGTTAAACTTCAGAGAACTTTGTTAAGATACGTTAGTTCAAGTTCTTAACCACTATAAGAGATAGCTCCCGGGCTTCAAAAAGGTCGGATGTATTCCCAGTCGAATAAATGTCTGCTGTTGTTCTTCATTTTGTTTAACAAAAGTAAAATACTTAATGATGCTTTTGTTTTACTCGTGGCTAAGTCGCATGGATTTGGAGATTTATAAATTGTTGTATCATAAACATTTTTGTTTAAAAGAAATGTTTTATTTTACTGAATTAAATCTGACTGAGTTAAATCTGTTTACAGATTTAACTTAATAAGATTAAATAAACGCCTGTAAATAATTATGTTTCTTTGCTATTAAGTATTTAATCAGGGCTTTTAGGGCTGTAGTACCGATTATGTAACAATGGATTACAGTTTGAGTTATTGTGTGGTACTGTTTCAATTTGAGTAGAACAAAATATAACAAATTGTAATTTCTGTAAATTATCTTAATATATATAACTCTTCTGTACGTGTGTTTGTTACCTAACTCCTCCTAAACGGGTGGACCGATTTGCATGAAATTTTGTGTGTATATTTCAATGGGTTCCTGGATGGTTTGGACACGGTAGGTGGTGCTGCGATCGAGTTCTAAAATTGGTTTCGGCAGGACAACGTCTGTCGGGTCCGCTAGTAATTGTATAAATAAATAATAACTGCTCTGAATAACTGAACGTACATTTTTTTTCATCAACAAAGCAGAAACAAATTTTTGCAATGTTTGCAAATAGAATGAAATAAAGTTTAATCACTCGCGGTTGGTTTACTTAGAAATGAAGACAGGTAAAGCAATAAGGAATGCCTTTTACGAATCTTTAGTAAAACATTTGTTTTATATATTTTCAAATAAAAAAAAGTTAGTTGGCAGTCGAAGGAGGTTGCTAACGCATAAATAGATTAACTTGACAAATTGGATATCTTTTGGAAGACGAGTTTTTGTACGAAGTCGTTTGATATGTTATTCATCAAAGTATATATTATTCTTTAGGGAAACTAAAGGGAAAGTTGTCTATACGGTTTGACATTTCGTTGAGTTTTAGTACAATTTTAGACAGAACCAGTAGACATGATTTCAAAAATATATACATATAACATAGCATCACGCCTGTACTCCCCGAAGGATTAGGCAGAGGTGAACTATTGTACACTCACATTTGGCCGAAGCTGGGGGGGGGGGGGTCGTGGGGGTCATGACCCTCTCCCCCAAATCGTACAAACTGAACTATAATATTACGCTTCCACCCCACCCCCCCAAATCACTTTACTGTTAATATGACTCTCCCCAAAGTCTTTGGCTGCGCCCGCACCTGATTCTACGACAATAGTGCAACGAATGGGATTTGAACTCACGACCTCTTGCTCGTCAATCCGAATTTTTGTCTTTGGTTTATCATCTGATTTCCTCTTCTCATTTGTAGTTTAATATTTATACAATTCTTTTTGAGGAACCAACAAGCGAAATTCTATACAACTCTACCATGTAGAATAATTAAACAACCTTTGTTTGTAGCGGTCAACTCAAAGAGGAGGCCCATTTCAAACGAGTTCCAACAACCTGTAACGTAAAAGTTTTTAGACGGAATCATTTTATACCTTTTAACTGTCAAGGAGTGCCAACTTTCCTTATGAAAAGGCAGCTGTCAGAACTGTCTTCCACCACATTCGGTTTTATTTCAAACTTAATTTCAATCGAGCTCAAATGTTATATAATCCTTTCATCAGGATATATATGATAAACATTATTATTAACAATACTAGCTTTTGCCCGCGGCTTTCACTCGCGTTAATATAGTATTTCACAATCAATTTGGGTTGTACTCTGCTTGCGAAACACACGTGGCGCCATTTCATCATCATCATCATCATCAGCCAGAAGACGTCCACTGCTGAACGAAGGTCTCCCACCGATTAGTGAGAGGACGCTGCTGCTCGTCCTCCGGTGTCTGGCCGCAGTTTTAAGACGTACCCGGGTCGGGGCGCCATTTATTATCCTAAAAAGGTTATTGTTGTTTTCCTCGGGAACAGTACTTTTTTCGGGATGAAAGGTACCCTATGTCCGTTTCTGTACACCTGACAACGTATATACAAAATTTCATGATGATCAGTTCTGTGGTTTAGGCGTGGGAACGTAACAAACAAACTTACTTTCGCATTTATAATATTAGTTAGGATTACATCTCGAGTTTTTAATTATAAAAGTTCCCGTAACCAGAACCCGGTTATAATGAACACGTAAAATATAAATGAGCGAAACTCTTATCTTTAATATATCAATCTAATGGGTTCCAAAATGTTCCTACCTACTTAATAGATATATTTGATTCTGCGAAGGCCTGGAGTGTGGTGTGATGGGTCACTTGAGTTCTAAGTAGGTATTTCTCTCATTATTTCCACATTCAGCTAACAAATCAATGGGTACATAATATTTTCGGGTTTAACTATCGCACATCATAATATTAGTTAGTATTCCGAAGGCTGTAGGTAAACATTGTTCTAAAAGAAAGGCGGAATAATGCAGAAACACCCGAACCACAAACTGATTTTTCCTATCACATGGAATTTATTCCACGGCTTGAAAATCTCTAAGGCCATGTTCACCGACACTATAACATGATAAACATGAAAACGGCCAGCAGTCTAATTACGTAAAAAAGCGACAGCAGCGCGACAGGGGCGCGACAGCAGTCTCAGTATTTTCGGTCGATATATGACACAAAAATAATGTTTGACAGAAGCTAGCGCACGATTTACGCAAACTGATTGCTACATCGGTAATTAGGCTGCAGTTACCAGAAAAAAATCTGTCAACCTTAACCGTCTGTTATATTATCGTTGATATTGGGCCTTAATAGGCTAACTTGGGTTACGTGCCAAGTCGAGTGAAATAAAGTTAACCATTCGTGGAAATGGGAGTCCACAGATGACGAGAGGACGTGAGTGCGTGACAGACTGCAGGCTCTGAATAAAACTGCAGACCGGCAGCTTATTTACCGACGTAGCAATCAGTTTGCGATAGGCAAAGATCGCGCGATAGCCACTGTCAAGCGTCATTTTTGTGTCATGTATGTACATACCAACAGTGAAGCTGCTGTCGTGTTGCTTTCGCGTTGCTGTCGGTATTTTTACGTCTTTAGGGTACTGGTGGCGGGTCTGGGCCAAACATATGAACTCGCTTAGTAGAAGAAATATAATCAAAATTAATATACCTACATACATTCTGACGCTACCTACACACGAATGACGGCAAATGTCATATTCCTACGATTTATTTCTAGAGTAGGAAAAACTAGGATGTCCGTGACATATTTGCGTGAGCGACCTTATTATAAATTTTTGGACGTGACATTTTCATGAATGGAAATCCCTTTGATATCCGTGTTCAATTTATTTTTCATGTTTGTAGACTTGGTAATTTTACTTTTACAATTTACGCTGCTATCTGACAGACTGGTACTGTGAATTTGGCAAGTTCAACTGTGTGTAGTTCGTACGTAGTCGGGCGCAATCGGGAGCATACGTGTGGTTTCGCCACAAGCCCATGTTACACTATTTAATCATTGATTTATTTAATTCAGTAAATAACGTATACATATTCATTACTCAAAAGTTAATATCATAAGACTTTATGTATTAATGCCGTAAAAAGGACATATCGTGCATAAATTTGACCTAATCCAATACAAAAGAGCTTTCAATTTAATCCTAGAGGGTCTTATTAGTTTGTAAGAGCAATACATTGTAAAGATACCAGTCAATATATTATATTGGATATTTGATAAAGTCAAATATTTATTTTTAAGTACACGGTGACGTATCATACGTAATATTTACACTGTAATGTAGGGAAGTAAATAACAAAGTAATTAGTACGATGTTATATCGACAGAAAAGAAATACGACATGATTGTGTTACGACGGGACTCGTAGCAAATGGCTACGGCGTAGGTCGCGGTGCTACGGTCATGGGGCTACCGTTCATTACTCATCGAGACCTCTCAATAACTCCTGAAAATGTCCTGTGTCACATTTAATAGGGGCTTATTGCATTTGCGGACACAATGCTAATTGTCGGTTGCTGTTCAAATCTACTGATCCGTTAATTAAGCTTCCTCATTGGTCTTGGGGATTTTCTGAATTCTCATAGCGGCCCGGATTTGTACCCGGAACATGGCAACGGGTCCTTTTAGACTTAGTAAAGACATCGCGAAGGATAGATGTATAAAATTAGACCGCTGCCTAACCCTTCGGGTAATCGGGCCGTGATGCTAATTAAAGTATGAAAATAGCACATAAACATATCGTTATATAACTGAGGTATACAGATAATACGGAAACATGACTTCTAATTATAATGTTCACGATACTATTTTGAGATCAAGTCTTGTTTTCTATAAGATTTATATTACTGATGTATGGGGTTAGTGAGAGATTTATGTATGAGACTGTGGTTTCATAGCAGCTCGCGACTGCGTAGCGCGCATTATCAAAAGAGTTGGGATTGCCGTTTGAAAATAAGAAAAACAATTGAGGAGTGCCATATTGTAAAAATTCGTTCACTTCACCGCATCCATCCTTCTATTTGCGTTCTTATTTTAAACGCATTATATTTCACTAACATATTATAGTATTACGCATGTATTACATGAATGAAGGATCTATACACCTACATAGCAGCGTTTTTTAGTCCCGTGTAAATAGTGAGGGAGCCTATTAACATCTACTGGGCACAGTTCCAAACTCCGAGCTGTTACTGAGAATGTCCACACTGAAAAATCCCAATAACACTGTCCGATCCGGCAATCTAATTCAAAACTTCACACTCAGCTGTCACGCTTCCTACCATTAGACCAATGAGGTATTATCGCTCTGTAAACGCTCCGCTTTGTTAGTAAAACCGCGGCCTTATGCGTCTTAATGAACGAGTGAGAGAAATAGCGACTGATATATACAGGTGATGACGTCATATCTAGTGTATTGTCAATTAAAGTCGCCATTCATTGTGTTAAATAATATTATGCGTTGTAGCTGTCTGTAGCCAGGAATAGTGCCAACGAACTGAAGAATTATATTAGTTATATGACAATGTTAGTAATGGTGCGTTTTGAAGTATTAATAACTAGCCATGCCAGCGACTTTATGTACGAAAAGTTCTTAAACAAAATGATTATATTCTATCTCATGAATAGAACTGTACCTCTATTATGAGTCTTTCACTATTTACTTTCATAGTAAATGTACATTTTTATGCAAGCGATTTTAGTTCTTAACTTAGCTATATTAGGGATTAGAGTCGCTAACATGACATCTCTATAATATCGTAAATAGTAAATCAAAACTTAACTATGACACATATGTCACATAAGCGACTCTAATCCCTAATGTAACCAAGTTAAGAACTAAAATCGCAATCATGAAAATTTACTTTACTATGATAGTAAATAGTTAAAAAACTCGTAATAGAGGTACTGAATTGCTTTTTAAATCCAATTAAAGGTGTCTCTGTCTGAATGTTACTTCATCAAGGCTAAACAACTAAACCAAACGTTATATTTTACAAAGAGGTAGCCCGGATCCTGAAGGACAACAGCTTATTTTAACTATTGCAACAAAACACTAATTAGATAGTAAATACAAAATACAAGCAGAAGAAGCCGTGCGCAACTTTTAAATAATTAAAGCGACTAGTATAAAACTTTTTATCACTTGCATTTTGATGTCTATAAAATCTAAAGAAGGAAACATTTCATTTTGATGTTTTTTACTTGATACTTATCAATAAACTTTTAATATTGAGTATTGAGTATTAATAAAAACATATTTAACATTTATTTTAGACCATGGAATTTCCTACCCGTTCTTCTCCATAAGACATTTACACTTTGGAACGTGGCAATAAGAATGTCATAAGTGCCTTTAACTTGTCTATATGAATGAAAAAATATTTTATTGATTAATTATTTATTTAGTTTTCAGTGCTGACAATTCGTGGCAAAAAAAAAGCCGTTTTGTCGAGAAGGCATTATTTATATTACTTTATTCGTGTTGTAAGAAAATATGTGTAGCCTAAATACACGCAATTTCTTTTTATTTATATGATATAACATCTTCGTTATTGGCCAGCTTATTATGTTAACATTGTTACAGCTAATTAGTTACGGGGAAGGAGCTGCGAGGCATTAATGTTCTCTTATGAGAAAGATCGTATAAAAGCTCCAAAAATCTTTCTATCACGAAATATTTTTATGTAATAATTGCGGTGTGTTATCATTATCACAAGGTCAGGTGACTTTCCGTGACCTACTTACATAGTCTCAACATATCACACCTTTATTCCCCAAGGGGTTAGGCAGAGGTGCAGTACCTATTGTACATTTCACCAATTTCGCTATGAGTCCCATATAACATGGAGCGACCTCATTATCATCTACCAGGCACAATTCTGAAACCACTACTGAGAATTTTTATAAAGAATACTCCAATAACACTGCACGAACATAATAACTATATTCCATACATACATATTCTAACACAGAAGTTTCCTACACACAAGGTGTTGCAAATCTTTATTGATTGACAGTAGTGTCTGAAACATGCTACGACCACATCACAAAGTTCCTTCAGAAGGACTGCTTCTAACACAATACTAAACGATAATCGTTACGATATATAACTTACCAGACTCGAACACGGGCGGTTTGCAAATTGCTGATTCAAGCTATCTATAATCACAAATCTCTTGCTTCGCTCTCTCTTGCTTTGGTTCGCGTAAACACATCAGGATGATGGAAAAGGACTATACGAGTGACAAATGACATCATATGTCACACCTGGGACAGTCACCCTCGATACTAACTGGGTGTATTGGGGATATTCTACCTTGGAATGAGCGATTCCCATGTGATTGCTTCTGTTTGATAAAAGCGACAAACTCGAACGTTCACAAAGAATTCTTATTATGGCAATATAGAATATTCAAACGTTCAGATGTTCAGTAGTGGTGGTTCACAGTAAGATAAAAAAGGCCACAGACTGTTAAGATAAAGAGTAAAGGAAAGTGAAACTTTCTGCCAGTTATTTTGTAGTGTTACGTGTTTGCGTCGCGTGACTCCCTAATGAGAAACGCGTAAGGTATTGTAATGTAAATAGGTAATTTTTCTCGCTGTTCTTCTACTTTCGCAAATTGTTTTGTTCACTGATGGATCAACTTAAGTACAATACAGTCTAAGTGATGATTAAGTTCATGCCCGTAGCTGTATTAGTATTTCCATTCCACGATAAATATATATAAATAAAAAAATAAATGCTGTGCGTTGGTAAGCACTTGAGAACTTTTTTATGTTCATAATTTTCTGAATAAGATTTTTAGGGTTAGAAAATTGGAAAAGTATCCTGGAAAATTGGACAATTTGGGAAAATCTGGCAGTGCTTTTTTGTATGGGAATTTTGTATAAACTCAAGACCAGGAAACAAGACAACATCTGTCGGTTCAGCTATGTAAAATAAAAATTGTTACCATTTTCATGGAACTGAAATATCATCATCCTATCAGCCGTGGATGTCTATAGATATACAAATACACTATATGCTTCTGTTACGACGCGAAATGCTTTGTGCTTGTCTGCTCGAATAAGTATTTCTATTAAGAAATTAAATAAATCACGCCTGTATACCCCAAAATTTTAGGCCCGAAGTGCTAGCTATTCTGAGAAGACACCTATGCCCAGCAGTGGGACAGTAATGGGTTGGAGATTTAGACATACACCTACACCGACAGATCACCAACGACGACATATTTGTCTGGACTGTGTCGTAAAACATATTGTGGGGAACGCATCTCTCAAACAAATTGATACACTAATCAATCATATGGGTCAGGTCAGAATGTGATGACAATACGACAAGCCCACCGCGGACGTCACAATGCCATGACGCAAGTGAACTCTTCATTGATAAATTAAATCGAGCCTACGACACTCTGGCGCTTTATGAATAAAAACAGTAAACATGGTTTGGTATTCTGAAAATGTGTCCTTCTGACGGTTTGAATAGTGCCGATATTGGGCTTTAGTGGAGTTATGAAGAAATAAGAGCAGCAGTGGCTATTAACACTTCCACGGACACAGACATAAAGTTGACTTTTTCAATAAGACGCTAAAATCTTTCATTAAAAAAATATATCACGCTTATAGTCGAATAGTCGTAAAAAATAACTCGATGTACCCATAATATGGCGGTGCGCCGTGACTCCAAAGTAATCAACACAGAAAAACACGCCTCTGGCCGTGGAGCCCGTGAAAGTGTTCACTAGCTGATAATCACCAATGTCGAACAAAGTGTTACCAGTTATAGATGAAGCTTTTCAAGAATTGATGTTGGTTATTTTTTTAATGGGGTCTAAATAAATATATCGTGTACCTATATACCGGGTGACTTTTTTACCGTCGAGAAAATAATATGGCGTATGTTTTAGCTTTATACGAGGATGTTATCAAAAGTTCATAATATAAAAAAAAAGTGTAAAGAAAACATATTTACTACGAATATTAACTTTAAGATGAGGTACCCATCTAAAGGCTGTCACCTAAAGGTCTAGATCGCGCATGAATGAAAATCGTGTTTTAATATGAAAAATTGAATTATTAGTAGTAGTAGTTATAAGTTATTGAAACTTCGTTAAAAAAATTAGGTATTAAAGTAACTATGCCATTGGCTTCTACTTCATTAATATATCACACGAAAAATTTTCCCCGACGTAAAAATATCATCTGGTATTTTATTATCGTATAATTTCTTGATAAAAACAGCATCTGCGAACTTGTACTTTTCTATTTGTTCGACTGTCCAAGTAACTTCTACAGTAAAATTAAAATAATAAACTCGTATTTTCAACTCTGTATAATGATAGCCAAAACCGCATGTATAATTCTTGTCTAGTTATATCTAGATCATAATTTTCCGCTTATTTATTCAATAAAAAGTTACGCATGTACAATCTATGGGAAGACCCTTGTTAACGGTTAAATAGGACATACGTATACGGATCAAAAAATCCTTTTTTCTACATCCTGTAGTTGGTAACAGCCGCTCTCAATTTATACAACGAACTGAAAAGAAAGTTAACTGAAAGCTCCCATTTGATATCTATTGTCCTGTAAAAATAGTTGGGCCTAGATATTTAACATTAATCCTATATCCCTAACGGAACAGGCAGAGGTTTACTATTTTACATCCACAGTAATGATAAGTTTAATGAGGGGCTCGTAGCTACATAGCTAACATGCAGATCGGTTGACCTGCGAGGTTAAACAGCGCTTGTCACGGTCACTCTTTGGATGGGAGACTTTTTTTCACACATGCACGCTTACTGAGGCACAGAGAGGTCTCACTCCTCCGTGCCTCAGAAAGTACCTACGTTAAGCAGTTAATCCCGGGTATCATACGAAGACCTTTTCGAAAGAAAAAACCAAAAATGCTTTGCTCAGAATGAAGCAACATTATGCTTGACAACCGTACTTTCCACGACTAGACCGATAAATGGTTTAATCTAAATACAGCCTTTAGATTTGTGGAGAGACTGTTAATCGATTCTAAGGATGTACTGAATGGTAATGAAGTCTCGACTGCTGCCATGCTGACTCTAATTAATTAAACGCGGTACTTACAGAATGCCAACCATTCAAGGAGACACTTAATGAAGTCAATGATCATTTAATCTATGTTTGAATGTAGCACTTTCTTACTGGTGGGCCACCTCTGTTAGGTGGTGGAGACAAAATGGTGAATATACCCTTATTTATCCGACTACCGGAGGAGGATGTTTTTGTGTAACACGGTGAGAAGTCTCGTGGATAGGTGTGTGCAGGGCTCTTACCGGCTAAACTCACCATTATATATAGGCATATAAATGTCTATGTATTTTGCAAGAGTTACCGGATTTTGAATCCTCAATACTCCTAATAAAGTGTATTATGAAATGTGTTGCCAATAGGTCACTTATCCAAAGACAGATCTTTGGCCTCTATGATCGTCGTATTTTCATTAAGAGGAGATATTTATTAATAATTCTTAACAGCCTTTTTCTTAATCATTACAGTCTTAAACCTAATCCAATAGGGTTGTTATAGACTAACATTTATGAAAGTACAACTCTAAACATACAAAGTAAGCTTAAATTGCACACTAATATTAATAAGTATTTCACTACTTTAAATACCTGCATTTAACATACATAATACAATATATATAAATAATATAATCCGAGATACAATATGGAAGAAAAAGGAAGGCCTTTTCCCAGCAGTGGGAAGCAAAATCCTACTATCCTATCCTACTAATATTATAAATGTGAAAGTTAGTCTGGAGTAGCATATAGGCTATAGACGAAGTCGCGGGTGGAAGCTAGTAGACTAATAAAATAAATATTACAATACTTATAAAAGTATAACTCTGTACATATCTAAAGTAATATATAGAGTAGGTAATAAGAAGACGTATTACATTGAGTAATTTTCGATTGTAAGAATTTGTAGAAATGGTAATTCATTCCTAGAAATTATCATCCAATTTCCTTATATTATGCCTTCGAGACGTGACTTTTGTCCAGTTCCCACAAGATTACCTACCCTGGAGTACGCGATTTGTTATGGCTCGATTACGAAGTTATAAGAGCTTCTAAGTCTTCATTTAATCGGTGACGAAGTTAGGGAACAACTCTACAAGTTTTTGAAAGGATTCCCCGAATCAGAAGACTGGTTTAAATAAATACTATATTTGGTAAAGAAAAACAAAGGTTATCTTTAACTATATTATATATTATTTTTATGAGAGAGGGTGTTAAACTATCTTGCAAGTTACCACATGTATAAATAAATACCATAAGGGAACTCACAAGAAAGTTTGGAAGGGTTAGTTTCGCCGCCCATGGAAATTCGCGCCGTAATTATAAAGGTCATAATTTATGTTCTAGTAATGTCACTAGTCGTTCCTATCCTACATTCGGAATACATCAACGCACATAATTCTTTAAATATCGAAATAAGTAGAACTACAGTCCTATTATAGTACTATTACGGTACTGCAGTATTACAGTACTACTCAAATCACACCTGGCATTAAATGGCATGGGACTCATTTTTGGAAGGAGAATGAGCAGCAATTAACTAAAAGGCTATATAGCGCAAAATTTAAGTTCAAGTAAGTAAGAATGCCCAAACAGGACCAGACATTAGTGTCTCGTCCTTATTGGTTACGTCCTTTTTCAACAAAAGTTAAGTATAGTCAGCCAGCAAAAAAATACACTAACCGAGTTTGAAATTGAATTTTAGATAATATTCTCATTGAAGTTACATAGCTACCGTGCAGATTGGTCGATCTGTGTTGTTAAGCAGCGCTTGCCGCGGTCAGTCCTTGGATGAGTGACCATATTTTACATATCGAGATCAACTGCTTAACATGCTTTCCGAGGCACGGAGGGGCCGTGCCTCGGAAAGCATGTTAAGCAGTTGGTCCTGCTGTCAGACGAGAACCTGTAACAGTCGTTCCGGGTGTCAGCAGCCCAAAAAGTCTGATATCCAGCCTAACCTTACAGTATCAGTGTCACCCAGTAATTGGGTACCGGAGGTCAGATGGCAGATGCTTTGTGTAAAATACTGATAGTCAGCCGCAACCGGTTAGATTGGAAGCCGACCCCGATGCAGTTGGAAAAAGGCTAGGCAGATGATGAAGATGTGATTGATATTATCACTATGTTTTCACTCGTTCCTTTTTCTAGAATAAGAATAACATCTTTTTATAGGTGACTGTAGTCCAGTAATCGGCTTGTATAAATAAACGATGTAACCTAGAAAAGACACAAACTCCACCGTCACTTGCACTTTCATTAATAGGCTCATAAACAGCGTTGGCATAATTCAGAGCTATTTATAGTAGTCGCAGAGCAAAGTTCAAGGTTCGAACTATGCAATGACACAAATAAAATAATGGAAGAATATGGATATCACGATATCACGCCTCTTTTTCCCGAAGGGTTAGGGAGTTCGCTAATGCCGTTATTAAGTCCTATATCATAAAGACGATGGCGAATCTATTGCCGTATATTGGAAACAATTCCAAAATCCGAGCTGCTACTGTCAATTTTCCAATAAAAAATCCCAATTACACTTTACCTTTGATCGAACCCAGGACCAGGACCAATGAGGCGTTCTTTCCATAAAAATCAAAGTCAATAGACTCACTTAATTCTTAAGTTGATTAACTTAAACTTGATGCGCCTTATAATCCAGCGAGTAAGCCTTTTTATGTTAATTACAATTTAAGTTATTAAGCCTCTGCATGTTTGCAGTCAACATGAAATAGGTCATGGCATCGTGGCATTAACTAAAGTGACCTACGTAGGTCATACATTAGAATTTTGATTTATAATTAAAATTGCCTCATTGGCCTAGTGGTCGATTCCCGATTTCAGTAGCACGGAGTTGTGCCCAATGGATGGCAATAGGGACACTATTACATGGAAATTAATAAGAGCATCTGCGGAATGTGAGTGCACAATACTACACTATTGCCAAACCCTTCGAGGATACTCCCTCAGCCAGGCAGCGATCACATAGCGACCATATTGGATTTTATTTGACGAGCCGCAGCCTTATTAAACATTTTTATGTCATATAATGTATTGGCTGACAGTGAGATTGCTGTCGCGTTACTGTCGCGTTGCTGTCGCGTTGCTGTCGCTTTTTTACGTAATTAGGCTGCCGATGTCATATAGAGACCACAAAATGTCATTATTATATTGTCTATGAAACAGTCGATGAGAATAAAAATACGAAAAGTGCGTGTATCGGAACTTTAACCTCAACTTCCAATTTGGTCGCTATGTGATCACTGCCTGGCTAAGGGTTAATTGATTAATTCTATAGAAATTTCATCCAGTAGTCCCGAGAACTAGAAATAAGATGAGACACGTAAATACGTAGATATATAAATGTTTGTTTGTCATATATTTTCTGCTGCCACATTGGCCTAGTGTTCTCAAGCGCAAGTGCTGAGCGTGAGGTTGTGAGCGTGGTGTTCGATTCCCGGATCGGGGAAAGTGTTATTGGGTTTTTCTCTATAGAAATTCTCAGTAGCAGCACGGGATTTGGAACTGGGCCCGGTTGATAGCAACAGGCTCGCCCCCTTAATATATGTGGGTGTACAATAGTACACCTCTGCCTAACTCTTTGGGGATACAGGCGTGATGCTATGTTACATTATATTTTCTTCTACTCATTTATCTCTGGACAAATTCATTTTCGCTGATGGTGCATACGTCACGACGTCACGTCGTCATGATCGCTGGAGTTGAATAATATGAAAATCTTACTCATTGTGCTAAAATTTAAAGCGGTATCGGGTCATCGACCTTAACCTTAATTGAACGTATTGTTTAATTGGCGGGAAATTCTCCTTTATTGTCAATAGACGTTTTCACCGTTTCACGAATCCCAGGTGTCTGCGGCTGTTTTCTCTTAAGTTTGAAGCGCAGATTTAAATGAATCTGTACTCATATGTTTGCGAATGATTTAATTTATAATATCGACTGATATTATTTTTTACGTTTGAAAGTTTCTTTCTATTATTTCTATGAAACATGACGTTTATGACGTCACCGAGTGCCCTCTAATGTCATTACGACCTGCATTCGCATCAAAATATATTAAAACAAAATCACAGCGCTGCTCCCGTGACGTCACGGGACAGGTGCTTTTAGTAACACCATAGTGTGTGTGATACTTACATAAAGGGTGTTATTATAACCTTATTATTGAGAGGACATAGCTATTCTTAAGATAATGCCATGACCTACATTGTGTTATGGCACAACAATGGTAATGACCCAATTACCTACATAAGTTTACCTTACATGATCCTTGATTAAGTACAAATTGGTACAGTTTTGTCCATGTTGGTGGGCGTAGGTGATGTAGAGGTTTTATAAATTGGATACAGTCTTTGATTTAAAGACTAGTGACCGATGAAAAAGAATAAGTATTTGTAGGAACGTCAATATTTGTAATTGAGTGATGGACGTTGAATTAAAATAATAAAAATTGTATTTGGGAGCTCGTTGCGTTTAATACAGAGTTTAATATTTTAACAGCAGTTTTATTTCTGGTCAATTTCAGTACCTATAGGTAGCGACACAAGTAGATGACTATTTATTTCATTCAAATAAATTTCATCAGATGATTATTTTTCCTAATTAGCGTTTAAATTAGTTGATAGCGGGTCACTAGTCTATCTATCTGTATAAATAAAAATGAAATAGTGTTCATTGGTAAGCGCATCACTTGAGAACGGCTGGACCGATTTGGCTCATGGTTTTCAGGGAATGAGAAATTGGAAAAATTGCCCGGAATCTTGGAAAATTCTGGAAAATCGGTGCTTTTTTTCTATGGGATTTTGTATGAATTTAAGATCAGGAACACAAGACAACGTCGGTTAGTTTATTATAATTTATAAAATAATAAAAAATGCAAGTTTAAATGTGATTTTTTTTAATAAAATTTAACACAGTAGTAAATAGCAAAAGTACAAAATTAATGGTAAATTTTCAAAATCTTAAAATTTATTTTCCCCTTTTTTATCCGTTAGCTGATTTAACCGCTAGTTAATTTTGACCCCAAGGGCATGTCTACACGTGCCTTACTGTTAGAGTCAACTGGATGCCGAGATAACACGACGTTGAATTTTCGCGATGAATTCGCGTGTCTAAAATTTCCCAGCAAAAAGTATTAACTCAGTCAGAGAAGGTTGTATGCTTCAGTTTTTTTCTTTTCCCTTCGTTTCTCTTCTTGATTTTTTGTTATGGTAATTGATGCCTAACGTGACGGGAGGTCCTAACATCGTTTTTAAGAACACGTCGGGCGTAAAATGTTTCTTTAAACATGATTCTTCCAATGTTTTCTTTGAGTTTGATTGATACGCACTTCAGAAATGAATGCGCAATAACTCTACACAATATGGCAGATATAAGAATCTATTTTAGTTACGTGTTTGTTTGAAAAACATATGAGTAAAGTTCTAAATTTGAGGCATGAAATAATATCATGTTTACAAAAGATACATATTGTTATGTTAACGAATGCATTATTGAACCTAATGTATGTAAGAATTTGGTCTATTAGTTGAAAGTGTAGTTGCTGCATGTGAGGTTCTAGGCTCGATTTCCAACTTTGACAGTCGCTTAAGACTGAAAAACACACTGCAGAATAAAATTTATATCCTTGTGCCCATTACATAACATAGCTGAAACTAACAAAAATATAGGCCGACGAAATACAGTAGGTACGTAGATACTATATACGCGTATATATACCTATTCTGTTATATAATAAAGGTGATGGTACTTTAAGTCAATTTCTATACGTATTATTCCAATTAGCATTATCTTTGCAACTTTGTTGTGAACGTTTGCTCGAAATTTACCTATAGGTCAAATGCTAGTGTTATCGGGGTAACAGCGCAGTAGGAGAGAATGAAATTAAATCACTAGACAAACAATATTATGGAGTGATATAGTCATATCTAAAAATATAAATAACTAGCAGAATATGCCCACGACTCTGTCCGCTTAAAAAGATTTTTCATATAAACTATACCCTATTCCCTTCGGGGATAATTTAGAAAAATCCTTATTCTTTTATCTTTTATTTTTAGCTGACGTCTCCTGCCTATAAACTACTTACTTGACAAATTTCAGCTTCATAGGTCTAGTAGATTTCGAGATTTTGTGTTTAGTCAGTGAGTGAATGAGTTACCTTTCGCTTTTATATATCTAGATTTTAATCCATTATTAAAGTACAAAAACATAACATGGCATAGCCTAGACATTTCCGAATTAACCCTAAAACTTCAATGCTTATTTGAGCTATTGTGCATGTAATATAATATTTAGGTCTTTATTTAATTTAAAAAAGATTCAGGAACGTATGAAATGTCGATATTCTAGGCGCATGGTTCTACATAATAGGTTCTACGAAGAAAACCAGGCATAAAACTTAGCTTTGTGATTATAGAAATTGACGGTTAGACTTGAATTGATTGTTAAATTTAGTTTGTATTTAGCCGAATTAAGGAATTTTTAGATTGAGTTTAATGATGTGTTTGTGATTTGTAGGTTGGGTTTTGTGTGGGTAAGATTATTATATCAAGCGTATTGCTTGAACTAGTTATATCCATTTTAGTCGTATCCATTTTTAAACGAGCCTTCCAAAGAGATCCTAGCTATTACGAATTCTATGCAAAATATAATTTATAAAAAATATGAATGGCTATCTTATCTTAAAAAAAACGTTATATTTGTTTACACGTCTGTTGGCCCAATTAACCGCGGGTTAACGACGTACCAGTCCACAGAGATATAGGTACAACCTTTAACACCCGGACGCACTTTATTTTTCGTTTTTTAACTCTTCGTTCACGTGCTTTATAAGTGTGTAATCTTTTGGTGTTGTGAAGACGTTCGGAAATTGAAATTAAAAATAAAACATATTGAAAATAATGTGTGCGACTGAATATCAGTATTTTACACAGAGCGACTGCCATCTGACCGCCACTCCGCCACTGGGAGAAACAGATAATTTATGGTTAAACTGGTTGTCAGACTGTTTGGGCTGTTGACTCGCGTAACGACAGTCATGGGTATTCGTATGATACCCAGGAGCAACTGTTTAACGTGCTTTCCGACACTTTGGTAAACAGTCACCCATCCAAAGACTGGCTGAAACAGTAGAGCTTAGCCTCGCAAATTGACTGATCTGCGCAGTAGCTATGTAGCTACGAGTAGCTATGTAGCTCAAAAAGCTTATTTGCAGTAATTTTTCTTCGTTACATTTTTTTAATTCAGCGCCGTTTCACATTTTTCCAACACAAACAAAACGAACGCGAAAAAGAATATTGTACCACAAAAAAATATTTCATTTTGGAAACGAAATAACTTTTTCTTTATTCTGGAATTGGATACTTTAGCATTCGCTTAAAAGTTACAGCTTTTAACGTAAAAGGAGAATATAAATTCTTGTTTATTCTTATTGTACCTAAGTATGTTTAACTTACTGACATATTATATATTATTAGAAAATTGATTACGTGATTACATATATTTTGTTGTTACGTGTTGAGTGAGAACGTTTTGCTTGCTTACTAAATATTAACAATCTATTAAAAGTGATTCATGTGACGAGATTGCGGGTTCGTAATAAATATTCGTTGGTGTAGTAAAATTTAAATTGAGTAATTGAATTTGAACTCATTATCCCGGTCTAGTGGTCGTCAGTGCGGCGGTTCAGCACAGTCCTGGGGACCAAATCCACTAATTTATTTTGTGGCCCCTTGGTTTCCACTTGATATATTTCGACGGTTGGGCAAAGTGTAAAAGGTTTTTTACGTTAGTAAAAATTGGATTTTGGAATTGTTCTCGGTAGATGGCAATAGGCTAGCCCTATGACATGGGTCTCAAGAACGGCATCGACGTAATGTTGTGTAGAATAATACACCTCTCCCAAACCCTTCAGGGAATACGGGCGTGATGCTTTGTACCATGCTGTCTATTTCTGAGTTATGTTATAAAAACAAACGAAAATAAATTCAAGGTGTAATAATATCGCTTAATACTGTAGTGAATTGTTATGTTAACTTTGTAAAAGTTGTTTTAAAATAGCTCGTACAGTGTTTACATTTTCTGTTTTGTTTTGTTTCAGCATCCCGGGGAGCTGATACTTGTTACTTTGGATATCTTTGAGACCTTATTTGGTAAGTCTTTTATTTAAGAAATAATATGTACTACAGTGCTAGTACAGACCTTCAACAGTAAAAAATATTAATTGTTCCCCGTATTTAAGTTTCAGCTTTTTAAAATAGAAATGTTTTTAAAAAGCTGAACTATATTCTTAATTCTTAAAAACCGGATTAATCTTAATTTTTTACGTACCAAGGTTAAAATTACAAAATCTTGTTATAATCCAAAAAAAAAAACTCCATACAAATAATTAAAATAAATCTGTCAATTTCGCAAAATTCACGGCTTATTTCAAAATTGACATTTGAAGTGACACATGTCAAACTCTTGTTCAATTAAGCTAAAAACAAATGCAGTTTTAGTTTATTGCATAGAGTTAAAATTTCGCCTACGCTAAATGCGTATTTTAAAAATACTAGATTGGGCAGACAGCCTTGACTTCGTGTTACACGTCTGGCAATTTTGTCTGAAAGCATCCAACCTTTGTTTTCAAATATCAGTTTACGATATATAATGCTGTGAAACAGCATACAAATGCTATTGCATGGTATCAAAATTATGAGCCTGTTAAAAGTTAGCTATGAGTTCTCTACTGGGAACATTTTTAAATAAAGATGAGAAAGTTACCTTGAAATTAAAAAAACAATTGTCAGAAAAAAAAGTCGCAAACAATTTTGCAAGTATTTAAATCTTCGTTGGAAGGCCTCCTACTAGGTGGACCGACGACATTGTGAGGGTCGCGGGCAACCGATGGATGCAAGTGGCGGAATGTCGTTCGATGTGGTGGTCTAAGGGGGAGGCCTTCGTTCAGCAGTGGACGTCTTCTGGATGATGATGATGATGAAATCTTCATTTAAGTCCCAATACGGTTTCTAAAGAAAGATTTTTATAGTAAATGAATTTGCTCCAGAAATGTTCGAAATTTTGGCAGAAGGGTTTTGTGGTCACATAATAGGTACTCGTATGCAATAAATTACTGGTTTTTTTTCTAATCAACTTACTTTTTATTTATTCGCTATTTACAAGTCAATCGCAGTCTTTAAAGTTTGTATTTCTTTTTTACTCTTTGCCTTTGAGTTTTCTCTATAACATACACCATACAGTCTCAAAACAACTACCTATAGTTCATGCAAATATTTGTTACTTACGAGAATAAAAACGTTGACACATAACCAAAAAATAATTATATTGCCATCAAAATTTTTAATGAGACTTTGTATAGTATGGTATCTGTACAATAACCGCAAAAGTTTGAATATTATCCGTAAAAAGTCAACATAAATCAGACATTTTACACTATAAATGCTCCGGAGAGTTGCAACATTTCAACAACAGTACATTGAGTATTATCTCCTAGAAAATGACACAAACAATCAACACGGATCATTAATCATATTCTGTAGAAAAACAAGCGAGCATCGTGAGGGATCGTTAAAAACATGTACATCGTTATCTCAATTCGGAAGGTCGCGAGGTGAGCTGGTATCAGATGGAAGCGTCGTGAATAGGTCGCGGTTTGGCGTGATACAGATACGCACTAGAGAGTACACACGTCTTGTTTACATCGAGTAGGTACAGATCTCTTATTATTTTGAACGTTAGTTGGTAAAGTGGTGTATAAACATTGCCCCACAGTAGGGTTTTTCTTGTATCGTGGGTACAGTTTACAGATATCACACACACACACACAACCAAACCCGAAACAACTATCTGTAGATCATAAAAGTATTTTTTCCGTGCAGGAATCGGACCCACACGTACCGCAGAAAGCTAATCGCTTAGCCACTGCGCCAATCATCTTATCTAGCTCCACTTTACGCTCGAGTGGATTTCCGTGCAAGATACTGAACGTGCAATGAATGAAGTTCGATTTCAAGTTAGCTGGTTCTTTTACTATAAGAACGAAAAAATAAGTGATTAATCTTTTTCAATGCCTCATTGGTCTAGTGGTCGCAAGCGCGGCTCTGAGCGTGAGGTCCTAGGTTCGATTTCCGGGTCGGGAAAAGTGTTATTGGGTTTTCTGTATAGGAATGCTTAGTAGCAATACGGAGATTGGAACTGTGCCCGGTTGATGGTAATATGCCCGCCCCGTATTTATATTCATGGGTATCAAAGCATATACGCCTAGATTTTCTTTCTAAAACGGTCGTCCATTTTAATAAGGACATTATATAACTCTATTGGTTTACGCCAGTAAAGGTCCCAGCCGACATGATTTTTTTCCGACATCTTCAACAATCAGCGAATAAAACCTTAATGAACTATACACCTAAACCTTCCTCATGAATCACTCCGTCCATTGGTGAAAACCGTATGAAAATCCGTTCTATAGTTTTTGAGTTTATCGCGTTCAGACAGACAGACGTGGCGGGGGAACTTTGTTTTATAATATGTAGTAATTAATAGCTTCGGCGAAATGTGGGTGTAAAATTATATATCTCTACCTAACCCTTCGGGGAATACAGGATTATTATGCCTTGATGAAAATTCACCAAAAGTTGCAAAAATAATATATCAAAAAACTTCAGTCTGATAAGTTACTCGTAAAGCAAAACCTTCTGAAAGAGTAAAAAATATTAGGATATTATAAAGTAAGATTTCGTTTATATGACACAGGTGTACTCCAAGCTATTCAATTTACCTTCACTAGCCCAGCTTTCGGACGTAAAGTTAATTTCAAGGAAAAATGTGACTTGAATATTTTATGCTGGTGCCCGAAGAAAAATTAGATCCATTTACCTCTCAGTGGCGTGTCAGAAAATACTCGGAATTGGTTGTTGAGGACGACAATGGGCCACGTTT
The DNA here is from genome assembly GCA_947562105.1 of Shargacucullia verbasci. Taxonomy (NCBI): domain Eukaryota; kingdom Metazoa; phylum Arthropoda; class Insecta; order Lepidoptera; family Noctuidae; genus Shargacucullia; species Shargacucullia verbasci. The sequence goes on along the minus strand of OX387297.1, from coordinate 3,563,993 downwards.
TTAAGAGTGTGGTCTCGTAACATCACTAGTTGTGTGAATTTGATTTTCGGATGCCTTTTCTGCATTTGTTTCTTTATAATTTTGAATTTGGAGTCTAATATGTATTGTGTATTTCAAAGCCAGTGAGCGTGAGATCATTTTTTTGTGCTCGTTTTGTTATGATGTTACCTTTAAGAAACAGGTAAATAAGACAAGTAAAAGATATATTTTGTACATGTATGGTGGATATAGAAAAAACTAAAGAGAGGGCGGCCAAGAATGAAGTATATAGATCAACTTAAGGAGAAGGCAGATGCAGTGACTTCTAGAAAAATGAAGGTTAGCTAGCTTTGGACAGAACAAAAGGGAAAATGCTACACGAACAAGTGCATAGCACTTAAATTGAAGAGAGAAGAGAGACACTTAAAGAGAAGAAACCAAGTTTCAAACAAAGATGTTCGAGACTTGTTGGGAATTCCCCTGTATTTTTTCAAATAAGTTGCTATTATTAAAGTCGCGTTCCTGGAATCTGGTTTATTTATATTCCGAATGTGGGAGAAATTTTCACTAGTTCAATTTATAGTTTGTAAGTCAGAGTCCGAGGGGCTCCCTGAGCTTGGGGGTTATACTCGTAATAAAGATGTACAATATTGCTTTTTAAAACAAATTTCATTTATTTAAATAAATAGTACCTCCTGCTTTCGTGTGAAATATACAATTCTTGGAAGGGCTCTTTGCGTCGCGTCGCTTCACTTAATTCTAACTTAAGTTAACCCTTGGTGAGCCGAAGTCAAAATATTATGGGTCAATATTCAAATGTAGCATCGCTAGGGTTTTATCATAGGTTTGAAGTCTACCCAGGCTCTTTACATAAAATGCATAAAATCACGGTTTGGTTCTTTGATGGTTTGACATTAATGCAAAAGTAAATATTCATATTTGATTTGTGCCCATCCCAGAATGGTCATTTTGCCATAATCATGATGACGGGCAGACGTTTTTGAATGTTTTAATATATTAGAACATTCAGATGGAAGTCTTTTAGCATTCACTTAGGTAGCGGGCTTAGCATAATTATGTTTTGCTTGGCGAAACGTCGAAAGACTGTTTATTAAAATCACCCATATTTCTATTGTCTTAGCGATAGCAATTGTATTTTTTCCAATAACATAATATACTTATTTAACATGTTTCAATACTTACGTACGGAGAAGTCTAACTAATTGAGCAGAATTTCAGCAATGAATAGGTATCACGAAATATGCGAATTTTACGAATCTCTTCAAGAGCAAATCTTCTTGTTGACTTAGACGCTGAGTCATGAGTACTTTGCTCAGCTCCAGGCATTGAGAAGAGATCTTCGTCAACATAATAAAGGTACATATTTATTTTACACAAACCTCGTACACTACCCTGTTTGCGGCAGAGAAAACCAAATAGGTACCAGTTATTTCGAATAATTAATTATTCTGAATTTTGTTTCACTGGTCTTGTTATCGCAAATGTGGCTGCTGGGTGCGTGTTTCTGAGTTGAATTCCTAGGTTGGGCAAAGCGTTAAATAGATTTAGTAGTAGAGGCAATCGTTTATTATGAACGTCCTCAGCGAAATGTGGGCGTATAGAACCCAGGCCCTCATGCTCAGCAGCTGCACATATAACCACTAAACCAATGAGGCAATAAAGCCAAAAATACAAGCGAAGTTCTCCGATTTTGTGTCACGTACTGTACGTCGAATACGCCATCAAAAACGTCGCAAATATTGTAACATTCTCGCCATCTTGTACGTATAAATCTATTTACGAAGACTTGTACACAAACGTGTGTGGTATGCAGCCACACGGCAAACATTTTGCGTGTCTGTCAAGATCTGGAGATAGTACTAACGAGGTGACAGCAGACAACACCTGCCATGAGTGACCTTTGGGGTCGCCGCGTTGCTGGACAACAACAAGTAGTAATTGTTGTGATTCTACTAGATATGGATGGATAATAAAGAGGAATATATATTAAATAGTAAGTTGTTGCAAATAATATCTTTAGCATACATAGAAGTTTAGCAATCACATTTTAAAATAGCAAAAATTGTATTAAGGTGATTTGCGCAGCATACATTAATAACATTTTATGACGTGAGTGTCGATATCTGAACTCATCTGGCGCACACTGGGCAGTCAGCCTCGCCACCACTATGGCTGATTGGCTAATCCTTGCATTATGGCATACCGTAGTGGAATTGTTCTCATGCGTGCTCTTGCCGACTCGATGGAAGAAAAATTGTAACAGCTAACTATTCAGGCAACTGTATTTCTTTTTTGTGTACTTAACAACTTGACTTTTACAACAAAATACTCCAGACAGTAGCAGGCTGTGGTGAGATGTCTGTTCCACACAACATATTTATGTGAACCCAATAAAACTTAAGCAACCAAAGCCTCAAGATTGTCTTCGCCTTGTATAAAGTAAAGTATAACAAAACAACTAAAGTAAGTAGATACTTGTTATAATTATTTGCTAAATCTTCCTAAACTCATTATACTTGTCTGGTGTTTGTCAAACAAAAGAATATAATTGGGGTAAATATTTCCCCGACTTGAGACTAAATTGGAAGGAAAAGCAGTCTTCGAATAAATAGGGTAATTAATCCAATAGTTCATACCGAGTGTCAGGCAGTGGTTTACTGTGAAACGCCGACATATTACCGATGATGGCATCAATTGGTTTCTATTAATATTAACGAATTGAGGGGAGGCTTTTGCCATTAACTCTGACCTAATTTTGATAATTATCTTACAAAGAAACCCCGACTTGGCAATCATGTCGCAGTGAGAAAATGAGAAAGAAGCAATCACAGATGTTATCTATACATAAATAAAAATGAAACGCTGTACAGTGGTCAAACACTTGAGAAAGAACGGAACGATTTGGTTAATTATTAAAAAAAAACAAATATTAATCCAAATAAAGTCTTTAGGGAAAGAAAAATTGGAAAAGTTGCCCGGAAAATTGGACACACAACGCGGGTAATAATAGCTCGCTTTGAATAAATACGCTTAGCAATATAATAAAACAAGAACAAAGTAAACAAATAAAACATTTACAAAAGGAGAGTTAGGTTATGTGGATCAGTCATTGACCCTTCGTTTGTTCATTAATGAGCTTAGAACATTTCATGTCATATTATTGGTCTAGTGGTATAAAAGGCTGATTAGATTCTCTTGCCCAGGTGTTAATGGTCATTGCGATACATATTAACGTTTACTATACTCTATTTCGGTTTGACCCGGGTACGTCTTAAAACTGCGGCCAGACACCGGAGGATGGGCAGCAGCGTCCTCTCACTAATCGGTGAGCCACTGCGATCCCCAAGCCGCCTGCCAAGCGTGGGGATTATGGCAAACCCCCCCTTGGGGGAGGCCTTCGTTCAGCAGTGGACGTCTTTTGGCTGATGATGATGATGATGATACTCTATTTCGTATAACATTAGACAAATAAGGTCCATTGTAGCGAAGAATGTATATGTATAGAAATAAACAATGTGTTCGCTTTCAGCAGTGATACAACACAGTATAATGCTTTTATGAACCTTAAGGATCAAACAAGATGAGCTGAAACTCTACCCGAGGAAATGGTTTATAGCGTAATATATGATTTATAGTGTAATGCATGACTATTTGAACCAGCTAAACGATTTGTAAGTCCCTTTTACGGCCTACACGAATAAAAAAGTTTTAAGTTTGAGTTTGAGTTTATAGTGGGTACTATTGTCGTTTGCTATTTTAAGCAGAGCCATGGACATTATTGCTGAAATAGTTGATACGATAATAAGTTTAAGACTTTTTTGAAAGTTATAAAATGGTTTTGTTGAGATGTTAAATAGTAAAAGAAGAGGTTAATTAAGAAAGTATAAGTTACGTATATGCATGAATAAAATAATATCAACCTTTTCGTTTATTTGTAACGATTTCATTAAAAGATGGTGAATCTAAACACTTTGATTATATAATTAATGTTTTTGAACTGTTCCCATTCAATTTTATCACACGCTTTTTCCTTGTACTTTACTAAGTAAGAGTATAATAAAGAGCCTCATTAATATCCAATGCTTTTAAGAAGCGGCTGTAATTTTACCATAATTCAACCAAGATGGCCACGCTCACTGTCGTGGAATAAATTAATGTGAGTTTCAATAAGGTTGATAATTGTTTCGTCGTGATATTAATAAGAGAACCTAAATGCGCAATAGCTTATGAACAGCTCTTTGTTCAATAAGCATCACGTCTAAACTGACTTTCTTCAAAAGGCCATTCCACCCTATGTTTGTTTTACATAAATCTTTACTATAATCTGTCTGGACTTTAAAATAGACCTTGACCCCTGAGTTTGTTTCGGCGTTTCTTCTCAGGAATAGTCATAGGAAATGCCGACGCTATCTCGAGTAAAAAGACGTTTAAAAGTGATTGAAAAATTGAAAATATTTGATAATAGCAAAATAAATAATTTCAATTTCACTTCTTAGAGCCGCTTTTTTAATAACTGAATAAAAATTCGCACAATTTTTTTTTAATAGTTTCCTGCCTGTCCTTTTCCAATTTCAAAATAAATATCTATGTAGCTAGTAACAGTGGAGTGTCTTTACGTCTAATATTTTAAATTAACAACATACTATAAATACAAGCGAGATGGATAGATGGACTTCAATATCACGAAGATAAAAAATATTTTTGTAAATTTCAATCTGGAATCTTATTTGAATTTATATATCAAAAAGTATTCAAATTCTAGCAAGCTATTTCGGCGCAACATTGTTGATGTTATGCACGTGTTTAATAAATTCTCAAGAGTACGAAACTTTGCCAATATTGAACCGAACTATAAATTCTAAACATTGAATAACTTTATTTGACTAATTAGAAAGTTTTAAAGGTGATTTGCAACAAATTGGTGATGATTGGTGAACCGAAACAAATCGTGTGCATTGGATTTCAGAAAATTATTTAATGAGATTTTATTACCAGATTATTCTTCACTTCAAACGTAATGGCAGGAGAGATAAAGAGGCAGCCTCTGAACTTACCTCTTTCTTTACAATACTCCTATAAATAATAACATAATAGGCAATCAAAAGCTCGTGAACGTCTGACTACTGATATGTAGCAGGTTAGTCGAACTTTTTTAATAAACCAGATGAACTAGGGTAGGAATTTTCTTTAGTCACAATGGGCTTCTATTTATCACACTAAAATTAGTCGTTATTTTTGCTTTTCGATACGTTGAGACCATCTTTTGTGTCTCACTGTGTATGAATTGAAAATATCAACGTTATTTTTTTTTACAATGTAATAAAAGTAAAACTTATAGGGTACTAGCGACCTGCCCCAGTTTCGCACGGGTAGCAGAGCATATACGCTTTCATTTTTTTCAGTCTCGAGCATTTACTCGGCGTACGCAAGTAAAGCTCCCAGTAGGCATGATTTTTTCTGACATCTTCAACTATCATCGTCATATCAACCAATTTACGCAAAACCTTAACAAATTGTACACCTAACCCTTCCGCATAAATCACTCTGTCCGTTCAGTAGTTTTCGAGTTTATCGCGAACAGACAGACAAACAGACGCGGCGGGGGACTTTATTTTATAATATGTAGTGAAGTTGCCCACTGCATATTGCCATATATCGGGCACAGTTACCAAATTTCGACTGCTATTGAGAATTTTCAAAGAGAAAACCCGGATAACATTTTGCCCGACCTGGGTAAAGCCGCGGCTGCGATCACTAGACCTATTAAGCAGTTGATATTGTACCCTTTTTTTAAACTTGGCTCCACACTGTTATTTCTCCTGTCTCGTCGCTACAGTTTACAAACATTACATGTCACATACACACACAACCAGACCCGAACCAACTATCTGTAGTATACATCATTTGTTCCGTGCGGGAATGAAAACCGCGACACCTAACGCAGAAAGCTAATAACATAGCCACTGCGCCAACCGCTTCATCAAATCTATAAATCTATTAATCCTTATTACAAAGCAATCTGAGTAATTAGCGGTGAGCCGTAGTGTTGACCTATTGTCGGCTTGATTACATACTATACACTGTTACTTAGTACACGCTGCACCTCACAATATAATATCTTGTGTGCAAGTTGTGTTACAACCTCATAGTGTAGTGACATATTATAGTGATGTTTAAAGTTCGGCTCATATTTTGTATGCAAGTGAGTAGATTTCTTAACCCTTTCCCTGTGCAATAATGCACGAAATTACGGTATTTCCCAAATACTTACGGTAGGTATATGTTTGTTGGTAATTTATTGAGATTGGCAGCCAAAATTGTGAGTATCTTAGGCTTATTTAGCAATTTGATGGACGTCAGGGAAAATTACAAGATTTATAACTTAATGTCGCGGTTGGCGCAGTGGCTAAGCGGTTAGCTTTCTACGCTATGATGTACAGGTAGCTATTTCGGGTCTGGTTATGTGTGCATTCGACAAGAATGTTTGTAAACTGTACCGACGATACAGGAGAAATAGCAGTGTGAGGCAGTTTAGAATAAATAAAAAAAAAGCTTTCCTCTCTGAAGCATGAGGGTGCAAGAGCCTACACGAATGACGACTCTGACATCGTCAGGCATACCTCGGCTAGACCTCTTGGCCAATAGTCAAAAAGATATTCTATCTATGATGGATTGTTTTGCAGCTGTTAGGCACTTACCTATCAGTCTAAGGTCTTCTCGCGTGTAAGTGACCCAAACCAAAAATTAAACATCTAATTTTTCATAATTTCGACGAATTCCCACTACAGCAGATAGAAATGCCGCAAAACCCGCAATTCCGAATTTCTTCTTTTTATCATTCGAACAAACTCGTGAAATTTGAGTCGGACTTTGATCGAGTGGCGAACTGACGATTGACTTGCAAAACTTTCTTGTTCTTAAGCAAGAATTTGAGATAGCGAACCATTCTTTGAAATATTACCTTAAGGGCAATCTTCTAAGGCTTAGCTAGCTGTTGCTCGATTAGCAAATCCTTTGTATATATTATAGCTAAAAGAAAACTTTAACAGTATTTTCGTAATGTAGATTCATATTTAAAGAGCTAAACCAAGGTAAAGTAATAAAAAAGGCATATTGACTTTGAAGGTTATTTTAATATTAAACTAGACCATAAACTTTATCAACATTATTGATTGCCTCATTGGTCTAGTTCTCGTGCTGAGCAAGAGGTCCTCGGTTCGATTCCCAAGTCAAGCAGTGTTATTGGGATTTTCTGAAATTTTCAGCAGCAGCCCGGAGTTTAGAATTGTGCCCGGTAGATGGCAATAAGTTCGCCCAATATATAGGTAATCAATAACAGCATCGGCAAAATTTGGTCGTAAAAAAAGTAGGTACATCTCTGCATAATCCTTCAGGAAATACAAGCGTGATGCTATGCTTGGTGACTTATCAAATCAGAATCATAACCAGTTTTTTGTGTGTTTATAAATCAATATTATTTTATGATTAGCAAAAAATAATCCATTTGAATCTAATGAACAAACTGGCTGTCACATTTTATAAGTCTATTGCAATTCAATTACTTTGCTATTAACTACATTATAAGTATAGTCATGAGAAAAAATGTATTCCTACGCGTTTATTAACAAATTTATTAATAAAAAATATTTCCAAATATTTTGTATGAAACGAATCATAATTCATTTTGAGAATACGTCAATATCGCAATTTAATTAACTACTTAGTTTCCCCTACAATCTCGTTCTTTTTTAAAATAACGTTTAATTAATACGGTGAGAAATTAATTATCCGAACTTACGGATCTCTTTGGTTCCTGTATTTGTCGTCTACCTACAACCGAATTCAATTTGAGAGTGTCCGCGTCGCTTCTTATTGAATTTTGGCAATCCGGCAATCACATAAAAACCTGACGATTGTAGGATGTACATAATCAAAATGGACTATAAATACATTACCTTCTTTATATTAGGTTAATGACAAGAGCGGAGCGCGGGTTTCCATATTTTATATTTAAATTTTATTGTGGAGTTTAATTATTTGTATGTGTCTCTATGGACCAAGTGTTTGCATTAAGAATGTATTATTATTGATATGAATGTCTCCTGCTTGCACGGGACTACAGAGTCCCGAACGTTTGGAAGGCGTGCGTGGGGCTAAAGCCAACACGTAGAGGCCCATTAAGATAACTTTAATGAAATTGTTCTGGTGACAAACCCAGCGATTATCCCTGTATGCACTATAGAAATGCACCCAAGGACCTATTATTATTAAAAAAAAAAACAATTCACAATATAAAGGTATGAAAATTGGCGTTGTATATATCCACATACAACTTTTGTGACCATAATATTACATTAAAGAGTCCATACTTCCTCTTCTTCAAAATAGCAAGGAAACCAAAGACAATATTTATGACGATGAATCTGTGTTTGATTAGTCAATGGATGAAGTGGATGAATTTATGGAGAACGGTTTTTCTTAATTATATATTAACCTTATATATTATATACCTTAATAACTTAGTCCCATTTATGGATGACTTAATCAAGTATGGTTAAAACTGGCTTTTTATAATAATAGCGGAATATTTCGTATCTTGTGTGACTTCACAGTATCTCTAGGGAATTAATTAATATTCTAACTGTAGCGTCACAATATATATTTGAAAATTTAATATATGTTTATAAAAATATTTCGAACTTTGTCAAACTGTCTGATACTCATTCTTTGAACACTAGGAATAAACACAACCTTGCTGTACATGCTACGCGCCTCCACAGAATAAGCAACTCGTTCATGGGACAATGTATACGCTTTTACAATAAACTTCCCAATGATATACGTAATTTAACATTAAAGAAGTTCAAAATTGTAATTAAATCTAAACTTTGTAAAAAAGGATACTATAAAATTTCGGACTATTTAGATGACAAAAACGCTTGGGATTGAACCGCTCTTTAGCCTTTCCTTTTTTTTTATATACAATTTTTGCCATTAATTATTATATTATTTACTTCATTATTTTGATATTGTAATGTCGTTTAAATTGAAATGATTTCTTATATATAACCGCTATACATTGTAAATGTGAGTGAGATCTAGGCTGAGCGCTCTTCATTTCATTAATTCTCACGATAACTGATGCATGCTTGCACTCTGTTGCGACAGGTTAGCTCAAATAGTTATGGCACTTTCTTCAAAAGGCTATTCCACCCTATATTTGTCTCACATAAACCTTTACATAATTACAATCTGTCTTTTTGGACTTTAAAATAGACTTTGACCCCTGAGTTTGTTTCGGCGTTTCTTCTCAGGGATAGTCATAGGAAATGCCGACGCCATCTAGTTTAAAAAGACGTGTAAAAGTGATTGAAAAATCCTAATTGCAAAAATAAATAATTTCATTTCATTTCATTTCATTTCATTTCACTAAATCGCTGTCGTCATCATTTTCCCTTGCGATACATACATAATTCCAGCAATGCAATAAAAGCTTGATAGACATCTTATAACTGACTACTGACACCTCTCACACTTCTTTGAATAAATTTTACTCAATATTTTATCAAAAAATTAGCAGAAAATTAAGTCTATCATCCATTACACACATGAACGGGTTCGTATCAAGCTTATTAATTATATTGTTATTTGTCTGATAATAACGAGGCCCAAGCGAACACACCCACACGATCCACATCTAGAACCTCAAATTTATATGCTATTTTCGAACGTATGTAGTCGCACTACAGTTTATAATCGCGTGAATAGTTGTTGTGATAGTGCGAATGTTGTCGATAGTTGCACTTAATCGTGCAATTAATGCAGATGAGGTCGTAAGGTCCACTTGTTTACAACTGAGCTGTTTGCACAAAGTAATTGTGCATCGCGTTATCTAGAGTTCTTTAGTCAATGCATATTGCAATTCCTCAGATTCTTTGGGCTAACGGTACGACATATTTCTATTGCTTTTTAAACCACCGACGCAAAAAAGGAGGGGTGTTATAATTTTAACGTGTGTATCTGTGTGTCTGTCTGTGGCATCGTACCTCCTAAACGGATGGACTGATTTTGATTTAGTTGTTTTTTGTTTTGTATGTATTGCGTTATTTTGGTAACCTCTGACTTTATTCTTTTCAAAAAATAACCTTTTTATTAAATCAACGGAATGGAAAAGCTCCATAAAAAGGGTGCAAGAAGAGAGCTTCCAGGAGTGACAAACTTTGAGTTCGTTTGGCGCTCCTTGGACATTGAAGTCTCGATATCACCAATGCCTGGCAATGTTTTCTACTTTAGTATGAACGATCACCATGTTATAGCTTGTGCCGAAACAGCAGAAGACTACATGATGTTCTTTTTATGCACCCAATTGGATAATTCCGTGCCACGTCAAAGGATCCTTTGGCGTACAAGGACCATCCTCCATCCAACCGACCTCTGTCTGACTGCACGACACAAGATCTCTTAAATGAACTTTTATTCTTAGATTCTAGTGATATTCTTATAGTTTTTTTTTTGATACGTAATATACTAGAACTAGCCTTTTTAGGTCGGTGATCGCAAGGTTCGGTTCGAATCCCGGGGGTGCCCGGAGTTTATAATTGTCCCCGGTAGATGACAATAGGCCGCCAATAATACACCTCTGTCTAACCCTTCGGAGAATACAGGCATGATGATATACATAATATACTGCGATACAAAAACAGGGCATGAACATTATAAAGGAACTATCCTTTGGATACAAAGTCCCTATTAATAAACTAAAGTATAATTATATTGGATCAAAATTGAGGCTAAAATCAGAAAAAAATGCTGGGAATTATTCCGAAACATTTAAGGTAGGTAAAGGAGAAAGAAAAATCGCAAAGCAATCTAAAGAATTAAATAACTTTAAAAATATCCTTGAAAAGCTATGTTATTGTGAATTTATAATTCTACGCTTGTATCTACGCAATATCTACATAACAGCATAACGCGTTTATTCCTCAAAGGGCAGAGGTGTACTATTGTACATCCACATTTGTTTGCTATGTTATGTTATGTTTATTTCAGATATCTCACATGCAAGACAATTTTTGTACAGATCGGTATTAAACCTACTATTATTGCGTCTGGTATTTCAATTTTTTTTAATAACTGCCCCACTCCTGGGTTTCCTTGGGTACAGTTTACAAGCATACATGTCATATGCACACACAACCAGACCCGAAACAACTATCTGTAGATCATACAAATATTTGTTCCGTGCGGAGATATAACCCGCAACACGTAGCGCAGAAAGCTTAATTAGCTTAGCTAATCGCTTAGCCACTGCGCCAACCGCGTAACTAATCTCATGCTGGTATCTACATCAAAGCAAGTTAGGGAATGGAGAGAATTATAACTGAATTGAACTGAGGAAATTCTGTTAATTTATTACATAATCTGTATTATTACTAAACTTCTCTTTAACCGAAGCTTAACGGATGACACGTAGTTTACGTTATCAGTTAAATGACTTGTTTTCTTTTATAACGATGTGTATTTTTATTCCAAATATATCACGGATCTACTTGTTTGCATCAATAATATAATGACATAAACAATTATTTTGGCCAAAATATTCCGCGGATATGCAGAGATAAAAACATTTTTATCATCGCTGCCAGTCTTCTGGGCACACTGCCGGTTGACAGCGATGCGGGCGAGTATTTTGACCTGAGACAGTCAGCTTTTAATTATCACTTCAATTAACGGGTTCAGGAAAATAACTATAAAATAGCTCAAGTGCTTTTTTGGGGATGATCACCCCAAAAGAGCACTTGAGCTATTTTTCAGCTTACGTGCGCATCATTATGCGCAGTAATTATATGGGATAGGCCAAGCTAATTATGTAGAAACTTAAAATACCATTTCGACCTGTTTATTCCTTCTACAAGAAAACGTGTCTCAAACAAATAGGTTCATTTCAATATCAAAAGTTATTCTTACGGAAATTAAGTTTATTATTACATGATGTATTTATATCTCAGACTAACTGCCTTTCGTATCTTTAAGAGGGCTTGATGGTTCGCCATCTAATTTAATGAAAAACCGAAACGGAGATATACTTTTCGATGCTGTTCTGTTAGACAGAGTCATAAAAAGTGTGAAAGAGATATTTTATAGTATAACTATCGAATCCTTTTCTATATGTCGTGAACAGCCACCTACCGAGTCCAAATTTAGCTAAGAATCGTCCAGGTGACCATAGGTACAAAAAAAGAACATCAATATGGATCAAGCTGTTTAGGAGAAGAAGAATTACGAAAACACGCACAACGGTATTTTATATATAAAGATTACCTAAGTAGGTGTTATTAAAGGACAGCTTCATGTTTTACCAGCTGTTGGCCGCGACTTCGTCAGCTCTGAATTTTTTTTTAATTGTTGTCTTTAATGTTACAAAAATAAGAATCATAAATACATAACATCACGCCTGTATACCTCGAAGGGTCAGGCAGATACTGGTCGGCAATAAATAAAATCAACAGGAAAAATATATTTGGAAATAAATTAACGAAACAAATAGACCAGGAATTGTTTCATAAAAAAATATTTTACCATGTAAAACACCTTTTACCCGGAACAGTACATGAAAAGAAGCTATAAAAAAAAATCTTGTGACACATGTGTCCAAATAATATGTATTACAGATATTTGCGGTAAGCATTAGGAATATCAAAATAAGCAGAATGTATAGTTCTTATCTATACATCTATATCTATACATATAAATAAAATGGGAGTGTCTGTTTGTAATATTAAAATAACCGTTTTTTACTACATGCATATGAATATATATACGGTACATACACCAAAATAACATTTTTTACAATTTTTGTCTGTCTGTCTGTCTGTCTGTTTGTATAGGCTAATCTCTGAAATGGCTGGACCGATTTTGACGGGACTTTTATTGGCAGGTAGCTGATGTAATAAGGAGTAACTAAGGCTATTTTTATTTTAGAAAAATCTTCTATTTTATAAAAAAAATAGGGTTAAGTGCATTTGGTCTCACTAAAAAATACATTGTTAAGTTCCGACATCCACGCGAACGAAGTCGCGGGCACAGCTAGTTAATTATATGAAAACTGTTAATACCAAAGGGAAATCACGTTGCCCCACATTCATACAAGCCAATTAATCGCATTTTCTCATTAACGGATACGGGTAAATAAACTGAAAATGGTTTTGATTACAGGTTCAACGACTTTTTCGTATAAACATTTATATTTCGGTGTCATTGGAAGTCATGGACATACATTACGACCGCAGGTTAAATATTGCAATATTTGTAGTACTTTTTAGGATTATTCGTAGAACGTCTACTCGCTTACATCACTTGCGTTACCGGTCAAGGAAATAAAAATAATAATAATGTCCTCCTGACCGATTTCGTTCACGGCGGCCAATCTCACCGGAGATTAGCCAACTACGCAGGAGATATTATAGAGCACAAGTGTGTGCGCAAATACAGGTGCTCTCTCTATTCCTTCACTCTCATAGTCCGATGGGACGGCAATCCGATACGACCGGAGAGAGATCAGGCGCAGGACCAACGGCTTTACGTGCTTAAACGGCTTACGTGGGTCAAGGAAATACACCGTGGGGAAACCTGTACTCCTGAAAGGGCTCCATAAAGTTCTCGATGGTGTGTGTAGTTTACCAACTCGTATCGTTGGTGAACCAAGGCCTTACCTTCTCAATCCTGAGAAGAGGCCCAGCCGTGAGACGCGATGGAATTTATTTATTTATTTATTATGTTCGTCATACGTTTTATATCCCACGTTTAAGTTTGATCCTTCATAATAATAGGGAAATCCCTTTTCGTATGGATATTGTAGGATTTACGATTCGGACGAGGAATTATATTCATAACTAGCTGTTGCCTGCAACTCCGTCTGCATGTATTTCGTATTCATTTACTAATTAGTTTTATTGCAACAGTAAAGGCTACCTATTCGTCTACCAAACTGCGTGCTGCTACTGAGAATTTGTATACAGAAACACCCAAAACCCTTTGCCCGACTCAGGAATCGAACTCGACCTCGCGCTCAGCAGTCACGCTTACAACCACTAGACTAATGAGACAGTCAATATTTCTTTTGTTCTATAATTAACAGTGTTTACCTACCGTATTATCATTTTCGACTAATATTTGTTTACCTACTTTTAAACACAAGTACTTTCTCCCGGGAGATATAAAATGATAGTGTAAGATTGATTAAGTATTAAGCGAACGAGGTAATTTTAATTGTTGTCAAACGTGTCAATACTATATTTATCATAGTTGAAGTTCTAACACCACGTATGTTAAAAATAGCAACTTTTCAGGAGAGTAAAAAAAAAACTGCACTGTTTTAAATAGACACCAGTACAATATTATTTGATATTAATTTTATTTCACGAGTTTCTGTTGGACGATGCTTGTTTCTGATTGGCTGAAACAACTCGTCTTCCGATTCTTTAGCAAATACCATCAAAATGTTAAAACCGCCAAAAAAATACTTACGTGGTGTTAGAACTTCAATGACGATATCCTTCTCTCATGATAACATAAACACGATTTACTTAGAAACACGGCATAAAAATCATGATCTAAGATAAAAACCAGACACTACGTCACATACGGCTTAATGAACGCCACAAAGTATTTCCAGAATCGTCAATCGGTATATTTTCCCCATCGATGTCAAACATCGGCATCGCGGTTAATATTCGTGGGCGGAATTTAACGATTCTATAACCCAATATTATTTAGAGAAAAAATATGGATGCGGTTGACACGTGTCACTTACAGAGACAATGTTTACATACATTTAACATGTATCATTAGAAAGGTATTGATCTTGAATCGATCGTTAATGTATTGAAACTTTGACTATTCATTAAACATCAAGACTCCGCGTCTTAGAGAACGAATTCGACGCGTCGTCTCTTAAGATTCTTGCAGGGTTGCGAAGATGCCGCTGGGATTGTGTGTTTGTGCATTTGAATATTATGTTTTTAAAGTACCCACGATACCGGAATTGCTTATAGAGGGGCAATAATTAAATTCTGATCTCTCCTCTCCGACTGTAATTTATTTAATTTTTCAGTTTATAATATATAACAATTATTGTTAGACAAGGTTGGTTGGTTACACTTTTAATTCATAATACCTAGATAATTTCACCATGTGAGAAGTCAACCCTGACACATAAAACAAAATGACATATTTAACGAAAAATATATATGTATATAACTACGATGCTATAAATGACACATCCTATACAGTGTGTTAATCAAGTCTACGTCACAATTACATATTGATGAGAATATGTCTCTGATTAAGCATCTGACAGACAAGTGAAAGTCACGCCTATTTAATCAAAAAGCAGTCTCCTGTGTGTAGGAAATGTTCAAGGATGTGGGCCTTTGTATCCGAAATAGATAGGATCGATTTATAGCTAATAGGTACTTAGAACTATTATGTAAGCTCGGTTGGGTATTATCTACTCATAGTAGATACCCGACCGCTAAGCGACCGCACTGTTAAAGCTATAAGCTTGTGGAGGATCGGTTTGGGTTGCAAGGTACATTATATCAAACCCACCTTCTGCATGTGCATATATTTGCGGGCGGGAGCGCGGTGCTGTGCATGCATGCTGTGCATGTGGAATTAGAACTAAATATTCTAATTGTTTTCTTGTTGAGCGTAGTATGCCAACTGCGTGTTTTTTTTTTTAGTTACCTAGCGCACGGAATTGATTTATCGAGTTCTCGAGGCGTTAAGTTTTTTTCCCGTCTCGACTAAAGACAAATTTCTCGAGAATTCTCGAGCAGAAACCCTACTGTATACCTCTACCCAACCACCTATTGCCATCTACCCTATACATTTCTAAACTACGGGCTGCTTTTCAGAATTTCCATACAAAGAACCCAGTAATCAAACCCAGGACATTACGTTAAAGCGACCACTAGGCCATAGACTGTGTTAGAGAGATTCAGTGTAAGTAATTATGCAAATATAATAAGCACATCGTAAGAAAATAAATCCCCGAAAAAAAAATGCAAAGCCCTTGGTAATTACGGTCTACGTTTATCGTTGAAAGATCCTAATTCTCGCGAATGATTCGCTCCAATGGCTTTAAATGGTCAATAAAAACCATTTGCCCAAAATCCTCGTCGAGAATCGTGTTTAGTCGCTGTGAATGAAAACGTGTAAAAACGTTGATATATATTAATGTTTAAACCAACAACTTGTATTTAAAATTCGAAGCCATTCGCTTTAGGGAATACTAAACTGTAGTTGGAATTATTGGAAGGCTGTGCCGATTCGGCCAATGTAAACTTAGGTGCTTAGAAGTCGGACCGCCCTGTGTGAATCAGTGATGGGTTGAGCCTCGTATATTATAACTATTTCCACTGTACCGACTTTGTTTGCCTAGAAAGCATTTTCATTTTCAATGACGCCATACCTGATAAATTTCCAGTACGTAAGTGTCATAATTCCTGACATTTAGTCATCACTCACGTGTATCCATGCCTAATGTCAGGTTAGTCAGTGAGTGCACCCCCCATCATCAACATAATCAGTTTTTGTACCTATTTCAATGTGATATCTCGTAACCTAAAAGTTAACTATCAGAGAATGCCTCAAGGCATTAAATGTTTTTACCATCACTGTATATGAAGAACTAGCTTCCGCTCGCGGCTTCGCCCGCGTGGCTTACGAACCCGTACATTTTTCCGGGATAAAAAGTAGCCTCTGTGTTATTCCAGACTATAATCTATCTCTGTGCCACATTTCATCCAGATTCATTCAGCCGTTCTGGCGTGAAAGAGTAACAAAGTTCCATCCATCCATCCATCACAAACTTTCCCATTTATAATATTAAATATTAAAGTAGGATAGGATAGGATAAGTAAAAAATGTAGTTAGATTATGTTATAGTGATTATTGTCTTATAATAACAGACACATATTATTGTATATGACAGAAAAGACGATTATACAGATTTGAGTCACGATTCACGGAGTCGAGTCGAAGTCACGGAATAGATATATTAGGGACAGCTTATCTTTTGTAATTATTTTGGTTAATGGGTATGAATAGATAGGAACAAATATATCTTTATGTATACATAATGGTTAAACATTGGCATACAAGGTGGAATGTTGAATGGAGCCTTTGATAGGAAATATTATAAATACTGAAGTCACCTAGTTTTACGTGGGTGCGTTTACAAACACAAATATTCACATGCACATACATCCGAACTCAGAACAACTAACTATGGGTCATACAGATATTTATTCCATGCGGGAACCGAACCCCTGACACGTAGCGCAACAGTCGATAGCTCAACCACTGCGCTAACCGTGCCATCAAAAATTCGTACTAGTATGGTTGTGAGTATTTTTAATCGATCATTTTTTAAACGCCCTGCACCGATTTAGAAATGTATTGTAACGGAATCCTCGCGTTACCTCACGTAATAAAGACTAGCATAGTTCACCATTTATTTACCTTTGGGTCTTGTTCTCTTTCTACAAGTAATCCAATATTTTAACTATACTATACTACAATAATATATACCTATCAATTTATTCATCAATCTACAAGCAGGGACTTGTAATCTAAATGCAAAGCACCGCTGGAAATTAACGTATATTGATTGTATTGTACAAACTACTAAATCTACGACGAAACCTTCAAAATGTGACATAATCGCTCGCACGTGTTAGTCGTCTTTAGAAACACGAGTGAAATGTATCAATCAAGTGTCTATTCAATCTCCACTCTGGGCCCATAGGCCTGCGTTACCCCCAAATTCTGACTGTAGGTCTCCATTACCCTAAATATTATTTTATCTACTAGCTGCACTGTATGATGGCAAGTGACAGCTCATGAATTCTGTGAATATTGAGTGTGAGAAAACAAATGCCATACTTCATCGCGGTGGGTGTCGCAAACATGAGCTGTTAAGTATAATAATAATGTCCTCCTGACCGATTTCGGTCACGGCGGCCAATCTCACCGGAGATTAACAAACTACGCAGGAGATATTATAGAGCACAAGTGTGTGCGCAAACACAGGTGCTCTCTCTATTCCTTCACTCTCATAGTCCGATGGGACGGCAGTCCGACACGACCGGAGAGAGATCAGGCGCAGGACCAACGGCTTTACGTGCTTTCCGAGGCACGGTGTATATTCACATACACGAAGACCCAGACCCGAAACAAATATCTGTAGATCATACAAATATTTGTTCCGTGCGGGAATCGAACCCTCGACACGTAGCTCAGCAGTCGATCTCTCAACCACTGCGCCAACCGTGTCGTACAAATATTTATTGCTAAGCTATTAATATTTATGCTAAGTATAATTTAACAATAAAACCTAGTGTATATCTATCTATCTATATATCTAGTGTATGCTGTAAGCTGTCACCGGCCTTCATACGGTGCCAGCTAGTATACACTACCCTCTTAATATAATATCCCTGATTTGCTTTCCACAAATGAAATATATTTCATACCAGTCGAGACCGCGGGTTCCACCCTGCGTAAAAGTATTTGATTTTCCGTATTAAAAGGTCCCATTTTCCGGATTTCAAGTCACCACTCTAATCATTTTCAGCAGTTTATCCGTTAAAAAATCTTAATATCATAATGTAAACACAGTTGTTACGTCGTACTGGCGTCTAGTATAGAGAGTTTATAGAGATAATTGTAAGGAAAAATCTAAAAGAGCACACTTATCACATAAGATAATTCTTATTTTTTTAAATATGTGCATACATATGAAAGCTCATATATGTAGGTGCGTACAAATATTAAGACGTAAAATCTAAATAATTACATTAAGAATCAAATACAACCTCATACAACTACTATCATAAAAGTCGAAAAGTGTTACATATTATCGAAAAGTAAAAGAGAGTATTTACCTATTGTACCTATATCTTTCTCGCTTACAGTTTCAAAAACTAAACCTAAGACGGAAAACTAGGTTTGGTATAGCTATTTTATATAACACAATCGAAGTAAATAAATAGGAAGACAAGGTCACCGCAAAAATCCTTCGACGATATTTTTCCGACACGGAAAACGTAGGTTGGCACGTACTCTACCAACAATGCCAAGACGCCTCCCGAATTAGAGGCATTTAGGTGACACTAATTGTATAAAAAAATATTGGATTGTTCGGAACCACACGATCGTTACTCAAAGATGCTCAAACCCTGCGAACTTATTTAGTTACGTGAACTGTTCATTAATTGATATTTCTTAGCTTGTTTTTCTAAGGGCTTATAATATTTAGGTTTATTAAGATGGTGATAGACTCGTCCCCTGTTACATAAGATT
Source organism: Shargacucullia verbasci (assembly GCA_947562105.1). Lineage (NCBI taxonomy): Eukaryota > Metazoa > Arthropoda > Insecta > Lepidoptera > Noctuidae > Shargacucullia > Shargacucullia verbasci. Next base: position 3,544,625 of record OX387297.1, on the reverse strand, counting down.
CAATGTTGTCATAGGTGTTTAGATGTACAACGATACACCTCTGCCTAACCCTTCGAAGATACAGGTGTGATGCTATGTTAACTTTGACTATGATCTGTGTAAGCCCATACATTTGAATAACATTCATTGAAGTGTGCGGATTCTATTGACATACAAGAAGTTCACTAATGTAGTTACCATTTACCATTTGGCTTACATTAACAATCAAAACAGGCGCCATATTAATATTGTATGGGCAAAGACCGTTTTGTTTTTGTACAAGAGAACTCACACAAGGATAACATCAAAACAAACAATGAATGTACTCATCTGTGACTTCGTTTCCCTGTTGACTGCGTATCTGCGGCGGCGTAGTTGAAATATGGCGTTAGTCTGTAGGCTACTAATATTTGGCAAAATAGTTACAACGCGCAAAATAGTTAGTTGCTACGCGCCTCCACAGAATAAGCAACTCGTTCATGGGACAATGTATACGCTTTTACAATAAGCTTCCCAATGATATACGTAATTTAACATTAAAGAAGTTCAAAATTGTAATTAAATCTAAACTTTGTAAAAAAGGATACTATAAAATTTCGGACTATTTAGATGACAAAAACGCTTGGGATTGAGCCGCTCTTTAGCCTTTCCTTTTTTTTTATATATACAATTTTTGCCATTAATTATTATATTATTTACTTCATTATTTTGATATTGTAATGTCGTTTAAATTGAAATTATTTCTTATATATAACCGCTATACATTGTAAATGTGAGTGAGATCTAGGCTGAGCGCTCTTCATTTCATTAATTCTCACGATAACTGATGCATGCTTGCACTCTGTTGCGACAGGTTAGCTCAAATAGTTATGGCACTTTCTTCAAAAGGCTATTCCACCCTATATTTGTCTCACATAAACCTTTACATCATTACAATCTGTCTGGACTTTAAAATAGACTTTGACCCCTGAGTTTGTGTCGGCGTTTCTTCTCAGGGATAGTCATAGGAAATGCCGACGCCATCTAGTTTAAAAAAGACGTGTAAAAGTGATTGAAAAATCCTAATTGCAAATAAATAATTTCATTTCATTTCATTTCATTTCGTTATAATGGATATTACTTTATCGTTATTGAAAAAACCTGAATCACAACAGCATCACGCTTGTATTCCCGGAAGTGTAAGGTAGAGGTGTACTATTGTACACCCACACTTCGCCGATGCTGTTATTGAGTCCCATGTAATAGGGAGCGAGCCTATTGCCATCTACCAGGTTCCAATCTCCGTTCTGCTATTGAGAATTTTTATACAGAAAAACCCAATATCATATTCGGTCTGGTCGACCAGAATCTGTCCCTCCACGAAAGCATCCGCAACCATATGGCTGCGGTGCCGACCTAAGACTAAAGTTGGAATTCCTTGTTCGGTTTTTGATTTCTAAAAACATTAACTAGTAATAATTCCTGTATCGTGTGTGCCTTTACCAACATAAATACCCAGACCCGAAACAACTATTTGTATGTCTTACAAATATCCGGTTATGTCACTAGCTGTTCTTACCCTTCGCACACAAATATTCTAAATTGTAGGTGTAAGGAGGTCAATCTGACCTACATGCTTACATATTTGGGGCAGGATCATCTTCATTAACATATGTCATGCTTAGGGAAATGTAACCTGAATAGTTTGTGTGGTTCCTTGCTCCGGATGTTCGATTGATTACACGGAATCAAAGGCAATCGAACTATATAAATACAATAAGGTAACTTAAAACATGGGTGAACAAATAAGTACTGTCTTTATCAAACAATACGTTAACATAGGAGGACTCTTCCTTTCTAAGTAACGTTTCTTTGTCTTTCCGACACTCGACCGTGAAACACGCCGTTAATTTATCTAGAACATGTCACTTTTATTGGAACATTTATCCTGTAAGGTGACCCGGAATAAACGACACTGTATCGCCATTCGACCATAAACCGCAAATCTTCTCTTACAAAATCTGTACAATAGGTTACTATTAAGTTATTTGATAGATAGACTTTCCGCCTTTTATTTATTACGAAATAATAATTTTCACTACTTGGTTAAGAATACTAGTATTTCTGTTAAACTCCTCAACTCCTCAAACTCAAATGCTTGGTAAGCAGGATTGCAATGGGTAGGGGTCACACTGCCACCTGTCATGTCAGCAAGTTATAAAACAGGCTCTATAGTTTCGCGATGTTGAATATCATCACCATCATCAACAGCCTGTGTTAGTCCACTACTGGACATAGGCCTCTCCCAATGCACGCCACTGAGCCTGATTTTGAATATACTTGTACAAAATACAAGAATCCGAAACCCGTTAACTGCTCAGTTAAATAAACTCCGCCACACAATCTGGCCAGTTCTCGGAACTGAACCTTTAATCGCGCCAATCAGTTTACGAACTCCAACAACTCCGGCGAGGATTAAATGTCGGATTGTTTGACAACCATCAACTTACGATGTCTTTTCGTGATTTCCATTGTTATCAGTATCTAGTCTTACTTAATAGCGATCTGTATACCATACCGTATCTCCAAGTACAATTTCTTGGAAATTAATATCATTAGTCAACATTCACAGTGGTTTACATAAAGGACCAGCCAGAAGTACCAACTAAAGACTTTTAGTCGGCCACACATTTGACTGCTGAAACTGCGGTCCTGTGTTCGATTCCCGAGTCAGGCAAAGTATTATTGGGCTTTTCCGTATGAAAATTCTCAGTAACAGCGCGGTGTCTTGAATTGTCTCCGGTAGATCGCAATAGGCTCGTTTATTACATGGGACTCAATAACGGCATCGGTGAAATTACGCTTGTTTTTACCGAAGGGTGAGTCAGAGGTGTGCTGATATATATCCATTAGACCAACCATGCTCAAATTGTGCTCTGATGGGACCTAGGGGTCCGAAAAGTCTGTGTGGGGGCTCCGCGAAAATAATGGTCACTCTCTTCACAGTTGACTCTCTTCTATCAAGCCTTACATCAAACAATTGATGAAAGGTAAAAAACAATTTCATAGCTCCCATTAGATTCAAATGTTAATGTCAAGTAATATGATTATTAATAAAGTATACACATAAACTACTTAGGGCTCCGTCAAATATTTCGTTTTAGGGGCAGCATTAGATAAATTAAACACAAAAAATAATATTTATACATTAGTATATTGTATTGTATTGGGGACACTATTTAGATTTAGTGTTAATTTCGCCAAACTAGTTCAATCAAGCTTGGATTGGACCACCCTGAGCTAACAACATGCAATCAAAAATGATACTCAACTCGTGTTTCACTCCTCCAATGCCCCGCATTTTCAGGAGATATTAATTCGTCTAACACGCGGGTGCAAAAAACGCGACACTATTTAGTTCAAGGATAAATCAAATATTTGGTAGTTGGTCAGTCAGTTAGAAACAGCCAGCTTATCGGCCAAACTCCAAGTATTTCACACGACCCAAGGGAATATAATCAGAAACTAGTTTAAATGGACTTTAACGATTCTTGGAAACGTTTGGAAACATCAACTCGGCTCTTCACGTTTATTTATTTCATTACTTCATTGGTCTATAGTGGTCGATTGCCGAAGCTTTGATTTTCGGGTCAAACAAATTACTTTTAGGTTTTTTTGGTATGGAAATTCACAACAGCAACCAAGACTTTTTGTGCCTTATCGAAAGACATACGTATAGCGGTAATACAGATGTAGACATAAAAAACTTTCTTCTTTTTATATCTTTTTATTTGTCGTTATTCTCATCTTACTTTCAAGCAATTACACAACATTTTAAAAAGAGCGTTTATCCAAACCTTTGCAACCTCTATATTAATCTATTTTTGTGGACGAATTCTCGGTAGTCCACACGGCCCCATAAAAAGCAAACATACGGAGCTCAATATCCCCGCATTTTAATCAAATTACTGCGAGAATGCGTATTGAACTGGGAATTATGAGTCAACGGTCAACCCACGAGAAAAAAACGACGGTGTTTTCTTATATCAAATAATGATTTATTTTCTGTAAACAATTCCGTATAGGAAGCTTTCACAAGTCTTTTTTAGATCTAAGTGGCACCGGCGTTGCCTACTGACTGCCTCTGAGAAGAAACGCCGAAACAAACTCAAAGTATTTTTTTTTTTAAAGTTCAGACATTTATTTTAGATTATGTGAGAACATGTAGGGGTATGGAATAACTTTTTGAGGATAAAGCCATACAGTTTTGAGTTGACCTGTCCCAACTGACGGGACACATGCATCAGCCATCGTGGAGCTCAACCCTATTTTAGGGAGCTCTTCGACCCGACACACGACGTCACCCAAAGTCGTCTTAAGGTAAAATTGACTGATTAAAGCAGATTTACTATTTTTCTTATTAAGGAATTCGGAAAGATCCGAGGTGATATCAGTGGGGTACAGTAGACAAAGTAAGGACACACTAAGGCTTATTATAATCAAAAGAGAGATATATGTACTAGGTTTTTTCAAAGAAAATTGTCTGTGTAAATTCTAATTGGCAGATGTTTCTTTTTGAACATCAATGTTTGGAAGTACTATTAAGTATTCCTCAGCGTTAAAAACATGCTCGTGAGTAAAAACATGTATTTCAGAAAGTCATTTTTGCGCGAGCACTAGCACTGATTTTGCGCGCCCACTCATAGTACTTCTCAAGAAGCGTTGACCAAGATGCTACTGAAGAATTGATCACAGCAGAGCGTCATTTTATTTTATATACAAATCTCTAAAGACCGCGACGACCTAGCGATTACGAATGCATTACCCATTTATTTTCGAATGATTTATGTTTCGGTAATTTCACTAGGTATGTATCTACATTTCAAAAGAAACAAAACAGCGGTTGCACTTTTTTGTTATGTCGAATGAAATAATGCCTGCCGCCTGTAGGTGGAATTTTGCTGCAATGTAAAAAAATAAGCCTATGTCCTTTTCTAAGCCCCAGGCTACCCCTTTGTAATATTTCATTATGATCCTAATTAGTGTACCGCCTGTACTAAAGTAGGTACTATTAAAGTTATCTTAAATTACCATTTACACCATATTGAATTCTAACACTACAATAAAGATTTTTATCCCGAAAATTTCGCTTAAAATTTTCTTACTTACTAGTTACAGACTGACCTTAATAAAATATCGATTATTTGTTGAGCCAATTAAAAACATTCCCCTTCAACTAACGATATAATGGTTTGAAGAAGCGACTATGAGTAATCACTAAGTCATTCGCGGAATTTATAGAGAGGTACTGCTGTTTCTTGTACTGATATGACAAATTAAAAAAAGGACACAATGTATCATATAAATAACATAATATTCTGCCATAATATACAATAGTTTGTTAGACCCAGTGGTCTTTAAAACCTTAACAATGTCTACTATAAGATAGACTTTTTCACATGTCTGTAAATTACTTTGAAATGGAAATATTTGAAATTGACATTTTGATCAAATAAATTAATTCTTGAGATTTTTCCCTCAGTTTAATGTGTAATGAGAGTATTAATTCCGAGTTTTTTTGACTGAGTTTCTTCAGCGGTTATCATGTATTGAAAAAGTGCTAAGAGAATCCTATAGTCTTTAAAACAATTTAAACATTTATGACAAATCACTGGGTATCACACATCACACTAAAGCTGCGTTTTCGACCTCTTTGTAGAATTAAAACATTGAAAAGCACTTCAACAAATTACAGATCTAAATAACGTCAACTTAGTTAACCCGATTAGATGATGTCACGAACCTTGGTTTAATTTCTCCGAGAGAAATTGTTGGCTTGCAATAATTTGGTCCCTTGTCCGGCCTATTCATTTATTATTTCGATAACAGACTTGCCAAGTGGCAAATTAAGACGCCCGCCGAAGTAGCGAAGATGGGAAGGGGTGACTAGTCAAACTCGTTCACAGGTTTATACGCAAAGCTGAATTTTAATGAAAAGTCGTAATTTTGACGACTGATTTGACAGTTTTATTGTCTCTAAGAGTTGAGTGACGGCCTTTTTTCGAATTTTGTTTTATTAATGGTGACGCAATGCTTTTCGATGATATTGATAGTTTTTTTTTTATAATATTTACGTGTCAATATTTCTTTCAATTCAATTGGTTATTAGTCATTACTTATAAAAAAAAACAGTCAAAACTTAACCAATTTTGTACCATCCACAAAAAAAGTGTGTCAAAAATCAAATACAAAAATATTTTACCTCAACTACAATAATTAATCTCAGTTATGTTCCAAATGACGATGCTCACCAGCGAAGTGAAGGGAAGAGACGAGGGCAAAGGAGAAACAACAAGAAGAAGTTATGTTCCAAATTAATCAAAGCCGACACCGAAACGTAAAACACGACACCAGGTACTAAATAGCGGCTTAACCATTTCAGACCTTCCCCTCGTGAAGCGGTTATTTGAGGTACAACAGAAAAATATAATTATCAAAATATTGTTCAAAAACTTTTTTTAATTGGGTGTTCGCTTTCCGAAAATAAAACGAGGGAGCGAGCGCTTGAAGGCAATATTAATAAGCTCTCCTTTTTATTTTTAAAGAGTTTAAAGATAATAAAATTATTATTTTAAAATTTAAATTTATTTATTATTTTTAGCTATCATCGTGCTATATATAATTAATTTTGGTTGGACGATGTTGGGTTACACTAGGTACATTAACTAGAGGTACTATATATATATATATATATATTTTTTAAACCGTTGCCCCACACTAGGAATAATTCCTGTATCGTAGGTGCGTTTACAAACACATATATTCACATACACAAACACCCAGACCCGAAACAATTATCTGTAGATCATACAAATATTTGTTCCGTGCGGGGATCGAACCCGCGACACGTAGCGCAGAAAGCTAATCGCTTAGCCACTGCGCCAACCGTGTCGTCGTATATATATATATATACTAGCTTCCGCGCGCGGCTTCGCCCGCGTGGTTTACGAACCCGTACATTTTCCCGGCATACGGCCTATAGCCTATGTGCTATTCCAGACTATAATCTATCTCTGTGCCAAATTTCATCCAGATCCGTTCAGCCGTTCTGGCGTGAAAGAGTAACAAAGATCCATCCATCCATCCATCCATCCTCACAAACTTTCACATTTATAATATTAGTAGGAAGCAGGATATACTATACATTTTATGGATTTGTAATATTTTTATATATATGTTACACTCGAAGACCGAAAACGATTCGCTCATTGAGCGAAAAAAACAGCTCACAACGCGTTGTGGTCACAGTAAAACATCCACATCGCGAAATCACAGAAAGACCACATAGCTAAATTCGTGTCGTGGCTTTCATGCTATACGACCACAACGCGTTGTGGCAATGAAGAAAAGCCATGACGCGTATGGAACTATATTAGATTACGACGCACAGTGATTTGCGATATGGGTCTTACAGTCCTACAGATACAGATAAGAAAAAAAACATATTATTATTAATATTATTGTTATTTAAAAAGTACATATAAATTGTATTACCTTACTTATTTAACTAACACTATAATGATCTTTCTCTGGGCTCATAGCTAGATAGCTACCGCGCAGATCGACCGATCAGCGAGGTTAAGCAGCGCTTGACGCGGTCAATCCTTGGATGGGTGACCATTTTTTATATATCGAGCCCCTCCGTGCCTCAGAAAGTACGTTAAGCAGTTGGTATCGGGTGACATACGAAGACCTATGACATTCGTTAGAGGTGTCAGTAGCCCAAAAAGTCAGTGTCTCCCAGTAATTGGGTGGGTCAGAAGGCAGACGCTCCGTGTAAAATACTGATATTCAGCCGCAACCGGTTAGATTGAAAGTCGACCTCAATGTAGTTGGGAAAAGGCTAGGCAAATGATATAATGATCTTTCTTTGATACTTAACATCGTTACTCTTTTGTTACAGATAAGAACGAATGCCTGGTATGCACAAACCGAAAATGACTTCAAAAACCTTGATGCTTCACACCAAATAGTTTAAAAACAAATCATGGACATTGACGAGAAAGTGTCCGGGCCCGGCGGGGCATCGCAAAAGAACTGGACACACTTGAACACCAGCGATGAACTGCCGCTGGACATGCGGTTTAACCATGGACATATGGTGTCCATGACGGTGTACAGTGTACTGATGGTGGTGTCCGCTACGGGGAACCTCACGGTGCTGTCGCAGCTGATGAAGAGGAAGAGGGCAGGGAGGGCCAGCAGACTCGATGTACTGCTGATGCATTTAGCTGTTGCCGACCTTATGGTAAGAGATTATTGTTTTTAACTCCATCTACGTTGTCGGCTTACACTTAAATAGATACTTAAAAATATATATATATTAAAATTTAATATATATATTTAAATTTATACTTAATATACCTGCATATGTAAAGGTATGTATTATAGTTTCATTCTACATATATATTCTTCGCTACATATATAGGCTTCGCACGGGTAGCAGAGCATATACGTGTTCATTTTTTTTCAGTCGTAGTGTCGTATTCGCCTTTTACGTCGAGAATTTACTCGGCGCACGCCAGCAAAGCTCCCAGTCGGCGTGATTTTTTCCGACATATTCAACAATCATCGCCATATTCCAGCCAATTTACACAAAACCTTAATGAATTATACACTTAAACCCTCCTCTTGAATCACTCCGTATATTGGTGAAAACCGTATTAAATTCCGTTCAGTAGTTTTTGAGTTTATCGGGAATAGACGGACAGACAGACGCGGCGGGAGACTTTGTTTTATAATATGTAGTGATTTATTTGTAACCTGTATCATGTACACATGATTTTCAATTCATATACTGTTCATTTTATAAGTTGCTTTATTCATTAATAAACGCTGCCTTACTTCGCTCTCCGGATCAATTAATCGTGTAATAATGTAAACTGTGTATACTTATTAATGTCTTAACTCGTCTGACCCAGTTGACAGACGTCATACTGGGATGATCTGATACAGTTGTTATCTCTTTAACGTAAGTGCGTAGGCGCCTTGTTTTAGTATCGGGGATTCTAGAAATTAGTAATTAAAGAGATTTTTGTCTGACACAAAAACAAAACCCCGATCTAACGTTCTTTTTAAATAATCGTTGCTCCTCTATGAATTATTCTTGTGTCGTGGTTGCGTAATACAAGCAAAAAATATCACACTTGCTAGTGGTAACAATAATAAATTTAATTAAATGGCTCATTGGTCTAGTAGTCACAGTTGTTCTGCTGACCGAGAGATCCTGGGTTGAACCCTGATTGAAGAAGTAATATTGGGTTATTCTGTTAAAAAAATAGTAGCGGCCCAGAGTAAGAAATTCTAGGCGGTAAATGACAATAAGCTCGCCATATGAGACTTCGTCATCGCCCAAATGTGGGTGTACAATGCCTACACTTTTGTTAAACCCTTCGGGGAAAATAGATGCTATATTACAGGGGTGGATAGGATATGATAGGATTCACATCATATATTAAAGTTATATTTTTTTTTTACCTTGCCACGATCGACTGGACTAATAACCGCGATCGACTGGTTGCCCACCCCTGCTATATTAGTTATGACGTGATGAAATGATATCCAATCATCATTCATATCTGTCACATTATACAGTTACGGACAAACAAATTAACAAGTAATAATGAATAATTTGCTACCCGAAATTTGTTTGACAATTTATTTACACGAAAACCGAAGATATTCATGCAGATCGTAAGATAATTTAAACAGCATTTGAATATCCCGGACTTGCGAGTAAATAGCGATCTATAACAAACTCATATTTTATGTATTTGGGCAGAAACTCTGAAAGATCCAAACATTTTGTACCATCGGGAAACTTAGCGAAATTGTTAAATAGGCCATTTTAAGGATTACAAATCGCAGGTTTGTTATACGTAGTGTTGCCCAAAATCGGTCTTGGTCTTGGAAAAATGCAAGAACAAGACCGATTTTGGGCAACACTAAAATAAGGCTCAAGAACCGAGTGATTCAACTAGTGTTCCGTATAACTAGTGTTGCCCAAAATCGGTCTTGTTCTTGCACTTTTGCAAGACCAAGACCAAGACCGCGTAATTTTAGCAAGACCAAGACCAAGACTGACCGTGCAAGATTTGAGCAAGAACAAGACTAAGCCTGTGAGACCAAGACCGATTTTGGGCAACACTAGTTATACGGAACACTAGTTGAATCACTCGGTTCTTGGGCCTTATTTTTTAGGACACACTTCATCATCTGCTTAGCCTTTTCCTACCTATGTTGAAGTCGGCTTCCACTCTAACCGGCCGCAGTTGAATATTTGTATTTTTACTCGGAGCGACTGCCATCTGACCTCCACCCAGTGACTGGGAGACATTGATACTCGAAAGTAAGACTGGGTATCAAGCTTTTTTAGGCTGCTGACACCCGTAACGAATGTCATAGATAGTCGTATGATACCCGGGACCAACTTACCGATTGACAGCAGTAAGCGCTACTTAATCCCGCACATCGACTGTTCTGCGCGATAGCTATGTATAACATACGAACCCCTTATTGTGGCTTTTATTTTATTTTTTTCTATGTACGGACGCTCGGTTGGATAACACGGTTCAATGAACCCCTTTTATTGTGTCACCGACGTTTCTAGTTCTCTTTTTTGATGATAAAACCCTCCCAGTGGTTCGTATTGATTTTTTTTTTGGAGTCGCACACCCTTTGAATTATCTCTTTGAATTCTTTTCACATAGGTATCTTGTGTGTGTTTTTCCCTACGTGAGACGAGTAAGATATTACCAACGATGAAGCAGTATCGATGTATACGAAAAAAAACCAGACATAGAATGATAAAAAAAGATTGCGACTGAATGGCGTTTATCCTTTTTTTATGACACAAAGATCATATCGTTAATATCGTTATTTGAAAAGACGAGACTAAGGGTATTGTTTAATGTATAAAAACCTATGAGGCTAGTTTAATCACTAAATATGCGCCAACGCAACTACAAAAAAAGAACAAGAAAAGTTTTTCTCGTAATCTCGTAGGATTGCGCCATTGTAGTTCCGCTACGACGTAGCTGACACGATGACGTAACTGTCAAGGGATCTACCATGTCGTAGCACATGACCGACCCGCTACGCATTTTTCGAACGCGGGTTTTTCGAACTTCGTTATGTATTTTGAGTGGTATTGTAATTGCAAAAAGAAAGCCATTTTGAATTATTTTGTTTAAAAACCAGTTAGCAGTAGTATTTAATTGAGCAGAATTTTATTCATTTATTCAAATTATATTGTCGCACATAGGTAAAATTAATATATTACAGTATTAAAGTGTTGTCCAGCCGCCATAATAGGCATACAATAATAACACAGGACAAAGTAAGTTAAAATCGATTACATTAAGATAAAATTAAAATATTACATCATTAAGGCAGTTTTGTAGGGTTATAGTATAGGGGGAATATTAGTATAAAAAGGAACAAGAAAAAATGGAAAATTTTTAATAAATACAAAACACACGCAGACCAATTCGCGGGCAACAGTTTTTTATAATTCTCAATGATCGAAATAAACATTATAATTGAAAATCAGATAATTTTAGTGACGCAATAGGTCAAACATTTTTTATACCTTGACAAATTAGATTACGGAAAGTCGGGTTTAATTTGTGAAGAAAATTCTTCGCATTTTTTACATAATAAAAGAGCCTAACCCTCTTCTTCAACCGGGACCAACAATGAACCTTTCGAAAGTTATCTTTGGAAGGAATACAAAAGAAAATCGATAGCTTAATTTTTGATTTTTGTGCAGATTTAGAATGAATAAATTACGACGGTATAGAAAGCGATGACTATCGGCTCCATTGTTATGGTGTTTCATGAAAACAAGCGAACCTTCCACAAATACCTCTGGTCCCCAAGATTCCGGCAAACGCCTAGTTCGGAAAATACCATCTGATAAGTGGATACACAATAGGCTAAGCAATAGGCTTTTTGGTTTCGATTTTCATAAAATATATATAACAATTTGTATGTTCTACAGATAATTGTTTCTAGTCTGGGTGTTTGTGTATGTGAATATATGTGTTTAGGGCAATGTTTTAAAATATTTATATATATATATGTGTTATTTATTATGTATTGTTCTTAAACAATTTTTCGCAGATAAATCTTTCTAACAGCAAAATAACATTATTTTTAACTCAACTCAAACTCTTTGTGCGTTTGAGGTAACTTTAAAAGAAATGTTATTTAACTTTAAAATAAAAATTGTTACAAGTCTCTTTCGCTCGTTTGAAAAAAACTAAATTTATTATTATTACACATAGTCACATAGTTACTGCACATGTAGCTTCCCTGGCAACCACCCGAACCGCAATCACAATCAATTCATTCAAGTGCTTAACACTTGAATGAATTGATTGTGATTGCGGTTCCATTCATACTAATTACTTTTATACAATTTAATAGTTTTTTAACATGTCTTATCATGTTTGTATTTATTTTATTCTCTCTTTTTCATAGGTTGCTATGACATCTTGTTAATGAAATATTAGATTTTTTATCAATAATGATCTTAAATTATTATTATTATTTTGTTTAATGTATCCGTAAGCTAGTTGCCATTGTAAGCTAATCTTTGATAATCTATTTCTTTATATACATGTATAATATAATCTTACGCTAGTTACAGATGGCTATCCATTGTAAATGTGAGCACAGTGTAAGGGTATTCTTTATACTTTTATTTTAATTTTTATTAACAGACTTTATGTTAAAGTTGCATTTAGTACTTATTTGACGAAACCTACATTATTTTCCCATACTTTTTCCACATTATGTTCATGGCAAGATTGTTAAAAGAGATTTTAAAAGAGTATCCATGGAGTTTCTTGCCGGTTCTTCTCTATAAGACCAACTTTTTGGAACCGTGCAACTAGAGTCCTATAACGTTTCATAAGTGCCTGTGTTAGGTTTATTTGAAAAAAAAAAACTATCTATTATAATAATAATGAATAGACAAAAATGGTCCATGCCACGAATATCTATTGAAAATTTTTTTCAAGTAAAGATTTTGCTCATTCACCGTTACATTTCACATAGCATAACGCCTGTATTCTCCGAAGGGTTAGACAGAGGTGTACTATTATATTCCAACATATTACAATGGGAATGGGGTGGGAATCGAACCCGCGTGTGTATCTAACCGGAATATAAAAAATAACTGCCTCATTGGTCTAAAGCGAAAGGTCGCAAGCGCGACTGCTGAGCGTGAGGTGCTGCGTTCGATTCCCTGGTCGAGTGTACTTGAGTTTTTGGGTATACAAATTCTCAGTAGGAGTTTGGAACTGTGCCTGGTTGATGGCAATAGCATCGCATCGGCATCGGTAAAATGTTGGAATATAATAGTACACCTCTGCCTAATCCTTCGGGAATACAGGCGTGATGCTATGTTATGTTATAAAAAAGAATAGCCGTGTATTGTATATCTGGATAAACCACATAATATGTATAGTCTCACAGTCATGAATTATCAAGCGGTCGGGGGATAGAAACGATTCAATTACGACGTGATTTTATCTCGTGTGTCCACCCATCTGTTCAAGCGAAGCTAGCTTCTTGTACCTTACTCCATTTAATATAACAATAGACAAACTAGGCCCATTTTAGCGACGAGATTTATAGAAATAAACAAACTGTTTGCTTCCAGAAGGCATTCATCACAGTATAATGCTTTTATGAACTCTAACGGCTGCATCATTAGTCTATTACCAATAGACTGGCAAACCAATGAGGCAATGAATGTTGAGCGTAACAACCTGGATCTGATTCCCAGGTCGGGCAAAGTATTATTGGGTTTATCTATATGAAAATTCTCAGTAGCAGAACAGTCTGGAACTGTGCCCGGTAGATGGTAATAGACTCGCCCCTATTACATGGGACTCAATACTCATCGGCGAAATATGGGTGTACAATAGTACACCTAATGCTTTAGATAATTTCAGCTTAAATCTGCAGACAATGAAACGGTAAGCAGTGTTGTTGCAGGTGACGTTTCTGATGATGCCACTGGAGATAGCGTGGGCGGGCACGGTGCAGTGGCTGGCTGGGGACCTCATGTGCAGGGTCATGATGTTCACCCGAACCTTCGGGCTGTACCTCTCCAGCTTCGTGCTCATCTGTATCGCTGTAGATAGGTGAGTTAACAATAGCTTCTTCTATTTTCATCCACACTATTATAAATGCGAAAGTAACTCTGTCTGTCTGTTTGTTATATCATCACGATTTAACCACTGAATTGATCGTTAGAAGTCACGGTTAACAACTAGTACAAGAATAAAGGCGAAAGAGTCATCTGTTTTATTTGATCATGGAAGCGCTCTTGATCTCGGTCTTGCCCGATGGAAAGCGATTACCGTCTCCTATGAAAGGGTGATGAAGATTGAGTTTCAGGTACTTTGGAGCCATCCATACGCCAATTACGTCACACAAATTTCATGCGTTTTTTACCCCCCCCCCCCCTCCTTGTCACAGCTTGTTACATTTGTGAGACTCCCCCTCCCTAGTGTAAAGTCACATATTTTGCAATTTTACATCTAAAAATAATTAAATTAAAACAGCAGTTCATTAAAATAATAGATATATTTTAGATTTTGGAATGTGACGTCACGAAACTTACGACCCCTCCCACCCCTTAACGTGTGACGTAATTAATGGATGGCCCCTTTCCACACGAAAATAGGGTGCAAGGTGTAAGGAACAAACATCCATGAGTGATGAAATCTGAGCTAAGAAATCAGCCTAAATACTATCATTCTTGACTGCAAAATATTTCCACTAGGTACGGCATAATCAAGAACAGTGAATTCAGAATAGTCAGGTCATAAGAATAGTCTCAGATTCTCAGTAAATAAAAATTTATAAAAAACGCCAATATACTACATATTGGCGTTTTAAATGCTCACTATTTCTCGCCAGTTTAACAGTATATAAAATAAACCGCAAAAATAATCTACATTAATAATATAAAGAGGTTAGGATGTAGGTTGTAATCTCCGGAACTATTGATCCAAATCTGAAAATTCTTCCACTGATATATAGCTACATTGTCCCCGAGTGCTACAGGCTATAAATTATGTATTGTATTATATAGGGCACGCAGACAAACTCGTGGGCAAAAGCTAGTAGAAAACTAAATTGCAAACATCGTCAGAGCATAAAATACTTTAAATACAATTTAAAATGAAAATAATTCTAAATTTGTACTGTAGATGTTTTATGTAAAAGGGTGTGTATCTTTGATACAAAGACGTGAGTGGATTTGAAAATATGTCAATGTTTGACATAATACAGTGATGGATTAATAAGAGTGGTATTTTGAGAATTTGGATTGGGTTTACTTGTGCGAACAATGCGAAAAAACAAAGAATATTATTATAATTGCAGTTTAATTATAGATTGATTCCCGTATCCTGTAGTACCTACCGAAGTTTACAAAACGATTCGAATATTCAAAAACCCGTCTCTAAAGGTAATAATCTTGTGAGTACGTGTTTCAGACTTCATATTCATACCGAGCACTTACTTGTTGCAAACCAAGAGCTCTTCACTTGTTTCCAAGAACCCACTACAGCAGGACACATAACAAACCTGCTTTGAAGATCAAAGTGCGAAGGGCTCTGTGCCGTAAGTCCCTAAGCACATTGTTACACAAAGGACTTAGAGACTTCTTGGACTGGTGAATTGAAACTTTTTGAGCGCGTTAAGAAATCCGGTTAGAAGTATTTACCTATGGTATTTGAAAATTACACCAGTGTCTCAAGATCATACGTCAAAGCAACATATTGCAACGTAGAATATTATACAAGGCACGTTTTTTATCACTATCCAACAGCTGCTGTTTATTTTCGTGATATCAGTGTTGGTCCCATAGTAAAAGTTGTCACCCTGTGAAAATTTGGATGGTGATAAAAAAATTGCCCTGTATATCTACATACGTTTAGACGGCACGGTTGCCGCAGTAGCTAAGCGTTACGCTTTCTGCGCTACTGATCGCGGATACGCGTCCCTTACGGAACAGATATAGCTGTTCGGTAGCGGCGTATGTTTAAAAAAAATCTGAATAAATAAATAACACAGTTATTTTACCGGCTTAACATCAATATGGAGAGGTCAACAACTACTTACGTTTTGTTTCAAATAATTTAAAAAAAACTATAAAGATCAGTCATCATCATCATCATTATCATCATCATCATCAGCCAGAAGACGTCCACTTCTGAACGAAGGCCTCCCCCAAGGGGGGGTTTGCCATAATCCCCACGCTTGGCTTGGAGATCGCAGTGGCTCACCGATTAGTGAGGGTACGCTGCTGCCCGTCCGCCGGTGTCTGGCCGCAGTTTTAGGACGTACCCGGGTCCAGAAAGATCAGTGCCTGTAAGGAGTGCAGTGTAAAGATCAGTGCCTTCCAGGTTTTCATCAAAGTCATAATAGAAAAAAGATGAAAGCACTGGCCTATTTTTCCTTGACTCCTAAAATAAGTCTTTATTAATATGACAGTAGTTGTTAAAATAATTTATCAACGATCACGTTAGGTCGTCAGGACGATGACTCTTACCTCTTTTGACTTTTAATTTGAACTTTAGACACGTATTCAAACATTAAGAATATAATAGAAACAAATCTGTACACGTCTACGAGTATCTAAAACTTATGTGACACCTTTGCCTAGAACTAAAAAGTGTATTAAATTGAGGTTTTATATTAGAATTAAATTAAATTCATAAAAAATAAAAAAAACTAAGCATCACGCCAAAGGGCTAGTGTACTATTGTAGTAATGTGTTACAGGCTGCTAGCTAGCTGCTAGCTGTCTCATTGGTTTAGTGGTTACAAGCGCGACTACTTACGCGTACGTAAGCAATGATAGCCTAGCGGTTGGATGCTTGCCTTCCATGCGGGAGGGTCTGAGTTCAAACCCGGCCCGCACCTCTGACTTTTCGGAATCATGTGCGGATCAGAAATTGATTATCACTTGCGTTAACGGTGAAGGAAAACATCGTGAGGAAACCTGCACACCTGAGAGGGCTCCATAAAGTTCTTGATGGTGTGTGTAGTCCGCCAACCCGCACCGGGCTAGCGTCGTGGACTAAGGCCTAACCCTTCTCATCCTGAGAAGAGACCCTTGCCCAGCAGTGGGACAGTAATAGGTTGAATTTATTATTTATTATAAGCGCGACTGCGGAGCGTAAGATCTTGGGTTCGATTCCCGGGTCGGGCAACGTGTTATTGGGTTTTTCTCTATAGAATTTCTCAGTAGCAGCACGGAGTTTGGAACTGTGCCCGCTTGATGTCAACGGGCTCGTACCTATTACAGGGGACGTAATAACAGCAAACGCGAAATGTGGGTGCACAATAGTACACCTCTGCCTAACGTTTCTGGGATACAGGCGTGATACTATGTTACGATATGTGTTACAGGGGGCGTACTGCCATCTACCGGGTACAGGTCTAAATTCCAGGCTATTAAAAATATAAGAAAAACACTGATGCCTTTGGTATTGCAAACGTCTATTAAGTTACGGTAACTGCTTACCATCAGGCGGACCATAACCTTATTTGCCAATATAATACAATAAAAAAAACTTTTCCGTACCCGAGGATCAAACTCGCTCATCCCTAGCAGACGCGCCTGCGACAACAAGATTGATAGGGCGGTTTTGAGAAAAGTATTAAAAATACTCTTGCGCTACTAAAATAAGCCGAGGTTTATCTACTACTATCTTTATTACGCCTTTGTATGACGTTCCGTTATATAAAAATGACACAAAAATCGCGCGTATCTAAAGTTAATCCCGCAGCCCTCCAGCCAATATGATGACGTAAATGTGTGAGGAAGGAAGGCATAGAACGCTGATCAATCAAATGTCCGAATTAGGGCCGTATTCACTAACAATATAACGTATAAACGGTCGTTTATATAACATCATAGCATCACCCCAGTACTCCTCGAAGGGTTCGGCAGAAGTGTGTTATTGTACATCCAAATTTTGCCGATGCCGTTATTGAGTCCCATGTAATAGGGGCCGAGCCTATTGCCATCTACCGGGCGCACTCCAGACTCCGTGCTGCTACTGAAGATTTCCTACAAAAAAACCCAATGACACTCCCAAGCCGCGAATCGAATCCAGGACCTCACGCTCAGCAATCACGCTGGCGACCAATAGACCATGAGGCAATCTTTACCTATACGACTGTTTACCTATACAAAAATTCCGTCTTAAACGGATGATTTTGTCTTAAACATCGGTTATATTGTGGTGGTGAACATGGGCCTTAGTCACAACAAAGTTTGTGGCCGCACATAATCTTTTAAGTGCTTGGGTATTATGCAATTTAATTTTGGAATAGGTTTAATAATAGGTTGCCTTTTGTTTTGATTATCCAATTAGGGATCTGTCAGCGTCTGTATGCATATAATTAGCACTTACAAAGAGTACAAAGTTTGTTTGATAACGCTCTTAATATTAGGTGTAGGGTAATTATATTAGAAATATTCGAGATTGGGCCAACTTACGAGATACGATGTGAATTATATGATGAATAATAATGATTTTATTATAAGTTTTGAGTGACTCTTGCTAATTTTTAAGCATAATTGTGAAAGGAAGGTTTACATAATAATATTTGTAAATAACTGCCTCATTTGTATAGTGGTGGTGAGCATGACGTCCCAGGTTCAATATCCAGGGCGGTCAGTGTTTTTGAGATTTTCTGAAATTCTCAGTAGCAGCCCGGACTTTGAAATTGTACTCGATAGATGGCAAATGGCGAAATGTGGGTATACAAAACGTACACCTCCGCCTTACCCTTCGGAGAATACGTATTTGTAAATGTATTTCTTGGTGTATCTTTATTTTATGTTATTTATATTTCAGATACTACGCAATCCTGAAGCCTTTGGCCCTGACATGGGAGGCGCGTGTGCGCAGGGCGCTTATCACCGCGTGGGTGTGCGCTGGTCTCGCCAGTCTGCCACAGAGTTTTATATTTCATTTAGAAGAGCACCCTGATGTTAAAGGGTAAGCAATATTACCATATTTTATGTATATTATAATTATAAGTGCAGTTCCTGAGGACATACAGGCATCTTGTTAGAACAAATCCCGGTTGATTTTCAAGTTTTATAAAAAAAAATTACACGGTTGGCGCAGTGGCTAAGTGATTAGCTTTAGATTGTCTTGTCGCGGTTTCGATTCTCGCACGGTACAAATATTTGTATGATCTACATATACGTAGTTGTTTCGGGTCGTGTGTGTATGTGGCATGTGTGTTTGTAAACTGTACCCACGACACAAGAGAAATTCAACTGAGGAGCAACATTAATTTAAAAAAAAAAACGAATTAAAATTCATGCCAGTCGTTCATTCCCTTGCTAAATAAAATAAAGGTAAACGTATCGAAACGATCCTGTGGACCACTAAGAATAATATTATAAGGTCACTTTTTTTTAAACACACTGTATCTCTTTATCTAAATAAAATATCTAGTATATATATAAGTTCAGTAAGACCTAAGTTCAAAAGATTCAGACCTAAATAAATAATGTCAAGTCACAAATTATTTTTTAATACGAAAATCTATTTTTTATTTATCTTTTTCTTTTATAAACATATATATTGCAATCTCATTTGAACTCGTAAGTGTAAAGTCAACATCTTACAGAAAATCACTTAAATGACTTAGATCTTTTTTTAAGTGCTCTGTTTTTCCATGATTATTTTGAAAGCATAACATAATAAAACTGATGTGGTAGCAATGAAAAAGTAATATTAAAAAAAATATATATATAGTATACAAATAAATAAATTTAAGTGCCTGTGTGTAATGTCAAAATAACAGCGTTTTACTAAATGCATATGAAAGTATATGCGGTACGCATAACAAAAAACACTCTTTTATTTAAATTTTGTGTCTGTTTGTTTGTTTGTTTCGGCTAATCTCCGAAACGGCTTGACCGATTTTGACTGGACTTTCACTGGCAGATAGCTGATGTTATAAGGAGTAACATAGGCTGGTTATTTTAGAAAAAGATGATTTATGTATATCGGCCAGAAGAAATCTATAAAAACGCGGCTCATAAACATAATTGTTACTTCAAATCCTCCAATTTCATATCAAATTAGAAATGAGGTCAGTGTAACGACCGTCTTGGGATAAGTAACGCATGTCGAAAGTTCAAAGAATCATCTCGAGGTTAACATTAAATTATCACAGACGTAAGTCAAAGAGAAACGTTATTCGAATTACTTCGTCCTATTAAACCAATGGGAATTCTTCAAATTTCGCCAAGTCCATTCTTTTTAGTAGGTATTGCTCTTAGGCCTTGTTTCACAATTGTTTTGTCAACACCATTTGTTTTCGTTGTTTTAGTATTTTATTTTGTGCTTTTTCATGCATATTAATTCTTTTCTTCTTCTTTTAAAAAACACCAGATTCGAAACAACTATCAGCATTAGCAGATCATACAAATATTTGTTCCATGCGGAAATCGAACCCACGACACGTAGCGCTGTAGTCGATCTCTCATCCACTGCGCCAACCGTGCAGTCAATTAAAGGTTCGGCTCATTTGATGGTAGTAATTAGAAGCTTCTTGTACATTCCAATTATTATTACGTAAATACAGGCAATTTACATCACTGGTGTACAGTTCGCAGTAAGGCTGTCGAGCCGACTTGGGTTTACTCGGATCGGACAAAGATTCGTTGGGTTCATCTGAAATAAAATTTCAGACTACAGCTCAAAGCTAGGTATTTCTTTAGCTAGACAATAACAGTTTTCCCCGTTGTTACATGGAACTTAAAATGGCATCAGTGAAAACGGTGTACACCATGGAGATGTACACACACACACACACACACACAATCAGTGGCGTGCGGTTCATAAAGACCAAAAGACAATGCCTACCCTACATAACTCAGATAAATATTTATATCTTGATTTATTTTCTGATAACTTATATTTTATCTACGAGTAATTACTATCAATAAACAAAAAATTCTAAAATGTCTTTATGGACTGCACGCCAATGTACACAATAATACACTTACTCCGCTGCCTTACCCTTCGCGATAAACGGCGTGAAGCTTTGTTACAGATAATTTATACGAAATACACGGTAACGTGTACTCAAATACATCAAAGGCAACAGAATATCAATACGTTATATTATAACATAATCTCGTAAAGATCTAATTTGATAAACAGATAAGTAGGCATTACGGTTTTCGAAATACAGATCAACTCTCGATAATTGTAAATTAGATTCAGAATATATTTTCAACCAAATAAATCCTTTTAATACAAGTACTTTTTATAAAATATATTCGACGAATACGCAGATACTTAAACACTTGTTTCGATACTATAGTTCTCACTATCTTGAATTTGATGTTTTAAATATATTCATTCATTTAATTTAAATAGCATATTACTCGAACTGACTGCCTCATCGGTCTAGTGGTCGAAAGTGCGACAGGGTCGGGCAAAATGATATTTGGTTATTCTATATGGAAATTCTGAGTATCAGCATTGAGTCTGGAACTGTGCCTGGTAGATGGTAATAGGCTTCCCCCTAGTACATAGGACTCAATAACGGCATCGGTGAAATGTGGGTGAACAAGTTAGAGGTGTACTATGATAGTACACCTCTACCGAACTTTTTAAACACGTTGCCCCACACTAGGGTTTCTCCTGTATCATGGGTACAGTTTACAAACATACATGTCACATACACACACACAACCAGACACGCACCGGACCAGACGGCACGGTTAGCGCAGTGGTTGAGCCATCGTCCGCTGCGCTTCGCGTCGCGGGTTCTATTTCCACAGGGAACAAATATTTGTATGACCTACAGATAGTTGTTTCGGGCCTAAGTGTTTGTGTATTTGAATATACTCGTATGTGTTTATAAACGCGCCCACGATACAGGAATTATTCCTAGTGTGGAGCAAAGTTTAAAAAAAAAATAACCTCTTCGAACATTTCAAAACAAAAACAAACCCAATCAGGATTAAAGAAATTAAATCATCCTCCAATCTGTTGTTCCCAGAATCGTCGATTTGAATAGCGCAATTGACTGATTTTAATCCCACATCCATTAGTATTTGTATGGCCTGTAACGTTTGTTCCGAGGACTATTTCGTATTTAATTTGTATGAAGCGCCCACGCAGCAGGAAATTCTAAAACGAATCAGACATGAACTGTTGATTGTTATGAGATCTTCTAAATCGAATGTACAATCAACATCAAAGGTAAGTGATGACCAGTTGAATTGCAAAATTCCTCAACTGTGAATATTAAAGTTTATGTAGAACTGGCTGACTATCATTTACTTATCGTGTTGATCGTACTCTCTACCGTTTGATGTGATGTTTCATAAACACCAGTTATTGATATAACCGACACGACGAACGCAAATTGGCACGAACTGCAACAAAATGTTCTACATTCATATCTAAAGATCAGTGTGTTTGCCTAGATATGATATGATTCATGATATTGATCTAACAGATCATGATAGAAATTGTTAGAGCTTTAGCCTCGCTAATAGATCGGATATATGCGTACAGCCGATATTGACTTAAACACGTTAAAAGCAGAGGATATTTTGACGATATCGTGTGATATAATGTAAATTGATAGTTGAGTGATCAACTGTTGCGCTACATGTCGCGGGTTCGAATCCCGCACGGAACAAATACTTGTGTAACTTACAGATAGATGTTTCAGGTCTGAGTGTTGGTCCATGTGGAGATTTGTTAGGTAATATACCCACGATACATGATAAATTCCAAGAGGCAAAGCTTAAAACCACCTTAATACAAAAACCGTGACTGCCTCATTGGTTTAGTGGTTGCAAGCACGACTGCTGAGCGTAAACTCCTGGATTCGATTCCCGGGTCGGGCAAAGTATTACTGGGTTTTTCTGTATAGAAATTCTCAGTAGCAGAACAGTCAGGAACTGTGCTCGGTAGATGGCAATAGGCTCGCCCCCTATTACATGGGATACAATAACAGCATCGGCGAAAAGTGGGTGTAAAATATTACATCTCAGCCTTACTCTTCGGGGAATACAGGCGTGATGCTATTCTATGTTTATGTGTTACAAAAACCATTTTCTATAACCTATAATGAAGAAAAATGTTGTGTGAATTCGACTGGCTTAGCCTAGAATTAAAAAAAAAAAAATTATATATATAATCTTGTGACATCTACCCGTGCTGGATCCGCGTGTTGATTACAATCTTGTACCTCACAAGAGAAAGCTAAAATCCCAGAACTTCGAATATTACCTGTACCGCTATCATGAGTTTTCTTACTATTTACTTTCAAAGTAAAGAAAATATTCATGATAGCGATTTTAGTTCTTAACTTGGTTACATTAGGGATTAGAGTCGCTACCATGACATCTCTATAAAATAGTAAAGATTTGATTTACTATTTACTATTTTATAGAGATGTCATGTTAGCGATTCTAATCCTTAATGTGATGATGATGGAATCCATAAAAGGGCAATAAAATTTGCGTTTACTTCATAAATCAGCATAACCATACGTTGTTTGCTTGGTGACGGGTTAGCTGGCGCCAATCGTAAATGGCTTTATAGATTACGAATGGATTACGGTTGTTAAGCTTTTAGTACATATTAAACACATAAACATACTATCTTTCCATCCATGCTATAGAATAAAAATAATTATGGTATGGTTTTTTAATTAATTCGAGGGGCTCATAGCTGCATAGCTACCGCGCAGATCGGTCGATCTGCGAGGGTAAGAAGCGCTTGACGCGGTCAGTCCTTGGATGGGTGACCATTTTTCACATATCCATACACCTCCTTGCCTCGGAAAACACGTTAAGCAGTTGGTCCCGGGTGTCATACGAAGACCTATGACAGTCGTTACGGGTGTCAGTAGCCCAAAAAGTCTGATAACTAGTCTAACCTTAGAATATCTCCCAGTTACTGGGTGGCGGGGGTCAGAAGGCAGTCGCTTCGTGTAAAATACTAATATTCAGCCGCAATCGGTTAGATTGGAAGCCGACCCCAGTGTAGTTGGGAAAAAGAATTCGAATTCACTTAAGTCGGAGTATAATTTCAACAAGCTCACACTCCGTAGTTCAGAAATAAATTATAGCTAAGCCTTGATTCCGCGCGAAACATCCAAACATATATATTAGCTGAACAATAATGAGGGGGAGTGAGTAATCGAGTCGTGTAGCTCTCAAAGTAACGACGAATCGTTGAGATTCGAAAATCGCGTGACTCCAGATTCGCGTAAGTCGGGGTAGCGTAAGTCGAAGTATTCTCTAATGCATGACTCGTCTCTGGATGCGCAGGGCCCGATCTAAGGGGGGGCGAGCCGGGCAATTGCCCAGAGCGGCAAAAATGAGGGGCGGCAAAAGTTAGGGCGCTGGACGGTTGCACGGTTGCTTTAGTGTTGCAAATACTTAGGAGTGCACGCAAAGTTACAGCACTCTACGGTAGTCATAATATAAAAGAAATATTCCTATTTCTTCCGTAATTGTTCATATAGTACAAATGTTGGACATGTTTCTTAGTTACAAGTGAATAATTCCGCCAATATGATGGGAAATTTAAATTATAAGGTATTTTATTATAAACCGCCTTTTGAACTTTTCGACGCAGAATCTTTTAAACTTCTGAACTGATTTTGATAAAAAAAAATCACTGTTCCCTAAGTTGAAAAATACATAACTTGATAAAAAAAATATTTCTTTCTATTCAGTATTTTATAAGATATTTTTGGACAACCATACTCGTACATACATGTATACTCATATACATGTACTCATGAAATTTGGTGTATTCGTTCAGAAGTCCCAGTAGACAAACTTAAGTGAATATTTATACAATTCCAACAATATTACATACATACGAGTACGTTGGTCGGTTAGAAGTTACAACATCCTATCTCTGGAATAACATGCTCATGACTTAAAAAGTGTCATTGTAAAGGGCGGAAAATATTGTTTTGCCCGGAGCGGCTAAATTGCTAGATCGGACCCTGTGGATGCGTGTTATCATAGAA
The DNA here is from genome assembly GCA_947562105.1 of Shargacucullia verbasci. NCBI lineage: Eukaryota > Metazoa > Arthropoda > Insecta > Lepidoptera > Noctuidae > Shargacucullia > Shargacucullia verbasci. The sequence goes on along the minus strand of OX387297.1, from coordinate 3,519,531 downwards.
TACGCTAAGTAGTGTTTTTCACAAGCAAGGCTTGCAACTCAATGTATTAAAGATGACTACCGACTAAACAGACATCACCTTAGCCAAATAACAATTAATTTGGTCACGTCTTCCAGATTGCCATCAAATATAGAACGAACGAATCAAAATGTATATGAATCGCATTTGAATATCGATAACAGACTAAAAATGCCACTTCTTTTATTCATAGACAAAATCAAATTAATTCAGAATTCAATTGGAAGCAATAAAAAAATTGCGATTAAATTGAACGTATATGAATATTCCGATAAATCACTATTCCGATAATGTTAATGGTTCTCGATAAGGTAATGTTTGTAATACATCATTTGGTTGAAGTAACTCTCCATTTAGTTGCGAGTTCCTTAATGTTGGGCAATAAACAGGAACTGATTGATTGAACAGTAATACGAAAATAAGTGCGTTTGTTTTTATTGAAAAACTCATTAGGTTTTTTTTTTTATATACCTACTTTGCCCCACTCTGGGCTTTCTCCTGTGTTGTGGGCACAGTTTACAAACATACACACACAACCAGACCCGAAACAACTATCTGTAGATCACAAATATTTGTTCCGTGCGAGGTCGAACCCGTGACAACTGTATCGTCAAAAATGAGACTTTACTCGTACGTTTTTCGGGTTTTGAGAGTATGTAGATAAGGCTACTGTTATAGCATATAGCATCAAAATATCAATACCGCCAAAAAATTATTTAAGTGGTGTTAGAACTTCAACGACGATATGTATGTCCGAAATTCTATTTCTAAGTAACTTCCAATTTCAGGTACTACCAGTGCGTATCATACGGTTCGCTGCCGACCGAGTGCCACGAGTTCGCGTACTTCCTCGTCAACATGATCCTCATGTACGTGGTGCCGCTGCTGTCGACGCTCTATTGCTCTTCTGCTGCGCTGCTCGAGATTATACGTAGAGCGAACCAATCCAATGGTAAGGCAAACATGCGATTTTGTTGACGTCTGTACAGTCAACATCAAAAATATGTATACACGTAGCGAAATTCAAACGCTTATTCTTGGAATACTATGAGTTAAAATCATAAAATTTTAATTACTATGTATTTTTATGTATTCGTAGATACTACGTGTAAAATTGTTCAAGATTTCAATCACTACTTCCTCTAAAAATCGCTTTTGAATTCTATTAAGTGTTAGGTATACATCGTTTTGATGCTGACTGTACATTATGAACAATTTCTATGTCTGGAATACCGACAATAAGAAAGAAATCTAAGTTAGTACATGATTTTTTTTTTAGTTTTATTTTTACCTTTAATGATCATATCGACATCAAGATAGGTAGGTAGAGGCTCTTGCCTCACTTTAGGCGTGATAAATGGGTGTGGACATTACCATGTCTACTTATAGTAACACTGACTGAAACTTTGTCAAGGCTAGAGATCTTTGAAGGACTTTTTGGTGTAGGTACCTATCAGTTTCATACCTCCTATCCTATAGGTACAATATTCCCTTTACAAACGTCGTCAAGGAAAGAACTTCCACGTGTGACGAGCCCTGAAGTCCTCTGGCGCACCCTGGGTAGCCAGCCTCGATACCACTATTGCTGATTAGCTAATGTCGCCAATTGGCTTTGTGCCAACCTTACCTAAGAAGCTGTCAACAATTTTTTATTGTTTATAACTTTGTCGCAACACGGCAAAAAGTAAAGCGCTATTTCTCATAGTAAAGTAACAACAGCAACTCCTGCATCACACTATGAGAGTTTACAACGATTCTAACACAAGTAACGATTGTCCGACATCAACTGTCGGAGAGGATCCTCCCTTTACAATGGAGAAACATCCATACTTAACTTGTTCCTCCATATTTGCTAGTACTTAGGTAATTTATTGTTATTTAATCTAATAAAGTGATGATTCTTCGTCTTTCACCTACATTCTAAAATAATTCCTGCTACAACTTATTGTTGTTCTTTGTTTAACAGTTTTGTTACAATGGTTTCAGATAAGATGCGTCGGAGCGGCGTGGGCATCTTGGGGAGAGCGCGTGCGCGGACCCTCAAGATGACAGTCACCATAGTTCTAGTCTTTTTTACCTGTTGGTCTCCTTACTACTGTTATTGTTTGTGGTAAGTTGATCCTTCATATTTCTATCAATTAATCTTTATTTCTATCAAATTGTATTGTTATCTGCTGAATAACAAAACTCGTGATTACAAACAATTTCAAACAAACGACGCCACGGTTGGCGCAGTGGCTAAGTGATTAGCTTTCTGCGCTACGTGTCGCCGGTTCGATCCGCGCACAGAACAAATATTTGTATGATCTACAGATAGTTGTTTCGGGTCTGGTTGTGTGTCCATGTGACATGTATGTTTGTAAACTGTACCCACGATACAGGAGAAATCCTAGTGTAAGGCATCGTAAAAAATAAGAAAGAAAAAGATGTTAAAGTCAAAGTTGGTTTTTTATTTCAAATTGGCCTTTACTGGCATTTTCAAAACGTTATGAATCTAGGTGCACGGTTCCAAAGTGGATTTAGTAATGATACTGATAAAATGAGTGAGTTAATTAAAGTTAAAATCCACGTCATATTCCTTAGGTACTGGATCGACAAAGATTCCCTCAGCAGCCTTGATCCTGCCATCCAGAAGGCAATGTGGTTGTTCTCGTGCACCAACTCGTGCGCAAACCCCATCGTGTACGGGGTGTTCAACAGGAACCGGTGGACGTGGCGAGCGGGACGGGTGAGTTATTTCGTAAGTTTCAAACATAGGTATTTATTTATTGTATATTGTACTATATTATTTTATTTAAGTACTGTCTCTACTGGCTCCCTGAGTGACGATATCTTAGTACTTTTGGGGCTCTTTCACCGTCAGCCTCGTTACGGACTGTGTTGATTGTACTCAAGTAGAATGTTACTAAGTACCTATGTAGGTATATATTCTATCATATAAAGATGTCGTTCATTGGGCTACAATTTCCAGAACGTCCGATGTCGAAGCGGCAGCATGAGGCGTGGTTCGAGACTACCGTACGGCGAATCTATGGAGATATCAGCGGCTACCCTGGCCCGGGCGAGGAACTCTATGGGAAGCGACCGCAATGGCCGGCGGGACTCGGCATACAACACACAGAACGGAACCCAGAAACACTGGAACACTATCAACAACAACCATGTTGGGAACGGCATGGTGTAGCGAACGGACTCGTTCTTTTATCATGGTAGCCTTAAAGTTAAAAGAAACCGATTTGGGAACATTACGACTGTAATCTAAAGAGGTGCTTAAAAGTCGTAATTCGATATATAAGGACTTTTTAGTGTGTTTGAATTTCCAAAAATACAGTCAATAGTGCACTTAACTATAAAACCTTTTATTTATAAAAATTGTGACAAACATTTTAGTCACATATTTGATCAAGACTATTTGAGCCGTTGTTTAATGCTAATGACCAAAACTAGTGACGCGCATAAAATAACGGTTATAAATAACGTTATAACAAAATAGTTTCAAGTTATCAACACCGCTTTTTTTCCTTTCGGACTTCGATAGTTCATCGAAATATCTCATTACTTAATCCCTATGTGTGTAAAAGAAAGCTTTAAGGTGGAGTCTTGAAACATATCTAGGATGCGATAAGTTACGCGAAGACTACGGTTCGTGCGGTTTGTGCCATGCCTTGTGAGTAGATTTAATATAACTGTTGAGTGTTACGCACTGATATGTAACATTCCTATAAGTAAACTAGATATAAATATAGTCCATAATTACTTTTAGCCGATAGCTAGTTAAATGAGGCTTCATCGAATGAAATTGTTACTTGTGATTGATCTAGTGGGATTTTCTGAGAGCTTATAAATATTTAGTTGAGGTTCTTTTGTTCCGAAAAGCAAATAGGGGTCGTCAAAAGAAAGAAAGGCAAACCACAGTGGAAATATTATATACAGAATCAAAAATAGACAATTATGCCACAAAAAATGTAGATACTCTTGTAAATCGAGACAAGTTGGTTTGTTGATCATAACGCCTGCATCACCAATGCATATTGTAATAGAGTTGTTTGGAATTATTTTTATTTTGTTACAAGATGTCAAAACATCCATCATTTAAATGCCTTTGATCATGTTTCACAATCACAACTGACACTCTTAATAGTTCGTCGATGCAACTAGGATACTCATGGCTTTGCAGCATATAAAGTTGATACATTCCAATTAGAACACGCTTAAGTTATTACGTATATATTTATTCAATAAGACTGACTGACAGACGATAAGTCCTTAGTAGGTATGTTGATACCAAACACTAATTGTTATTTCTTTAAAGGTTGTTTTTGTTTAAACTATAGTTTTAATATAAATACTATATTATATTATTTTTTGTTTAGTAGTATAAATGTGTACCTTGGCTGTGAGGTGATAGAGACTCAGCTCTATAATACAAAGAGATATAAAATTTTGTACCAAATCTTAATCCTAAGTTAACTCAAGAGCTAATTTTTTAAATAAAACAGTTAAATAAAGTTGTTCGCTTATTTAAGAACCTGTTTTCATAAAAACACAATTTTCACACGAATATTTATTTAAAATAACATCCATTTTAAATAAAAACAGAATCATGAGCCGACACCAATAAATACTTTGTAGGTAGTTACATTACCATATTTGGTTATGATTTTTTTATCCTGAATAATAAAAGGACTTAGTGCAGTAATGCATATGTATATTATGTATGAATAACGCTAATACATAAACATAACAAAATAAGTTCAAGGTATTAAAAGATTCATTGATAATATCTCGTTTCATAATAATACCATTGAAATATATTTTAACTTGGCATGTGATAAAACTATCGCTCTAACCACAATCATAACTGGCTAAAGATTAAAATGTAAACTACAGACTATTATTAACATTACATGTACATAAATATGGTTACACAATACCATAAACGATAAAAAGTCTTATTTTTAGCTTAATATTTGGCCACATTTAATGACTTTCCCCCTGCTGTGGTCGATAAAATAAATTATTTCAATATAAATTATTATATCATAACTAACTCGAATAACTAGTTTACTAAATTAAATTGCTTTAGAGAACCACTTAGTAACGCATACACTACTTAAAGCTTGTTTCACCACTTCTAAATTAAGAGGTTTATTAGACTACCGACTTAAGTAGACTGTAACAGTCAAACAATTTTAATATATAGACCAGAAAATGGTGAAACAGCAAAGATGTGACAAATACATAACTTTTCAATCTTTAATATCGTTTGAAGCGACGAAAACAATTTTATTGATAATAAATGTAAATAAATAATAGTAAATCACTAGGTGTCATTGAATTCATTTCAAACAACTGGAATGTAAGCTATCTTTAACATTACAACTCTGAAAATCTTAAATACATTTTCAGAGTTTGATTTTGATTTTACCAACAGAACAAAACTTAATGCAATGATATACATATATATATACAATAATAATAATCTTGGCCGTTATCATCACACTGCAGACTTAACACGAGTCTTTTCTCACAAGAATTCAAGAATTTAAGGCCTTAGTTCACCACGGCCTGATGCAGGTGAGGACTATCTACAATTTCTGAGGTCCTCGAAGGTGTACAGATTTCCCCCGCCTATAATAAAATTATAGGTAACGATAGTAAAATGAGGATTTTAGAATTCAATGATAATTTTAGTAGTACTGGCAAATCGAACTAGGCAATAAATGAGACTATTTTAAGTACTTTTTCGCAATGATGATAGTCGCCGAAAAGTACTAACGTATCAAGCAAGTCCATAATAAGGAACAATACAACATAGAATTAATGCCACTGTTGGTAAAATCAAATTGTATGACACATTAACCTATAGTCTCTACTTAAAATATCTAAAACACAATCTAAATACATACCTATACGAATGGTAGAACTCGACAAATGTACGTTCATACAAAAATAGATAGAAACTTTCAGCTACGAATAATTAAAAAAAATCTCCAAAGACTTATTTACTGTACGTTTTTTTTTGTTCGTCTTTCGTTCCATTACCAGAATAAATATAATGTATCCTTTTAAACTTTAATGACTTTTTAAGATTTTTTCACAAAAAAATCCATAGACAACGATTGAAAATTTTAATAATAGCAAAATAGCAATTTCTATTTTAAAATTCTAAAACAACATTGGTAGACTAAGGTACACTTCTTCCAAAATCGATATGAAGAATTTGATAATCTAGATGACAAAGTAAATATTTGCTCATATAAGGGTATTTATTTTATTTTGACATAGAATTATGTATAGTTTAAGTATAGAGAGTCGAAAGTCCTAGACATTATCACGATAGCTACTTTAAAACTACGTAAAATGGCACATTTAGAACACACTGACATTTTATATTATAAGCTCCCTCTAACATACATCGATATTTAAACAAAATACGTAATATCAAAATCACTAATTTGATTAACAACTATAAAGAGTATAGTTGCATACTATTTATTATATATTGCTACTAGACGTAGACGTTGAGAGCAAAATTATAAAATCTGCAACTTAAAATAGAAAATGTAATAAATTACTTTCAAATCAGATTAAAAATGTACAATATTAGTACAAGAAAATGATTTGATTAATTTAAACGTCGACATTATACACCAAAAACATTAATTTCATCACAAAACAACAGCTATAACGTTAGTAACCTAAAAAATAACAGTACATACTCGAAACACGTTATTTGAATACAGAACAGTTATCGCAAGTTTTCCGTCTTGAAATAACGAACACTTAGCATTATAGTTAGTTGTAGTTTCATTTGTTTCTCTTTTAGGAAAAGTTTTTTTTTAATAAGTTCTAATCAAATATTCAATTAATTTCAATTAGCGGTTCTCGTGTAAACGAAACTCCCGAACAAAGAACAATGGCAGCCACACATAAATTGTTTTATATGAGATTAAATTGTTACGTATTTAAATAAAAAATATATTGTATAACTCAGTGTCATCTTCTGAGCTAGTTTGTGCAAGAATATTTGTTAGAGAAGGTCGAGAATAATATATATTCAGTCTTAATTTTTTGTAGGCTATATCTTAATGTCACTTCATATAATATGTAAGTAGGTACAAATTATTCGAGGAAGTAAAATAACAATATCGCATTTAAAATTTCCTTTCTTAGTTATTTCACTATGAAATGACTTGTTAAAACATTATAAATGTTAGGTAGACCCTACTTTTACAATCTATAATATATAAGTCTGTGACAGCCAGTTGCCACCAACATTGTTTTTGTTAAGGGAAAAGGATTATTCTAAAATAACGATTTTATTACCTTTCGACACTATTCTTTAAGCTAAATCCATAAAAGTCCAGAATCGCCATACCATTTGATTAATGTTTTTACTCTACTACAGTATTCTTATCCAAAGAAGAATACGAAAAGAATTAAAAAAAAAATACGCTTAGAAATACAACACAAGACGGTGTTATTTATTTATTTACTGCATTAAATTATGTAAATAAACTAGAAGTGATTACAATACCACAACAATGACGGTATAGGTGCCTACTACTTGGCAACACTAATCTAATAAAAATTAACTTTCGTTTTAAATTATTTTTGTATCCGTTAGTGTGATATTTTGGAAAACCGTTGATAATTAATGGAATTTCTTTCATATATGTATCAGCCCTAGACGTATAAAGTCAAATAAGACTGCGCCATTGTCCTTTTCTTGCTAATATCTTATCTTTATTTTTCTATAAGATATGATCAGTTTCAAAACCTATCTCGTTTCTCATAGGTATTGTATTTGTATTCATATATTCTATTTCATTCCTTTAAATTACTTTTATCAATTATTTTGTCGTTTTTCCTTAGTTCTGTCCACACTTGTTCCGCTGAAGCATGTTTGAGCTACTCAGCTCAATGTACTCCCTGCTCTAGTTCAGCAAGCTCTTGGGATTGCGCCAGTTCCTTTTTGCTGTGCATTTCACGGTCCTTCTCTATATCAGTCAGTGAGAGTTGTTGCACTATGATGGCGCCCAGAATATCACACATCACGTTGATCGTTGTACGGAACCGGTCGCTGGAATAAGATATTACAAATTAGATTTTGTATAGAGTGATACCTATTACTAGGTATATAATATCACATAGATATATAATATTTTGGTAGTGTTGTGGAAGAGATTTTTTTCAATACCAAATTTTTCATAATCATTTCGAGGGTTTCTTTAGTAGAATTCTCTTCAGTATCCAGATTTCAAATAATCTAATGTGCATAAAGTTATTATTGATTTGACCTTCGAGGTCTTCTTTGAGAAGGTATAAAATAACACCTTTGCCTTACTGATTTATTAGAAAAAAAAATCACTGTCAGCTGACGGACTGTCAATGTCAATGTATCTTGTTGTGTGCCAGATTTGAAGGGAGAAGTTCCATAATATCATAATATGCTTGGACCTGAGATTTTTGGGTCCCAACACCATAAACGAAATTGTAAAGCAAGATATTTCATAAGTTGGGTTGCGTTGCCACATCAGCAATGTCTGTTATGACAATTAATCAAAGGGCTTGATGATTCAATTCATCGTGCTGTCAGTGAATATAATAGTGCCAATGACCGGCAACTATATCTTCATTCACTTGAGTTGCACAATGACTCCAGGACAGCGACCCATTTACCTACTCACCTTTATCCTACTAAACAGTAACAGTCAAGGAGCAAATCAGCAGGACTACTCTCATAGACCGTATCCACTAATAATTCCTTTATAAACTGTTCAACTTCTAAACATCTAATGTAAAAACAATTTTATTGTTCATTGTGTTACAAGGAAAGTCATTCCTTTTATTTTTTCAATTTACCCTATAAAATAAAAAACAACCCTATAAAATATAACAACGTTTCACTCTTGACTAGAAGACTGAATTTTGACAATAAACGTATTGCCAAAATTCAGTCTTCTAAAAATAATAATTTTTTTAATTACAGCAATAAAATACTCTTTACATACAAACAAAAATCGTCTAAAATTATTTCTTTATTGAAATGTAACAAAAATAATACTCTTCCAGATAACAAAATGAAAATCTTCTAAAATTGAACAAAACTAAACTTTGATCTCTAACCTCTAATCTTTCATCAGGCGTAGAGAGCGAAAATCTTTAAAACTCAGACTGACTCTTCGGACGCCTGGCGGACTAGGACAAATCCGGGGAATTCCGGACAGATGGCAACGCTACTCGTACGCCAAGTTTTTCTATTATAGTTTGGCAAGAAGAATTGGTACAGAGACCATGTCAAAAGCTCTGGAGAGGTCAAGAAATATGCATAAGAATCTATTTCTATTATCTAGATTTTTACAACGGTGTTTAAACGTACCTACATTTTTTACAACGGCATTTTTACTTACTCGTAATAGATGTTACTGGGGCACATGAGACATGAGTGCATTTTTTTTTTATTTAGGTAAATATTTGTATTTAGAGATATAAGGAATCGTTAAACTTACAGCAGCCAATCCACAGCCAGAATGATGGACACGTCCTCAGCGGGCAGGTTGACGGCATCGAGCACTATGACCATGGTCACCAGCCCAGCCTGTGGGATACCAGCTGCGCCTATACTCGCCGCCGTTGCTGTTATACTGCAAACATTATCAAATATTATTTTTTAAACCAGGATTTAAAAGAAAGTAATATTTTAGTAGCTTTATTTGGAATTATTTTGGAAATGTCCACAAAGCGACACATACGATAAATTTTATGGTATTTATTCGTCCTCTCGTAACACGAACTAGTACAATTTGATCATGATAATAATTCATGAGGACAAAGTGAAAATCGTTCACATTTTATGAAAGCATGTTTTGCATTGAAATAAAAAATATTAAATCTAATATAAATAAAATATACATTGTATTCAGTCTTACCTGACAGCGATTATCTTGCCAAACGACAACTCGATATTCCTAAGCTGAGCGATGAAGATGGCGGCGACGGCTTCGTATAGGGCGGTGCCGTCCATATTGATGGTGGCGCCGATGGGAATCACGAACCGCGTGATACGTGGGTCCACACCAAGTTGGTCGCAGCAATTGATTGTAACTGGTAACGTTGCCGAACTGGAGGTAGAAAATGGGTGAAATATCTATTCTGCCTGACGTTGCAAATCTCGATTAGGCAAGGGAGGCACCCTTGCTAGAGCAGAGATTTACAACGGCAGACAAAAAAGATACTTCATCCATTTTCTACCTCCAGATTTCGAAAATCGTTATAAACTCGTCAAAAGCAAATTAGTGCCAACCAGATATTATTTTCCATGATTATATGTAGGATGGAATCGTTAATAATAAATCCAACCTATTACTGCTCCACTACTATGCACGTCCTTTTTGCAATATTGGGAAGAGTTAAGGCCTTAGTCCACCACGCTGGCCTAGTGCGGATTGGTGGACTACACACACCATTGAAAACGCTTTTTTGAGATCTCTCAGGTATGCAGGTTTCCTCACGATGTTTTCCTTCACCGTTAACGGAAGTGATAGGTAAATAAATTCTGATCAGCGATGTACTGATCCAAAATTCAAAGGTGCAAACCGGTACTGAACTGGATCAAAGGTTAATGTTCAACCGCTAGACTATCACTGCTTTAAGTCTAAACTTGTGTAAAATACCCAGACTCACCTGGAAGCCGTACCAAAAGCAGTAGCAATGACTTGTCCCATCTTGGCAATGTAGAGACAGGGTAGTTTTCTAACTACAAGGATGAACAAGATGCTCAAGGTGCCTAAAAGGTGCAAGAACAGCCCCAGAAGTACCGTCATGAAGTACAGCCCAAGCCGCCCCACCAGATCGCCAAATGAATCTATCTCCATGATCTTTGCCGTGATGAGGAAGAACACACCTATAGGTGATATCCTGAAAAAAATGAAGGTTGTTTAACGTGGGGTACTCTTAAATATGGACATGGAATCGCGATTAGGATTATTTAAAGTCTTAACGTTTAACTACGTCTAGTCTTTAAGTAGAAACTATTCCAAGTTAATAACTTGCTTACAAATTTATTAATAAGGTGTAATGTGCCGCTTTGTGCGTATACAAAAAGCCTTGTATATTAACACTCAATATTTTATTTTTCTCTTTTACATACATGCAAATATAGGGCTATTATTGTTGGAATTTGTTGTTTGCCAATCCTTACATAAACCAGATCATATACATCTGTCGCCCCTGAACGTAAAAGAAAGGACCTTTTATAATAATGTCCTCTCAAATCTCACCGGAGATTAGCCAATTACGCAGGAGATATCATAGAGCTCAGGCGTGTGCGCAAACACAGGTGAACTCTCTATTCTATCACTCTCACAGTCCGATGGGACGGCAATCCGACACGACCGGAGAGAGATCAGGCGCAGGACCAACGGCTTTACGTGCTTTCCGAGGCACGGTAACGGTTTTGATTGTACATACCAAATAACCCATCCAGTTATAATCATCATGGCCTCCGCCATGGCGTAGAAGAAATCCTGCAGTGGTTTCTGCTTCTCGCCCATCTTTCCCAGGGTGATGCCCAATATGACGCTGAAGCACACCAGTCCCAGCACATTGCTGCCCGATTGATATTCGCTCGTGATCTTATAACTTTCCAAATTACCTGGAAAATGCGCTTATATGGGTCACTGATTAACTTAAGAGGTTCTTTTTATTCGAGCGATACTTAATCACAATTACACCGAGGTGATCGTATACTTTTTTTTGCGAGAATCTGCAAGCGAGCAGACGGATCGCCTGATGGTAAGCGATTACCGTCGCCCATGAACAATTTCATACCTACAACTTCTAAAGCGCACACGCAGCAGTGCATCTTGTGTCTGACATTATAATTGTAAACAACTTGAAAGTTTACAAAGTCACACGACGGTAGTTGAATATCAAATTATCATTTTTACGAGCTTGTTACGAACTCTAATATTATAATACATAATTTTAGTTCAGGTTTGTATTGGCGACGCAAACTATAATAAATTTTATTTACGCTGTCTGAAATTGTAAGCCGACTTCTAGTCTTTTGTCGACAAATAGAAAAGTGATTTATTATCATTTAGCAATAAAAGGCAGTGTTCATTTGCTCTTTACAAATCACAGAGCAGATCTACAGTGTCAATATGGCTCTAAGGAAACATATTGTATCAATTAGCACTGAGTACAAATTTCCTATTTTAATAGCTAACAATATTTTAACATAAGATTTATCGGGATTTAAAGAAAAAATTGGATGAACAGTAATAAATCTACCTTTTTGAGCTTTAGTGTCGTTCTTGTCGTAAACGAGCCGCGTGCGGTACGACGCGAGCGTTGCCTGCGCCAGGTTCTCGGCGAACACGTTTCTGTAACAAATTAACAACACCTTATTACAAAGCATAACATACTTAGGCAGAGGTGTGCTATTGTATATCCACATTTTGCGAATACTGTCATTAACTACTGGGCACAATTCCAGACTGTGAGGATCTTCTAACAGAAAATAACAATCTCACTATGAGATGAGCGTGTGGCCCGAACCCAGGGCCACACGTTGTACATACAGTGGAATTGGGAACCTCCTCCTTTTTTGAAGTCGGTTAAAAATAAGGGCTTATTTATGAACTAAGATAAGTATACTTATATCTACTTCTGTCACACAAAATCAACCACATAACCAATTAATTCCCCTGTAAATTGACGAAGTTAAACCATCCACCGGATAATTTCAAATTCCGGACCACTACTAAGAATTTCTTTGCGGAAAACCGTGATAATAATTTCCCCAAACTGGACGTTAAACCCAAAACCTCACGCTTAACAGCCGCACTTCTAATCTGTAGACCAATGAAGCAAACGGTGTCATAGTTACAATACATAAAATAATATTATGTTACGCCAGAAAGTTGATTAAGTTCCAGTAAGATTTCTTTCTTTCCTTTTTTTTTAAACACGTTGCCCTAAACACACATATTCACAAGGACATACACCCAAACCTGAAATAGCTATCTGTAGATCATACAAATATTTATTCCGTGCGACAATCGGACCCGCGACACGTAGCGTAGTAGTCGATCTCTCAACCACTGCGCCAAACGTACCGATTTATGTATTAAGGACGTGTAGTTGATAGACATGAAAATAAAACGAAGGACGAATCTTTTAAACTTAAATCAAAATATGCTTGATGTTCAGCTCACGTGAACGGCAAGAGCTCTGCACTTCCGACGCTATTGTGCTATTTATTAGTTAACCATTGATGTCCAGTGCATCTATTATTCACATATGTAGGTACTGAAAATGTGCCTTTGTTATTCACATGAATCGAAACGTCGAGATCAAAGGGCAATCATTATGAATTCTAATTAATACCGTTACTGATTGCTAAGAAAACTCAGGTTCCGTTATAATGAGTAACTTTAATCCACTAAACGATAATTTTGGAAATAATTAGAAGTAATCCGTTAAGACTATAGTTTAGCTAAAAGTTTTCATACAAAATGCGTTAAAGATTTTACCCCACTAAACATGAGCTTTTATATGTATAGTAAAAACTAGGTCGTCACCTTTTTGTTGTTTTTTTTTTATATTGTTCATAGATTGAGAAATAATTAACCCTCAAAGTGCGTTTCTTTAAATAAAAATATTCCTTATTATTAATAATTATAATTAATTGAAAAATATTATCTCGTTATAATTAGGAAATTAAAAACACTTGTCACATAAAACAAGTTACTTTAACCCGAAAGTCAACAAAATCTATCTGAGTTTAAGTTTCGGCATTCCAATTGGTCCGTTTCGTGCTCTCCGTGAATCGGAGCGCCGAACGCATTCGATGCATTAAATCGAATGTGTCTCTGAATAATATCTAGTACCCACTAGATATTATTCAGATAGATTTTGTTGACTTTCGGGTTAAAGTAACTTGTTTTATGTTAAAACCTATATCTTATTTATTATAATATACATACTTACAATAACTGCCTTATTGTATTCACCTACTCTTACCACCATGTTTTAGTAATATTCAATTTTTCATATCAGTTCTTTTGAGAATTGAAGTTATCTTAAAACTAACACACCTAAGGTTGAAAAAACTATCTATATTTAATAAAAACATTGATTCCTTGCCGGAACTGAACACGCGGCAGGTAGCGCAGAAAGATACTCAATTATCCACAACCTCAACCGTGTTAACATTTTTTTTTTCGTTTGCATATTCTTCTATTATTTTATTGATTTTCGTAACCGGTTATATTTTTTTGCTCCTTCATACATTATACTTTTTTTACAGTGTTATTCAATTTATTTTTAAGCGCAAATCTTTTTTAAACAATATTTTTCGTACCAATAACATAAAATTTCATCATGTTTGTATTATGAAATGCGGGTGTACACCGTATGCCGTAGTGGAAAGAGTAACCAGTCAGCAATGGTCATATCAAGTCTCAGCCCAGATTGCGCCAGACGATCATATGATTCGTTACTCTTGAAGGCTCTTTCCTTGCACCCCTATACATGTATGTATAGATTATTTAAGTAAAAGTAAAACACAATCAAAATATGGGTATAATGTACAGCACTATGTACAATTATCTATTTAATTCCCTTTTTTTTAAAAACAACGCCTCTGTGCGACTTATTGACATTGCCTTGCTGACTTATTGAGATTTTAATACCATTAAAGATATATTGACACAGAAAATTTTGAAGGCAAGCGAGAAATCGGAGGAGAAAATGAATTCTGTTAACAGAATTTCTGGCAAATAAATCGCATTACTCCATTAAACTGACAAAAGTGATGTGGCACTGGAATATTGTCACTTATAGGACGACGGCGGTAGAGTCATGGGGTGAAAGAGAAAGAAAGAAAATAGGTACGTTTATTTATATCTCACAACATAGTACTGAGACATGCACGGCCGAGCCAGAGCGCTGGTTTTCAGGGATGACAGCGGGTAAAAACATTCGGCATCGGTTATAGAACGGACACTGCTGTAACTACGTAAACGCGAGAAAAGGCAATGAAATACTGTCGCTCGGAGACCACAACCGCGCTTTATATGAATAGAGTTACAAGGCGAAAACATTCGGTACTAATTTCGGGTGCGAGAATTTTGGTTTTAAGTTGGACGTCAAGCTTCCGCCTTAGGAAATTAAAGAGTTGTCTTTTTTTTCATTGATTCAAAGAATAAGTTAGACCACCCAGCCATAATGATGTATTTTCTTGATCATTCATTTATTAAAGTCAAAGTCAAAGATTTTTATTTCAAATGAGTCTTGCAACAAAAATTGAAGGCACTTTTAAAAAGTTATGAATCTAAGTGCACGGTTCCAAAGTGGGTTGGTCCTATAGAGAAGAGACCGGCAAGAAACTCCATGGATAGTGCATTGTTTGAGATAAAATTAACAAGAACCTACGTACCAGCCCTTACATACCTTACATATTTTACTAGATTCCGCCCGCGGGTTCGCCCGCGTGGATTACGAAACCGTTCCTTTTTTTTGAGCGGAACCCTAATTCTATTTCTAAAATGAAAGTATTGACTTGTTATTACGGTTAATATGGCCTCAAATTTCCTAAAGTTCCGGACACTCTCTGAAAGAATTAAGCGAAATCTTTGATATACATAATTACTATTTTCTTTTTCCGTTTTATTAGCGGTGACGTCTCCGCCAGTTGCACGTATGTTTCCAGGCTCAAGAGTTAACTGAACCAACGATCTGGATCCAGTGACGTAACGACACCTGACGTACCCGCCAATCAGGCGCGTGAGCATTGTCTTTTTTGATTGATGCACAAGCTAGGGCTGCCAATATGTTATACACTTAGAAAAAAGACTGTGAATAGACTAGTATCTAGTAGTTAAAAGAACAGTAATATTAATTGTAGACCAAATATTTGTCACGATATAGGGATAGAACTGGTGACCCGTAGGTCATACATAGCTCTTCAGCATGTATGTATATGTTACCTGAAATGCATCAAATCTACGAATTGTCAGATCCTAGGAATTGTCAATGCCGAGCCAATTTAGAAAATATGTAAAATAATTTGTCAAAGGATTTTTTCCTAGGAAATGTATGATAATTAACATTATTCCGTAGAATATGTATGTTTAAAGTTACCATTAAACTGAAATATTTTAGTAGGTGAGGTACTACACAACCCTCGTGCTGAACCCTGTCTAAAGCTTTCCCAGGAGACATTAGCTATTTACAAATTAAGTTTTTGTTTAAAGCATGTAAGAGCGCATGTAAGCGTGTAAGAGGATAATAACTGTCATATGTTTCGTATCATTTTTTTTTTATTTTTTCTTATTCATATTGGATGTTACGTAATCAGGGTTCAGATCTTTAATGGGCTTAGTTCACTAATAATAACTTCTGGTTTTGTCTTAAACATTGAACTATTGTTCACATCATACGGTGCAACCGTATGATGTGAACAATAGTCTTACGCGCTTTAATTTTGTACATTAGTCTTTGATTAGATAGGTCAAAAAAAAAATGGTCCTTCGAGTCGAATGCATACGACATATGACGCACTGTATAGTAACTTATGGTAGCCGTATAAGAATATACTATATTCAATGCTGGTGCTGCTAGCCCTATTGGCTCGTATGTAGGGCGCAGTATAAATAAGCGAGTGAAGCGGAGCGAGCGGGAATTGACGCGCGAACGCTTCTCTCACTCCGCCCTGCAATTGATAACCTTTAATTCGATAACCTGCAATTAACCTTTGTCGCCACATACAGTAAGCTCTACACGCAAATGCCAATTTATGTTTGAAGTTATCTTTGACTCACATCATGTACTCTGACTCACGCGTTAAAAGCGTATCACGGATTCGTTGCTTTCAGCTTTAGATATGGTATTGTACTTCGGGGCAATTGAACGTGTAAACGAACGCGTTAAAGGTGGCTATGTGAACGTGTATTTTACTCCGTACATGAATATTTAAAATACAAACATTAAGCTCTAGGTAAAATGTGTGTAAATAATGTTATTTCGTTATTATACTGACTGTTGTGTTTTGCCGTTTTTACAATTTGTATGCCATAAAAATCGTAATGGCAAATGTGCTGGACAAAGTTTCACCGCTATTTTCTAAGACCCGTCTAACCACATTTCTACAAATAAATAATTTGATTTGATTTGTATTATTATAAGTCAAAATCCAGTTTTAGTATAAATAATACAAAACAGTGCAAAACAAATAATATAAAATAAATTAACACGATAACTTCATCGTATTAATAGGACAAAAGACAAGTGTTGTTTAATGAGTTGTTTTCTACTAACAACAGCTGTCGTTTTTGCTAATATAACTTTAGGGTACGTGAATTGCTGCATGTGCTATATACTTTCAACGCTAAACAAATCTGTAATGATATTTTAAAAATGATTTCTTCATCGTTTTTATTCACAACTATACACGGAGCGCTCGTGGCCAAACGTCTTCCAGTCACCTTAGTGTAGATTGCCATATTTAACGATATATCGTGAAAGGGCCGCGCTTCACAACTTGTCCGTGTCCAGTCCTCTTTCGTCTATGAGTGAATTGTGCCTTCCAGTTTTGGCCAGGCTAGCCACGAGTATCGCGAAATAATTTTCGAAAAAGTAATATAAGCAGCTCTATACCTTTGCATTTCCACTTCGGTATAGATACAATCATATTACACTTTGTCCAAATAATATTAAAATAAAAAATAATGACTGAACTTTCATACGCTACACAACGAGGCAACACAACAAGCTTGTAACTTTGTAAGTTTAAATTATACATTTTTGATTGTTTTTTTATAAAGATTATACATGAAAATATTTGACACGTGTTTCGACTTTCGTATATCCTAAAAATAATGATATATAATTATTTTGTCCGTGTCTATGTCACTAATCTCCTCCTTAACGTCTGGACCGATTTTGGTGAAATTTTTTGTGTGTTTGTGTGCGTCCCTGGATGGTTTAGGTTCACAATTGGAACCGGTAGGTAGCGCTGCAATCAATTTCTACGATCGGGCAGGACAGCGTCTGTCGGGTCCACCAGTAGATATATATACATATATGTAATATCTAAAATATTTCCTTTACTTGGGAAAATATGAGGAAAATCTTCACAAATAGCCTTGAAACCCACGAGTATCGATTCACCATGGCAACTTATGATGTTAAAAACACCTCGCACTTTCTTGGAAAATAAGCTCAAATTGTAAGACGATCGTTTTAAAATATATAATTTTTTAAAAACGATCTTATTCTCTGTAGTTATACAGTATGTTGTTGCTCTTTGGTGACACGAACCAAATAACAGAAAATGTTTATGGTATAGATTTTTAATATTAAACATATGACATAAAAAAAACCGATTCGCTTTTCATTAACTATTAGTAAGGTGAGCGCGGTATTCTCGTGCTACTAACGCTCATATAAAAACACTTAAAATTAATAAGTTAGATGTATGCATTTTTCAAAGTTTGTTATTCAAACCTACCTCAAGAGAGGTAAATATGTTAGTAAAGGAAAAAGTTAGATTAAGGTACGGTGGAACTGGTATGGACGTATGTTCAAAAGTTCCTTTATTTATTAATAATAATAAAAAAAAACAATTTGTCACATAAAAACCTTTTAGACTTACACTTTCCTCTAACAGACAGTGTCTAAGGTTTTAAGAAATCGTGTAAAGTAACATCAAACTGTCAATTTTCGGATTTCGGTTGCTTCAAAAATATATCTGTATTATTTATTTATTTTTGAATTCCGTAACACGATAACTATAAAGTTTGCGTATAAGTTATAATATTAGAAAATGTAAAAGAGAATGAAGTGTGGTGGAACCACCAATAGTCACTGACCTTAACAAATCCAACATTGTATCCACCGTTAGCGTGTCCTTCGGCAAGCCTATCACGGGGGCGCTGGTAGAGTGCCCCTGCGTCATCGAAATCTTGCCCGGCTTGATGGTCGTGACGAGCGTTATGCCCAACATGACGGCGCATATCGTCGTAGTCATGTAGTAGGTGATGGCGCGGAAACCAACCCTGAAAGCGATAGGGATTAAGTAAAATGATGCTTCATGTACCTATCTTGCATCAGCCGTATGGCTGCCACTACAGAATAGACAAAACTTATTCAACAACAAGTCATGTTTAGTAAAAACAACAGACCGTAGACAGGATTCTGTGTACGAAGCCTGTTAGGTATATAGCAATATTCCCTGAGCAAACAGGAGGTTTATATGCATTTTTTTTTAAATTAAAATCTTTGTCCCACACTAGGATTTCTCCTGTATCTAATTACCGTTTACCCTGTATATTTATTTTAATTGAAACTATTTTTTGACGGCTACAATCCGTAGTTCAAACCAGTTAGAGCTCGATGTCGAGGTACCTAGACTTATGCTTAACATTCTGATCGTCATGATCAGCCAAAAATGTTGACCGGGCTCTTTACAGATTAATTTTCATTCCAAAAATGGCAACAGATTACACTGTTCACTGATACCATTTTTGACCCTTGATAAAACTCTTTTAATTACTACACAAAATATAAAATCGACTCACTTGCCAGATAAACTTAGATCCAAAGATCCAATCGCGGACACTATACTGCACACCAACAGTGGAATTATAAGGGACTTCAGCATCCTCAAGAATAGCTCTCCAGGATACTGGAAATACATGATTTCACGGCGGGTCCACTCACGGCCTGAGGCCCGGAGACAACAGCCCAGTACGCCTCCGGAAACCACACCAATGATGGTCAGAAGCGTCAGCAGGTTCCTCCGCAAGAACCTGCAGCATTGGTTGTTTTGGATTTGTGGCGGCATGGTTTGAGGTAGTTTGTTTCTGTGGGAGAAGAAAGTAAGTGTTGTGGTTTAAATTTCATACAAAAAAACAGTAAATGGCGGGCGAATCGAACATCAACATAAAAAATCTTCACTGTTATGGCGTGTACACACTGGGGAAACGTAACATGCAATCTATCATTCTGTCTTTCATTGCATGTTCGCTGCAAGCGTGGACGCACCGCGCGAGCGACCCGCGTATTAACTACAAACCTCCCACGAAATTAGATCATTAAGTTCTGCTTTTGTTATTTTGAATTTTATGAGTTCTTAATACTTGCCGAGGACTCTGTCTAACTTTGTGTATTAAGCACTTTTATTTACCGGGTCAGTGTATGAGAACTGTGGTTGTGTTAGTAATCAAAAAAGACCGGTGATTCAACTAAGCAGGCCATACTACCTACCACTATAGCGAAGGTTCTGTATTGTTTATTAAAGATTCAAATTCAAATTCAAATCTATTTTTATTCATGTAAACCATTTTCAGGCACTTATGAACAGTCAGGCTCTAGCTGCCACGTTCCAAAGTGTTCATTTCCAATGGAGAAGAACGGGCAAGAAACTCCATGGTTACTCTTTTTAACTCGGAATTTTACATACAATATTAATTTATACATTGATCTCGAACAACAATTATTTGAGTACAATGTAGTTCAAAAGAGTCTAACTTATGTAAGTCTGAAACTCAAGCCTGATAATTATGAAGAATATAAATATTAAAGACTAGCTTCCGCCCGCGGCTTCGCCCGCGTGGTTTACGAACCCGTACATTTTTTCGGAATAAAAAGTAGCCTATGTGCTATTCCAGACTATAATCTATCTCTGTGCCGAATTTCATCCAGATCCGTTCAGCCGCTCTGGCGTGATTGAGTAACAAATATCTATCCATACGTTCATTCTCACAAACTTTCACATTTATAATATTTAAAAAAAGTAGGATAGTACGATGCTCAACATCTTTGTATACTCCTGAAACTACATGAGTAACTGTACGGTGCAACCGCACAATGCATACTTGCATTTTCGTGTAAATTGACCAGTTATTAATTTCCACTCATTTATTTCATGTTCAGTATACAATCGAATCACGTCACAGCAACACCTCATTATCATTAGATAAGAAAAGTGGACTTAATACACGTATCAAGTAAAAAGCATAGTTTTATTCATTATCAGTATCAAGCAGTAAAAGGCGTATGATGAAAACCGTCCACCTTTTGGTCCTTCGAGCCGGAAATGAACTTATGGCATCGACCTATGAGCATTTTTTTTTTTTCTCACCACAATTTAATGGGTACATTTAACATGATATCAAGAACAATACATAAAGAGGATAGGATATGATATTGCGGGAGACTGGTACCTAAACTAGGCATAAAATCTGTATTTCAGGACACCAGGTCTCCGCCCCGTGGGTAATGACATTTTACTTCTAATTATATACTCGTACATTGTCAATAGTTATGTGATTCATTGTAGGTTTAGTATGTAGTAGTAGGTGTATGTGGGTGATTAGTTTCTGTACGTGATTAGTATATATTAAAATTACTTTCAGTTACTTTCAGTTCGCAAGCTCCGTGAATTTACCATTTTTCCGCATTTTATCATACCGAAAACAATCAAAAGTGATGCTAGAAACATTATCCTGAAGGTTAAATCATTGTTCGAAGATGGAACTCGCCAACAAGCTCCGATTATACCTTTTAATCAAATATATAAACGAATTTCTGCTCTTATACGTGAGTGTTGTCATTATACTTTTGCATGAATTTTACCCATAATATTGGATTAAATTGAAATGTTAAATTAAGTCATTTTTTTGAAAATTGAAATGTTAATTTAATTTTTTAAAACAACAACAATATTAATAATGCCATACCTAAATTATAATAAAGAATTTTGTATTTCATATAATATTGTATTTGTTGAAGGTTTAATTTTCAAAATAGTTAAAGAAGGAAGAGAAGCCAATGAATCAGGTAAAGTTATTTGAACACGAATTTTACTCTGTTCGAAAGGAGTTGCCAATTATAGGTAAGCTTCTCAACATATCAAAGGAAGAAATTAATTCCCAAAGTAAGGGGAGCCTCTTCGCAAACTTCTCAATAAAATGAGTTTTCGCTTTAGAAAAACCCAAAGCAACAGAAAGGTACTCGCGAAGTGTAATGACATCTGCTTAGAGGTCAAATTATGTTATATACATTTCTGAAAATCAATGTTTAATTGTTAGGTTCTTGGAAATTTTACTGACGATCTTTAGACCATCATTGCTATTATGAACACATTTGCAGCTCCCAATTTGAGGCTACCAAAAATAAAACAATCAGATGTGATTACATCTGTTCAAATGTCACGACTGACCAAAATTAGCACGTATCCTGATAACAGAGCGCGAATAGTTACCATACCACAACTGAGGAACGCAGGACACGTTCCTCAGTTAATATTAGTAGTAGCTCTTGGCACAGCACATCGAACTATTGTAGTCCCAAGCCGCATGGAGTTATAACTTGATTAATTGATAAAACGGTCAGAGGGCCGTCTAACGCATCTAAACAACGAGCGAAGAATCTCTAAGAAAAAAGTGGGTGCAAATGTAAGTGTTTAGAGAATCTCTAAGGCAAATGCAGACTTTTTAAATAGCAAGGGTAACAAAACTGTGCTGCAAAACAATATCTTGCCAAATTAAATTGCCTATTTGCCTATCATTGAGTCTCTGCACAGTATAATAGAACAAGGTGTATAACGTGACATGACAACATTTCGGTGTCGAAACTTTGCGCGGGAGCACGTGGGATAGCGGCCGCGCAGGCGCGACGGCGGTGGGACCCCCCGCGCGGATGTCGTCGCGGAAATCTTTATTTAGCGGTATCGCTATCAATCCGCGTCCCCCTACCGCTCACACGAACCGCAGCTGACTGCCTGAATGCTCTGCCTACCTGACACTATTCACTATGACTTTGTTTTACTATGTTGCTTAATTTTCATAGTACAATTTGGTTTTATTCTCTAAATACAGGTGGTCACGCGATTAAGATGGACATTATGGAATTGCCTTGGTTACAAAGAAGAAACAATTTAATGAGGTGTGGTGTGGACATAAACGTTTTAAAACAGGTCACCAAAATCTGCTCAAATTAAGTACTGAGGTACTCGAGCCATAAATTAACCTATATTACACTGAATAATATTCTAATTGTATCCTGAAAATCAAATGCTGAGGAATCCACATCATGGGATTGAGTTAAAGTATGGAGATTTTCATGGGTTAGGAAGAAGCACAAAGGGAAACACTGGCATTGAATTGATGTGTTAGCCCTTTCATTTTATACTTAAATCTTTGAGAAATGTTTCAAATATTGTTACAATCCACAACAGGTAGGTAATTATTAAGGAGGATTAAGCATCAATGTCCTGAATAGTGGCGGCGCAGGCGCGGCGACGGGGAGCCCCCCGCGCGGATGTCGTCGCGGAAATCTTTATTTAGCGGTATCGCTATCAATGCGCGTCCCCCTACCGCTCACACGAACCGCAAGCCAACTGCCAACTGCATGTTCTGCCTACCTGACACTATTTGCTATCACTTTGTGTTAAAACTTTTGCGTAGTGTTCACAATACACGCAGCCTTATTACGTAAAAAAGCGACAGCAACGCGATAGCCACGCGACAGCAATCTCACTGTCAGCCAATACATTATATGTCACAAAAATGACGTTTGACAGAAGTTATCGCGCGATATACGCCTGTCGCTACATCGGTAATCAGGCCGACGGTCATCGTCAGCCAGAAGACGTCCACTGCTGAACGAAGGCCTCCCCCAGGGGGGGGGGGGGGAACTAGTGCTCATTAATTCATTGACACGCCTGAACCGTTTATCGTTACATTATCTGTTGCGCGTTCTGCCAACATGACCATTTAGCAGTAATTATATTCTTAAAATAAACGACACTGTTGCCGCTGACGCGGGTTCGATCCCCGCACGGAACAAATATTTATATGATCTACAGATAGATAGAGATAGTCGTAAGTAAGGAGCTCAGTATTTCCAGTAGTAAGGCAACTTTGACTGTACACTTACAAAGCATAAACATAGCATCACGCCTGTATTCCCCGAAGGGTTAGGCAAAGGTGTACTATTGCATTTCAACTTTGATTTTACACTTATGCGCTTTCTCTTAGATTTCGCGCTGCATACGAAATTGTTTGACTACGTACGGGTTAGAACATTATCTTTACATCGCCATGCTGCACGCGATGCCTTAAATAGCATCACGCCAGCACTCCCGGAAGCAGGGGCGTATTTACCCTAGGGCCAATAGGGCCATGGCCCGGGGCGGCAAGCCGCCAGGGGCGGCACAAGCCGCACCTCGCGCTCAGCTAGCTTTGTGCGACTTTCTTTTGGACTTTAAATGCCTGAAGAAATTTAAAAAGCCTAAATAACAAAAAGTAAAGCTCATTTGGTCGTAAGTTTGATAAACATCAAGACGCGAGGCTATCTTATGCCTGAACGGGGGGCGGCCGCGGCGGGGCGGCGGCGTGTCCGTTGGACTCCATCGCGACTCGGGACTAGTCGGGATGTTTCGACATTGCTCGTGTCGTTTTCGTTCATATCCATAGACGAAAGCGGGTGGGGCGCGGGGCGGCGCAGGCGACAGCGGCGGGGCTGACGCAACTCGTGCTTTACATGTGTCAAGTTAAAAACATGACCGACTTCAAAAAGGAGGTTCTCAATTCGACTGTATGTTTGTTACGCGATTATTCCGCCAATTATGAATTGATTTTGATGATTCTTTTTTGTTTGGTAGATCATACTTCAGACGTGGTTCCATATCTGACGGCACGGTTGGCGCAGTGTGTTGAGAGATCGACTGCTGCGCTAGGTGTCGCGGGTTCGATTCCCGCACGGAACAAATATTTGTATGATCTACAGATAGTTGTTTCGGGTCTGGTTGTGTGTGTATGTGACATGTATGTTTGTAAACTGTACCCACGACACAGGAGAAATCCTAGTGTGGGGCAATGTTTTTTTTAACTAAAAAGAAAAAAAAAAAAAAGAAAAAAAGAAAAAATATAAATTTTATCGAAATTGATACGGCGCTTTTTGAAAAAATCAACAAAAACAAAAATATATGTATACTACTCTGTCAAGAAAGTACCGGGGAAAGATCAATAATACACAAAATGTTTGTTATTCATCCAAATTTATTTTATCACTTTCAAAGTATGCTCCTTCAGAAACGATATACTTACGCCAACGAATAATCCAACCATCAAAACATTTTTTAAACGCTGTTTCCGGAATTGAGTTCAGTTCTCGCCGCGAATTCTCCTTTATGTCTTCTATCGATTGAAAACGGGTGCCACGAAGTGCTAATTTGAGTTTAGGAAAAAGAAAGAAGTCGGCTGGAGCCATATCTGGTGAATATGGTGGTTGCTCGATGGTATTTGTTGAGTGTTTGGTCAAAAATTCGTTCACAATGACGGCCTTGTGCGAAGGCGCATTATCGTGGTGCAAAATCCAAGAATTTTCTTTCCACAAATCTGGCCTTTTTCGTCGAATTTACTCTCTTAAATGCCGCATAACGCGCAAATAATATTCTTTATTTACCGTTTGACCTTCTGGCAAGAATTCCGAGTGCACAACACCACGATAGTCGAAGAAAACAGTCAGTTTTGCGATGTTAACTTCAGTTGCAGACGTTGATGGCCTACCAGAGCGAGGTGAATCTTCCATCACATCTCGACCGCTTTTGAACGCTTTGTACCACTCATAAGCACGTGTTTTCGATAAAGTCGATTCACCGTAAGCCTTCTGTAACATTTTCAGTGATTCCGAACTCAAAATTCCATTGGCGATGCAAAATTTAAGACAAATTCTTTGTTCGATGTTTTTGTCCATTATGAAAATCGCAATACACACTAGATATGATATAACTAAAAGCAGCACTGTATTTAATATAAATAACAGATGCAACTCAAACTCCGCGCCAATATGGAAAACAGTTGTGCCAATCTAGCAACAACAAAAAAAACAAAAATTTGAATTTGGAACCATAAACACATCATCCATTCCCGATACTTTTTTGACTGAATGTATACACAGATGACGTTTTGGTTTGTGGCTCCCTTCAGCAAAAGGTTTTTCTTAATAAGTCAGGTGTTGGCATCTGAAAATCATCATTTCATGATGCTGAATTGATGGTGGATGTCATAGTACTCCTCAACGGTAAGGAGTTAGGGAATGAAACTTACGAGTTTGGGATCACCCGATATATTTTGATGAGTCCCGTATATAACATTTGATATAGAGGGTGTGATGCTGGAGCCAGGAGATAGATAGTGGGGCTCTTCAGTAACTACTAGTAAACCCCTCTAATTTGGACTCATTTTAAACCGCTAAATGGCAGGACTATCACTGTATTAGCTACAATCCTCTTAATCGTTCCATTTCTCGTAATGCCTTTTCAGCATGTGGTCAGCTAAGTAATTTATTTGGTTTTCTATCACAAAATGCAATACCATCTAAGGTTTTCATTCAACTAAGAGCAACATACACTTGACCTTTGCAAAGTTTTTCAAAAGAAGCGTCCTTACTAGGTTTACCCATCACTCAAAATTGAAAAATAATTATTTTTTTAATAAAAATAAAAACCGAATTCAAAAATTTAAAAATCAACACTATTTATTGGTTTATTGTTACAATATAGTAGTTGAAGAATATTGAAGTCGGTGTTAAATAAAACATAAAAGTAATATGCCTTGCTGCTATAATTATAGTTTGCGGAAAATTGTCGAGTGCGAGGAGAATCTACGAAGATCCACAATCCAGACTACACGACAAATGCACTTCGCCAATTGCGTCGGTTTATCACTTTTTACTTGGCACCGACTTCAATATTCTTTAACTACTATATTGTAACAATAAACATTTATTTTATGCTTTTTAGTTAATGTTGCTTTTTAGTTTTTTGAAGTCGGTTTTTTAGTAAATTATAATCTTACTAATCCCACTAATAACACAAATGTGAAAATTTGGATGTTTTTGATTGAATCACACAATCAAACAGCTAAACGGATTTTAACGAAATTTCGCACACCAAAAGAATCTGTTCTGGATTAAAACAAACAAATAGCAGTGCGGTACTTTCGTTTTCCGTACCTATAAGAAATAGAAATTATCTACGTTCCCGTTTAAGTGAAGAATGTTTAAGCAGTTTAGCCATTTTTAATATAGAAGCTGACTTGACAAAATCCGTTAATTATGACAGTGTAATAAAATTGAAGAATTTATTAACCAATCCGTCCATCGGAAAAAAAAAAATGTTATTGAATAAATGGTGTTTATTTCTTTGTATTGCCTTTTTAGTTTTTTCAGTCATTATCATCATTCTCAGCGCACATCAACAATTTAACACACTGCTGGATTTTATTTTATAATTAAAAGTTTTTGCTTTTTTCCGTTAATTTATGGGGCGGCAAACCTTACAGGCCCAGGGCGCTGAATCTTAAAATACGCCACTGCCCGGAAGAGTTAGGCAGAGGTGTACTATTGTGCACCCACATTTCACCAATGCCGTTATTGAGTCCCATGTACTAGAAAGCAAGCCTATTGCTATCTACCGGGCACAGTTCCGGACCCCGTGCTGCTACTGAGAATTTTTAGAAAGAAAAACCTAATAACTCTTTGCCCGACCCGGGAATTAACCCATGATCTCATACTTAGCAAAAGGGATAATCGGAACTTGCCGCTTATCCATCCCTCGGTCCATTACAACCATAATTATAGCAGTAACAGCATTGAGTCATCTCTCCAATTCAAGAAGTGTATGAGATGATTACTAGATCTCAAAAGATGATTCATGATCCGCATGCTGAGGTCAATATGTGTTATTAACAAATAAAGGTTCACAATTTCTACGAAATAAGTTATCTTATACTGTAATTGTTTCTGTTTTATTAAAGACGAGCGACCCGTCCCGGCTTCACAAGGGTGCAATGAAGAAAATTAGATGTTCGCTTATTGAAAAATGCTAACTAATATTATAAATACGAAAGTAAGTTTGTTTGTTACCTTTTCACGCCTAAACCGCTGAACCGATCGTCATAAAATTTTGCATATACGTTGTTAGGGGTACAAAAAAGGACATAGGGTACCTTCCATCCCGAAAAAAGTACTGTTCCCGAGGGAAATAACAAAATCTTTTGACGGTCACAAGTTTTAAGTTGCTACATGGCGCTACGTGTGATCCGAAAAAATGCACGGGTTCGTAATCAATGCGGGCGAAGCCGCAGGCGGAAGCTAGTTTTCATATAAACCTTGTCCTGACAATAACGAACACAAAAAAAAACAGCCAAATTGGTCGAGCTATTTTCAAGTGATGCTCCGTCATACATGTGGCAATTGATTTTTATTGATAAAGATCTTATTGACTGCCTCATTGGGCTTCTAGTGGTTGCAAGAACGACTCCTGAGCGTTACCTCCTGGGCTCAATTCCCGGGTCGGGCAAGGTGTTATTGGGTTTTTCTGTATGGAAATTCTGATTCTCACGGAGTTTGGAACTGTGCCCGGTCGAAGGCAATAGGCTCGCCCCCTATTACATGGGACTCAATAACGGCATCGGTGAAATGTGGATGTACAATTATAATATACCTCTGCCTAACCGTCAGGGGAATACAGCCGTGATGCTATGTTATGTTTCAAGGTTCAAGTCATAACTTTTTTTTGTTAGTAATAATGACGCTGTTTTAACGCTATTATAAACGACGATAGTGATGGTTTCAGATACTAAATTGGTATATTTTTATTGGCAACACTTAAAACTTATCGTATGACAGTCAAGTAAAACTACCGTCAAACACGGACTATTAACTCATATCACAGAGAACTTTTTGGTTCATCCTCAATATATCATACACTGATCCAAAATTTAATATTCCGCAGTATATTTCAGCAAAGTTGAGTATTATCCGCACTTGTGCTGCTTCGCGTCTCTTCTCACCAAAAGCCTCTGTCGACCTGTTTTTGAATGGGGATTTGAAGCTAATAACTCCGTGCCGTGAGTTTTGAGGCAAAAAGAAAGAGAATTTCCGTGTTTACCACACATAGATTCATTGAAAATCATTCATAGAAAAGCAGGTACGTCGTTCTTTAAGTAAGTGTACCTACAAAACAATGCCAGCACAACACAGACTAACAAAGATATTCAGTATTCAATTGGTCTAGTGGTCGCAAACCTCTGCTGAACGTATAGCCCTGAGTTCGATTCCCGGTTCTGACAAAATATAAAGGTTTTCTTTTAGGAATTTCGTAGTAGCAGTCCGAAATTGGAATTGTGCTCGGTTAATGGCAATAGGTTATCGGCGCGAAATGTGGCTATACAATAAAAACGCCTCTGTCTTACCCTTCGGGGAATACAAGCATAATGTTTGCTATGATAATAATATCTAGGCGGTAACGTTGTACCTTTTGTGAATGCAAATATTGTTTCGGGAACATTCCGAAACATTCAATCAACAATTCCAGAAACTTTGTTAATACTGATGGTCTCTATCTCGCAGTGAAGCTGTGAGGCATATGGTCCAACAGCATTCAGATTACAATACCATTAGCTTTGTTTGCATCCGAAAGAAGTTGGAAGTTCCCGAAATATTACTAGCAGAAACCTAAGTAGTACCGAACGGCTCTAAAATGTAACCACTGAGCAGGTTATTATATTTACGCCGCTTGAGGGTCTCTGCAGATGCAGCAGCCATAATATATACCATTTATGTGGACACTTAGTCAGAAGGCGAATTTTTCCAAACGGTTTGGACAACATTATTGCAGGTAAAAAGAAGATTTTGCTTATTAACATCTTAGTATTGACAAGAACTAATAGTAAGAGAGACATGATATCATGATTGTTTTTTAACGTAACCGTAGTGGAACCCATAAAGCGCGTGAGACCAAAAGACGCTGAATAGTATAAAAGTGTTTTGGAATCGAACATAGTTGTTGGAAGTACAATGAAAGTATGTATTTTTAATTCATTGTAGTGAGCATGATAGGCAAAAAAATATTCCAGTGAAATAAACTGTACCTCTATCACGAGTTTTCTAACTATTTACTATCATAGTAAAGTAAATTTTCATGATAGCGATTTTAGTTCTTAACTTGGTTACATTAGGGATTAGAGTCCCTTATGTGACATATATGTCATAGTTAAGTTTTGATTTACTATTTACGATATTATAGAGATGTCATGTTAGCGACTCTAATCCCTAATGTAACCAAGTTAAGAACTAAAATCGCTTGCATAAAAATTTACATTTACTATGAAAGTAAATAGTAAAAAACTCATAATAGAGGTACTGGTTACAATCACCTTTTGACATCACAAATTCCAAGATCTCACAGATATTCTCGAAATACCCATACAAAAGCAACTCAGGTGGTTTAAAGCATACTTGTTGATTCCGCCCGCCCCACGCCGCCCGCCCTCGCACACTAACTGTGTGGGAAATACCGTCTCAAGGTCACCACGATGTCCAAAGTACCTTATTAAGGCTCTTTTTTGGGTGTCGGTGCTAAGAGCTTTTGAGAAATGTAGCTTTGTATATTTACAAAAACCCATATAACATAATGTATTACGTAAATAATAATAGTATTTATTTATGTTAATACAATATTAAATTCACTATTTTCAGATAAAAATCGGGAGCTTTATGGAGCCCTCTCAGGTGTGCAGGTTTCCTCAAGATGTTTTTGAAGTTCGGGCTGTTTTTTCAACTCAGATCCTCCTGCATGGTAAGCAAGCGTTCAATCGCTAGGCACTGAGGCCCTAGTGTAAGTTTGTTTCGACAAATTCGATGTACTACATCCAACGCGTTCGGCGCTCCGATTGGTCCGCTTCGTGCTCTCCACCAATCGGAGCGCCGAACGCGTTCGATATAGTAAATCGAATTTGTCGAAAGAAACTTACACTAGGGCCTCTGTTTTACATCATACGTGCATTAAATTAGTAATAGTACTTGTATAGTTGCATGCATATCCGTTGAGATAAGACCAACCTACTTTTGGAAACGTGGATCTAGATTCACGGAGTTTTGAAAGTGTTTTCAAAAGCCCAGTTCAAACAAGAAACGTTAATTATTTTGACTTTTTTAATAAACAATTTTTTATGTTTTTTGATTGTTACTAGCTTCCGCCCGCGGCTTCGCCTGCGTAGATTACGAACCCGTGCATTTTAATGCGCGAAACCCTAATTCTTTACTAAAATAAAAATGTAGCCTAAGTTACTCCTTATAACATCAGCTATCTGTCGGTGAAAATCCCGTCAACATCGTTCCAGCCGTTTTAGAGATAAGCCTCAATAAACAGACACAGATAAAATATATTTTTTTGTTATAAACACCGTATATACTTTCATGTGCATTTAATAAAAAGCTGTTATTTTTACATTACAAACAGACACTTCAATTTTATTTATTTGTATAGATACCTATATCTAGTTAGATATATCTAGTTGCCTACCCCTGGGTAGGCAACTAGTCGATCGCGATCGATCAGTGGTTCATAAAAAGTAACTCAAATGACTAGTAGTCATCTATCGTATTTGCCACCCCTGGTATAGATACTTCAAACCCATTTAGAATTTCAATAGCGGTTTATTCAATGTAATCTATCATTTCGTTATATCATATCCAAAACCCTGAAGACTGACAACCTTAGGGTAGGGTAGTATACTCTGAGACTATTACACAATTAATGACTAACCGTACAGTTACAACCACTTGCAGAACGGAAAACGGAACGTTTGTTTAGAAAACCGAGTTTAGCAAGAAGTAATCGTAACGAAGTATGGCAAATGCAATTTGCGCCAACGAGCATTTCCGCTCACTGTCAAGGCGAAGTCTGATAGTATCAATGTGGGGACATACCTCTACTGTAGTTTAACAATGTACAAAAATTACATAGCATTATTGTTGTGTGTGAGATGCATTGTACACCCACATTTTTGTATTTGTGTTGTATTTTTATAACACGACATGACTAATGGCTTTTTGTCAGTTAGCCACATGAGGCTGCTGATGAAAATCAGCGCTGCACTCACCTGCAGCATTTACTGAGCTGTGGCCTTTTAGGCACGCAATCCCGCATCAATTTCGCACTATTAAGATTTTTTATGGATCCGGTCTATTGCAGTCCTATAGAAAATATAAGCGCTTCACAAAATAAGATTAATTCCTTTTTGAGAAGAGAGGGGCGCGCTTAAATCTCACCAAAAAAAAAAACTGGTCCCTGTTAGCAATATATAGAAATCATTGGAAAAGGGAGAGGGAGGCTTTTGCTCGCCAAGGGAATGATATAGGCTCAAAAATAATACGTAATAAGTATACCTAGTAATCATATAATAAAAATAATAATAATGTATAAATAAAAAAGTTGGATTTGAATACAGCCTTCGTACTTTAAATTATATTCTCGACCTTGAGATCATCGATACCTTGTGGCGTCAGATGTGAGATACGGGAAAAGCCGTTACAGACGTGTCAGCAATCAGAGGACAGACTCACACAAAGAAATTTGTTCTGCGGGAATAGCCGGTACGGATGTGTTACCATTCAGAGGACAAAAAAAAAGTATGAGATGCCAGTACAAATTATCCAGTACAAATATGTCAGTAATCAGAGTACAGTCCCACACAAAGAGGTGTGTGCTGCCGGAACAGCCGGTACGCAGTGGGTCGGTAAGTAATAAGTAGAACACTGTATATGTAAGATACTAGAACAAATTCAAATTCAAATATATTTTTATTCATGTAAACCATTTACAGGCACTTATGAATAGTCAGGCATTAATATGACCAGTTTTCAAACTTAATACATTGTATCTGTCAGATGTTCAAGTACATTTGGAATTGTAATCAATATTGATTTGATATAAATTACAAATCTTTTTGTTATAATTCACACCACACACACATTCATCACCCATCGACAATTTATTTAGTGTTAATTATATTAATAGTACTCTGCGAGTGGCGCAGTGGCTAAGCGATTAGCTTTCTGCGCTACGTGTCGCGGGTTCGATCCCCGCCCGGAACAAATATTTGTATGATCTACATATAGTTGTTTCGGGTCTAGTTCTCTGTGCATGTGACATAGATGTTTGTAAACTGTACTCACGATACAGGAAAAATAAAAGTGAGGGGCAACGTTTTTTTTTTAAAGGAAAAAAAGAAGAAAATATAACAGAAGCGACACTGCGAGTAACACAGTGACCTACTTGACCCAATTGACATTCAACAACTTGTGGGGGACCGCTGACAATCTTAAATCTCTAATTCTTGTCATAATATTTTCAAATAACATATTTTGTACCTTACTTGTACCTACTATATTTTTCAATCAAAGAGATTTATTTTTAATTTTTCCATATCGATTGGCGAAGAACTCCAACATTTTAAATAAGTATAGTTTAGAATTTCATTCATTCATTGTAAAATTAGGAAGTTGGTGGCCCTCTAAATGCCACAGGATTTGAAGGTAGACAGTATAATTTCAATTACGAAGAATTGCTTTATTCGAATGTAAACTTTTTTGAATCAAACGGTCAATGAAAGGATGAAAAAAGAAAACAAAGAAAAAATATTTATTAGACGGCGCAAACGACACTTTTTTTGTTAACAAATTATCAATTAAACACGTAAAGTCAATACGAAAAAGAACGACAGAATAGGCAGCAGCGAGCCCTGGGGTATAGTTTGTAGTCCCTTGCAGTAACAAATGCCTGCGATTGAATGTTTATCTCTAGAGGGGACTTTCCCATATATGTTATAATACCGCATATTTATTTTAACGTTGTCCTACACTCGTAATAATTCCCGTATCGTGGGACCGTTTACAAACACAAATATTCGCATGCACAAATACACAAACCCGGAACAACTAAATGTAGGTCATAGAATATTTGTTCCGTGCGGTTGAACCCACGGCACGTAGCGCAGCAGCCGATCGCAGACCCACTGCGCCAATCGTGCCTTCAACTTCGCTTGACTGGATAGGGTTGATTTTCAGAGCCACATATAATCTTTATTATCATTATTATAACCATGGCATGTATGAACTATAAATATGTATAGTGAAAGAATTTCCAAAGACGGTTAAGTACATAGTTCGTAAGACAACTTATTCATAAAAACACGTTACAATTTAGTGTATATAAATTGTATTGTTCAATTCCAGTATCTAAATTTTCCGCGCGAAATGAGCGGACACGCAGTATTTAGATATAGTTGAGGCCCCGCAAGCTAGCTGCCTGGCGATTGATAAAAATAGACCGTGGGGATTGAATTTGTCATTCTATCCGGCATGAAACCACTTGTTTTATTTATTGATACATGTTGTTCAAGTGGGCTATTAGAGGGAGCCGATCCGAGGTCTTCCTGCAAAAATATTCCAACCAAATGAAATTAGAACCTGTTTATTTCACAACCCGTACTCCCTCGTTAGTCCAGTAGCCGCAAGCGCGGCTGAGCGTGAGATCATAGGTTCGATTTGTTGAGTCGAGTTTAGTGTTATGTAAATATTTGAATTTTCTATTAGAATATTCTCAGTAGCTGTTCGGAGTTTGGAATTGTTTACAATAAGGTTGCTGTTACATGAGACTTTTATAACTGCATAGCACATTTCTGTCCAGCTCTTCGAGAAATACAGGCGTGATGATATGCCATGCATAATTTGACGAATAAGCTTGTGTTATATTTAAGTTTATCTAGCTATTATAAGTCGTCCATGTACTAAATACTTAAATAAATAATTGCATGTACAAAGACCGAAACGAGGAGGAAACAGGTAGAATCTGTTAATAGAGATGGGAAAGATATTCAATCCAAGCGATATTCCAAATCATCAGTGATGTATTATAATAATCAAAATTACTAAAGAATCTGAAATATTAGCAATAACGAGCGTATATATAATAAAGTGATTGATCGTTTTCTATGATTTGACAGACTGCTGGCCGTTCAGTAACCATGACTGATAAAATCGTCAATTTTAGAAGGAAAAATTGAAGGAAAGAGAGGAAGGGGAAGATCTAGACGAAGCTTTGCACAACAAGGAGAAAGTACCCCTACTTTTAGAGTCGTATAAAGAGGTCAAAACGAGGGCAGAAAATAGAGAGCAGTGGCGATTGCTCCACCGACGAGAACTAAGCTCTTAAATTAAATAAGACGATAAAATCGAGGGATCTAGTGGCAATATTCGTATATCGTCGCTGCGCCTGCCAAGTTCCAAATGTGCATTTTTTAACGAAAAATAATCTCTATTTTTAAGTAGTTTTTATAATTTGATATAATTTTAAAGAGTTGTGTACCTAATAGATTCCTTCAATATTGCATTATCAGTTTTTATTTATTTAATGTATTGTTTAAAAAATCATTAGTTTTTTGTTGTTTCACGAAACCTATCAAAAATCACAAATGGACATTGGCAGGCGCAGCGACGATAAGTACTTATTTCTGCAATGGCACAGCAGCGTTATAGTTCTTTGCACTTGTTGAGAGATCGATTGCCC
The DNA here is from genome assembly GCA_947562105.1 of Shargacucullia verbasci. Classification (NCBI taxonomy): domain Eukaryota; kingdom Metazoa; phylum Arthropoda; class Insecta; order Lepidoptera; family Noctuidae; genus Shargacucullia; species Shargacucullia verbasci. Next base: position 3,484,076 of record OX387297.1, on the reverse strand, counting down.
CGCTACGTGTCGCGGGTTCGATTCCTGCACGGAAAAAATATTTGTGTGATCTACAGATAGTTGTTTCGGGTCTGGGTATTTGTGTATGTGAATACTCACCGTGCCTCGGAAAGCACGTAAAGCCATTGGCCCTGCGCCTGATCTCTCTCCGGTCGTGGTGGATGGCCATCCTATTGAACTATAAGAGTGAAGGTATAGAGATTGCACCTGTGTTTGCGCACACACTTGTGCTCTATAATATCTCCTGGGTAGTTGGCCAATCTCCGGTGATATTGGCCGCCGTGACCGAAATTCGGTCAGGAGAACATTTTTATTTTAGTTCTTTACTCCCACACTTCGCTGATGCCGTTATTAACGCCCGTGTGAAAAGGGGGCGAGCCTACTGCCATCTACCCGGCACAGTCCCACACTCCTTGATGCTAGTAAGAGACAGATAGGTAAGGAAGGGTTAGGCAGAGGTGTATTATTGTAAACCCACATTTCGCTGATGCTGCTATTAAGTCCCATTTAATAGCAAGCCATCTATAGGACACAGTTCCACACTCCGTGCTGCTGCTCAGAATTTCCATGCTGAAAAACCCAATAACACTTTGTCCGAATAAGGAATGGAACCCAGGCCCTCACGCCCAGCTGTCGCGCTTGTGACCACTAGACCTATGAGGCTATCAATAGTTGCAGTAATAGGTTAAATATTTTTTTATAAATTTTAGTTAGTTATTTTGATCATGAGTCATATAATCAATTCTTTGCTTTTTTTCAATCGGAAATAAGAAAAGTTTCTATTATTATCCTACTAAAAATATAATATTATACGAAATAACACACCAATAACGTAAATAATGTAAAGTAAACAGACAAAATGGAACTTGTAATCAAAACAAAAGAAGTTCCGGAGCATTTGTTTGTTTTCCCGCGCGAAACGTATCACTGAAAAGAACTGATAGAGGATACAAATGTTGCTTTTAGACAAAGAAAAATATAATAAATAACACAAACCATCATTTATATTTAAATAAAAAAAAGTATACGCGACAATTTGTAAACATACATATTCCCTAAAGCTTCACCTTAATACGCAGGAACATTCTGTGGGAATAGCATATCGGGCCAATTTTTATTATTTAATATTTTGTGCGTCCAGATTGGATAATGTGTTGTTTATTATTTATGACAAAGAAATCACCTACGAAGCTTACAAGTAACAAACGTAGTTTAAAGTGTATTGCACAATTTTAAATTCATAATACGCAATTTCCGTCTCATATTTCCGCGTCCTTTGCCGAAGATAATCAATTTCGTAAAAACAAAAACACTACGCAAAATCAAATCAAATTTACTATGAAAAAATATTTATATGAATAACTCACCGTTCACAATAAAACAGCAAATCACTAGTTGGTTTAAATTGTACACCGTATCAATAACGTATTCAAGCGGTCGGCGGGGCGACGGTCATGCGTCGCGATCGGCAGTCGGGACCTCACTGGCACACCACACTGTCTGGATATCCTCCAGGCAGAGAGCGGGGGGACGTGATGATTGATCTGTACTTCCATGTCCTGAGGGAAAAGCTCCATCGTCCCCAGTGGCATTCGTCCTACGGTAGCCGTAATGTGTCGTCATGTAACCGGTGCGCTGCGATTATAGCAACGAGATTGAGTTTTTTTTTTTAATTTGTGTACTTTTTATGAAATATTTATAACGGGTTTTTATAGTATATCATCAGATACTTCATTACATCAGATACAGATTTTTGGTCCATCCGTTTTAGTGGAAATTGTTGAATTTAAATTCCTCATTTTATCATTTAAAATATTTTAAACGATAGCTGTAAGATTTGCGTAATCTAAAAAGATATAGATGAGATACATTAGTCCCTGTAATTTTTAAATGCATTCTAATTTAAAAAATACAACTAAACGAGTATATTACAATACCAGACTCGCAAAGTAACTCGAAGAGGAAATTAATTAACTCTTGTTCAAGAAAATTCTTAAATGTACTTAATTAAGCGATTATTTCTCGTTGAAGTATTTACCTATTAAAGCTAAACAAGAAGTTACCGTAAACCATATTATTATAAAGCTTTAAAATTAACCTTATTATTAAGAGGACCTTCTCAAACTCAAATTAATCTCTTGACTCGGTATTTAATGGAGTCCGGAGCTTTTATTACTTCACTACTTTTGTTTACAGCCAAAAATAACATTTACATAATAATATCGTTTCTGAAGTTAAAAATTATAATGAAGGAGATATAAAGAAAGATACCTACATTGTTAATTCTTTTTGTAACTCTCATTCATGCCTAGCTTCACACCTGTATTCCGTAAAAAGTTAGGCAGGAGAATACTGTTGTATACACACATTTCGCTGGTCCCGTTATTAGTAATAAAGGGAGGCCTTCGTTCAGCAGTGGACGTCTTCTGGCTGATGATGAATAAAGGGCGAACATATTGCCATCAATGTATAATTCCACAGTCCAGGGTACTATTGAGAAACTTGTAATAGAAAAACCCAATAGCGGAAACCCAGAAGCGAAGAACCGGCTTGGAATCTCTTGGTATTTTTGTAAATAAAAATAAATTTTATAGCACAATATTAGTTTATTATACTTTATTGGGGAAAGCTAACAATCGCAAATACATTGGATCTTACAATCAATAAACATAATATAATCTAAAAATAGTTCTATACTCACGTAATATTATATTTAAGATAAACTTAAGACAATGTTAAAAAATTATAAGATTTAAGAACTTTCCCGAAAATATCGTAGTAATGTCGGCAACATAAACTGATTACGCCTACGTCTTGCTACGAACGCGTAGTAACGTGTGAAGTAAAGTTCGTATAACGTAGCCGGATGCTACGAAGTTGCTACGCTAAGTTATTTCAGATGGGGAAGCCAAGTTAAAGGTTGTACTTCGGCGAACAATTGTATTGGTACTAAGCTATGACTTATCTAACTTATGTGTAGTGAATCATCAATTAATATCGAAATCTTTATATCAACCGATTTGATTTCTTTTTTTTTCTTTTTAACCAAGCACATAACCCTGTCTTTGCTGTCAGGTAATAATGTTAAGCGCATGTGGTTTCCATAATTGTCAGTGTATTATATAACAGCCTCGCTTCAAATGGCCGTTTATTCAATAGCGTCGCGACTTCATTAAAAATAATTAACGTTAATTAAGCGACCTTAACCCCCATAATTAGCACATCCGACATATTTTAATTAGGTATATTCAATGTCGGATCCAATTAATAAAACCATTCGTTTCTTTCCTGAAAAGTTGAATTTTTGGTCACCATTATTCAGCCTACTTGTTTGGCGTAAAACAAAGTATCACACATCTGAAATAAATAAATCTCTATTCCCTAAAGGGTTAGGCAGAGGTGTATTGTTAACCTATATTTCGGCGTTGTCATTGGATCATAGCGCCTAAATTGACTCACATAGGGAACGACCGCGGGCACGTTTCCAATATCCGGCCGCATATCATTATTATTGTAGCGACTACTACTCGTAACATAGCAAAAAGTAAAGCGCCATCTATCGGAGTGAAACTACAACAACAATCCCTGAATCGTACTATGAGGGTTTACAACGATTCTAACACATATACGAATGTCTGACATCAATCGTTGGGCTTCAGCACGCCAGTCTAACCACCTTGCCTGATCGGAGGATCCTCCCTTTTCAATGGAAGAATACCATACCTCGCTCCCCCATATTATCATGCAGCAAAATTAAAAAAGTAATACTACACCTGGGTATTGAACTCAGACGCGAAATAGATGTACCTACACCAAACTTGTAGGTCTAGGAACTGTTCCTTAATCGTTCGGGGAATATAGGGGAACATGGGAATCGCTGATGCAGTCATGCGTTGTGGAAAGATTAGCCAATCAGCAATAGTGGTATCAAGGTCGAATGCCCAGGTTGCGCCGGACGATTTCCTGTATCACACACACACGGAGGCTCTTTTAGAAGTCATGATGTCAAACCCATACATTTTAGCTGGCGTTTCTACATATTTAGCGATTATAAATTTTAACTTATGATTGCGGCAGGTTGATTACATAATCGGGTGATCTCAGCTTTACAAAATTTTCATTGTATCTTGGACTCTTGAAACGATCCCTTAAGACGGAGGTGGTTGCTTAACCCGCCAAATACAAATTTTATTTGGTTTTTCGATAATACAGTAATATATTGATGTCCACATTGAAACAATTTTTTGTGGCAAATAGGCAGGCGCAAACTTGATGGTAAGTGGTCACCGCTGCCTATCGACATCTGCAATACCAGCGGTACCACCGGTTCGTTGCCTACCCTTTTTGAAGAGGACTCTCTTTAAATCAAATAAAATTTTAAATTGGCGTAATAAGCAAGCGGATAGCCTTTTAGACATCCACGGTTGAAAAGTACTTCTTCTTAGCCCGACTACACTTGAGTCTTAATGTAATGATTTTAAATATTTTCAAATTATAGTAATATTGCAGGTTCGATATATTGTACCATGAAACTGATTATTTTAATGTAGCCTATTAGGTAATTAAATGTCTCTTATCGTTCTAAAATGACAGAGATAAAAGTCTTACTACATAACTTGGAATTTATTCTTACGCGTTACCGGTTGGCCAAAGAGAGTCCTTGGTTTCTTCGGTCTTTGTAGTGCACTCATTTCATTCTAAATCACAACAGCATTATGCTAGCGGTACAGAAGCCTTGCTCATAGAATTTTTTGGTAACTGGGTCATATACTGTTGATATAATGATCCTTCCCACCTCACGACGTACTCGATTAACTTTGACTAATTATATTTTATTCGGACACTAGACGCTAGACACTCAATAGTTTCATGTTCATAGCCTCCAGCTACCATAAACCATTATTTTATTTCAATTCTATTTGAAATATATATTTATTTGAAATAAAAACAATTCTATCTATCTATAAACCATTATTCGCTACTAAGTCCGGAATCAAAAGACAATTAGGCCATTTAAAAAATATACCTGCTGTCATTTTGTCAAATGTCATATGTCAAAAGCAAAGAAAGCATTCCGATTAAGACTTCTGTGGCAGTGTAAATTTTTTAGCATCTCTAAATGTAAGTACTCTATTGATAACAAAGAACAAAAGGAGATAGATATATACGATGCTAAAAATAGATAACAAGTTTGTAATAATAATTGCATTATCGTTGTTTGTTTTTATTGAAAGTAAGTTTTGCTGTTCAATAATATAAATAAATCTAGTGAAAATGCATTCAAGAAAGCTTTGGGGTGAAGTGGAAGATGAAAGAACTGACGAGACATTACTACAAAACGTGAATTTCAATCCTATCATTGAGTTGGGTATGCAAAATATACCCGAAATATCAATCACGGTAAAATCTTCGCCTATCGAACTCCCGAAGCCGAATCTAATTACCCACACGATACAACTTCATGCCCATGCGAGACAACTATCAACTATGTTGGAACAAGCTGAACTGGCTGTATCAGAAGGTGCTCGACTTGGCCCCATAACTTTACCTGCAGAACCGCCAGAACCAAATTTAAAACTAGAACACGAGACTAACCCGCCAATAAATTTCCTCGAAAAAGAGTATTGTGACTTCTCATTAGGTAAAGGCCCTGTTATTTTGCCTTTTACTCCCGAAAGTCACAAGAGAGCTTTGCGCCAATGTGCAGCGTTAGCTCTTGGCCATGTCGGTATATCTATAACCACAAATCCTGCTCTAACCGCCGTATCCGACGCTCTAGATATATATCTAACAAATATGTGCAAACTACTGAGGACAGTGGTTGACAAAGAAGCAAGTGGCTTAAAATCAGGGTACCCGGATGCTATTTCTAAAGTATTTGCTGAACTCAATGTGGGTGACCTACATGAATTTTATGAGAACAGAGTTGTGAGGTACCATGCATTGACAAAAAATAAATGTCAGGACTTAAGATCTCAGTTTGAAGCATTAGCAATAAGAGATATAACACCACAATTGAAATTAGAGGAAGTGCCAGAATTGCACTTTCCTGCTGCCCTTGATGGTGCTTTCACACCATCTTTAGAACCCGGTTTCCAAATGCTCCACAGCTTAGAACAAGAGCAACTGCAAGGCTTAGAACTCCTAGATGCTGTGTCCACTGATGATATTAAAATTGAACCTATGGAATTTTCACAACCAGAAACAACTGCTAAACTACCTTTATTGTCTCCAAGTGCTAAGAAAAAAAGGAAATAAACTATTCATTTTAGCTTGTATTTTATTTAAAGCACCCACAGTATTCAGTGTCCATAGAACATTTTATTGAAATAAAATTTTAAAAAGATTCCTGTGAACTTGAAGTTGTGCCCATTTGAATCGGCATGAGTAATGTTTAGTTACCTGTGTATTGTCCTCATTTGTGTTGGAAATCTGTTGTAAAGAGTGGACATTTTGACAGTATTTTTCCACATTTATATTTCATAATATATTCTTTACTTAAGATTAGCTGAAAGCTAAGGGATTAAAAAGACAAATTTAATAAAACATCCTCATAACATAGCACCAAATAATTTATTCCAATTACTGTGTTAGATAACAAAAAGTGCTGCCAAAACGTTGATAGTTACATCACTGTATTTACAACATGCAATATTATTGTCTCGGATTAATTAAACACTAATTCTCCAGTTTCTGAAACACTAATAATTATATCTCTCCAGTTAATTAGCTCTCAATCTCATGTTAACTTTATGATGTTAATTTTATGACAGATTGTTGAGATTTTAATCAATCAATCACAACAGCTTACTTGAGATTAGACAGAAAATATACTCACAAATTTTTAGGCTTTTCAGAAACTGGGGGTAAAACGAAGATTACTTGGAGTCAAAAATTAAAATAGTCAACATTGTTTCTGACCAAATTTCATTGCTATATTTTACATTCTCAAGTCAAAACATTTATCACAATATTTTCATAACTTCTAATTACTAAGGCACTATGTGAAACTCCTAAAAATATATTTATGAATTAGAATTTACTGAAATGGTAGTTATTGTTGGGACAACCCTTAAATTTTCAACATTATTTACACCTTATGTTAATGTTGCTGTGTCTAAACTTAATATTGTAACATCATGAGAATAACAAAATAAGGATTTATGCCTTATAGCAAAAAATAAGATTAAGTGCAGCACATAACTGTAATGATAACATAAGTGTCATGACAAGCACAGTTAGGCTGTAAATCCTCTACATAGAGTTTAACAGATTATGGACACTCCACTCATATCTTCATCAGGAATGAACAGAAACAGCTGGGTGTACATTATTCGAAAAAATGCACACCAATGATTTCCTTAAACATTTAATGACTAATTTAAAAAATGAAAGCAAGCACAGACCTCAGGCATGTTCTTGAGAAAACAAAATTACTAATCATATTTGTACTAACATCAATTGATTTTAAATTGGAAGAAATTCTAAACAATATTAGCGCTCTAGGTCCATGCTTGTTTTGACAAAAACTTAATAATTATGGAATGAAGATCAATAAAGCCCATAAAATAATATTGATAGTAGGTATACTATACAGTGTTAGTTGCTAGTGCCAGACAAGTAACTTTTTTATATAAGGAACGTACCTGCTAAATTACTCGATGACCAAAGAAATTTTATATGAAACTAAAACAATGGACCATCCAAAAAATGTATAATGGGTGATCAAAAAAATTACCAGAATCGTCACCCAAGTTACAAAAACATGTTTGAATGAAAGCAATTGTTTATTATCTTAAAAGAAATGTTATATTATGTACATTAATCAATTAAAACCAAATGATTTCATCAATAGATTGATTAGATAGACTCTGTTACAAGTCTATCGGATAAATGTTGATCAATTTAAATGTCAACCAACTACTTACATTGGTGGTTAGGTAATTAGGTATGAAATGTATCTATTGAAATTCCTTATTACCAAACCACCATTGTATATCTTTGTCAAGATTTTTTTTTATTGTCTATCTACTAATGTTCTCTTGCTATAAGGAATGAAAATCCTTCAACTATTTTTATCACATGATCAAAGGCAATTCATGATCAATTCATCTATTGAAATTACACAGGCCATTGATGCAGATCTGTTGCAATAAAATATGCTATATTTTATAATTAGTATAGAACATATAAAAGAAAAAATAACTAATTCTTGTGATACTTGAAAATTAAATTCTTTGATTTACAAATGATTGCTATACTTGAATGAATATTAACTATAAAAAACTTGTTACATTTCATACTTTCTCTGAACATCAGTAATCATACTATAATGAGAGCAAGAGATTCATCATTGATTATTATGGGCAACATCAATTAAAGCTAACATTAAACCTAATATCAGTTAAGAGCTATACATTTACACCTCACACAAGCTGCTTGCTTCACTTCTTCTCTTTCTTTCGCCTAAATAGGAGGATATGTGGCTCTGAAAGAGAAAATGAAACAAAATATCAATATGTGGATTTAAAAAAAGAAATAAACCAAGACCAATGTAGCTGTGAAAACTTTTATTTATGAATAAAAACAAAAGAAATTGTAAGGCCAACTTTAGGCTAAAAAGCTTAATAACATTAGTCCCACTGGGGGCAGGGCCCTCATCTCAGGATAGTACATTAAATAAAAGTCACACATCAAGTGATCACAGTACAAAATTGATCATATCAAAAAATCAAATAGTTAATGGCATCAATAACTCTGCCTTATCTTCTGAGAGAAAGGCCACTGCCAAAGTAATACAATTGAGTTAATCTTACATACCAGGTTGATGTGTCATGTAGTGCACCCAACCCTGACTCTGCTGCACTCCAATGCCGCGCCATTCCTGCTCAGTCATCAGGTGGTTCTTTGGGACCAACTTCACCATTTCTTTAGGCAGAACCACATGCCTGAAAATACCAATATTGTTATGACAAATTAGATTGATAAAAAAATAACCCTCCATTTCATTCAGCTTACTGAGTAATTTAATGTTAGTAAATTAATAAGTACTTTTAATTTTACAATGATTAAGTATGGATACCTATTATGAAAACATCAAAAATGTTATTTGTTAAAAAATATGATTCTCTTAACATTTCCCAGCTAGAATCTAGTTCTCATGATTGGAAATTACGTATAATCAGAATAGTAAATAAATTGTTTCAAACCAACACAGTGAGACAAAATAAAAAGTCTTAACAATATATTAAACTTTTGAAAAGTTGTAAATAAACGGTTTGACAAAGATTTATAAAACTTTGTACAGACAAAAGTCTACCCATATTTGAATTCCTATTATTTGCATTTATCATTACACCAGTACCAATATCACAAATAAGGGGAAATTAACCTCCACGAACCCCTTGAAAATTACCTTTGAATAGGTTATAACTTGACTATTGTGTTTTGAGAATTTATTACCATTAGTATATGACTTGTTACCTGTATTCGTGTTCTTCGTCGTAATATTTCTCTGAATAGTAAATTTCTCTCGCCGACATGGTGAAGAATTTCACAAAAATTCAAACTGCCGATATAGAAACAATTGGCCTTTTTAACAGACACCCAATAGTTCTGGGAAAAGCTTCGGCAATACAGATTTTAAAACGCTTATTATTTAATAGTCACTTTGCTTAGCTTTTTTGGAAATTCACAAAGAAAACCTGTACTCGTAACAAACACGAATATGAAGCGTTAACGATTTCAAAATTCGAAAATGACAGTGCTGCCAGTATAAAATCGAATGTCTATAAAAACCGAAAATTACCGAAATACTTTGGATGATATTCTTGATAGTTATACTAAAAAATAATCTTATTTGCTTACTAAAAAGAACAAAAGAAATGCAAGTGAACAGAAACGAATGCTTTGCTATTAAGTGGGGATTAGTGTAGCTCTGCGTAGCTACTAGTGCTGAAAAATGTATGAATTTTTTATAGCAGTTTTATTTTTAATAAAATACAATAATGTTCAAACGGCTTAAATAAATGCTTCCATAGATTTTTAAGCCACAGGTTACTATACGATTTATGCAGAGACATATGTACCTTTATTACAATAAATAGAGATACAAATACAATAACAAAAGTTCACAATGCTTCACTGCCGTTATTACATTTAGTGCCATGCCGTCATGCTACGTGCAACGTTCTACATCGACGTTCATGGTTTGTGGTTTGGGCCCAGACAAGATGTAATCGATATTCGGGAAGTAATTACTCTAAATACTGTAGTCAGCTAACTTTACTCAAAAGAAACCTAATAAATGATATAAAGTAAAAAAAAATGCATTCAAACATTTTTGGGACAGTCGCTTGCCAGTCCTGGGAATCGAACCGCCAAAAATCCGAAAAATACATTCTTTATATTTTGATAGAGTCAATCTTACTGGTCAAATCTTTGTAAAGATTGTGATCTTAAACTAAAGGTGATGTTGATCTTAAAAAAAAAGGAAGATATTAAAATTTAACAATAATTAATATATTCGATGGGCCAAGGGCACTTATATTAATTACTGCGAAAATTAAAATTGACGAAATTAAAATTAATACTATTACTACTACCGCTCATTCTAATTTAATTTCACGATCTTCTATAAATTTGAGATACAATGTGTCTCGGGGGGACTAGTGTACTATGTTATAGATTGCAAGTCTTATTCAACATTCGAATAGTAACTCAAATGCCAGTATTGTATTAAAAAAATGTATATTTTACGTAATATCACAGTATTAATATATATTTTTTAATAATTATATAAATATTTATCTATATTTTATCAGAATCCACTTTCGACTCGTCATGTATCTTAATGTGCTTTTCTAAATCAACTTTTTTCGTGAATTTAGACTGGCATTGTTGACATGCGAAGCCTTTTCCTTGGTGTGTGAGTTGTATATGTCGTTTGAGATGGGAAGCGCGCGTGAGTCGCAGTCCGCAAATACAACACACGTGTGGCCGGGCCCCCGTGTGTGTCAGTAAGTGCTGCTTCAGGTCGCTACGGGTTATGAACGCGCGACTGCACGTATCACACTCGAAGTTCTTTTCTCCCGTGTGTCGCCTGCAATTAAAGTACCTTATTTTATGATAAGCCACAAGAAGGTAATTCCTTTGCCCTTCAACATAAGGCAGAGATAGTCTCGCCTTTTATAGAAAGAGACAATAGAACCTCGACTGCAGTCCAGTACTACTTGCATGTCAAGCATTTAAAATACAGTTATTTTATCACTATTTTTATTTGCCCTCGTGTGTTAGCCACGGTCTGGGCATATTGAGGTCTTTCTGGGTGGCTCTTCCCATACACCCCGACTTGTGCAAGGAATTGTTAAATATTCACCTAGTGTGATATTGCAAGTGTCCGACAGTACGAAACGTGCGCGGGCACAGCACACACTGGTACGGCATCTGTCCTGTGTGCTTGCGTCTGTGGGCTGCTAACCCCGCCGATTGTGCAAATGATTCACCACACACTGAACATTGCAGAGGTTTCTCGCCCTGAAATAATACCATAGAACTATTCAAAACATTTTCCAATCACAGTAATTATTTACAGAAAAAATACAAAATGTATAGCATGTATTCGTGTAAAACCTTGCATTTTTAGGAATACACATTAATCCAAGTTAATGTAAATTCCTTGTGTTGGACAGGGCATAGTTTTTTACACTTGATAACTTGTAGGTACCTGATATTGTACTTAGTCATGGTCATAGGTTTGTATTGTTTAATCGTAATCGTGCAGTCCATTTATATAGCGTTACTACTCTCTATAGAGAGAGTAGTAATGCTATATGTGCGCTGTGCGCGTTTTTTATGCAAGCCTTGCGTAAGTTGCGCTAAAGAAGCGCACCAGACAATCGCAGTAACAACACGCGTGCATCTAGCCAGCAGCTCGCGTGCGGCGCATTCGCCAGATCTGGACACACCCTTAGAATACTTACTGTATGCACTCTGAGATGCACTTTCAAGTTCTGTGCCAGGGAGAAATTTTTGTTGCAATGAGGACATGAATATGGACGCTCTCCTGTATGTGTTCTCATATGAGTCTTTAGGCGAAATCTGAAAACAAGTAACATTTAAATGTACTGAATGAATTAAAATACACATAAATCACTATTGCATTTTTGTAATTACTGATTAGTTCTATTTTTGTCATTGGCTAATTAACATTACTTGTGTACATTATGTATCACGGTTTAGATTCCCACATAGAATAAATATTTGTAATACCTACATACAGATAGTTGTTCCAGGACCGAGTGTTTCACCGAAAATACAGGAATGATTCCTAGTGTAAAACCTTTCATGTTATCACTTCTGAGACAATATGTATGACAGACTACAGAGAACTCAAGTATAGTTTATTTAAATACTGGCACCAAACCCTGGGGTGCATTGCACTTGTTTCATCAGAAAAGAGTAATACAGTATCAATAGGCGGTACAATAATTGTATTGATTTCATTATGGTAATATTATATACATATGTACTTGCCTTGAGGACATAACTTTTCCACAGGTAAAGCATTGTTGTTTGCGAGTCTCTTTACCATTTTGTTTTGAATTATTTTTATTTTCTGTTCGTCTTATAATTTCATGTTCAATAAGATCATCAGCTATACCTGTTTGATCAATGATACTATGATCTATACTTTCATCAATAAATAACACATTTTCCATCTCGCTTTTAGGTGATAGTGTATTATCATTGTCAGATATAAAACTATAATTATCCATAGTAATGCTTGTGTTTTCTATTATTAATTTGTCTTCTTTACAATTATTGTCTATTAAGGCTCTCAATTTCGCATCAGATGTTTCACAAAGCTTAATAAATTCTATGCAGTCGTCTAATTTCTGAACACATAATTTACATATAGTTTTTGGAAGACTGTCTTCTGCATTTATCTAAAAGTAAAACTTTATATCTTAAATTTAATTTTCGTCAGTTACAGCTAATATAATAAATGTATTTTAAATGAAATCAAAACTATAAATAATTACGAACTTACATTTACTTTTGCTAAAGACATTATTTTCGTGGATATCATTAGAAGTTCCGTCTTTTTGAATATGTCTACTAAAAAGTCTTGATTTAAACAAACTCTACAAATATTTGTTGCCATATTGAATGTTTTTATAGAAATTTATTTTATTTTATCATTAGATCACTCTCTGTTTTCGCAAAACAAAAGTACCTAATTAAAGATATTGTTATTTGTTGACACTTTCCAGTTTAGTTTAGAGGCGTCACTAATATAATCATAATAGTTTCTGGTAACGTAATATTAAGTATTAATATGATAATAGATTTTTCAAACCTGCAGTAATAGTGTTACTCAGTAATAGCCAAATAACTATTCTAGTAAAAACGAATCAAGAATCAATGCACATAACGGTGATTAAATTTTCAACGTTGTTTAGTTCGTAGTCCTAAGCCTGTGAAAGTATGAAAGAAATTTTAATGACCGTATCGCGTAATATGTAAGTCGGTATCGATAATAGTGTAATCATACGACTGAGTACGTTAAATGAAGAATATATATTATTGGGTAACAAATACTGAATCCGTAAACTATTATTTGACTATTACCGAGTAATAGCTATAATATTATAATATCAGTAAAGCGTTATATTTAATAATAGTATTACCAACTAATGACCCTATTACTCCATCTCTAGTTTAGTTTGATACTTGACATTGACAGCAAATATAGGCACTAGAAGTTTTGAGGAAATAGTATGTTACTATTTCTGCAAAAATTGGCAATGTTTCGGTTTACCATCGTCTGAAAACCGTAACAAACTGGTTTATTTTACTTTCACCGTTCCAAGTCATCAACGAATCATCTGTCACTTGCTTTAGCCGATTTGAACTTTGTTTTGCACAGCTTTTGAATTTTACCTCAAATTTTACATTGGCATTATTTCAATTTTACTGAAAATGTCTGTGAAACTGTATCATTTTCCCATCAGCGGACCTTCACGCGGAGCTTTACTTGCGGCTAGAGCAGTCGCAGTGCCGATAGAAGTTGAAATAGTTAATTTATTCAAAAAAGAGCAACTGAAAGAAAGCTTTTTGAAAATAAACCCGCAGCACTGCATACCGACATTGGATGATGATGGATTTATTTTATGGGAAAGCCGGGCTATAGCTTGTTACTTGGCTGATAAATATGGGAAAGATGATCAGTATTATCCTAAAGATTTAAAACAGCGCGCAATCGTCGATCAGAGATTGTACTTCGATAGTTCTTCCTTATATGTGAAGATTAGGGCTGTTTGTGTGAGTAAATAAAATACGGATGAATACATACTTATTAGTTTACTATCATCATGAACTTTGATTATGGCTACCATGAGATAGATGGGAGAGCCTGATACTATATAAAAATGGCTTATAAACTCCAATACTTAATGTAATTATTGTATCTGAAAGACATTACTTAATATACATGCTCCTCCACCATATCTCCATGATTATGTTATTAATGACTGGGAATTTTATTTTTTAGTTCCCAATATTATTCCTTGGAGAGACTGAAATCAAGAAACCATTGAAAGATGACCTCAACACCACTCTTGGTTTCCTGGACCAATTTCTAAGTGGTAGCAAATGGGTAGCTGGGGACCGGCCTACTATTGCAGACACTTCCATTTATGCATCAATGTCTAGTATTCTGGTGAGATTCTTAAAAAGTTTTCTATTAAGAAGTATCCTTTTTTTGGGGAATCTCAATAATATTGAATATTTATTATCTGATCATTTAATATAAAAAGTCATCTTGCAAATAAGTTCAGTTAAAATGAAATTATTTGGGTTTATAAAAAATTACATATTTTCTACATTCATACTGCCACCAGTTAAAATAATTTGATTGATCCAAAAGAAATCCTTTGGACCCTAATTTTTAACCTTGCTGTTTACAAATAGCTCCATTTTATGGTAGATAGATAAAATATTTTTTGCCTGTTATGCCAGTAATTTGGATAATCTATGTAGATTATTCTACTATATATTTACATATACAATAACCTTAATATAAATATAAACTGATCACAATCAGAATGGGATTATAAACAATGAGATTCATTCTATGGGAGATATACAACAAATATTGCAAAAATAATGATGTCCATATAATTTACTCATTATATTTTATTTAAGAATTTATAAAGAAAAAAATTATGTTTCTTTAGCAAAATAAAACAGTATTGATAGACAACCTACACTAGTATTTGTTTGGTTTGCAGTAGTTGCAGGACCATATTAAAGCTATTGACATTTGGCACCATCTTAGAACTTCCTTCATCATATTTAATCAGGATTTAGACATTCACAATTTGAAAAAAAAAACAAGCACCAAAAGTCGAATGATTAAATCCGACGGCGGATTCATGAATAAAAAACGTTTAGGCAATTTAAATTGATAGAATAACAATATGAGTTTCCCACGCGTGTGTGTTGAAAGGGCGTATCCATCAAAGAAAATATTTATATGAAAAATGCACGAAAAAACGGTTTCTGGACAAAACATTGAAACTTATGAAAATAAGATGCATTTATTGATTCATAAAAAGTCATAGTTGGTATTTTCTACGACACTCTCGGGAGAGTGACACTCGAACTTGATGATCGGCTTTTCTTCAGTATCAGACATACCTTCTGTCGAATTACTATCCGAGTCTAACTTAGAATCAGATATTCTTTCTTCTAAATAAATGTCGACTCTGTTATCTGCTGCAAAAAATTAAGGAATCATTAGGTAACGATACCCGGCGTAATCTGTCTTTGAAATTACAATTCAACAAGCAGATAATTATATAAACTTAGATTTTTATCGGTACCTACCTGTAGTCATTGTTTTTACTTCATTGGCCATTAGAGAATTCAGTTTAAATGTATAACCAAACTCTTTTTTCAAAATTCTTCGTAACGTAGTTTTTCCTCCAATAAAATTGAAATCCTTTTTAATTGTAGCCAAAATATTATCAATGGAAGGAACTCGTTTGTGTTCTTCTTCGTAAGAAATAATCATATTTCTAAGAGCAGCGATCTCTGAATTATTTAGAATTACCTTAGGACCACGTTTGCCTTTTTGGGGAGCAGTTATTTTTGTGGAAGTTGCCATGGCAAAGTTTCCCTCGCCTCGGATACGACACACTGTGTTTTTGGATATCCCTGTGGCGGCGGCTACTCGATCGGTTAATTTATTCGTTTTTTTGAGAAACCCCAAAACTTCATCAAAGACGTCTCTAGGCACTACAATTTCTGAAGCTGAAGACTTTGCCAATATTGACATTCTTTTCAATACAATAGAACACTCATTTCGTTCTTGTTCAAAATATTTATCCACATCCAAAATTATTTCACGTGTTTGACTATTTAAAATCTTACCCCTCTTACTCATTATTGCAAACAGAAAACACAAAATAACGCAGAAAATTATACTTATAACGCCAACATAAATCCGAAGACTTGTATAAATAACGTCCGAGTTTGACGACCTCGTCGCGCCTGCAAAAGGAACACAATTAAAGAATGGGATTATAAATGGCGTATTTCATCGTACTTCATTCCATGTCTCTCGCTCGCACGCATGTTTAGCTAGCGAAACAAAATGGCCGCCATTATGTTTTCATTCCCTTTCTGATAGTGTTTTGTATAAATAATATTGTATTTAAACAATTATGTTTATTGAGATTCAATTCTGACCGCTAAATAATAATAATTATTATTTGTAGCTAACAATATCTTTTATCGTATGCAAAATTCCGTTTTCTTGACAGTGAGTACGTATTTACGTAACATAACTGACTGACTAGTTTCTCCAATGTCATATATGGGTAACTACTGGCGATAGGAGAATCCACCAATTGGGTTTATGTGATTGACAACAACGTTTCCATTTTTGATTTCTTATTTTAATTGTATATCGGCATTCGATTTAATTTCAAATATCAATAACTCTCAATCATTATTTTATATAATGTGGAAATTATTTGAAAATGCTAAAATAAAATGCCCCATTTGTTAAAGCGAATTACAGATATTTTTTCCTCACATTTCTAATTTGAAATAGTACATTTTATGTTATGTGCATTTTATTATTTTAGGCCGTTGGCTGGGACATTTCAAGTTTCCCAAACATTGAAAGATGGCTAAAGGATTGCGCCTCTTTGCCAGGAGCCGCTGAAAATGATGAAGGGGCTAAAGCTTTTGGTGAAGCTGTGAAGAAAAACCTTAAATAAAATATATTTTTTCTTACAAAATTAATTTTTATTACGTATATTTTTGTTAAACTTATTTAATAAACAACAAAATAACTGCAATATAAACAAAAACTAGTTTAAATTTCACCTCTATGTATAAACAATGGCTTAAAGCAATTATTTTGTGAGTAAATATCAACTGGCTTGTGTACCTATATTGCATCAAGAATACATATAAAATTATATCCTACATATTATAAAATTTTAACACTAATTGTTGCTCATTTCGAACTTTCCTCTTTATTATAGTTTCAGATTTGTATCCATAGTTAGTCATGATTTGAACAACTTCATCAGGAATGTTTTCTTCAATCAGCAACAGGTAAAAGACTCCATTATTGGCTAGTTTCTTTGGTATCATGTTGAGCAGTCTGTCAGTAATTTCGCGGCCTTTTGCCCCACCAGCCCAACTAGCCGTAATGTCTGTCCCACCACACTTGTTACTATCAGTCACCACATATGGTGGATTAAATATGATAACATCAAAAATGTTGTCAGTAAAAGAACTAGCCAAATCCATATTACATGCATCTAAATTAATCTTATTATAAGCAGCAGTTTCCTTAGACATAACACAAGCTTTCAAATTAATATCAGTGCTCAAACAGAAAGTTTGTGGGAATGCCATACCAAAAGCTGTTACAACTACACCACTGCCAGAACCAACTTCTAGACAAAATGTGGGGTTTTTGGTCTTTAAATAATCTAGATCTTTCTCCAAGGCATCTATGAGTAGAAAGCTATCTTCGGCTGGTTCATATACATGATCAAAGTGGGCTTTTTCAATATGGTTTTGATATGGAGTCTCCATGCTGCTAGTTTATGCTTCCTTTCTCGGAGACTACTCCACTGGTGCTCTGCTCAGGCTCTTGGGGTGCTGGCTCAGGCAGGACAGTTGTGCGCACACTCTTCTCTTTATTTACCATTCGTCTTATTTCATTGAGTCTGTCCTGAAAAATAGTCTATTTGTATTATTATATTCAGGTTTTCCTTTACCAATTTCTCGCTCAGTTTGATAGTCTAGTTTAATATTTTTTAATGAATAAATTATCTATGCAATATAAACATATTAATAATACTGTACAATGAACCTGTGAAGCTTGTAACACGTTCAGCACTACTGTGACTTTATGTTTGCAAGATATTAGCTTTTTCACATAGGGGTCCAGGTCAGGGTGATTGTTTAGAGCCTCTCTCACATTCAGGAGCTCTTCATTCAATGAATCTATCTGTTGTTTCAATTCCAATTGTGAAATTCTGAAAATGGACATGTATAGCAAAAGGTGTAAAATGAAATGTTATTTTTCTTATATATTTTTAAGATAATAGTTTTCTTAGTACTTTTCTGAGAACACAGTTTAAATATATTTCATGAAAATAGGGTTTTAAAAGTATAGAATAACCTAGTTTTCGGGATTACTTGGATCTTAGTGGTATTTAGCACTAATAACTTTAGAATTTATATATTATACTGTAATAAAGCTTCAAGAACATCTTAGGAAGTTAGGGTTATAATTATGCGGTTTTAATTTTGTGCAAATACATAATATGATCGTGAAATACAAACATTGAAATAGGATCTTGTCTTATAAATCAAGATTTTTTTTCGCATGATTACAACACCTGTACGGTTTTTAATTAATTTACCTGGTAGCTCTAACCCTGTCGTCTAATTGGTCAACTGTTGGTTTTAGAAGTCCTAGCAAGCCCTCGGCTAACGTATCCCTAGTCGGATTGTCGCACAAGTTACCAGTGTTCTCATCGACCGACGTTGTCGTGCTCTCAGTGTCGTCCATTTCGGTATTTACTACAATCGGTAATCACTGCTTCATTTTACACGTTATTACCTACTCTCAAATAAAACAAATTGTATTTTTGTAGGATTTTATCATCTGCCAATTTTTTTTTTATTAAATTACGGTTTTTATCGTGTCACTGTCAGTCATCTGTCAGTCACTTGAGCAGTCACTCACCATAGAGGTGTTTCCTTTCCTTTTTCTGAGGTCACTTACCGGTATTTAATCAAGTTTAATCATAACGTTATTGACCTAAATAGTTATTAACGTTGTAAAAATTTATAGCGTTTTCCAAGTTAACGTTATAATTATCACATCTCATTAACGCTATTTCAAATCGCGTTGCATAGAATTAACGATATAAATAACAATATGAATAACGTTATGCTCGCGGCTGCGCGACGTTGCCACTTCGTGGCGTGCATCGTCTCCCCAGCCAGCAAAACAAACCGTGACGCGCATTTACCTTTTACTCCATCAATTGGAACTAGCCACTGCCCGCTGCTTCGCTCGTGTGGATATATGTATATTAAAATCAGGCACGTATTTTTTCTTTAATTTTATATAATAAGCTTTAATATTAAATTTCATGCTTCTTCCTTCAAAAGTCACGAACTTCCCATATAAACTTTCCACCTCTAATTCACCCTTAGGGGTAAAATTTTGAAAAACGTCGACATTAATTTCTAACCAGAGGCAGGTATATGAAATTCCGTGTTTTGAAAATAACGAAATTCCATACAACCGTTCCTCCCTTATTTTATCTCCTTAGGGAAATTACAAAAAAATACAAGTCCGCTTTCTTGGATTCGATATCTAAAAACTTACCAACCGCTATCACAATATTCACAATAACAGTCGCAAACGATAGTTGGAGGCGATGGCATCTAATAACTAAAATAATTATGGCTTCTTTCTCTAACTAGATATGTGCTTAGGCGTGTAAAAGAGGTAAAGCGAATATTGTCGTGAGTTTGGTTGGCGCCACGCTATGTTTATGCAAGTAGAATTTTGTAAAATAGACTTTAAATGTATGAACATAAGATGTTATTTAAATTGTCAGAATTTCTATATTTACGTAACAAACAAGTGGTCCTCTCACTCACTAATTCGTCATCGGATCGCAAATTCGCAACATCGGCAACAGCGCGTAACATAACGTTATGATAACGGTATATTTTCGCTATTATTTCGATAATGATACTTAATAACGTTAATTGTGTTTTGACGAAAATGATAGCGTTTAAACGAAACGAAATACTTATAAGGTTATACAACACTTTATACCGCTATTTTTCATAACGTTATAAAACTCTCACTCACTCATGTCAACAGTTGGTATTTTTTTGTTGATAGCATTTACTGCGTTCAATGTTTAGTAAATAAGCACTATAAAATAAAAATCCGGGCCCTAGCCTTGACCCATACTAAATTCAGCTGCGTTAAGTGGGCGATGGAAAGTGGTTAAAACCTGTGGTAGTAATATATGAGAATGTGTTAATTGCCAATAGAATTACAATGTTATGGTATCCAAAGGAAAATAAATTTCCCATGTTTAGTTTGGTATGTTAATAACAATATACATTTATATCTACGTCTTTTTTCTATTTTATATTTATATTACTGAGTTTTAAATTGTGTACAGGACCGGTTGGTGATAATGATAATGCCATCGAGCAGATTTCGGCCACAGCGACTGCATTTTAAGACTTCCCGTCATGGTTGAGAGCTTCGAAACACTGCTCTCTTGTATTTTCATATGACTAGTATATAATTATCCTATTTTTATTAGTATCGGTACGTAATACAGCTTTGGTGATGGTTTTATATTTCTATAAATTAGAAGAAAACAAAAAAGGTCTATAAATTTTTTATTATCAATATTAGGCAGGCACATGCAGGGCAGTTCATCACCTAGTCGTGTATTGTTATTTATTGTATAAGTATAACTTATGACCATAATACTATTATATTAAACTATTCATCTACAATTAATTGGTACTAGGATACTACACCACACATTACACAATGCTATTCATTGATCAGTTTAATTTACTACCTAGATTGAGCAAGTTACAATATTGTTCAGTCGAGAAAGATACTGATGTTTGTTTTGGATTTGCTGAAATTGTCTGCACTACAATCCATTGTAATCTTATAAAAATAACAATTGACTAGTAATTCTGTTCATAGAAAGAAAGTTTTCGTGAATTACCTACCTATTTTCTTTTATATTTCAACGTTTTTATAATAGTGTATTTAAATTATGATTCGTTACATACAATAATCTACATATTTGGCGGCGCGACATTTGACACTACTTAATTCTAGTCTAATAAAGCTATTTTTATGTCCTAGTTTACATAGTATCCATCAACATTTTCATCTGTTCCTTCACATGTGTTTCCATGTCTGCGAAGTCCCTCAAAATGTCTTCTATCATTTCGACTAAAATTGTCGGCCATTGTACTTCAAGGGCCCTTAACCTTAGAGCTGCACCACAAGCTAAATCAATTGCATGAGATAATTGACCGCGGCCGCGCACACGCCAGCTCATGTCCTCCTGTGAATTCAATTCATGTTTCAATGGTAATAATGATTTTACCAACGCAATTACGTAATTTGATATATTTATTTTCTGCTAATTATTTTAGTTTTCATTCTATATTCACTATATTATAATTCATAATTATTTTTTAATATCTACTCAGTAGTTCGAGAGAGGGAAACAACTTAAAACTTTCATCAGCAATACGTGGTTAGTTCGATTTGATTGTTTTACCTGCGACACATTTCCCTTTTTATACTGCAAAGCTTCTTTCGCAATAACGTCCCTTAACGCTGGATCTGCAGCCCTTAACCAAGCCTTAGCACTAATAGAACTATTGCCACTTCTTCCTAACCTCGACAAAAGAGGCTGTAATGGAGCATCTGGCAAAGCTCGAAGTACTATATCACTTAGACCTCCGTAAGTTTTATTTGCAGACTTGATTTCTTCATCAGTCACCTGTAAGTAATTCCATTTCTTTTCATGTACCGAACTCTCTCCAACTTATTACGTGTTTTAATATATATTAATAACTACCTACCGGTTCATCATTGATCTCTTTCAAACCCCAATGAGCAAGCCTGTAAACAGCATATTCTCTCCAGATCTTCGCATATATAGGATTACCTTCAGGTAGTACTGTAAGGCCAGTGACACCTCGCAGTTCAGCTAAAGCGTGCAGTTGTCCAAGCCATTGAAGACCCGTTGCTCGAACTGAGATATGACTGACATTTGGGAACCTGATAAAATTATGATAAGTGAAAATGTTGTCAATAATAATTATCAAGAATTGTAGCAATTGTTTCTAACTTGGTTTTCAACTCCGGCAGTGACTGTGCAACTGCGTTATAATGCACATAATGGTAGGCAGCACGAGTGACTGTGCGCGCTCGCTCCCAATCCCAATCACGAGCAAGACGGCGAACAGCGCCAGCTCCCCACGCGCTCACTACACCTTCACACACTTCGACTAGATAATCAACTCCTGAACAAACGGAAAAGAAAATTATTGTTTTACTCCCCATGTTTTGAAACATTTAACCAGTTTCAGAAAACTAAAATACCTTGTTCCCTATCCTTAGATGCAGGTAATGATTTGGGCACTGGTTCTGATGATTTGAAATTAGCTAAATTTAAATTCTTAACCGACTTTGTTCTCGCAGTAGATGCTCTATTTGCTGATGATGCCCTTTCATTTCTTCGTGATATTGTAGCACTTCGTATGTTTCTACTCGTCTTGCTATTGAGAGAACCTTCTCGACGTAAAACTTTACTGTTATGATCACTTCCCGAAGTCGAAGAATTGGCAATGGAACCGACGTTAGTACTACTGGATATATTACTAGCGTTTTCGCTAATATCGGAATTCTTTGATTTAGATCTGCGACTTTCAGGATCGCAAACAGACTTGGACCGCATTGTACTGAAGTTTTCTCGACGTCTTAAAGCTGTAGGCATGCGTCGAACCGGTCTTTTTTTTGTTTCCTCTTCACTGTCACTACTTGAAGATGGCAGTGAGCTGAACGAAGAATCAACGATAGGTTCAACACTAGAAATACTTTCCCATCGTTTCAGAATCGGTTCAGAGCTATCTGCAAGTTTTACGTTTTCCAAAGAAGAAATTATAGGCAGTAATATAGGTGGTAGTCTCAAATCACTGCTAGTGGAAGTAGAATGAGAGGCATCTGTATCTTGGGAAGCGCTTCGGTCAGAAAAATTAACTCGTCTCTCAGAAGGTTTTCTGGCAGTCGAACTCCTTTGCAACTTTCGCATAGGTGACGCTTTTGGAACATTATCGGCCGATTTTGCGTTTGCGTCGCTATTATTATTTTTAAAATCTGAATCTTCGGTTTCTTGAATTGAAACTACGACATCTGGAACCGCTGTTGCGTCCATTGTTTGGGTTCCACCAGCTTGTGTGATTACTGTAGTCGCTTCTATAGCAAATTCTTTGTCAACATCTACATTTTTCGTTGGGCTTGTTGTAGGTATAAAGCATTTATTTTCTGATCTGAAGACAAATAATAATAATAACAACTGAAGTTCAAATTTTGTAATTCACAGTCTAAGATCGACATCAAAAGCTGAAACGTAAATATAAACCTCAGTAATTCCCAGTTGGTGCGAGCATTGTTAATGATCTGGTCTCGCCTGGCTTCTTGTTGCGCAGCTCCACCAAGTGCACAGTAAGCCGCATGTGCAGCTTCTTTGTTATTTCGCCATGCCATTGCAGCTCTACGGACCTGTAACGAACACAAAATAATATAAAACATTCTCAAAATGTAAATGTATGCATTGAAAGTAGGTATTTGTAAGAATATATTTTGGTTCTTTTAAAGACATTAACATTATTATTTACAGAAGAAATTACCAACTTACCAACAGCCTGCTGCCTTCTTACCTGTTCAGTTACATTCATATTGCTCAAAGTAAGTAGATTAGGAAGATAAGAGACGAGGAACGGTATGCAATCACCACCCAAAGCCACAGGATTTCCGTCTAGAGATACATCAATCAGAGACACCGCTTCAGCAACAGATGACATATCCTCAACACTGTTAATAAGAAACATTATAAGCAGTACAATCTTATGTGAGCATGGCTTTACAAATGATGATGATGATGATGATTGATGGTTTTAAAAGTCGTACCTTTGTAAATCGTTATTACCGAGATACAGTTTTTGTAATTTTGGCGTGTGTTGAAATCCCAGTAGCTTCCTCAAGCGATTTCTCTTCAAATTCAATTCTCTTAGTGACACAAGACCCTGAAGATCCGTTTGTCCAACACATTTGATCTGATTACCAGCTAAATTGAGCACTTTTAATTCATTTAAGTTCGACAAACCGCAAACTTTTCCTATCCTATTTCCATGTAAATCCAAAACCTCTAACTTTATTAGATTCGTGAGACCTTCAATCCTTTTGATTCTGTAATAATAATAATGAATGTATATTATAATTGATCTTTTCTATTGGTTTAAAATAAATCGTAATGTAAACTTTCTTTGTTTTACCTGTTTTTCCCCATTAACAGTACTCGCAAACTAAAAAGTCTTTCCAAAGAAGTTATTTTGTCAATTTGGTTGTCATAAACATCGAGGAATACGAGTTTACCTAAGTCTAAAGGGGATAATCCTGCTAAACTGTTAATTAAATTGTGTTGTAAAGACAACAGCCGTAACCCTGGCTCTCCGACTATATGGGGAATTGACGAAAGTCCTCTCCTGAAAAAAATAATCATATCTATTAAGATATTATAATAAATGTATGTAGTTATATACATGGTAAACGAAGCGTGTAGCAATGTAGGTTATTATGGAAGTTAGTAAGAAGGTAGGTAACAAATATCAAATATGATATAAATAGTACCTATCCAAACTGATTCTGTCGGGTAATCGGTCTTTTTCTTGTGGTGTTCTAGAAAGTTGTACTTTTCCTTCGCCCACAGCTTGTAAATTGATTGTTTCATCCTTGCTGTCTTCCTTGGGCACGAAATCATTTCTGAAAATTTTATTGACCAAAACAAATGCTTCTTATTTTATGTAGTCTATATTAATATCGCCGAGTTTCCTTTCAGTTATACAAAAAATACTAGTTATGCAATTGGTATACTCTGTTACTTCCGTAATTAAGTCAATATTTATGTGTATTTCATATAGGTATATATTTACCTAAATTGACCATGAAAAGAAGTAATACTATAAATGTCTAGTTAAGTACTTACCCAGAAAGCGTTGTGTGGGACCGTTGGGCTAATGCTGCTCTGGGATCTGTTAATGCAGGTCTTATTTGCAAAAACAAGCGGCCGTCACCACCAGCACCAGGATCTGCCCGAGGCCCTCCAGCATCAAGAGACTGTGCCGACCTTCCCCTTGTACGAAAAGCGATTTTCCTTACCTTTAAAAAGAGAATTATCATGAATACATCAATCGATAGGTAAAATAAATTAATTTACATATTTATGTAATTTAAATTCGTTGTCTTAGTTATATACTTACATTTCCGCGGTTATACGTAATAGGCATTATTCTATAAAATTATATAACAACGTTACAAAAAAGTTTAAGAAACAGTTGGCCCCATTTGATACAATTTTATTTTTATGAAAATAAATTCGTACAAAAAGCAGATTTGGTCCATTGTATTTTTTTCACAAACAAGTTGCTTAGTTACGGTAACGACGTCGATCTAATTTTATAAGGTTATACATGGAGGTGTTTCGGTACATTATTAATTATTTGTATTAATTAGGTATTATTACAATGACTTAAATTAATTTCAATTTCAGTTTATAGTGATTCGGTTAAATGAAAAATAATTATTATTAAGCAACATTTAAAATTTAGAATATGAACGCATCTCAATCATCTGTGCATCTGTTTGCTATATAATTGGCAGCAGTGAAGGAATGTCAAATTACCAAAACAAAATAACATCGCATCGCACTACAGTCGAAGAAAGATTTGTAAGAAAAATTGTTGAAAAAAAAAGTGTAAAACCAAATTGTACCTATAAAAGTTATATTGATGCGTAGAAATTTTAACAAGGTGTTTTCAGTATTTCATTCATTTAAGAATTTACTGACAACTGGGTCACTTATTGGACTTAAAATGGTGCGATTCTTTCCAAACCCATACGATGATTATAAGCCCGGAAACCCGTCAACGATTGATATGGCCGAGTTGTCTGCTCAAATCATCGAGCAGACAAAAAATATCACTAAAAGGCTGCAACCTTCGAGGAAGAATGTCGATGGAGGTCTGTACGTCGGCATAACCGGCATTTCGTACATGTTCTATTATCTTTCGAAAAACCCTTTACTATCGGAACACAAAGCTATGTTCATACAAAAGGGAATCGAGTATCTAAAGCCTGCATTAGAAGCATCTGCAGGAGATAAAACCTCGTTTCTACTGGGTGATGCCGGCACATACGCGTTAGCCACTGTGTTGTTCAAAGAAATCGGCGATGACACTTCTGCGGAAATGCTCAAGTCTTACAAATCTCTTTACCCCCATTATATCAGTTCTAGGTTCCTCAAATGTGGGGGAGACGAGTTTTTTGTTGGGCGTGCTGGATACCTTGCTGGTGGATTATGGATGAGTCGAGAACTTAAAACATCAGTGTTTACAAATGAAGAGTTGTACAAAATTTGTGATATGATAGTTTCGTCGGGCCGAGATTACTCTATGAAACACAAAAGTCCTTGCCCCTTGATGTTTCACTATTACAACACTGAATATATTGGAGCGGCACACGGAATGAGTTTCATCTTACAGATGCTCCTTTCAGTGCCTGGATATTTAAGACACAATAAGTCTGCTGCACATGATATTAAAGCTACAGTAGAATTTCTCGCTTCATTGCAAACTGAAGATGGGAATTGGCCCTGTTGTATGGAGGAAATAGGATTGAGTGATCATAAGCTTCTGCATTGGTGTCATGGGGCACCGGGGACCATCTACGTCATGGCAAAGGCATACTTAATTTACAAAGACCAGAAGTTCCATGATGCTTGTGTTAAGGCTGGTGAAGTGGTCTGGCGTAAAGGGTTGCTACGCAAAGGTCCTGGTATTTGCCACGGAGTTGGTGGCAATGGTTATGTTTTCCTTCTCCTACATAGACTAACTGGTGATCAGAAGTATTTGCATAGAGCCAAAATGTTTGCAGATTTTATGAACACTGATGAGTTTATTAGGGATGCGAGACTGCCAGATAATCCAGAGAGTCTCTATGAAGGTTCAGCTGGCACTGTTTGTTTTTTGTCAGATCTCCTAGTGCCGGATAAGGCAGAGTTTCCGTTTCAAGATGTATTCACTACTTACAATTTTTAACCGTGTCTGTTTCTGTTCAGAGTGCTTGTCTTGATTAGTAATAGCTATTTATTAAAGTGTTTTGGCAAATAATGTTTCTTTTGTATGTCACTGTAACTTGCAGTGCTCTGCCAAATGAATACTGTTTCAAATTTAGCTTTACCCAGTAAATGTTACTTTGCATGGTCTTATGGTATTTTTTATGGAGCCATAACATAATTCTATTATTAAAGTTAACATAATTTTGACATTAATAGCAGTGCCCTCAGTCAATAGCAGTTCAAGTTGTTTTCCTTCATTTTATATGCACAATTTCTGTTAACTTGCTGACAGTAATCAGAGTAGATTTATGAAGGTCATTTTATTGTCAGTCACAAACTGACGACGTCAATCATCAGTCAATTTGTATTCAAATGCCTACTTATTTCTAACTGATTTCCAATGACTCGTCTCTTATGTACGGGTAGGTAAAGGGGCCCGCCAAAAAGTTATTAGGAGTAGATACCAGACTGCAGTAAGGGTCATTGTTCATTTTATCCATAATTATGATTTTTTGTAATTTATTACTAAATTACTCGATAGCACATATTTCATTGGTAATAGATATTTTTAACCATAAAAATATAAAAAGCGGGGTATTATTTCATTGTTACGATAAATATCTCGTGAATTCTGTGCATAAAATATTCAACGACAATGGTATCCTGATTGCGAGTGGTAAAGTTGATTATAATACTACGTTCAATATAACGAAGTCCTATCCAAAGGTTGGGATAGTAATAGACACAGGCTGTGAAGGATGGACGTCTCTATTGGAATCCAGCACCATCTCCTTCCAAGGGTATTCTTTCATAATAATCACAGAACATTTTTCGGCAACTACACACATCTTGTCTCGTTACCCGGTAGAAGTTGACTCCGATGTTATTATCGCCCACAAAATGTATGCAACATTCAATTTGTATGAAGTATACAACACTGGTTTTCATTTCAATGGTAAATACAATGTTAAGAATATTGGTCATTGGAATTCTTCTTTATTTATCAATGAGTCCGATAGAATGGATTTACAAGGCGTGTTCGTTAAAACAGCGGTTATTATACTAACGGCGCCTAAAGTGGTGAACCAAACTATAGAGCAGTATATGGAAAAGCCTATCAAATCGCAGATTGAAGTGGATACGGTGCACAGAATGAAATACTTTATTATGTTGAAGTTTATGCGAGATATGTATAATATTAGGTAAGTTGTGCTTCAAACTGCGCCTGATAGTCGATCGGTTTAACGGTTGATATTATACGGTCGTTTCTAAGCCACAAAGACCCAAAGGCCGTTATCGGGAAACTGCAACGAGTATGTTCATTCTTATTTATAACTCTACTTACGCCGTTCGAGGACTTAAGTTGAGATCGAACACGTAACCCTAAGTGCACCTAACCGTCATTTAATTAGATTTTTAACGCTATATTCGTACAATGTCATCGATAATCGCTGTCCGTGGGAACAGATATTACACTCATTTATTATTCGTAGTTACGACTTACACCGGGTCAGTACATGGGGATACAAGCGCAACGGCAGCTTCGACGGGATGGTGGGCGCTCTGTTCCGTGGGATGGCGGAGATCGGAGGAGCCCCCGTTTTCTACAGGATCGATAGAGGGGAGCATGTTCAATACATCTCGGAGGTTTGGATGTCTAGGTAAAAATGCTAAGTACCTACATCGTTAATATATTTGTGGATGTAAACCAACAGAAGAAATCAGCTTTGAACACTTCGTGTCTAACCAAGAATAGTTTACAGCCCGATCCAACGTCTCCTGGGCGTCGTAATAAGGAACGACTGTCATGAGGATCGCCAGAAGTGTCCTTGTGTGCTAATTTATCAAGGTACACAAAAAACTAGCGATTATTCATATGTAAAGCTCTGAAATGGTTTTCATATCATAATGGTTTTGGCTATTTCCTGTAGATAACGGTAATTACATTGTATGATCAGGAATGTAGACGAAGTAAAAGGATGACCGTAACACGTGGCGTTCTGTATTCTGCCTGTACCCAAGGGAAAAATGCGTGATACTGATTTTTGAACCTACAATGGTGCTTGAAGAATCTCATATTGTCTATTGTGCAGCAGATATATTGTTTATTACAGCTGATTGTATACCTTACTTACTTACTCTGCCAAAAAATACCTCAGCTTTGTTTTATCTATCTTCTATGTGCGTCTATATTAAAATAAATGTATGTATGTATGTTCCCTATGGACTCCAAAACGGTTGGAGTGATTTTAATTAAATTTTTAGGTAATCTTCAGATTAGCCCAGCGGGTGACCCTGTGAAGTTTGGTAGCGATCGGATCAACAAAAAATATATATTTTTGGCTTTTTGGCAAGCTATAGATAAATTGGTGCTATCCGTGCGAAATCGGAGCGGGTCGTTAGTGGAGTATAAAATAAATATTTTATTTTTCCCCTGATATCTAGACACAGTTTCATCTTCCGTCACCCCAAGTACCCCGGCGGTTTCTCCACGATCTACACGCGTCCCCTGAGCGTTATCGTGTGGTGCTGTGTCATTGCCATGCTCGTGGTGACAGCTGTCATACTATGGGCCATGCTGCTGGTACAAAACATTACAGGAGATAACGAAGACTCGTCGCTGAGTTTAGCTTGGCTGGTTATATGGGGCGCTATATGTCAACAAGGTAAATTTTGAATGGTTTGTACCATTTTATTAAAATTACAATACCATATCACATTTTCTCATACATATGTATATAGCTACACTCAGACCCGAAATAGCTATCTAGTAGGTCATATAAACATTTGTACCGTGCGAGGATGGAACCCGTGACGCATCACGCTTATAGCTCACGTAGGGTTAGGCAGAGGTGTAATATTGTACACCCAAATTTCACCGATGTCGTTATTAAGTCCCATGTAATAGGGGGCGAGCCTATTGTCATCAATTGGGCGCAATTCCAGACACCGTACAGCTACTGAGAATTTCCATACAGAAAAATTCGATAACATTTTGGTCGACTCGGGAATCGAACCCAGGACCTGACGCACAGAAATCGCTCTTGCTACGACTTGACTAATGAGGCAGCTCTCTCAGTTAGACCAAGGAGGACCAGCGACAGGTAGTTCATAAAGCCAATCACTCAGCCACTTAGCATACTGCACGGATCGTGTCATCTAATTCCTGTTTTCTGGCAGGAATCTCCATAAACCGCAAGTCAACATCCACCAAGCTGGTGATCTTCATAACATTTGTGTACGCCGTGACGTTATACCAGTATTACAATGCCACTATAGTCTCCTCTCTGCTGCTGGAACCGCCCAGGAACATCAGGACGCTGAAGGATCTACTGGAAAGCGATTTAAAGGTCGGAGCGCATGATATTGTGTATGATAGAGATTACTTTAAGGTGTGTAACTCTTATGTAATTATAGTAGGTAGTATGTACCTTCAGTAGAATAAAAAAGAGATTGTTAGCAGATGTTTACAAAACGGCTGGCAAGTAGCATTTATCTGATTTCTTCGAAACATACTGCCTCGTTGTTCTAGTGATTGCAAGCGCGACTGCTGACCGTGAGGTTCTGGGTTCGATGCCCGGGTCGGGTAAAGTGTTATCCAGTTTTTTCTGTAGGGAAATTCTCAGTAGCACCACGGAGTCAGGAACTGTGCCCGGTAGATGGCAATAGGCTCGCCCCCTATTACATGGGACTCAATTACCACATCAGCGAAAATTGGGTTTACAATAGTACACCTCTGCCTAACCTTTCGGGGAATACAGGTGTGATGCTATGTGTTATTCGAAACGCATTGTGACTAGGTATAATTTTTTCCGCTGACTTCGTCGTTCTGTGATGTAGGTAGTATAGTTTGTTGCCGCATCTGTAATAGACATATCAAGCTTTAGCGTAGAACATTTACTTCCACAAAATACTATTTCTAATTAATAAGAAACCCATTATCCTCAATTAAGATTTGAACGATTATTCCTATTCACATGACTTGCAGCGTACAACAGACCCGATAGCCATAGAACTTTATCATAAGAAAGTCGTAACCGCAACAGACGAAAATTTCTTTACCCCTGAGAAAGGTATAGCGATGGTGAAGAAAGGGGGCTTCGCTTTCCACATCGACACTACCGTGGGATTCCCCATAATAAAAGCTACGTTTACTGAGAGGGAGATATGTGAAACAAATCTCGTTCAGATGTACCCGCTGCAGAGAATGGGCGTCGTCGTGAGGAAGAACTCGCCTTATAAGGAACATATCGCTTACGCGTAAGTAAATTGATAGCGTCTTAACTTTAAAAGTAGTCAGTCTTAGATTTATCAATTTATACAGTATCTACAAGTGACTTGTCATTGGCTATCTGTTGACTATATTTGTGTTATTTTATGTTTTATTTAGCTGTAAGTCTTTCATGCTTCTAAATAAATAAAATAATTGCTGATCTTTTCATGCCGAGACTAAAGGAGAAGATTGAAGTAAAATTGGCAAATATTAACAAAATGGTGTGCGTTTACAAAGATGAACTCGTACTTACGCGCCGAAATCAACGGAATTTCTTTTGGCTTCGCAAACGTTATTTTTTTTAATGGTTAGAATCCTCATCTCTTGGACTATCTCTTTGCTTGTGGTAGACGGCTCCTCCGACTGCTAGAATCATACCGACTAAGCTCACCACGGTGGTTCACTTCAGCACCTGATGATGGGCTTCGGGAAATATGGTGACCACGCCCACTTTGCTATGCCCAGTAAAAAATTGTGGGCAAGACACGAAACAGTGCAGTTGAAAGTAACGGTTAGCTAGTTCAGCCGTAGATCAAAGAGCTGCGTATTTTTTGACTCTAGGGATGATCTGTTCCCCTCTTTACAGGACAGCTCTAAACATAACGTATGTTCTAGTATCCGCAGGATGTACGAGGTCGGTCTTCCCCCTCGGATCCAGTCCGAGATCGACGAACCGATGCCGGAGTGTGCGCACACGCCGGATTCCAGCGTGTTCTGTGTCGGCATCAGAGAGTTCTCCACGCCGCTACTGGCGCTCATGATAGGCATGATCTTGTCGGTGATGACACTTGTGTGCGAGATGATAGTCAGTAGGGTAGTTAAGAGTGTGAGTGTACTTGAGTTTAGACATTAAACACCACATACGTGCATTTATAAATCGCATAAGGAAAATACGTCTCCTACGCCGTCAGCAATAGACGACAAAAACTACGGTTTCAAAATCGCATGGCGTGGAGGGTTCATTCAATTCTAAGCGCGGTAAAAGATTAAATAAAATTATCTTATATGCCTTGTTTTCATTCAACATAAGCTAATGTTTCATTCTTAAAAGTAGATTAGTAGTATTAATAGATTGACGACACGATTGGTGCAGTGGCTAAGCGATTAGCTTTCTGCGCTGTGTTTCGTGGGTTCGATCCCCACATGGAACAAATATTTGTATCATCTACAGATAGTTGTTTCGGGTCAACTGTACCCAGATACAGGAGAAAAAATAGTGTGGGGCAACGTTTTTTAAAAAGAGAAAAAAAAAGAAAAATAATTACTGTAGCTCCTTTGGTTAAAGATTTCTCCGTAGTGTTCCATTAAAATATAAGGCACTTTGTAGTATGAGGCTAAACTAAAACTCCTGTAGAAATACCTTATTAGGCGGCTTCGGTGGCACGGTGTTCAGTAAACTCACCAGACCGCTTCGAGATTGAAAAAGAACAACACATTAAGTGCTAAATATGAAAAAAATGTACTATATACTAAGTCCTTAATTCTAGTACATATATTTTCAAATTGGTGTTTCGGACTTCCTGGGTTCGATTCCCGGGTCGGGCAGTGTTATTGGGTTTCTCTACATGGAAATAGTATATGGCAATAGGCTCGCCCCCTATTACATGGGACTGAATAACGGCATCGGTAAAAAAGTGGATGCATAAAAGTACACCTCTGCCTAACCCTCCGGGGAATACGGCCGTGATGTCACGTTATGATGTGGTTTAGTCTTTTAGTCTAGTTGGATGTTTCAGGAAATTATAACAAAATAAACACGTAACATCTTCCATCTGTTTATTTATTTGGGTACATAACTTCCTCGCGTTACATTGTTACACTCCTGAGTGGATTCGTGAAAAAATTACAAACGTCCAAAACTGTACGGATATCCACGTTCATAATAATTTATACTATTATCATGTATGTATATAATACATCAGTGTGGGTGACCAACCATAGAACATTTTGGCCCGCCACACTTCACAAATGAAGTTTACATAACGATCAGTACAATGCTGACTCGAAAAACAGGTTTGGAAAACATTGTCAGACGCCGTAACGTATAATTCTTTAAACGTAGCTCTCTAGCTATAATTAAAAAATATTGTGATGTATGTTTCTTATATATTCTGTGTCCTCACGTTTTAATACATTGTTTTCAAAACCCGCCTCTATATACGTCGCAATCAATGTACAATATTAAGCTATCAATCATTTAGTATATAAATGAGGATTTCTAACGCTGCACTGAATAACATGTCCGTTCATTCGATAGGATTGTCCGCAATGAAATCTCACAAACGCAGCAAAAGGCCCCGATATCCGCGGCAAGTACTCAACGCATTATAAACACTATAAATTGCACAATAAGAATCAAATTTATATGATAGAATAACAGTGAATGTATATACTCTCAATTATTTGTTAGTGATACACGCATTTCAAATCTCATTTTGGGTAGCAGACCAAAGGTAATATTGTTAATTCTAGCTAGATCTCGGAAACTATAGTAGTCTCACTTTTCGTCGCGTTTCATATTATATTTAATATGCAGACACTATAAATAAACATTATACACGGTAGCCATAAAATATGTAAACAATTTTTACAAACCAATAGTATTATATATATGAGTTATGATGTCGGTCTGGCTACACCAAGTTATTTCACTGATTTGTTCTGCGTTACAATTTAGCTAGGCAAAGTATAACAGGTGACGTTTGTTGTAAACGCGTAGACTTCATTCGAGGCTGCCTCGTGTAAATAGCTGCATTATGCAAAGGAGTTATTTAAAGTTGTAACGAGGCGGCCTCGGTTGAATTGAGAATTTAAATTCATTTTGATTGAGTTACTATCTATCGGGAACACGGAGTGATTAACAAATGGAGCGCTAACAGGGATGTATTCATGAATGAATAGTGGAATCAAGCACTCATTTTGCGAATTGCACGGGGGTAGTGTGTTTTAATTATGTTGATCTTTTGCACTAGCATTTGGTGGTGTTAACATATTATGTGTAACATGCAATGCATTCAATGCAACACTATTCCTTTATTTCAACGACTTACGGAACATTTTATCAATCAAAGTATCGTTAAGCCATTGAAACTACCGGTAATTTCGTTACATTTCATCATTAAACAATTACATAACATGATGTAGAAGTGTGGAGCTACTCCTATTTTTTACATTATTGAATTACTTGCACCACCGCTGCCCATGAAGATTCGCAGTATGAGCGTCACGCATTAGCTCTCCATTTGTAACTGCTCCGTGGTTTTATGGTATGTTTGTAGATGTGTGGCAGAAGTGTGTGTGTGTGGCGGAGGTACTGTCGCGGCGGAGCGTCTGCGTTTCGTTTCACCGCTCCTCTAGCATTACCGTCTCTTGCGGGTACAGCTTGAGTCCCTTCAGTGTACTGCTCGGAGATTCCAACGTTAACTGGTAGGGAAAATATTATGTTAAACTTTTGTATTAAAAATATTTATGTGGTCATGATTTTCGAACAGTAATCATACTTCAAAAATTAAATCATATTTCAAAATCATGTAACATTGTCAAAAACAAGAAAAAAAATTGTTTGCTCATCTGTTTACAGCCACGATAGTCAAATTTTACAGAGGAAGAAACTAATCAAGTCAATTTCAAACAAAATATATATTATAATATTTTTGAATATTATGCCCATAGTGGGCATGCTCAAGGCAGGCTCAAGTGATGTTGTGGACAAATGAAATTATATTAAAGTTCCACTTACGTCTCTCCTAGGCCAGCTAGAGATGACCTTAAAGTGTTCCTGAGGATAACCCTTCGACGCCAGGAAGTCTAGTAACGCCTGAAATAAATATTAAAGTTAGTTTCAAATAAATTTAATAGTGATTATCAATTTTATTTGCGGACTATAAACAGCTATCCATAGATTTTGAAAGCAATACGACAGTAGATACGGCTTGGTAATACAAAGTTATTTTTGCCGCCGCGTCACGTTCGTAATATGGGTACAATGTGTTATTGAAGCGCACGCAATCATCAGTACATTAAGTACCTTTTATACAAAGAGTTTTTAACATGCAAGACGACGTCATTAATTTAGATGATTTCCAATAACGTTTTGGTCTGACTAGGTTAGGTATAGTTCGAGTTAACGAATTGTAATCGTCACTAAATTCAATAGAAACGAACTACAGTTTCAACATCATGACAACGGTAAAGGATATTATACAACTAGTAAGAATCCACGTTGCATACATTTTTGGTCAAAAAGTGAAAGTGCTAGCTAAAAAAAAAAACTATATTCTGTTAGAACTTATCCGTCTAAGCATTTGTTATTAGAGCACCAAAGGCACAAAAACATGTAAAAAGTGATCTTAGAACCAGTTTTTTACTTTCACATTTGGACCAAAACGGATGATGTCCTTTTTAATGCTGGAAATATATTAGAGTTGTAGCAATACGTACGGCGAGCGTGTCATCGGCGTGGAAGCGTCGCTCGAGGCAGCTGCTGTGCGGCGGCGGTAGGCGCACGCGAATTCTCGTCACGCCGCCACCCGGCGCTGACGCTGCCGGCTCGGCTGGCACACGTTGTGCCGCTGTCTGCCGCTCCGCCTGCGTAAGGAGTGTTGTAGCCATCTCATGATACGAGCCAGTCGGTCGACGAAGAAAAACTTATATTGAACAATTTAACTTTTTCTCCGTACTTGATCAACTATATGATATAAGGCTGAGTCACTTGTTTCATGAGGTGGGTTTAAGGCTTACACTTAATATACTAGCGACTAGCGTAAAAGACAAACATAGTTTTGAGTGAGAAACCGATGTTTACGAAAAAGCCTACGTGGGAGAAAGAAAATTAATAATAAAATGGTCGAAAAATCTGTTTGAAACTTTTTTTTTCTCCATTAGTCTCCTGTCTAAACAGAGCTTCGTATTATTTTATGATTTTTTTCACAATCGTTCTGTGTTTTATCGGATAAATATTTATAATCATAATGGTATCGTGTTCTGTGTTAGACTGTGGTGTAACTTAAGCAATTACCCAAAAATACTGCTATTCTAAATACTACTGCTGATTTTGATGACGTCAATATCACTTAAACTTATACACGTGTAAATGTCACACACATACACACTACTTCGGTAATCAATACAAACGAATTCGCGCAATTCTGAGGAGACTATCTAATACGCTAGTCATCAGTATATCAATTTATGGTTTAGACTCAGTTCGAAACGAAGGGTCAATATTGTCTTGGCAACAGATTGGTTCAGTCCCCTCGTTGCTCTAAATCGCGTTACCTTTTCTTTCTTTTGCCCTCACACGAATTTGCACATTACCAAGTGGGGATAAAGTTCAATATATAATACAAAATCTACTGATACTCGGCGTCACTTCGAATTCGCCCTAAAGTGAATACAATAAAGATAATTGTAAAGAAGAAGAGAGGATAAAGCCTATTACCAATGGTGGATGGACAAGATTAGATACACATTTCCATCAATGGACATGAGCAATTAATGGACACAGTCGGCGATGTGCACTCACCTCTTTCTTAGCTTCCTCCATTTGCCTTTCTGACTCTGCTCTTTCCAATTCTTGATTCCTTTCTAATTCTTGTTGTTTCTTTACTTCTTCTTTAGCTCTGTAGCAAACAAACAGCTGTCGTAATTATTTATATTAACATAACAAATTGAGACAGTAATATAGTCTGTATTTTCTGAAGGGTTAAGCAGAGTTATACATCGGTATTTCACCGATGCAATTATTGAGTTTATTGTAATAAGGGGCAAGCCTATTGCCATCTACCGGGCAACGGCTACGGAGAATTTTAGGAAAACGCTGTATCACTTTGTCCAATCATGGAATCTTAGATAACTTGACCAATGAGGCTTCATTAGTCAGTAGTAGTTAACTACGGCGTTTATTGTCCAGACTGAGTAACTACCTGTCCGCTTCCAGACTCCGCTGGTACGCCTCGTCCTGCTCCCTCTTGACGCGTTGTCTTGCGTCCCGCTCTCGCTCGAGTTTGGCCTCATCTTCTCTCGCCGCACTGAACCGTTCTAACGCTTCTACTAGACCGCCCAACAGTTCCGATACGCCTACGTTACCTACAACAAATAAACACTCAAATTAAGGGGTGATTTTTCAATCGTGGGACAACGTATATCTGAATATAAATATGGAGGTTTCAAATATTTTCTATGCAATAGCAGTCAAGTCGCAAAATTCATTTCTCAGATAAAAGAGATCTGAGTATTGAAAAAACTTTATAAGATAAAATACAAAAAAAAAAACAACTAATTTGGAATCGAATTCAAGTTATCACTGTAATATCTCCGTTAACCTTAAACTGCAATAATTATTTCCTAGAGCAATGGGATAGCACGCATATTTTAGTTCATTAAATATCCGCAAGCCAATATCCTCAAAATTGATCATTTGTTGGTTGCACTCACCATTGATAACGGAATATATCTCTGTGTTGGACCGCACTCGCATGATGATAACTAGTGCGGGCAGCCTGTCCACCGGGATGCTGCGTATCGTCATGCTCGCTACGGGGCCCAGCGACGTCGCTACTGATGTTAATAACCTGCAATAGATAGATATATAGATATACGCTTTATTGTACCTACACGACACAGTTCAAAAACATACACAATTAGCATGTACAATGGGTGGCCTTATCGTAATCAGCGATCTCTTCTCGGCAACCGTAATAATACATACTTGTAATAATATACCGCTATGTTACATACTTATAATAATATACACACATATATAACATCACGCCTTTTTACTAAGGGGGTAGCTAGGTAACTACAGAACACTTTGCTATATCAATATACATGTATACATTAACATGAAATGAAATAGTTTATTTTGCTATTAGGATTTTTTCATTCACTTTAAGTTTACAAGTCTTTAAGGGTCAATTCACACTGAGCGAGCAGCGGCCGGCAGCGGCTTTTTGAGGCAAAATATTACAAATCATTTTGAATCTTATCTACGTGATTAAAAAGTCCATAGTTATTTGAAGACAAAGGAGGGGCAGCGCGGCGCCGCGAAGCTGCACGATCCTTCTAGCGCCGCACTGCCCCTTGCGGCGCCGCGCTCTTACGGCCGCTGCTCTTTCAGTAGGAATTGACCCTAATTAGAACACTTTTTTTAAAATTAGATAGCGTTCGTATTTCCTATGACTATCCATCGGTTACGAGTTTCAGTATCTGACTTGGTCATACTAAAATATTCAGTTTGAAAAGCTTCCAGATAATTTTTGATGGTATTAGTATAAAGTAGGAACATTGTTCCTAATAATATTATTATGATGTCCACACAAATATTTATATAATTTGATACTTTAAGACAATGATTATACAGTTAATAATTAAGTTGGGAAAAGGATTTGTTGCAAGTAGTATGATAAACATTTATGTTATACTAGCTTTTGCCCGCGGCTTTCGTTCGCGTTAATTTATAATTTGACAATCAATTTGGGTTGTACTCTGCTTGCGAAAGATACGTGGCGCCATCTATTATGATAAGAAAGTTATTGTTGTTTTCCTCGGGAACAGTACTTTTCTTTCGGGATAAAAGTTACCCTATGTCCATTTCTGTACACCTGACAACGTATATGCAAAATTTCAGGATGATCGGTTTAGTGGTTTAGGCGTGAAAAGGTAACAAACAAACAAACAAACTTACTTTCGCATTGATAATATTAAGTTAAGAGAGTTAAGATTTTTTTAATAAAGTGTATATGTACTCACATATTATTGTTGTCGGGATGTGACAGATCCCAGCCGTATATAATAAAGTTGGCGGCTAGTGTCTGCAGCACTGCCTCACACCCTAATAACTGTGCGCAGAATACATTTGACAGAACTGACTGCTCGTGATGCAAGTAAACGCCTAGAAGTTTTCTCTGGAACAGAAAATTGTCAAAGTTATATCCGAATTCTGAAAGGTGGATCAAACTTGTGAACTGCAGTGTGTTTTCTTTTAAAAATGTTAAGGCTAGGATTTCTTCTGTTTTGTGTTTTGCTGTACACCTATATTTCTCCGATGCAGTTATGGACCTGCTCTTATGACCACTAGACCTAGTCTGACCTAGGCTGATTCCTCCATTGAAAAGGGAGTATCCTCCAACCAGGCAAGGTGGTTAACCTGGCGGGCCGAAGTCCAACGATTGATGTTGGACATTCGTATATATGTTAGAATCGTTGTAAACTTTCATAGTGCGATTCAGGGTTTGTTGTTGTAGCTTCACTCCGATAGATGGCGCTTTACTTTTTGCCATGTTGCGAGTAGTAGTCGCTACAACTGTATGTAAGACATGACGATGCTCACCTCTTTGGCAGGTTTGAGACAGGACTCCTTGATGGCGTCCTGCAACGTTCCCTCAAAGAAGTTGGGCGTGTTGGGGCCGTACCGGGAGCGGAATCGTTGAGCGAACTCGATGCAACCCAACGCTTCGTCTTCCACGTGGTCTGACACTAGAAATAAAACAATCATTAACAAGCAGTGGAGGCTTCGACTTACTTGTCGGAGTTTGATCGCCTTATTACGTATGGAATATGACGGTTGCTATCGCTAATGTGCAGTGTGGTGGACTAAGGCCTAACCCTTCTCATTCTGAGAAGAAATAGTTGCCCAGCAGTGGGACAGTAATGGGTAGAATTTATATTTATTTATTTACTAGCTTTTGCCCGCGGCTTTCGCTCGCGTTAATTTAGAATTTGACAATCAATTCGGGTTTTACTCTGCTTTCGACAGACACGTGGCGTCATCTATTATCATAAGAACGTTATTGTTGTTTTCCTTGGGAACAGTACTTTTTTTCGGGATGAAAGGCACCTTATGTCCATTTCTGTACCCCTGACAACGTATTTGAAAAATTTCAGGATGATCGGTTCAGTGGTTTAGGCGTGAAAAGGTAACAAACAAACAAACTTACTTTCGCATTTATAATAGTTAGGATTATGATAGGTGGAAAATCACCTACCTGTACAGTGTACGAAAACAGACATAGATCAGAGTGAATATTTGAGTTCCAACAGAATAAAAATCCCAGCTGGATAATGTAAAGGTGACAGAAAACAGATGCTGCCTATACTCAAGTAGTTTAGAAAAAGACCTTTCTTGGAAAGATCCAAGCGGAGTTTTTTTATTTGGCCGCCTTTTTATCTTATACTCACACACTCAGACCCGAGACAACAATCTATAGACCATAAAAATTTTTGTTTCGTGCGGAAATCGAATCCATAACACGTAATGCAGGAAGCTAATCGCTTAGCAACTGCAACTACCGTCAAAGTTTAATAAAGATCCATAGATATGTCACTCACTGAGTGGCTGCAACCTCTCTGACTGCACTAGATCTACGAACATGTCCTCCTCGCCGGTGTACCCCTCGCCTGTGTCCTCTATCTCCTCAACAGAACTGTTTTCACTGTCCGAACTCTCCACTATTATCTGGTGAGAAGAAAATTGGATTAGGTAAAAAATTATTTTACGGATGGTCGAAAAGACTGAATTGTAATGTAATATAATTGTTTTGTATGGATTCCTTTTTTTTTTAAACGTTGACCCACACCAGTAATAATTCATGTATCGTGGGTACGTTTACAAACACAAATATTCACATAGACATACACCCAGACCCGAAATAATTATCTGTAGATCATACAAATATTTGCTCCGTTCGGGAATCGAACCCGCGGCACGCAGCGCAGCAGTCGATCGCTCGTTGTCAAGGTTAAGGAGAGGTTTAGTGTTCTACACATACATTTAGCTGCTATTTCGTCCCATATTCCGTATATATCAGACACAATTCAAAACTCCGACGTCAATATTTATAATTTGTTGCTTTTTCTATGTAATATAACTAACGACTTACCTACTCAACAAAAGGCAAACAAATAACGCTATAGAACCTATAGGGTTATAACGGAATGACTTTATCCGGATACCGTTCAACCGCCAGGTTAACCGTTAAGCCGAATTCCCATTGTGTCGTGTTGTGTCGTGACGCAGGTCGAACGAATCTGTTAATGCGTCATATCACAACGAGTTTTGATTGGCTAACACCCCGTCAGATGGCGTCACAACACGACACAACACAATAATGTTAAGCGAGATAACTAAATTGTATTTATTATAAACTGATTATTTTTGCAGCCCCAGTCGTCTGAGTAAAGACAAGGGAAAAACAATTATTAGTAAAGATTATTTCGTTATGGCGGCGTTAAAGCTAGGTTAGTAAACCCGACCAGTACCGTATTTACCCTCTTATATTCCTTTTGCTGCTTGCCTGGCGCTCTCTTCACGGTGAGCTCGTGTTGGGGCAAGTCGAGCCCCACCATCGCTAGTACTGTGTCGTCCAACCCCGTCACTGTAGGCCAACCTGTCCAGACCTAAACACAAACCATAATAATGATGAACAAATTGGATTATAGCTCCGTATGGTGTCCACCCTTTTCCATTCTCAAAGAAATTATAGTGACACCTAGTATTGTCTGTGGATCGTTAATCTAGGTTTAAAAAAGCAGAAAATGTCAAATAACTTAATCAGGTTCATCATTCTCCTGCCCTTATCCCATATTATTTGGGGTCGGCGCAATATGTCTTTTTCTTCCATTCATCTCTATCAGACGTCATCTCAGAGTTCACTTTATTGTATTCAAAATTTGCCAGGTTACCCATACAAAAATCCTTGTCAAACGGCTGATATATGCCTGACTTAACCTTTTGTTATATCATCGGTGAAATTGGGCTTTAGGTTATTAAGGCTAATTTTACATTTTTTATTTTTGGTTCTAGCAAATCTCAGAAAGTATGCAAGAATATTGGAAAAATAGTCGAAATAATTTTTCGATGTTACATGAATTTATTTAATTCAATCAAGATCGTATAAGTGTGCTTCGATGACTTTTTGAGGTACTCCATGTATTATTGTTTTGTATAATGCACAAATAAATGCCCCTGCTTATTACACGCGAGTAGATCAGGTGCTTTGTAAAATTGTGCTCTTAGTGAGTAGAACTCGAGTTCATTGCGGTCGGGTTGCATGGCGTGTTACAAGCGTGTCTACTGGATAACGCTAAGATATTTGCGTCACTAACCTGATGTCTGGCGGGTATGTCTGTGAGCGAGTATATATCGTTCTTCACTTCTTGCACCGTCTTGGTACCGGGGTACTTGAGTGTGTACTCTTTATCGTCCAGTTTGACATGCAGCACGTATGTTGTCGTCAGCCTTTCTGCAACCCTGATAGATAAAGCACGATATAGTTAAGCGCATAGAATTAAATATACCTATTCATTATATATTCTATAGCCTATAATTTA
This sequence comes from Shargacucullia verbasci, assembly GCA_947562105.1. Taxonomy (NCBI): domain Eukaryota; kingdom Metazoa; phylum Arthropoda; class Insecta; order Lepidoptera; family Noctuidae; genus Shargacucullia; species Shargacucullia verbasci. The sequence continues at coordinate 3,440,963 of OX387297.1, read as the reverse complement.
GCTCCTTATTTTATAATATAATAATAAAAAAAACTAACATAACATATGAATGCATAACTAACTAATTAATACACACAAGCTATAAATTTTAGCATAAATTGATTCGCCTTTGACTCTCAAACTAAGTGAAAACCAGTTTTGTTACTCGAGGTTTGCAAATCTTAAATGTTTTTTTCTTATATGTATAATTTGTGTGTAAGAAAGTCAATAAAGTCTCACACTTCATGTGTGGTGTGTGCGTCTATACATAGGTTGTTTGTTTGTTGTGATCTCTGAATGGTTATGTACGATGTTGACTCACTCATCATCCGCCATCATCTGCTCGGCCGCCTTCAGCCGCAGCACGGCGTTGTGCTGGAGTCCCAGCGTGGCGAGCGGCGCGCCCGCAGTGGCCCGCGACCCGCCCAGCCCTGATATCTGTTGCCGACATATTGGCACGCCGCATATAGACTCCAACTCCTTCTTTAAATCACCTGTAAGAACAATAACAGGTTACTGTGGTATCGTTGGGTGGTTTATAGATTACCAAAATATAAAATTTTCTAAAATTGCGGAATTAGCACATAAGAAGTACTTTTAAAGAAATTGATAAAACATACGGATTTTTGCATAATTATAGTAAAAGCAGCGCAAAAAGTCTGATAAGAGTAGAGAAACCTTAGAGTGTTAGTAATTCCCAGTAATTGGGTGGCGGAGGTCAGATGGCAATCGCTTCGTGTAAAATACTGATATTCGGCCGCAACCGTTTAGACTGGGAGCCGACCCCAATGTAGTTAGAAGTAGGCTAACGATTGAAATGATATCCGAAATTAAAGTATCTAAATTAATTAGTAAAAATATATACTCACTGACTGTTGCCGACCCAGATATTTTTACTTCATGTATCTTATTATTACAATGAACTTGTAGTTCTAACAAATCAATGGAATTATAGTTAGGCGATGAGGTTGATGCTTGATTACGGTCTTCTCGGTCTGTGGAACAAAAAACAACATTAATACATTTATAGAGATAATATGTTAATAAAAACTTGATTTGTTCTACCTAGGCTTAAATGCTTGAGAATATTAAGTCATGGGCAGTGTCGGATTAAACAAGCGCGGGGCCCGTAGCAAATTATATCGGGGGCCCTTGATCTGCTATGGCCTCTTAAGTATAAAGTGACTTTTTGTAGAACTTGTGTGTTTACCGTATGAAATTATGTGTTATGTTTTTTAATAAGTTTCACACAAAAAGTTACGCTCAGATGGAGGTGGGCGGGTTTGGATACGCGGGGCCCCCTTTTGCGCGGTGCCCGTAGCAATTGCTACTCTTGCTACATTGTTAATCCGGCACTGGTCATGGGTAAAACTTACTATGGTAAGGCTAGAGGTTCATTGGTCTATCTAGACTCTGAGAGTTTCGCATAATTATCCAATTATACTCATACCTGGTGGGTGAGTTTTTGGAGTTATCACAGATATATCATCATCTATCATCTCAACATCATGAGTGTCGTTGTCCTGTGATGCTGAGCTGTTCCCATCCTGTGGCATTACTCGGTTGATGGCTGCCTGTAATCATCAAAATGTATTGTATATATGTTAGTGGTATGCTGATGGCCTGTAAATAAAATGGCAAAGAACATTGCCAGTGATCTGTCCATCGGAGGCAGTTTGGATTGCATTCCTGAGGGTCCTGGCAGAAGTAAGTTCTTTCTTTATAGCAACATTGTGCCTTGCGCATTGGCCTCTTTTATGGATATGGAAAGATGTATACTGATGGATGAAGGGGTTTTGACATCAAAATTTGACACTATGAAATGTTGGCTTTAGGCATAGCCTTATTATTTAGTGCTAGAAACTCCCTTTGTCAGTTTCAACTGTTTAATATAATGTATGTGCATATTTTCTATGAACATGCTTTTATGAATCTTAATGGTCAATTATGTTGAGTTGAAATTCTACTTGAAGAAATGGTTTAAAAGATATTCATGCTTTGACGGGCTACTTTTGTCTATTGTTATAACAAATGTCAAATCGCCAAATGCCATAAGACCACCCCTTTTACATCTGTATTGGTTTCTTTTTAGTAAATTTTTTTCTTTTTCTGGTGTCAATAAAGTGTATTGTATTGTATATAGTAAAAAGGTAGAAATTCAAGTATACAACCTCAAAAGACTTAGTTCATGACAGGTTTAAACAGTACAATTAAGAAACTGCTAATATTATATAAATAGCAGTTCAAAAAGCACTAGTAGTAGTCTATTTTGAATAAATGAATTTTGAATTGAATTTGAATTGAATTGAATTGAGTGGATATAAATAACTGGTTTATAATACTACTTGATATTACCATAATAATTCCATACATGGAATGCAAGGAAATATATTCTATGAAAAAACAAATAGTTGAAATACTAATAAAACAAATAAATGGCAACAACATTACAGACTAGTAAAACTATATATACATATATACGTATGAGGGACATGTGATGATAATGTATTATACAAAATTTGGGTAATACCAATTTATTGATACTATAATACATTTTTGCATATACATAATTAGGAGATATTTAACTAAAATTGGCTTTTGGGAATAGTTGATTTTTTGTTTCATAAATTATATAACAGAGAAAAAAGGTTACTTGCTTATAATGATAATAATTAAAAATTAAAAAGATAAATAATGCCAAATATATAACAAACAGGAGAAAGTAATGTATATTATCATTATAGGTTCCTAAAGATATCATAGGCTTGCAAACATTTTTTATGCATACCATAGCATAGACAATCAATATAGCAGAAGAATAAAACAAAGAAACATTTATTTATAAATCTGTTCCTCTGCTGTAGAAATACAGTAGGATGGTAAGTAGGTCAATTCTTTAAATGACTAACAATAGCTAACTATAGAAATGAGGATGTTGAATGAAGGTCTTAATTACAGCATATATTACAAGCCGATAATTAAAATTGATTGCCTTCAATTATTATAGCTAATCGTATGTTAGCATTATGTAAATGAATATATACACAAATTTTATTTTGCTAATTATTTTTTTTACACTAGTTTGATCAGTATTTAGGGTTGGTTAACATAAAAAAACTAAGGCTTTTGCTTTTCTTAATTATATTAATCAGTAAACTAATTAGGCATGATATGGTGGGGGTGGGATGACAAGCATATTTTATAAGATGATGTATAAGATATACAGCGATAATTTGTAAAGCCTTAATTAGAATAGTATATATAGCATTTGGGAGTATGTAGAAATGTATAAGAAATAGTTAATGGTCTATTTATATTTTAAAATTGTTGCTAGCATCATAGAAACACCAAAAATATAAACAAACCCTTAGAAGGTCACAGTGACATTACAAAAATTACAATTCCTTTGTACAAAGCTATTTTTTCTAGGACAGTACAATGAGTTGAATAAAAACTGGCACATAATCTCATAATTCAAATGGTTTGAATTCAAAATAAGAATATATAAGAAAAAATATCAATGTTTACTTACAAGTAAGTCCCAATTTGCTTCTTCTAGGTGGTAAATAGCTTCTGCAACATCTTCTATGGCTGTTATACCCTAGAATTATTAATCTCATGAATAAAAATGAACTTTAATATGTTAGCCTAATCAGATATACTACGTAATTGTAGAACGCAGTAAACACTGACCGCAAGGTTTGCCTTGTAGCTTGGTAACTTCAAGGAAGTTTAACATGGACTGTGCACAAAGAAACAATAAAGACATAATTTGTAACATATAACACGTGTCCAAAGCATGATTCACCACTTCAAAACCTATGCTGTTATATTATAAGGACAAAGAAATTTTGAAAAAATATTAGAAACCTACGATAAGACCAAAGCACAAAGAGATAAACGAGAAATAAGAGTCACTGTTGTTATTCACTACATAACCTTTCCAATACACTGACGGGTTGTGTTAATGAGAATTCTGACTATGTTATTTCATAACGGCACTCTTACCTGAAAATTTGCTAGAATTTCCTCTCTGTTTTCTGCCATCCTGATATTATTGAGCTCAAAAAATACTATGACATTTGAGATTGCGACAAATCACTCAAACATTGACCATAGACAAATCGAAGAACAGATAATAAAATTGCCACCGTTAAAAAGTAAAATTGAACTTTGTCACAGATTAAAAAGAAATTGTTGAAAGGACGAACTTGTGATCGTAAAACATACCATAGAGTAATATATATGGCGGTTTTTTCAAATTCAATATTTTGTTTCATCTTAACTTCACAGGATTTTAGTAAGAAGACCTATGTATTTTAAACCTAAATAACTCGTCGAACAGTGCTCACAAGCGTGACTTTGAGGTCCTGGGTTCGACTTCTGGGCCGGGAAAAGTATTTTAGGTTTATGTGTATGGGAATTCTCAGTAGCAGCAATAATTTTAAAATCGTGCCCTGTATACTTCAACAAACTCCCTTTATAGTGAATACAGGCGTGATGCGATGTTTTCAAATTAATACAACTCAAGCTACCTAGTAAAATCTGTTTAATATACATTTTATATTGAGGATTGGGTAGTTACCCTTTGTGATCACCACACGTATAAGAGGGATCACTACTTGTGATTATTATTTATAGCAATAGTCCTCTGCGGCCGTTTAGTATTATAACTTGGCTAACTATTTAGCATTACTTATTATATTTTTTGATAAGGTTTCATAAGTGCAGCTATGAAATCATAACAAGAATTGATAAATCATTTAAATAGTATGACGCTGGCCTGTAACGTGCGTCTGTCTGGAGACCGCGCCAGTTGAAAAGCGCGTAAGTGGCTCGCGCACGCGCATACCTCCAACCGAGCTTACGCGCACCATCGAAACTTTTCGCGGGAAAATATTGTTTCAATAAATCGCGGTAAAAGAATAAGAAATAAAAAATATTTAGAATAAAATGTTAAATTCAATTCAAAATTTGTGATCGTAATTTTAAACGTTCATGAATAATTAATGTTGAACTTTTTTATGTAATTACCTAATATTATGCTCTGATTTATGATTATGATAGTTCTTATAATATTTTTTTTTAAGTAACAATATTTAATTGCTAATTGTGGAATTTAATACAAAAAGCATAGTGTTTCAGCAGACATGGCTAGATTGGCCATGTGCGCGCGCGCCTTGGCGCTGCTTGCCTTGGTGGTGTTCACACAATCACTCACCATGGATGAAGGTATGTCCCAATCAGATAATATCTTAAACCTAGTTTGATCTAGATAGCTTAAGACAGCCGGCGCTTTATTGTTTGCAAAAGACGACAGTTATATTAATTTTATTATCTAAAATATTAAATTCTAACACCAATCGATAATATAAGGGCTAAGGATTTTCCAATGGTTTAGTGGTAACCAGAGCGGCTTCAGCCAATTAAAATATGATACTTATTGAAAAAAAAAACAAACTCTTACAGGTTGAACCAGAAACAATGTTTATTATTTTGTAAGAAAATCAATAGAAGCTGTCACAGAGTTGGGAGTACTAAGAAATTCGAATTTCGAAAGTTAGAGCGGTTTTGATAATAATATGAGTTATGGCTTCATTTCGATTTCACTGGAGTTTTGCTCAATCACAAAGGGTAAAGTTCGTATGATACAAAGCGTACTAAATATAAACAACGCTACTTCGCACTTATCACTATGTGTAGGAGGTAATTGAAGGAATATGACTACTCTACTATACCGTACTCGTAGACTGTAGGTGGTGGCCTAGCAACTCGTTATGTGTCCACTTATATACCTATATTTGTGTTATTTATTATGTAACCTCTTACTGTAATCAAATTATGTTAAATTACAGTCCGTAATGTTGAGCGTAAAATAAGTACCTATTGTAAAACTTTGAAATTCGTTTTTTTTTAGAATTAACGCTTCGAACGTCGTATATTATATAATTATGTTTTATATTGATCGGCACTATATACGGGTACATAAATAATATAGTTCGCTAGGCAAATAATGTTGAGATTCTATCTGTTGAGAGTTTAGTTTGTTTTTAATCGGTAAAAGTAACAAGACGAAATTTTATCGACTTTTTAGAAAGATCAAGAGTCCGAAATACAGAACATATTCTATAGAAAAGAATTTATATTCTTTCTTTTACAAGATATTTCCAACAAAAACGCTTCAAAATTAAAACAGCATGTTCACCCTCGGTCTCAGAAATACATCAGTCACACTAAACATAACTCCCCATTAAGACAGCCGCGATACTATTTACGGGGTCATTAGCGGGCGGAGGGAAGTAGAATGAATGCAACTATAGAATGGCATAATTAGGTATCACAGCGGAAGTTTAGGAATTCTGGGATGTGTTAGTTCAGTGACTGTTTTGGCAAGGAGTTTGTTAATACTTAATTTTGTACAGTTGAGTTTTTCGAATCGACTGGTTTGAGGCAAGAAACAGAATGGTCGATGCAGAAGACAAATACCGTTTAGAATTCTGTCTTGATACTTTTCTTAGTGTTCTGGATTTTCATCCATTCGAAATATTTTTTACATACAACTGGGCCTTTACAGACTCTCCCTAAATGTCGTGAATTTTGACGTTGTTCAATAAGAGTTGAACTCCTTGGTATCATTCACGTGGTTGATATATATTTTTTCTTTTAAAAACATTGACCAATCTATTAGTAATTCTTGTATCGTGAGTGCGTTTACAAAGACATATAGACATATTCATATACAAAATCAACCAGACCCAGGATAACTACATATTTGTAGGTCATACAAATATTTGTTTCGTACGGCAATTGAACTCACGACACGTAGCGCAGCAGTCGAACGCTAAACCACTGCGACAACCGTGCCTTCAATTAAGCCCGATACTAAAATCAGCTAGCAAACCCTTCTATACAAATTTTCGTCTAACATTATTACTATATGTTAGGTCTACCAAAACTAGACCCTTACTTGGAGTCTGTCTCTCATAACTCGTTATTCTGAGACACAGCCACCAAATTAACGCTGGAGGTAAACAAACCATCGAGTAATCTATTTGTCACGCTTAGTTGGGGCAGAGTGACCTCTGTGTCTCTTGCAGAGAGGATTAAGTGTTATTAACAGAAGACTGGATCCTGACGTTGTACAGGTAATTGTTCGGTTGTCTTGGCAACAACCGAGAAATTTTATGTAACAATGGTGTACTTACTCGTACGGTTAGTTGTGGTTAGTTGTGTGTTTGTAGTTTATTTGATGATCAAGTATTCGTAAACTCAACTCAACGCATCAAGATTACATATTGATTTAAAAATACGTTATTTACTTACGAATGTTGAGCCTATACATACGTCTGTAAAAAATAACGAATTAGAATTACGTTCAGGTATTATAACTGCCTATATTGGGTATTGGTTTTCTAATGAAGTCCAAAAGTATTACAAATTTATAATTCTATAACGGCAGAATAAAGCAGAATCATCACATCGTTACTATAAATATCAGGTCAAGGGACATGTGGTAGGCCTTTTATGGAGTATAATACTCGTTTTACACAATGCACGACGAATCATGCATGTTACTTATAGGCTACAAAAATAATCTTGTCGATGTCGTAATGTTGTTCTGAGAACAAATTATTTCTGGAATTCTGTTTAAGGAAAAAGGAGAAATATATTATGTGGACGGTTACTAATCTATCTGACCAAAGTGTCCTGTGTTAGATAAGACTGAAATGTTTGATAGAATTTAGTAGGTACATTTATCATTCAAGTGACCAGGCAGCTAAGTTGCCTCGTCATATGTAAGGACGTTTCTTTCGTGGTTGCAAAATTGTTGTATAATGTATCAACATCTAAATATTCATTGAGAATTACTTTTTGAAAAGTTCACCAGACTTGTTACTTCTGCATTCTTTCTGGCTTGCTTTACTTCTAACTTCGAATTATAAATAATAATTAGTAAAGCCATACGAGTTACTAATAGAAATATATTGAACTACTTACATAATGAAAATACAATATGAGTTAAACAAGTGTTTCAAATATAAAATAAAAACGGCATAAACAGATCAAAGGGGATAAAACAGAAAAATAAAAATACAAAAAAGAATATAAAATATAGAAACATCAAGAATGTCCAGACATGTGAAACGAATCTAATGTAAAATAGAATTAGTAGACGCAATTGATAACTAGGGAAGCCACATGTGCAGAAGATATTTATCGCCCGCCACACGTCTCTATCGTCAACATAGTATTTGATCATATAAAGACCTAGTACCAACCCAGAACCTACAAACATTAATCAAAATAAAGTTATTCTTGTAAATATAAAAGCATTTACACACTTTGATGAAAGTATATCAAATCTTGAGTAAAGTACATTCAAAATTAGGTTCCAACGCGTGTGAAACCAAAATCCCCTGAAGCTCGTTTACATCGTAAATACGCACCGCTTGTATAATAATGAAGGTTGAGCGAGGAATTATGAATTTCCTTCGTCACGTTCACGAAAAAAATATTCTTTGATGGGTATGTACTTTTTTGTGCTACAGGTACTTAATAATTTCTTCATTTATTTGGGCAAAATGTCAATATACATTATTTTTATATCTCTAGGTGGAATGTTTTTTTTGTTCTACTATTCAGCTTATTGCTGACCATTTTGACAATAGTCACTTGATTTAAGATAAAGTATATTTTAGACTTTTTCTACAGTTCCTTGTGAATGTTGTTAGAGTATGTATACAACGGAAACTTTTTGCCTTGCTGTACTTGCTATCCTATTTTTATAATTTCCATCATCTGAGGACCTATAATTTAACCGTTTTGTGTTTTGACGGATTTAAGTAGTTGATACCAATCCGAATTGTTCTTATTTCGTTACCAATATGAACTTTAGTTAGATTAAAAATCAAAAGCCGTTTTAAATCGACTAGCAACACACATCTGGCGCCTACATTATCATAATTAATAAGGCACCGTCTTTTGTTTACAGATACAAAGCCATATGAATTAGAACTTACGAAATGTTGTGACGTATTATGTGAACCATAATTTGATTAGGTTCGCAGATGTGGTTTAATGGTTATAACAATAAATTACAGAGCTAGCAGGCTAAACTATGAAAATAAATAGCTTTTGCTTCAGTTGAACGAGTCGGCTGATAAAATAAATCATGGAATTCGAACTCTCGATATTTGTTTTTCACCGTAGCGGCGAAGGAGCTCTCAATAATTTATTTTTTCGTCAATTCAATGCGATATTAAAAATATTAAAAAAGGATAGATATATGTCACTTGAGCACTTTTAGCTAAGTTTGAATCAATAGGAACACTAGGAACACAACATCCTATATTATATTTTCTAAGCAAAATCGATTATCTAATTAAAATAATCAGTTGCAAGAAATCATACTAAAACATACTTAAGTCTTAAAATACTCGTTACTATATGTATGTGTAGCTTTATTTCCCTTAACTAGTTTTTTAGAGAAAAAGAATTTTGATAGAGAAGTGATACATATTTATCTTATAAGTATGAACATACAAAACGTCACAATTCTGCTGCAAATGTCCGAGATAGTGCATGCACCCATAATATTTTTAATATAAATGAAAATATTTCGTCCAAAAGTAAAATGGAAGTCTCCGCTAAAGCATAGACTTTCGCTGCGAATTTTGCATACGCTAAAAGTAATATTGTCACCAGCATGTTACAAAATGTAGACATTTTATACTTACGGGCAAGGTTTGTCCATTGTGTTTTATTAACATTGTAAGTACCCGCAATACGGGGGTGAATGTGTAAGGCCTAGAGTTTATAATGAGTTTCCAACGTCTCCCCCAAAATCACAATTTTGTGGGAGAATAAGGAACATCGTTTGGGCCGGGTTTCTTGGAATATCATCAGATGTCACATTCACAGTAACATCGCTTTGGCCCGATAAAACACGTATATATTAGATGAGAGCCGAGTTTTCCTGATAGTGTAGAAACTGAAGAACAGTAACTTTGTTTTTGTACCCTCTTGTACAATTTGTACAGTATTTCAAGGAAAGTTGACTCAACATGCTCAACGGATGACTAAATATGATTTATAGGCGATGATTTAATGATTCTGTCACTAGTCTACTCATCAATTATTACTGGTATTGATATCCCTAAGGTTGTCATAAGTGTTAAAGCGTCAGCATACTTCGAATCGTCATTTCCTAATGCTTGGTAAATGGCGTTTTCGTAACTTAAGTCATATTCATGACAAAACGTTAACGTTCGTATCGTTCTAAGGCGTATACGTTAAATCGAATTTGTCAAAAGAAATTTACAATAGGGCCTCTAGTATCTTAAGGTTATTTATATGCACTCTATATTAGCCCGTAAATAATACTGTGGCTCTAGTGTAAGTTTCTTTTGACTAACTCTATGTAACCGATCGAACGCGTGCGGCGCTCCGATTGGTGGAGAGCACGAAACGGACCAATCGGAGCGTCGCAAGCGTTCAATGGGTCTGCTTCTTTGTCTTTCGAGTCGCTTATACTGTTGTGGAAGAATTAGCCAGTCAGCAATGGTGGTTTCGAGGTTGATTGCTCAGGGTCTGCCAAATAATCTCAGGTGTCGTCACTCTTGGAGACTCTTTCCTTGTACTCCATTGCGTTGAATATGGTCCTCCTTATTATATTCATAAGTATACAATTTATTTACGGTTCTTGAACATTAATGTCTTCAAGCCAAATAAGTATTGAGGTTCGCTAATAAAATGCAACAGGTTGCAACAATGACCTCACCGGGCGGCGCACAGTGTGACGGCCAGAAGAAAAATTTTGACATTGACCAAAATACATACTTTTAGCTTTAATAATCTTTAATTATATCTATAAATAATTCAGGCTTTGGGGTATATTCTACTGTTATTTATTTTTTTCTATCTATATTCTAACATGTTTTTTTAAGGCTTGAAAGTGATATCCTAACGCGTACGTATTTTACACTTAAAAATTTGCACAAGCTTTGGATGCTTACTGTAATAAACGCTAATAATTTATTAATACTGTGTTTATTTTATACAAATGTGCATTTGTTAAATCCTCAAAAAATAAAAGTTTCATAGCTATAACTCATCACAGTTTTCTTTAGAACTGTTTTAATACACAATAGTCCGATTAAAGGCAAATTAACAATTTGATCATTCATAAAGTAAAAAGTTTAACTTGGATCAATATGAGACATAGTACAATAAATAAAGTAATTATTCGTCTTTTAAACAAGGTATGTCACATTGTCGGATATTGTCGGATGTGACAGTTATGATTTTTTTCCTGAAGCAAGTCGTTCACGCGTCTAACGAATAAAGATGACTTTCAGTCACAGAACTCGAGATATATATATTATATGTACATAATACATATATATTTGTAGTTTATCGAAACATATTCGATTCGTTTTCATGATAACGTAGTGAATTATAGGACAAATAATAAATAATCAATATAGGTAACCACAGATAATTATGTTGAATATAGGTCAAATAAACAGAATAGTCGATAATAATTAATTTTTTTGGGAGAATCTGAGACCTTCTTCAACTTGATATTGTAGACCAATAATGTTTGCAATGAAATCACTGAAATTAAAAATCAAACGGAATCTTTGTCACTTTCCAATATCGATGGCAAAAATGTGACACACGAGCTCTTTTTTAATATGATCGACGGGAAAGTCTGTAACGCTTTATCAGATAATATATCCACTTCTACCTGTTACATATGTGGAGCAACCCCAAAACACATGAATGATCTGACTCGAGTTATCAATAGAGCCGTACAGCCAGAATTTTATGCATTTGGGTTGTCTTTACTACATTGTTGGATTAAATATTTCGAGTGTTTATTACATATCGTCAATCGTCAAACAAGGAGCAGGAAACACCAATGATGGTAATACCGTAAGACGATTTTTTAAAAATTGGTCATTATCTGCTACAATCACAGGGGTAGATGAAAATTTGATTCAAAGATTTTATATCATTTTACAGGCTTTATCTTCGGGTATCGAAATAAATGTTGACAAATTAGGTGAATTTAATAGAAGAATAGCAGAATTGTACGTTAAAAAATTATGCATGGTATTACATGCCTGTAACTGTGCACAAATTATTAATTCATGCAACAGAAATTATAAACATCATGCAATAATACTAATCGGAAAACTTTCCGAAGAAGCTCAAGAAGCCAGGAATAAAGAATTTAGGAATGTCAGAGAATGCCACACTAGAAAATGCTCTAGAATCAAAAACAATGAAGATATTATTCATAATTTATTAAGAATTGAGCATCAACGGAAAAAAGAAGAGCTGCTTCCAGAAGCAGTGGATATATTAATTTTGGCTGATGCTGATTCAGAAGATGTAGAAAGCAGTGAATGTTCATAATTTACTGATGTACATATCGTAAATAGTACTGTTTATTATGTATAAAGAAAACTAAATAAATTTATTTTATGAATAATATTAGTACTAAAATGGTTGATCATATTTATAAATTACATGTTTAAAATAATAATTTAACATAAGATTTACTAATTAAATGAAATAATGTAGGATTTAACGTATTTTCTTGAATTTAAAATTAAGAAATGAATCTGTTTACTTAATAAATATCAAAATTAACAACAAACTTTTTTTTTCTATAATACTTGTCACGATAATATAATAAAATATGACACAATTATATAGCTTAACTCTTTAACGAGCTCCGAAAAAAAAACCGTATCAATATCTCTACTACTTTCGGAGATATCAGACAATGTCCAGAAAAACACCATTTTCGTCACACTGTGCGGCGCGGCGCGGTCGGTTACGAGCATGCGCCTACGCATCTTGTCGAGAATTGGGTTCTACAAGTTTAATTATAGGTATTATACCATAGCATAGCAGTCATTTGTATCTATTGGATGAAAACAAAGAAAAATTATTAAAAAAAAACTTTTCACCGTTCACTTCATCTTTGTGATCCGTTACAAAGATTGAGTGAAGGGAGAATCCCATTTCTGTGATCGGGTTCCCAGTGAGTTTGGTTGGAGCATAATTTGAGTCAGTTTTATGTCAATGGCTTACTATTTTTACTTAGGTACTTAATAATTATTGTAATTAATTTACGTCATTCGTTATTAGGTACCCATAGATACTTGTTTATCTAAGTCCGCTCAGTAATTTTACATGCAATCTTCGATTATTTATTTATTTAAATGTCCATGTGATTAACACGTTGAATATACTGTGTGAGATTCGAAATAATCTTCTCAGTTAATTCGCATAATATCGATATGGTAAAAATCTGCTGATGCTCCATGGGAATTAAATTCATTATAATTACCAATCCGGCCTTCGTATAATGGTTCTACGTGGGATTCTTTATGCATTGGATGTAACTGTCGCCAGTCACGATAAAAATCGGATGCGATCAATTGATTATAATTATCTTCAGTAAGTACACGAATACGTTTAAGCTCATCAGAGCTCAGAATCATTACTGTTCAGCCTCACCGTGTATGGCGGCCTTTATTTAATTCACATGATGTTAATTTTTTTTTGTGATACGGAAATTTAAATGTCGAATTGAGGTTAAATAGTGCTGTAATATGCTATTGAGAATGACATCATAATTGAGTTAGCTATTTTAGCTCATTTACAAGCTGTACGTATCATGAACAATGAACTCTTATGAAATTTGAATATGGAATTTAAGTAGGCAGCAAATTATGATTGAATGTTTGTTTATGATTGATGTTTGAATTTAGAGAATATAATCCAATTTTAATAATGCGAATTTGCTGTATGGTAACTTTATGGTGTAATTAAATATTTAGCAATCAAGAAGGTTTTTTTTAAAATATGTTGGTGTGTACCTAAGCCTTTCAAAAGTAGAACAGCTGCGATGATGTTTAAAAAATTATAAATGTCGATTTCCTCGCTTCCATCTTTGTAGTTGAATTGTATTATATTTATTCGGGTAATTTTTTTTATAAAAGAAAAATTTGCCTTGAATATTTTACTCGTTCTTTTCATTTTTATACTTTGGAAAAAATTCCATAATCTTTGAATTAAAGACTTATTTCACGTTGAAATTTCCGATAAAATTTGTTATTATAATTTCCTTAAAACTTGAAGATTTTGAGTGCCTTCGAAGATTCGTTTAAAGAAAATAACGATGATAAGAAATTTAATCTTTGATTAAACCGTCGTTTCCGCTTTTTGGTTTAAGTGGTGATCATCTTATCTTATGTAAATAAACTGTTAATAGATATTTGGTTAAGATTTTCCTTTAGATTGTTAAAAGTACAATAAGAGATTATATCTATATCTAAATATATAGGTGTAACATTTTCGACGATCGGTAAATGTTCTCATGATACAGGCGAAAAGCTCAGTGAGATTATAAAAAAAAATAACTTGCGTGTTACTGAGATAGGCTCAATGATAAATTAATGCACGAACTCAGAATTCCTAGCTAGGTAGCGAAGTGCCTACGCTACGTCACAGTAAGAGGCTTTTTCTTGACATTGAATTAGAACAGACAAACTTCTCTCAGGATTTATCGTCAGAATTTCTGTTCTGTTAACAAGTTATATCTTAACTAACGGTCTGATAAAATGCCAAAATGCTTTGTCACCACAAGAACCGGTATAAACAGCTGATTATGAATTCACCAGGCCTCGTTACTGCATTAGGCGAGGCGGACCCTAGCGCAGCCCACGCGTCTCTTTGATAGCCTAATTTGTAGCCTTCACTGCCCATGCGACGATAAACGAGCCCATACTTTTGTTGTTACGGAGATATCTGGGAAAAAATACGGAAATGTATGACGCCACGCCTGATTTTTTATATAGGCTGAGTGTTTGTGAAATTTGGACACTTATTCATTGTTCTATGGTGGGAGCTTATTCAAAAATAGGATGTTCGAGAAGCAAAATATCTATTGGTATCAATAATACTGCACCCCATCCAAAATCCGGCAGCCGGGCTTGTGAGCACTGTCCCTCGTATCGTTTACTTAAGGATGACAAGACATTTTTAATTGCTAAATATTGACACACATGATTTGAGGGGCTCATAGCTACATAGCTTTGACGACACGGATGGCGCAATGGCTAAGCGATTAGTTTTCTGCGCAACGTGTCGCGGGTTCGATCCCCGCACGGAACAAATATTTGTATGATCTACAGATAGTTGTTTCGGGTCTGGTTGTGTGTGCATGTGACATGTATGTTTGTAAACTGTACCCACGATACAGGAGAAATCCTAGTGTGGGGAAATGTTTTAAAACAAAAGCAAGCAGAGCTTGCTGCGGTCAGTCGTTGGATAAGTGACCGTTTTTCACTGATAGAAACCCCACCGTGCGCGGAAGCACGTTACGCACTTGGTCCTGGATGACATATGATTATATGACAGTCGGTACGGTTGTCAGCAGCGCAAAATCATCTGACAACCAGTCTAATTTTCCAGTATCAGTAGCTCTCAATAATTTGGTGGCGGAAGTTTCAGCTGCAACCGGTTAGACTGGCAGTGGACCCCAATGTAATTGGAAAAAGGCTAGGCAGGTGACTGACACACATGATTTATTACCATAAGTCATCCTTGTACCAATGTCTTACGACTCCGTTTTAGGAAATTTACAAACATATATTCACACATCCAAACTCGGGACGAGTATTTGTAGATTATACAAATATTTCTTCCATGCGGGGATCGAACCCACGACACGTAGCGCAGCAGTCGAACTCTCAACCATTGCGTCAACCGACCCGTCTACTTAATGAAGGAAGTGTCAGTAATCCTGTTATTTACAGCAA
Organism: Shargacucullia verbasci; assembly: GCA_947562105.1. Lineage (NCBI taxonomy): Eukaryota > Metazoa > Arthropoda > Insecta > Lepidoptera > Noctuidae > Shargacucullia > Shargacucullia verbasci. The sequence goes on along the minus strand of OX387297.1, from coordinate 3,425,142 downwards.
TACCTCTGTTCACCCCATGGAAGGTTTATGTGGATTATAGGCGTGCTAATACAAATGTACCAGGGAAGTAGATCACCAAGGAGTTAATTCGAAGCAAGTCGGTACTGTTAACTATTCGAAATCTGCTGCTGTGATAACAGTAACAACCTGTCTGTATACTAAGGCGTTATCGGATAACTTGATAAACACAACGTTGATTGCCGACATTTGACGATCAATTAAGTTTCTTCAGGTACATTCTATACAACACTGATTGGTTGTATGTATGTATGTATAATCTATAATATATACCAGTCTTCTAAATTCCCATGAGGATGGTGAATGGAGTTAATAATATAATAATAAATTCAGCCTTTTACTGTCTCACTGCTGCGCAAGAGCCTCTTCTCAGTCCAATAGTCATATGTTATAGGGCGTGAGCTAATTGCCATCAACCGGGTACAGTTTCAAACTTTGTACTGCTACTGACAATTTTTGTAAAACAAAACGCAATAATACTTTGCCCGACCCGGGAATCAAACCCAGGACCTCACGCTCAGCAGTCGCGCTACAATCACTAGAACAATGAGGCAGTATAGACACATTATATACTCATATATCAATTTTTGCTTAATGCCTTAAATACACGGCACATCTCTATTATATCAACGATATTAGCCACATCATTTACACTTCAGCCAGTAAAAAAGCATAACGATGTCGATCGCATCGGGGTCAGGATCGCGCGGCGCGCTCTCCAGGAAGGCCCTACAAGGCGATGCGAGCTAACTTTTTACGTCGTACCGTTACGCCATCGGCTCCTCTGTGACATCACTATGTCCCCACAATTACTAACTGGGAAAGGCTTTGAAGTCAGCAGATGGCATTCGATAACGTAACGGTCGATCCAAAGAATCCCACTATATTGCTGGCCAAGAAATGCTGCCATGTGTTAAAGGGCGAGCGTATAGATGTTTACTTGTCATATGAGTTTCATGTAGGTACCTTGTATACATATATTCATTTTCCGAAACCTTACGAAACGCTTGGAATTTCCCGTTCCCGTGGGAACATAGGAATAAAAATTATATAAAAACACTCTTGTATAGAAATGCAACGATGTATAAAAATTTTAAGCCAATCCATCGACTACTTTTCGAGTTTTGCGAACACAAACATACGAAAGCTGATTTTTTATATATAAACAATTGTAAAAATCTCCAATTACAAAAATGGAATCTTGACAACCCCTGTGGAGTACAAAATATGCAAGCTACTTGCGATATTTTCTGACTAAATAAATCTGGTGTTCTGTATATTTTAAGCTTCCTCCTTTAAGAATTAGAGTTACATCCTCAGAATTTCGATAACCTGATTTCCGACGTAAAATAGTGATTTGGATAAAATATTAAGAGCACAGCTGAACGAATCATGTATTTGTTCGAGCTACTTCATTCACTATTAATGAATTACCTACAGTATAGCGTATGTAAGAAGGCTTCATGAAATTTTTATCAGCATTGCCGTAGATGTTGACTTTATTTTATTAAGTTTCTTTCTCCGTTATTCTTGTTCCTTAAAAGTGTTTACAATAGAATAGAATAAAATGTTATTGATTTCAGTATTACAGCGAGTAGTAGCATACAAAAACTGTAATACTTAGCAAAGGGTTCAAGCGTCAGCATTATGCTTAGCCCGTAGAGGGTTGCCAAGCGCTGCTTTTAGCGCGAACACAATAAAGCTGTATAAAAAAAATTTAGTACGATAAAAATATTTTTTACGATTTTTATTATCATACCACGAATAAAAAACGTGGAAAGAAATTTTAGTTAAGTCTTCGTTCTCTTGCCTCTGTATCGCAGTCTTCATGGCCTTAAAATCTATGGTATTCTAGATTGCGGGACAGCGGTGATTTGTTGCAGATTCTTCGTAATAATTGTAGATTAATTGATAATTTCATACAGTATTATGAATGTACATACTACACTAATAACTAAATATATGTAGAAGAGTAATGAGAGGATTCATGGAGTTTCTTGTCCTTTCTTCGCTATTAGAAAACAGCACTTTGGCACGTGGCAACTAGAGTCTAAATTCATAAGTGTTTTTAACTGGTCTACATGAATAAAAATATCTTTTATTATTATTTACACATGTTTTTTTAAATTAGGTACATTGATTGTCAATACGTACATACATATATTGTTTGCGGTTATGTTTATGACATATATTAAATAAATGTTCTACTTACGTAATATAACTTTTTTGTATAACATAATACTAAATGATATTGTGTTATCATTTGTTCAAAATTGAAGGGAGCTTTTCTTTTTCTATAATTATGTCGAAATGTATGCAAAGTTTGATGGAACGTTTTACGTAAAATGTTACTCAGATTAAGTAATATGGCAATCACATCTGCGGTATTGTGTCTTTAAGAAATAAAAAAGTATTATATAATAATTCTAAGGGACGGTTCCACCAATTACTGTTAAACTGACTGATTGGCTATCCACAACATAACATAGCATCACGCCTGTATTCCCCGAAGGGTTAGGCAGTAGTATTTAGTATTTACACCCACATTTCGCCGATGCCGATATTGAGTCCCATGTAATACGGAACGAACCTATTGCCATCTACCGGGCACAGTTCCAGACTCCTAGCTGCTACTGAGAATTTCCGTTTAGAAAAACCCAATAACACTTTGCTCGACCCGGAAATCGAACCCAGTACTTTATGCTCAGCAGTCGCCCTTGGGTCCACTAGGCTAATGAAGTTATCCACAACTTATCTGAAATTTAATATTTCTTTTTCAGAAATGTCAAATTGACATTTATACATAAGTGAATCTAGCTCATAAACTCTGATACATGTAAAACTACCAGTTTAATTTTTTATGTAACTGATTCTCTATAAGTGGGGAAACAAGTCATGATAAAAAAATAAAAGTAAACTTAAGTAATTAAAATTACACGAAACAATATTTAATAGAAAACGTATTCCTTAAATCCTAACTCGATAAACAAGTAAATAAGTAAGAAATAAGTAAAAACAGTGATCCGTGCGCGTGAGTCAACAGTTGTGTCATATAGTCCAAAATAACTTTCTTCGGAGCGACCGACAATCGCCGTTTTTAAACGGTTTGCTCTTGTTGTTTTTAAAATACATATGTTTTAATGAGCTTAAGAATGGAGAGTATCCATAATTTTGCTTGCATTTTCTATCAGTTGTAATCTGTCTTTATATAAAAGGTGTTTAGTAGTTATAGTTAGATTGTAAACAAGAATTTATGGTATATTTTCAGATTCTAGAATATAACTTTCATAATAAATATTATGAAGCATTTACCAAGTTATTTTTACAACCAAAGTTAAAAAGACGAAAGAAGGTTAAAGGTTATAATGATAGGCTCATCGTCCCATGATCGCAAAGTGTAGTTGCTGAGTGTGAGATCCGTGGTTCAATACCCAGGTAGAGAAAATGTTATGTATTGAATTTTAGCAGCCCGGAGTTGAGCATTGTGTTCTTTATGTAGCAATAGGCTAGGCTATACATGTGACTTAATAACCGCATCAGCGAAATGAGTGAATAATTGCCTCTACTTTACCCTCAGTGTAATTCACGCGTGATGTTATGTTATATTATTCGTTAATGGCAGCAGTTGATGTATCGGTACCAGTAACTCATTTCCAATGTGACAGGCAGGTGGTACCTGAACAGAAATAGGCACTATTTCTCTTTTCAGTGTTCTACAGTCAACATCAAATACTCAGTAAAGTTTAAATTTTCATCACATACTTTTGATATTGACTTTACGAGAAATACTTACACCTAGAGGACTGCTATTTCCAACACAATTAAGTATAGCATTGCTCATATCATTTGACATTCATATGCTTATTATTGATGGCTCTGTCTCATTACCTTTTCAAATAATGATTATTGTTTATATTAAAACTAAAATTGTCTCTCTTTCTAAACGCATAGAAATTAAGATCGATTGACCCGATTTTGATAGATCTTCCACTTAAGTGTTTTAGCTCTAATTTATACGAGTAGCGACTTTGTCCGTGTGACTTATATATTCAGAGGTGCTGGTAGGCTGAAAATTTGGGATTTTAATTATGTTTTTTTATTTTTTATTAGAGAAAATAAGAAATATGTATATATTAAAAGAACATTTGGTTGAAAAAAATACTGATCTCGACAACAGCGTCACCTACCAACTATAGCTAAGAGCTAAGCACCATAAAGGTGACCCCATAAGTACAAAAAAAATCGTCAAAATCGATCTAGCCGTTTAGGAGCCGTTTACGAACACACGCACATCAGAATTTTCTATATAAAGATATATATCATCAATGGTTAATTTCTTTTCAATTACTTCCACCAGAATTTACTGAATTTACTTCACGTAAAAGAAGTCGCGGGCGCATCTAGTTGTTTATAAATGCTGAATTAAGAGAACTTAGTTTACGTATACAGCATTCGATTTAGCAACAATATCTGCCTATCTCCCGGTTCAATGGGTTGATGAGCTCTTATCTTCCACAACTACAGATCCAATACAACGTAGATATACAATAGGTATGTTACTTATCTCGTGAACTTGTGATCTTTGTCACAATTCCACCGAATTTCTACTTGGATAATTTGGTGGGGTTCTTTTGTTAAAAAAATCTATTATGTCGCCAATCTCGCGAGATCAGTTTAAGTGGAATTTCGTATCTTGTTTTAACAGTGTTTTGCTCTGTTTCTTGAGAATTTATATGAAGATATTTATAATATTAAAACGAACGTATTATATTACATGAATTAATGAGCGATTCTCATGTGATAGCCGACACGACAAAAGAAGACATGAATTAATTGCCAAGTAGCATGGATTAATTTTTCAATAACTCAATGTCAGCGGATCATGGTATAAAACCATATTGCTCATTAAAAATCAAATCTGCAGACTCAAGACTTCATGAACGTTTTCTTCACAAATTTTCAAATAAGAGAAACAGTTTTTTGCATCTAAAATACTTTTATATAAAAGTAAAGTATTGTTCACCTCTTCCAGAGGCAGCAAGCAGCGTAATAGCAGCAGCTGAGACAGCCCGCGACGGTGGCGAGTTGGCCATCCTCATCCGAAGCCCTCACGGCAAAAGCAACAGACGAGAGGAGCTGTTTCATGCGAAGGGAGCCGAAGATGTTGCCATCTCACTCTACTATAATATGAAGAGTAATAAGGGTAAGTCCGTGGTAATCATTGGGTAGTCAGTCCCGGTACCAATAATGTTGACTGGCTAATTTTTTCACTACGGCATGAGCGATTCCCATGTGAAGAAGGTTCTTCTCAAAAAGGATACACAACATTTCGTAGTAAACTAGTAGCTAGGTATCGGAGGCTATTTCCAACAAATAATTTCAAAAGAAATGTATAGTCAATTCTATTTAACGAGAAAGAAAAAGTGTACAATTTACGTTGTACTAACGGCATATAAATGGTTGGGTAGGAATATAAATGGACTGGCAGCCACATAATGTGCGGAATAGCCACATTTTGTACTAAAACCTCCCACAACATACGTGCCGTAACGAATGAAACCACTTACTTATATTAATACGGTTCATTGGGCAAACAAAGTAACTACAAAGAAATTAATAGAATGAGCATAGTGAATTGGATATCTATGATAGCCACATTTTTTTTAAATACATGATTTTATTCGGGATGCATTTGATTGGATATTGTGACAACACTCAGATCCATAAAAAATATTTGTAGCGTACGGATATTGAACCCGCGAGTAGCACAGAAATTTTGTTGGTGTTTGTAGTCTAGATAGTAATAGTATTGTCTATGAGGGGAACCCAACCGCTAAGCTACTGCGCCAATCAAGGCATCTAAAAGAACACCTATATTAATTTCTCTAGTTTCATTGGAGAGTCTACATGGTGGCCATCTGAAGTCCGTATCCTGGGGCCTAGGCGAGCAACCTCGAGGGACCATCGCTTTGGTGATAACTTCTACCAGGGTGAAGCTCGTTGTTGGCTGCAAACCGCTGCACTGGCACTCCATGTCTGGTAGACATAATCTGTTGACCACGTTGTCCAGCCAGAAAATGAAACTGGTAAGGAAATAAATATCTGGTACGAAATTATATTTAAATTAAAATTTGACTTCTCCATTGCTGTAGTGGTCTACGGCGCGACTGCTCAGCGTGAGGTCCTGGGTTCTATTCCTGGGTTGGGCAAACTTATTGGGGTTTTCAGTATGGAAATTCTCAGTAGCAGCTCGGAGTCTGAAACTGAGGCCGGTATATGCCGATAGGCTCGCTTTAAACGGTATCTTAAACAATTTGTTCGACCTGAGAACACAGTTACATATTAATCTGTTTCTAGATTTTACGGCAAGGGACTCGAATTTATGACTTTTCGGACTTTTGTGTAGCGCTATCGACGAATATAATTTGTAAAGTCCCAGTATTTCAATCATAATTTTCAAAATGTTGGATTCGTTAATTCGACTCGAGTAAATAAACCCTTGGTATTAAATACTTAAGTTGTCTGGGTTTTATTTTCAAGTAGTCTTAAGCACGGCCCAATCTCAAGATTGTGAAGTGTACTTATAAACTACGACTTAATTTTCGAACTTATTTCGTTGACTTAAGTGAAATGGAAAATCTTTTTCAGGGTTGACTTTTAAAAACAAGTCCAATTGAAACATGATATATTTACACCAAGTCAAATTATGAAAATATTTCGTGTAATACCTACATCTGTGTAAGCTAGACAGTGTATCAATGTATGTGTTACAGTATCACGAAGAAAATGCACCAGTGGAGGTATATGGCAGCGAGAGTGCAGTCTTGGACTCGCTTAACTGCGACCATCGTGGGGATACCATGAGGCCTCCAGCTTTAACGACAGTCGAAGAAACTGACTTCGAGGAAGTTAGAGACTTTATAGCAAAGGATGCCAGAAGGAAGAGGGAGGAAGAAATGCAAGGAGATGATTACAGAGGAAATTATATTGATCCTAATGTTCTGCCGCAACCTACCACGCAGAGGGGAGATATACCTTCGAACGCCATTGAATCTTGTGATGGTAAATTTTTTTATTAACTTTTCATTTTAAACGTGAAATATTTAACACGACACGTTTTTTATGAAAATTCATATCTCGATTTCATTAACGCAACGTATATTTTGTAGACATTCATACCTTTAAACGCAGTCTTATTTTTTCTAAATAGATTTTATATATATATTATACTTCTTTTTCAGAAATTCAGAAATAACCATAAATATACGTTTACCTAATACTTCTTTTTAATTGAAGAGCTCAGTTCTGCTCGGTGGAGCAATCGCCACCGCTCTGTATCCTCCGCCTTAGTTTTGATCTCTTCGATTCAACCCCTACCCAGTATTTATACCTACATTTTCTTTTACCTTCCAGATGAGGTTATCCGCCAGCTCACACTTCTTCGCCAAACGATCGAGCACCTTCGTCGCGAGGTAGGGGAACAGAAGGGTATTATTGACACCCTGCGCACCCAACTGCGACAGTGCTGCAACAGGGTGCCTCCTCCGCCACCTGTGGAGAGGTGCTCCGGGTCTTCATGCTACCCTGGTTATTAAACATTTATATGATATAATTTAATTTTAATATTTCTACAGCGGCAGCTATATCACTTAAATATTTGAATGTAGCACCTATACTATATATACTTTGAAATATCTGCATTTATTAAAATACAGTAATAACATGAGAAATTGTTTTTTAGCATTTTGACGAGGTAGGTTATTGTTGTGAAATTAATTTTGATTTTCTGTTTGTGTAATATTTGTTTAATAACAGTAGAACACTGGTTAAAGATAAAAGAATTTTGTAACGTAATTTAAATTAACGAATTTTATCGAGTATGTTTCAGCTACAATCAGACAAATTTTGTAAGAATCTCATTAACTGCCAATTATCTTTATTAACGTTGTAGTTTAGTATTAATTAACTTATAATATACATTCATTAACCAACTTCATTTACTTAAGTAATGTCACCTATTTTCTTGCCATGCGTATTCTCATCATTTACCTTAAGGTGTAATCAAGCAACATTTATATTCAAAGTGTGGGTTTTCATTAAAGTGTTCTTTAAAAATCGCGTTTTATTTTCTTACTCCATATGTCAGAACATGTCCATATACTGTCTGCCTACAGAGTCGCGAGTCTCGCCCACCTAATATCAAGTTGCTTGATTAACCTTATTCATATTTGTGAATGAATAACTAGATTTGTGAATGATAATGAAGCCATGATTGGTGACTCTGTAGGCAAAAATATAATGTTCCTTGTTGAGAGAAGATAATTTATTAATACAATAAAGAAACAAACGAAGACAATCACCATTGTTAATTTGTTTCTTTAGAACAACTTTTTGTGTTTCTTACTTAATTGGTAATTTATTGTGAAATTGAATCCATTTGTTTGGGTACTGTATCGTTTGGATCCAATTAACTTAGGCATCAGTATACAAATATATTATTACTCCTTAAGTTAACAGAGGTATCATCGGCCAGTCTAATTAATTCTATTATATTTGGCATAAAAAGCCGTATGTCTTCGTATACTTAAAATGTATCGGAGAAAAGGTTAAATCAGCTACTGTAAAATAATAATTTTGGTTGTTCCGGAATAATCAATGACGGAATAACAAATGAAAATAATACTTGTTAAAAGTAGAAATATGTTCGTGTAGTTTGGTGTAATCGTATTTCAATCAGTTGCGAGGGAGTTCCAATCAATCAAAAGCCTATCAAAATACCTTGACAGATATGGTCCTGCCAAAAGCTTAATATGCTCCTACATAATTCAGAATATACGAAATAGGCGCGTGAGTATAGCCGTAGCATTAGGCCGGTTTAAATCACACTTTTATATTCTTGCGATTTTTGTCAAAATGTCTTTCTCAAAGAGTTTCATTCTTACGTCACAATGCTAATTATTTTGAATGTTACGACTATATAAACTGTCGTGCAGGCGTCGAGTGCCGGAACACAGCGGCTGGGTTTGAGTGTGGATCCTGTCCGCAAGGCATGGAGGGCGATGGCAGAAGATGTAGACCTATATCTTGCAGCCGACGACCTTGTTCACAAAGTAAGTGATGATAACAAAACTAATGAATAACATTTTTGTCCATATATAATAATAAAGGATTAGAATCGCTAGCGGGACTTTAGAACAGAGAGTATAAGGACAAAATACAGAGCAGATGTACAGGACAATTTTTAAGTCACAAAAAAAAACAGTTGTTTCATAGAATATTTCTATTAAATGTTTCTATTCGACCAAAATGTATGAAACAGCAGATTTTTTTGTGATTTCATAGTTGGTCCCATAGTGAAAGTTGTACATATTCATGGGTAGAACATCGTGTGAAAATTTGGATAGAGATAAAAAAGTAGCGCAGTATAAAGGGAATTTTGGATTTTTCTAAATATATCATGAGTGAGTGAGACAGTTGTTATATTCGCTAATACTGTTATTGGTCAACCAAATGTATTTAATCTATACACCTTGATAAGGTAAGAAAAATCTGATCGCCACAGCGACTTACAAACAGTGCATAATTTTCTCGCTTATACATAGGTATATGTTTTCATAAAAGGATATTAGCGATAGCAAGCATTTGCAGATTTTGGCGAGGATTATGTTGTGCCCGCTTAATCATTTGTAGCTTCTACCTTTCCATATTAGCAATTTGGCTTGAATCCAAATTGCATTAGCTAACTACGCCGAAGCAACGTGAATACGGTTAACGCTTGTTCAAAGAAACATTAACTGCTAGTTGATAATCCATGTTGCCAAATGTAGTATTAAAAACTAGCTGCGGCTACTTAAACCGTCATGTTGATAACTATATTGAAATCGCATTTCATTTCTTCATCCACTCGTTCGTCTTCTGCAGTAGTGTCCTGAACGCGACTATGACTGTGAGTGTGTGTGAGCGACTGTATCAGTGTATCTGGTGACAGGCGAATGAAGTCTATGAAAGTGGGGGACACGGAGTGATTCCTTATTAACTGGTCAATCGAATTTGCAACTGAATGCCTCAAAAATATGCATAGTAGAAAGATGTCCATCTCAGCTGTTTTTAAAGAATGTTTATCCGCAGTGTGAGCATGTGATATTGTGTTAGTATCAAGAAAAGTTATCGATATGAGAAGACTTATATTTTTCTGATATTATTGAGAAATGCGTTTTAATATCGGTCAGCTCCCAGTCTAACCAGAAGAATAACTGTATGTTTTTAATAATCATTGAGAAAAGCTGATGCCTAATAATATGTTTCCCAGTGGAAAGATGCGTGGATACTGAACAGGGCTACCGGTGTGAGAGGTGTCCGGGACGTCTGACCAGCGATGGACAGACTTGTCGCTCTGCGTGCAGTCTCAACCCGTGTTTCGGTGGACGTGAGTAATTTCGATTTTAAATATGGTAGATAACGTCATAGGCCAACTGGGTGTGATTGTCCCGCCGTTCGTTGTTCCTAAGGAAATTGGTTTTTATCTCTAATTTTCAAAATAATGTTCCGTCGTTAGAATTGTAAAGATAATCAAAATACTTTGTTTTGAAGGTGTCCAATGTCAAGATTTGCCTGACGGTAGCTATCGCTGTGGGTCATGTCCCGAAGGTTACCATGGAAACGGAGAAAAATGCTACAGAATCGGTTGTCGTCAGAATTACTGTTTCCAAGGTAAGCAGTTTATTTCAGATTCTTTGTTGTTTCTTTCTTGAGTGATATAACCGAATATTAAAAAGCATTTAAATGTTTTAAACCCTTAATATAACAGTTTTATTTATGCTACTTAATTTGTTTTTCTTTATTTTTATTCTCATGACAGTTAGCAGTAGCGATTGCTTCACCAATAAGAGCTGACATCTTAAATTGTGTCACGACATGTAGGTAATTATCAATTTCAAATACTATGAAACACGAACAAACAAAAATTCGAAATTCTCAGGAGTAGAATGCCAGGAGACATCGTCTGGTCCTCGCTGCGGTGCCTGCCCACCCGGCTACAACGGCAACGGACAGCAGTGCCAACACATCTGCGACTCCCACAGACCTTGTGGGACCAGGCGATGCACACCCAAGTCCAGCAGTCCTTACTATGACTGTGAAGGATGTCCTAAAGGGTTTGAGTGGAACGGTACGTTGAATGTCTAAATTATGTCGAACCTAGAGATAACTAAGCTAGGTATAGATCATAAAGATTACAATTTGGAAAAGATTTATATAAATATACATAGTACAACTATGACTAATAATAAATATTATTCGAATGCTCAGTTAAAAGCTAGCTTTTAAACTTTTTTAATTCTAAGATTAATCCAGTGATGATAGTAAGTAGTACAGAGATTTTGCAAAAATACCAGATTACAAGGTATTTTAAATTCGATGCTTTATATGAACCTGAAAGGTTGACTTTATTTTGTGTAGAGCTATTATAGCTACTAGAGCTATATATATTAAAGAAAGCTGAAAGGTTGAGTGCATTATTAAACATTGTATGGTAGAAAAAGAATTCTGAAAATTATAGTCACATTTTATTGAATTCGCCTGCACGCTTGTAGTAAAACAATCTTACATGCAATATAAATTTTTTAATAACGATTCAATTTCAAAAATGGAAAAGATTTAAATGTTTCTGAAACCTACATTTATTAAACTTTTCGCTTCCAGGATACGCTTGTGTCGACATCGACGAATGCGACCTAATTCGTCCTTGTGACGAAGTTGTATCATGTCGTAATGAAGAGGGCGGGTTTACTTGTGGGCCGTGTCCTGCTGGGTATGAGGGCAGCGCGGGCTGGAGAGGCTCCGGCACTGAGCGCCGCCGGGAGCAGTGCGTGGACATAGACGAGTGCAGCGATGGAAGCGCCAACTGTCCCAGGGGCAGGCTATGTGTTAACACGCCGGTAAGATTAATAGAGGGTTCTAGAATAATGGTAAGAAGAAACTGTCTTAGTTTGGCAGCCTTGAAATGTTAACCTTAACATGTGAGATGTGAAAATTTAGAATCTTAAGGTCATCTATTTAGAATCTTAAAGGATGGCGATTTAAAATAAGCTTTGCCACTGGGGTTCTCCTAAAATGACAGAATTAAAGTTCCAGTATTAATTTAACTCGAGGAAGAAAGCGTTTTTAAATCCAACAAAGAAAGCATTTAGTATTTTTTTTAATTTGATATTTTTATTTATTTGGCAGGGTTCATTCACGTGCGTGCCGTGTGGCGGGAGCTACTTTGTGAACACGACTCGCGCGTGCTACGGGCCCGGCGAGATGGTGCAGCGCTGCGACCCCGCGCGCTGTCGCCGGTACAACGCCGTTTGCGGCTACGGGTACAAGTGTGTTTGTGCGGTAAGTATAAAAAGTATAGTCTTTACTATACTTTTTTAGCTTCTGTTTCACCATTTACATAAGTCTTATATGTATATGAATACTCTAGGATTCCCATACATATACATACATTTTGATGAAAAATGATAGTTACTACTGTATTTTTTTAAACAAGACTTTAGCATTTTAAAATGTTCCTGCCTACATGGGTGTAGAAACAAGACTTAAAAGAGTGACTATGACTACTTTATAACTACCCATCTACTTTCTAACTGCCAGTGTGACCGAAGTATGAGAATGGCTTTAGAGTCACTTGACATAAAGTATTTCACATCATTTTATTTCAGACTGGTTGGGCAGGCAACGGTACAGTCTGCGGTCCTGACAAGGATCTCGACGGTTACCCAGACCACCAGCTGGCCTGTTCCGAACCTCGATGCAAGGCTGATAACTGTCCCGAAGTGTCAAACTCTGGGCAAGAGGACGCAGATGGAGATGGTATTGGAGACTCTTGTGATCCTGATGCAGATGGCGACGGAATTGTTAATTTACCGGTGAGTAAATTAGATTTTATGAAGTTGGTTATGACAGAATCTTGTGTGACAACGAAATGTGAAAAAGAGGGAGGCCTTTCGTCGGTACTGGGAACAATACAGTTTAAATAATAATAATGAAATGTATTCGTAGGTTATGGGTAACCCATTTGAAACACAGTAAACCAAAATATTTGTCAATGACCCACTATCCGTTTAAGTACACGGAAAGCGGGTCATTGACAAATATTTTATAGTCCGTAGGTCAATAGTTGCAGCAGCAATAGTGTGGAATGGAATATGGAAACTATGCTCAGAATTAAAAATTCGTAAAACACTGTCTTGCGGGCATGCAAGTTGAAGTTGAGGTGGACTTCAAAAAGTGACATAATAAATAAGTACCGGGTTCCGGAAATCAAGAAAAAAATAACATATTTAGTCGCAAAGGTCTGTTATACGAAATTACATGAAAAGCTATTTCGTTTGGAAAGTAATAAAAGAAGCAAACATATTTCCAAATGTTAATATTACCAAATTCATGGTAATATTAACATTTGGAAATATGTTTGCTTCTTTGTTTACTTGTATTTTCTTCAGAGAGATAGACGGACTACTTTTCGTCTTTATTTGTTTCATAAAGTTCTTATGTAAATGAGACTGTAGATCTTAATAATTGAGCCCATTCTCTCAAAAGCCTTAATGTGCTCAAATAAAATCTCAGAATTTATAAGAAATATTACAATACTAAATATTCTCATTTGGACGAAGCTTGAAGATAAAATAATTCTAGAAGTCACTTTGATACTTTTTTTAATTATAGACTATTGTCTTTGTGTTTAATTTATTCTTAATTAGAAATTCCTAAAAAATCTGTTACATAAAGATGGCTCAACCTAATTGTTATTAAAAAAGATATATCCTCATTAAACATGGTGGTCGAAGCATGATTTTTTCTTATGAGCTAACTTCGATATAGAGCTATAGTCTAAATGATTAATTTCTATCTATAAATACTTCTGTTTTCTTAAGCTAAGACTATGCCTATTCTCTCTATCTATTGTGTATAAACAAATAAATCATAAATCTTTTGTTACCAGGATAACTGTCCTCTGACTCCCAATCCAGACCAACTGGACCGCGATGAAGACCGCAGTGATAAGCGAGGTGATGCCTGTGATAATTGTCCACGAAGATACAACCCAGGACAAGAGGATACTGATGGAGATGGGTTAGGAGACGTCTGTGATCCTGACATGGATAACGATGGTAAGTAAAATATGTTAAACATATCCTATGACTAATTTTTCACTGTGTTGTGTGAACACTGTGAGAAAGTTTTTAAAATTCACCCGTAAATTAGAAGGTTTCGTTAACGTTCGTATAAGTTAAGTTAAATTATTTAAATGAAACTCTATTTCTGAATAGTAACTGAGTTTCAATGAAATCTCTTGAATTTTTTGATAAAGAACTGAATAATTTGACGCCGCACACTAACAAAGTTCAATATTACGTTACTATCTCGATTTTACTTGGAGCTCCCACATACTACAGATTGATGCCCGGTTTTATTTAATGGAGTTGGATTAATGTCCGGTCTATACATACCATTCATACACAAGTACACATATACACAATTAAAATATTGGCCGACGAAAAATAGTACTTTAAATTTTATCAAAATTCTTTACCTGCTTTCTCCGAATAGGTATACAAAACGAAATGGACAACTGTCCACGTCGGTATAACCCAGCCCAAGAAGATTTGGATAACGATGGTGTTGGTGATGCTTGTGATAACTGTCCTCGAATCCGCAACCCTGCGCAGGAGGACGCCGATCGTGACGGAGTAGGTGATGCGTGTGACAGTGATGTTGACAGAGACCAGTGAGTAATACATCATCATAGAATTCAGACTCTAACAGACAATTACAATTATTAATACATAACTATAAATGTGTAAATGATCTTCATATTTCTGATTGTTTTGAAATTATATAAGATAATTTAATTCAATCGAATGATTTTAGACAGTGTATTATGAAAGTAACCTTCGTAGATACATAGTGCTATTTATTTTAAGTGGAGCTAAGGAACTAACAATTTGGTGTAAAACAAAATTGTATGTCAAATTGAATATCAAAATCCATATCTAGTCTATACACTACATATACACTTGGTAAATATCAACGTAAAAAAGGAAATTATAAATGTAGAAGCTAAGCACAATATATTTTGCAGGGACGGTATCCAAGACAGCATAGACAATTGTCCTACAGTGCCCAACAGTGACCAACTGGACGTGGATGAAGATGGTAGAGGTGACGCGTGCGATGATGATGATGATGGGGACGGTATACCGGATGTCGATGACAATTGTCCCTTCATGAAGAACAGAGATCAGAAGGATTCTAACGGTAAGCGAGTTATTTGTAGTAAATAAGTAAATCAATAGATATATCGCAGAAACATTATTAGGAATTAATTTTAAACCTGCTCCTTGGAGGAATCTTCAGATATTATAAAACTAAAAATAAATTTCTACAATATTATTATAATATCTTCTAAAACAAAGTTTCCTATACGCCAGATGACGGCGTTGGCGACGCCTGTGACAACGATTACGATGGCGACAACGTGATCAATGAGCTGGACAACTGCCCCAATAACTCCAAGATATATCGCACTGACTTCAGGTAACGGAGATATGCTTTAAGTTGGGTATCCGAACCAGCATGAAGTAGGCCGCTTTGACAATCAGACGTACGCAGACTGTTGAGAAGAACCGTACATTAGACAAATAAAAAAACTTTTTAAATTTGGAAAAGCAAAAAGGTTACCAAAAAATTTGTTGCATTCTGCTTTTGTTTAAAGTTCTTTTCTCAAAGAACAAGAAAGCATGTAATATAACTTTTCAACTTCTAACACTGTTAGTTTGGATCGAGACTTGAACTAAGTTTTCAAGTAGTGAGTAAGATGTATTTGTTACAAGGATGAGCTTCCACCCTCCATATATCTCTTTTGGTTGAGTAAATAAATGGAAATACATATTTAATACTCGTAAAGCTATTAATGTAATTATCATTTAAACATAGAATTTTATAATCATGCCTTTCTTGCGCAAATATGTCGATTTTGTCAATAGCCACCTTGATAAGAATAAAATTTATTACAATCCCCTCTAGAAACTACATGACAGTCCGGTTGGACCCCGAAGGCGAGTCTCAACAGGATCCTAACTGGGAGATCGCGAATCAAGGCGCGGAGATCCTACAGACCCTGAACTCCGACCCTGGATTGGCTGTAGGTTTCGAAAGCTTCAGTGGAGTCGACTTTGAAGGCACTTTGTTTGTGGACACACAGATCGATGATGATTACGTTGGATTTATATTTGGGTAAGTTACCTTATCTATATCTACATATACATATATATATGTATATATACATATAAGCGAAATACCACTTACGACTAGTCACGAAATCACAAGAAGTATAAAGTCTATCAGATTTACTCCGTATTAGCGTAACTATGTCTAATAAAACAGAGAGTGTATTTTTTTTTTTCCAAAATCACAGGATATTTCAAAAATTCAATAATGCCGTTTGAGTTTTCATCAAAATCGGGCTCGAGACCCCTTTACGTATTTTTCGCTGTTCCTAATAGTTTTGGCTTTGGCCATCCACGCCCTCATGAAAAATTCATTCTGTATATGGCAGTTGTGTTCCATTAAGCGTATATACTACGTACCATAAAGCGTTCCTTTTAGCGGATTCCAGGAAAAGGATTTTCCAAAAATGAATCCTATGGAGGTGAAATGGGGTTCAAAGTTAATTAAAAAAAAAACACCCTTCTTTGTGAACGCAGACACGGGCACTTCTAGTAAACTATAAATGTATTATTTTTATCACATTTATAAAGGTCTGGGTTAGTAAATTGAATTCTAAAATCCTGCCAACGACACAAACAACGAAACAAAAAGTCCTTTATCAAAACCAACTACTTACCAATATCAATCCTTATCGAGCTACGGAGAAATATTTTCAGAGCGATATAAATAATACAAAGGATAGCTTTGATGTATAAAGCAAGGAATCTATGAAAACAGTAAGACAAAAATAACGCAAAAGTGTCGCCTCCAACGTTAAATGTTAAACTAGATAGATAAAAACAAATGTAATTAAATTAAATGAGAATGAGACAGTACAAGGTTTCTGTCAAATAGCACTTAATGAGGTTCTGTGTTTAAACTAGTTTCGAAATGTTTTATAATATTTAAAGTGCGAATGAATATCATGTTTAGTGTGCAAAGTTCTATTCAACCAGTTTAAGCTTATTTAAAATTAACTGTCGTTTGTTTTATGGCACTGAGTTTAATTTAGCCTTCATGCCTCATTGGTCTAGTGCTCGCAAGCGCGACTGCTGAGCGTGAGGTCCTCGGTTCGATTCCCGGATCGGGCAAAGTGTTTTTGGGTTTTTCTGTACGGAAATTCTTATCATGAAGTCTGGTACTGTGTCTGGTAGATAGCAATAGGCTCGCTCCCTATTACATGGAACTCAATAACAACATAGGCGATGTGTGTGTACAATAGTACAACTCTGCCTAACCCTTCGGAGAATACAGGCGTGATGCTATTATGTTATAATATGGATGGTCTGCAAGAGGATGATATATTTTGTTGGCCGAATCCGTAT
Organism: Shargacucullia verbasci; assembly: GCA_947562105.1. Classification (NCBI taxonomy): domain Eukaryota; kingdom Metazoa; phylum Arthropoda; class Insecta; order Lepidoptera; family Noctuidae; genus Shargacucullia; species Shargacucullia verbasci. Next base: position 3,407,545 of record OX387297.1, on the reverse strand, counting down.
TACTTGATTGATAAATATTGCATTAATTTTTATTATATGAACAATACATTAGCTGCAGTTTGCAATTAATGTGACATTGTTAAGTTTTCCATAAATTAGAGACATTTTAAACCAGTGGCATGATTAAAAATAATTTCAAAACAATTCGATGCGTCTCTTAACACAATAACCGAATCGCTAATATCACTCCCGAACATCATTCACGGGAAAAACATTTACGCGGCATCTCGAAAATCATCCTGTTACATTCCTCATGATATTCATTCACAGATCTCAAGACTAAGATCACCGAGATTACGCGGCAGTCTCGCAGATCTTACCACTGGTTTTAAAACAGTTAAATGAAGATAAAACCTTTTTTTATATTCTTTGCCTATCTATCTAGCTACCAAAACAACAAGCGTTTCTACGTGGTGATGTGGAAGAAGAACACTCAAACATATTGGCAGACCACGCCGTTCAGAGCGGTTGCTGAACCAGGAATACAACTCAAACTGGTAAACTCCAAGACTGGACCTGGCAAGACTTTGAGGAACGCTTTGTGGAATACTGAGTCTACGCCCGACCAGGTGAGTCTTTCTATAATGCTTTTAAATAGGTCTGTGTTAAAGATCTTATTCGTCTAGTTGCTTGCAGAGCGTGAAGTTATTGGTTCGATTCCCGGGTCGGGCAACATGTTTATAGGGTACTAGCTTCCACCCGCGGCTTCGCCCGCGTGGTTTACGAACCCATACATTTTCCGGGATAAAAAGTAGCCTTTGTGCTATTCCAGACTATAATCTATCTCTGAGCCAAATTTCATCCAGATCCGTTAACAAATATCCTTCCATCCATCCATCCATACATCCATCCATCCATTCTCATAAACTTTCACATTTATAATATTAATAGGATTCCTGTATGCAAAATTTGAGTAGCAGCCGAGAGTTTGGAATTGTAATTGCACGGTAGATTGCAAAAGGCTCGCTCCTTATTAACTCAATGGCATCGGTGAAATGTGGATATACATTTCTGACAAACCCTTCGGGGACCACAGGAGTGATGTTAAAGCATAAGATACCAAATACTGCAACGAATTGGAAAACACACAACACTCACTTGCCTTCACAACTTATCTTGAAGTTCTCGCTGACCTTAACAACAACTCACAGAATTGAAAATATTAAGTTGCGTACAAATTATTCTAGTAGGTTTACTCTGTTAGTCCTCGAGTTTCTCAATGCATACGCCATACGAATAGCAAGGAAACAAATATTAGCTAGCTACCACTCACGATTCACGGCGTCATGGCTCCGTACAATGCAATTTACACTGTATTCAATTTGCATTGCCGCGTGCCATCCGCATGTCACCTGCGTCATGTATAGGTATCTACGTCGCTCTCGTTAATCTAATTGGTCCACGGAGCTATTAATCTATGTTCGCCAATTCAATATTAACAGCCTTTTAATTGCTGTTGATTGTCTGAAACGATTTCAGTAATTCTTCAAACTAATTGTTTCTCAATACAAATCCATCGTAATTAAATGCTGATGGCTTCGAAAATTTTAATTCTGAACACTTTTATTAAATTCACGGCTAGTAGATTAATTTGGTTATTCTTTCAAATAATTAAATATGTGGGTACCTGCAACTATTTACTCATGGATGTAAAATCCTACTAATATTATAAATGTGAAAGTTTGTGAGGATGGATGAATGGATGGATGGATCTGTGTTACTCTTTTACGCCAGAACGGCTAAACAGATCTGGGTGAAATTTGGCACAGAGATAGATTATAGTTTGGAATAGCACATAGGCTACTTTTTATCCCGGGAAAATGTACGGGTTTGTAAACCACACGGGCGAAGACGCGAGCGGAAGCTAGTTGTTAATATGTGTAGAACGGTGCATAAATACTACTTATATAATTCAAGTGATAACAGAATAGTTTTCGATACAAACATAATACATCACGCGTTTTATCAGTAAGCAGAAGTGTATTGTTTGTACACACACATTTGCCATTTATCGGGCACAATTCTAAATTCCTAAGAACTTCCTTGTAGAATAATCAAGAACACTTTGCCCAACCTGGGCATCTCATTAAACACAAGACCGCCCATCAATTTGTGAAAATATAATGACTCCAATTATAATTTACCTAGCTGCTTCATTGGTCTAGTGGTCGCAAGCGCGACTGCTGAGTGTGAGGTCCTGGGTTCGATTCCCGAGTCGGGCAAAGTATTATTGGGATTTTTCGCATGAATATTCTCAGTAGAGCACGGAACCTGGAATTGTGCTCGGTGGATGGCAATAGGCTTGCCCTCTATTACATGGGTCTCAATAACGGCATCGGCGAAATGTGGGTGAACACCTCTGTCTAACCCTTCGGGAAGTATAGGCGTGATGCTATGTTATGTTATCATTAACCTTTTTCCCTGTTTCACAGGTGACTCTCCTCTGGAAGGACCCGCGTAACGTAGGCTGGCGCGAGAAGACGGCCTACCGCTGGCGTCTCCTGCACCGGCCGAAGTTAGGGCTCATCCGTCTGAAGGTGTACGAGAACAACCGACTCGTGGCCGACTCGGGCAACGTGTACGACTTCACGCTGAAGGGAGGACGCCTCGGCGTGTTCTGCTTCTCTCAAGAGATGATAATTTGGTCCAACTTGGTGTACAGATGTAACGGTAAGTAGAGATCGTAAGAAGTGACCGGTATTGTTGTTTGGTGACTTAGGATCTGTTTCACCACTTACTCATAAAATAGCTGGTTTCATATTTACAACTTATCTAACAGTTTCTGTTTCACAAGTGTCTAATAAGTAAATATAGTTAATCAATTCTCTGATTCATAAAACATTTCGATGAAAAATGACAGCTAGATTAGATAATCTAGGAAACAGATATCAGTTGGATATATAAAATTACAACTAGTGGCTATGCATTAGCATTCTTACGTAGGTCCGGTGTCGTTATCCTGAAGTAAATTACCTTTTTGTTCACAGATAAAATCCCATCAAACATAGCAACAGAACTATCGACGAGAAACAACTTCGAAATAGACCACGATTTCGTCTACGTTTAACAAATACAACAACAACATAATAACAACCCTTTTACATTTCCAATAATTCTAAAATAGAACCTCTTTTCCAAAACAGCAATAAAACTCAGTGATCTGTTAAATATGAATGGAATAAATAATGTTATATTTTACTTCAGGGTCCCATTTTGTACTAATAAAACAGTAACCTTCTAAAGAAACTGCCGAATGTGTGTAATTCGTCAAAAGCTTTCCGCTTTGATGTAGCGAATCTTAATGTTTTTCAGCTGAAACGAGCTTTTGTATGCAAATCAGATTGTGTTTTATTTGATGTGTGAAGTATGATAAGTCTTATTTTAACGTTACGGTCTAACAATAATATAATGCAATAAAGTTGACATTTATATGTTTTGTAAATATGCCTTTTATTTGTGTCTTGTCCTAGGCTTCCAGTTTGGTTTGAATGTTTTCGAAAGAGGCCTTGAATTGTTTCGAGTTTTAGAATAGTTAATAAGTATAAAAAATAAATTTGTTAATCCGGGTCTTTTTCTCTGCAGAAATTTGTAGAATTTTACGGTGACTACTTTGTTGGAAAGTAGAGAGAGCTACCATAAGCATTATCTGCAAATTTTTGTTGCAACATGTTTGCTTGAATTTCAGTCTGGGTTAAAGACACTGCTTCGCTTCATTGCAATACTACTAAGAAACTTAAATCGCACGACTATACTCCTTGCACACATAAACACGTTAAGATAATCTGATCATGAAAATAAAAAAGATATGATTTATATTTGACAGCGTTGACAGCTTTTTTGTACAGCGCATTTCTACTGAATTTTATAAGATTTCTATCGATTATGGATTTCCAAAATATTGACGACGAGGTTCTACCTGACGTGCATGTAGAACAGGTGATTAATGAATTGTCAGAAACCGAAAATTCAACAACAGTGACTGACGAAAGTCAAACAAAACTGCCTCCTACTGTAGATAACTCTACCGAACAGATCACAAACAGCGGGGACGGTCTGGCTATCCAAAAACTTGAGCCATTTGCGACGACAAGCAAGTCTAAACACATGAGCGTACCAAATGATGCGAAGAACAAAGGAATCCAAGAGTTTGTCAGGATTCTGCGTCCACATTTACCGCGAAAATCAAAGAACAAGGCTTATAAACTTCTGCAGAATATCGCTAAAGGCATTATAGTTGAAAGCTCGTTTCAGCGCAGAATTCGTCAAAAGAGACCAAAAAAGCGCACACAGCGTAAGCCGAGAGGTCGGAACCCCAAATCGAAATCTTTGAGTGGTGTTCGTAAAAACATTCGCACTGTGTACGATTCATCTGATTCCTGTCCATCGGATGCGTCTTGCCCACGCTGTGGCTATTCTTACTGCAAAATTTCTAGATTTTGACTTTCGGTTCAGCACTCATTTTCATGGATTCCATTTCGAGTTGTGATTTTAGATGTATTGTTAAAATTATTATGATTATTTAGTTTTTGTAATTGTCTATGATAAATGTTTAAAAATTGGCATTACCTACTAGTATTATTTGGACGAAGAAGTAATACAATATCTATTTCGTTATTGTTATATTTAACTTTCCGGAAAAGGTATAAAACATAATCACAAGTTTTTACATATTTTTTTTTTACTCTTGATAGCCACTGTTTGAACACTATCTCACCTGATGGTAAGCGATGATGTGGTCGAAGATTATCATCGACATCTTCTGTATTTAATCCAAAATGCTTACTTACTAATACTTACACTCATAAATTTTCCTCTTCACAATGTAGTACAAAACCTATCGCAGTTCAAAACATATTACACTGAAATACGAGTCGTTGTCTGAGTAAAATTTCCTGTTCAAACTTGTGCATACTAGTGCGCATTAACAAAATGTCTTAGTGCAACAAGTTGGGTAATCTGATGCAATTCTAGAGAGTTTCTACGTTGCTACGAGAGAGTTCTCAGAGAATTGCATTCTGTATTATGTGCGCAATGAAAATATACATACATCATGTTGGAACATGTGAAAAGTGGCGCGCAATTTTAGAGATTATGTTTTGATATAACTAGGAGCTTGTCTAGAAATGTTTGCTGCGAACATGTTCGTGGAAAATTGTAATACGTATATGTGAATTCAGATTATGAATTTTATAGAATAACAGTTTTCGTAGTACAAGTATAAATTATTAAGATAAAGTACCTATCTATGTTATACTTAGTGTTCTTAATTAATAATGCAAACGGTCGTTGGCATTGCGTTGCTTGAAGTCATCATGTGCCTAGCCTTTTCTCAACTACTTTGGGGTCGGCTTCCAATCTAACCGGTTTAGGCTGAATATCAGTATTTTACACGGCGCGACTGTCATCTGACCTCCGCCACCCAATTACTGGGAGATACCGATACTCTAAGGTTAGACTGGTTGTCAGACTGCTTGCGCTGCTGACACCCGTAACGACTGTCATAGGTCTTTAGGTATATGACACCCGGGACTAACTGCTTAACGTACTTTCCGAGACACGGAGGGGTCTCGATATGTGAAAATGGCCACCCATCCAAGGACTGACCGTGGCAAGCGCTGCTTAACCTCACAGATCGACCAATCTGCGCGGTAGCTATGTAGCTACGAACCCCTACGATTGCGTTGCTTTCAATATAAAATAAAAACCGCTACACAACACAAAAAACTGAAAAGGCAAACAATATATAAATATTCAACGTATGCGTTGGACCAAGTCAAAAGGAATTCACTCAGCTTAAAGCTGGTACCTACGCAATTAATATTGCAGCGATGACATTCAGTTGCTTGTAGGTCGAGCCTTTTACTTTTGATGTACCCTACAGAATTTTCATTTTATTTCAGCCAAATAGTATTCAGTTACAATATCAGTGCAGGAAAAACATACTAGGTAAACTGCATACATTTTCATTACATTGACTTGTTGTCAATGAAGAATCCTTTCTCTACGTGCGTGCCACCAAAAGAATAAGGTGGAATAGGAAATGACTAGGAATAGGAAAATACTATTTCTGAAAAGAACATCGTTCTGTAGTTCTTTTATGTTGTAGAGAACCTCAAAAACTAAACGTAAAACGATAATTTTAATTAATTTTGCTAAATTATATATTTAAGGCCAGAAGTTCTTTTAAAATTATAGGTAAAGAAATTTATTGTTTTAAGTATTCACTTTATATACCGAATATTTAATTTTACTAAGTACTTATTACTAACTACTAAAATCTCTATACAGGTTAAAGATATAAAATATATAAAAACATTAACTAGGCAAAATACTCCTCCGCATTTCATGTCAACCGGCATTGTGCCCAGTAGACTGGCAGCATTGCCATGCTGTATGGCAATGCTGATTCTTCGATCAAAGAATAAGCTAGCCTTCTGGTCATTTTGTTTTAAAAATCCTAAAACATGAGGCAACCAGATACCAGCTGCCGGAGCAGGGGTGGTGCCTCAGTGCAGACATAGATTTACACGAAATATTCCTTTTTAACAAATTTTACGACTTACCTAAAATATTTTATCTCGTGACGTTGATCCAATATTTGTTTTTCATTACGTTTATTGGAAATGGTAATTTTATCCTGTGTATCATGTAGAGACAGTGTTTGTGCGATCGATTCGTCGCATCAAGGATTGATTATGATTGAGCTTACTTATATATATTGAATCTGCGAAGAAAAAACCATTCTGCCAAAATTGTTTCGTACGCCGTTTTGCTTCACCGTCTTTAATGTAATCGCTGTAAATTTTTGCTTATGTCTATGATGAAGTCTGCGAATTCTAAATTTCGATTATGTAGCGATGATTGATCAGTCGGGTACTCAAAGAATGAGAAGCACCTCTAGTATGACTTTTCCTCGAACTCGAACGTAATTATCGTTAAGCCAAAAATGTATAAACAAATGGTGCGCGCGAATTTGAATTTACTTCGATCCCAAGCGCGCGCACATTTTTTTCATATATTTTTGGTTGATGTTTAGTAAGATCGAGATCGTAACTCGTACTAGACCCTCAGGTATATCTCCTTCTATAATGAACATCAAACTGATAATTTTCAATAAAACATTTTTGTTATCAGTTAACACACCAATATTCACCGGTGGATATGCTATTGTTTTCATCAGTTGGTGAATCATTAACGCCGCATCCTTTCATTGAAATTTTGTCACATCAATTATTATGAAACACGGCAGGGACGAAATGACGCATATGTAGGCCGAGCGCACCAATAAATAAATTATTGGGACATGTGTAATTAAACAGTGAAATCAAGCGTTTATTACGAGAAACAATAAAGAGCCGAATAACGACCAATATAATAGTTTATAGACTATAAGCAAATATTACTTTATTACCGTTTTATTGGATCACTAAACGAAAGGCAATGTAGTGAAAGACAGTAAAAAGATTACCCCAAATAGGAACAATAAAACAAAAAAGCTGTAATATCACAAATATAATATTTATTTTATCATTGTACATACGTCATATAACTCAGATGAAGTAGTTTTTATCACTCTGAAAAATATTTAAAGAATTGAGTCTAGAATAAAATATCCCAATAAGGACAAGTCGTTTCTCTTGATTAATCAAATGTTGTGCTAAAGATAAAGATGATTCAAAGAGTTAAAAATTATGGTTAAAAGATTGTGCTTATTAAGCATCAGGATAGTGGAAGCGCTTGGCTCGCTCTCTCAAATTTCATTTTGGTAAAAAATAACAACTTTAACATTTACACTTTATGTACAATTACATTATTCGCTATTCTCCGTAAAATATTTCCTATTAATAAACTATATGGAATATAATTGGACTATTCGGAACATCTTATTGTATCAATTCCCGGATTGTTTTCAATTCATGAACGTTGAAATGGTTTATGAGATAGTTACTATACAGAAAATAAAGTTTTCAGGCAAATGAGATGGAATTCTTATATTTTAGTTACTTATATAATTATTTCGAATTCGATTTCCTCTGCTTAAAGTATCGGGAACAGAGGCCCTAGTGTAAGTTTCTTTCGACAAACTCGATTTACTACATCGAACGCTCCGATTGGGCCGTTTCGTGCTCTCCACCAATCGGAGGGCCAAACGCGTTCGATGTAGTAAATCGAATTTGTCAAAAGAAACTTACACTTGGGCCTCAGAACAGTTTTAATATTGCTTACACTAAATCAGTTAGAAAGTTTAGTTGGAAATAGGTAAAGTGGATACATTTTCTCTCTCTCCCGACTCTTTCAATATTTATTTTATACGTTTTTTGTTTCCATCGCACTCTCTGAAATCCCAGAAGGTAAGATCACAAGCAATTTTAAGTGCTATTTGAAAAGAAAAACGTTCGTAGAGATATCTGTAATGGGAGCTAGTGGTAGCATTGTGGGCGTTTACTGTCCTTTTACGGCCCCAAACTACGTATAATGTCTACCACAAAATTTCCACGACTCATTGAACAGAAAGTATTTCGTTGCCATACCATAAGCTTATGTTATTTGAGAAGACCCTCAAGGTATACGAAAATTTTAATACATTTCTAAAAGATTGATACTTTCTCGGAACTTACAATGCTGTAGGAGTATACAAATAAATGTACGTACAAAATTATTGCTTTATTAATATCGCCCGACCGAACGCGAGATTGAGATATGATAGAACCCCTATCCATTGTCTAATAAAAAGTAAAATCATTTATTGCATCTGTTCACCTTAACAATACATTGATGCTTACAATTACAATAATCAGTATATTTAATATACAATAATCACCTTCATATTATTTCATGTTTCTACAATTATATACAAAGATGAGTTTAATTTCATTGTACTGCAAATATAATAAAAATGGTAAAATTTGCACAAAATATTTGGTATAATTGAACACATTGTGATGACCGTTATTTATTGGGAGACTCGAAACAATAATAATACTATTGATAACTTTATTATTAATTGTACACTGATGACGTCATCGTCCGGTGAAATCTGATTTATACAAAATGTATAACTATTAAAATGTCTTGTACATTCATAAAAATTGGTCAACAATTGTCAAATAAAATGAAGGGTAATTACAGTAACATAATGCGTAATTACAGAAAATAAAATCCTTATTTTAGAAATTGTGTTTGATATGTCCAAACGGTAGATTTGTGGTAAAAATAATTTAATTGTGCTTGATAGTGCTCACTGATTCGTTAAACTTTGAATAAGCATAAACTCTATAGTTTCAACATGTTCATATTATATGGATCCGAATTATTCTGTTTAACTCTACATCCTAATTATTAACCTCAGTACCTTTTATTAAATCCTTTAACTCTGACAACAGTATTTACAACGTGAGCACTAGTATTGTCGTTTGTCTTTCCCTTAGTTCTTATTTCTGAACCGATTATATTCTGTACAATATTTTATTTACCTATGTACAAATCTCTGGAGTAGGACAATATATTTTGAAGAACGATTTTTATATTGTCCCCCAAGAGTGTTGTGCTCATGTCATAAATTTAAGTAAAAATGTTGCCTACTCCTTAGATCCGATCTTAGCGAAATGAGTACGAAATAACATGCATTGGACCATGTATCTACAGACAATATATTAAATAGCGACACTTGGCGTATTTACAGCGAAATATAAATTCCGTCCAACGAAGAAGAACGCTAGAGCGATTCAAGTGATTTTGAGTCTTATAGATTAAACACAAGGCCCATTTTTATTTAATTGAAATATATAGATGTAATTCACAGTCCCCATCATTGAAGGATCTCATCACGATGAACATGTTCTTAATAAATATCTTACTGAAGATCTTTTCGGAAATGAGATACGATAGGATATTCTTATAATGAATATTTTTCATAGATTAGAAAATTCCTACTCTATGGAAGGTTGTAATATTATGAACTTATTTGTTTACTATTTTATCACCATGAAAAAAATCGAAACTGAACTCAAGATACAGAAGACTGTAGTAATTGAAATAGTCCGATATGATAAGATTTAGAATTGTGTTCAATTCAGTCTGTTAGCATCACAAAGAAGACAGAGTATCAACTAGGTAACATTGAAAAGGGTCCCAAAAGGCCTATGAAGGGCACTACAAGTCGTCGAAACTCTAACTTTAATTAAGTATTTGGTGTTAACAATTATTATGGCTAATACTTCACTAGGTCAGTCCTCCACTGCTGTTCAGTAATCTACTAATTTATTTGGTTGTTAGATTGAGGAGCTGGTTTTCTTTGGGGGCTTCTTTTTGATGTTGTTACCTGTTGAAGAAATAACATAATATATTAATTTTTGTTTCGGCTGCAGTTTTTCCACTGGAACCAATGTTTCAATGAATACCCCGAAAAAGTTCCATGAATTCTGTGAGTGCTCAGACTTATGAAGTCAGCGATGTATCACAAAATAATTCTTGACTAAGTCATCGGTTTCCCACGTACTACATACTAGTCAAGATAAAAATATTACGAATCGCGATGCGTCTGCGATTATTTTAGTAGTCTTTTAAGGTTATTTCAGACCTTTACACGTTCCAATCGACCGATAAGGCAAGGTTACCTTATCGGTCGATTGGAACGTGTTTTAAAATAATTACTATCCTTACCAGTTTCTAGCACATGGTCTCAGGTCTGGCGGGTGCTGGTGGTTGTGTTTGTGGTGGCTGGTCTGCAGACCTCTGTCGCGGCAACTGCGACGAGTCCAGCACAATGGACGGGCGAGGCGGAAGATTCTCGCTTACCATGTGCGATAGAGATAGCTCGCTTGAGGCGTTCGTCTCACCTGCATTAATAATCAGTCCAATACCGTAAAAAAGAACACCTCTATTTAGGAGTAAAATTTGTTTTTAGTGGTCATTTTATAAATGAAATTAAACATACCACTGTTTAAAAGCCGGTAATAAATATAAGAAACACACATAATTATTACTTAACTAAATGCCAATAAAACTCAGGGTTCTTTAATTTTAATTACCTTGTTATACTAATTCATCATGATAGCTTTTTAAGTCAATAACAGATGATCAAGACAGCCTCATAAGGCAAAGAACACCTTTTTTGTGAATAAACAGTTCAATCCTAGAGTGGCGTAAGGAAAAATCTGAATCAGGCCGATAATGAAGCCCTTAAATTAATTCGATAGCAAAATTCGCTTTAGTATTGATACTAAGCAACTTCAGCAAAAACTGAAATATATTTAATTTCAAGCAAAGAGTACTAATAATATGAGGATACACATGAGAATTATTAGACGGTAATCCTAGAGGTTCCCTTACCTGAAGGTTGCCTCGGCACGGGTAGCAGCACATCTCCGCATGCGTCATCGTCCAACAGTGGCTGCAACGGTGACGGCAGCTCGCGACTGTCGATAGCTGATGACCTTCTTAGCGAGTGCCTACAGTAGCGTCCACATTGAAATTATATTAAAAGAAGTAAAACTGTATTGTTGGATTAATTAAGGATGTTTATACGTTAGTTTCGAAAGGTTATTCAACTTTTTTGCGCCATCAATTGATATTAAACTTTTGTTACTGACGAAACAAAAGGTAATTCTTATTCAATGGCAAAGTAGCTTGTATGGCCGGCGTTGCGAGTCCCGATATTGTCTTTTATGGGGCAAAATAATTCCTACAAAATCGATGTATTGTAGCATACAATGCGTTCCGGGTAACTATTGTCCTGGCTTTTTTGTTTGTGAATGAACAATGATGATTACTCGGCTTTAAGAATAATGATCTAATTTTGGAGTCCTTTTATTCTTACTTTACTTATGCTGATGTAAAAATAAATTTAGCGATATTGACATCAAATCTGGAGTTGCAGCCATGTGAAGGACAGTTCTGAGCCGCGTGTATGAAAAAGTGTAAATCTATACCTCTGATGCGGCAGCCGCCTGTCCCCGACCGTGAGGTGCGAGGTAGTCTGCTGCGGTACGGTAAGCTCATCTCCCCCACTGGTGTTGACACACACGCTGATGCTGATACCGCTCACTTCGCCCCCTTCACCCCCCTCGCCGTTCTCCTCCTCGTATCTGTCCAGACCACCCATTTCTAGGCTACAGTACAAATGGTTTTTGTAGTAAGGATCGAGATTGAGGACACTCACAGAAGCTTTTAGCGAAGCCCAAAGCTCAGCTGTTCTTGCAGGTGCTGGTGCAGTTCCATCGTTTGATTTTTTGTTAGAATTGTCATGTCGATACTATTTTTAAGTTAAAAACTATTGTAATGTTTCGGAAAAATGATTTTACTCGCGAGCTCAGCTAGTTTTTTTAATATTATGTTCGTTTAATAATATATTAATTGGGCTCCAATTTTCTCGTTCACGGTTTGTGTATTACACATGCATACTACAAAAGGTTTGTAAACTTTTGGTCGTGTATCTTTATTGACATATACGTAAGGGGTTGATTTACAATTCTTAGCTATTCCAAAGAGTTTCCACTTCGAAAACCTCAGCACAATGTGATCGACGGGATTTAATATCACCACGTTGTCCAATAGTTTGGGAAGTTGGGAATTTATCGGGTGCCTCTATATAGGTTAATATGTTGCTGCACCTTTGAACTTTCTACGGTATCGATAGTGCCATCCACAAAGACGCGCCCCACTATTTTTGGCCGAGGCTTTCCAGCTGACCGTAATGCTCTTTCGTGATCAATTAATATTTCGTAGTGTGCGTGTACACTCATAGGTAATTAGTGTGTATCGACAGAACTAAAACACTAGCGGTAGGTTACACACTTGTAGTGTAAGCAATTAGGAAGAAGAGTGGGGCGCGTCTTCGTGGATGGCACTATCTGTACGATGAGGAGAGTATTAAACTGTAGGTTGAAACTTGAAACGAACGAATAATAACTTGATTGAAGGTATGTTTTAGTAGACAATAATTTGTACTTCTGTATTGTGGCTATATTTTGGATACATAAATATTTTTTACACAGAAAATTATGTTTTCGTATAGAGAAACGTAACCAGTCTAAGTTCATTTTATCATTACTCGTTTTCTTGTATGTTGTCCTTATTAATTACTATTCTCTAATAGATTGTACAATTTGTCTGATAAACATAATGTGCCAGGTGCATATTTTTGAGTTATAACAAATAAAAGCTCCTAAATATTCCTCAAAATAAAAACACCTAGCTGAGAAGCGTCACGTCATCAGTATGATGCCTTAAACCTCTCTAAATTTACGCATTGCTATTTTCCTATGAGACGCAACGCATTGTTACAAAACGCACACAGTCTACCCAGCTAGGACAAAGGGTAACAAACTAGCAATATACATAAACCCTCCACCGTGCTATACTTTCTGATCTTAAGATCTTTGTAATAGTCAGCAATATGCACAATTACCTTCAAAAGACCACTTACCGTCTCTGAATCAAGTTCTCCATGATGATGTAGTCATCTTCCTCGGCTCCCCGAAGATGCTCCTTCTCCATGAACAACGCGAACTCTGGGTTGGACATCTCGCTGGCGTGGCGGCGCCGGACTGATGGAGACGCGGCTCGGGCCGGTGACAGTAGACGAGAGGTTATTGGTGTCCTGCGAGTAAAGGTTTGAAGTCGGTCTTTTCGGGTATGTATGTGCCGATTTTTTTTGCAAACTCTGAAGAAAAAGGAGACCTTATATATTAAGCAACAAATAAAATAAAAATCCATGTTTACTCATTTATATTAGTAAAAATGGCAATGGAACTGCTCACACATTCCTTTGTTACTTAAAGTTCAATTTCCAAGCGCTAAAAGTTCGTTAAATAAACTGTATCTAATTCTGAAAACTTCCTCTATTTCATGACCTTTTCAAAATTATGCCTCCTAGGTACAAATGTAACAAAAATAACCCACATTGCTAATTTATAACAAACAAAACTACTCTTCCTTTACCTAGGCGTATGCGGCGGTGAGAATAATCCATACACGGTCTCCAGCTCGTCCGTGATGCTGGTGTACTCATGCATGGCCAGCAGTAGGGACCGTGGTGCACCACCAACGCGTGTTCTTCCTGAGGCTGGGATGCCCGTAGCTCCGCCCGTCGCTTCCCAACCTGATTGACGACCTGCCGCAAAATTTAATGTAAAATGTGAGTAAGGGCTGGGTCTGGTCATTATGTGATAGTAAAATAACAACAGACTAAGTCACCAATTCTAAGTTTCCCAAGCGTGACGACTGTGTTAATAATATGTTCAATATTTCAGAGATTCATCTAAACAATGCATCTGTGGATGGCGACCATCTCTTCTATCCGTATGTTTTACAACTTTGACTTACTTAAACAAGTTTTAACCCGTCAAGTAATGAAAATAAAACGAAATAGAAAATCTATTGTTGGTTGTTGGCGAGTGCATCCAGTGACTTAGTGGGTTATCGAACTGAGAATACAATGCTAGATTAGTGTTGCAATGGACAACAAACATGGATTAAAAAACGCGGGTGTAAATGAAACACCACAACAACGGGCGCAAGCTATGGATTGTAATTGAAAAGGAATCGAAAATAAAAAAATAAATAATAACAGTACTCACTTGTACCCGTGACGGAGTTGTGCACGGAGCCAGCGTCGACGCCCGAGTTGTCAGGTTCGGAGTGTGTCTGGCTGTGCTGGCGGCGCGGAGCTAGGTGCTGCGCCGAGTAGTGCCCGCCCATGCCGCAGTCGTTGCCACCTTCCGAGCGCCTGGTAACACCACCGCAATTTACTCCCTCGACTACTTGGTATTGAATGTCTTGTTTAACAAGATGTGCTGACTGGTCCAATTGTTTTCACTAAAGACTGAGTTTGTAAATGTATTGTATATTTCCAAAATTGCAGATTTTCTGGCAACATTGAAAATGTTTGCCAAGTTTTTCTACTATATACAGTTGATAAATCTCGTCTTGACCTTAACTTTTGAAGAAGACATCCAAAGTGGTCGAGTCACTAGTCAGCGCATCTTCATAAATTAGTAAAATAATAATGTTACCACAAGGAAGTGGCAGAAGTATGTGTGCAGTGGAAGTATAGTATTAGATAAGTTTTTGTTGAAATAAATAAAAGTGGTTATAATTTTGAGATTAGTAAGTAATGTGAAGACAAGACAATCGAAAATACAACAGAGAACAACGGTGACGTTAGAAGATTATATATTTTTAATACTGTAAAGTTGGTACATGGTAAAATTTAGAATTTAGATAAAGCTTACCTTATCGCAATTATTGCAATTATGTAAACTAGTTCATAAAAATACTGAAGATGAAATATAGCCACAAAATTACAGTAAATACTTTCCAAGTTGGCGTGAAAATATAGCTAATTATATAAATTAATAGCCAAATAGAAAGACCAAATGTAGATGTGGCCGAAGTAAGAATTGATTTGTGTTGAGATGTACAGAAAATACACAGACAGAGGCTAAAATAAAATAGCGTCACATTGAAAAGTGTGTTTGTGTGTGACTGTTGAAAGTGGTGCTTGTTAATGCTAAATATATTGATTTGAGCGTGTACACAAGCTGTAGATAAGTGATTGGTCATTAAACAGAGTAAGGCAACTAAATCTAACTACATTCGCTACGAAGCTAAGCCAATCGCCAATGAGTCTATTTGACTTACTGTTTCCACAACCGTCTCCTAACAGATGCAAGAAGGTAACAAAAAATAAAATTAAAAACAATCATGGCGATGATAATTTTGGTTTTGTACAAATAAACACAGTATTTGCCGATTTTGTGAATGAAGGAAATGATAAAGAATTGAGTGAAATTTTGTTAGCCGTGGACAACAAAGTTGATAATTTCATTCGAGAAAATCATCAACTGTTATTTGATAAGACTTTTATAGAAATCTAGTTGACAATTATATTCCCAATCGTGCAATTATGCCCAATAATTTACTAGACTTTAGACATTAAACGAATCCCTTCTTCGTCGGCTTAAAATGTGAGCAGTATGTTGGTTACAATCAAAACTTTATCCATAGCTGCAAAAACTCCATCACTTGTAATTTTTCCAAAGTAATCAAATGAAGTAATGGTAAATGAGAGTGGCAATCAAGAACAAAATGTAACGCGTTCATGCTTCGACAAAAGGACGTAGGACCATCTGATGTTGATGGCACTTTAGTCGCAACTGTACCTATGGATCATGTAATGTTTCGGTCGTAATTTGGTACTTACGTGATAAGAATGAAATGCACAAGCTATTTTGAATTCTTTGCGTGATTCTGATGATTTCTACCGATTCATTGCTTACCTTTTTAGTGATATTGAATTGGTGCCCAGACTATACTGAGTAAACATGTTTAGTGATCTTTAGTAAATGTTATTCTTTCAAGTGACAAGGCGTTTGTATGTACACATTATGGATACCTACGTATTTATATTTTTAGTTTAGGCTGAGGTTAATCCAAAGTACGGCCTGAACATTACTGGAACTGGATTCCGACTCTCATCAGTTCTATATCACAGTGTATTTAAGACGGTTTATTCCAATAGCATAAGCGAACTATCATGAACGCTCTGTATAGACGTGTTAACTAAGTATGATGTATTCCTATGCCTGCTTAATATCTTATTAGTGATAATTCAAAGCTTTATATAAGTCATTTCTTACCGTCTGGTGTTAGCAGTACGTCTGGTTCCGGCAGAAGTGGTGCGCGGACGCAGGCTTTGAAGATCCGTTGGTACTTCACGCACTTCTGGTAAGAAAGCGTCATCTGTTGATGACGTCACTAGACGACAGGTATAGGTATCTAAATAAATCAAAAAGAATATAAGAATGCTGGAAATATTGGAATACCAAGAAACCAAGAATAACTTTCTAAATCTGAAATTTAACTAACGGTAACAGGAAATAGGTAAAAAAAAAAACTACTAAAAGAATAATTACTAAAATTTACAACCCTAGTTATAAAGATTGCAGTAATTAATTCATCCTTTTGCAAGCAACTGTCGTGTTTCAAATCAATAAAGATTATTATCTTACCTTTCTTCTCATCACTAGGCTCAGTTCTATTGCTATCAGAAGACCGTTGCCTAGCTGGCGTGATGGGCGGTTGTGCTTTAATCACCGTGATATTAGGAGCACCGTGACCTTCCCCAGATGATGTGGATATAGAATCTGCTTCTGGTTCCTTCTCCACAACGGCCTCTGGACCGGATTGAGGCATTTCGTCCTGATGGTGACCATGGTAGGTATAAAAAAGAGGATAGTGATAATTTTACAAAGTTCAAATACAATTTTCAAGTGGAAATGAATAAGCAAAGTGAGACTGCGCCAAAAAGCAAATAAGAAAGTCAAAATGTGTATTGTTAACGCATGATTAAAAAAATTGCAAAGCTGTAAGAGAACTACAATCACAGAATTAATAAATCAGCAAATTAAATTCAATAATATCTAGTCGTGGAAAAAAAGTTAAGCTATCAAAGGTTGTACTCCTAAGAAGAATAAAAATTACGAAACTAGATCTTTAAAATCTTTCAAATAACAATTACCATATTCTTCATAACAAGATATTAATATATTCTGGTAAACGTTATTAAAAACAAAAACGGTTCACGGTGCTGTCCCACACGACACAAAAACAAATATCATCAGTACTTACTTAAATTAGCTTTCAAATTCTCATAACTGAATTCTAATTTCGTTAGCCAATTTACAGTATTTAAAGCTAACCCGCTGGCTGCCCAAACAAACGCGCTACCGGGACACATTCGTGCAGAGGAGTTTGTGGACCAACAAAATTATACAAGGAAAGTTAGGAAGTAAAATATACATTGTGAATTTGTGACAAATGCTAAGTGTACTTTCGTTTTAGTTCTGTTAATTAAAAAGCTTTAATACATTGCTATTGTGCACGTAGGAGATAATCCTGTTTTAGTTTCAAGTGGAACACTAGAAGATGCAATTCCACTTTAGTGCTATGAAGTGTCAACTAGTACATTTGACTTAGACTTGCCTGCTGTGTATTACAACGTACTGATATTTCTCCGTCGCCCTATGGCCGAAACAAATAATAATTTAAGTCAATATTTTAAATATTCTTAGGCAATATTTTATTTACAGAGCAATGATTTAATATTTAAATTTTATTAACTTGTTTCAACATTTTCGACGAGGTATTCCATTTACATAGTGAATTATATGTCTTAAGTGCATGCTGAAGAGAAAATATCTATTTCGAGACTTATTTATCTTTAATTATTGATCACAATTATAATTATCGTTTATTTATTTAACAATTAATGCACGCACATAAGTAATAAAGATGAAATAGGAGCACAAAGTACAATGTTACTGCTTGTTGTTTAATTAGTCTTATTATTATTTATCATTGTTACGTTTTCGTTCTA
The DNA here is from genome assembly GCA_947562105.1 of Shargacucullia verbasci. Classification (NCBI taxonomy): domain Eukaryota; kingdom Metazoa; phylum Arthropoda; class Insecta; order Lepidoptera; family Noctuidae; genus Shargacucullia; species Shargacucullia verbasci. The sequence continues at coordinate 3,389,166 of OX387297.1, read as the reverse complement.
GAAATTCACAAGACCAGTGCAACTTGTTCGGGCAGCTACCGCGGTAGAAAAGGATGCTTACATCGGAGGGTTGCGATTGCTCGTCTTCCTCCTGGACCGGACGCACGGCGAAGCGCGCCACGCCCGTGTCACTGTCCGACAGCACCTGTCGTCACCACACACATAGCCACCCAACTAGGATTTGGTTCTGACGTCACTTGGAGGGTTTACTTTTATTCTTGATTTTGCACTACCCTATCGTATTATGCAGATAACTTACTCATAGCCTTGCTTAACACAGATCAAGTTTGGTCAAGTTAAGAAAAGCCCGCTTGGAAACATATATTGAAACTTAAATGTGAAATTGATAGTGCCTCTTTGATTTAAGTAAGTGCTATGCTATTGAACTAGTTGGTGAATTGTCGGAAGTTTGCGCCAGTGGAGATTTTATGTTAACTCCGACCCGCTAAAAACTTTGTTATATTCATCAAGTTTAGCAAGTAAAATTAAGAACGCTGTAATTCATTCTATTTGTACACGGCGTGTGTTCTGCCTCCTAGTCTTATGAATATTTTTTAGTCGACTCTGACGTAGATTTACACTAATTTCTGTTTTGAAAACGCCCCGTATATAATTAAGTAAAAAAAGTAATTATAACCTTCTGTAAATAACTTTCATATAACACAACATAATTAAAATGTCCATTTTAAAATAGCGGTAGACATTCTTAAGTTAGACAACCTAGAAATTGTAAAGTAACACGTACTGCTATAAAATACAATATCATACAATTTAGAAGTTAGCCACAGTTTTGTTTAACTTCAAGAAGTTGCGAGTGCACGGGGAATTGCGGGCACTATTGGTCTAAGTTAGACTGCTAAAGCATAACTCGATGTTGCTTACTGCATATTAATGTTGAATATTATATTAATATTGCATATTGATAACGTGTAAATCTCCGAATGACGTTGAACCAAACAATTTGGAAGCGAACACAGATTGCCAGATTTGTGTTGAGACGTCATATCCTTATATTAGTTATGATTTCTTAATATTTATCAATACGATAATTGGTGCATTTTTATCGTACAATAAGATTGATTTTACTACAAGTCTGTAAAAAAAATGTCTGGCAACTTGTAGGTTAGGTGGGGGACACAAACACTGAATGAAAATATAAAAGTTAAAATTAACACCAACTCAAGACATCGACATGATCAACATGCGAATGGTAAAAAAACATTGCGATTAGTGGTCTCAAGCATTCATGTTGAGTTTGACATTTAACATACAAATAGGGACATTCAAAATTAATAAATTCAACCCATTACTGTCCCACTGCTGGGCAAGGGTCTCTTCTCAGAATGAGAAGGGGTAGGCCTTAGTCCACCACGTTGGCCCGGTGCGTGTTGGCGTAAATGCAAGTGATAATCAAATTCTGATCCGCACATGATTTCGAAAAGTCAGAGGTGCGGGCCGGGTTTAATCGCGGACCCTCCTGCATGGAAGGCAAACGTTCAACCGCTAGGCTATCACTTCAAAATTAGGTTATATTAAAAAAACTTGGTACTAATGAGTGTATCGACTGTGCTGATTCACCAAATCCAAAACTTTTCTAATATTGTAGTAGTTTTTACATATGGCTACTAATTCATGGTACCAATGAATTGTAATATTTGAAATTTCTTAACAATGTTACAATTGCTTGTACTCATTTCAATGTCTACTGATGTTTTGGCTTCATCTAATTTTCTAGTACTACTTACCTCGGAGCGATCACTAGCTGTTCTTAGTCTGGCTTGGCCAGCCTGGAATGGGGGTGGTGGTGGCCCTAGGGTGTCTGTGGATCCTCTATTCACCAGCGATGGGTGTGTTGCCATGAATCGGTGGATCACAGCTAAATGGTTCATCGTCTGTTCTGCCACGTCTTCTAGCTTTCTTAATCTAAATTCTACACTCTGTAAATATTAAAACAAGCTTATGTGATATTCATTTTTAATTCAAATTAAATTTTTGTTATAATAATATTGTATTAATTTATATTTTTGAAGCGAATGTTAAATATAATGTTAGAACTTGTGAAAGTTAAATATTCCTTTTTTAAATAAAAATTTCAGAAGATTGTGATTAGATTTTAATACTTAATAAGATATCATGAATCGTTGTGATGCTTGAAAATGTAACCACTACAATGAAATACATTCACAAAAAATAAAAAAAAATTACCTGGACCGACTGTATTTGGCAATTAGCTTTTTGATTTAAGTCCTCCATCTTAGTTGTGATATGTTCTACCCTATCAGTTGTGTTTCTTACTCTCTCTTCTATAGAATTTGACAATTTAACTTCCTGAAATCATAAAATCCAGATAAATTGGAAATACTATTAAACTTCCAAAGAAATGGAATATAAATATTCAATTATGATAAAACTAAATTATAGCTTCATTAATAAATATACCTAGAACACAAAAAAAAAGTTATTCTATATGTATCAGTACTAATAAATGACGTCGAAGGCTTGGTTGACGCAGTGGTTAAACGTTAGCATTCAGAGCTACGTGTGCGTGTTTAATTCCTACATGGAACAAATATATATATTTTATAGACAAGCAGATAGTTGTTTAAGGTTTGGGAGAGTGTTAATGTGAATAAAAAAATATCCACGCTATAATACTCACTTGTTCCCTAAAATACCCTTCAACGCACTCCTCCTCAAAATCATACAGTCTCTCCATGTCCTCCTTCTCTAAGAATAATTTGAGCCCATTGTCGTACTGGAACCGTTTGTGCGACACATTTCTCGTCACCCACTTGCCTATCGCGTATATGTGACACAAGGTTATCAATGGAGGTGGTAGCACCGGCTTTTGTTCATATTCCATCACCACTGTGAATCTTTGGAACATCCATACCTGAAAGATTCGTGGGAGTTTTAGGATGGTTCAAGCGATGAATCAATCAAATCAGCCAACCGCTGTCAACGTCTGGACATATGCCTCACCCAATTACTATTATATCATTTTTTGATTGAGACAAGAGTTTGTAAGAATTTGTTACTTTTTCATAAAATGGGGTAATGTAAAATAATATTTGAAAGTGATAATTATGATATTTAAATTAAATATGAATAGTTTCAAAATCAGCGGTAAAAATACTGTTAAAAAATAAAGTAACAACATCAAATACAGCTAATGCAGACGTATCTGATCACGATGTAATGAGTTAAACTCTATAGACAACCGGAGTGTCTATAGACTTTCATGAATCTTCATCATACACGTAATAAGAAAGGTCTACCATGCATAAAATTATGTTAAAATCATGAATATCCACGAGATCTATTAATGAATTAATTACAATAAAGAATTTTAAGCTGGAAACTCAAATACTTCATGATTTTAACAAATGACATGTAAAGCAAAATGCAAGTCATTCTTGCGCGATTAGTGTTCCGTACCATTAGACTTTTTAATATGGTAAAATAAAAATAGTTTTCAATGCAATATTTAAAACGATTTTAACTATTTTATACTACCTGTTCTAAGTCACGGGTACCTAGAATTGGCGGACAGACAGACAGATAATAAATTAATCTCATAAATATTACGTTTATGATATTCTGGTACTGAACACTAAAAACAATAAAAGAAAAATAAAATAAAAAAAACCTGATGCGAGACTTCATTGACTTCGTTAAATATATTGTTAAAGACGGCAATTAGTAGGTTTATGAGTAAAATGTTCGCGACGAGCAGGTACATGGTCATCACGACGGGCGTGATCCACCTGCCGGTCACACACTTGGGCTCTCCGGGGTTCTTCCCGCACTTGGGGTCGATCTCTGAAGCGAACACCTCGCCATACAACATGAAGTACGGTTGAAAGAAGACCTACGGACAACGGGAGCTCAAACTAAAATATTGGTAAAATAAAACTGGCCAAAATAATATAAGTTAAAATTTTAAGGTGCTAAAATATAATACCCAATCCAACTTTAAGTACCGGGAAACTAGATACTAATAAACCTAATGATCTACCTACATCTACCCATAGGTACTAATCTACGGAGGATGATAGACAAATCACAACTACAGTCGACAAATTCACTCTGCACAATGAAAGCGTTCCTTTTATATTTATTACACTTAATTTTAAAACAATGTCATGAACAAATTATCAAACTGGGTTTATCAGTTTGTTTTTAATAGATAAGTGACCTTGATGGTTTTAGAAAATTCTTTAGTCATAAATATAAAAGCTGCCTTTCCAAATATACAGAGTGAAAATCTACTGTCTACTGAACTTAAATCCTCGATCTCCAACCGTAACGTAATCAAATCTCGCAACAGGCACTATAACAACATCGAAGCTACGACAGTAAACGATTTCGCCGCAAACCTGGTGCGACACACCGTTGACTTCAATGAAGATGTTATTGAAGACGGCTATAAGAAGGTTGACTAGTAAAATGTTGGCTATGAGCAAGTACACGCTCATGACCACAGGGGGAACCCAGTGGCCGACGCGGCAATCCTCGAGGCCGGGCAAGCCGCAAGGGGGCGCCATTTGCTCAGCGAACACTTCTCCGTATAGCATGAAGTATGGTTGGAAGAAAACCTGGAAATGTTAGTAAATTTGGATGTGTGGTAAACATGTGGTAAATTTGTATAATGATATTGTTAGTTTTCAATAAAAGTTTTGGGTATCTATAGTGGTAATTATGGTATCCAAAAATATGACATGAAACAATAAATTATATTTCTTAAGTCATAGCTAATCTGTTTTTCTAATTCACAAATATTTACTTTAGGAATTCTAATTATGGATAAACAAGATGCAAGATATTTCTTTGTAGGTAATGGCATCACGGTGGTAGTTTTATTTTCCTTGAATATTAAAAGGACCGTTTATAGCTTTACGGTTATTAGAATTTGTAGGAATAATCACTTGCTATATAATAACAGCATACTGCGATCATTAGTACTTGCTAAATGCAATTATCGCTGTTCAATATCCGTGGAAGATTCAGTAGCCACACATTTATGTACATCAATATTTTAGTGACTTGTTGCAATCATTTCATTTTCTTTATTAACATATAATTCTTTGATACCTTTATTATACTTTCAGTTTTATATAATACCTAATAAATAATACCTATAACAACTGCGTTGACAATAATATGATCGTAAACAGACTTACTTCTCTGATGAGATGCCAACTAGCTTCCTCGTCTGGATACAATATCGCTTGCCGCGCCACACCAAATGACATTAGCACCACCAATAATAGCACCACGAAGTATATCATGTTCTTTACCATCTTACCCATCATTGTGACTAGAGGACCTGTTAACACATTTATCACTTAGAAAAAGATTTGTGTACAATGCACACAGTCAACTGCTTAAACATATGAATGCTATCTTTACAGACGGTAAAAGTAATAATATGGTAACTGAAGACAAAAAACTGAATCTTGGGAGGGACATTTGTTATCAGTTAACTCCAATAATGAATTAAAATGAAACAATAATCATTCATTTGAATAAAATGAAAGCGGTCATCACAACAAAAATGTTAAAAGCACTGCTTACCTAAGTACTTATTTACTCCCAAAATATTCAATATCCTTAAGTACCAGTAAATTATATCGACGCAGTAGATTACCCTACCCACGTCCATGGAGACTGCTCGGAGCCTCAGGGTCAGACCCACCAGGAAAAATATTATGAAACCCGCGTCGTACGTGTTCCAAAGGTTCCACGCCCATACGCTGAACTTATGTCTGCAATACAATACATAAAATGAAATAGTATCACAATAGTAAGATATTGTATGTGAAAGTATCAACATATTATATTTGAATAAAGTTTGAATTAAATGTACACCTATGGAAATTTTAGAGATCCTTAGGGATTTAATAAATTCTGACATTCAACTACGCCGAAGTTCACCGACTACTATAATAGAGGTTTAAGATAGGATCAGCATTTAAAATTAACATTAGAAAAGGCAAATAGGTAAAATGATTTAGAACATAGCCCTAAGACACATAGAATGAATATAGGCAACAAATGTAGCTTTAAAAAATTGTAGATACACATTATTTCAGCTTGTTTTAATGATCCAAAGCTGAATTGAAATGCATTTAAATTATTGAAATGTGGCACACGGGAAACAGATTAGCGCGAGCCACTAATTTGCAAATAGAATACTAATTTGCTTTTGTTAGGTACAATGATTAATTACAATGTTGCGTGCATAATCAAGAGATTATTATTATTGATATTACTATCAGTACTTATATCACTGTTATTTGCATATAAATGCAACAAACCAGAAATAACCTTTTACTATCTAATGATCAAACCTTGATATCGTGATGTATATGTATAATTCAATGTTTATTATAGGCATAATCAACATCCTTAGCTAAAATATAATAAATATTTAAAATGCACGACGGTTTATTCACAGAAAGAGTTAATGTTATAGATGGTTTTATTAAACGTAGAATTATTTTCGGTGAACTTGATCTTAAGTCAAATTTACGTTCAAATTCAAAAGTCCTTTCCATATTTCCACGGCTGATTCTTATTGATAGACTCACTAAGGACCCTCAAATTAATAAAATGATTAATGGACTCATCTGATTAATTGATGAGATGGAGTAAACTTCAATTAATAGGATAAGTTTTTGATAGAATTTATAAATTATTTATAAACTAACTTCCATTGTTAAGATATAACATAACATAGCATCACGCCTGTATTCCCTGAACTAAAAAGGGCTAGGTATACCTATATGTACTATTGTACATTGACATTTTACCGATGCCGTCAAAAAAATCACATGTGGTGGTGCGCCTATTGCCATCTACGGTCATCATTTTAAACTCCGAGAGATTTTTTTTTGAAAACAAATCAAATAATGCTTTGCCCGACTCGGTCGATTTGAACATAAGACGTCACGCTCAGCAGTCGCACTTGCAACCACTGAGATGGCCACTAATCTTAAGATCTTAAATGGATTATAATGCTTAACATTAAACATTCGTGAGTCATCATCATGATTCTACTAATGATTATACAGTTCAGTCATTATCTCAGAGAACAAGCCAAGAAAACAAGTATTTGGACTTAAAAAAATGTAATCGTACTCATCTCCAATTTGTGGATGTTTTCGAACCAAAAAAGTTAACTTTTTGTTAAAAAGAATATATAATACATAATTTAATTAACCCCATAAGAAAAATATATCTTATTTGATTGTTACTCTATTTTACAATAAACTCAAAGAAATAATCCAGACAGTCTATGATCTAATCAAAGCAACAAATGAAAGGTACACTGAAACGATCTCATTTACGGTACTAATTACATGAATAAAGGCTATAAGTATAATAATTCAGTCAGTAATTAAGTTTTGGTAGATTATGGCCAAGAACATGTGGCCGAATTTTTGCTAACGAAGATTAAAATGGAAATCACATATTTTCTAATTGAGGTTGTGTAATGGAGGTCACCCACTTTTCATATGTCAAATAAACTGAAAAAAAAAAAGGTCCTGTCAGACACCTTGGCAAGAGAAATATCTTGATGGTATCAATTATTGTATAATACAGTGAAAAAAAAAAATAGTAACATTAATTTATTAATTAGAGAACTGAATTAGAGAAATAGAGAAGAATGAGAGAAATAGAGAAACAGAGAGAATTAAAGAAGTTATAATATTGAGGGAGTTAATTTACGTACCTACAGAATACTACAAGACCTTTCTGTAGAAACAAGTATAATTACAGGCCAGCAATAAAAAAATAACGGACAATAATGGGCGATCTCCTTTGTTTAAATACCAGGAATACGAGGAGAAGAAGAATAAAGGCTTAAAAAATAGGGTGGACGGTTATCGGCAGCCTAATTACGTAAAAGAGCGACAGCAACGCGACAGCCACGCGACAGCAATCTCACCGTCAGCCAATACATCATATGACACAAAAATGACGTTTGACAGAAGCTATCGCGCGATCTACGCCTGTCGCTACATCGGTAATTCGGACCTACAAAATCTATTATCTCCGCAGCCTGATTACGTAAAAAAGAGACAGCAACGCAATCGCCACGCGACAGCAATCCCACTGTCAGCCAATACATTATATGTCACGAAAATGACGTTTGACAGAAGTTATCGCGCGATCTACGCCTGTCGCTACATCGGTAATTAGGCTGCCGGTAAACGTAGAGATAATAACTCACCTAATAGCAACAGGTTCGGACGTAATAATTTCCCTTATCTTCTCACATAAGAACGTTAATATATAACAAATAGAATATATCTCGGGCCAAGACGGCGTTGGGTCCATCTTCACTAATACTGTATATGTAAACATCAATAGGAACAATATGTAGGCAATCTGCAACAAATCATATATTTGTCAAATAAATAAAATATAATACAAGTAATATCACGTCCTTATAACCTGTGCGCGCCTTTTGCCATCTGCCTTGAGAATTGCTTAATCAATTAACACAATACGGCACGTTTGGCGCAGTGCTTGAGATATCGACTGCTGCGCTACGTTTCGCAGGTTCGATTCCCGCACGGAAAAAAATATTTGTATGATCTACAGATAGTTGTTTCGGGTCTGGGTCTTTGTATATGTGAATTTATGTCTTTGTAAACGCACCCACGATACAGGAATTATTCCTAGTACGGGGCAAAGTTTAAGGAAAAAAAAATACAAATATCTCTCCCCGGGCATAATAATCAGTCTCAATCAGCAGATGCTCTTTCGTCCAACAAAGCAGTCTATTAATCTAACTTAAAATACAACACAATTAATGATTAAGCTTTGCTTAAAAATACTCAACAAAAAATTGAATAGCCTAAAGATGTTCTGGCTCTTGGTGTTCTTACTGGTATGCCCAGTGTAGGCATTGTTATAATGAAATTTACTAGATTTTTCTTGTGATTGTCGTTTATGGAATACATATTACATTAGGATGTTGATATTGATCAAAACAATCATGTACACTTGTACAGTCAGCATCATTAAGATGAAAAAAAAAACATTTAATGGAATTCAAAAGCGATTTTTAGAGGAAACAGTCAATAAAATCTTGACCAATTTTACACATAGTTTCTGCGGATAAATAAAAATACATAATCATTAAAATTTTATGATTTTAACCAATAGTTTTCCAAGACTAAGCGTTTGAAATCTGAACACCGTACAAAATATTATCGGTTTTATTTACAATTGAAAACAAAAAACTATCGGTTACATATCGTTTGTCATTCAGCTTCTTTTGTACCAGGAAAGACAATATATGTATCTTCATGAATATTTTATCGATTTGTTACCATTGGAATTGAGCTTTGATAATTTGACTTCTGTAGTAAGGAATAACCCTAAAGTTTGTGTTTCTTATGTTTAGGATGTGTACCTACTTTGCTCAGATAAAATTAAGTTATCATAAGGGCTAGTTGATGTAAGATCTATAGGAAAAAAATAAAAACCGACTCCAAAAAACTCAAAAACAAAACTAATAACTAAAAAGCAAAAAATAAATATTTTATTATACAATATAGTAGTTGAAGAATATTGAAATCGGTGCCAAGTAAAACATAAAAGTAATATACCTTGCTGCTATAATAGCGACATTAAAACAACGAGTTCACGTAGAAATTGTCGAGTGCGGAGCGAATTATGCGTCGGACACGACAAATACACTTCGCCAATCGTGTCGGTTTATCATTGCATGTTTTACTTGGCACCGACTTCAATATTCTTCAACTACTATATTGTATAATAAAATATTTATTTTTTGCTTTTTAGTTATTAGTTTTGTTTTTGAGTTTTTTGGAGTCGGTTTTTATTTTTTGTTAAAAAATTTAATTATTTTACAATTTTGAGTGATGGGTAGACCTAGTAAAGACGATTCTCTTTAAAAACTTTTTACTAAACAACCACACGACGACAGGGCGTTGGCAGAAATAACGAGGTTAAGAAATCTTCCTTCCAATACTTGAACGTCGGAAAACATCTCCATTTAGGATATCCTTAAACTGTTTTTTGTCTTCACTATCGAATCTGCAATATTACCCATCTCGGCTTAAAGTGCGCATCAATACGAATAAAATAAGCCCAAACACTATGTAGCTGCTATCAACCATTAAGGAGTTCCCTAAGTGTACTGCACTTGCATCACGGACCTTGCAGTGGCAGTCATTAACCATCTCGGTGTAAAGATCTTGTCAACACGAATAAAATAAGCCCAAACATGAGGTAGTTAAGATGTACCGTTGAGGAGTTCCCTCGATCCTCTGTCGTCTCCATTATCAGATCTGCCCAAAACCTCCATAGTATTGTAGTCTCATCAGACATACACATAAATATCAAGTTTTTACCCCATGCTCGCCTACAATTTTCAAGAGATGCCCTCGATTTCTCAGGGTTTCCACCATCAGGTCCTGACCTGATGACAATGGGACCAAATGACAAGCATACCCTTTCAAATAAAAAAAAAATTTTTGAAATCGGTCCAGGCGTCTTCGAGAAATCGAGTAACAAACATAAAAAAAAAAAAAAAAAAAAAAAATACAGCCGAATTGAGAACCTCCTCCTTTTTTTGAAGTTAGTTGAAAAATAAAAATATAACATGACATAGCATAGCGCCTGTATCCCCGAAGGGTTATTACTACAATAGACCCACATTTCGAGCGGAGCGAGCCTATTGCCATCAACCGAACAGTACAAACTCGGTGGTGCTACTGAGAATTTCTTTACAGAAATACCCAATAACGCTTTGTCCAACTCAGGAATCAAAGCCTTCACACTCAGCAGTTGCGCTGGCGACCACAAGATCAATGAGTTAAGTAAGTAATCAAAAAATCTCAAGAAAATGCTGTATCGATAGATCTATATGTTGATGTAGTATCTAAAAGCAATATATATGCTTAATCAACATTTTAATACAGAAAATGTAGACATGGAACCTCTATGCTTATTAAAATGTAACGACGTAGCTTTGGTCATTAAAGTAGGTACCTACTATTGAGAAACAAATTTTTGTGTTACCTTGTAAAATGCAATTTCTACGTTAAACTGTAAAATAATTACAATTCACTTCATGTAATTACGTAATGACCGTCTTTAAGAAGATTCATAAAATGGAAACCATTGAAAGGTATACAAATTCAACGAAAATTAGGGATAGTAATTAGGATGTTTACGGTCTTATATATATGAAGGGACTTCGGGAAATTCTGACCGAATTCTTTTTGACAGATGAAATTTATTTTAATGAGTTCGTTTAATAAAGATAATAAAATAGCAACATGCTTGTAATGCCACATTACCAGGTACAATATCAAATTCCGGGCTGGTATTGAGAATTTTCTAACAATAAAGTTTTTCCGACCCAGGTACCGAATCCAGAACATCACGCTCGTGATCTTCGCATGTGATCATAGAATGAGGCATTTGATAATATAACGAAATAAAAAAAACAAAAAAGGATCAACAAAGTCATTGCTAAAAGCCGAAAATATATTTTAAAAACAATGATAGCATTAAAACATAATGTTACAAAAGAAAATAAAACGGGAATTAAAGAAAAAAGAAGGAAATTATAATATTACAGACAAAATTATGCTAATCTTACAAAATTACAACTCGCGGCCGATTTCCAACGATAATTATTTTCGTGTATGTAGGATTATTGTTGGATCCCTTTTTATTTTGGCTGCGCACGAAAAAGCCGGCTAAAATTATGGAATCGTTATATTTCCCATTGTGTTGAAATTGCTCTTTACTTTTTCCCCTAATAATATTTTTGTAACGATCTAGAAAATTAGAACTTATTGTTGCGTAATCATACTATGAGATTATATATATAGGTACCTTTTATGTCTATGATGTTATACGTTAATAATGAAATGAAACTGAATAGTTTAGGTTCTGCAATTAGGTTTTTTAATCGCTATTACGGGACGTTCTTAGCTTGATGGTGTCGGCTTTTCCTATGATAATCTCTGAGAAGAAACGCTGAAACTAACTCAGGGGTCAAGGTCTATTTTAGAGTCCAGACAAATTTTCGTAAAGCCTTCTGTGAGGCAAATGTAATTAAGTTGTGGTAGAGACAAGTATGTTAAAATAATCAATGATCCAAAGATATATACGACAATAAAAAGAGTTATAATATACCGTTGTTCAAATCACTGTTAGGTTCTTTCTATCTATACCATCTGAATCTCATCCCATCCCATCTGAATTCTTTGACGCTAGGGCGTAGGCCTTAGCGACAAAAAACTCTGAGAGACTGATCATAGCTAGTTTATAATAATAAACAATATACATAATAAATATCATTAAATATTAATTTGTGTGTTCATGTCTTTATTTTGTAGATATTTTTATATGATGTAATTAGTGTGTATGTGGAATCTAAATGTGACTCTGTATCCATCTGTCTGTACCCATATTTTATGCGAAATAAAGACATTTGAATTTTGAAGTTTTTACCATATTTGAAATTACTTTAAATTTTGATTTACTTCAAAAATAAATCTTTTTTTATAATTTCAGTGTACACTGAAAATATTATGCTCTAAACTGCTGCCCATCCATGACCAAAGTTTGAATTTATTTTACCATTTTTCCTATCACCGGAGCCAGCTACATAACAAAAATAACTTGGACAGAGCAGATTGGCGGAATTTTCATGCATTTCTATATTCAGGATGATAATAGCTCGGTCACATGTAGATTTATCTACGCAAATTATACACAGTTACCCAGACCCGGAATAAATATTCTTTGCAGGACATACAATTATTTTGTTCCATGCTGAAATCGAAACTTAGCGCAGTGTTTAACTAATGCACAACTCGGACTATCATTTTATTGATGTATCCCTATTTTTCAAAAGGGCTGAGTGTGAGGATAAAACAATATCTTAAAAACAAAACAGTAAAAGCTTATATATGTGTTTACTCACCGAATCGGCCCAGAACTTGGTGATTGGCGCTGTAAAGAACTCGTATATCTTCTTCTTAAGTCTAAGCGGCCTCATCATCTTGTCTTCTGGCGAGTGGGGCTCTGGCAGCTCTCTGTACGAGGGTTCCCACCCTATTTTACCAACTTTCCCGTTCTGATCGACACGAGTTTCGCATTCGGCCCCTGAGCCAATCAACGCCTGCTTGAGTCCAGACAAAATCGTATAAACGTTACAACAGTATGTTTACACCGTAATAAAATAGAACAAGAATTGGTAATAGAAAAAACATTCATAGGAAGCTTGAATATAACAGTTAATAGTGACATAGATTTGAACACTTGCGGCATCATTCTCCAAGGACCAGACCGAGATGACAACGAATGTGATGACGGTACTTTAGTACAAGATCAAGACGCAAGCATGACAAAAAGCAGCATGGTCATAATTAACAACGCATTCAATATAAGCTCACAACATCACATCAAGTGTAGAGCTGAAGTTTACAAGCTGAATCTTAATAAAATCATCCATAATTCAGAGAGTATAATAGATAGTCGTAAAATAATACTGAACGTAAAAGCCTCGAACGATACACTAGTAAATAGAAAACGTTATCGAAATATTGAGACGACAGCTCGATATAAGATTAATAATAATAACAAAAATCTAACTACAGTTCACATCGACGCAGATTGTTAAACTCGTATAAGTACAGAAAAGTTTACTGTCACCGTTTTAGCTCCACCTCGGATTAATTTAATTAAAAACCATTTTAATTAGTGTCGTCATTATGTTTTATGGCGGTCGTGAAACCACCGGGAAAGTTTTGAAATTTCACAAGCAACAAGATTATTTAGAAAATTCTCGTTCCAGTTTTAATATCGATGTCTTAGAGTAAATTAGAAAGGCGTCGTAAATTGAGCTTCTTTAAAGGGTCGTCTTCTACGTGCAGTGTTAAAATTCAAGGTGAGCTATAAACGAATGACGTGGCCCATAAAGACAGGAGTAAAGGCAGTAAGGGGGTGAGCTGAGAGGCTGGAAGTAAACGGAGCGCCACGGAAGCCTACTTTCACGCAAAGCTATCGACGCGACGTATCGTTCAACAAAAAGGTTGTATACTGTGTGTGATTTTGGTGTAATACGAACACAAGAAGGTCTTTCGTGTAGTGTTTGCAGCTCATTAAAGAGAGATTAACAAGTATTACTGTGCAAATACCATGACGTAACAAAATTTTATTTTGTTTCATATAAACACCTATAGAATAGTGCATGAAGAACTATTATAACAACTGTGTCTGTGAAACGTTAAAGTATAGAATGTACAGAATCTATGTTTCTACTAATATGTGAAACATTAGTGCGATTTGTGTTCGTATCACAGTAGACCACTTAGGCCCCAAAGACGGGTCTACCTTCGTAGCTTTACTCTGTTGTCCAGGCGGTATTATCTTCTTGATAGATAGCGTACGCCTTTTCGCAACTCCAACCTACATGCGCAACAATCATATAATTTATTCCAACAAAACAATACTAGAACTGTAAATTATTAATTTTATAAGGAATATTATTTACGATTAATAGTTCCTCGTTATGAGTGGATATGAAATGTGTGTGAGTACAATTGATTACATCACCTATAATATTATGTATTAGTCTCTTTACTTTCAGCTAAAATTAAGAATATTTACTAAGATAAAATATTCTAGTTCTAACAAAACATTGAATAAAGTTTCTCTAGTAAGATTCCATACAGTTTTTTTAAAACAACACTTCGTATATTACAAATAATTTTGAAAATCAGCAAAGGGACTAAATCAGGACCTGTTGAAAAATATGTATTATGTTTGCAATAAGGTGACTAAATAATGGCCAACGTGGCGTCTTACTTCCCAAGTGAATGTAAAGCTAAGATGGTGAGCAACAAAACACGAAAGCTTACCTCGGCATCGGTCGGATCCTTCGTGCTCCTGTCATCCTCTATGCTCTCGTTCTCTAGATGTTCCTCCTCCGTCTGTGGCATCAGCTGCAGTTCCTCCTTCGACTTGAACTCCAGTTGGAGAATGTACAGCGGACACAGCAGGCTCAGAATTACCTTCACACATCACGACAAAGCCGATGTGGCAAAGGAAATGCTCGTCGATGCTAACTCACTTTGACTTAAGCGGTACATGCTATGTTTCTAGTTGAAACGGGGTTTCGACGCCGATTATGTGCAAGTGAGATAGCAAAATACTTTTTTCAATTAAAATCTTGTGTGCATGTCTATGAGTCGAATTAAAGATTTTAATTTGTCATTAATTTGACACACATACTGTAATTACTGTAAAATCAAATTGGACTTGCATAAATCGGCGTCATAAACAAAGTGCATGCGAATTTCCAAATGATTATAATATATAAAGCGACTCATTGACACACAGACATAAAAAAATATCTTTACAGTCGAGTTCGTCGAATGTTATTATCTAAGTTATAGTCTAACATCGAATTCTACTGATCGTGCCCTTTGTACTACTAACAAGGGAGACGTGTTGTATATTTATGTCAGTCTCACATATACAATGACGTACTTTTTGGACATGTCCGTGTAACAATTGTAAAACTGTTGCAACAAATCTATCATATATCTGTGTATTTTATAATACCAAAACACGTCTCCTTTATTTTCGCATTCTGAAACTGTGCGAATGACAAGTCTGTGCGTTAATAAGATGAATGACTATAAAAGAAAAGAGGTAGTAAATAAAAAAATGACGCATTTACCTTTAAATTTGTATTTTTTCTTGTTCTCAGCCCTCCCATCCATAGATCTGCTAGTATAATTTGTGAGCAAGGATGTGCAAGTAAAGCACGGTGATTGGCTGCAACGGCTAAGCTTAGACAGGTTTGGCCTGACCAGTTCTGGAGCTCGCAAGTCAACAGCTGTTGGGCCTGGTCATCGTCCTGACGATAGCAGTAGTCTAGAAGCTCCAAAGCTAGGCAAAGACGGGAAAATTCTCATGAGTCTCGTACAGAAGACGTTAATTAGAAGTTAACGGTCTAACATATTAGGGGTCTAGGGTTGAGACCTCACGTCCTTAGTTTATGATGTTGTTAACCTTATAATAGCTGACAGTATTAATTGGGTAAATGTTTGACATTTAAAGTTCACGTTTAAAATGAACACGGCATTTTTATACTGTTTAAGTATTTGATATTTTCACAAAGAGGAAGATTATAAGTAGATGTTACAATTTATTCAAATCTTTTTTTACGCGAAATATTCATATTCATATTCATAATTCTGTACGAATCGTAAATTAAGCTCAGCGTAATACTTAGCGTAGGCTTTTTACTTGGAAATTCAGAGAAATGAGTTTTGTCATGTTCGAGCAATCAATTCGTGAAGTTTTAATAGGAATTGATCATAAAATAAAATGTGATCATAACTTCAATGATTACGGAACTTTATCGATTATTTTATACTGTGTACTTAAGACGAATATATTTTATATTCGTTTGTGATTGTAGCGTAACGAGTGTGCTTAGATATGCTTTACTTGAGTTTATTTGATATCAAAAATGTACGAGACGAAAGATTGGATGTTATAGCTTTACAAAGAGAAGTACAAATACAAAATTAAATTGTCCAACTTCTAATACAAACAGAAAAGTTTATAATAAGATTATTTCAAATTTATTTCAAAATATATAAGATTATTCAGTCTATTTTTATTAATATAATAATAAGATAATATATAAAGATAAGCTGTGGAAGAACGTGATGTTTATGTTACATGCAAAATATTCAAGCAAATTAAATATTTTTATTTATTAGTACTCTACTGAAGGGTACGGGCCTTTTCTAAGAGTGACCAAAGTAAGGCCTTTATCCACTACACTGTCTTGGTGCGGTTTGTGCGGACTGCATACGTCCCGTCAAAAATTGTAGCGCTCTCAGGTATGCAGGATTTCTCACGATATTTTCCTTCACCACACATGAATTCGAAAAGTCAGAGGTGCGGGCCGGGTTCGAATGTAAACCGCTTGGCTATCACAACTTAAATTAAAAGCTTACAATTTCTAATATATACCTTTGTTCTCGAACTCCTTGCCATAGTGCCTGAGTTCTTCATAAACCTCAGTCTCCATGTCGTCCTCAGCAGCTTCGTGCGCCATCGCCTTGTACAGCTTGCAGGCCACCAAAGACTTAGCTAATGCCTCTTCGCCGTGCGTCCACATCAGTAAGGCCATTTGATGCCGTTTCGTTAATACTGCCCACATCTAACGGTAGAATAAGATAATTTGTAAATCTAGTTAACCTCGGATACCATGTTATATAATCAGTCATAAAGAATTTAAAGAAAAAAGTCAAACAAATTATACTAAAAGTTTTATTAAAGCGAGAAAAGTTGAGCAAGATTTGGTCCAACAATGAACGGCTGACTTAACAGTAATTTTAAAATTAACTAAATGTTTAAGAAATACAAAGATGCGTTCGTAAAGAAGAATAACCACAAAGGAGAGCTTGAGTTAAAACTTTGCATTAAGTGTAAAAATATTCTGACACTCATAACGAGAGAATGTCGACTTACAAGTAGCTCGTTGAAAGGATAGTCGAAGAGCGCCATTTCCGTGGTAACAGGCATGAACCCGGTGATGAGGGAGAGGCCACCAGCGTTGTGTCTGGTGAACGAAGCACTGTTGCGATGAACATTGACGCTCTTGTTCATCACCTTGGCGTAGATAGGACGGAACTTGCGTCTCGTATAGTAGCACCTGTTGAAAATACAAACAAGTCTTAAACTTAAGAAATATTCAATAGTTTGATTTGCAAAGTATCGCAATTTCATTCAAATCACTTTATTATTAATTTTTTGGTATACCAATAGCAAACATATAAATAGTTGACAGAATATAACAAAAATAAAAGTTCTTATACGCATGCCCATTACAGGTACACACAGTATTAACCATAGGCTATATAATACTTGATTGATCGCATTTAGCATTTCGTCGATAACAACACTTTAAAAACAACACTATAATACTGAATAACAAGTAGCTACTGGTATTTTGACACAGTAGTTTTATAAGCCATCCCCAACATAGTTGGCAAGACCCAGTAATGCTAATTTATAATTGTCCTAAGTAATATGCGAGATGGGCGGACGACATTGTTGTGATCTGTGGTCGAACCTGGATAACCTAGGTCGACTGGCGCAGGAGCGTATAGACTGGCACATTTAAAGAAAGGCCTGTGCCCAGCAGTGGGCGAAGTCGGGATGTGGATGATGATGATGATGAACCAATATGCTTACCTGTATGCACCGCCCATTAGCTTGTTGATGACCAACCCAATATCGTGTAAGGTGTAGACGTAGCCCCTGGGCAAATGTGGCCTGACGTCCCTCAGGATGTACCTCAAGGTGTTACTGGGCCCACTCTTGGTGTTATAAAGCTCTTCCAGGCGAGGGATTGTTAGAAATTTTCGCATTGAGACGCCATTTTCAAGGAGCAGCTTGACAAAATCTATTCGATCGTGTTCTAGAGCCTGCATCATAGCCTCGTCGAGAGCTCCTGAAACAATACACTTTGATGGAATACTTGCATATATTATGTTTATAATATTTTATATTATGCTATTAATGTAAAAGTAAGACCCCATTTCTGATTGATTTAAATATTAAATCGAGTACAATTTCATTGTAGAGCTCCGTAAATACCAGACAGAGTCGACGAAATCTATTGTCAATTTAAATATAATCAACCAGTTTAAACCTCAATCCATCAAAGGAAGAATGTCTGGTTCGCAGTGCCGTTTCCAATAACGTAATCCTGAAGTATCAGACAATCCTATCAATTGATCAATTGCAACTTTGCGATCTGAGATCAGATCCAATCTATCAGTACGCTTCAACAAATATCTGCAATAAATTGATTCAAAGGCATATTTACGAGATCTAGAACTTAATAATGTTACCTGAATTTACTGTGTGTGTGTGTAATTAAGGTCTTAGCCCTTCTCATTCTTAGAGGCCTGTATCCAGCAGTGGGATAGTAATAGGCTTAATTATTATAATTATGGTAGATTGTGAAGAAATTGCTTTAATTTAATGTTATTATTTTAATGCAAGAACGAAAAGAAAAATAATTCTTTATAAAAAACATCTGTGCTTTTTCTTATAATTTAACATAACATGGCATCACGCCTGTATTCCCGTCAGGGTTAGGCCGATATGTAGGTACTATTATACACCCACATATCACCAGTACCGTTATTGAGTCTCATGTAATAGGGGCGAACCTATTGCCATCTACCAGGCACAGTTCCAGACTTCGTGCTGCTACTGAGAATTTCAGTATAGAAAAATCCAATAACATTTTGCCCGATCTGTGAGTCGAGCTCGGGACCTTACGCTCAATAATCGACTTCTAGACCAATGAGGCAGTCTGTTAAAAACTAGTTAGCTAGTTTTGTAACAACCTTTGCCTGTTTCACAACATTGTTTAATCGATTCAGTGTGTAAACAATAACTATGAAAGCTGCAATTATAACTTAGTAATACCGATAGAAAGTTACAGAGGGTAGCTCATTGTAGAAACAAAGTTGACGACACGGTTGGCGCAGTGGTTAAGCAATTAGCTTTCTGCGCTATGTGTCGTGCGTTCGATCCCCGCACGGAACAAATATTTGAATGATCTACAGATAGTTGTTTCGGGTCTAGTTGTGTGTGCATGTGACATGTGTTTTTGTAAAAATGTATCGACGAAAAATGTATCACAGGAGAAATCATAGTGTGGGACAACGTTTTTAAAAAATAAAAATCAGTAAAATAATAAATAAAGTTACAAAGATTTTTTATATATGAAATATTTTTGAACGTAGCTTTATCGGTTCGTGTAATGAATAGTTAAGGAAGATAATTATTTTCTTTGTAACATTTCGACCTAGCAAAATGTCCACCTACTATGTCTCTAACTGTACTCTATAATAATGTTAAACTGTTTTCAATTTTCGCGAAAGCGACTTTATTTTTAGTAAAACAAAGCTGGGGTCCTGGGTTCGATTTCCGGGTCGGGCAAAGTGTTATTGGGTTTTTCTGTATGGAAATTCTCAGTAGCAGCACGGATTCTGGAAATGTGCGGTAGATGGCAATAGGCTCACCTCATATTACATGGGACTCAATAAGAGTATGGGCGAAATGTGGGTGTACAATAATACACCTCTGCCTAACTCTTCGGGGGATACAGGCGTAATGCTTTTTTCTAACGTTTCCTGACGATTTTTCCTTCTATGCTTGCTCATCATTTCCTGTATTTATTTTTTCAGGTACGTTATTTATGTCACAATAAGCTTTTATTCTTCAAGGAGTCTCAGTAGCTGTGTGTACATTTTAGCTTCTGCCTGTTTGCAAGGCAATATCGTTGCGAACCCTCTTCTCTTAAGTACGTCTTAGTACACTAGCAACCACATTAGTTTCTATTGCGGACAAAACATTGCCTTTTTGGTTGGATTTGTCTTTTAAAGCGTACTGGGAAGACCGCAATGGTAGATTACATTTTACTTAGTTCTACAAGTATTAACAAACCATTCAACTACTTCATTGGTGTAATGGTCACGGATATTAAGCGTGAATTCCTGAGTTCGGTTACGAACAAATTGTTACGTTTAAAAATATATATATAGAAAATTCTTAGAAGCGGCATGGAGTCTAGACGTGTGCCCTGACAGAGTAGATGATTATAAGCACGCCTCCAATTACATGTGACTTTATAACGGCATCGGCGAAATGTGTGTGTATAATAGTACACATCCATCTTACCGTATTTGGAAAGCAGGCATGATGCTGTCAGTAATTATGGGGCAAAACAAATTAATGACATTTTCTGTTAGACGTCTCTTTTTCAATCAAAGCCCGTATTGAATATATAAATGGTAATGTTTTTTTTGGAATTTTCTCCGATACATTATGTTTCTCCGATGGACATTTCCGTATATAATATGAGACAGCACTTTAAAAAATTAGGCTATGCGATTACTAAGCCCCAATCCCTAATATGAATATAACCAAGATGGACCAACAAATAATAAAACCACCGAGATGAAAGCCTTTCTCTTTCCCTAATTAGTATTGCAATACCAAAGTAGCCAATAAAAGTTTAAGTGTTTTAGCGCAAAAAAGATCTAGGTCCCAAGCTATTTGAGAAGTTTGTGTCGCCGTCTGATTCAATCGTTACTTCGTTCCGTTTTTATCGCAGCTTAAGTACTATCGTAAAGAAGGACTTAAAATTAGTTTGATATTAGGGGAGGGCTAATCTTATTAGTTTTATTTGAGTTATTCCTACCTACAGAACGATCTGTGAGGTTATATAACGCTGCGGAGGACGATTATACGCCTCCGTGGCTCGGAAAGAATGAGGAATTAAAAAGCATGATATTTAGAATTCATAATTCCTAACTCTATAACTTCTGCTAAGTTAATTTACTGCAATATTCTAGAATATTGAGGCAAAATAATTGCTCTAAATAAACTACTTCTACGGCTTCGCTCATTTGCAAATGAATGGGATGTAAAGAAAGAACCTCCACGCGTCTCCAACCCTCAGATCGTCTGGCGCACGCTGGGCAATCACCCTCGATACCACCATTGCATATGACCGGCTAATCTTTTCTTTACGGCATTCCTATGTGATAGCTCGTGCCAACTCGACAATAGACAATATATGGATATTCTAAACAGTTCGCGCTTGTTATCCTTCCACATACATGAACTTTAGCAATCACTAAATTCAATTTTCAGTTCAACTATTGACTAACCCCTAGAGATATACCATCTCGTGCCACCACAATCCGATGACAATAGACTCAGCTGAGACCTTGCATCCATTGTGTGGGACAAATCTCTAGTTTGTGGGTACAACCCTATTCCCCAATGGAGACTACAAGTTACCCGAAAATAAGGTACAGAAGGCCAGTCATGATAAACGAATTGTAGCTGAGGTACCTCCTCAGCTCAATTTTCTTTCTGACAGGCTGAGGAGTTTCGCGAACGACTTGTTGATTATAAATGGGCATTGTTTTCTACTCTGATTTATCTTGATGATGTTTGTGTACGCTTCAATCAAATTGTAGTGTAATTTATTAAGTTAAACCACAGTGAATCCCTGTGGACATTTGAGACCGATTTAGAAGCCAAAGTACAAAAGACTTTATAGAAAAATAAAGTTGGATTTAAGCGATAAAATACGCACGTAAAGACTTGAGTTGTTCTTGTTGAAACACAAAGTACATTTGATGCATAGATTCAACTGGGCCTTCTGTGGCTCTTATTGTCTGTGCCTATACGCAGTATAGTGACTTGTTTGAATCTATTTACAGGACACCTGATGCCTATCTTCACATCTCATACGCCACATACGACTCGATATTGCGTTTATGAACGTCGTAAAATATAGACGTAATAAAAACGAAATAGATACGTGCTGTGAATGAAATTGGGTCGGTTTTTGATACGCTTGCGAATATAAGTATAGATGATGAAAGATACTTTTGAGTTTTATGACATAAAAAGTGGAATAGAAGAGTAACTGCCTTATTGGTCTGTTGTGACTGCATCCATGGCTGTTGAGTATGAGGTCCTGGGTTTCATTTTCAAGCCGAACAAAGTATTACTGAGCTTTTCTGAACCTGAGATTATGCTCACAGTAGATGGAAATTGGCTCAACCTGGGATCGGCGAAATATGAATGTGAAAAAAGAACCTTTTTGAGTGTGACGGTGTTTATTATTAATAAATGTGTACCATATTAAATATTGTGACGACGTTACATACATTTTCCTCCTGAGATCCGTAGGGGAAATCGTTTCAATTTATCGAAAACTCATTATGGCGTAACATCAAACGCAGCGTATACTCACGTAAAACATTTTCTTATGTTTCTTAATAATGAGGCAATCAAGTCGCGTAGTACACTTAACTAAAAGTTAACGAGCTGTGCTCACAGTTTGTGAAGTAAAAAGTTTAAAACTGTTATTCCTTCTTGTTACGGTAGCTTTTGTTTCTACACTTTGTTTAAGAGTATCATAAGGTGCTAAGTTTTATCATTAAGAAGGTGAAAGAACGTCGTGTAATGTTGGTTACACAGGTGTTGGGTTGTAATGTGAATACCTTAAAAAATACGGATAGGTCCAGCGACAGAAGTATATGAACATTTCGTAATTCTGAAATTAATTTATTAAACACTAGCTTCCGCTCGTGGCTTCGCCCGCGTGGCTAACGAACCCGTACATGTTTCCAGGATAAATAGCCTATGTGTTATTCCAGACTATAATCTATCTCTGTGCCAAATTTCATCCAGATCCGTTCAGCCGTTCTGGCGTGAAAGAGTAACAAAGATCCATCCATCCATCTATCCTCACAAACTTTCGCATTTATAATATTAGTAGGAAGGATATAGTAGATATAGTAGATTAGTAGGATGAATAATATGATACTAGTCGACTAGTATAACGGTTTGTTAAGAACGACAAGTCAAGTAATTACAAAAAAAAAAAAAAAAATAGAAAATTTATAAGACTTCATTTATAAAAAAAAAAATATAAAACTTTTCAAAATGCTCAGCTACTTCTGGCGCTGACTGTACCTACGTGCGTCCGTTTAAATGGTTTAAACAGTCGAGACAAACAAATAAAATTTAACAAGTACCTGCCAACTGTAAACAGCGCCATTTTAAACTCTCTTAATCTACCTTATGCATGCCAAACGTGTATGTTTTGGCACCGTGTTGAACCCGTTAGCACACTGTTCAGGATCAAAGGCGTTCGAAATTGGATACTAAAGCGTTGGTTTAGACACATTCATTCATCATTATATCTATGTATGCTGTAACAGACACTCTCACCCACACCGTATCTCATTCTTGACATTGATTTTTAATCAATTGATAATTATGACAGGTACTGACATTCTAGGGTTGCGATTTCACTGCGGATTTTAGAGTGAGGGACTTCTTTCTAGAATGGCGTTACTGCATTATTTGTCTTTCAAACGACAATCTTTAATAGAATAAGCTACCGCGCATATCTACAAGGTTAAGCAGCGCTTGCCCCGGTCAGTCCTTGGATGGGTGACCATTTTTCTCGCATCGAGATGCCTCCGTACCTCGGAAAGCACGTTAAGGAGTTGGTCCTAGGCGTCATATAAAGAATTATGACAGCCGTTACGGGTGTGAGCAGCTCCAAAAGTCTGACAACCAGTCTAATCTTAGAATATCAGTGTCTCCCAGAAATTGGGTCGATCCCAATATAGTTGGGAAAAGGCTAGGCAAATGATGGATCTTTAATAGAATTCATATACCTACACAAATATACCTACTTAAATGTATCATCAATGACTTTATATAAACACAAAGGATCAGAAAATTTGCCAACCCTTTTGGGGACACAGACTAAAAAAACGTTAAATTCCATTAAAACAACAAATCAGTTGAAACCTTTTAATTCAACGGTCCATACAATTCGCGCTCCAGTATTTTTACAAACATAAGCGAATTTCACAAACTTTCGTCTTTTGTTGTAAATGTAGGGATTCAAAGGGTCCCATATAAATTCTGTTAATCAAACAGAAAGGGCCGGCAGGCGATAAAACGATAATTTACATAGAACACACATGCGCACTGTGTATGTTCTATAAATATTGTAGGCATTGCAATTGCCACGCTTGCAACATATTTTATTCTCTGTTCGTACCCAAGTGATACAAATGAGACATAACAGAAAATCTATTGTGTCTCGTCGATGGGCGCTGCGTGTGTCGTAATGATTTAAGAAAGTTGGAAAACCTATTTATAAGATTTTATTTATGCTATTCGTCTGCTTATTCTAGGTTGAAAACTAAGCGCGAAGTTCTAGTTTCAATAACGGGGTTGGGCAAAGTTCTATAATTCAGTTTTTTTGTTAGAAAATTATCAGTAACTGCGTTGAGTTTGGAAAAGGTTCACCGCCTTACACGAACTTAATGACGGCATCGATGAAATGTTGTATGTAAATGGACACTGCTTTACCTGTTGATGAATCCTGTCGCATCATGTTACATGATTGGGTAATAAACATCCGAATAGGAGTGTTGTCATTCAATAGTAAGTTTTGAAGAGTTTCTCGTTATCTAGTTTACGTTTTGTGGTTACAGAAAAATAGATTAGGAAAGTTTTATCTCGGAAAATAGAGGCCCGTTGAGACCACACAAAAGCTATTTCGTTTTCCGATAGCGCGCCCACGTTACGTTTGTAATATTTAATATCCTATTCCATGTGAGTAATAGAGATAGAAAAAAAAAATAGAGAGGCTCGAGAGGCTCGCTTCGTGGCTACATTGCTACCGCACACAGTAGTTGATATACGAGGTATTTGGATGCGTGACAGGTTTTTCTCACAGACCCCTCCGTGCCTCGGAAAGCACGTTGAGTTGCAGGAACCGATGTAAGTATCACGGTTCTCTTGCACCGGGTATGCGGTTTCCCTTCACTGGACAGGCCTTTTTGCCATGGGGGTAACCTTTATCTGTTCTGTGGGGGTAACCAAAAATTACGGAACGCCACGTGGCACGAACCCTTTTGCTTTATGTACATTCATGCATGGTTTAACATTTGGGCACCGGTTGTGTGTAAGCGCATGACCTTTTTGAAGGAAATCATCATAATATACAACAGTTTAGTAAATAATTAATAACTTTCGATTTCAATGAGAGAGAAAATGTACGATTTTTGAGGGTGTGTGTTTATTTTTTAAATTACTAACGAGATCTCTGCATTCAACAGACATCCTTTTAAACTTACTATCACAGCCAATCTATAAACAGACGGTGTCCGAAAACGACTTTTTTTTAAAACTATGCCACTCTATTTTTCTCGATGTTATTTTAATTCCTGTATCGGTGATTTTTTGTACAAAATTTGAACTTAACGGGAAACGTTGAGCCGTTGTGTCGGTATGTAAATATCTAACGTATCACAAGATTAATGGACACAAGTCCCAGGAGATCACAAGTGAAAAATAACAATACTGTCGAGTCGTAAATCACACAGCGTCAACACAAACGCGCTGTTATTTATTTCGTCGTTGTTTAGACTGATTTGTTTGGGAAATAATTCCTGGTGACGCTGATGTCTGATTATACTGTTTGCGCACTTTTTTCCAGGCTTCATAAATTATACAAGTTAAAGCTTAGATAGGTATAAGAAATTAGACGAATTAATTCTTATGAGGTAACCAATAAATTATTCCAAACGTAACTCGTAAAGCCCATGCGACAGGTACACTGATTGGATGACGAATAAAATTGAATTTGACGACTCCTTCATTGGGCTAGTGGTCGCAAGCGTGACTGCAGCGTGAGATCCTGGGTTCGATTCACAGTTCGGGCAAAGTGTTATTGGGATTTTCTGTATAGACTTTCTTGTTTCGTGATAATATGACGTTTGAATTGAATTGAATTAAAATCTACAAATCTAAATAAAACTTGTGACAAACTAACAGAAAAGGGTATTAGAGAAAACAACATGTGATATCACAAATAAAATGTAACTGATTTGAATCTGTGTCCCATGCAAAATAGATGTTCAAATTACCATAGGTATCGTGGAAGGCAAATATCGAGAAACATTAGAATTTGCTTACGTCCAGCGGCAATACGCCCAACTGGCCATAAATCACTTTTCATTGCCCCCTTATTGGGGAATAAGGGATTGAAAATCCCTGGATTTATTCCATTTCCTACCCAGCACGGTTCAATTATATGCTCAAATGTATATTTGTGAACGAAGTATTTACTTGAAGTTTTGTTAATGAACGAACCCTTTTGATTTTGATTTCTCCGTATTTAATTTAAACTCTGATTAAGTAAGTTTTATTAATAAAGCATGTATAATTGCTGGGAGATAATTATTTTCGTCTGGCTGAAATATAGCTTTTCGTTTTGTAAATAAAAATAGGTTGTTGATTGAGGTGTGCACATCATTCGCAGATGCTATTATTAAGTCCTTTGTAATCAGGGCTAAGCCTATTTTCATCTTCAGGGCAAAATTAAGAATTGTGTGCTGCTTAATATTTATACCGATTCGGGAATGGAACCCCACACTCAGTAGCGGCAACTAGATCATTACGGCAGTTTGTTTATATATGTATAACGTTGAATACTAGATTATGTAACACTTTTATATAGCCATTAAATTTTATCTTTGAGGGACTCGTAGCTTCATAGCTGCGTGCAGATCGGACGATCAGCGCTTGACGCGGTCAGTCCTTGGGTGGGTGACCATTTTTCACATATTTAATTCGAGACCCCTTTGTGCATCGGAAAGCACGTTGAGCAGTTGGTCCCGGGTGTCATATGAAGACCTATGACAATCGTTACGGGTGTTAGCAGCCCAAAAAGTCTGGCAAGCAGTCTAATCTTAGAGCAGTGTTTCTTAAAGTTTTTGCAGTAACGGACCACTTCCAGAATTTCTAAAATTCCACGGACCCCTGTCAGAGAATAGTAAAGGGAAAAAAACATGTGGATTCGTGTAGGTACAATCCCCCCGCACCTCGGGCCGCTTAACAGTAGCTAGCGAGAGTGGTTTTAAATAAACGATGTGTTAGTTTGCTTCACAATTTTCTAATTAATGTTAAGGGTTAATTGAGCTGCTGCGGACCCCTACCACACATTTTACGGACCCCTAAGGTGTCCGTGGACCCCACTTTAAGAAACCCTGCCTTAGAGTATCAGTGTCTCCCAGTAAGTGGCGGAAATACTGATATTCCGCCGCAACCGATTACATTGGAAGCCGACCCCAATGTAGTTGGGAAAAGGCAGATGATGAGTTATACATACTATAAAATTTCGGACTATTTAGATGACAAAAACGCTTGGGATTGAGCCGCTCTTTAGCCTTTCCTCTTTTTTTATATATACAATTTTTGCCATTAATTATTATATTATTTACTTCATTATGTTGATATTGTAATGTCGTTTAAATTGAAATTATTTCTTATATATAACCGCAAGACATTGTAAATGTGAGTGAAATCTAGGCTGAGCGCTCTTCATTTCATTAATTCTCACGATAACTGATGCATGCTTGCACTCTGTTGCGACAGGTTAGCTCAAATAGTTATGGCACTTTCTTCAAAAGGCTATTCCACCCTATATTTGTCTCACATAAAACCTTACATCATTACAATCTGTCTGGACTTTAAAATAGACTTTGACCCCTGAGTTTGTTTCGGCGTTTCTTCTCAGGGATAGTCATAGGAAATGACGACGCCATCGTTAGTTTAAAAAAGACGTGTAAAAGTGATTGAAAAATCCTAATTGCAAAATAAATAATTTCATTTCATTTAATTTCATTTCATAATTTCATTTCATTTAATTTCATTTCATTACAAATCTTTTAACAGAAGTTTTTTGTTCTTTTTTTTTTTATTTGTCCCTCCCTTATTCTCCTTTATCGTTGGGTTACAAACATACATGTCACATTCACACACAACCAGACCCGAAACAACTATCTGTAGATCATACAAATATTTGTACCGTGCGGGAATTAAACCCGCAATCCGCACTCGCACCATTAAAATACATAATTATGTCAATCAGTTTTGGCCTAAAATTTTGACTTTAGCTACAATATTCTCTAAAGTACTAAGGAATTGCTAGCTTATTTTACGAATTCTCGTGTTGAGATGTTATTAGGACTCAATTAAGAAAGTTATGACCACTCAACTCAACATTCAGGCTTTAGGTTACAATATTCTGACAGTTTTATTGTTATGAGAAATGAAATAAAGTAGAAAGAGTCAGAAGCTAAAATTAATTACAAATGCCTCGGAAACAATCTCTAGAAGAGTATTTAGTGTAGCTCCCGGCTTATACTGGGCCATTCTCTCTTTTATGATGACAGTCATCATTATTTCGTATTATTCACAGCAGTAATATCAGAGCATATCAGAGCAGTAATTTTCGCACGCTTCCGGTGGAGAAGAGACCGGTAAGAAACTCCCATATATTTAATGACCTACATAGGCTTCCTCGTTACGATAACCACAATGAAAGCTTATAAGGATATTGCCAACGTGATTTGCCGGTGGATTCTTGCATCAGTTTGGTAGCGTATGATGTCATTATAATGAAACTAATCAGATAAAAATATCTTGACATGGCGCTCTTACCTGGTGGCCATTCCTGTCCATACACGAAGATCTCGGACCTGGCGATATCCACTCGGTTCCATGTGAGGGCCAATGAGAGCTGCTCACTGGGAGACAGGTGCTGGGCGCGGAACAGTGCCGTCAGGATGACCTGGTCCAATTCTTGGACCTCACCGCCTTCTGCGCGCTCCTGGATCCGGAACACTGTGATCTGGGAAAGAAGAGGAGTGGTTAGGAAGTGGAATATTTGCTTTGTAAACAAGAGTTGCTCCTGTCTAGGATCACTTCTGTAAGTTGTAAAATTTATAAACATATATTCAGTATAGTATCATCAGCTTTTTTGTATAGAAATTATCGGTAGCAGGGCGGAAACTGGAACCCGCTAGATGGTACCGAACTTCACGGCATCGGCATGTGGGTGCACAATAGTACACCTCTGCCTAAACCTCCGAGGAATACAGGCGTGATGATGCTATTCTATGTTATTTGTTACCTTACCATAACGAAAAGGTCAACTCGCAGCGTTCATTTAACTCCACAATTATCACGGAATTTTAACGATCTCTGGTAAACTTCAGAAACGTAAAGAATTTTGACACGAATTCTACTTATTATAATTATTAAAGGGCCTAGTTAAGTCGGTGAATGACCTTCAGAAAATAGTCCTACTTAGAAGTCGATCGATGTCCTTAACGAAATTGATATAAATTGGGTTGTCCCCTAGAATTTTATTAGTATAGAGGAACGTTTAGACCCAACTAATGTAGAACAAAAATGAACGAAACAGGAGGAACTTACAGATAGAAAATACTCAAGTCACCATTGTATGAATTGTATCTCAAGCTCTCAAGCTCTTTTGTCAATTTTGCTTTTGACAAACAATGTCTCTGAAAAAGCTATTTGTTTTAGTGTAACGAGTTTGTTGGAGAAATAACCTGACTTTTAAAAGTTTGAGAAATTTTCTGTACGCAGCTCTTTAGTCTAAACGCACCTTATTAATGAAAATTTATGGCGAAATTGAGTCGCACAAATTAAAAGTAGAAGGTTGACATAATATCGGCAGAATATAGCTTAAGGGGATCCGATAGGTGAACGTGTATTGCATATCGTCATTGAAGTTCAACACGTACTGAAGTAATTTTTTGGCTATTATGACATTTTGATGGCATTTGCTAGAGAATCGGAAGACGCGTTGTTTCAGTGAATCAGAAACAAGGATCGCCCAATAGAAACTCGTAAAATGAAATGTATATGTATAAAATGGTATTGTACTGGTGTCTATGTAAAGTATGCAGATTTTTCACTTTCTTGAAAAGTTGCTATTTTTGACATACGTGGTGTCAGAACTTCAACGACCATATGTAACTTTATCTATTGGAAACTTATGGTTAACTCATCAAGCGACTCACGATAGAAAATCAATAGTTAGCGGGCGCCAGCGTCCATTCGCAACTTAATGAAATATTTATATTTCAAGCACGCATTAGGCGTTTAACAGCTAGAATACTTAACAAACTAGCACAGTATCAGCTATATACTGTGATAAATGACACGCGAACAATTATAATTGCTGCTATACATTACAACTACATATTATCACGGGCCATAGCTCCAACAAACGGCTGTTCACGAAACTTCCGTCACGACAAACTAATCACGGAAATAACGGAAACTTTACGAACAAAAAAGTTTTAAAAAGGCCAAACAACGGACAAAGAATTTACAAAATGGACGACTATTTTTTTTTAACTTGGTCTTCGGAAGTCAATTTAATTAACTTAACGTTTTTGAAAAGCGGATTGAGTTTCACGGATCAAATGGATTTCTATTTTAGAGAAAATGGATTTAGTACATTCGAACAAGGAAATAGGTATAACTAGCCACCCGAGTAGCAGAGCATATACGCCCCCGACCCTTGCTCGAGCCTGCCCGCGCTGAGCCAGTAGTAATAAATCAAATGTCCCTAAATAATCACAATCAGATCCAGCAAGTCCTCTCTTGTCTGCCCCCCAGCAATGCCCTAAGCCAAGGTTCGAGTCCCACTATGGGACATCCTTAGTAGTGTTGCTGAGTATTATTTAATTTGATTGGCTGGAGGCCCTTCTGGTCTCGCCATTTGCCCGGTTAAGCAGTAAAAGCTCCCTGAGCTAACTGCGAGAGACAATTCATTAAAAAAAAAATAGATCATATACCTACGCCTTTTTTTTCTGTCGTTGTATCTGCCCTTTACTTCGAGCATTTACTCGGCGCACACCAGTAAATACATTTTCAACAATGATCGTCATATTTCAGCCAATTTACACAAAACCTTAACGAATTATACACCTAAACCTCCCTCATGAATCACTCTGTCTATTGGTGAAAACCGCATGAAAATCCGTTTAATATTTTTTGAGTTTATCGCCAGACATTATAGACAGACAGACAGACAGACGCGGCGGGGGACTTTGTTTTATAATATGTAGGGATAGATCACTAGGTAGATATACAGGTTTCTAAAGATCTGATGATAGATATTTTTAAATGGGGTTTGAAATAAATATAGTTGAAATATGTATATTACTTAAATAATATATTACTCGAATGCATCCATATTGATGGCACATTGTGACGACGCGGTTGGCGCAGTGGCTGACCGATTAGCTTTCTATGCTACGTGTCACGGGTTCAATTCCCAAAAACACACACACAGATATAATTTCAATGCACGCAATACAATTCCAAAATGCATCTGATTTGACTGGTAATTAACTTACTCCGTTTAAATTGAAATTGGCCAATTTATGAAATTAGATGGACGGGATCTGACAATTTTATTGAGATACAACCAATAAAATCGGTTGGTGCACGGGTATCGGCTATTTTTTGGTGTCAGTAACTGCGCAAGCGGCGATCTGAGCAGTCGTGTGTGTGTGCATCTTGTAGTCCCAAGATGGCGGGACAAATATTCGAACCGAACGGGATTTAATGACTGAAATTTTAAAGTTATATAAAGATTGGCCATGTCTGTGGGATAGCTCAAGTAAATTATACAAAAATAAAAACGCGAGGCGTAACGCACTTGAAATATAATATTGAAACATTAATTGGTAACGAACTGGAAAAGAATTGACGTTAATGCAACTCATGAGTCAGTGAAAAGGAAAATAGAAAATATGAAAATCACTTTCAGGAGTTGAGAAAATGAGTGAGTCAACAGGCGGTGCTAAGGCTAAAATTATGATATTATGACCATTTAATTTAAACGCAGAGAAGAAGAGAGTCAACTGAAAGCCAAGACGCGAGTGACAGCCCTCTAATTATAAAAATATTATAAATATGTTCAGTATTTCTTCGACTTTTCTTCTTTTTTTGACCGAGATTTCTTCGACCTAGAATGTAATTACTATTAAGCCAAAAATATATGAAAATAGTACGAGCGGGTTTTTGATAGAAGTTCGCTGAAACGCGAGCATGATGTTTAGTATGGTCGAAAAAACTCACACTTGGGCTATAGATTCAATAGTTATGGTTGTTCCCACTAGTTTACTAGCTACCTACAATAATTCGTAATTGAAATGTTTGTTTTCAACACATTTGTGAGGAATTAATGTACAGCGAAAATGAATTATCACAATATTTTTCTCGTCCATACTACCAACACAATAACCTTACCATTCTTCTTCTGTTTAGAGATCTAAAAGAACAAATAGAAAGCGAAAATGTAAAAAGCGATCAACAAAAAAAAAAGTTGCATCTCTTGAATTCCGTACAAAATTTTGTCTTTTCAAGAAGATGTAACTGAAATAACAGCGCGGGCATTCGCATCTTAAAGAAATGTCAAAATTACAGTAATGTATTTTAAAATTGATTTCTGAAATAAATCTCGATCAGTTATCAGTTAATACTTCTATAAATGTGAATACCAACAGCACCAATTCAAAGGTCAATAAGCATAATGATGTTACAGGCCCGAGAGCCAACACCAAGGCAGAGCATAGATAGCAGTGGGGATAACTCCTTCGAAAATAGTGAAACTCATGAATGGAAGTAGATACTATCTGTCCTGGAATTTGTTCTTAATCAGTGTATATATCATTTGGTTTCCATACATTCCTGGCCACCACAGCCTTTGAAAAAAGAAGCGCAAAACAAACGAAGATGAGCGATGTGATTACCGTGCGTGTGGTCAAAAGATCCGATTAGGATTCAATCAAATTGATCTTCAAATTGTTGCGTTAACTTTTTCCTTAACCTTTAGCCTTAACTTTTTCCTCGCTGCTATTTTTAATCAATAAAATTCTTAACTTAATATTTTAAGCAGCAACTACACTGGAATTCTTTGCTGCCTGACATAAATGTTTTTGTAAACATAGAGTTTCGGAAAATACAAACCTATTACGGAGTCAGAATTTGAAATTGGAAACTTTGAATGGATGCCATCCGAGCAAAACCTATTTGTGGACCACGTAATATGATTGTAGAAAAATGGCTCGTGATTTCGAAAATTAGATTTTAACGAATTTCAGTGGCAACGGAAATTTTTCAGACAGCCAAAAAGTAGATAATTCGTTTATTTTATAAATGCCTATTATAACCAGAATCAAAAATATTGCTATAATATTTATTTTATCCACAAGAATAAAATTATTGATTAATGTATTATGACTAAGTTTCCTCGCCAAAATGTTAATTATGTACACTAAACATTACATATTTACAATAATAATTAATTTGTTTACTGCTGAACTAAATTGTAAACGATTTTAATTTAATTTTATCGGTTTCAATAATTATATTAAAACCTAAATAAGCTATATACTACTGTGATGAAGCCATCTAGCCAAATTCGGCCACAGTGACCGCATTCTAAGGCTTTCAGTCATAGTGGCTTAGCTTTGACGTATTGCTCTTTTATGTGACGAGCATAACTTTATTCACGGGTCTAGTACAAAATATAGTGTTGAAGCAATCCCAAAATCTAGAAAATAAGTAGGTGTCATATTTGCGATGCGATAACAATCTAGCCTAAGTTGAGCCTTGTTAAGAAAGCATTCTAGTATAAATTGGGGCCAAGTTAGTTGGTTATAGTAACGCAAAAACTTGGTAGCGAAATTGCGATATATTTACGAACATGATACCGTCGTATAAAACGAAAAAATAAACATACTTTTCTCGAACATAAAATGTACTCAAATATGATATATCTAACAGCTATAAAAAATAATGTCACACACATACATACATGTATGAAAATATATCGTTATTATTTAGCGTCTCGCACTTGACCAATGAGGGGTTTTAAAAAGACCCTTTCTTCTCCGCAAATTGACATTCAACATACATGTCACTAAATAGGATTACGCCTGAATTCCCCGAAGGGTTAGGCAAAGGTGTTTATTGTACACCCACGTTTCGCTGATACCGTTATTCAGTCTCACGGAATATAGTGGGCGATCCTATAACCATTTACGGGTCACAATTCCAAATTCCAACAGGTTAAAGAAAGTTTCAGAAAATTAAAATAACTAACACATTGCCCGACAGTGCAGGATTAAGCAAGCGCGGGGCCCGTAGCTATTTCTATTGACGGGCCCTTGATCTGCTATGGGCTCTTAAGTATAAAGTGACTTTTTGTAGAACTTGTGCGTTTACCGTATGAAATTCTGTGTTTTATTTTTGCCAATTAAATATTTTAATCGGTTACCGATTGTCTGAAACTGTTTTTGTCTGTGAAATTGTCTTAGTCGGAAAACACGTGTAACATATCACGTACTTGTGACATCGAGTAAATTCAATAAACCACGTCTTAATAAGTTTCACTTTGTGTTTGGATACGCGGGGCCCCCTTTTGCGCGGGGCCCGTAGAAATTGCTACTTTTGCTACGTGGTTAATCCGGCACTGTTGCCCGACCCAGGAATTGAACAGGACTTCATGCTTAGCAATTGCGTATCGCACTAGTAGACTAAAATGCAGTTAAATAAAATCTGTTTGTTATTGACTGCTATAACTGTCCGATATTAAAGCAGCAAAGGAAACCGGTTGCTTTGATCAGTAAAATCTGACTAGATAGAATTGTTTTTATTTCAAATAAACCTAACTTAAAATCATTACAGAGACATTATTTTCTTACATTTTTGGCTTAGACCTTGGGGGTCTATACCAAATAAGTATGAAAATAATGTTGCTGAGAGTAAAGTACCGTTCGCTGAAATTTATCTTGCGCAAGCTGCTAGCGATGTCAGTACTTGAATCATTGCAATAGGAGCGTACAGAAAAATATGGCAATGATGTGAAATTGTTTGTTTTCCAAATATTACTTTTTTATATTCTAAATGGCGTCGGTATTTTATATGACGAAGAAACGCCGAAGCAAACACAGGATTAATAATACTTTCTATTGAGTAAACGAAAATAACGATTGAAATATTTAAAATGTTGCTATATCATAACTAAGTATAAAATATTCACCCCTTTCGTCGTTTGAAATAAAAATAAATCATTATACATTGACACCAACCCAACCTACGTGTAATAAATTCAGCCTTATGTTGCCACAGAATTAATTGTTTCCACGCATCGTTACCTCATTTCAAAGAGATTTAATGGACAGAGGTTTTAAAAGTGTATTTCAAAACTTTTATGTTCTTTTTTTACTCTGATTATACACATGAAGAGAGATTTTTTTTTATAGAATTTTTTATTGAACTTTTTAATATCTATACATATAATAAAATTATAACAGGCCGATGTCTGTACATTACAGATATTGTAGAAAAACTTATATGGGGGGGGGGGGGGGGGGGTCTTTATTGGAGCAACAGAAGCCAAAACAACAGTTCTTAAATTTTTTTCTGTCTGTCTGTCTGTATGTTTGTACACGCACCACGCAAAAACTACTGCATGTTCTAAAATATAGGCTCCATTTTACAGCAGAAAAATATCAGATTCTAAATTCCACGTGTACGAAGTTGCGAGCAAAAGCTTGTACTTGATAAAATGTAACACATAACATAGTATCACGCCTGTATTTCCGAAGGGTTAGGTAAAAGTGTAGATTATTGAGTCCCATGTAATAGGGAGTGATCCTATTGCCATCTACCGGGCACAGTTCCTAACTCAGTGGTGCCAATGAGAATTGCCATACAGAAAACCTATTAACATTGCCCGACTGGCGTATCGAACCCAGGATTTCACGCGAAGCAGTCGTGCTTGCGACCATTAGACCATTAGGCAGTTATTTATAAAATACTAGCTTCCGCCTGCGGCTTCGCCCGCGTTGATTACGAATCCGTGCATTTACCCGGGATAAAAAGTAGCCTATGTGATAGTAGAATATTAGTAGGAATAGGAAAGTAGGATAGTAGGATTGATAATTACATAAGATTTGACTTATTTTAGACGTAGATATTAAAATAGTTTTTATAAATGCTTTCACGTAAAATAATAAAGCTGTCCTTCATCAAACTTCAATTAAATCTTTCTTGAAAAATGCTTTCGTTAATTAACTTAGCGGACCTTCCGTCAAACTTTTCGAGCAAAATAACTTCGTTTAGTTAGTTAACAGTTTAATCAAGTTCAAAGTTTAGAATTTTTTTTGTGATGCAAAAATGTTGTGCCTTATTTTATCCTTTTATTCTTTCTTCTTTTTCTAATATTAATTAAATAGGACCTTACCGCACTACACTACAGCACAACCGGTGAGAGAATGCGTTTCTGACAATGTGTATTCTGTCATTTTTTTTTCGTCTATATTATGACTTTGTTAAAGTCTCTATCTAATACCTACAATAAAATAAATGATATTTAGGTTTGCCTCGATTCTTTTGAAGCCTAAAAAAGCCTTATTCAAGGAATCTATAGATGGGATGGCCAGTACAGCTGTATCTTGACACACATAATTTAACAACTCGGCTGCCGGGACGCTCATCCCCCCGAGACACAATAGGCAACTGCGTCAATAGGTACCATAAGCCATTTTCGAGCACCAAATAAACTGTGTTAAAGACTCTATTATATGCGAGGCATAATGGATGGTCAATCATCGAGGTAAATGCATTCATTAACCGAACACACGCCGTGTCGATTCCTGTCCGAGACTAGTGACGGGTCTCAAATATTTGTTTGGTTACGATTTGTTCCCCAAGTTTAAATTGAGGTCTGATCATCGGAATAATATGTTCAGTCCCTTTAACGACATAATATTTCGATGGGTCTGACAATACCTATATGATTTTGCATAAATCGCTCATCATTTTCAACAAAATATAGGAGAGAATATGCTGACAAGCATATTCTCTCCTATATTCAAACTGATCTAGCTCTATGATCCAATAAGTTTAAAGGTTTATCCGCAGTTACTCGTCGTTCAATTGTGTGAATTTTACTGCAATTGTAGGCGTCTAGACATTATTTAATTTAGCAAACTGAGCCTTTCGATGTAAATTGGAGGCTTTAAAGGTATTGTTCTTTTGATGTCGCCCTGAAAAGGTTTTTGTGATGAAGTAGATAAAAGGGTTTTCAGTATTATCCACGAATACGTTAGTCTGAGTGTTTATTCGTGGATGAAACAAGAAATTTGTTTAGATAACAAAGGGAAACAGGTTGATAGAAGCACTTTTTTTGCAGTTATGAGATATGACGTATACGTACATACATAATACTACGGTTAATATGTCGATTACATAAAAATCTGAATAACAATATAGTTGAATAAAAGTCATATAAGCGCGTGAACTTGTCGCCGCGCATGAGCAAATTATGAATATTACACTACAACAAAACATCGAGGGCGTGCAAGTAAAAATGTGACGTATTTTCAGTTAAATATATAATGCAAAAGATGTGTACTGCGAAACAGTGACACGCGTCTTGGTAGTAAAATGTATTAGATTGAACTTCAATTGTTTTTTTTATTTAAATTTAAAGGTCGGTTAATTATTGATACAAAAACATTTCCACCTTTCTTTGAATCAAATTGTAAGAACGAAATTGAAAACTTACTTTTTGGGATTCACAGTCTGCTAGCTATTATTAGTGTAGTTCTCTAGTGTCTAAACACTTATTTGCGCACTTAATTTATTGCACTATTTGCTCAAACTGCACCGTTTAAAAGTTTCATCTTAAACCGTGTTGAAAGTATTCTGCGTTGCAGCTGTCTCACATAATCTTAACTTCTTCTAGAAAACTTAGTTTGATACTGTAGTTTGTAACGGTAAACATGTCGTCATAAGCAGTACAGTGTTGTGTCTACATCCAATAAGATGCAATATATTTCTGTATATCTGTCTTAAGTACATAAAATATACATGCGCAATAAATACTTATCTAGCTAGTTATAAAAATGAATGATCCTACATCGATGGATTTTTGTGCCGTGTCTTATGTGAGAAGATTTTTTGAATGTTTTGGGGTATCAATCAATGGCAAATAGAAACAATGACAGTTATGACTTAATTACTTTTTAAGCATTTCACGTGAACTCCCCTGTGCCGCTGTTTTTGTACAAAGCAAATGTAAATAAGTGGACCCGGGTACGTCTTAAAACTGCGGCCAGACACCGGAGGACGGGCAGCAGCGTCCTCTCACTAATCGGTGAGCCACTGCGATCCCCAAGCCGCCTGCCAAGCGTGGGGATTATGGCAACCCCCCCTTGAGGGAGGCCTTCGTTTAGCAGTGGACGTCTTATGGCTGATGATGATGATGAAATGTAAATAATATGTTAGATTGATAATACAGGTCCACCTAAGAAAAATACGCACTGGTTAAAACAATTTCCTGTGTATTTGTTCGTGTTTCGCGACATCATTCAGATGCATGTAATTCACATGCATATCCAAAGGTAAAAGCTAGTTTAAGTGTTACAGATAATATATTTATGGCAGAAACGTGTTTAGGATGCAAAGTAAACTTTGTTTCACTAACTGTAGTTTGCCTGTACTATATTTTACACGTGGTTGAATCATAAAGAATTCTGAAAGTGTTCACCTTTGTTATCTTGTAAACGCTTTCTGATGTACTCGTATAACAAAAGTATCTCCTTTGCACGTATAGATTTTAGAGACACTGAAGATTTTTTGTTCGACGCTCTACATAACCAGAGGACTGGCTTGTTTCTTGGTCAAATAATAAACATTTCCAATTGGCAATGCGGCCGGTCTTCTGGGCTCTCTTCCAGTGTCATCATCACTGTCAACTGGCGTTTCCTAAGTCTACCTTAATGGCGGGGCCACAGTAACGTTTAATCCCATGAATTATGGTAAGGCCATTTTGGTTTATTCGTCATGTTTTTTATATCAAATAAAGCGTTAATTACCAGCATTTTACGTTAGTACGGCCCCGCCATCAGAGGTAGCATCTTGTGTATAAAAACGACCTTAACATAATTAACAATTCATTTCCTTTCGTAATGAAAATTCCTAGTCCAGAGAAAATCGACGAATCTAATAACTCATCCATAAATTATACCACATACAATCATTGGTACTGGTACTAGATAAAGCCCAGCTCATATCATTTGTGAGTTATGAACAGTAAAATGCAGTACTGAATGTGTCCATAAAACCATCTATGGACAGTATTTCCGACATCATTTAGCAGTAAAGAGATAAACAGTAAATGAGGACGTAAATGCCGATACTAAAGTCATTACACTTACTGCTTTAATTTAAAATAATGATATAGCTTATCATAGCATAAAATCACGCCTGTTATTAAGTTTGAAGTAATATTTGCGACTAATGGTAACGAGCTAATTGCCATCTACTGGGCACAATCATAAACTCTGTACTGTTACTGAAATATTTCAAACAAAATCCAATATCACTTTCCTCCTGGGAATCGAATCTTTGTTCCTCACGCTCAGCAGCTGCACTAGATACATAGGGTTCGATTTTCGGTAGCCTAATTAAGTAAAACAAGTGAAAGGAACGCGATAGCCACGCGATAACAGTCTCACCGCTTTCGACCAATTGCCTGTCGTACACTGATTGCTACATCGGTAATTAGGCAGTTAGTGTTATGGGGGTTTTTGACAACTACTGAGACTTTAGATTCAGTTGAGAACTGTGCGCGGTCTATGGTAATAGGCTCGCCCCTATTACATGGGACTCAATCTCACTTCTCAATCACTCTTCTGCCTAAACCTACGGGCAAAAAAAAATAGGCATGATTCCTTAATAAACCAAGGTTAAGGAGTTTTATTTTTGGAAACTATATTTCTTAATTCTTTTTTTTTTATTCAATCTAATATACCACATTATACTATTAAAATTATAAACACTATATTTACACACTAATCTAAACATTGCGATACCTTAATAGATTTTCAAGGGTTTACTTTCATATATTCTCAGTGTGAAAGTGACAGTATTAGATGCAAACTTGATAGGGGTAGCCGGTCCCTTTAATTCGGATACAGTTTCAATTTCAGACTGTAATTGGGAAAATAATGGAAAACCTATTGTTTACGTATACCCGACGTGGGGATGGAATCACAATATTTATAAGGGTTGAGCGTTATTTATTGAAGGGATGTTATGATTTTGTGCACGAGACCGTTAAAAGCAAACTGTAGGTTAACAGCGGAACATCTTTGTCTAGTTTTAGATAATACAGGTGAGCATTGCAAATACTACGTATGGATCAATGTCCAAACTATACATGCAAATAACCATAAACAATAAATCTCAAGAAATATCTCTTACCTACTCGAACTTTGTATCACAAACAGACATTACACAAAAGCGAAAATAAAAAATGCAGGGCCAAGAATGTCTCCCTGTGAAACGCCCGCGTCTAGTGCCGCCTCGGGTCGTCCATTAAACGTGCTAACGAGGCACGCCCATCAATTGAATCGTTTCATTACAGGGCATACTATCTTTAAAGGGAAGTGCTATTTTAAAAACTGAATTCTTTATTACAACGATGATTAACATTCTCTGACGCTGTTCCAAGAACTTAAAATTTTCATTCCCACGCCAAACTCGTTTTATTTTCAGTAGCAATATTGCGCTTCGGGTTATTATTATGTAATGCAATTTCTGTCGTTTGCCAGCGCTCGTACCTAACTGTTGTAATTACACATTTTGATGAGGGTTTTCTTAATTACGTAGACGGATGTATGCAAAAATAAGTGTTGAAATACATTGATACGCATTCACGACCTTAAAGCTTATTGGGAATGGTTTCTAGATTTACATGCCGCTACCAAGAGGGGACTCCACGTTACTTGGAGATACTTTGAAAATTTGCGATATGAGTACATCATTATAATATATATTAGAGTACGTCATGTTTCATTATTCTCTATATAAAAATACAAAATTAGTGGACCACCCAGTACTAGAAGACTACAAGTATGGTTTAATTAAGTTTTTATAGCTAAATTAATTTAATTTTGAAACATTTGTATCGTATATATTTTCTCAGTATTATCAAAAATCAATTTACATCCTTCACTATTTTTAACTTAAAATTTGTCATCCTTTACTTTTTCCATCCTAAAATCATGTTTGAGCAATAAATAAAACATTGCTCCATTGCAAACATTGGGTTTAAACTAGCTATGTGCCGAGTACGGCTTGACTCGAGTCAGACTGGATTCCTGCTTTGGACTCGCCTACTCGAATACTAATTTATTTTGATTCGAGTCATGATTCGAGTACTGTGTAAACCGAATCGAGTCGACTCGATCCACCAAAACAGCGACTCGGCACATCACTAGTTTAAACCGAGCGATGAACTACACCCGTGCATTCTTATTAGCTTAACAACGTAGCATAGTGAACATACTGTCAAGTTGCTCTGTGTGAAAATAACATCGCTCCTTGAGCAATGGGGGAGTTTGAATCTAACTGATATTCGATTTGCAGTTAGTCTGTTCAGAACTACATTACTTTATAAGAGACAAAAAAATTATAAGGCCAGTATGTATGTATCTATACAACATAATATTTGTTTATCCAAAAAAGTTTTTGAATTATAAAGCATTGACTAAATAAATGCGGTATAAATTTAAAGCTTACCTGCTCTGTGACTCGACATAAAAACATAATACAAAATAAAAAAAATGCAAGATAAAATACTTGACGAATTAAAGTCAAATTTTCACCTTATTCTCAAACCACAACAAATTTACCTTACTTTACTCTTGCAGCTTTCCTTTTGAAAGAAACATAAACGAAAAATCCTCGGTATTTACGATGGTTATAATGCGCCTAAATGCGGACGAAATAGGTAATTCTATAAGAGTACCTTTTCCATTATCTTGTGAAAGTTTATGTTTTATAAGTAGAAGGGATTACGTACACGAACATTTTGCACGAATATTTATTCGTCATAAAAGCCGGTACACAGTAGGAAGGCAATTTGCGTATCATTCCATTGCGAAGCTGGAAGTCACGGTCGTGTGACTCTGTTTATAAGTTGCAGTTAAACCATAGCTTTCCATGCGGATGGTATAAGATCGAACCCATGTTACACATCTCTGGCTTATAGGATCAGAATTTCGTTGACACTTTCGTTAACGGTGAAAGAAGCCCAGATGTGGCTCGCGACAAATTTTCACACGTTGTAGGGCTTAAATTTTTTAGTAAGGCTGATTTTTAATGAGGCCGTTTCGTGTATCTCTCTGTCGAAAGCTGAGAGTAAAGTAAGGGAAATTAACTGTGTTGTGCATTTCATCTATCAAGTGATACGTGAATATGACCTTTATAAAATACAGTCTGTTTGATATTGACTTACGAATGTTTTAAAATAGCTCACCTTCGCAAGGTCAGAATTCATGAAAGCTTTCGTAAATATTGTTGTCTTTCATCCCAGTTAGGAGCAGATGGTAATATCTCTTCTACATATTATTTTCTCAAACATGTCTCGACGCTGCGAATAACACCAGGATTTTTTACGAAATTGCATTCATAATTAACTGGCGTGACATAATTTTATGTTTCTGTTTACAATGTTTGCGAGTATTCGTGTATTCGGAAGGGTTAGGTAGAGGAGTATTATTGTATTGTATATCCAAATTTCTTTTTGATATGGCAGAAGTTTCTTGGTCAGCTTTAGAACTTCCAAAAGGCTAAGATGAATATGAGCATAAATTGTTTCATAGTGATAATCCAGGTACTTACCAGGTTCTTCTTTCTAGTGCACTGTAGCAATTCCCCGTACAGCAGCTCTGCTTGCTGCAAGCCAACCTCAAAGGTCTTCTGGATGGTGCTGATCAAGTAATCCCGCATTGATTCCAGGACTGTCTGCTCGCCGGTTTCAGATGCATACCTGGGAAACGTAACATAACTTTACGCTTGTATTCCTCGAATATATAGATAGGTGCACTATCACTTGTACACCCACATTTCTCGAAATTCCACACATATAAACCCAAATACACTTTGCCTGATTTCGGAACCGAACACAGGATCTCACAGTCAGCAGTCGCGCTTACAACCACTAGACCCTGTCATTCAAATATAAGGCTAAAACTTCTTTCGCTTAGTAAGATTTTCCCTAACTCTTCCTTTTGATAAGTAAAAATGTCAACGACGCGGCTTATCTTCATGGATAAGTACTTTTAATATAAAGCAGTGGTTGAAATTTACTTAAAGAATGTAAGCATCAGCTAAGCAAAGAAAATATGCTTTCAAAGGGGATATTATTCTATATATAAATATTAAAGAAATACGCTCAATAGGAAAGACCTCTTTGAAATATTCTTTGTGGTTTTATTTCTTGGAACCACTCAAGTCTCACTCAATGGGGTACAGACGACTTTTACTTGATGCCTCACGATCTTTCTTCATTAAAGGTACAGTTAAGTGTGAAAAGCATCATGCCTTTATTCCCCGAAGGGTTAGGCAGAGGCGTAGTAATGTACACCCACATTTTGCCATCAACAGTGAAAAGGTACAGTTTACATCAAGACCCAGAATATATTTGTATGCCATACAAAAAGTTGCTTGTTCAGGGTCAAATCTGCGACCTTTAGCTTAATTATAATTCCTTTAGCCTTTAATAAAATAAAGGTCTTTGGATTTATTATAATTAAATCAGAGAAACATTTAGGCATGAACTTCTCATTATTATTTAATTTAATTTTCATTAAACTCTGAAAAGTTCCCGTGGCTTTTAATTACCACAAACAAACGGCAAATTGTATTTTAATTAAAATTAAATTAAGTAATTATAAAGTGGTGCTTTTTATTATAGTTTAGGTTTTTATTTATGTTAATTTTTTAAAGAGACGTTGCCCCACACTAGGATTACTCCTGTGTCGTAGGTATAGTCTACAAACATACTCGTACATGTCACATGCACACACAACCAGACCTGAAAGAACTATTTGTTGATCATACAAATATTTGTTCCGTCCGCCTCATTGGTCTATTGGTCGCAAGCGCGATTGCCGAGCCTGAGGTCCTAGGTTCGATTCCCGGGTGGTGAAAAGTGTTATTGGGTTTTTCTGTATGGAAATTCTCAGTAGCAGTTCGCAAGTCTGGAACTGTGCCCAGTAGATAGCAATAGCTCCGCCCCC
Source organism: Shargacucullia verbasci (assembly GCA_947562105.1). Classification (NCBI taxonomy): domain Eukaryota; kingdom Metazoa; phylum Arthropoda; class Insecta; order Lepidoptera; family Noctuidae; genus Shargacucullia; species Shargacucullia verbasci. Next base: position 3,344,509 of record OX387297.1, on the reverse strand, counting down.
TATTACATGAGACTCAATACCAGCATCGGCGAAATGTGGATGTACAATAGTACACCTCTGCCTAACCCTTCGGGGAATACAGCCGTCATGATGCTATGTTTACTTTCCAGAGATTTGATCAGGTTTTCAGAAACCGAGGTCAGTTGTTACGTTTAACTACATATATTGTATTGTATACGTACTTATGAACAAAGGCGATGAGATCCGCGGCTCGTCCACTGCCATCGCACACGACAACCGGCACAGGTGGCGTGTCAGTCACGTATTCCAGCACCGCGCGCACGGTGTTCGTGCCTCCTTCTATCACCAGGCAGACGACGGGCGTTGAAGAGTGTGTATCTGCAAAAAAAGACACAGTGTTAACATGGCTGTGATATAATTCAAAATAAGTCGTCACTCCACGAAGTTTGTATGTTAATAAGAGTTATTTAATATTAATTTGGTAGCCATTCTCGTTGAGTTCATTAACGCTTAACTAAGATTTCTATTTAATATTAAGAGATAATATGTTTGCGTAGTTAATTAGAAGACTTTTGAAAGTTTTGGAAAGTTTTGTCCGCGCTGGTCGCCTAACTTTCAGTTTACTTTTCGTAGATCTGGAGGTTTTAATCGTAAACACAAAATTACAGACATATTTATTAGAAACATTTATTAGTCTCACAGTTCCAAACTCCGTGCTGCTACTGATAATTTCTATTCAGAGAGTTTCTATACATAAAAACCAAATAACACTTTGCCCGACTCGGAAATCGAAACCAGGACCTCACGCTCAGCAGTCCTTGCGACTATTAGACCAAACGACCATGTCGGTGGAACTGTGCCCTGTCGATGGCAATAGGCTCGTCGTCAATTTTTTTTTTTAATTTTGCCACACACCGGGATTTTTCCTGTATCGTGGGTACAATTTACAAACATACAAGTCACATGCACATACAGCCGGACCCAGAACCGTTATCTGTAAGATCATACAAATATTTGTTCTGTGCGGGGATCGAACCCGCGACACGTAGCGCAGAAAGCTAATCGCTTAGCCGCTGGACCAATCCTGTCATGTCGTCACCACATGGAACTTAATAATAGCATCGGCGAAATGTACCTCTGCCTAAGCCTTCTGGGATATAGGCATGATGCTATGTTAAGTTGTTTTAAAAAAGATGGGCCGTTTTGGTCCTTTTTGGTCCTTTTTGCCTGTAGATGTAACTTACATAGCGGAAAAATAAATACCGCCTCCTCTCCACCAAAGGAAAGTATATAATTAAGGGTAGGGGAAACCGTCATGGGTACATTTCAAAGGGCAGGACAAAGTCAATATTGTGCCTGCAAGTGATGTACTATACCTGTCAGTATGGATTCACGTCTGTGTTCATTTTATTATTTTGTATAATTTCGTTCTGTAGCCCAAGTTCTGTAGCACAAATGTTTGTATGATCTACAGATAGTTGTTTCGGGTCTGGTTGTATGTGCATGTGACATGTATGCTTGTAAACTGTACCCACGATACAGGAGAAATACTAGTGTGGGACAAAGTTTTTAAAAAGAAACGAAATAACAGTATATAAACGGAATAATAAGAATTCTATCTTCGCAGTTACCGTCATGCCAAAAATGTATGAAAAACTTGCGCGGGCATTTTTATGTAAACTTTTATCGTTTTGACTGCCTCATTCGTCTAGTGGTCGCAAGCACGACTGCTGAGCGTGAGGTCCTGGGTTCGATTCCCGCGTCGAGCAATGTGTTAGATATTGAGTTTTTCTGTATTGAAATTCTCAGTAGCAGCTATGAAAGCAGCTATAATGTAAAGCAAAGTCTATGGTAGCAGTACGTAGTCTGGAACTGTGCCCGGTTGATGGCCATAAGCTCGCCCCCTATCACGTGGGACTTACTAACGGCATCGGCTTAATGTTGGTGTACAATAGTACACCTCGCCTAACCCTTTAGGGTATACAGGCGTGATGCTATTAATTTTATTTGTTTCATCGTACACGGGCGAACACAATTCTCATTCATTTTTGGCTCGGAAACTGCATAAAGGGAACTTATCGCTAAAAATAATAATTATACTGAAAATTAATAAGACCATATGGAGTGGCGCCCTCTTTACCATAATTTTTGAACTGAGTGTATAGATAAGTGAAATGTAGTAAAGTATCCGATGCATTGTCAATATCTAGGACCATAAAGTGCTGACTCTGATCCAATAAAAGTTTCACACCATTGACATTACCTGCATTAGATTTTATGGCAAAATGAACCTTTATTTGTTGCTATAAAAGTGTTTTATAACGTTTTTACGGCTATCGAATGAATAGGATTTCTTTAAGTGTTTTGGAAAAGCGTCGAAGATTGAGTAAGGTGTTAGATAGATAGAGTATTCTTTATTGTACACCAAAGGAAAAACTACAAAGCGAAAATACATTTTACACATAGGGTACAAATGGCGGTCTTATCGCTAAAAGCAATTTCTTCCAGACAACCAGTGCATGGACTTCAGGGATTAACACTGCTAGCGTGTTGGGGGGGAAGGTTTCCATTCCCCCCCGGGACGTTGCAGGCAAGAGGCACCGGTGCGTTTCACTAGAGAGCAGTTCCAGTGGCACGCACCGTTGCACCCTGCTACATATGTTAAGAAATGCTATTGAGTTGGATTTGGTGAGAATTCCACACACTCCTGCCAATAACGCTTTGGACGACGATTGGCGCAGTGGCTAAGCGATTAGCTGTTACACCTCAGGTTTGATTCCCGCACGGAACAAATACATATTTGTATGATCTACATTTGTTTTGGGTCTGGTTGTGTGTACATGTGACATGTATATTTGTTAACTGTACCCACGATACAGGAGAAATTCTAGTGTGACTGAAAGCTGGCAGAATTTTGGGGCATCGATTTTAAGGATACTGGAGTCTCCATTATCAAAATTAAAAAAAGGGTGCCACTGTCTAATTAATATCATAATTACTTTGTACCTGTATGATTACCTACTAACGGACGTGAGTGTTTCAGTCACACATGGCATCGCGCCTTTATTCCCCGAAGGGTTAGGCAGAGGTGTACTATTATATGTACATCCAAATTTCGCTGATGCCGTTAGTGAGTTCTATGTAATAGGGGTAAGCTTATTGCCAATTACCGGGCACAGCTCCAAGCTCCGTGCTGGCACTGAGAATTTACACACAGAAGAATTCAATAACACTGCTTGACCCGAGAATCGAACCCAGGACCTCACGCTCGGCAGTCTTGCTTGCCACCATTAGACCAATGAGACATTCCCATCAAAATTCCTTAACATAACAGGTACATACAATCACTAGCAGCAATAATAAGGCTACGTAATGCGCATGAGCGTGTTTCGTGGTTTGTTACCAACTGACCGCGAAGTCCGGTGACACATTGCGGGCTGTGCCGAACACCAGTCCTATAGGTAGCTGCTAGATAGCGATGCAAGAGAACCTATACTAAGGTTAGTAAGCAAACTTTATCTATATTTCCCAGAAAATGATTCAACATGTACCTTTAAAAGAATATTGTTATACGGTAGTGAGAAAATAACATAGCACCACGACTGTATACCCCGAAAGATTTTTTTAGTTTTCATTTTTTTTTTTAAAACATTGCCCCACTCTAGGATTTCTCCTATATCGTGGGTACAGTTTACAAACATACATGTCACATACACAGATAACCAGACCCGAAACAACTATTTGTAGATCATACAAATATTTGTTCCGTGCGGGGATCGAACCCGCGACACTTAGCGCAGAAAGCTAATCGCTTAACTACTGCGCCAACCGTGTCGTCAATTAGGCAGAGATGTACTATTGTACACCCACATTTCCCCGATAGCGTTTTTCAGTCACATGTATTAGCGAGCCTGTTGCCATCTACCGGACACAGGTCCAGACACAGTGCTGCTACTGAGAATTTCCGTATTCAAAAATCTAATAATACTTTGCGTGACCCGGGAATCGAACTAGGGAACTCACGCTCAGCAGTCGAGGTTACTAATGTACACACAATGTACGATTGTTCATTTGTAAGGTGGTGGGAATATGGTAGTTTCAAGTTTAGCCAATTAGCAATTAGCAAAGCAAGTGGTATCTCAATAGTACTGAGTGGTGGTATTACCTACTTATGACAGTTTATAGTTCAGCCAATTAGAAATTAGCAGCAATTGCAATTAGCAAAGCAAGTGGCATCTCAATACCACTGACCACACTGACTAGTACTAGACACTCTAAAGTAGTACTACTACTTTAGAGTGTCTAGTTCAAGATTTTCGCGATGGTTGAGCCATAGTTAATGTATACTAAAAGTGTATGAAATAATGTTCTGCATTTTCCATAGAACTTCATCAAAGAGAGGGAAAACTCGTAGAGGTTCTTTCCTTGCACCACAGATGTGATTCCAGTGAAGCTCGGCAGAAAAAGAAGCATAAGAAGGGTAAGAAAACAAAGGTCCGTGGTCAGATTAATCCCGAACACTACTGTATGGTTTTCTAATAGCTCTGCTACTGAAAGTGTTAGTTTAATAAGCCCGTGTTTATGAAAGTCTTGTCGGTATGTTTAAAAAAATGTCTCTAAACAATAGAAAATTTGTCGTAGCTATCGTATACAGCGTGGCTGGTATCTACAGTGAAATAAAATAATAATAATTTCCTCCTGACCGATTTAGGTCACGGCGGCCAATTTCACCGGAGATTAGCCAAGTACGCAAGAGATATAGAGCACGAGTGTGTGCGCAAACACAGGTGCTCTCTCTATTCCTTCACTTTCATAGTCCGATGGGACGGCAAGCCGACACGACCGGAGAGAGATCATGCGTAGGACCAAAGGCTTTACGTGCTTTCCGAGGCACGGTGTGTATTCACATACACGAAGACCCAGACCCGAAACAAATATCTGTAGATCATACAAATATTTGTTCCGTGCGGGAATCGAACCTGTGACACGTAGCTCAGCAGTCAATCTCTCAACCACTGCGCCAACCGTGTCGTCGAAATAGTTTAAGCATATCATCAGAATGTAACCTTATATTTTACTTACATTCCATCATACCTAGTAGGAGCTGATTTTTTAAAAGTTTTAAAATTGTATGTAATATTTGAAGTTTACCCGCCTTACTTATTTAGTTCGGATATTAAATTATACGAAAACTTTTCCATTTATTCCAATTTTAAAATTTACAATATTACATTAAGTACATCGAACATGTGAGGCCGATTTTTGATGATCGTCTGATAACGGATATTTAAAGAAAAAGTATGGCGTTTCGACATATTTTCTATAGAATTGTCGTCAAATCGTGTTCATTCCTCGGATAAAAGTCTGACGATTGAAAGATCAGCCCAAATAAATCTACTTAATCAAGTACCTGCGCCAACTCTAAATAAACATCTTAACTCAGTGAATTGTGACTTCAAAGCGTTTTTATCGGGGCTGGCCACACGTTCAATCCAGATTGGTATTTTATCAATTTCGGGGCACAAAGAAGTTCACCTTAAATCTCTCTTTATGGCCATTATGTCGGATTTGGGGCACGACCACCATGCGCCGAATAATGGGATATTTACGGGATACGTGACATTCGCACTTTTGAGCTTATAGTGTAAGTGGAATACTAAGTTATTTATTGCTTTCTGTGTGTTTTTGTTGTGTACCTATGTTTTTATTTTTGCCTAAATAGTGTAAGTAGTTCCTCCAAAAAATAAAGCTGTCGAGGCACGGCGCAGTGGCAAAGCAGCGCTTTCTGCGCTAAGAATAGAATAGAAAAACTTTATTTCGAGCACAAGACTCATAAATGGTTAGTAACAATTTTCTTATACAACTAGTGTTAGTTATAAAATTAAAACATACATTATTTTAATACATGTAGCTGACAGCAGTAAACTATATATGGACAATTCATCCTGTCAGCTATCATGCTCAGGACCCTGTTGGAGCTAGCCCTTACTCAACCCACAAATGATGCGGCGCGTTTACGCATTATTGTGTAAAAGCAGTCGACACGAACCGCTAAAAACATCCCTGACGCACTACAACGCCAGGGCAGCCCCATCAGTTTTCTGAACGCGTTATTATATTGGACGCGGCGGGCTTCATATGATGCTGCTAAAAGCAACAAATTACAATCTCGCGCAGTAAATAAAATTATCGGCTAGTGTAGCTAATGGTTAGAACAAAATTTATAGATATAATTGGAACATAAATGTAGCTGGATGAGCCTCAGATTAATCATTTCTCTGACAATTCCATACAAAACTGTTCTAATTTCAAATTAACAGCTAGATAACTTTTATGTGGGCAGTAAAAATCTGCCCTTAATAAATTAATTACGAAAAGTACATGTATTAATGTTAATGACTGTGTACCTACTTAAACTAGTTTTTATTACTTACTGAAAGGTTTTTCTACAATAACATGCTTACGTTATAATTTTTCTTTACAACTCACCAGGAAACCGAAACTTAACCCTATTTTAAGTGAAACCCGTTGTTACGTACCGTTATCCCTTAGCTTATACACTCGGATAGACCTTATTTTTATATTATGACCCTATTTTGATAGAAAACTGGTCATACAAGATATCTGAAATTGAATCTTAAAATCTTAAGCCTTTGAAATTGGTTAAGTAGGTACGTGTAAGGGTAGGTCGCTGTGTATTGCTGCAAAAGTAAACCTTTTTTTTATGGAGCTTTTTCACCATAGTAATCTAACGCTAAAAGTTAGAGGTCTAGCTATTAATGAATGCCGCTGTGGAGTCTTATGTAATAAGCGAAGCATATTTTGTTCTAAATACCAACTTGTTTTGAGAATTAACTAAGGTGAGTTCGGGTAAGATCGGCAATTGAGTAAAATCGTACAGAGGCCGTAGTGTAAGTTTCTTTCGACAAATTTGATTTACTACATCGAACGCGTTCGGCGCTCCGATTGGTGGAGAGCACGAAACGGACCAATCGGAGCGCCGAACGCGTTCAATGTAGTAAATCGAATTTGTCGAAAGAAACTTACACTAAGGGTACCGATCAAATTTCCGGCTGATTCGACTACTTTTTTTATTTTGTCCTCTAGTCAATAGAAGCAGTTTTGTTAGCTTGTAATTGCCTGAAGAACAAGGTCAATAAAAAGGTGCTCGAATGAGCCGGAAATTCGATCTGTACGATCTTACCCGATTGCCGATCTTACCCGAACTCACCTTATTTAACACAACAACTCAGTGACACTGACAGACCCGATAATCGAACACAGCACCGCACTTTCAGCAGTTGCTCTTGCAGACAGTTCACGAACAAGACAATAAACTTAAAAAAAAAAATAGTTAAAAAAGTGCTTTATTAAAAGTATATCGTGTAGACTAGCCCTAAGTCCTAAGCTCTTTAACCCTAGAGCTAGCAGTCTGGCTCCCAGCGGAATTAGAGAAATACAGAACTAAATTAAATTCTAATCTCTGAATAACTATTTTCACAGGTTTACCGCTTCACCGAGTTCATAAAATAGGTTAGATTTCTTCACTTAAAATGTAGACGGTTTAATTTTATTTAAAAATCCTTTCGTTTTTCTGGTATCGATCAAAGTGTATTTGTGTTTTTCTGTATTGAAATTCTTATTCGCAGCACGGAGTTTGACTTGTACTAGACATATATCAATAGATCCACCCCTTGTTATACCTCTGCCTAACCCTCGGGGGATGCAGGCGTGATGCTATGTAATATAAACTACGGGTTAAATATAGTACAAAATTACGAAATGAAATGAAATTATTTATTTTACAATTAGGATTTTTCAATCACTTTTACACGTCTTTTTTAAAGTAGCTGACGTCGGCATTTCCTATGACTATCCCTGAGAAGAAAAGCCGAAACAAACTCAGGGCTCAAGGTCTATTTTAAAGTCCAGACAGATTGTAATGATGTAATGGTTTATGTGAGACAAATATAGGGTGGAATAGGCTTTTGAAGAAAGTGCGATAACTAAAATACAAATTTCTAGAATATCAATTTTATTCATCAAATATGAAGAGTATACCACATTTTTATTTACCTTCTTATTTATTAGTCGCTAAGCAGATTTCATTCATTATCTTATTTATTATTTTGCTGTGCATAAATAAAAAACATATACACATAAGAAAATCATATTTATTTTCCGCACAAAAATCGCAGAAGACAACGCAATAATAAAAAGCTCACCATTTATAATGGAAGTTAAGGGGCCTCTTCCCATGGATTTCTCGCTGAATATATGAATGGGATGCGTAAAATCGTATAATGGGACATGGGAAGTAATATAGCGGTATCTTTTGTTTTCGTATAATGTGTTTATAGTAAAATATAGGCAAGGAAAAATGTAAAAAATCAGAGAAAGGTCGAAATCACTTGATCACATTTTTTTATCCGCCTTCTAAAAAAGGAGGATGTTCTAAATTTAAATAAAAAAATGGAAAATCACTGAAGCCACGGTAGGTTATCATTTGAATATAGATAAGTACATATGTATCTAATTGTTTCTAGTCCCAAATTGAATTGCAATAGACTGCCGAAAGTGGAAGGAGGGAACAGACGTCTTTGCCCTGCAATGGCACGCTACAGGCTTATAATAATAATAATTTTTAGATACAACACTTTTCGTGGGACTTCGTGAAATCACTGGCTTTTCCCTACATAAAACCACCAGGTTCCTGATATATCATAAAACTGTCATTTAAAATATACAGAGATAACAGACGCTTGGTTGTTTTGTAATGAAAAGGTTTTACAATTCGTAAGCAAAAATATATAGGGACCTATTTAGACTGTTCCATATTCAGATTAGTGAGACAATGTGAGTGAAATATTACGTTGAATTACCCCTTTTGTTTGTTGAATCAATGATAAACAATGAAAGACAAGGGCAAATATACTGTATAGTTGTAATTACAGCAGAGGTCTAAAACTCCCTTACGCCCCAATATCGAATAAACACTCTTTATTACTTATCAATAAACAGAACTCACACATACTCTACGTACACAAATACTTATTCACCGCTAAACAAGTATGCGAGCACGAGTATCGACCGTGACACATACATGTTGGCGCACAAATGTACAGGCATAGGCGATTGCGGGGGAATGCGGGACGCGGGGTTCGAGCCGTCTGGCGCGCCCCACCCAACAGCCAACACGCTCAGTGACCTGCGCGCCGCGCCGCTCGCCAAACGCGTCAACCGCCAACAATATGTCCGACGCACTAAACGTTGTCTTTCCGCGCAAATTACTCAAGGAATTCATCACTTTGTATAGAAACCTGCCTTGTTTATGGGACAAAAACTGTGTTTCATACAAAATGAAACATAAAAGACATGAATCAATCACGAAATTGACACAACTTGTTCAGGAATACGACCCGACAGCAACGCGAGTTCACGTGCTAAGGAAGATCGAGAGTCTTCGGGCGTGTGTGAGAAGAGAGTATAAGAGAGTGCAGGATAGCAAAAAGACCGCGACGACTGAAGAAGAAGTGTTTACTCCGCACCTGTGGTACTACGACCTGTTCAATTTCATGTTCCAGGCGGAGGAGATGAATGAGAATGATAAAACGAAACGAAATACCTCGCCCCAACCTACTATTGTTGTAAGTACTTCTATCTTAAGTCATTCTAGCGTACTGCGTGTAGCGTACAGTGCGCACACAGTAGCCTAGCGTTTTGGTGTAAATGAGGTAAACTTGCTCACACATAAACATCATGTTACAGGCGTTTAACAACTAATTTGAAGTATTTTTTAAACTGCGTATGTTATTAACAGTTTATTTTTGATCTGGATTGTCAAATTGAGACTAAGACTTTTATGGGACGTTTCACTGATGCACGAAAATAGCCGTCATTTTGTTAGGTTTAGGTGCAGGGGTAACCTCTTGAGCTGCCATACTACAGTTTGGGACATAATTCAGGGCTGTCACTTGACGTATTTATAACATTACTTCAATTTCTCCATCCTTTTAAATGTTGTGGATTCGCTCTGGTCCTACAGATTATCGACAACTACCATATAATATAGGGTATTGTACTTATAGGAAATTAGTTTTGCTCTGTTAAACTCTTTGAAGAGGTATATTTTTATTTTGAGAGGTATGTATGTATGTAACTAGGGAAGGAACTGTCTCCTGAGATACAGGCTAACAATCTAGTTCAGGAGGCAGAGCTTCTATGTAACAGTGTAAACGTTAGTAACCAATAAATAATTATTAGAATTATTATTACTATTTTATAATACGTAGATTTTTTTGCAATAGACGCAGATAGTAGAACTGCATAACGAAGAGTTCTATTCTTTGTTTTGCACGACAACTTTTAATTATAAATAAAAGCGTGTTTGACAGCCAAAGCGGTTTAATACATTACAAAGTTGTTGATGTTCGTGCTCAAGCTGGTAATTTCCGCATTCTGAATGTGTTAAGATCATAGTAAACAATGAATGGAGTGGACTAAAATTTTCCTGGTATAAAATTAAATATAAAAGGGGAACCTTTTCGTGTAACTAGCACAGGAATCAGAGAGTTTCATTAATTTGTATGTATCAAACCCTAGCAATAAATAATAATTAAATATTAATTTTAGTTTTAATATTAGGTAGGCTAAATCTTGAGAATATTTTATTTTCATCACGATAAAATATGGGTTAGGTTAATAACAGAGTCAGACAAAAAACACTTACTTGCAGACGAAGCCATATAAATATTGGAGTTTGGACCAAGCACAAACGTCGTAAAACCCGGTCGAGCCTACAAATCTAGGACTACTTATTGTAAAGAAAATGAAAGTAATGAAAACAAAAACTTGGTAAATACTGCCTTTTGGGGTAAACAGATATCTAGGTTGTCAACAACCTTAAGGCAAAAAATGAGCTTTGAGATTTATATTGTAAAGCAAGTATGGGTAACACGGGACGAAATAATTCAAATTTGGTGGTAATTTGGCAAAAATCTTTTCAAGTTTACTCTAGAAGAAAATATTGATAGTTTTAATGTGGTTTTAATATTATTGGTTGTGTGTGCACGTGACATGTATATATGTTTGTAAACTGTACCCACGATACAGGAGAAAATACAAGTGTGGGGCAACGTTTAAAAAAAAATGCTTTCATTACACACTGTATTGTATCATATGCAAGTTAAATTTCTCTAATTACAGCATAAAACCTCATACTCAGGAAATAAGCCGCGATAGTGACCCTTAAGCTTACTTACATAGAACAAACTGAACTTAACAATAAAGTAACTTGAAAGTTACGATAATCCGGCTGTAATATATTATTATGGAAACAGGAGAAACTCTAACTTAAGCAGCTTAACGGTTTAAAGTAGCCCATAAAACTGAAATAAAGTTAAAGTGTCTGTTTGTAATTTGAAAATAACATCTTTATACTAAATGTATATGAAAGTAGATATGATAATAAAAAAAAATTTTTTTTTTCTATATGTCTGTTTATTCCGGCTAATCTCTGAAACGGCTGGACCGATTATGACGGGACTTTCATTGGTCAGATAACTGATATTACAAGGAGTAACTTATGCTACTATATTTAGAAAAATAATAAGTTAAATGAAATGAAATGAAATGATATTGTGAACAAAATCCGACTCAAATAAATATTTTATTTTTTGATTGAGCACAAAAAATTCATTGTTTCATAATCCACGCGGGCGAAGCCGCAGGCGGAAGCTAGTTAACAATATAATTCGCTGACTTTAACGAAGTAAAGCTAGTCTTGTGTTAGTTACCGGTATCTCCCATTAGGTTTGCGGAGGTCAGACAGGTGTGGATAGTAATTAGTTCATAGGTCTTTACCCGAATCTAGTTAGACTGGACGCTAACCTTGTAGTTAACAACAGTACTTGTAGTTGGGAAAAGGCCGGAGGATATTGGGATGAATGTGTTCGAGACTAGAGATTTAACTGTTTTATCATGAGAACAATTTTGGAAAATACAATAAAAATAAATACTACCCCATAAAATATAGGTAGGTATACAAAATATGTTTAAGTTTTCATACCATAAAGCTTTTGAGGTATTTTCAGTGAATTTTATTTGCCTCAAAATTTTTAAAATGGTATTGTTTACTTCATATGACATCAAAGAAAAAATGGACTTTAGATAAATACAATCCCAATATGATTTAATTGAAATAAGCGATAGAGTGTGATAAATTATGGGGGAATTCACAATTGAAACCTTTGTTTCAAATGTGAAGCAAAGAAATCAGTATTTCAAAAAGTTGATTATGAAAAAAAATGTACCTGGTAGTATAATCGACTAAAAATCGATACTAAAAATCTTACTAAATTCACATCACTACAAATAATCCCAAAGTTTGTGTGGTTTAAGGACCAGGTGTGCAAGGGTAATCATTTTGAAGGGACCTGTCCAACTTTGAGGTCAAAACTTAACTAAGTTGAAATTCATTTAGAATTTAACATCAAGATGTTTCGGGTTGATGTAAATTTCCATTATGAGATTATGCTTCCGAATGGAAATTAAAAGTGGCAAAGTTTTGAAAGATAAAGGGTTGGGAATTTCTTATTTTTAGAAAGATATTTTGTTCAGTCGTGTGTTTGAAATATACTTAGTATTTATAAATACAATTTAACCTTGCCAAATATAAATAATATGGTTTACTATAAGAGTTACTTTTAATTTGTTTTGTGTAAATGTTAATTTTATTTAACACCTGTGTGTAACATTTGTTTCTAACTGTATGAGATTTCAAATAAAGAAATCTTTCTGAATATTTTCTGGTCAAATTATTTGGCGGTGAAGTTATTTAGTTGACCTAATTCTCAGTTCTATGGTTTAAACCGAACACATCTGGAGCGATGTTCGATCATACTAAATTAAGCCGGGCGTCAAGTCCAAATGAGAAACACTGATAAATTCACTCAATTTTAGTTTTAAAGGAGTTTTAGGAAAGTGAAAACACACATTTTACTGCTATCCTGTCGCAACCTAATGATGGGCAAAGGCCTCTTAATCACAGGCTGTTCGATTGTGTGCCGATGATACTGTTGTAGTAAATTAAGTAGACCTTTGATTTTAATTAGGAACCAAATTACTTCCAAACGAAGTATCGATTGAGATATAAGCTAGTAATAATGTAGCTCAAGAGTTACAAGTACATCTTTCTATAACTCGCTATACATTGTCACTTGTATACAAAAATACTTACATGGATGTAGTTTCTGCGCCGCGATGTATTTCTCAAGCTTCCGTCTCAGGACGATTTCTGCTCCGTACCGGCCGACTGACCCGTTATCCACTAGTAGGAAGTACGCGTGTCTGTTGTTTAGAACTGCTAGTTTTGATCTGAAACAAATAAAAATGAACTTTAATATTGATGGCCGATTTTATTCATTTGAAGGAAAACATCGTGAGGAAACCAGCACATGAGGAGGTTTCATCAAGTTCTCGATGGTTTGTACTTCGGCAATCTGCACCAAGTCAGCATGGTGGACTTAAGGGTTATCGATCTCATAATAAGATGAAACCCATGTCCAGCAGTAGGACAGTAATAGGCCAAATTATTATTTTATTATACATATAAGACTAACTTTTTGGAACTAGAGAAATATTTAAGTTTCAAAAGTGCCGGCAATAGGTTTATTTTAAATAATAATTCTCCACTATTGATGACCGATTTCTATTAAGGAAATAAAGGAGAAGAGTCACCTGGAACCGCCAAAGGTCGGGGACGCTTCTAGCAAGATTGTTTACACTGTATTGGGTTATATACTTTCATAATTCTTCTTTTTACCGTACCAATGGCAAACTAAATATGTTTAACCCAGTTCTCGTGATTGATCTAACTCCAAACTTGTTGACAAACAAATTCCTAAGAGGCCAAACTACACAGTTACGAAGTTTATCTTACATGATACACAATTAACTAAACGACCAATCAAGTAATTCATTGAGGCTATTGCGGTCCAGGGCTGTACGGTCCTCTGCCACAACGGGTACACCATCTAACGCTCATTTATTTAGTACACCATACCCAGAATTTATCTCTTCAGGAAACTCTAGAAAGTAACTATCGCAAAGATCGATTTGCATATTCTTCTGCCGTGTCAAAACAAGCTATCACATTGGAATCGACCATGCCATCAGGTGAAAGGATTACCCAGTCAACAATGTTGTTAGTGAGACTGCCCACAGTGCGCCAGACGACCTCAAGTGGAGATTATTTCCTTGCACCCCAAATTTGCTGAATTTCATTCAGATTCGATTGCGTTGGTTTACGAAAATAAAATAACAGCCGCTTCGTAACAAAAATGATTGAAAGTCAACCCCAAACATCCAGTTGATGAAATTGAATTCTATTTTATTCATCGCGTATTTTAAACTGGGTTGGCGACCGCAGACCTAGTGATAATGCTTAGTTATACTTACAAAAGGCTTGCCAACAGCCTTATGTTACCAGTTTAATTGGCATTAACGACTCTCGGAAACTGTAATAAATAACTTGTGGCTGCAAATAGTGACGTTTATGTCCAGAGTGCAGAGATATCGGGAAATTACAATTTGATTATGCGACATTAAACGTAGATTCAATCAAGAGACAGCCATTTTTTATATTGACAGAAGGGTATTTCTGTATGCAGATATAAATAATGTTGTTTAAATGGTACATTAAAATATCATTTTCAGGCACGGTCATACAACTTGATTTAAGAAAAGGATCAAAAAGATCTCTTTCGTCTCTTCGTCGTCCTTCACGCAAATTTTCTGGGTCATAGATTGTAATTTCATACAAATTTTAGAACATATATTACTATATCATAATTAATATTTATAGCAGCACTAGAATCACCGCAATCCCAAAAGCATAACAAGTATTCGTAAGTCCCATAGGTCGTATAAATTACTTCATAAGCAAAGGCCTTTCATAAACCTTATTAGTAAAATACTTGATATAGCAAATACAAAAGAAACCTCAAACCATATAGGTACGCACTAAAAACATTCATAAATCAGGAAAGGTAACTGAGAGTAAACCTCTAATAGAGTACATAGATACCTGCTCAAATGAGGGTAGTTTGGGTAGTTTCGGTTTTATTTGGGATACTTTTAGTTAGGACGTCATGTTTAGCTTAAGTTTATTCAGCCCATTAGTATTCAACTATTGAGGAAGGCCTCTTCTCGGTATGAGAAGTTAGGTTAAGAAGTTAAGTTAGGTTAGAGGGCGTGGCCTCTTTACAGTCATCCCTTCAAGGAAGTGCCGTTCGGCATGGTACCGTGGTGGGCTTCGGTGCGGTCTTCTAAGAGTTCCCGAGGCCCACCACCCAAGCGTAGGATAAGCAATGATGGGTTCTCACCAAGCTAATAAAAAAAAGGCCTTAGTATACCACGCTGACGTGGTAGAGGTTGGAGGACTACACACATCATCAAGAACTATATGGAGCTCTCTCAGGTATGAAGGTTTCCTCACGATGTTTTCTTTTACCGTAACGCAGACCATAATCAAAATTTTATCGCACATGATTCCGAAAATTCAAAGTTGCATTCCAGGTTTGACCCGAGACACTCCAGCATGGATAGCAAGAGTTCAACCGCTATCACAGCATTTAAACGTACCTTATGTATTTTTTTTTATCATATTATTCTGAAAATTCTTCTATTGCTCACTTCGACTGCACAACACTGTCGTACACAGGAATATAATATTTTCATGTACCGTGCATATAGATATAGTACTCAAACTGATCGAGCTCCAAAAACAAATACAGTATAGTATAGTACACCGAACGATATGAACAAACAAAAATCTAGTAAAAGCAACTATTTACTACATAATCAATTAAACTAACAACAAGACACGAACACTAGCAAAAAAATGCAACCGCTAACAGAGCAATCAACTAATCGAGTCGCCATCTGCTGTCCAAACATGTTGCATGTTTTTAAAAACACGATTTGTTACTGGTTGTGGGTAGTTTTAAAATAATTGCACTTTTTCAAATGAATAAGTGTCAATTCTATCTTGGTATAGTGAAGTCTTTCGGCCTTTTCCAGTAGTGTTTTGTTTTTTGAATCTTAAATCCTAATTTTAAAGGTAGATCATTTAATAACGTTATAATTTGAATTTCTTTTAACTACAAAAGCGTATACTAATTTGAGAGTTCTTAAATATTTTGTCCCCTTTTAACGATGATCGTAAGAGAGAGAAGGATATATAAAGTGTGATTTAAATTAGTTTACTTCGATTTGCGATGTGTGTATGTCTACGTTCTACCAAGGCTGAAAGCCTTACCTGTAATAAATGAAAGAACCTCCTCGATTACCTTTTGCGTTATTTCGAAACAAATGAGTGTCTGTGTGCCAGAAGCAGGCGGTAAACGTTCCAATTAACTATTTTGATCACAGCCATAGATCAAGACCAATTTGGAAATCGAACACAGTGCAACATCCTCCGAGCCAGCGGAGGCTTCGAAACATGTACATTGTGTCATGTACTGTAGTAAGCCTCAGGCATTACCTACTTGCAACCGAATATTATCACAATTAATACCTGAAAACCTGTTGTTAATTGACGTGTAGGTATTGTCGTATGAAATAATCAGTCAATTACATATACAAGACAAATTCAATTAATTAATTTTGCATTCAAACCTTTTTTACGTAATGTTGTTTTTTATTCTAAAAATTTAATTTCGTATAAAGTCATGTATAAATTAAATTACAAATTGCCAGAAATATGCCTACTTCTTTTCTCTGTGGCTATTATACTTCATATAAAATAATGAGATATAATGTAAACAGGACAGGAAAAGTGTCTTAAGTATCAAAGGTTCAACATTTCGTACGAAATATTGTGTTTAAATTTCGTCAAGCGTAAATTGAGGAGAGTATTCTAAACAAGTTTGAAGTCTTTAAATTTGATTACAATTTATATTAATTTGGTACTTCACCTTTTATTCATGTCTGTTAATATTTTGAAAGGAGATAGGCCCAAGCCTATCTCGTTTAAGAGCGGAGCGCTTAGAACCAATTAACAATGAATAAATTACTTTTAAGCAACCGTGCACCACTATCAGACCTTCGTCTACGTCTCTGAAGAGAGTGAAAAGATTTGTTCCAGGGTCGGCAACTCGTGGATGATGACCCTGGTATTACGTATACTAGTGTCCTTATGTTACGGTAACCGTTTGCCATCAGACGGGTCAGAAACTTAATTGCCCCCTTAATGGCATAAAAAAATGCGGCTGAATATCAGTATTGTACACGGAGCGATTGCCTTCTGACCTTCGCCATCCAATTACTGGGAGACACTGATGCTAAGGTTAGACTGGTTGTCAGAAATGTTGCTAACGACTATCATAGGTCTAAGTATGATACCTGGGACCAAGTACTTATCGTGCTTTCCGAGGAACGGTGGGGTATCGATGTGTGATGGTCACCCATCTAAAGACTGACCATGGCAAGCGCTGCTTAACCTAGCAAACCTCTCTAGTCTCGATCCGGTCAAACGTGAGACTATAAATCTTAAAACAAAAAAAAAGAACTTAATTTCCTGTCACTATAAAAAAAACCCTATCCCATTCCATTTTAACAGAACAAATAAAGTTTTACACAAAAAGACGTGAGCACTTACTGAAAAGACGTTAGCTGAACGGTATCCGATCAGATTCCGCTAGTCACGTAACTTTGACCTAATTTTTACGTCCCCAGGAGTTAGCTGACGATGCTCACGATCCTGCGCGGATTAGCTTTAATCGATCCTTTGTATAACACCTCTAGTTATAATTTGGCTCGTTTTATCTGCAAAGGTGAGCAAAATTCAGAATAATAGGTGTGAAAGTTTCGGACGGCTATATGTATAAACATCCAATTTGAGGCTTTAAGGCTTTTTTTGGAGGGAAGTCGGACATCCACAACTTCGTGATTACAGATATGTTATGGCTGATCCCACTCCTCATCTAGAATTAAACTAGGCTTACGAATAGTTGTTTTGGCGGCTGAAATGGGTAAACTGTAGTACCGCCCCAGTCGAATTCTTACTAAATTGTTTTTTTTTTTTTTTAATTCTGATATAATTTTATTATGGTTCCTAAAATATCTTATAATTCGGGCGTTTTTTAAATGTTTTGAACATGATTTAGCGATGTTCTTTATAGCTGCAATGTTATAACCATTGTATTAGAACCTCTAAATGAGTCTAATAGATGCCGCCACTGTCTCAAAAGAGCACGTTAAAAAACACACGATTCACCAGAGGTTTCAGGTCACCATTTACGACATTCCATGCGTGACAATTTTTTTTAAATTTTCGTTCCACTATTTTTATGATCTAAATAATCATGAATTTCTGTGTTCTAGGATTCAGATGGCGAAGCAGAAAGCATCATTGATGATGAACGTCCTTTCGATGCCAGCATCCATAACTACCCGAGCTTGGTTCGCGTGGACTACAGCGTCAGCAACATGTCTGATATGCCTGACAGCGCCAGTACCGTCTCGAAGAGGTACTTGACTATTGATGACGATAAAAGTAAACGGCATTGCACGGAAGTTGAAGATGAATATGATGCTATAGGTAAGTTTTTGCTCCGTAAAGTCTTGATGCTGTGTGGAGTCTGCAAATCAGGACCAGGTCTGGTGGACTAAGGCCTTACGCTTCTCGTTCTGAGAAGAGGCCCGTGCCCAGACGGCGGAATTACTGTTATTGTGTTTAAAAATATAAATAATTGTGTAAAGGAGATAAAAAATAACATTTCTTTCTGATTCCGATATAACAATATCCTATTTTCACATTTGACATACCTTCATAGCTTTTAGCGCTCAAAATCCTGAGTTTTATTGCTGCTCAGGACAAAATGTTCCTATGTCTTGCACAGTCATATATGAGTACAGTACCTACGATGCAGGAGAAATCGCAACATCGTAAAAATCCTAACTTTATTTCCAAGTTTTTTGAATTAATCAAGTTAATCATCTATGGAGTAGACTATTTTTCACCGGGAAATATAATTATTGGAACATTCAAACAAGATTTAATATAATTATTTGAAGCTTGAGCTCGAAATACGTGACCATATAACCCCACATTGATCTCATTAAATCGCGCAGAATTTCGGTTACTATTTATTCACATCAACTGGTTAATTAAATAATTGGATTGATACGGTTCGCTATACTGAACTTCAAACAAAATGGATCCGCCTAAAATAACTGATATTCACTGAAACATTAAACTGGTTATGATAATATACAGATAAATAGAAATGAGATCTGCATGGTTCATTATATAACTTATTTATATGTATATGAAATAATACGTCGACGACACGGTTGGCGCAGTGGCTAAGCAATTAGATTTCTGCGCTACGTGTCGCGGGTTCGATCCCCGCACGGAACAAATATTTGTATGATCTACAGATAGATAGTTGTTTCGGGTCTGGTTGTCTGTGCATGTGACATGTATGTTTGTAAACTGTACCCACGATACAGGAGAAAATCCTAGTGTGGGGCAACGTTTTCTAAAAACAAACAAACAACAGGACGCGTGGGTACAACCTGCAGGTCCGGATAATTCGAAGCACAAATTGTATGGTATGATTAAGCAAAACATGTTTTTTGCATTATCTTCCTCCCGCGGCTTCGCCCGCATTGACGACGAACCCGTGCATTTTTCGGTTCACAAGTAACACCATCTAGCGTCCTAAAGCAATTGTGACAGTCGAAAGTTATTTTTCTTTCCCTCGGGAACAGCACTTTGTTTTTGGATGAAAGGTATTTTGCTTCCTTTTCTGTACCCCTGACAACTTATATGCAAAATTTCATGATAGGCGTAAAAGGGTAACAATCAAACAAAAAAAAACTTTCTTTCGCATTTATAATATTATTTAGGATTATTCTATGGCCACACATCACATGACTCAACTTCTGCGCCATTAGACACGGCCGTTTCTAACCAAAAATCCTGCTCTTTCACATGACATTAATTAACCTTTATTTCCAGGTATAAACGTAGCCGCAAAACTGCGCCACATGCCTGAAAACATGAGGATATTGGCAGAGAAACTGATCAATGACGTGCTGTACCAAGCGCAGACCAATGGCTTGACGAATTCTACCGCCATCACCACACCAGATCCCTTCAAATAGAGGAGTGTAGTGCTGAACATACAGAACCACTATATACTTCTGTACACATCACCCGTCTGTTGCCCGCTGCATTGATTCAGTGTGCACTTACGCACACATAGCGTTACCTACCCTCATTAATTTAACAGAAAATGTATGCTTATTCCGAGTGCGAGTGAGCAGGTGGGGAATACTGTCGAAGCTTCTGCTTTGATGTATGCTCACGACGGGTGCGGGCGAACGGATAGGAAGATGGGAATAGTTGCCGAGGCTTTTGCTCAGGCAAAATTTGAACCAGTGTGAACCACTCAGCATGGGCGTTGATGTTGTTTTGTACGGTGGGCACAAGGAGGCTGATGCAGGTCCTACCATGTAGAAGCACTTCTAAACGAAATAGAACTTCTTATACACTGAAATTAAAGTCAAAAGCCACACTAACAAGATATGTATTAACCTCAGTCCAGTCAACCTATGAAAATGTGAGCAGATCTTTAATTTTGAGCTGGAGAACTCAATTGTAAGAACGTTTATTTATATATGTCTTGTACAGTTGTGACAAAGTAGTGAAAGGTATTCTGACTAGACATACTGGGGTGGCTCCCAGCAATGTTCAGTTCCATACTATCTATGACACTAATTATAGAGCTAATGTAATGAAAATCTAGAACATCTTTTAACTGTAAATCGGTCCAACCAGTTATTATAGTATCTTCCAAAATATATTCAGTTGCATCTACTAAGACTTGTATCTTTAATTGTAGTATCTAAGTATTTGTACGAGTATTTAATAAACATTTAGAGAACAATCTATAGTTTTAATTATAACCCCTCTTCGTTTCTACATTTCATACTATGAAAGAACGGAGGAACGAGTATGGTGTTCCTCCATTGAAAAGGGATCCTCCGAACAAGCGAGGCGATATTGCCTGGCGGGCCGACGCCGGGTCGATAAAGGATATTCGTATGTGTTAGAATTGTTGCAAATTTTTATAGTACGATCTAAGATTGCATTTGGCCCTAAACTCTGATAGATGGCGCTGGTTGTCAAGTAGCTTATTGGTGCACCCGTGAAGACCACAAAATTATTATCTTATCTTATCTTAACGATTTTTTTTTTGGTTTTATTTCGTGTGGTCATATTTTTGTCTAAATACATTTTATTTCTTTCTTTCATCTTTCTTCCATGTCGCTACAAGTCTAGATATTAGTTCGGATAAAATCAGTGGTGAAATGTTCCTATAATCACACGACGAACCTGTTACAATATAAGAAAATGAAGCCATTACTGTTCCGTTACATAGCCACGTGGGGTGTTCATTGGTTATAATGAGACAATTCGGATTCTATCGTCTACACACCCTTTCCCTTCAATTTTGGTAACAATACTTAGAGATTGAATCTAGCTTAAATATCCCTGTTTATACCTGTGCCCAGTATCAGTGCGTATTGTTTTTTAAAGTCATATAGAGAAATAAAAATCAATTGAAATTTTTAAAAAAAAATCGAGTTACTTTTAATCAAATCAGAATTTGCTACTCACGTTGGTTCAATTTTGTCCCGTCCGGGGTTTGCAACTGTGCCTGGTAGATGGCAGCACGCTCGCCCCTAATTACATGGGTCTCAGTAATGGCATCACTGAAATATGGGTGTCTAACAGTACAACTTCTGCCTAACCCTTCACGTATAATCTATTTCAGTGTTCCGCAAACTTTTTTTGTTCAAGGTGCATCAAGGAAATCGGAAAATTTTGGAGGTACACCATAAATGAAAGATCGATGTTTACCATCATTTTGTAATCAACAAACCAATATTTATTAGTAATTAATTATTTTTCCTTATTTTTCCGAGGCACACCAACTAATGACCACGGTACACCAGTGTGGCGCGGCACACACTGCGGTCTATTCAACATACCAAAATATTCACGCCAAGCCCGGATATCATTCAAGTGAGAAAATACAGAGCAAACGCGAATATGATTGGGCCATCTCAAATTCTAAGCGATGTAGTGTGTAATTTTTTTTTGGCAAAATTGCTTACGTGATACGAATCTGAAATCTTCAAGAATTTCTGAGGATATTCACTGGAAAAAGATCGTGTAGTGCTCCATATTTGTCGAGACAGCGATGAGTTCTATCATAAATAAGATTTTTATTGAGACGTCCCGCGCAGTAAAATATTTCGTCTAATAAGCGGTCTGGCTTTAAGTATTAGGATCTAGGCGACGCGGTTTTTTGGTGCTATTCGTAAATATTGTAGGTCAACATGTGTCGCCAACCTTTTCAACTCTCGATGTTCGGGTTACACTTATCGGGTCTTGAAGAATATTCGTGTGACCAAAAAATTCCGTTTGACTTTGGGCTATAATGATTTCACGAATATTCACCAAATGCTATCTAATGAAATCTAATGTGAAAATCATATTGTTCAATGATACTTTATCAGAGGATGGATCCATCATACGGGGATCAAAGACTGAAAGAGGAGTACTCAGAAAAAAATATGTCCCTGAACACGTATATGTAAATGTAGAATTACATCCTCTTTGCAGTTTTGGGCCAACATTTGTAATAGATACGAAGGTGTATTTGTTTTAACTCATATTATTTGATGCGTTTGTGTTGTTTGATAACCTTAGTTCAGAACAGGAGGCACTAGGAATAATTCCTGTATCGCGATATTCACATGCACAAACACTCAGACCCGGAATAAGTATCTATAGGTCATACAATATTTATTCCGTGCGGGCATTCAACCCGCTAAACGTAAGTAAGAACAGCAATCACTGCGCTAACCGTGCTGTCAAAAATACTTAAATACTACACTCAGCTCCAGATAATTAATGGACGCATCGCGTCCAAGCGGTCGACGAGTCAAATCTCTTGACTATGTCCCGTGGAGGGGCGAAACACGTGTCGAGCATCGGTTTGGGTTGCATGTTATATTATATCAATCGCACCTTCTGCATGTGCATATATTTGCGGGCGGGTGCTGCATGCACCCAAGCCTGAACTAGTTTGGCTAAATTAAAACTAAATATTCTAGTTGTATATCTTGTTTACACAAAACTCGGCGAAAGAACAGCAAAAGATCCCATAAAGATCTAGACTACGCTTTAGGTTTCTTACCTTGGTGAAGCTATAGCATGATACGGCACGTCTCGCCCTCTCCCGATGAGTTCGTTGGCGCCCTCCACGATGCCCCATGGCGCTATCCCGATGCTGACGACCCTACCGGCTCGCTGTGACCGCTCCAGTTGCAATGCGTCGCCCACTTGACGAGTTACACCTGTGAAAGAAGAAAGGCGTCTGAACACTGTAATTTATGAGGTTCGTTTTGCGAGGTTAAGTTGCAGTTGCCGCGGTGAAATCTTGGATGGGTGGCCGTTCGTTGCACATCCAAATCCCTGCGTGGTTCGGACAACACGTTTAGCAGTCGTTTGAAACAGGCATTCAGAACAAAAATCTAACAACCAGTCTTACCGTAGGGTATGGGTATCTCTCAGTCAATTAGTGGTTGAGGTCCCTTGGAAGAGGGAGGGAAAACCCTAGGTTCGTTTCCCGAATTTCGCTTATGGTTTTGACACGTTAATATAATGAGTTTTGACATTCACAAAATAGTATCTATTTTTCACTTAAGCTGAACTCATTACGGGCAGTAGTATAAATAATTTTTAAATTTATTACCAAGTTACGGTACTATTCTAAGTCGTCGTGTTAGACACAGAAAACGTGAAATATTACTCAAAAACAGCTTTAAACTTTAAAATTACATGAAGGACACACTTTTGCACTAGATGACCAAGTGCAAACTGGTGTAGGCCGCTAATGCTTTCACAGGAAATGAAATTACAGTGTTCTCTCCACAACTTACTCCCTAAATTCAGTTCATTCTACTGATGTAGAAGTCCTTAATAGGTTTTTAGACCACAGTGGCTTTCAACCAGGGACTCAGGCAAAATTACTTCAAACCATCACTTCGTTGAAAATTTCTGTCACTCAGTGAGATTTAAAATATGAAATCTGACTCCTCAGACTCCTAACCCTTAACATAGCATGTAACTAGCTGTATACAATATACGTTGTACCTCAGACAATGTATGACAAAGTGCAACTATGTAGGCCGGTAATGATGATATAGTGCACTCACAGCTAATGAAATTAGACATCCCTTAGTTGGCAACTGACCTGCCGAGAGGTCATGAAACGGTTGGGGGATGAAGGAAAACTAACATTGTTCTGGTATATCGACCAACAATAGTTGAGATTTTACTTCAAACTTATTGGCATGATATACAAAAAAAGGCCTAAGGAGCTTGTGGCTACATAGGTGCCGTGCATGTCAGTCGATCTGTGAGGTTAAGCAGCGCTTGCTGCTCGCAATACTTGGATGGGTGACTGCTTTTTAAACATCGAAGACGGATGTTTCGAAAAGTATATTAAATATTTGGTCCCGGGTGTCATACGAATACCTATGACTGATGTTAGGGGTATGGCAGCTCTAATAGTATGAGAATTGGTCTAACCTTAAATTAACTGTGTCTCCCAGTACCTAATTGGGTACTAGAAGCTGGATGGCAGTCGCTCCGTAGGTATACAATACTGATATTGAATAGCGTCTGGTTAGACTATGACTCAACCTCAACGTAGTTGGGAAAAGGATAGGCAGATGTCCCAAGAAAATACAGTCATGTTAAATATGCGTATTTTCAATTTGTTTCTTGACTTATAAATAAGACTAATTTAATTATCATACCTGTATTAGTGCCACCCGTAAATATCCACGCTCCAGTTGTTTTCGCAGCCTTTAGCAGTCCTTTCCTCAGCACTTTCTTGAGCTTGGGCTGCAGGTCGAAGTTCGCCTTGCCGCCCTGGATGGTGATCAGTAGCTTCGGACGGTCAAGGGCCCATTCTCTGGTTAGCAGCTGGACTATTAATTCAGGTCGTGTGTCGTGGGAGAGGCGAACGTACTGTGTGGAAAGAAATAAGGATTAGTTGAAAGATGAACTTCATACAAATTATTTATTAATGAGTGCGATTAGTTATGAATGAAGTAAGACTGCTGAGCTTGAGTTCTTGGGTTCGACTTTTAGGTCAAATGAAATGTAATTGGGTTTTTCTTGGAATTCTCAGTAGCAGCCCGAAATTTGAAATTGTTACCGATAGATGGCAATAGGCTCGCCCCCTATTACATGGGAGATGGGACTCAATAAACATGTCGGCGAAATGTGGGTGAAATAACAACAAACATATTATTGAATTAACGAAAAACCCAACCCCAAGCAGAATATTCAGTTTAAATCTTTACAATATCCAGAACAATCAAATCGTATAAGATAATAGGATAGAGCTTGGAATTCTCAATACATTAATTAATCTCAATACATTACAAAATAAAGTCTAAAATAGGTCTCTGCTTTGAAATAAGATTGTCTGTGGCTTTATGGAAAATTAAAATCGATTCTGTAGTTAATGAAAAATCTATGTATATTCAGATATTACGAATTCAGATATTCAGATATGTAATAATCTATGATGAGTCATTTTTCTTAAATAAATTCGTAAAGCGAGATGATATGACAGTCAATATTTTCTTGGCTTATTATGATATTTCATTATCTGACTGCATGTATGGTCTTATATGGCTTAAATTACAGCACCGCCTTAACCGTCAAATTAAAATCAAAAATACAATAGACAATCTATTATATGCTGACCTCTTGAAGAATTCTAAAGAATCTAATTAAGCACTCGTTGGTACCTCAAATCGCTAAGTTTCAGTAACAAATAGCATGAGATCCATTCTTCGTCAGCGTTTCGAGTCTCTGAACGAATAGTTATTCAGAGACTCGAACCGCTGACGAAAATGCATAGGTAATATTATAATTTACCTGAGCTTTGGTCGGATGTGGTCCACCCTGGAACTCGACAGTTCCATAAGCGTCCGTTGGCGCAGACTGCGTGTGCCTTGCTGGTACCCATGCTTCCCCAGGGTTGGCTGTCTGGATGTTTGACCCATGCGCTGTCTTGCTGAGCCCACACCAACACCTGGAAATAAAAGAATACTTAAGTATTTTGACGATCGTGCTACCGGTAGCTTTCCACCAGGTTTTTTTTTGTTTTTGCCAAACATATGTTATGATTTTTACTTATAATGCAGGGCAATTGGAACTTTCCAACTGTACTCATCACCATAGCTTATTTAGGTAGTACTTTAGTGTCCCTGACCAAATTAAGCCGTTAACAGTACAAGACTGAGATGGAATGGAATTCACCAAAAATTACATACCGGGTGTATGTAATTTGTATGTAATGTGAATTCCATAGCACTTATTCAAATTAAGTCCTAGCTTGAAACGTTCTATTTGTTTTGCGTTGGCATAAATAATTATTTGTTTAATACTTGTTACGAGTTCCCATAAGCCAATGTAAACGTACACTCGGAGTTAGGAGAAGTATGACTTTGATTATGAAAACGTTATAATAATAACTTTTTTATAAATAAACTTATTTTGCTTCTGGCACATTTCAAAAAGAAGAAACATAAAACAAATGAGAATATTGCTGTTGACTTTTTGACAAGTGAACATTTTGAACATTTTCTATGTGAGATTTTTAAAGTATAAAGTACAAAATTATTAGTTATTTCTGGAAGAAATTGGCAATGGACGATGAAAACACGAAGGAGGAGAATCAGCCTTCCACAAGTAAAAAAGAGAGTCAAAGGACAAATTCTGGAAATGACTTGTATGATGAAAGGGGGCATGATGGTCGCGCTTCAAATAGTGAAACCTCGGTGTCTGCTACCTATTCCGTCAGGAGTCGAATAGACATGGCGGACGCTCGACCGGAAGTACCGAAACCACCTCTCGGAAAGAGGGAACCCAAGGCTCCTGAGAGGAAAAAGCGTGGCAGAAAGTCTGCTGGGAGAGTCGAGAAGAGACGACGATCATTTACACGGCGCCAAGTGAGAAGAGCGCCTTTGAAAAAGAAGCCGCGCCCCAAAGAGGACAGAAAAATCCGCGACCTGTCAGTATCAACGATATTTACCAGACTATCTTCTAGAAGTGGGTCCAGAACTCCTGGATGCATACACTGTGGACACCGCTGCTGTCGCAGAAGGTAGAAAACTTTGTGTTTTGAAATGTAAAAGTGGATTTTTGATTTCATTTATGTAATAAACCCTTTATTTGTATACTTTGTTTGATTTAAACTCCCTGAGTTAGAGCGAAGCGGTTTGTCGTCAGATTCGAATATAAAAAGAGAAGATATAAGGCCAAGAGAAGTCCAAAATACCGCAACAAGAAGATTGTGAGGGTAAGAAGGTTGAAGAGAAAGCCGGTGATAAAATTATTAGCAACCAACTTTCCAGGTTAGGATGATTTAGATAACTGGTAACGACAAAGACATAACGGTGCTTGATAAATTTAATTACCCAAGAGATACAAATAAATTGAATAAGTACAGTCAGCACCAAAAATATGTACACATCAAGCGAAATTAAAGATGATAAATTTAAAGAAATACAAATGTTTGAAATCATACAATTTTATACACTGTAATCACAGAAATAATTGGATTGAGATTTAAAAAACCAGTTTTTACTTAAACTGAGTACTCAGGCTTACAAAATATCAGTATAAAATATTCTAACAACCTACACATCGTCACATTGAAACCGTTTCCAAAGAAATTTGTGCCCTTCATACGTTCCCATTGTAAACACACTCATAGAATTTATTGAACGCTGAAGAGGCTCTTTCGTAAGCAAATCTAAATTGAGTTTGCGAAATATCGCTAGCCGAACGGCAGGAAAATTTCATCTAAATGTCTTCTCCGGCTGACAAAACATTTGGTTTGAGCCGGGGCTTATTTGCATCAGGTTCCATGCTCCTTTGTTCTTGGTGTTTAGACTTGCATGGGTATTAGTGTTTTGTGCGTGGCGCCACTGAGTATTAATTGGTACTCGGTGGGGATTATGGCTGATCGAAACGGTATTACATTTTGACTCTTATTATGCCTGAGAATTATCACAAAGGCCACATAGGCATTGTGACCATTGTGTAATTAATACGATTTATAATAGTGTCTTGTTGAGGCTGACAGATGACAGTTAAAGGTATTGTGATATAAGCCGTACATCACGCCTGTATTTCCCAAAGGGATAGGCAGAAGTGGAGGTGGTAGAAAGCTAAGTCTCAAGTAACAGATCCACAACTAAAGAAAAGAAAAATGTGTGCGTGTTGTTATGTATGCACGTAAGAAGTTATACTTCTTAATTATTTTTTTATTTCCACTGATATGAAACACGTGTTACAGACGCACAAATATTTCAATAACTACCTTGAATATAGCTATCAATTCCCAAGAAAATTTAAGACGCATTTACCAGCCAACTTCATGGTGTCGCTTTTATCTGTCGGTATGCGCGCGCATCGTAAGAATTCACTCTCATCAAGTGCGCCAAAAGAAGTATAACTTCAAAAAGTCTAGTGGTGGATTGCTGAAAGTAGTTCGTCGTGGCTTTGTAAAAAGTAGCATTAATATGTCGCATGAATACAAATATGTACCTATTGATTGAAACTTCAAGGTTTTATGTATAAGATATGCATGCGGAGGCGAACATCAACCAGTTACAATATCACGACCATCTTACAGAATTATCTAGTCCCAGATCTATTATCTTTCCAGATTCGAAGAACATCCAGATCGGTTCCCGGAGCATGATGTTGTCTCCCCTGTTCGTCAACACTAACTCTTCGCCAGCAACAGAACCTGTTGTCCTGCCACCACAAACCCATTGTGAGGTGAGGTTTTTACCGAAATCTGATGTGAATAAGAGGGTACAGCAGAGAGATAGGTACCGTTGTAAATATTTTGCCAATGCTGATATTGAGGCCAATTTAATAGAAAGGTTCGAAAGGGTCTAATACCAGTCACAAGTACCAGTCACAATTTCAAATTCCGGGCTACTTCTGAGAAATTCAGTCCAGGAAATCCTACACTTCACCTGACGGGGAAATAGCTTAGCAGTCTCGATTACGAACACGAGACTAATGAGACAGTCAATATAAATATGAAATCACATTGTATTTTTAAATTTCTTTCAAATTCCAGGTGACTCCAGAGATGATATACGAAGCTTTGAGGACCCTCACTCTGTGGAAGCAAGATGTCCAGACCATTGTAATAACAGAATATATCCGGGTAAGTTCTAACAGCCTTTAAAATCACTACATATTATAAAACAAAGTTTGTCCCCGTCCTCCGCCGCGTTTGTCTGTCTGTCTGTTCGGGATAAACTCAAAAACTACTGAACGGATTTTCGTGCGGTATTCATCAATTGACAGAGTGATTCATGATTCAGTTGAAATGAAAACCTTTGACTTTGATGTTGTTTGTGATATCAGTCTTTATTCTGCGTTAGGTTTCTAACAGCTAAATAGATTCTATTCTATTGATTTCATTTTGAAGCCAGTGTGATTCCAAAAGTTGACCGAACTGTGACTCACCTAGCAAAAAGTTCCAAATTCGGGACTCACCTCTTGGATTTCAGGAAAGAAAAAGGGGCAAAACTATAGGTATGAATGAAGGACTGTTCAAACAAGAAAAAAAAATAGTTCCGATCCAAAGTGTTAATATTAAAATACAAGGAGTGCTATTTTTTAATGCGAAGGATGCATTTGCTTCTTTTTTTTTGTCATTATAGCCTTAGCATCAACCTCAGTTTTAGTTACTTTTAATCGCAATGAGTCAGTGGTCACCTGCCCAGTCGGTCGATCTGTCGTCCTATATTTCAGGGTCCACCCAATATTTTGGGACTTTGGGAACCACTGCTCTAGTCTATGCCTAGAATGTTGATTATAATGCCAAAGGCATACACCACACGATTAACCGCATTAACGCCACGAACGTTTCTATAGATACCTAAGAAAATTACGAAACAAAGGTAGAACCATCCTAATATGAATGAAATTCTTCCACTTATATTCTTTTAGAACATAGTATCACGCCTGTGCCCCCTGAAGGGTTAGGCAGAGGGACTATTACGTACACCCACTTTTCGCTAATGCCGTTATTATTTTTTATGTAATATACAAGCTATTGCTATTGCCATTTACCGAGAATATTTCAAAACTCCAGGCTGCAATTCAGAATTTTGGAATTTTATTTTTCAAAAATAACACATCCCGCCTGGGAATCAAACTCAGGAATTCATACTCAGTAGCTGCGCCGATGAAGCAGTTCAATATTTTTGAGAAATTAGCTCATATAGATATAAGAGAACGGACGCCTTTCTGGCTAGCACAAAACTGAAGCACCTAAAAGAATAAAGGTGGAGGATCGGTCCTCTTATACATTTATAGCCTCACAAATACACATCAAAGGTGCCGATCGGCTGCCATTACGCACAATCAGTGGAATACTTTTACGTCGAACAGCGATTCGTCCTTTCTTAACAAATACATAAGCAATTTATAATATCAAATGAAGCCATTAAGTGTAAAACTTCAAGTTGACGTTTCAATTAATTATCTTCCGAATTGAGAGCAAATTCCATCTTTTGACGCTGCACTTTCAATCGCACGCTAATTGACTTGAGCTCACAAAACTAACAAATGAAACGAAACACTAGAAATAGGATCAATCAAAACTAAGCTTTGTCTATCTCACAATAGAAGAGGAATTTAAATGTTAGTCGTTTGAAGTATCAGTTAGGTTTAAGAGCGACTTTTCGTGGGACACAAGATATCTTGTATGGTAAGCACTGGTGAGCTAAATGCGGCTCTTTGCTTTGATTGGGAGATATCAAGCGATCTATTTAAAGCAGTACTTGTAGTTTTAAACTGACTTTTGCGAGTTTTGTTAGTGGGAACGGAATATGGACGCAGACTAAGTGTTCTCAGTTCTAAAGTAAACAAAGTCATAAAGACTGAATTATGTGTTCTTAAAGTTGGAAGTCTTACTTAAAATTAATGTTTCCTGTTAGTGGGAAGTTTTAGGACATAGGAAGAATAATTTGCTGTTGTTATTTCGCTCATTTTTATTCCACTGCTGGGCAAGGGCGTCTTCTTGGGATGAGAAGAGTAAGGCTTTAGTCCACCACGCGGGCCCGGTGCGGGTTGGCAGACTACACATACCGTCAAGAACTTTATGGAACATTCTCAGGTGTGCAGGTTTCTTCCCGATGTTTTCCTTCACCGTAGTTATTATTATTATTTATTTTGAGCCCGTAATGTTCCAGTGCAAGGGAAAGGCTTGCCTACTCTTTATTTTTAATACTATTTCTTCTTTTTCTTTTCTTTAATTTAAGATCTCTTGTCGGTACCAATCGCCACTGCTCTCTACCGTCTGCCATCGTTTTGACTTCTTGTAATAATAATATTTCAAAGTCATTAATATATATTTGGTATCAAAATATGTGTAGTTATTTATAATATATTTAGAAACAAAATTACTGTTACTAATTTGCCAAAATATATTCTCAATAATCCTAAACGAGCCACTTGGAAATGAAACGATCATTCGCAATGAACGCAAACGATTAAATAATAAGCTTCCCTTGTTCGATCGAAATTACTTCAGAAATACTTAATTAATATTCTCGTGATGCAGAGAAGTTTTGGCAGCTGCTAATTGGTAATCCGACTGAGATTAATAAGGGAGTTTGTAGGTATAAAGCTACCGCGCAAATTAGTTGATCTGTGAAGTTGAGCAGCGCTTCCCGCGACCAGACCTTGGATCAGTGAATGTTCTTCAAACATCAATCCCTACATGCCATACGATTATATTTCTATACGAGGAGTCGTAATAGCATGTTTATTAGCCACAGCAAAAGTCGGATTTTTCTTACGTAATGCTTGTATAGAATATGGTTTAGGGTCAATTCACACTGAGCGAGCAGCGGCCGGCAGCGGCTTTTTGAGGCAAAATATTACAAATCATTTTGAATCTTATTCACGTGACTAAAAAGTTCATAGTTATTTGAAGACAAAGGAAGCGCGGCGCCGTGAAGCTGCACGAGCCTTCTAGCGCCGCACTGCCTCTTGCGGCGCCGCGCTCAGTCACTTGCTCTTACGGCCGCTGCACGCCGCTGCTCTTTCAGTGTGAATTGACCCTTAGGGTTATATATATAGGGTTTGGGTTGAGAGTGATGCACAAATACTTAAATAATGCAAGAAACGAAAAACAAAAGAAAGCAAGACGCTCGGTTTTCGCATTGTTCATTTTACTAACGTTTTTTGCATGGACATCTCAGCAATACATTTTAGCTATAGTAGGAATTAATATTTACAAAAATAATAAATGAAAAAGTCTGTAGCGTCTATTACTCGCAACATAGCAAAAGGTAAAGCGCCATTTATCGGAGTGAAGCGATAATCCTGAATCGCACTATGAGAGTTTACAACGACTCTAACACGTATACGAATATCCGACATCAACCGTTGAACTTCGGCCCGCCAGGCTGACCACCTTGCCTGGTAGGAGGATCCTCTTTTTTCAATGGAGGCACACCATACCTCGTTCCTCCACAAGTCAAATAAAACATTTCACATCAATATTTTGACGGATACGAATGAAAGACAATTGATAATATATTCATTAATACATTCAAATATACAATACTTCCAGCTATAGACCAGTACCTCTATTATGAGTTTTTTACTATTTACTTTCATAGTACCTAAATGTAAATTTTCATGCAAGCGATTTTAGTTCTTAACTAGGTTACTTTAGGGATTAGAGTCGCTAACATGACATCTCTATAATATAGTAAACAGTAAATCAAATCTTTACTACGACTAGATGTCACATAAGCGACTCTAATCCCTAATGTAACCAAGTTAAGAACTAAAATCGCTATCATGAAAATTTACTTTACTTTGATAGTAAATAGTAAGAAAACTCGTGATAGTGGTACGGTACCTGAGAATTCTAAGCAATAAAGCCTTCGTAGAACCAGGTTGAAATGCAACGCTACGATCTGTAACTTGTAGCAATATGTTACTATAGCTATGCATGATTGAACCTTTTAATCTCAACATGTTACGGGCCTTCGTATTAATACCTGTGCACTGGAGAGCACAGTTCAATTTTGATATAAAGCCGCACTGTTGATGTACAATATATTTTTTTTTTTTTTTTTTTTTTTTTTTTTTTTTTTATTTAAAAACGTTGCCCCACACTAGGATTCCTCCTGTGTCGTGGGTACAGTTTACAAACATACATGTCACATGCACACACAACCAGACCCGAAACAACTATCTGTAGATCATACAAATATTTGTTTCGTGCGGGGATCGAACCCGCGACACATAGCGCAGAAAGCTAATCGCTTAGCCACTGCGCCAACAGTGTCGTCAATATTGTAGAATAATAATATAATTTTGGTAAAATTTTCTAAACATCGTATTGAAAAACACATGTTCCATCAATATTAACTTATTTATTATTTAATGTAATGTTAAATTGTATCTGAATTTCTTTGTCATAAGTTATGCATAAGTACACTCAAATGAATGATCGGTAGCTAGATTCAAGCGAGACTGGCCTAGTGAGTTACTCTCGAAAATAATTTCAATTTTTATGTATTTTAATTATACTAATATATCTTGAATATCATGAATTTCCGCAAAGTAACGCCTGATTCCATTAATTACTTTTATAATATAAATAATCGCTAATCTCTTCATAATTTAACAAATGTGGCGCTAGTGAGACTTCTATTTGACATTACTCCAATATCGATCAATAGGAATTATTTTCATACGCTTGGTGTTGCCAGTTAAGTAAAGCTGTTTGAATGCCAAGCTCCAGGTGTCTTGATGGAAGTCTTAGCTTGAAATTAAACTTCAATGTAGACTGTATATTATATTAGACAAGGGCAGATAACAAAAAAAAAAAAAGATTGCCGATACGTCTGCACGTTGTGGTTAAAGCAAGTGAGTGTTCGTTGTCGAAGCGATAGTGCCGCACTTCGGAGCCTGGCTCAAGAGAAGCGAGCGCGTCACGTACCGACTGACGCAGGTGTTCACCGGGCACGGTTGCTTCGGTGAATACCTGAATAGGATCGGCCGCGAGGCCACGGCTGATTGCCACCATTGTGGAGGAGACGGCCAGGATACTGCACAGCACACGCTCGAGGCGTGCCCTGCGTGGGCCGCAGAGCGGCAGATTCTGGTCGACCAGATCGGGCAAGATCTCTCTCTGCCAGCCATAGTATCGGCTATGCTGGCAGAATCGGAAAACTGGAGGGCAGTGGTCTCCTTCTGTGAAGCAGTCATGCTCCAGAAGGAGGCCGATGAGCGGGAACGGGAGAGGGCCGATCCCGCTCGACGGAGGAGGAGGCGCCGGGGAGCAACCGCCCCGGCGCGCAACACGCCGCAACCCCCCGCCTAACACACCTTAGCGGGGGGCCTTAGGGGTCGCGAGCGCGCAGAGTGGGGACTCTGCGCGCTCTCACTTAGCGACCCCCAAGAAGACGGCGACACGCTGTGGTCCGTGTCGCCGTGCACACAGCACCAGCGAGGGTAACGGGGGGACCTCTTTACAGTCTCCCCCGGGACGTGCACGAGGGGGTGGCCTCTTTACAGTCACCCCCTCCGGGAAGTGCCGTTTGGCATGGGACCGTGGTGGGCCTCGGTGCGGTCTTCTAAGAGTTCCCGAGGCCCACCATATGGTGTCGAGGCGGACCACCGTGGTGAGTTTAGCCGGTAGGAGTCCGGCACACCCCTCCGCACCCACCCCAGGCGGAGGATAGCCCATGATGGGTTCTCACCAGGCAAATCAAAAAAAAAAAAAAAAAAAGTGATTGTTCGTTGGCCGCCTGCGTGGGCCAATACTATGGTGGGGACATCGTTCCAAACCGGCCCGAAGTGGTTCTTCGCAAGGCGCGATGTGAAGTCAGGAACATTAGAATCAAATAATAAACAATTACTATTATAGGTAAATAACCGATACTCTAATAAAGTTCATGTTTATTAATAATTACTTTAAGTATTAGCAAACGATGTAATAATAACAATAGACAAGACATTGTATGCCCGTTGCCTTTTGTGTGGTAAGTGCTTAAGCTTTAAGCTAATAAACTTGTGTCATGCTTCTAAACCTATGAAAACATAACTCCTGTTCCCAACTTTCCCCCTAAATTTTCCTTCCTGCCGTCTTCCTCTAATAAGGGTGATCATGGACAGATCCAAACGGGAATATAAATCCTTTTTAATTAAAATATTTCTCAAAGAAAAAACACTTTCCTTTGTCTTCGGAGGGCTGTGTCACATTAAATTTTAAAGTTCCCCGACTTCCGCGAGGCTGGGTGGGAGATGGGGAGGGTTTGAGGTGAGGG
Organism: Shargacucullia verbasci; assembly: GCA_947562105.1. NCBI lineage: Eukaryota > Metazoa > Arthropoda > Insecta > Lepidoptera > Noctuidae > Shargacucullia > Shargacucullia verbasci. Next base: position 3,309,052 of record OX387297.1, on the reverse strand, counting down.
GAGTATAGCATAAACAAAGGTGGCACGAAGAGACACTTGAATGAAAAGCTCGAATGTACGGTAAATTCACGCTCGCTGCGAATAAAAATGATTGTATATAATTTTATAGAGACTGCCTCACTGGTCTAGTGAGAGGCTCTGGATTCAGTTCCCGGGTTGAGTAAAGCATTATTGGGTTTTTCTATACGGAAATATAGTTTGATTACCATCGAACCCAGGACTTCACTTAACAGCCGCTTGCGACCACTAGATGAATGAGGCATGAGATTTAGTTTTACAGATTTTTTTATTATTTTTCAGAGGAATTATCCAGTGAATGCAGTGGAGGCTGAATTATTCGTTGAAATGAAAGAAAAATTGAGAGTGGCCGCCATTGTAGGTCAGTTATTATTATGAATTTTAATATTGAATTTTGAAGAGTTCAATTCTTTCGTATAAATTATTTTACACTTCAAATCGTCTTTTCGAATAGTATTGTCGATTTTTTTTCCTTTTTTACCGTAAAACTAGTGAGAATGTCTGTTTAGCTTTTACAATACGTATAGAAAATTGATATCATAAAATAGCATTACGCTTGTATTCTCTAAAGGTTTAGGCAGCGGTGTACTGGTACACCCACATTTTTTTGATGCGGTTTTAGAGGTCCCATATTTCGCCAAACTAATATGTGGCGAGCCTATTGACATCTATCGGGCGCAATTCCAAACTTTGCCTGATTCTGATAATTTTCATACAGAAAAACACGACTATCACTGCTCGATCAGGGAATCAATCTCAGGACCTCATGCTCAGCAGTAGTGCTTGCGACTTGACCTATTCAGACAGTTTAGTTAAATTAATCCGCACTATGTCTGTCTGTTTGTTAGCTCATCACGGCAAAACAACTGAACCGATCGTTATGAAATTTTACAAAAGGATAGCCTGGGGCCCTGGAGGACTATTGCAACAAAACACTAATAGGATTATAATTACGAAGTCGCTGGCAACAGTTATCTATACATAAAATTATAACAGGCCGATGTCTGAACATTATAGATATTGAAGAAAATCTAATCTGGGGTCTTTATTAGAGTAACAGAAGCCAATCGTCTATATTATGGGGAGTGCTCCGAGGAATTGTTCGGACTGATCCCTGCCGCCTCTTTCCGCCATCGTTCTACGCGACAGCAGTTCCATCACCATCATTTAGATGGTTGGCAGTCCACAACTGTGCGTTTCTCGCGAAACTTTCTGCCTCGCACAACAAAACTGTGGAATGAACTGTCGCCTGCGGTATTACGAAGTCGCGGGCAAAAGCCTGTATGTTATAAAATTGGAAAATGCTTTGAAAAGATTACATTTGAAATCGCTCTTTTAAAACAGCGGAGTTGTTTGCACCGAACAGCACAACTTGGGTTCCCGAAAGAGATTTACGTAACTTTCAGATTAAGGGGCTCTTAAGGAAACTCCACGACACGAAGGGGAAAACTTCACCCGCCGTTAGATTATCCCTAACCTGTTGATATCCAGACTTTTATTAGTCAAGTACGCAAAACAAACAAAGGTTATCTTTTTAAAAGTTGTAAACATTGTTGACGACACGGTTGGCGCTTTCGATCCCCGGATCCGATCCCCGCACGCAACAAATATTTGTATGATCTACAAATAGTTGTTTCGGGTCTGGTTATGTGTCCATGTGACATGTATGTTTGTAAACTGTACCCACGATACAGGAGAAATCCTATGTTTAAAAAAAAACTATGTTTTTATAAAAGTTCTTTTGAGAACAAGACCAAAGTTAAACTTTTAATCAATTCTTCTGCCGTCGTAGGTATTTATGTGGTATATTTTATTGGTATTGCTCAAATTGGAAATATTGTCCACACTGCGAAGAACGTAACAGGACTGATAGTCCAGGGTGAGCAAGACTTATCTAGATTATTTTATATGCGAAAGTAACTCTGTCTGTTTGTTTCTTACCTCGTTACGACTAAACTACTGAACCGATCATTATGAAATTTTTCAAAGATGTAGCTCTTCTCCAGGACCCATCCTGGAGAAGAACATAGGCTTATTTTTATTATTGCAGCAAAACTTTCGTTTGATAATAAATATAAAATGCATGCAACAGCTACTAACATAAAAGACTTTTCGTTCACTCCAAATAATGATGGGTAAAATCATGTAAATTACTGTAGATATTGTCGCCGACTGTACCTTAGTAAAACTTTGAATAAATACTGACATCGAAGAGATGTATCACAATTAGGTTAAATCCCGTTTATCCCGGCCTGCGACAGATTAATTGTACCGACAATCTGTTCCAGTACAGATTTTAAGCTTGTTGGTGCGGGTTAAAATAGCTACACTGTTTCATACGTGATCTGTTTTCATAAGTCTGACCGCCAGACTGCCTCGCTGTTTTAATGGTCGCAAACGCGAGTGCTAAGCTGAGTCCTGAGTCCTGAGGACCTGAGTTCGAGTTCGAGTCGGGTAAAATGTTTTTCTGTATAGAAATTCTCAATCTCAGCACGGAGTCTGGAACTGTGACCAGTAGACGGCAATAGGCAGGCCTCCTATGACATGGGATTCAATGACAGCGTCGCCGAAATGTGAATGTAACAATAGTACACCTCTGCCTAACCTTTCGGGGAATACAGGCGTGATGTTAAGTTAATGTTTCATACGTATTTAACCTTTTTTTTATCTCAAGGCATCGTAATTCAAACAAGCGACGACTACTGGTGTCTCAGCTGCGCATTACAACAACGCAAGCTCACCGCCAACCACGTCACGTTATTCTGGCAAGCTTACGCTGATACACTTAGTCCTATCGCCAAGAAGGAGGGTGAGGTAAGAGAGACAATTGCACCTTTAGAGTAAGAAAGAAAGATACAAAATCTGTTTATTTCCGCCAAGATGTGACGCATAAAATAAAACACAAAAAAATATATAAGAAAAACAAGTGAGGAAAATATGCGCTACATCCGCGCAAAAACGGTCATCAGTCAGCATATTGCTGTTGACAGGACGCCACAGCGCTGGTTTTCAGCGACAGCCAGGTGTACCTGTGTGCCTGCAAAATGTACTTAAATGACATAAGGTGTTAAATAGTCATGTGATAAGTAAATGTCACACATACATTTTGTTCGCGTTTCTATTTAGTTGTGAATGCAGATTAGAACTTCTCAAAGGGGTTGTACCTCAAAGTACTTACTTCTCATTATTCTGGGGAGCTTATACCTATTGCTAAGATGGAAAGCGAGGTATGTAGATTGAATTTATGGTGTGACAAGAGTACATCTATAACACAGTACAATCAGATCCAGCAAGTCCTCTCTTGTCTGTCCCCCAGCAACGCCCTAAGCCGAGGTTCGAGTCCCACTATGGGATACCCTTAGTAGTGTTGCTTAATATTATTTAATTTACTCGTCTGGAGGCCCTTCTGGTCTCAACATTAGCCTGGTTATGCACCTATGACACAGTAACGCAACGCTGTACGCCAGTCATGTCACACCGTTCTGGCAAACTTATACTGATACACACAGTCCCATTGTCAAGAAAGAAGGTCATTGGCTGATTTTGAACTGAACTATTATTAATATATGTACATCGTATAATAGTTGTGTAGGGACCGCTATTAATTTGAATACAAACAACAGGAACTACAAAAAAAGAGCAAATGGGAGTAGGGTCTCGCATTAGTATTCCTAAACATAACAAAACAGCAACTTGTTACAAAAACCCTTCGGCCATCAAATAGTATATATATATATAAAGGATGTACGGCGCTTAAAAAAAAACATATCTCCATAACCGTGACTCGACCCAGGGTCCAAGGGTGGAAAGGTAACAAATGACCCCACCAGTACCCGAAAAAATATGACGGTCCATGCGCCGAATACACAGAATATAGCATCCAAAGTAAAAAAAAATGAACTGTTTTTGTTTCAGGTATTTCATAAAGAACGTAAAGAAGGTGAGACGAACACTAAAGCTCGGTACAGATTAAGCTGCGGCGATGAAATCATCTAGAAACACTAATGAACTTTGTATACTTTCCATTACATTGACTGAAATAAATAAAATTGCATATTTTGTCAATCAAATCAGTTTCAATTAGCCGAAATACTGGAACCGGTTCCTTTACTTGGGGATATACTGCATATACTTAAAATGTATACATAAATATATCACATTGTAACAAATTATTCCGTTCCAAGTTCGACACCCCTGTCTCATGAGGGCTGCCAAATTTTGTGACATGGGTAGCTGATATTCTGGCTTACAAATTACTGTCAGCCCTCACATATCCGTGAAATTTTACCCCTTTTCACACCCTTAGCGAAATGGCATCCGGCAAGTTAGTGAATTAAATTCGGTTATAATTAAAATGTGGCGGAATGTCGTTCGATGTGGTGGTCTAAGGGGGAGGCCTTCGTTCAGCAGTGGACGTCTTCTGGCTGATGATGATGATGATGATGATAATTAAAATTGGGTACTTTTAACACAAAACATACCTAACAAAAAATACGCCTGTATTTTACGCCACAAATTTCGTAGATGCCGTTATTCAGTCCCATGTAATAGGTGGCGAGCCTATTGCCATCTACCGGGCGGGAACTTCCATACAGAAAAACCGAAAACACTTTTGGTTCGATTCGTTCGATTTTCGATTGTCTATATTCTGATAATTTACGTTTTCATTAACTTTTATTAACTTTACAACAACAAATATTATCAAGTGGACCAATTTTCAGACCTGTCAAGTGAATTTAATTATTAATTATTTGTACATCAATGGCGAAAGTCGGTTTCAGTATCGTCAACATTTTCTAGTGTACCTAAGTTTTGACATGAAAATACGTAATTGTCAAACTAACATGTAAAATTATCCGTTGAAAAAACTCGAATTCATTGCATAATTTTTTTTTAATTGTTTATTACAAATTCAATTGTTATAAACAATTAACTTAGCTTACTATGCATTGTCATCCAAACTAAACGTGTATGCAAAATTTCAGCTTAATCGGAAACCGGGAAGTTGGTCAAATTTAACTTCCAAGATTTTATTACATAATTAGTTGGTTAGTTACAGGTGAAACTAACAAAGGGGTATTAATAAAAACAAAGTTAGCGCGCGTTTTCGATACAATATCGGGAGCGCATGTGGTTTTCATAATATATTTGTAAACGTATTTTGTATGTCAATGTAAACATATGTTATTGCATTACATATTATATTATTGTCTAAATTAGCAGCCGAAAAAGAAAAAAAAAAATTCACGAATTCCTACAAACTAACCAACCCATAAAATTCAAAGCATAACTATCAATTTTCGATTGCTTCAGCACATTTTATAATATTTCGAGTATTTCTTTTAGAATTCTGTGACATAACAAGTATGAAGTATGCGTATATCGTAAAAAGTCAATGAGGTTTGAAGACCTTTGGGTGATGCAGAGACAAACAAGTAACTAAACATTTTCCCATCTCCTATTTTCTTTAAAGTATGAAGATTTATAAAATTGAATCAACTCCCTGGTGACGTATTTTACGTGAAAGGCTTACAGCGAGGGACTGCAAGCCACATACTTCACAATCTCCTGAGAGATTTCCAGACTTAGAGTATGAACATACTTTATTTAATTCCACGTAAAGAATGGTTGTACTTACATTGTTGCACATCTGTTCTTGTTAAGCCCGAGAAGATCAATGAAAATAAGAACCTGATTTCGAAAACTTACTGTTAAAATAAATGATGTTATTGTTATTGCTAGCCTGTCATATCCCATTTTCGAGTTTTTGCGATAAATAGATAGATATTAATATTACATCACGCTTGTATTAGGCAGTGATTTACAATTGTATATACAACCATACTTTCCCAATGGCGTTATTAAATTTAACGATTCTGTCACTGTTACCAGTGAACCATTGTGCGCTATCCATATACTATGAGCTTGTTATTTTTTACTTGGTACAGCTAATATTCCCTCGGGGTCGGAATCTCTTCAAGAGTAATGCGACTGCGCTGAACGAGTCTGTACAGATAGTTTATTTAATAAGTCCACGTAAAGAACGGTGGAACTGTTGCTCGTTTGTGTTTATTAAAATACGTACAGTCCGCATCAAAAAGATATATACACGTAGCGAAATTCAAAAGTGAGTTTTAGAGGAAATAGTGATTGAAATTTTGACCAATTTTACACATAGTATCTGCGGATACATAAAAATACATAATAAGTCATTTAAATTTTATGATTATAACCAATTACTTTCCAAGAAGCGTTTGAATTTCGCTACATATAAACATCTTTTTGATGCTGACTGTACAGTCAGCGTCAAAACTGGCTGATGTCTGACAGATTTTTTATGAATGAAAACCAGTTTAGCATCACGCTTGTATTCTCCGAAGGGTTAGGCAGAAGTTTACTATTGTACACCCATATTAGTAACAATTTATGGATTTTAGTTGTCCGAAATAAAATGATTTTATTTTATTTATTTATTTATATTTCGTTGAGGTGTACTCACTTAAAAAAAGGTTTAATAAATGAATTTTACAGACATTTGAAAGCAAAAAAGAACACACCACAGTATTCCACTCCCGAAAGTTTCCTCGAGCGAAACACATAATGTAACTCAAAGAAATCTGTTAATAATAATTCTCATGCCGAAACTCATTCCGTGCCGTTTAGAAACAGAAACATTACATACAAATGTTTGGCATGGCGTTAATTAGGGCCGTGTATGAAATATGTGTTCTACTGTGATTTTCCTCAAATACGGACCAAATGCCATTGCTACACTTAAATGGGTCACAGCTGTACATTCTACACTGAGTACGCCGAGATTCACACAGCATCACGCCTGTATTCTCCGAAGGAATAGGCAGAGGTGTATTATTCTACATCCATATTTCGCCGATGCTTTTATTGAGTCCCATGTAATTGGAGGCAAGGCTGTTGCCATCTGCCAGGCACAGTTGTAGACTCCGTGCTGCTACAGAGAGTTTGACACCGAAAAACCGAGTAACATTTTCCCCGACCCGGGATTTAAACCACTCAGCAGATGCGCTTGCAACAATAAGACCATTTTTTTTTTTTTTTCACTTTAAATAAAATGGCCGATGAATGAATGACCAATGAAACAGTCACACATTAAAATAGAGAAAAAGAATCTGAGAAAAAAAATGTCTCACTATCCTGATTGTGAATGCCTCATTTATCTAGTGGTGGCAAGCATGGCTGCTAAGAGTGAGGTCGTGGGTTTGATTCCGAAGTCGGGGAGAGTGTAATTGAGTTTTTGTTCTAAGATTCACTCAGTCGCTACGGGTGGCTGTTAGGAGTGTGGCATTGTGAGTATAATTATGACGTCAGTGAAATGTATATTAATCACTACATATTATAAAACAAAGTGCCGTTAATTAGGGCCGTGTATGAAATATGTGTTCTACTGTGATTTTCCTCAAATACGGACCAAATGCCATTGCTACACTTAAATGGGTCACAGCTGTACATTCTACACTGAGTACGCCGAGAATCACACAGTATCACGCCTGTATTCCCCGAAGGAATAAGCAGAGGTGTATTATTCTACATCCATATTTCGCCGATGCTTTTATTGAGTCCCATGAAATTGGAGGCAAGGCTGTTGCCATCTGCCAGGCATAGTTGTAGACTCCGTGCTGCTACAGAGAGTTTGACACCGAAAAACCAAGTATCATTTTCCCGGACCTGGGATTTAAACCGCTTAGCAGACGCGCTTGCGACCATAAGACCATTTTTTATTTTATTTTAAATAAAATGGCCGATGAATGAATGACCTATGAAACAGTCGCACATTAAAATAGAGAAAAAGAAAACTAGTGATTTTACATATCTGAGAGAAAAATGTCTCACTATCCTGATTGTGAATGCCTCATTTATCTAGTGGTGGCAAGCATGGCTGCTAAGAGTGGGGTCGTGGGTTCGATTCCAAAGTCGGGGAGAGTGTAATTGAGTTTTTGTTCTAAGATTCACTCAGTCACTACGGGTGGCTGTTAGGAGTGTGGCATTGTGGGTATAATTATGACGTCAGTGAAATGTGGATTAATCACTACATATTTATTTTATTGTATAAAACAAAGTGCCTCGCCGCGTTTATCTCTTTGTTTGCGATAAACTCAAAAACTACTGAACGGATTCTCATGCGGTTTTCACCAACACAGAGAGTGATTCATGAGGAAAGTTTAGGTGTATAATTTGTTAAGGTTTTGTGTAAATTGGCTGAAAGTTGAAGATGTCGGAAAAAATCACGCCAACTGGGAGCTTTACTGGCGTGCACCGAGTAAATGCTCAACGTAAAAGGCTGATACGACACTACGACAGAAAAAAAATGAAGGCGTATATGTTTTGCTACCCGTGCGAAGCCGGGGCGAGTCGCTAGTATAAAATAAACTCATGAATTCATGTTATAAATTAAAATATGTGACGTGACAATGTTCTATGTAATCTGTAGACTTATAAGTAAAGTAGCAATTAAAGAGTTGTTTGAAATATATTTGTTACCATCATAGCAACAAAGTACCAGCTGTTGTGTTTCCGACCAGCTGCCACAATTACCTGAGGGAAGGCTGTTATTTCATCGAACCGGTAATTACCGATGCCAGCCAGTACGTAGAATATACTAACTTAATAAACCCGAGGCTTTATTATATTGAGATTTTATTGAATATTATGTTTTAAAAAAATCGTTGCCCCACACTAAGAATTATTCCTGTATCGTGGGTGCGTTTACAAACACATATATTCACATACACAAAGACCAAGACCCGAAACAACTGTCTGTAGATCATACAAATATTTGTTCCGTGCGGGAATAGAACCCGTGACACGTAGCGCAGCAGTGGATCTCTCAACCACTGCGCCAACGGTGCCCTCATTAGAATATCGATACGTTATTCGATTAAATAATATAATAATAAAAACGTCCTCCCTGTGAGGCAGTCGAACCCGCGACACGTAGCGCAGCACTCGATCGATCAACCACTGGTCCAACCGTGCAGTATAAGTTAATAGTTTAAATTAGACCACTAGGTATATTTACACAAAAAAATAATTATACACATGTAATGAAACGAACGAAGGCGCTCTTAAATTTTGAAGTCGGCAAAAAAAAAAAAAACTATCAAAGGCGTTTACTATAAAACTACGTATAACTGGCAGCATTTAAACTTGTTAGTAACAGTTAATGCAGTAGCGTTAGTCAGCATAACCGTGAACAAGTTACTAACTAACTCTGCCATATACTTTTAACTAGTTAGGTACTAGTTGGGATCATAAACTTGTCTCATCAACATCATCATCAGCCAGAAGACGTCCACTGCTGAACGAAGGCCTCCCCCAAGTGGGGGGGTATGCCATAATCCCCACGATTGGCAGGCGGCTTGGGGATCGCAGTGGCTCACCGATTAGTGAGAGGACGCTGCTGCCCGTCTTCCGGTGTCTGGCCGCAGTTTTAAGACGTACCCGGGTCAAAACTAAACTTGTCTGGTCCAATAATATTCGTTGTAGTTCCTGTTGCAATAAACTAAGGCACCGAAACGCAAGCACTATCGACGACTACCAGTAGCAGTGGCGTGCGCTCCATAAAGGCAAAAAGACACTGCCTACCCCACATAACTCAGATAAATATTTATTGTCTTGTTTTATTTTCTGATATCTTATATTTTATCTACGAGTAATTACTATCAATAAACAAAAAATTCTAAAATATCAGATAATAAAATAAGATAGGACCCGGGTATGTCTTAAAACTGCGGCCAGACACCGGAGGACGGGCAGCAGCGTCCTCTCACTAATCGGTGAGCCACTGCGATCCCCAAGCCGCCTGCCAAGCGTGGGGATTATGGCAACCCCCCCCCCCCCCATTGGGGGAGGCCATCGTTCAGCAGTGGACGTCTTTTGGCTGATGATGATGATGATGAAAACAAGATAACTGCCTCATTGGTCTAGTGGTCGTAAGCGCGACTGCTGAGCGTGAGGTCCTGGGTTCGATTCCCGGGTCGGGCAAAGTGTTATTGGGTTTTTCTGTATTGAAATTCTCAGTAGCAGCACGGAGTTTGGTAATGCTCGGTTGATGGCTATAGGCTCGGCAATATTACATGGGACTTAATAACGGCATCGGCGAAATATGGGTGTACAAAAGTACACCTCTGCCTAACCCTCCGGGGAATACAGGCGTGATGCTCTGTTTTGTTATATTCGAAGTTTAAATATACTGAGTGTCAAATGACGTTATACAGGGTGATAGAAAATCGGCGTAGTGGTATGTGTTCTATTTAAAATTCATACGAGCTTCTAAAGCATATACAACTAAAGACAAATACTAACAAATCCTTTTGTCCTAAGTTCCTAAAATAGAAAATACCTCTGATTTCTAAAACACACTTCGCACGCTTCAGAGTAACATAAAGTATCCAGTCACAACCAGTGGCGGTCCGGGGCTTGAACGATTCGGGGGGGGGGGGGGGGGGGGGACATGACCCCTCGACCTCCCAAATCGTACAAGCTCAACTATAATATTACACCCCCACCCTCCCAAGTCATTTTACTGTTAATATGACCCGCCCAAAGTCATTGGCTGCGATCGCACCTGGACACAACACCATGTATACAAGGTCTGACCTATCTGGTCTCCGTCCCTTTAAGGGGTAGTTGTTCTCATCACCATCAAATAACTATGAGAACGGGACAAACACAGAAATCGTGAAAAAAAAACATCTTTTCCATAATTCAATATTCTTCGACATAAATTTACCGCACAGCGGACAATTTTTCGCGATTTTAGGGGTTGTCTCACAGTAAAAGTTAGAAATCGGGTTAAATAACAAACATAAAAAAAAATACAGTCGAATTGAGAACCTCCTCTTTTTTTTGAAGTCGGTTAAAAGTAGGATTTTATACGAGTTAGTATTACAGCTGTGTCTGGTCTTTATGAAGCAATATAACTTACCCCAAGAACATAATAATCCCCCATTAGAATTAAATTTTTACAGACTCCTCTCGAATCTACTATCAGACTACTCTTTTTGACGGCACGGTTGGCGCAGTGGTTGAGAGATCGACTGCTGCGCTACGTGTCGCGTGGTACAATTTCTGCATGGTACAAATATTTGTATGATCTACAAATAATTGTTTCGGGTCTGGGTCTTTGTGTACGTACATACCGTGCCCCGGAAAGCACGTAAAGCTGTTGATCCTGCGGCTGATCTCTCTCCGGTCGTGTCGGATTGCCGTCTCATCGGACTATGAGAGTGAAGGAATAGAGAGTGCACCTGTGTTTGCGCACACACTTGTGCTCTTTAATATCTGCTGCGTAGTTGGCTAATCTTCGGTGAGATTGGCCGCCGTGACCGAAATTCGGTCAGGAGGACATTTCTCTCGAAACATCACCTTACATTAATCATGTCATCAAACATTACACCTTAATTATTCGTTTGTGTATTACGCTCATTATCAGTAACTGGACTAACAGAACTGTTTGATTTCCAAGCTTATGTCAATGAACTTCAATCGAGTTAAAAATGTCATTTAAATAATTCTTTCGTAGAATGTGCTACGCCGCTACGTCAGGGTCTACGACGGCGTAGCGGTAATTTAAGTGACAAAGGTACCAAATATAATACAAATATTGGCTGCACGGTCCCAAAAATTACGTAAGTAAATATCAGTACATACAGTCCAAAGATCAGCAGCTGCATTTGCGGCCGTGTGTAATGATGCGAATCGCTTCGAGCCAGTCAACAAGGTAACTTACAGACTATAAGAGTACCATCTAGAGGGCCTTATAAGGTAGGTACTTAATGTCTTTATCGCATTTGTAACATGTACAGTCAGCACCAAAAAATATGTATACACGTAACGAACTTCAAACGCTTATTCTTGGAAAACCTATTGTATCTGTATTAAAATTTAATTGGTTAAACTGATCGGCTCGGTTGGCACAGTGGTTGAGAGATTGACTGCTGCGCTACGATTCGCAGGTTCGATTCTTGCACGAAACATATATTTGTATCTACAGATAGTTGTTTTGGGTCTGGGTCTGTAGATACACCACCCAAATTGCGATCGCCAGACCAATAAACAGGTAAAAAGTCATTTCGCTACGTTAAATTCAATAAATGCAAACAGTGCATAAAAACTTATTGCACATTTGGCACTCGACGTATTCACGTTTCATCAGTATTTCATGCCAAGCCGCCAGGTGGCGCTCCGTGCTCATTGCAATACAGATGTTTGATTTTATGAGTTTTTGTAGATGCTTAGAATTGTTTGCAGTAAGTATGGTTAAAGAAGTTTATAAAGCTTGATAGCCAGCATTATAACAACAGTGATAACTTAGTGACTGAACAAACGAACGCTTGTTTTTCATGCAAGACGTTCTGAGGTGGAAACCGGCTTATACCTTTGACTTTTCGATTTCATGCAAGCTTGCGTTAACGGTGAAGGAAAATATCGTGGAGAATCCAATCCTTAGGGAGCTCCATATAGTTCGCGATGTCTGCCACTCCGTACTAAGCCAGCGTGGTGGACTAAGGCTTAAACCTACTCTTATTAAGAAAAGGTTTTTGCCCAACTGTATCACAGTAGGCTAGATGACTGCATCAAAAATAAATTCTGAAATTTCGTTTGGTAAATAGTTTTCCTTCTAAAAACTCAGTAAAACTTAATCTCTTGCTTATCTTTCGCGTTTTCAATTTTTAATTTATTAAAATCACACAATAAGTATATAAATGGCAATGCAAAACGATGACGTCACGCTTTTGTATTTCAAACATTTTTAGGATAAAATGTCGTTTTTGACAGCTCATAAAAAGTAACTCAGATGACTGGTCCCAGCCTAATTACGTAAAAAAGCGATAGCAACGCGACAGCCACGCGACAGCAATCTCACTGTCAGCCAATACATTATAAGTCACAAAAATTACGTTTGACAGAAGCTATTGTGCGATTTACTGCCGGTAATCAGGCTGCCGCAGCCTAATTACCGATGTAGCGACAGGCGTAGATCCCGCGATAGCTTCTGTCATGCGTCATTTTTGTGTTATATAATGTATTGGCTGACAGCGAGATTTCTGTCGCGTGGCTGTCGCGTTGCTATCGCTTTTTTACGTAATTAGGCTGCCGGTCATCTACCGTGTTATGGGCTGGGTTATTTATGTTATTAGCAAGCTGTGACCAACATAAATTTTCTTAATTTTAAACTATTTCTTTTTTAATTTTGCACGGTACAGATGTTGCACTATCACGAGTTTTCTTACTATTTACTATCAAAGTAAAGTAAATTTTCATGATAGCGATTTTAGTTCTTAACTTGATTACAGTAGGGATTTAAGTCGCTTATGTGACATCTAGTCATAGTTAAGTTTTGATTTACTATTTACTATATTATAGAGATGTTATGTTAGCGACTCTAATCCCTAATGTAACCTTGTTAAGAACTAAAATCGCTTGCATAAAAATTTACATTTACTTTGAAAGTAAATAGTAAAAAACTCATAATAGACGTACTGTTCAATTGTTCCCTGAATAAATTTATAACTTTATGCATATGACACGAAAATCCCTTTGAGAAGTTTACTAGAGTAATTACTCATATACAAGTTTCTAGAACTCTCTTTGAAACTTGAGTTGAAATTAAACAGATTAATTTCCTGTTGTCCTATTATAATTAGTTGTCAACAAGTTTTTTGTGTTGGCGAAGACGTTTTGAATGCTTCAATATTTAATATTTTCGATGAGATGTCTAAGAGGTAATTAAAAAAAACATGTTAAATATTATAAGCAAGTCCAACATCAAAAATAAAACTAAAAAAAAATAAAAATTATTCTATATAAATTTATTTTAAGGCCAAAAACACATTTCCAGTTCATAAAAAAAATATGATTTGATATAACTTTTGCGATAGTAGCTGGTTCGTTATATATATTTGTATGATCTACAGATAGATCATTCTGATCCGGGTGTATGTGATATATGTATGTCAATGTGCCCACGATATAGGAAAGAACTTAGAGAAAGTAACAGTCTAAAAAAATCTTAAGCATTACCCCATTCAACCAAATAGAAAAAAAAAACTTTATCATATCCATTTATCCTGCACGTCGTTTAAAATCCATTAGACTGCGGATGAAATCCCGTGTTTAAAGAACGAAGGAAATATGAGCGAAACTCCTTAATTATTATGTGCGATATGAAATAATATGAAACTCTGCGTAAGTATGGTTTGTCAGTCCATATTGTATTAAACTGTGTTCTATGTTTGTTCGTATATTGGTTAGGTCTCGGGGGTGAGCCTGGGCTTTGAAATAGGACGTAAATATAGGTTGACAATTTTATTTGTGTGATTTGTGTAGTATGTGATTGATTTGTATGTGTGGGTTGGGGAATTGAGGAATAACGAGTAATCCCTCAAATAAATAGTTATATGTTTTTATATCAAATACAGTTGATACACGATGAAGTAAATAGAATTAGGTCTAGCATTGATATATTATTGGTTGCTTTTATACGATAGGTTCAAAAAGATTTTTTCAAGCTTTAAGGTTTGTTTTATTTATACTATCTATACTAATATTATAAAGAGGCAAAATTTGTTTGTATGTAGGGGGTAATCTCCGGAGCTACACCCCAACCCTGGTCTGTTGCCTCACTTAGGACATCGTACTAAACATACGTCACTATTTACCAACAAAAACCACAAACAAACAAGCAAAGGTGTACTCACACATGCTCGTCCTTAGCGCTGGGCACGAAGTATTTGCACTCTCGCTTCTGAAACGTGCTTTCGATCCAACTGCGGGTTGTTTTCTGAAACAAATAAATAATATTAAGTTCAAGGTAGGACGGTTGCTTTAAAGACTGGCCAAAATTGCGCGGGATCGCGAGAAGTTGAGGAAAGGGAGGGAGGCGTTTGCCCAGGAATGGGATGGGGTATTTAATAAAAAAAATATGAGGATACACTGAGATATTTGGATAGTTGAATTGACGGCACGGTTGGCGCAGTAGCTAAGCTATTAGGTTTCTGCGAAACTCAATTGAAATGAAATTCAATTCAAATGAATGAAAACGAAGAAACGCGTCTTAAGATTAAGGATTTTGAAAAACGAAACGAATAAAATATGTATCGAAAAATAAAAATATATCAATAAATATATATAAGTAAAAATACGTTCTTCGATAATATACAATAAACACAGGATGAGATACATTTTTTTTTTTAACATTTCCCCACTTTAGGGTTTCTCTTGTATCGTGGGTACAGTTTACAAACAAACATGTCACATGCACACACAACCAGACCCGAAACAACTATCTGTAGATCGTACAAATATTTGTTCCGTTCGAAGATCGAACCCACGACACGTAGCGCATTAAGCGAATAGCTTAGCTACTGCGCCAACCGTGTTGTGTATTTAAATATTTAAGAGTCACAAAGTACTTATAGAAGTACAAAGTACAGAAAATTTCTTTGCAATGTAACGAGCCTGTCTAGAACAGTATTATATCGATGCCTTTAGTAGTTTTGCTCTCGTAAATTGGCCTGAGCTAGAGGGAAGAGTGTAAATGATACGAAACCCACGGAGGTAAAATGTTTAAGTTTTTTACTCTTAATATTTTGACAGCTGATTGCCTTCTGCGCTGCAGGTGACGGGTTAAAGTCAAAAGAACAAAACAAAAAATTGTATGACGTATGTATGATCATATGTGTTATGGTGCCGACTGTACCTATACATTGCTAGATATTATGAAAAGGAGTCAAGCCGTTGTTTATTGTCTCATAAAATGTGAAATATACGCTCTATTATCGCCCCCAAATCACTTTTCCACATCTGTTGAAATAAAAAGCGAGAATATTGTCAAGACAATAAAAAAACACAATACATTGCGAGTCTATAAAACGCACCCTATTACAGAAATTCAATATGACAAACAATGAATACTGTAAATCGCAATATTGAAGCAATAAGGTGCAACACACGGCGCTGAATGTTGAGGACACAGATTTTTCCAATGTTATTTAACGAATTTAATAATCCGCGTGGATGAAATAAAAGCATCAGAATTTATATGCTTTTACTGCA
Organism: Shargacucullia verbasci; assembly: GCA_947562105.1. Taxonomy (NCBI): domain Eukaryota; kingdom Metazoa; phylum Arthropoda; class Insecta; order Lepidoptera; family Noctuidae; genus Shargacucullia; species Shargacucullia verbasci. Next base: position 3,292,942 of record OX387297.1, on the reverse strand, counting down.
CGTAATTGAATATACAATATGTGTGTATATGAAAATAGTTATTTTTAACGATATTAAAACCAGAGAGTGTTTTGTTGATATTTTGAAAAATACAACCTGTATCCTATCCTGTAGATCAACAAAACACACTAATTGAATAATTAATAAATATTAAAGATTTAATGCATGTTTCTGTGAAATACAAAAATGCGTTATGAAATGATCTGAATTGTACAAAAAAAATGTGAAGATCTAGTCCACTATACTTTATCTGAAAAGGCCACAAGTAAATGGATCCTCTGACGATGGCTGACGCCCGCAAACAATACATTTTCTTTTGTGTCTGTCTTGTTTCGGGTCAAACCTCAAAAACTGATTGTGTGACAACCCTAACACCGTAAGCGGGTAAAAAAAAAGAATGTGAAAGTTATTTCGAAAATCACCCAATTTCGGGAGTTTTTTCCACAAACTAATAATAGCCTATTATGTTCACTTATTAAAATCAAATTGAGGTCCATTAAATCCATTAAAAAGTTAGAAACGAGTTCCTCCCGTTCTTGATTTTACCTTTTTGCGTGCTGAAAAAAGGTTTTTTCATTTTACTGTTAGGTTTTTATGATTGGGTTTAAAGAATTCTCAATAAGAACATTACATAAGTTCACTTACAATGAGATTATAAGTAAATAAAAAGAATAGAATTACGTCTAGTTTGTTGGCAGATTTATACAGTAGACAACTTATAATACTATAATAGCTAAACTTATACAGTTTTTTTTTTTTGCACACGAGCCTAACCCGTTCCTTGCCCTCAGGGCCTAATCGCTGCCCGAGCCATATCATTTTATTCAAGTGTACGGATATATTCCTAAAGTTTATTTTTGTATATATTCACGTTATCGCTATTTTTTACAACGTTTGGTAACCGGTTCTTTTTTATTCACTTGAAATCCTTTAGGGATCTATCCTTTAGGGCTAACGAAAGTGAGACAGATGATTGCGAATATTTTTACACGGCCTACATATCTTCTTCTTTGTGTCGATGGTACATTGATTGACATTATTGTTACTATTTCGTATTCTTTTTTTATCCGCTTTGAACTGTTTATGCAGTTTTATTTTTTATTAGGAACACTTGTATAGCCTGTACTGTTTTACCTCATAATACAATGTAACGTTGTGATAAGTTTGTTTATTTTTTTAGTATATAGTGCATGTTACATTTAATATTATTAATTTTAAATTAACTTAATTTTTTTTAAACATTTTCCATGGTGTTCTTTCCGGTCTCTTCTCCATAGAAAGAGGTTCGCTCTTCGGAATCGTGCGTCTAGTGTCTCGACTTTTTAAAAGGGTCTGAAAAAGCCTACTTGAAATAAAAAACGTTGACTTTGAGTTTAATCACTAAATATCACTAGCCCAGAACTTTGCCATTTCTACGGGATTATTATTAGCAGAACAGAGGTCGCCCAGGATGCAGGTGTTGGGCACAATGGGAAGGACAATAACATCATTCGAGGAACGATGCATCCACATCTTGTTGCTGTTTCATAATTATGGCCCCACTTGCTCCTGTAATACCTCCACCTGCCCACTTGGGTTTGGAGTCGGTTTAATGATTTCCAGGCCAGGCAGGGAGTACGACTACTGCGCTTGATGTAGTTGGCCGGAGGGGGCATTTTCTCCAGCTACTACGGGTAGCCGATTTCGATGTCAATTGTGCGATAAATGTGAAATGATATTTCAGTTCCATAGAAGTCGAAAATAGGTACCTGTTTAATGCAACTCTTTACAGCAACTAAGTAAGTCAAAATTGTGAAGAAACTTTAGTCCAATTGTTTCAAAATTCGCTACTGCATTAAATTATTCCACTAGACAAAATATAAACATAGAGTTTCGCTTATTGCCCCATAAATGTTACAAAAATCGCTGAATATAGCGTATATAATGTAACAACAGCTTAATTCATGAAGTCAAAGGGAATCCCTGATTATTGCCACAAAGAAACAAACAATGGAACATTGTAAGCGAAATTCTAAGTATAGAAGCTCAACTAATTTTTAAAATCAGCACTAACTGGCAGCTAAAATCATTAAACACTTGGTAATAGGGGATGTTAAAATAACAGAGGTGTGAAGATAGATGAAAAGAGTGAAGTCATAACACAGCACCACGCATGTATTCCCCGAAGGGTTAGGCAGAGATGTACTGTGGTACACCCACAATTCGCCAAAGCTGCTATTAAGTCCCATGTAATAGGGGCTGAGCGTATTGCCATCACAGGTCCAAACTCCGTGTTGCTACTGAGTATTTATATACCTACAGAAAAATCCAATAACACTTTGCCCGACCCGGTAATCAAACCCAGGACCTCTTGCTCAGCAATCGAGCTTGCGCCCATTAGGTCAATAAGGCAGTAACAATTCGATCACTGCTGAACGAAGGCCTCCCCCTTAGACCACCACATTGAACGACATTCCGCCACTTGCATCCATCAGTTGCCCGCGACCTTAACAATGTCGTCAGTCCACCTAATAGGAGGCCTTCCTACGCTGCGTCTTCCGGTTCGTGGTCGCCATTCGAGATCCTTTCTTCCCCATCGATTGTAAGTTCTTCGAGCGATGTGGCCTGCCCATTGCCACTTCAGCTTGCAAATCCTGAGAGCTATGCCGGTGAGCTTGGTTCTTTGGCGAATATCCTCGTTCTGGATTTCATCGTGAGTTTTAATCAAATTCTGATTCAGAATGTCAGTCCGGATTGAACTCAGAACCTCTCGCATGGAAGGCAAGGGGACAGGCTATATGAAGGACTATATGAAAGAAAGTAGCATATTCATATCAATGCCATCACATGCAAATTCCAAGCTAACTCCAGATAAAGAGACTTAGTACTTTTCATCTCGGTTAATTAACTTTTCTGGGTAACTATAAAGTAGTAAATCTTAGTTTTATATAAAATACTCTGATATTAGCAACCTTATTGGCTCACGTCCATGTTAAGCCCAGCTTATGAATGATTGGGGCCCAATGAATCACGTCATACTGGTAATTTGCGCGCCTTGACAAATTACGCCCCCTATCGGCCGCGTGCTCTCCGCCTATTTCGTATAATCACTTATTCAAGTGATATTGATGACAAGATTGATGGATTTAATAAAGCACAAGATCCTGAATATGAACAGAATAGCATAAAAAATGGTCCCTATGTTAACTGCCACAAGATATAGATTCCTATAGAATTCAAACCACGGGCCTCTTCTCAGATCAGATCTGGGTTGTCGGACTACACACACCATCGCGAACATTTTGAAGCCCTCTTAGGTCTACAGGTTTCCTAACGATGTATTCCTTCACCGTTAACTCAAGTGAGAGTAAAAAGCAGTGCGGATCGTTATTTTAAGCATTTGAAAGAGTAATCTTTATTCGTCTTTTGTTATTCGAGATAGGAATACGAATTAGGAGTTGCTAATATTTGGTGTCAACGTGGTAACAATTATATATTACCCGTTTCAGAAATCGTACATTGATGGAGTCTAACATAATACATACTTACGTTCATAGATAGGTCATTTATTTATTTTTATATATATTTAGATTAGCTATTGAAACAAAGGCCAGATTTTTCAAACGTCAGATAACTTTTGTCTAAGGAATACATTTTGCGATTTGATATATTTATTGTATACAAAATATGTATACAATAAATATATCAAAATCACCATATTTTTTCTTCGTATAAAAGTTATCTGAGGATTGAAAAATTAGCTCCAAATTAAGTTAATCTAACACTCTTCTCACATCTTCTCACAGAACCAAAAATATTCTAACATTATCGTCTCCCATTCATTAGCAAATAAATCCTATCCTGGCCTGGTCCCGAGTACGTCACAGGTGAGCATCATGACACACGAACAGAAGACATATGTACGGTAACTCTTAAATAAACATACTAATGCATTAAGAAAGGCTGAAGTCATCTTTAATTCCGTTGAGAGGTTTCTGCATCTACCAAAGTGTATTAAAATCCTGCAGCTAACAAAAAAAGATACTTAAAAACCCATTCATTATTTTCATGAAATAAGGATCACAAAAAAAAAATCGTGAATACATCATCACGCCTGTATTCCCCGAAGGGTAAAACTGAGATGTATCTTCTATTAGTACAGACATATTCCGCCAATGCCGTTATTAAGATCCATACTGGAGGTCAAGGCTATTTCTATTCTAAAATCCGAATACCTTGAATACAATGCTCTACCCGGGATAGAACCTAGTACCTCACTCGCAGCAGTCACACTTGCACGACACACAATGACGTAGTTAAGGCAAACAAAACGAGTTGGATATTATTCTACATTTACATAAAAAAGATGTATTTTTCGGCAGAGTTGACAGCCCTATTACGGCGTTCCCAAGTCCACAACGTTAACAAATATGCTAACGTTCTGTAACAGAATGATAAACACAGAAACTCTTCACGACACCCCTGAGATTTACTAAACCAGATATATGTACATACCTATATAAAATAATCCATTCTATGCGTCGCTTCATCTTTTTCCTGTTTCGTTTATAGCTTGAGCTTTGTAACATAGCATCACGCCTGTATTCCCCGAACGGTTAGGCAGAGGTGTACTATTGTACACTCACATTTTGCCGATCCTGTTATTGAGTCCCATCTAATAGGGGGCGAGCCTATTGCCATCTACCGGGCACAGTTCCAGACTCCGTGCTGCTACTGAGAATTTCCATACAGAAAATCCGTCGGAGTGATTTTATTAGTTAATTTGAATCCACTATATTACCTTCATAAGGGTGAGATTTCAAAAAATACTTTTTATCCAATTCCTCCACACTAGGCTTATTTTATTCCTCCTTTATCAGTAGGCTCGCTTCCTATTACATTGGACTCAATAACGGTATCGGCGAAATGTGGGTGTACGACAGTAGACCTCTGCCTAACCCTTCGGGGAATACAAGCGTGATGTTATGTCCTTCTTACTATATATAATGTAAAGCGAGTATGTTCATACCGTGCCATAGTCCTTTAACCTTATCATTTCATTGTCCATCCCAAAACCTAACGTAAAGCCAGAGAGTTCAAAAGCCTTCAATTTATTTGGCAGCACTGTCCGCGCCATTACGCGACCCTCTGTTGCAACTTGGCAAACTGCCATTTGGCTGTTTTGCCTTTGAAGAGGCTAACTCGATTTTAAATATCGCTTCTACAATAGGCTCTCGGAAAGCAATTTATAGTCCTTTGAACTTCGAACTGTTTCAGAGATTGCCACTCTGGTTAAGTGGGTGCAGTCCAACAAAGAGATGCATATATATAATTATACAGGGTTACCAGAATATATCGTAGTTTTCAGAGCAATATCTGCTACTTATGTGCACTTTTTGGGGATTTCGACATTTTGACCATTATGACTAGTTTACTAACCAAATTTTCGTATAATAAGACGGCTACGTGACTCTCAGCATTATACGGTGAATTGTGGTCACAAAAAAAATATGCTTTGTGTATCAGTCAAAATATTGTCAAATAAAAACTACTATTTTGTCAAAATATCGAAATCTCCAAAACTGCACATAGTAGATATTGGTTTGACAACGGCGATATAATAAATTCGTGTGCTACGTAAAATATATAAATAACTAGCTTCAGCCCGCGGCTTCGCCCGCGTAAGTTACAAACCCGTACATTTTTCCGGAATAAAAAGTATCCTATGTGCTATTCCAGACTATAATCTATCTCTGTGCCAAATTTCATCCAGATCCGTTTAGCCGTTCTGGCGTGATTGAGTAACAAATATACATCCATCCATCCATCCTCACAAACTTTCACATTTAAAATATTTTTTGTAATTCATGGTGCGAACAAAAATATCATAGATTAAAAAGATTGATCAATTTCCTAATATTGTCATTTCAACGATGATGTAGCACTGTTGACTGGCTGCGATAGGCTTATTCCATAAAACAGGGTAAGAAAATTTTGTGCTAAAGAAATTATTAAAGCTACTTCAGATTTGCCTTTATATCGCTAGAACACTAAAGTACTGCTCAAAATTTATTTTTTTAGTGGTAACGGCAGGTTTATGGACACAATCGCTGAAACTGAAGACTCATCTCAATATTCCCTAGCGTGAAAGGGCGACCGTTCTAAAGGGTTAAAACAATGTTATGTAACGCGTAGTTCAAATCCCTCCCGCCCCTGTAACGCATCGTAACGTTTCAGAAGACCCCCCCCCCCCCTCCCCCCAAATTCATTACGTAATACTTGAACGCTCCCAAACCTGAAAGCTCAGATATTCCAGAAACGGGCTCTAATCACTCCGGGCTTTTATTCCATAAATTGACTTCCTCCATAAAGGATTAAAGCTAACACAGAAAGCGTTTATTCAGTTCCCTCTTGAATAGATCTGTAAAGATTACATTCAAACTCAAATGTGACTGAATTCGGGTTAGAGTACCTAACAGAAATTCGTTTGTACATTACAATAAATGTTTACATTTTCACACAAAAGCAAGAATAATGCAGCAAATTATTTTGCAGATCCATTCATCAAATCCAAATCGAGTCGCATCTGGTGGTCGGAGCGACTTAAATAAAACAAAATTGACAGTGATGCGTGTGTCACCATCACCAAGCACCCATTCAAGCCCGACGCAGTTGGTTGGCAGCCTGTTCCCTTCAGGCAAACAATATATTTCCATGTTAGTATACCTACCTATAAAGTTTACACAACGGTTGCGGTTCTGTTATCGTGTCCCAATTTGCATGCTATAGGATATGTAGGATCGAAAGATTTTCTGCAAATTGGAAGGTAAATAGAATAGCTACGGCATATACGTCGAGATTGGAACCTACGACATGAAATTGGGTTGAGGGTTTCCTTTATTCCTTCCGATATTGAGTGGGGCAGATGGCCCAAAATTTTCCTCCTGTATAAGCGCCTTTAGTTTAATACTCACGTATCATTTGAAAGTTAAGATAGAGTATAGTTTGGAAGTGAATGGAGGAGGCGAGAAGCCGTGCTTATCGCAAATGTTTCTTCGTTTACATATTCCGAAGTTACGCTAGTGTCAGTTTACATTCCGCATTCTTGAATACATTTGTGAGGGAATGTGCATGGCGAATTTGGCTACGAAAAGTGAATCCAAGAGAGATATTTAATAACTTAGGGATGATGTATCCTAGACTCCTAGCATTCGTCATATTCTAGCGTATCACCATGAGACTTGCACATATTGTCCACAGTATGTGCAAGTCTCATGGACTAGGATATATGAGCCAGATAACAGTGTTCGTTACGTTCGTTGGGCGTACTTAAGTATTATCACTTGGCGGAGAACCTCCACGAGTGATAAACCTGAGATCCTCTGAGACACACTAAGCAGTCAGCGTCGATACCACCACTAGTGACTAGCTAATAATTCCCCTGCAGTATGAGCAATTTACTTATTTACTTATTATTATTTATTTAGTACAGCGATTAGCCATTAAAGCTAAATAACCATTGATAAGTAAAAAGTGAAATTCCCATGTGATAGCTTGAGGCGACAGAAGAAAAAAAACTTTAAAACTTAGGGTAACTTAGGGTACTTCAGACGGTCCAACACACAAAGATACCGCCAATGCTAACTGATTAATATTTCCACTACGGTATGAGAGTTTCCCATGTAATATGTGCCGATTCGCCAGAAGGAGAATTGCTATGAGAGGCTCTTTAGGTGCTTCTAAAGCTTATCCTAGTCCAATATTCAATAAGGGTTTCTTCTAAAACGGCGTACACTAAGTCAATGAACAAAATAGCTTTTAAGTTGTCGAAAAAGATTTAGGTTTACAAGGCACAAAGAAAATAGTAGTATTAAGATATTCTTTATCCTTGAAATGTTCGCTTTGTGGAGGAAACAGCGACAGGTGTAAGGATCCCACCGAGAACTTTCTTTTGTAGACATTTCTTTTTTCGTTTGCATTGATGTGTAAGTATGCATTGTGGCTTCAAACGATCCTTTTATTATGTAGTTGATAGAAAGATACTATAAGGGAAAAGTAGTTCTTAATAAGTATATTATAGTTTCGTTTTGACTGCCAAATTGGTCTTGGTTGAAAGTTCAACTGCTGACCAAGGCTCGATTCCTGAGTGTTGTGTTGATATAATTTTTTTGTATGAAAATTCTCAGTACACGAGATTCAATAATGATATCAGCGAAATGTGGTTATATAACTACACGAACTTTACAGTTCGGGCAATATGGGCTTCGGGCAATATATTTGAATTAATATTTTCTTCCTCATCTAGTTTTTAACGTAGTTACATGTTAGGTGCTTTTGGAACTTCCTGAAAAGATTAAAGAGCTATCCAGTCTTATTTTCATTTCTTGGTAATGCTTCGTTGCTTCTTTATAAAAATACTTCTTTATAACATCTACCTCAAAACTAATTAACTCTGTTAGGCATTCGAGTGTCAAACAAGACTACTTCTCAATCAACCAAGTAAATACTCAACTCAAACATTGTTGTCGTGTAGACTCCAACATTTATTTCATTCATAAGACTCGCCTAACAACTTCGCCAAGTACGCTGAAAGTTTTCAATCAAATTCAAACTTTAATACAGTTTAAATAAGTTATGTATTTGCTCGACAGGTAATGTTATCGTTTCTAAGTGGAAGTTTGTACAGTTTAATAAACAGCTTGTGTGAAATTAATCTGTTTATTTTAAGTTGATGCTTGTTTAATGACGGATTTCAGTTAGGGAAAATTTTAAGCTAGCAGTTGTTACAATAAACTTTGGTCCTTACAGTTTAATACTGAGTATACTCAAAGGTTTAACGTGTTCAGACAACCTTATGTGTGGATGCGAATTTTTTTTGCCAACACGAGCTGAAAAAAAAATGGAATCATGCCGTAAAAAAATAAAACAACCTGTTTATTTTTTATCCCGAACGGGAATAACAAAAATATCTTTAAGAAGTTTCTGAGGCGAATAAGCTTCGACCTGCCCACGGCAAAGGGATTAAGGGTGGTGAACCTGCTAAGGCGTTAAGGCAAACACAACATAGCCATAAGTTGTTCATACACCTTCATATTCTATTGATAGATCAACAGGAATGGCGAGCGTCACAGTTTTGATATGAAATGGAATAAAAATACGTTTATTCGAGGAAAATATTGTATTTTATCCTAAATAGATACTTACTTTATTTCTTGTTCTGAGGTTTTTGCTGATTAAAATTTTAGCTCTAAAGTTTTTGGGAATTTATAAATATGTACTTGTTCGAAATTAAAGGAGATATTTTTTCGTGGAACCAAATTATTTTGTGTTATAATATTTATTGTGAATGCATAGATGGTAGCGTGTTTAAGTAGGATTAAACTTCGTTTTAGGAGTAGGTAGGTACTGTACCCTGCACTCAAACATTAAAATCCTGCGTAAATACTCGACAACACAGTTGGCGCAGTGGCTAAGTGATTAGCTTTCTGCGCTAAGTATCGCGGGTTCGATTCCCGCACGGAACAAATATTTGTATGATCTACAGATAGTTGTTTCGGGTCTGGTTGTGTGTGCATGTGACATGTATGTTTGTAAAAATGTACCCACGACACAGGAGAAATCCTAGTGTGGGACAACGTTTAAAAAAAAAAAAAAATACGCTACGACACCTTACTCAGGATTAAAATGTTTGTGCTAGGAGTACAGAGGCCTTATTGTCAGTTTTTTTTTTTAACAATCTCGACTTTACACTTTTCTCGGTGTTGCACCCGTATTACGTAAGAAATATGTGACAGTTGCTGTCGTTTATAACATTATGCTTCTCCGCATCCTTCTTTGAAAACATATATAAGCGAGAAAGAGATGCACTGTTGGTTGGTTGCCGTAGGTACCAAAATTTTCTTTCGTAATAAGGTCGCGGGTCATCGGCACGCAGAACGCGATGAGTAAAATGGTTTTTTTGTTAAACTTTGCCCCACACTAGGATCTCTCCTGTATCATGGGTACAGTTTACAAATATACACGTCACATGCACACACAACTAGACCCGAAACAACTATGTGTAGATCATACAAATATTTGATCCGTGCGGGGATCAAACCCGCGACACAGAGCGCAGAAAGCTAATCGCTTAGCCACTGCGCCAACCGTGTCGTCGAATTAAAGATCATTTGATCGGTATTCATTTGTCTTTTCTAATCATTCTTTGAGCTACAAATAATCATACATATAGATTCCTAAATATATCCTGTAGAATTTTACCGCAGACAAGTTCGAATTTCTGCCATCATCGCGTCATTAGGTTGAAATTGGGAAGTGCAATCCCACGGCGCGGCTGAAATCCGGCTGTTCGGCGGTGTTCTGTTCCGCCCGGATATTCGTTCGGTAACTATTGTGAACACCGCAACGTCCGCAAATGTTTGCATGGCACTGAAGCTTCTGTGCGGCTTAGAAAACTACCTGTTCTACTGTAGACAGTGGCTCCAATTGTTTACAAAATAACCTTAATATACCATGTTTCTTTAAACAAAAAATCATCAAAAGAGGTAGAATTACATAATTTGGTAGTTCCAAATAAATAATGTATCTATTTTTGTTTTTTTAAACGTTTCAAATAATTCCTGTATCGTGGGTGCGTTTACAAACACATATAAATATACACATACCCAAACATCCACACTCGAAACAGATATCTGTAGATCATACAAATATTTGTTCCGTGCGGGGATCGAACCCGCGACACATAGCGCAGCAGTCGATCGCTCAACCACTGCGCCAACCGCACCGTCATGTTGCTTGTTATCAACGAGAATTTAGTCGCTATCACCATAGGTCGCGTTTATTTTTCCGTTAAACAAAAACAGTTCTGAATAGGTTCTGTCCGTTTTTAACGATGCTCGTAAGAAAGAGATATCGTGTGAATTATATATAGTTTAGTGTCACACATATGTGTCGGGTAGATGTTTAGCGCTTGGAGCAAGTTTTGCTAATGCGAGTTGTTATTTTCTTGATAAAAACGTGTTGTCATGTGTTTGAACATGGACCTAATGTTTAATAAAATGAATGGCCACATACACATTATTTATTTATACGTCAAAGTACAATAATGGTATATAAGGGAGTATACTACTATAAATATTTAATGCCACAAGGCATTCTCTGTCAGTCAACCTTTGGGTATAATGCACAACCAAACAAAAATAATGATATTTTCAAAAAAAGTTGCTAATATTTTACCAGTGTCTCCATGAAGTAGAAGGGTATTGATATTCATTGCAAACAATCGGCACGATTGGCAATTATTTGCAATTGCCAAAATTTGTTGGACCTAAAGGTCTATACTCGTTTTGCTTAGGTATTTAACTAAAGGTAAACAGTCTTGATGTGTCTTTTTAATATTTTTTGTTTATTTAAAAACTCAGTTTAAAATTAAACGCGACTAAAAACCAATGTAAAACAACAATAACGATTATCAAATCAATTGAACCACTAGTTTAAGCAGTAGTTTATTTGTTTAATATATGTTTGTGTAAAAAGTCACATCAAGATTGTTTACCTTTATTTAAGTACCTAAAAAAACCGAGTATAGGTGTATTTTCATGTAAGATGTATCCTTGTAAACTAACCTATGTATATACTATGTACCTACCTAAACTTTGATACTCTCTTCATCAATTCGTCACTGTTATATATCCCGCTGGGTCCAAAGCCACGTGGCGGTAACACCGGCGCTAATGAGGCGGGTCCAATTACGTAACATGCATGTTAACGGGTGACAACCCTTTGTCTCTAACTCCGTTTGAAATTGACATGCATTTCCCTGTAAATTCTGATGAAGACAAATCAACAAGGGGTTTGATTAAAAATTTGTAGATTTTTGGAGTTTTTTTTTTAATTTGTCCCCAAATTACACTAGGATTTCTCATGCATAATGGGTACAGTTCACAAACATATACCCAATTCTATCCTACTATTCAACTTATCCTATCCTATCCTACTAATATTATTGATGTGAAAGTTTGTGAGAATGGATGGATGGATAGATGGACGGATATTTGCTACTCAATCAAGCCAGAACGGCTGAACGGATCGGAATAAAATTTGGCACAGAGATAGATTATAGTCTGGAATAACACATTGGCTACTTTTTATCCCGGGAAAATGCACGGATTCGTAAACCACGCGGGCGAAGCCGCGGGCGCAAGCTAGTGTTACATAAACACACACCCAGAACCGAAACAACTATCTGTAGATCATATAAAAATATTTGTTCCGTGCGGGAATTGTACCGCGCCGCCAACGGTTGTGTGGTGTTTTTCCTTTTTTTTAAGACCCTGAAGGAACTATGGGCTTCCTTTGTATGTTCATTGTTCGAGACTTGGATATTTAAAACAAAATGATATTACTCAATATTTCTTACAGTTCTTGTATGTAATTTACTTACTGTTAGCTTGTCGCATCCTACTGCTGGACAAAGGCCTTCCTTTTGATTTCCAAGCTATTCTGTTATGTGCCAAAGATGACTTGTAAAAACAGTATTAACCCTAGAGAGCTAACCTTGTCAGATACCTCTTTAAAGCTAACCATTCGTCGAAACGATGGGTATAAATAAAAGGTGTTTCTTTTTATCTTACTGGCAAGTCGAGCTAGGTGAACGTATCTCCAAATCTGAGGGACTTACCTACACGACGCGTGGGCCACTGCAAGAATCCCGTCGGGGACTGAGTTGGTTAGACGTGGCAAATGAATCCTGCATACCGTTAAAAAGAAACAACGATATAACGTTACGTACGTTGAATCAACGGAGGTTATCTGTCTAGGATTAATCTGTTTATATAAATGAGGTTACAGAGATCCATAGTACAGAAATACCTTATAGATTAACATAGCAAACTATACTTAAAACTATTTATTAAAGAAAATTAAGTATTTTTTTGGAATGGAACGAACATTTGGATCAAGTATGAAACACACCGAATTGCTTATTGCCTTTTTTAGATTAGGGTACGATGAGGCTGACATATCTTTGTAAGGTGAAAGCCTCCAATAATATAAGAATAAAAAAACTGCAAACAAAAACAACAACCTACAGATGTAGGTACTTCTAACTAATGTTTTTTTATGATTGTATATTCAGACACGTGACATGGGCACTCGCTAGAGACACATAAAGCTCACGTATCTGTTATGACCGACACAGGCATCGACTATGAATTGTTGACTATTATGCTTAACATCCCGTGACGCTCATAAATTCATATCAATACCATGACTCTCCAAGTGTTATGGTCTCCGCAATAATGCCAAGAGAAATAATGGACAGTGTATATTGCCCGTCGTCTCTCTTTTTCCTTAAGTCTTAGTTCTTAAGTTCTTCTCAGTCTTAGTGGAAAGATGAGTCAGTGGTGGTGGTATAAAGGATGCCCAGGGTGGACGAGACACCTGTCACCTGTCCAGCAAATGCGCGAGCGAATCCCTTGTCGCCCGCGCTACAGGTATGCCGCGGATACACCTTATAAAAGTCCGAGGTCACCAGTGCCTTCCCTAGAACTTTTCTATTTTGTGGAAATGCTCATACGTCGTGTACGTATGAGCATTTCCACAAAATAGAAAAGTAAAAAAGTATGTCTCTCAGGCATTGTTCGAGGCTCTTTATTTGCACCCCAAGTCGAAGTATTAAAATCTCCAATAGACTGTAAATATCATTTTATCGCCTTAGTTCGGCAAGTGTTTAAGGTATTTAGGTAAATTAAGACAGCGCCAAGAGATTTACAAACTTTGTCGGGGGTGCTAGGACAACTTGTATAGCCTAGGGGCTTTCAAGTAAAAGTTTGATAACCACTGTTCTTACACAAAAACAATGAAAATGCCTAAAAGTTTAGTGTTTACCGATGTTGTGGATTAAGAACAATATTTGTCGGTTTTTTCAATTTTTTGTCGGTTATGACTGAAAGAGATTCAGTGAGATATTGTAGAAACCTGTGCAATGGGCCCCTTTAGTTTGGTATGTACAGTCGAACAAAGAGAAAATATATATAGTGTAAATTTTCTATACATCTTTTTCACATAGGATTTTACATTAATTTGAACTTTTGATTACCTATTTCCCTCGTAGAGCGAAGCATGGGTGTACGTGTGAACCATACAAGGGGGCTAACCCACTGCCATCTATCGGGAACAATTCCAAATTTCGTCTTTAACTGAGAATTTTTCTAACGGAAAAATCCAATAAGTAATAAATCGCCGGGCTGGTAATCGAATTCAGGATCTCACGTTCAACAGCCGTACTTCTGACCACAAGACCGATCAGGCAGTAAGTCAATTGGATAACAAATCAAGTGGCTTTAGACGTTTAGTCGTTACGTAGTGTTGCAGGAAGCTGAATTGTTTGTTTGGACTTTGTACAGAGCTTAGCTGAGCTTTAAGCTTCAAACCGTGGAAAGTTTGTGAGTAGCTTAAACTGCTTTCCTTATCATAACACAAACGAATTCTATTTAAAGCCTCGGCTTCATTTCCTTTAGCTATAAGTTTTCATACAAAAGCGTTAACGTTTGTACTTCTTTATAGACACAAGTAATAACTAGGTCGTCACGTTTTTGATTTTAGATATTGTTTGTAAAACAAACAAAACGCGTCGACCTAGTTTATAATCTGACAAAACGATAGAGACCAAAATCAAACTAATTCGTTAAGATTTCGATGTAGGAAACGTTAACGCCCAAACACCTATTTTGGGCGTATTTCAAGGCAATTTTGTCAGAAGCAGGTAAACGATACTCTTAAGAGCTCGTAGCTAAATAGCCACTGCGCAAAAACAGTCGATCTGAGTGGTTAAGCAGTGACTGCTGCGGTCTTTGAATGAATTTTCACACATCAAGACCCCTCCGTGGTTCAGAATACAAGTTAAGCAGTTGATCCATGGTGTCACACAAATATATATGACAGCTTTTATGGAAGTCAATAACACAAGGAATATTTGATAACCGATGAAGCGATCTTACGGCGGTTCCGATCGATACACCACAGTAATTGGGTATAGGAGCTCAGATGGCAGGTGCTCCGTGTAAAATATTATTGTTAAGTCGCAACTAGTTAGACTAGAAGCCAACCAGAACATACTTTGGATAATTCTAGGCAGATGATTTAACAATTGATCCTCAATATACTTTTGATGTTGACTATACGAATAACATTTACTTTGTAGATGTAATCACTGAATAAGAAGCTCTCGTAGGTACTCGATACGAAGCTCTTACCGTTGATTGGTTCAAATCTCGAGTCTACGCCGTCGTGCTGTCACGTCGTGCGGCCAGTACTACACAAACGCGAGCCAATTTATTGTTACTGGGTAGACCACTTTAATTAGTAGATGGCTTGAAGAATAAAGATTTGTTCTCATGTACGGTTCTAACATGTTTGTTGTTTTTTTTTTATTCCGAGGTAGGTGGTATGTCTTATAAATATTTGGTCCCTGTATCAATACCAACAACAATACAATATCTTTATTTGTATGAATATGTTCATTTTACTGGTCTTAAATTTTAAAATATAGTCACAACATATTCTACCACTTATGGTATGCAAAGTACAACTTTAATTAGTTTTAGTTAGAATGTATTTATCTGTTTGACATATCTATCATATTTGGAGTTGTATCTGGACTACAGATAGTTTTTCCGGGTCTGGGTATGCATGAGAGAGGATTACTTGTAAACTACACCCAATAAATGAAACTATACAGGATCAATCAGGTCCAGAATCGTACCCAGCCTCTCATGCTATTAGCATAATAAGGCAGATAATATTTAAAATACCATATTTAAAATAACAACATTCAACAAACCCGCCTCTAATTTAACCCGCCATAGTAACTGTCAACCCTTTTTAACTGGTCCATAAAGTTACCAATTATATTGTGTACAGAGGGTCAGTTTGCACCCAAATACCTCTAAACAGCTCTATCGGCCCCTAAGGTCCGAAACTGACCCCTATATATAATGACTTGCCGATAGTTAAGGTCCGAAACGGGCTCACATAATTTTAACTGTAAGTGTTGGACAGGTTAGTTGGTACATGTTGCTTGGATCTAAGGTTTGTTTATAGTTATGTAGAAGGGAGAATAATTATCGTGAAATATTGAAATATAGCGCTGATCTATTTGTGTGTAGTCTCTCTGTCTTAAAAAAGTAGTTGTTGAGTTTGACTTATTAGATGAGACATTACATGTTAACAGGTTGATGGTTAAATAAGTCGAAACAATCATGAAAAAAAAATATACATTAAGAAATTTTTAAAATTGTTATGTAACGAAAAAATTAGGATACTTACATCAAGAAATCTTACTAATATTATAAATGTGAAAGTTTGTGAAGATGGATGGATGGATGGATCTTTGTTACTCTTTCATGCCAGAACGGCTGAACGGATCTGAATGAAATTTGGCATAGAGATAGATTATAGTCTGGAATAGCACATAGACTTTTTACTTTTTATCTCGCAAAAATGTACGGGTTCGTAAATCACGCGGGCGAAGCCGCGAGCGGAAGCTAGTTATTATATAATTTCGTAATTATACAGAACAGTAAATTGCTTTCCAAAAACGCTAACTGAGAAGAAAAACCGAATAAACACTTTGTTCGGTAGGAATCAAACCCAGGACTTAACGCTCAGCAGCCAACCTCGTGACTACTGGACTTATAAAATTAGCATTTTGCTGCAACAGTAAAACAGGCTAAGTTTATCATTCACCAGGATCCAAGTTACCTCTTTGTAAATTTTCGTAACGATTGTTTTATTGGTTTAGTCGTGTTGAGGTAACAAACAGACAGACAAAGTTACTTTTGCATTAATAATAGTTTGGATGTAGGAACATTCGAGTTCGATAGACTGCTCATTACAAGTGAAAGCTCAGGTCTATCACCACCTTTAGCCTATCTTATAAATTATGTATTTGGATTAGAACTGAATCCAGATCGGGGATAATCTAACAAAAGGGTGCAAAAAAGGTTTCCTCTCTAGAATATATTGCGAGTATTGATACTATCCATCAGGTACTATCTTTGTCAAAGTCAAAGTCAAAATCAAAGTCAAAGTCAAAGTCAAAGTCTTTATTTGCATGTTAAGGTAATATAACAGGTCTTAAATGAAATAACAGGCACAGCTTAACGGTCTTTTTGAGGCGTTGCAAATTTGAGGGCTATCAGTGCTATCACTAACTTATCATAAATTACATTTGCTTAATATTTATTTTTTAACATATTTATTGGTTTGTTCGGAATATAGGTAAGTAAGTATATAATATATTATGTGGGTTAGTGTAAAATGTAAGTAGGTATTTTTAAAATGTAGTATTTAGTTGGTAGGTGCTTGTGGGTGTGAGGGGTTATGTATGGGGTAGGTTTTAACATTTAATTTTGGTGTTCTATTTTTGTCTGGAGACTATTTGATCGACGTAACTTTTTTTTTAGACCTTTCCCCACCCTAACCATGCTATGTTATGTTACTATCATTATATTCAACAAATCAATGATTCCGTGATCCAATCCAAACATATCTCAAAGAACCACTCAATTCCCATTACTCCAAAAGTAACTTATCGTAACAAGTTACTGGAACGTGATTTCGCGTCAACAAATACGAACTCTACCTACACTTTCGCTAAGTTTGAAAATTAACCGCTACGTCACGGAAACGCCGGAAATGAGTCGGAACCGGAAAGCTGTCGGGACGTATAGCACCCCTACCCGCTGACACGGTGGAGCAAAAATGTGGGTACTTGGATATGCAAAAGTGAGGTTATTACGCTGAAGTACTATTACGCAGTATTTATGTACTCTTTGATTTATAAAAGGCCATGTTTTTTTTTACATATAATTAACATGAAGACGCTCATGAAGGGAGATCTTCCAATCTCCCTGAAGCGCAGAATCCTCGAAATGTTTATCGTGCCCATCCTAATCTACAGTGCCCTGACTTGGTCAATTACCGAGTCGCAAAAGTTCCGCCTTGGAGATTGTCAAAGAGCAATGGAGTGCAGTGTTCTGTCTGTAGCAGCACAGACTGGAACTGTACCCGGTAGATGGCAATAGGCTCGCCCCCTATTACATCAATAACAGCATCGGCGAAATGGTGTTCAATAGAACATCTCTGTCTAACCCTTCGGAGAATACAAACGTGATGCTATGTTATGATGTTATGTTATGCTCTAAAAGAATAAATTTACCTAGTAAAATAAAGCTGAACAAATCAGCATCGCAGGTACCTTTATAAAATCAGTTACAAATCCAATCAACCACAGACACTGAAATGAGCCGTTGGCTCTGTCATTTCAATACGCCAGTGGAATCACAAGCAGCTCAAATACTAATTAATACGTGCCATGTAACTAATACGGGTTTAATTAGCAACAAAGCCATCTTATCTTTCAAAGGGATACATATCTCATGGTTGAACTACATAAGTATTGTACTTACACATATGTTTCACTTTGTTGTGGTATAATACCCCTTTTTATACAGTTAAAACCACCTTAAACCTCTTAAATTGTTAAGTATGATTACGTTACGCCAGTGGAGGTAGCTTATTGAAAGTTTAATCTTTAATTCAATAGATGGCGATGTTTTGTTTTTCAAAAATCACTTAAATTTCACATGAAAAAAAAATGCGTTACTATATATAAACCAATTAAGGTTATGAAACAAAAAAAAATATATTAATTATAGAACTAAAGCTAAAATATTAATTCCCCTAAAACTGAATATTATTTTAAAATCGTGTTTAAAAAAAAAAAACTTTGCGAATTGTCAATTTGAGAGCCAAATGACAAGATTACTTTTACACGCCATTCGCGCCATTTCCATGGCATACACCCAAAAAGGTTTAATACAAACAATTCGGCCGAACCATTGTACTGGCTGAATGGAATACATTTCTTAATTATCTGTCGAGCATTGCTGTACAAAATGAGCGCTCTTTTCAATTTTATTTGAACGTATCCCTTATTCAGCTATTGTCCAAACGGGTTTAAACCATAATGGATTGTCTTCTCTTATTCCATTTTGTAATGTCCAATTATAACTGGGGTTACTATTCTAATTGAGAGACCTTTGTCAAATTAAGGAGTCGACGAATCGCATTTTGTCGAGTCGAACGATGCGGAGCTCCTTTCCTTTATGACGTTTTTTAACAAAAGCGTTTGTAAAAAGAGCGGTGCTTTCGGAACTTACTGGCTTTATATACGTATGAGTAAAGGAGCTTTGAACATGTCTGATATTTTATTTTCATTTACTCAATTATATACAATTTAAAAAAAAATCGGTAGCTGATATCTTAGAAATATATGATAACTTACAGTCACTTAATGGAATTCAAAAGCAATTTTTAGAGGAAATAGTGATTGAAATCTTAACCAATTTTACACAATTTAAGGTCATTCTTAACCAATTTTAAGGTCAGTTTTGGTTGTTCAGGAATTTTGAGTTAGGTCACTTTCATTCTGAGGGTACATAGTATCTGCGGATATATAAAAATGCACAGTCATTTAAATTTTATTATTTTAACCATTTGCTTTCCAAGAATAAGCGTCCTTTGACTATTTTTTATTTTTATTAGTCAAGGTTCTATTCCTCCATGTCTTGTTCGTTTTTCCAGCTTATAGAATCCAAGTGAAACTTTAATAGAATATAAATAAGTATCTGAATTAAGTACACAGTATTTTTTGCTTTTTTTTCCAATTTAGGTATCACGTTATTAATAATTAACTTTGTACCATTATTATATACACTATATTTACACAGTAATCAGATTAGAAAAGTAAAAATTAAAAAATAAAACATTACGCATCAAAATACTCGTCCACATCGCTGTCAATCGGCAGTAGGTATGCCTAGAAGACAGAGTTCTTTGGTACTGATATTTGCAATTTTAGCATTTAGCAAATATTTGTTGCTACCTATGACGAATCTTATGCTATAAATAATTAAAATAAAACTTTTATGTAAAATAAACTCCTTTCTTTGGTTTGATAATGTCCTGCCCCTTTCCTTTATTGTTAGCGCTTATCTGGCATATCCGGCAATCAGTCACCATTCGCGAGGAGTCAGCGTTTCAACGACCTCGTTTCTCAGTGAATGTTTCACTCTCGTCCTTTGGGTCGAGGTATGAATTATTTCAGGCTTTAATTTCATGCCTTCAGAATGTTGCTGCTTCAGCTAACGTAATGTTGGCAATGAAAATTTTGATATAAGACAAAACATTATAAGTATATACTTTGATGTTTCTTTTTCTCTGGTATTATATAAATTGGGTTCATGTTCTTGGACTGCCTTATTGGGTTAGTGGTCGCAAGCGCGAATGCTGAGCGTGAGGTCCTGGTTTCGATTACTGGGTCAGGCAAAGTGTTATTGGGTTTTTCTGTATTGAAATTCTCAGGAGCAGCACGGAGTCTTGAACTATGCCGGTAACTGGTAGATGGCAATAGGCTTGCTCCCTATTACATGGGACTTAATAACAGCATCGGCGAAATGTGGGTGTACAATAGTACACCTCTGCCTAACCCTTCGGGGAATACAGGCGTGATGCTTTGTTATTATGTTAATGGGTTCATGTTTGAAAATTCATAGTATGTAATGTAACATTTTGTACTGAACGTGAATACAATAAATAATTTATTTATTAAATATATTATTACGGATCGTATGAAATTTATGAACAAATCTACTTACTCTATAGCCAAAATAAACTACATTAACGGATATTCAAATGGTTTAAACAATCAGATCCAGCAAGTATACTCTTGTCTACCCTCCAGCAACGACTAAAGCCGAAGTCCGAATCCCACTACAGGACGCCCTTAGCCGTGTTGCTTAATATTATTTTATTTGCTCGGCTGGAGGCCCTTTTATTCTTGCCAGTAGCCCGGTTAAGCATTAAAAGCTCCCTGAGAGACATGCACCAAAAAAGTAAAGGTTTAAAAAGTTGTAAGATAATTTATCAGTCCATATTCAAATTAAATTCGTCACACGAGTGTCAGCTTATAAAAATAAAACCTGAGGTACGTACATACATGAATAATATTTTCATAAAATTTTATTGAACGATCCGAAAAGCTTTAAAAGCTATTGAAATTTATAGGATCATAACTCCTCTACAAAAACAACGAATGACACGTTCAAAGTTGCGAATACAGGTATAATTTATTATAGTACCTACTCCATTTTTTTTTGCAATAACATTCACACATAAAACAATTCACTGTCACAGTTCTATGAACAATGGAAGGCGTTTTAAGAGGAAGGTTAACAATATTATGATTAGAGGGGCTCGTATCGACATAGCTACCGCACAGATCGGTCGATTTTGCGAGGTTAAGCAGCGCTTGACGCGGTCAGTCCTTGGATGGGTGACTATTTATAACATATCGAGACACCCCCGTGCTTCGGAAAGCACGTTAAGCAGTTGGTCCCGGGTGTCATACGAAGACCTATGGCAGTCGTTACGGGTGTCAGTAGCTCATTAAGTGTGATAACCGGTCTTAACTTCGAGTATCAATTTCACCCAGTAATTGGGTGGCAAAGGCCAGAAGGCAGTCGCTCCGTGTAAAATACTGATATCCAGCCGCAACCGGTTAGATTGGAAGTCGACCCCAATGTAGTTGGGAAAAGGATAGGCAGATGATGATTATAAATTCAACCTAACTGGATCTATCCCGAAAAGGAAGTATTTACCATGTATTTCTATTTTTATAAGTTTTTCTTAAACCTTGCCCCACACTAGTAATAATTCCTGTATCGTGGATGCGTTAACAAACACATATATTCACATACGCATAGTCCCAGATCTAAAACAACTATCTGTGGATCATACAAATATTTGTTCCGTGCGGGAATCGAACCCGTGACACGTAGGGCAGTAGTCGATCTCTCAACCAATGCGCCATCCGCGCCGTCAACCATCATCTCGTATTTACCATGTTTAACAAGTATAATTACTTTAAGATAAGATAAGATATGTTTTTATTCATGTAGACCATATACAGATACTTAAGACTAATCACGACTCTAGGTGCCACGTTCCAAAACGTTGACTTCCAATGGAGAAGAACGGGCAAGAAACTCCTTCTACTTTTTCTGTGATCGGCACGAGCTATTGCTCATGGGGATTGCTCATGTCGTAATGGAATCGTTAGTCAGCTGGTATCGAGGCTGACCGCCCAGACTGTGCCAGACAGTCTCATTTTGCGTCACTTGTGCAAGTTTTTTGCGCCCCAATATCTATGACACTTAACCAACTCTCTCGCAATTAAAACAAAAACGACACAAATCTTGCCTAAGTTTTTACTATCCAAAAATCCAATTAAACTTTTACGCTAATTTTGGTTTCGATTAGCTCCTGAAAGCCAATTCAATACAAACAATGACTCATGAAAAATATTTCATTCGAAAGCTTTTTGTACAAAAACCGGTTTCACCCCTAATTAGTAAAGTTACACGCAAAACTTTAACAACTAACCTAAAATAGGTGAATGAACTCAAACCATTAGGCGCGTGTAAAGAATTTAAAAATCCTACTAATATTATAAATGCGAAAGTTTGTGAGGATGGATGGATGAATGGATCTGTGTTACTCTTTCACGCCAGTACCGCTGAACGAATCTGAATGAAATTTGACACAGATATAGATTATAGTCTGGAATAGCACATAGGCTACTTTTTATCCCGGAAAAATCTACGGGTTCGTAAATCACGCGGGCGAAGCCGCGCGCGGAAGCTAATATTGTAAATGTGAAATTTTGTGAGGATGGATGGATGGATGGATGGATCTTTGTTACTCTTTCACGCCAGAACGGCTAAACGGATCTGGATAAAATTTGGCACAGATATATATAATAGCACATAGGCTACTTTTTATCCTGGGAAAATATACAGGTTCGTAAACCACGCGGGCGAAGCCGCGAGCGGAAACTAGTTCTTTATAAACTTGCCCCAAAAAGCCCTTTCCTTTTGAACCGCATGCAAAGAATTTATATGTAAAGTATGTATAGAATTTCGCATGGTAATATATACTGGTGGGTGGTGAGGGGGTTACCCGCCCAGCGACTTAGCGCAACAGTTGGAGGGTTACTGCCAACTCACTAACGTATCGGCCTTCGGAACATTTGACTTGTTTATGTTGGTAAAGTTATTTGGTAGATAGCTGTAGAATGATTTAGTATTTATGACATATATCATTACACAGCATCATGCCTATATTCCTCGAAGGGTGAGGCAGAGATATAATATTGTACTGCCACATTTCGCCGCTATTAAGTCCCATGTAATGACCATCTACCGGCACAATTCCGTACTCCGGGCCGCTATTGATAATTTTCTAAAGGAAAAACCCAATAACATAGGGTTCAAACCCAGGACCTCACGTTCAGCAGCCGCTCTTGCGAGCTCTAGACCAGGGTTTCTCAAACTTATGGTCCCACGTGCCCCTGTTAAAGTTGCTAAACTACTGCGAAACCCTGGCCCCTCATATAATCATAGAATCATAGAAGAAATATTCTAAATTGTATTTCTTGTAAACCGAATATTTACCTTATTTACTCGTTAATGGCATATTAAATACCGGAGGCTCAAATAAACAAAGCAAATATTCTATGTTAAAATCTAAATATACCTAGTAGTTAGTGACTTGAAAAACTAATAATAAATTTGAAACTTTCAACATAGGTGCCTAAGTAGATGGGATTTTATGAAAATACAACACCAAAATTAAAGGATTAAAAAGAGGTGTTAAAGTCGATATATATTTTTTAAAAAGATTATCTATAGCGTTTCTTGTCGGTATTTTCTGCATCGGAACAAGCCACTTTTGGAACTGTGCATCTAGAGTCTCGATTAAAGGGCCTGATGAAATAAAAATCTTTGACTTCATATGGAAGTAAGTCCACACGGACAACGTCACGGGGAAAGCTAGATTATAATAAACAAGCAGTTACAACGAAGTATGACACAGAATATCGTGTTAAACAACCATTAACGAACTTGAATTTTAATGAAAACCTCTTCAATAATAATGGGCTCTTTAAACTGAAAACTCGAATAAAATAAATATAACGGCGCGTTATAAAATTAATTGTTTATTTTTATATTGTCGAATTAAGACCTGTTTTGTTCAGCAATTTATAATTTAGAGCGGGTAACACCGAATGGAGTTGTGAGTGTCATGGTGCCGCTGTCGATGACTTTTGAGAACGGTGTCATCACGCGGTTTTCCACACACAAAACCATTAGCTCTAAAATAATACAATTGCATAATTGTAAACACTAACTTACTTTATTTAGTTTTTCTGGTAACGATATTATAATTACAGTCCGTAAGATTTGTGAGTATTATTTGGCAACACGCCCATGGCAGACCAGCGAATAATGGAGGAGGAGCAAAACGTATCGTTGCAGCCGCTCGACATTCCGTCAAATATATTTACATTTTATTTGTTAACGTTACAATCGTTCTTTGCTTTTACGGATCATTTGAAGTAACATTTAAACATAGCATCACGCTTGTATTCCCTGAAGGGTTAATCAGAGATGTACCGCTGTGCACCCGATTTTCACCGATGTTATTCAGTCTAGGGGGCGAATCTATTGCTATTTGCGCGGGGATAACTTCAAACTCAGTCTGCTACTGAACTTCTCTATCCAGAAAACTTAATATTACTTCACTCGACCCGGAGATTGAACTCAAGATCTTACGCTTATTAGTCGCGCTTGCGATCACAGGACTAATGAGACACCCGAGCGAAAATCCCAACTCGGAGGTCAAAAAAAACTTGTAATAAGCGTACAGGTCAGCCTATATTAGTCTTTAGCGCTTGCAATCTACAACAACGGCCTTCTTGCCGTAGTAAAATGAAACTATTACGCAATCAACGGCATTTTAGACCCACCGGACAAAATGAGATAAGGGTAGCTTTTATGTTGCCTGGAAACGTTTGTGAAGAGGACGCGGTAAAGTGCGGTAAAATGTTGCACGCCTGACAAATATAGCACATTATTTCTGTAGCTATTCCTTGTGGCAGAGATGTATTATGTAGGCCAAAATATAAGGAGGACACTAATCAGATTATAAAAGTAATATTATAAAAATATTATGCATCAAAATACTCCTCCGCATCACTGTAAGAAGACTGGCAGCGTTGCCACGCTGTATGGCATGGTAGGACATCATTTTTGCTCGTGTAGAAATTTTAGTACAATATTTGTGAAGTAGAAACGAATCCACTTGTAGTTTCTCTAGCCTTTATTAGGATATATTGGACATATTTTGACGACACGGTTGGCGCAGTGGCTAAGCGATTAGCTTTCTGCGCTAGGTGTCGCTGGGTTCGATCCTCGCACGGAACAAATATTTGTATGATCTACAGATAGTTGTTTCGGGTCTGGTTGTCTGTGCATGTGACATGTATGTTTGTAAACTGTACCCACGATACAGGAGAAATCATAGTGTGGGGCAACGTTTTAAAAAAGAGAAAAAAACAAATTGCTGGGTTACTCACTAGTCGTAAGACTAGTAACATAAATAGGTATAGGTACATATAGTGTCTCATGATATATAACCGATATTAACCCCACAGTACCAACCTACTTTATAACAAAAACAAAACAAAACTACCATGTACGTCGCTTTGCGTCCTAACAATGAAAGGGCAGACAAGTTGCCGCAATTTTCTTTTAGCTTACATAAAAGAAACATTTTTATTTCAACACGAACCTAACCGAATACAAACCAACAACAAAAAAAGACAGTATTACGTGTCGCTTGTATAGTCTTTTATTTTAAACATTGCCCCACACCAGGAATAATTGCAGTAGATGCGTTTACAAACATCAACTATCTGTAGATCGTACAAATATTTGTTCCGTGCGGGAATCGAACCCCCGACACGTAGCGCAGCAGTCGATCGCTCAACCACCGCGCCAACCGTGTCGTCTAATTCTAGGCACATGTTTGTATAACCTGTAATTATGTATCCTCGTGTAAATAAGGGACGAGCTCAAGTATGCTTAGAGCTCTATTAAATTTTAAAACAGAAAGTATAGCTAAGTATGTATATCTTTACATCGCTTAAAAGCTTCGCCTTGGATTGTCTAGTAAGAAAGCGTTTCAAGCGCTTTATTCGCTTAAAAATTACAACATGCACAAAGACCTTAAGATTGCAGCTTGGAGCGATGATGGAGTGGTCATTCATTTTATCAAGAAAATATTTTTATAACCTAAAGCCAGCTGGATACTCACAGATTTCCAGATTGGAAATTCTGTAACAGCTGTTACTTCGTCCAGAAATATTGTAACTTTTACAGCAAGATTGTGAATGACACATATTTCATTTTTAATTACATTCATTTCAGATAAAAGTCATTACTATGTCCTCATACTAAAAGATATATTTTAAAGCTTTTTTGGCTTGAGTGGAAGAAGGATCTTTATTATAACATTTCCTTGTCTTTTCGTTAGTTCAGTATAGTGAAATTATATAAACGCTTAAGTGTATAAAGCCTTTGTTAACTTAACAAATATCACGGGAAATGGGTGAGTGTTAGGGTGGCGTGTCGACACGAGATTCCGTTTACTGTAGTATGGTATGTTTTTTAAACCAATATGTATATGATGACGGCACGGTTGGCGCAGTGGTTGAGCGATCGACTGCTGCGCTACGTGTCGCAGGTTCGAGTACCGCACGGATGAAATATTTGTTTGACCTACAGATAGTTGTTTCGGGTCTGTGTATTTGTAAATGTGAATATTTGTGTTTGAAAACGCACTCACGATAGATGAATTTACCTTAAAAAATTGTAAAAATAGAATACCGTCTGCTTACGGCTAAATGCTCTAATTGCATTTAGAATCAAAATGTACTTATTGCTTTTTAGTAGTAAGCAGAAGATATATATTTATATATTAGCTGAAAAACTTATCCAACTAAGTATCAAATTTTGATTTTATTTACTTTAAATTTTGGAACAACGGGATCTACCAATATTTTTAATGAAGGTACCTTAAAGTAACAATTAGGTATGTATTCATTAATAGGCTTAACAACGACTTTGGTGTCGACCCGCCATCGTGACACTCACAAAAATGCTAAATAATGACATAACTGTATTCAATCGCATTCTAGTCTTCGTTATTATTTTGTCTTAACTTTAATAATGGTTCTTATAATGATGTCCATTAAGTCTATTTCGCTTCTCTATTTTCTTTTATCTTTTATAATGGATCTCATCTGTAGTCTATAGATAATGTTTCAGTTTCTATTAATAAACCTTTCAGACAGACTCGTAAATATTTTATTTGCTGTAAAGAAATCATTTGCGTTTGAAATATCAACGATTTGTGAACTGATTGGCATTTTAAGTGCTCTTGTATTTAGGGCCTACTTATAAATTAATTTTTTTCAATACCTAAATGATATAATCGTGTTCATTATTAGAATTACTAATTTATTTTCGGATCTCGATTGAATCTACGATTAGATGACAGATATTTAAAATATCTGATGGTTTATGTATGTAGGTATACTACAGAGAATACGTATAAAAAAGAAATATGCCTAATTGCTATCCGTTCCCCCACGGTGCCATTTTAATAAGCTTCGAAGCAGTTTTATAACCTAAAATATTTGTATCAGTGTTTTCAGAGCAAGGAAAGAGCCTCCAAAAGTGGCGATACCTAAGATCGTTTTGACAGTCAGCTGCTATTACTGCTGACTAGTCGTGCCAGCACGACAGAAGCAAAATCATCGTCAATCAAATTAATTGCACGAGAGACAATACTTTACCTACTGGCTTATTTGAATTAATTTCACGTGATAGCTCGTGCAACGACGACAGAAGAAAAGTCATTGTTAGTTGTCTAAGGTCAAATGTTTGCCCAATCCGAAAGAAGTGTTACGAAAGAAATTTATACCGAAATTTGGAGAAACCAACAGTTGAACGCTTACACAAAGCTGATATTATTTAATTCAAATCAAGTCTAGACTTCGTCTTCAATTAGATAAACGAATCAGAGCAATAAACAATTTAAATTTTCAGTCTAAACAAAATCCCAATTTTCTGCTTCAACTTTTCCCAACTACATACATTGAGATCAGCTCCCAGTTAAACCAGTTGCGACTGGATATCAGTATTTTCCACGGAGCATCTGCCACCCAATTACTGGGAGATACTGATACTCTAAGGCTATACTGGTTGTCAGACTTCTTTAGGCTGCTGACCCCCGTAACGACTGTCATAGATATTATTATGACATCCGGGACCAACTGCACAACGTGTTATCCGAGGCACGAAGGGGTCCGATTTATGAAAAACGTTGACCCATCCAAGGAGTAACCGCAGCAAGTGCTCCTTAACCTTGCAGATCGTCTGATCTGTGCGGTAGCTATGTAGTACGAGCCTCTCCAAACAAAACCTAAACATACTTATAAACATTTTAATAACATTTTCTAATGATATTGTTACATGTTGTGCAACATACATAATTATTCTAATCTCGTGGAGGGACGCTCCTCAAATATTAATAAATTAATTTCGTGCCCCGAGATTACCATGTTTATTAAAACAGTACCTGAAAGAAGGATCCTCAACATTTTTTAAGACTGAAGAAATAATAAGTAAAGTTTGTTGATGCTGTATACATATTTAGAATAAAATTATAGTTAATTTTGAGAAAGTTCTAATAATAATTTAAAGATTTGTACCATGACTAATATAATATGTAATTGTAGACTTTTTGAATAGAAAAAGTTCAACGGTATTTTTTTGTGGTTCAACGGTTTTTTATTGATATTTGTTATAAATGATTAAAATACACATATCGCACCCTTAGAATGAAAGTGATCTAACTCAAAATTCCTGAACAACCAAAACTGACCTTAAAAAGCATACTTTTTTGAAGACTTTCTTACTAATTTCCCACAAATTACATTTTTGAATTAGATCACTTTCGTTCTGAGGGTGCGATATGTATCAACACTTTATTATTCCATAACGTAGCATCACCTGTATTCCCCGAAGGGTTAGGCAAAGCTTTACTATTATACACCCACATTTCGCTTATGCCGTTATTAAATCATCCTACTGCGCTATTTACTGAGCACAGTTCTAATATTTCTTACAGAAAATCCGAATAACACAGCAAAATTGTCCTTTTTCTATGGTGTTATTTGTTGTAAAAAGAAAACGGTGGTTATTTGATTTCGTTTTCTAGTAAAATTATATAACTCTGATTAAAGTATTCAAGGGACTCGATAATAGCATCGGCGAAATGTGGGTGTACAATACATCTCTGCTTAATTCTTAAGGGAATACAGGCGTGATGTTATGTTAATTATACAAATTCCACAGAAAACCTTATTATAACTACTAAGCCTTTCAGCGAAGGTAATCGTTTGCAGACAATTCAGGATGCGTTATAAATTAGATTGTGTACTCCGCTGCCAGTTCTAAAACAAGTACTTAACGTTGGCAAATTGCCTCATTAATTACCTCACAAGTACTAGACCAGATATACTTGTTCTTTTGTCTAAAATAAAGTTTCATAACTATTTAAATATAACCACGAGGATACTTAACGCAAAAAAAGGTCAAGAAATAAAAGCCTTTCCTTCTTTTTCTCTGAGGTGAGGTGTTCATCATTCAATCGATCAGATTAATCCAAAATAGTGCAAGAAAAGCCTAAACGAGAGCCGAAACATGAGATCGTCTGGTGCAGTCCGCCTCCATACTGGTTCTCGCGACCCACTGCTGACTGGCTAATATTTTAATTGCGATATAAGCGATTCCCTTGTGATGGTATATGTATGTGTATTCATGGAGTTTTATGCAGTGTCCTTTCCATTGAACTAAATCACTTTTGGTACCGCGCACCTAGAGTCGTGACTTTTTAAAATTTGCTGCAGAAGCCGTGGGCCGCGGTTCATGCTGACTCGAAAGAAGATGGGAAATGAATACTGTTTAGTTTTTATATCAAGCATGAAGAGGAAACCTAATCATGTGCTTGTAATTTATTCTAGCGGTTATGAGGAAAAAATTCCATGTCGGCTTGTGTGCGAACAAGAGTGGATTAAATATTTTATGAACTGTTTTGGGTGGCCGTGGCCCGTGAGGGCAGTGGTTAAAGGTCTGCGGACGCTGGGGCGTAACCACAGACATCTAAATAATAAGTCCAAGCTTTTGTTAGAAACGCCCACAGAACTCTAAATAATTGACTCATTATTTAGATTTCTGTCTGAATGTGAACTCGTAAGGATTATTCAAAAATGATACCTATTAGATATTCCTGTTGTACGCATAAAAACCTTTCATTTCCTCGTTTTTTTAATGACAGGGTTTGCGTTTTCAGATAATTTATCATCATCAGCCAGAAGACGTCCACTGCTGAGCGAAGGCCTCCCCCAAGGGGGAGAGGGGGTGCCATAATCCCCACGCTTGGCAGGCGGCTTGAGGATCGCAGTGGCTCACCGATTAGTGAGAGGACGCTGCTGCCCGTCCTCCGGTGTCTAGCCGCAGTTTTAAGACGTACCCGGGTCTAGACGTACCCGGATAATTTATAATCTCGTTCAATTTATTAGTATTCAGTTTATCAATGAAAAAGTATCTTTTAAGCGAGCTTGCCTCGTGTGATATAGTCAAAATTGTAAAATTGTGACATCAAAATCCTTATTACAATACGTTAACTTTAGTTTTGGACTTTAGTTATCTCCTCTAGATCGTGAAGGAATCTTGTTGGATTATTGGCACATTTTGTTATTATAACTGACAGAGTAGACTCTATCCAGCACGCTGTTGCTATTAAAAATAACCATGCGCCGTTCCAAAAGTTTTCATGTAGATTTAGTTTGGCAGTTCAGCGCTTAGCAATCATATCTGATACGCTATTGAAGACAAATACTGATTTGGAACATATTATCACCATTCTGAAATTTGAATTTGAACCTAAGCAATAACATCACACCGGTTAAGTACCTAAATTCTGCGTCTCAATCTAACTATAGTAATTAAGACCAAACCGTTTAGAGACCTGGGCCGCATATTTCACGCGTTACGTATGTTACGGTCCAGTGGATTGGGAACATAATGATCCCATTTTACGTTTTCGGCATTCATCACTTCATTCCATTGCTTTCAGGCCCGATAAGCCTTTGTTTGAATCCATCTTTTATTTGCCAAAAACCTTTTTTTAATTATCAAACACATAATCAGGGTTTTCTGTATTCTTTTTATTCCGAATTTCATTTTTTTGTTTGATTAAAGGGATCTTTTGTGTAATCTCTCTTTTTTTGTCGGAAACAATTACATATTACCCGTTTGTTTGGTTTAATTCGTTTAATTTAACCCGTTTAATTCGTGTGTTAATCAAAGTTGTTGAGTAAAATTCGCATTTTTTAAATATTGAAAACCCTGTTTCATTTACTCGTTAAAACAAAACAGTGTTTTTTTTTTAATTATAAAGAACAAGCGACCCGCCCCGGCTTTGCACGGGTCGCACACAAAATTAACAATAAGCCAAAAAAGACATTTTTGTTGATCCGATCGCTACCAAACTTCACAGGATCCTGGGCTGATCTGAAGATTACCTAAAAATTTAATTAAAATCGCTCCAGCCGTTTTGGAGTCCATAGGGAACATACATACACACATTTGTATTTATACATAGATCATTTGATGGGGGAGTAAAAAGGATTAGGCACGATTTGTCCTCGACCGTTGTTGTTGCGCATGCATTTGAATGAACTTCTATCATAGACGCACGGACATTATTTTCATACATTTTCGGCTTACGTTACCTATGGTCAAGATTTGTGATCACCGTATGTGTGCCCATAATCCTTGATTCTAGAGGATTCTTCTCCCGAACTTAGCCTATCCACCGAAAAAAGAATATTTCCTTAAAACGCGACCGTATCCGTGTGCGTTCTACAGCGCTGCGGCGGTTTGTACACAACCTAATGACTGGGCCGTACTGAATTAACAATGAGCGATGGAAGTAAGCAAGCCTGTTTGGTGTTGCCATCAAATATTCACGCCCGTATAAAATGCTTTTACGTGGGGCCAAACGTTTATGCCCAGTCACGTGGTAGATGCGTTTACATTGTGTTACGCATGTTGAACTGGTCTGGGCTTTGGGATCAGGTTGGAGATTGGAAATGTAGTTAGTGGTAAAGTTTTAACTATTATTTGTTTGTAGACTGTATTATTGTCTAGTGGCCAAAAATACCAACATAAACATAACAAACAACATACTCGTACATAGTATCATGCCATTATCCGAAGGGGTAAGCAGAGCAACGCTGTTGTAAACACACATTTCGCCGATGCCGTTACTAAGTCTGCACGCACGACTTCAAACTCCGGGCTGCTACTGAGAATTTTCGGATAGAAAAACTCAAATAACACAATTATCTGACCGGGAATCGAATCCAGAACTTCACGCTCAGCAGGTGTAAAAGCAGTTTATTATATCAGTAAAAAAACAAGCACATACAAATCCAACAGGTTGAATAATACAGATTTGTCTCACAATGCAGGATCATTAATTTTGTCCAAGAGACGGTGTTACAGCCAGGTTCAAATTGTTAGCGAAAAATATATTTTGTATTCCTCGCTCAGTATTATTCATTTCCCCTAGGGCTGTGCGATGGAGATAATTTTGTGAAACTAATTTATTCGTTTTTGAGACATTACATATATTGGAAATGGTGGAGAAAATTTCGGTTGAAAGTTAATGGCTGGAAACTTCTGGGTATATTTCATTGTATTTTTACGAGCAGTAACTTTAAATTACTTGAAATTGACACTCAATAATTGCACTTAAAGCTTTAACATTTTTGGGGTCTTACTCTCATTTTAAAAATCAAAATAATATTCTTTGCTTCCAATATTTCAGAATCTTTTTGACTTCAGGAAATCTTAAATTCTGAAGAATCTTTTAACATTTTATTTCTATTGTAATAAAAGAATATCGACATCAGTAACACAAATTATCTCAGTACCGACAAACATTTTCAGAGCCATCAGAGATTTATAGATCTCAAGATAATTAAGGTCAAAAGGTTACACAAAACACTTTTTCTTTCATCAACAAAGTTATGGCTGAAATGAAGTCTACGTAATATTGTGGACAAAAAATTTGAAAACACTTGTTTCGTTCTAGAGACACGAACAACAAAAGCTTTTACAAACATAAACATAGACCATGAGGCCTGTATTCCCCGAAAGTTTAGACAGAAGTGTACTATTGTGGCCCACGTTTTTCCGATGTTGTTATTGGGTCTCATGGAATTCGAGTTCCTAACTCCATGCTGTTAGTGAGAATTCCATACAGACAAAGCTGCTGTCTTCATTGTGTTACGAAAACTTAATAAAGACTCAATTACTTGAACTAATTCGTGTAGTCTAATGATCACGAAATTTTTGTGACTTTGATTTAACAATTAGGTGCCTAAATTACACATTACTTTAAGTTCATATATTTTTCTTAAGATTTTAAGCCACAACTATTTTTGAGTCTCTTGTTAATCAATTACCTAACAGTGACATTCTAAGAGGCCCTCGCCCAATAGTGGGACAATAAAGGCCTGAATTTATAATGTATACTACAACTACCATTTGTCAAACTTCGATGCTACAAATCAAACTACATAATTTGCTGCAATATAAATCATCAGGCCAGCTTTTACCTGGAAAAGGAAAATTGCCGTTCTACGTGTCCGAGCGATATAAGCGCTTGGAATTCAGTGGCCACAGGTCGTTTGGTTCAAATGGTTCAACTTTACATGAAGTTGGCTCGAAGTGAACTATTTTTAATATGATGCTACTGCACGCCTTTGAGAGCAGATATCGCTCGGGTGAACAATATTGGACAAAGTGGAAAAGAATGTGGATGGAATCAGATTCTAACACTGGGTTGGAAAAGAAGAGAATCTAATACAGAGGAAAATAAAAATCGAGACTTATTTTGTAATAAGAAAGAAAGAAAGAAAATTTCCGCCATGATGTGATGCATAAAATAAAAGCAACAAAAAAATAAGAAGAAAAACAGCTGAGGAGAATATTATATTGAAAATGGTTACTTAACCGACCTAGTTCGAGCTATTGTTAATGAAACTATCTATAAAACCGTGAGATTATAGGGATGTATATTTTTTTGGAGTACGTATGATGAACATCATCCCCAATGAAACACTACTAAAGAAAATGAGTAGTGAATGAGTGAGATATTGCTATATACTCCACACTTACTTGATATAGTATGAAGTTATACTACTCTCCGGCCAAAAAAATTAAGACAAAAAGATGAGAAGGCTATTCCATAGCCATAGGGAAATTTTCAATAGGAGCTCAATAATAGGAGTCCACTGCATGACATAGACCTCTACCAGTTGCGCCACATCCCTCCAAGAATGCTGAAGCACTCTATGAAAGTCTGTTTCCAAAACATCTGAAGGACAAGCCAAACAACAGCGTCATGCAGCAATGCGTACCACCATTAATATTTTATTAAGTCGGTTCATCCCGGTATAACCATTTGCATTAGCATGACAAATGAGCGTGGCCGCGTGAAGTAGGTCAGCGAGAAACGGTATGAAACCTTCTGGATGTGGCGTAGAACTGTTTTTGTTAAGAATTTTCTATCAACAATTATAAAATGGACATCGACTACATAAAAGGCTTTAGTTTACCACACCGTGTCGCCAAACTACACCATCGATAACATTTTAAAGTCTCTCAAATGTGCAAGTTTCCTTGTGTTTTATGTTCATCTATTGTTTTTCTCTTTTATGAAAGTTATAACCAAATTCTTGTTAAATGGATTTTCTGTTGTCACCACAGAGTCAAATTAATCTTCTGTGTTTATCCCGAATCAATCCAACTTTACTGTCAAACACTTGTAAGTTCAAATTATATGTAATACGCTATTAACGGTATCGTCAATTTGCTACCACTACCTGCAAGTCCCATTCCAACGCAATAATATTTGGTCCTTGGAGCCGGATTCACAATTTTTAGACAGGTTCTACCACATCTAGTCATTCTATGTTCAGCAAAACCTGCAGGTGCGGTATCGCAGGCTTTACGAGGTATGTTACTGAGCAGGTTGTACTTCAAAACAACCATGTATATCGCTTACTCCAGAGTACCACTATTTTTATGAATATCATTTGTTAAACACTACTAGCTTTTTTTTATTGGAAAAGCAAACCGGAGTGATATTTGCTCATAAAAAGTTTGATAATATGACGACACGGTTGGCGTAGTGGCTAAGCGATTAGCTTTCTGCGCTAAGTGTCGCGGGTTCGATCCCCGCACGGAACAAATATTTGTATGATCTACAGATAATTGTTTCGGGTCTGGGCGTTTGTGTATGTGAATATATGTGTTTGTAAACGCACCCACGATACAGGAATTATTCCTAGTGTGGGGCAACGTTTTTTAAAAAAAAAAAAAAGAAAAAAAAAAAGAAAAGAATATATTTCAAAGATTCATTATCGCTCTATGTCACTTCGAGAACATATGAAAACGGCAAACGAGTATAAAATATTACGGGTTGCAGGTGTCAGCATAAATAAAGTAAGAATATATACTTCGTTCCAAGCGCTGGATATACCGTAAGGAATCATAAAGTTATATTACAAAACTTGTCTAAGCTGCTCACCTTGTTTTCCTTTGGGAGTTGCAAGAATCTACATTGATTGAACTAGTTAGTGGTCGCAAGCGTGGATCCTGAGTTCAATCCCAGGGTCGGGCAATGTATAATTGGGCTATCCTGTTGTAAAATTTTCACGTAACTATCTGATCTCTCCTGACATTAATCTTAATAACAGCATCGAGGATAATGATGTGGGTGCACAATATTTCACTTAGCTTTTCACTCTGCTTAGTTCGAGAAATACAGGTGTGATACTGTGTTAAGATTGCTGAAAGACAACATAGAATTGCTTTTGAACTAATTGCAATTAATATTTTAACGTGCAATCCACGCTATTATCATCTCATTCTTTTTAACCGCACGTTTACTGCAGTGATTAAGCAATTAGGTTTCTGCGCTTCGTGTCTTTCGATTCCTGCACGCAACAAATATTTGTATGATCTACGCTGGTCTGGTTGGCTTGGCATGTGACTAGTATGTTTGTAAACTGTACCCACAAGGCAGGTGAAATCCAAGGCAAGGGCAAAGTTTAAAAAATAAAAAGAATTTTATACATCGTGGATAGGAATAGATGATTGACGTAGATAGTTTCGCGGAAATGCATAAAATGCATTCCTTGTTGTAAAATGTGTCAAACGTTTTTATAGACAAATATAAAATTCTACTATTATAAAAATGTTCAATGTATTTTCCGATTCTTTGTTGTATACCCAGGCATATCTTGCATAAATCGCTAGACCACCCTCTGTTTATCCCTTTTTATATTTTTGGTGTGCAATAGAAAGTTATACATAAAGGTTACGAGTGATTAACAGGTAGAAGATTATGCAATGGCGATATGCTGCAGAAATCTGTACAGATGTTTTTTAAAACCCTGCCTCCTAGACTAGGATTACCTGTATCCTAGGAGACAGTGTTCGGCTATGTGGTTCTTACTTTAAATAGATTTATACAACGAGTGAGCTGCATCGATCTACCATTTAAATTAGGAGAAATAAATGAGTGCGTGTGCGTACGTGCGTGCGTAATAAACTGTATTGTTTTAATGCTAATGAAATTATTTAGAAAATATTTCTCACCAACATTTTCCTTTATGTATTATCTTATTCCCCAAAAAAAGTGTAATGTGTAACAACTAAGATATATAAAATAATATCATTACACATAACTATCGAGACAACAACAGCTTGTCACGACTTCGCCATAACAAACATACAAGCAACTTAGGTCTAAAACTAACAAGACACTAAATACAAAACTACATTAAAGCATAGTTGTTGTCCCCAGCGGTAATCGAACCCGTGACACTTAACCTCAGAAGCCATTCGCTTAGCCACTACGCCAAATGTGTTGTCAAAACTTTATAAAACATAACAGCCCAACTGACGACGAAACTACTGCCTGCCAGATCTTGTGAAGTGAGACAGCTGATTGTGTGGACCTGGATCCATTTGATAAGTAATTGGACAAAGTAGCCGGGAACCGTGTCCGATGGATAGAAATAACCCCATGACCTAATTAATGGAACTTAATGCACAGGTGAAAAGTGAAATGTGGATGTTAGTATAACTCTGCTTAGTTCTTCGGAATTAAAGCGTGATGCTCTATTATTTTATGGCTGCGACAGAATCTTAAAATAAAAAAGAAAGAAACAACAGACATTATACTTCTTAATTCTTAAATCAGGACAAAATATTCCCCTGCAGCCAATTCTTGTGCTCGAAATAAATGTAGGGTGAAAGACACGATTGATGTCCCTTCAGGACTTTATATTCATAGATTCAAGGTTTATGGCTCGCAAAAGAAATAAAAGCAGACGAAAACTTAATTCAGTACAAAAGCTTTTCGTTACTCCCAATCAATAAATTCTATGTTTGGCAATGGCGTTATCGGTATAAAATCTGCCAGTACCACAAAATACACCAATTTATTATCTATGATATATCTACTTATTATCTGGGTTAATAATGTCCAATCTATTTGAATGACAAAGCCTAGAAAACAAATTTCACAAGTAAAATACCGTCTGATCTGGGTATCGAACCTGAAATAGGATATCAATGCAATGGCGTTATCGGTATAAAATCTGCCAGTACCACAAAATACACCAATTTATTATCTATGATATATCTACTTATTATCTGGGTTAATAATGTCCAATCTATTCAAATGACAAAGCCTAGAAAACAAATTTCACAAGTAAAATACCGTCTGATCTGGGTATCGAACCTGAAATAGGATATCGTAGTCTTGAACTCAATTAAAGTAAAAAGGCAACATCTGGGACTTGTTGATTTTTTCTTTAAACCATGGTTTGAAAAATTTTCTCATCGAGTTTCAGTCAAGATTTTTATAGTGCTTGTCACTCCAATTTATGTTAAGCTGTACATTCAACACCTCCAGAGTAACAGGTGGCCGTATATTGCCTTTGACCGTTTTTAATAAAATTGTGTACGGTGCAATTATTACAAATATGAACGTGGATATAAAAAAAAAAAAAAAAAAAAAAAAAAATTATAATTTTCAGTTTTGCGCATGTCTGGGAAACAGAGTCAGAATCTTTTGAAGGTTATTTTTGATCCCTTATCCAGTACTTACAAAGGATAAATTCAATTCTTAGGTCCATAATGACCATAAAGCAAAGAAAGAATAATTCAAACATTTCACCAACGGTTTCAGCACATAACTACGTACGTAAGATACCTTTACTATTAAAACAAAAGCCTCTATCTCAGCTTATTTCGCATACTCTGTTTAATTATATTGCCAACTGAATATTAAATCAACCGGACACCCATATTGTACACGCCCTCTTATTGTGACATCCACCTTAGTATTACAAACAGCGTTTTTATCCCTAACTTCCACATCTATTGCCTGTTTTGTCCTAAATAATTTTGAAAGGTGTTTCTTAACGCAGCAATGGATAAGGGGCAAGGAGAGGGAGTAAATGCGTGTTTTATAGCGTTTAAAGGTCTCTTCCCAATGTTAAAATATTAATCAAGGTTTGGCCAAGCCTGTGTTGTGCTTTGATGAGGTCCGAAATTAGATCCCAGAGCTTGTTTACGGAGGTACCTTTTGTGGCCCTTACGTCGCCATTGGGGCTATTTATATTGACCCGTTAGAAGATGTTTTTATTAAAAATAATAACAATTTTCTCCCCTTTTTCTCTTGCCCTTCAGAGATAATATCTGCTTAGACTTTACTTAAATATTTCTTTGACAAAGTTTTCTTAAGAGATTCTTATTTAGCTGTGGAACGATTGAATTTATAGAGAAGAAGAGAATGCTATGTATTTTATTTTATATAAATAAACCGTGAGTATTGAAAAACTCTTCGAAAACCTTAAAAACATAAAAAAGATAAAAATCTTAACGCTATATTTTGATAAAAAAAAAAACTAACAAATCACTTCAATCTAGCCGAAAATTCCCTCAAGGAGAAAATCTTGAGCAAACGGGCAAATGGAGTGTACATGGAAAGTCCAGATACAAACGACCTAAGGGAAAAAATATGGTTGTATTTTTTATCGATCGCTTCGGGCATTGAGTAAGCTGCCAACTTGACATCAAACGATTGTTCCTTTGGACGGCTTGGTCTTGCTAGTGAGGGGAAAACAAAAAAGCGATTGATTTTTGTTTCTTTTACTTGGCCGAATATTCACACATTTCAATTCAAGAACGCTGTTAAATGTCACTTTGTCGTTTCTATCTGCAAACTGACAGTAGTATGAGACTTAACTATTCGGCGATAAATGATACCTGGAATGTTTGAAATCTATGCAAAATTTGTTTTAGTAAGTAGATTTTCCTTTGTATTCGTTACAAAATTATACTAATTTGCAATATGGGGCAGAACTTAAACGAGAAAATGATTTTCTTAGGCTTTATTTTATATTACGAGTATCATTTACTACTATACTTACCATAATGTTGTACTTTTGTCAAACAAGAAGGAAATTTTCTCGTTTCCTCTCTACTTCCTACATTCATACAGAACAACATTTCACTTTCTGGCAGAACACAATTTACATAACAGTTTAAAAGAAAACAGTACATCCATTGTGGTAAATTAACTCTCCAATCAGCGTAGAAGTAAAAAAAAAACTATGTACGCTTTTAAGTCCTTTGATAGCTTTAGATCATTAATTCCCAAAGTGGTCCAGGTAGACCCCCAGGGGTCCACGGGAGACTCGACGGGGGTATACGTTGGCGTGACAAAAAAATGGGAGCTTACAATTCAATTTACAATATGGTAGAAATGTAGCTGCAGGGGGTCCACCGGCACCAGCTAAATTTTGGTAGTGGTTTGAAAAAAAGTCTGGAAACCTTTGCTTTAGATATACAATTAACCTTATAAAATACATGAAAATATTAGTATGAACTTGTAAAAGCAGCCTTACGATAGTTGGGCTTCAGATCTTCTGTTTTAATATTGTCTCTAAAGGTCAAATTAAATTCAGAGGTCACGCCCAGTGTTTGTTCATTTGTGTCGAGCGTAATTAAATAAATAGTTAATTCGGCTCTGAATTTTTTAAGACAAAGATATTTAGTAACTAGGGATTACATAATGGGACTAGACAGAATTGGGTGTTCAACGCGTCCAGAGCAATCAGTCCCGTTAGAAATCTTGCTGCCTGCCTAACTTTTTTAACGCGGCATGAATTTATTTTGGTGCCGACTCGAAAGAAAGAAAACGGTATTAAAAAAAAAGATTCATGACCGGCAGTTTGACTGCCTCTAGTGGTGGCAAGCGCAACTGTTGAGGATCCTGGGTTCGATTCCCGGGTGGCACAGTGTTATTGGGTTTTTCTGTATGGAAATTGTCAGTTTCGGCTAAATGTGGGTGTTCAATAGTACCTCTATCTAATCTTTCGGAGAATACAGGCGTAATGCTATGATATTGATGACACCACATTTATGTTGAGTTTGTTTGTAGTTTTATTATATTTTTACTAAACGTTGAAGGATAAAAAAAAAACATTCACCAATATAAATATCCAATCCTAGGAAATATTACTTACTCTTTGATATCATAAAACAATATAATAAAGCAAACTCAAAGAAAGTTTTTAATAAAATCGAAGTTAAGAACTTTCGTTCCGAACGAATAGATATTGAGAACAGCTCTCAATAAATATTTGAGTTGAAATCACTGCTTATCGAGATTAAATATTTATTATGTTGGCAATACGAAACGAAAGTTTGATGAAACGAAACTCTGCGATAAGTTCTTTGATATAGGGTCGGTTTGGGTGAGTGAAATAGGTAGAACTGTAGTACTAATACAGTTCTACTAATGTATTTCTCCAAATCAAAGCTTAATATCTCTCTTCTTCTTTCAGTCCATCCAAAGGTTGTCTGGACGAGATCACCTTATGCAATAAGACCACGCATTGTACACTAATCTTTGTAAATGTTTGTTCTATGTGGTGCTATCTATGCTATTATAAATGCGTAACTCAAGTAAAAAGAGCAGTAGCGAAAGTAACTCTGCCTGACTATTTGTTACCTCATCACGACTAAATCACCGATCCGTAGCCTAATTACGTAAAGTAGCGACACGACAGCCACGCGACAGCAGCCTCACTACTATGACACAAAAATGACGTTTGACAGCAGATATCGCGCGATTTACGCCCGTCGCAAACTGATTGCTGTATCGG
Organism: Shargacucullia verbasci; assembly: GCA_947562105.1. Classification (NCBI taxonomy): domain Eukaryota; kingdom Metazoa; phylum Arthropoda; class Insecta; order Lepidoptera; family Noctuidae; genus Shargacucullia; species Shargacucullia verbasci. Next base: position 3,251,607 of record OX387297.1, on the reverse strand, counting down.
TAATTAGGCGGCGGATTACGAAATTTTACAAAAACGTAGCCTGGGACCTGGAGAAGGACAAGGACTTATTTTTACTATTGCGGCAAAACAATGCTTACATTTAAATACAAAGTACATGTAGACGAAGTATCGGACAACTGCTAGTAATGCGTGCGCTTGTTGTTTGCGCAACGTGTTCTCACTTGCACACATTGATGCATTTCAGCATTTTAATTACATAAGTAATATCCATCCAGTCACATTGACATGGCAATGATAATCAACTGAACACTCTCTATATTCAATTAACTCCATACATTACTCTAGAATCAGTGTTTTTGTTTCGTTCGGCTCTGTCTTATCCATGTCGGACAATGTTGAATACTTTTTACATCAAAAACTTTTTCGGTACTTTTGAAAAAACACGGGTATCATATATATAGTATGCTGCATCAAAACTTCAATAGTTTACGAAACTTATCTACAAAGACTTTGTTGAAGATCTAAAACTGGTATCATCTATCTCTAAGATGCAGTACTTCGCTAAACTTTTGGTGCAAATTGGTGAACTTTTTGCCGTCTAGACAATGCTATTGGCCGTATTATTGATATTGGTTATCGATAAAAATCTGGAAGACCAATTTATTTTAATGGTCTTGGAAAACGAACTTCGCTCATTAAAACTTTTTCAATGGTCTTGTTTTCATACGGTGAGTCTAATGATAGTAAATCTTTACTCACCAGACATCAGATATCTTATGTGATAGAATTGTCATTATTGTTGCTACGAAAGAGCCTCTACGAGTGACGAATCCTGAGATCATTTGGTGTACCCTGAACAGCCTCGATACCACCACTGGCTGGCCATTTCTGAACCCCTAGACATTATATGACAAATTCTATGGGGGTCAGGTAATGTAGGGCATCGACTGTATGAGCAAATCTCATGTGATAGCTCGTGCCGATAAGACAGAAGTAGAAGAAAATATCGTTGGTTGTCTATAGTATAATATTGACGGGAGCAGATCCAAAGAGACCTAAAAAGAAGCCGTAGTATAAGAATACCAAAAGCTACTGTTAATTTACCCCATCATAACAAACATACTCTCACTCAAGAACCCACAAATTAATTTACCCACAGTTCATCGACCGGCAGTTAACAAAATTACCACCAAATTGAATCAGTCAGGGTAGTTTCATGTTGGCAACACAAAAACAAGCTAAGAGACGCCAAGTAATGAAGTTAATACGAAATGTTTGCAACAAGCTGCTGTCGGCGACTGCTACTAAAGGTCAGAACTGAAAGGTATCAAAACTTTATGATTAAATTCTATATCGATTCTTAATGAAAAAAGCTGTATCTATATCGGGTTTAAACTGAGAAATTCAATGTTCGAATAAACTGGACATTTTGCTGTCTACTGGGCACAGTTCCAGACTCCAAGTTGCTACAGAGAATTTTCTTATAGAAAAACAGAAAAATACTTTTGCCTGTCCTCCTGTACCGCTATCATGAGTTTTCTTACTATTTACTTTCGAAGTAAAGTAAATTTTCATGTTAGCAATTTTAGTTCTTAACTTGGTTACATTAGGGATTAGAGTCGCTAACATGACATCTCTATAAAATAGTGTATAGTAAATAAAATCGCTATCATGAAAATTTACTTTACTTTGATAGTAAATAGTAAAAAACTTATGATAGCGGTACTGAACCGGATCAGCAACCACGTTTGCGACCAATAGACTAGAACATTTCGGGAGTCAAGAAGCCGTCACTAATTACTTCGGTAGGCAAGAAAACATTCAGAAAGATATATTTATATAGCAAAAACTCCCAACAAATAGAAGTGGCTTTTAAAGAAAGATCAATCAATGAAGTACCTACCTGTAGCTACTTGACCTTTCCCAAAAGTTTAATTAACTTTTCAAATGGGTAATTGCTTTTTAAGAATGAAACTTGGTTTGCCTTGATTATTACAGGGAACGAAATTAGAAATAAGAATTTGAATTTCGTAACAAATATTTGAGTTTCTCATTAGAATATTGTGATTTTTGGGATCTTGTACCTTTACTGGATTTTTATAACAATAGACAAGTTGCCAGTCAAGATATGAATATTTCTTCATTTGGGATTTCAGATCATTTTGATTGTTATGGTTGAGGAGGATTTGCACGGTTAAGCAGCGCTTGCAGCGGTCTGACCTTGGATGGGTACCGTTGTTCACACATCGAGACCACTCCGTGCCTCGGAAAGCACACTAAGCAGTTTGTCCCAGGTGTACGAATAGCTATGACGGCCGTTATGGGTGTCAGCATCCCAAAAATTCTGACAAACAATCTAAACCTTAGAGTATCAGTGTCTGTGGCAGAGGTCAGATGGCAGTCGCTACATCGTCCGTCTAAAATATTGATATTCAGCCGCAATCGGTAAGACTGAAAGGCGACCCCAATGTAGTTGGGTAAAGGCTGAGTAGATGATGTTTGATTGACTGTTAAGGTTTATAAAAGCATAATACAGATTTAGTATGTTGAATCTTTACACCTACGATTTCCAATAAATCATTTTAATCTGAATGTGTTCGTTGTATGTCTTCGTTTACGATATATATATGAAACTTTAAAAAGATAAGTATGACAAGAGAGGCAGCTATATAATCAACGTTGGTACCCCATGCAGTACCTATAATATAAACACAAAATGGTTCCCGAAATGCTCGCCCTGTATTACATGGAATTCAATAACAGCATCGGCGAAATGTGGATGTACTCTGCCTAACCCTTCGGGAAATACAGGCTTGATGTTATGTCTTGTAACTACTATTTCTCACAATATTTCAGTTCCACGCTTGGTTCTTCCAACTTTCTCGTTCAACTTCTCACCAAACCACGAGCACCAGGAGTAGTCTCCCCGACAGAATTAATCAGCGTCTCGACACAGATTGTTTCGGCAGACTGTCTAACTTCAGACATCTGGCGTTGCAGTCTGAATGCGAAAATGCGCATTCCCGATTTATATTGAGTTTTTCAACAAGTTAAATCAACTGGCTGGTTCTCTTTTGTTTCAGAATGTTGTCAATGAAATAAGAAAAGTTATATTGAATGCAAAATCTTTTTTATTGTTTGATTTATCATACGCATTAAATATATATAGACCCGGGTACGTCTTAAAACTGCGGCCAGACACCGGAGGACGGGCAGCAGCATCCTCTCACTAATCGGTGAGCCACTGCGATCCCCAAGCCGCCTGCCGAGCGTGGGGATTATGGCAAACCCTTGGGGGAGGCTTTCGTTCAGCAGTGGACGTCTTCTAGCTGATGATGATGATTAAATATATATTAATAGCTCTTGAAACCTATAGCTATAACCTCTATATATCTAGCTGTATTAAGAGATCGCGGTGTACATATTTTTGATCAAATATGATCAGATACAACTTACCTACTTTCTTAATTATATTGATCAAGCTTTTTAATTGGACTGACTGTATGTTCACTGTTGTAGAAAATATAAATAAACTGAAAACATACAACTTGATCAAACTGAAAAAAATACAATAGTCTAAAAATCGCAGTGGTTGAGTGATCGACTGCTGCGCTACCTGTCGCGGGTTCGATTCCTGCACAGAAAAAACATTTTTATGATCGACAGAGAGTTCTTTCGGGTCTGGATCTTTGTATATGTGAATATATGTGTTTGTGAACACACCTGCAATACAAGAATTATTCCTAGTGTGAAGAACTCTTACTAACCTTTTTTTTAGTTTTCTAGTATCTATTGCGCGTGCACCTATTATTCGTTCTCACATACCACGCTCTGGCAATATGCCTGATTCAAAACATTTATCATAAATTCACAGGGTTCGTGACCCCTGAAATATCCACGTAAATGTCGCGCAATGAATCCAATCCGCCCGACGTCATCCCCAGATGCACATGAAATACGTCCAGGGAATAAATATCAAAACAACTTGAGCCAACACATTGAACAAAAGGTTGCGGACACCTGTCGTTGTTCCAGCTCCAACTTCACAACTATTTGCCATACACTTTTATTGCCCACATTTCTATTGCAAATGTTGGAAGTTGGTGTTGGAAGTGGCATTGTTTTGAACGGGAAATGTCGAGGATTTGTCGGTTTGTGGCGTTAATGTTTGCGGATAGCAAGACGTGAAAATAAATAGGGTAAAGAAACGATATTTTCTTATGATCATAAATCTTAAAGAAGGTTACATAACGGACAGCATTATCTTCTATTTCTTTCATTCATTGTAATGGATGCTGTTACATATTCTATACATATTATAAAATAATGACAGGCTTATGTTTGTACATTATAGATATAGGAGAAAAACTAATGGGGGTCTTTATTAGAGCAACAAAAGCCAAAACAACAGTTTTTAGTACTTTTTTCTGTCTGTCTGTATATTTGGACATGCATCACGCAAAAACTACTGCATGCAATTGAGTGTAGTTTTCACCGATATATTGCTAGAGGTCTAACTTAAAATATAGGCTCCATTTTACCGCAGGAAAATATCTGATTCTAAATTCCATGCATACGAAGTCTCGGGCAAAAGCTAGTAAACAATATAATAATACATATCTACAGAGTATTATGCGACATTTGGTTTAATAAATAATTTATTCCTGATTACCATTGTTATAACATGCATAATGTTACTTGAGAAACAATGTACGTTTTGGTGTTCATTATGTCTATGCAATAAATATAATACTAATTAGACAAAACTAACATCTTAATAAAACATTTTCTTTTTATTTTTTTAATCATTGCCCCACACTAAGAGTAATTCTTGTATTGTGGGTGCGTTTACAAACACATGTATTCACATTGTCATATACCCAAATCCAGTGGCATATAACCCGCGACACATAGCACAGCGGTCGATCTCTCAACCACTGCTCCAACCGTGCCTTCAGACTATCTTATATTTATATTATTATATATACTAAGTATTAAGATATGTTCCTTATGTTTTACTTCCATTGTTTAGTGAAGATTTTTTCTTTAATCAAGAGAGCTATTAATAGCTAGGGAAGCAATTTGTTTGCTATACGCAACCATAACAGATACACATAGGTACCAGAAAGCCTACAACAATTACACTGCGGTTTCTAAATTACGCGCAGACCTGTTCCCGCGACATAAATGGTGTTTTATTCATAATTACATCGTACAAAGTTACAATTACGGGTTAAACATGTCGTTAGCAGGCGGAAAAGTTTAAATTGAAGGCTTTTATAACCCACATCAATAGTAACTTTTACTTCACATTAAATGTAGAAAAAACATGATTTTTAGTAATCATATTTCCTCAAAATCATTTAAACTGAAATGCTTAAGCGTGTTTGCAAGCAATTCTGTTAGTATGGCAAGATGCTACGGCGTGTAGCTTGTTGGCACTACTGCTACGCACGTAGCGGCACGCCTACGCGCTTTGTCGTGCCGAAAATTATAATGCTACGACATTATCTTGTGGTCACACATGGTACTATAGTCTATTGTGGTGCGATGTTGTGTGGACTGCCCAGCTACAGGTGTAAGCAACGCGATTATGACCGTCTAGAAGAAACATTGATGTTAAAACACACGTTTGACGACACGGTTGTCGCAGTGGCTAAGCGATTAGCTTTCTACGCTACGTGTGGCGGGTTCGATCACTGCACGGAACAAATATTTGTATGATCTACATATATTTATTTCGGGTCGGGTTGTGTGTGCATGTGACATGTATGTTTGTAAACTGTTCCCACGATACAGGAGAAATCATAGAGAGGGGCCACGTTTAAAAAAAAAATAGCATGTTAAGTCATTCTAATACAAAATTAACAATCCAAAAAGTCTTCCTCACATACAACACACCATCATCAGCCTGTTCAATACTGTGTAATATTCAATATACGTAATCCTCAGAACGAACAAACAGAAAAATGCAGCTGCTACCTTTTCATTACTCCTACATCGATCAACTATCCTCTACGTGAGTCATAAAACCCGATCGTAGAGGTATTTTATGGTTATGGGAACCCAATGTTGCCAAATGTAGCTTTAAGATTTCAAGGTTGAAACATACTAAACGGTTTTTAAGCTTTTTCAGCGAGGTGACGCGTGAATTGACAAAGATATCTCGCGTAACGCACTAGCCTAATTATAATTAGAAGGTATTATTTATAATTCTGATGGTAATACTATACCCATTGGTTATCTGCACAACGAGTCGCAAGTTCGATTCTCGCACCAAACTAATGGATGGGCAATATGTAGTTATTCAAAGTTGGGTGTACCCATGATATGGGAAACTTATTGCTGTGTCGTCTGTGAGACACCAACGTGGGATTTAAAATATACCATTTCGTACCGCGGCGAGATGGACGGAGGATATTGTTGCCATCGGGGGTCGAAGATGGATGAGACTGGCGCAGGAGCGTAGAAACTGGCACTTTCAAAGAGACGCCTATGAGATAGAGATGCTCTATGTCATATGGAGAAGAGACCGGCAAGAAACTTCAAGGGTACTTTTCAAAAAATAAAAAGTTTATTTAAAATTAATAATAATAAATTTAACATGCATTAAATAAAAATAAATAACCTCAGCACACCTTCTTCCCATGGGGGTAGGCAGAAATATAACATGATAGTTACTAAAATGTCTTCTTTTAAATATAGTTTTTGAGACGTAGTTGTATCTTTACTCTGGTATGTGTTGACGCAAATGAATTCAATTTTATGGCCAAATTAAGACTAGGTAAGGTTAATTTTCGTATAATTTGACTCGGAGGGACAGCCCTTCGGAGGACACAGGTGGCGCTGTTAGATTCCGGGACATATCCTTGTGTGTAAAAGATATATTATTGTATTTCTATTGTGTAAAGTGAAAAGATATGGAATAAGAATATAAATACAGCCCCTTTTACTTCAGAACTTTCCAAAATAAATTGGGTAGTGTTAAATCACTACATATTATAAAAAAAGACTCCCGCCACGTCTGTCTGTCTGTTCTCGATAAACTCAAACATTACTGAATGGATTTTCATGCGGTTTTCACCAATAGACAGAGTGATTGGCGAGGAAGGTTTAAGCGTATAATTTGTTAAGGTTTTGTGTAAATTGGTTGAAATATGACGATGATAGTTGAAGATATCGGAAAAAATCATTCCGACTGGCATGGCGCCGAGTAAATGCTCGACATAACAGGCTGATACGACACTAGGACAGAAAAAAATGAAGGCGATGCTCTGCTACCCGTGCGAAGCCGGGGCGGGTCGCCAAATGTTTTTCTTTGAGTTTAGTTGACAAAAATACTTGATTTAATAAAGTTATTGTTATAATCTATTATCGTGAGTTAAATTGCTAATGCTGCAGTGGAAAGATTAATCAGTTTAGACTCGAAACTGCCTGAGATGACCTGCATGTTCGTAAGTTTTGTCTCTCGAAGAGGCTCTTTATGCGCCTCTATTTCATCAACAAAAATTTGATAATACACATCTGCAATCACCAATCCGGTACCTCAACATGATGCATATGGCACCTCTCCAACCATTGCCGTAGTGATTAATGGACGAGTCTCATATTCAGCACAAGGTGTCTACTAGCTGATAAATGTACGTAAAATGAGCGAGACTTTTCTCCAAAAATTAAAACGGAATTTTAAACTAGTACAGCGAACTGGTGTCAGTTGTACAGTCGAACACGGAGATTAGTTTACAGTGTAACCAGGAAACATTTTCTAAAGAACTAAATTTTATTTTTATTTTTAAGTATTATTTTGCAGTGACAGCCTAGCGGTTGAACGCTTGCCTTCCATGCAGGAGGGACTGAGTTCGAACCCGGCCCGCACCTCTGACTTTTCGGAATCATGTGCGGATCAGAATTTGATTATCACTTGCGTTTACGGTGAAGGAAAACATCGTGAGGAAACGTGCACACCTGAGAGGGCTCCATAAAGTTCTTAACGGTGTGTGTAGTCCGCCAACCAGCACCGGGCCAGCGTGGTGGACTAAGGCCTAATCCTTCTCGTTCTGAGAAGAGACCCTTGCCCTGCAGTGGGACAGTAATGGGTTGAATTTAGTATTTTGGATAAATATTTTTCTAAGTACCTGTTCGCCCAGCTTGCTACGGCGTGAAACAGTAGATTTTCTATGGTTTTACTTGGCGTTACTTGAAGGGTTGATAAAATAATACATTTCTCCAATTTATGCATAATTTTCTGAAAAAAACTTCATGCATATCTACCGCCTGTATACTTATTTCTTTGTTGAACGGTACAGTCAGCATCAATAAGATGTTTACACTTAATGAAATTCAAAAGCGATTTTTTGAGAAAACAGTGATTGAAATCTAGACCAATTTTACACATAGTATCTGCGAACACATAAAAATATATAGTCATTTAAATTTTATGATTTTAACCAATAGTTTTCCTAGAATACCCGTTTGAATTTCGCTACATGTATACATATTTTTGCTGACTGTACATCGTAGGGCGGTACGAAAATATATATTATTAAAAGATAGTTCGGAATTTATTCGGGGGTGTCACCTCCCTCGGGTGAGCAGTCTCACCGTTGGTTCGTGCTGACTGTGAAAGAGAGAATAAATAATGTTGTTTCTTTGTGAGAGAAAATTGAAGCCGGAGAAGTGCTGTTTTCTTTTAAAGACTGAACGCGTACCTGGTCTTCTGGTATTATTTTGTTGGTGTATTTGCGAGGGTTGTTTTCTAAAAATAGGTACGTTTTGATAACCGTACATGGTATTTACCGGCGAGGAGTATTTATAAAAATGTGTACATGATATTCTTCGACTGCCTCATCGGTCTAGTGGCCGCAAGCTAAGCGCGATCGCCAGATCGGGTAAAGTGCTATTAGATTTTTCTGCATGGCAATAGGCTCGCCCCCTATCACATAGGACTTAATTACGGCATCGGTTAAATGTGGGTGTACGATAGTCAGTGGCATGCGGTTCACAAAAAGACATCGCCTACCCTACATAACTCAGATAAATATTTATTATATTTGAGGTGGCAAATCACATACCTACATAATTATTTAATCGACAAGACGACAAACATATACCAACATGCAGTAGGTATATTTAATAAGCAAAACTTTTAAAATTTTCTGCCTACCCTGTCTAAAACCTCTGTGCACGCCGCTGACTATAATACACCTCTGCCTAACCTTTCGGGGAATATAGGCGTGATGCTTTGAAGATATGATCAGTCATTATTCAGATACAGCACTATATTCGACAGCAGTGAAAAATAACGAATTTTTTGTATCAGGAATAGAGATGTGTTCCATTTTATTTTTTGGCAAATGGACACGACTGGATTTCAAATTCAAAAAGTGTCGTATATGACGTTTTTTATCGTGGAATGCAAGAGCAACGATGAGTGCTTTAAAGCGCTTTTCATTCTGGATTGTAGAAATCTGACAGAACCTGAAACTAAGACATTTTCATTTTCATTTTTTTCATATATTTTTTTTAAACGTTGCCCCACACTACGAATAATTCCTGTATCGTGGGTGCGTTTACAAACACATATATTCACATACACAAACACCCAGACTCGAAACAATTATCTGTAGATCATACAAATATTTGTTCCGTGCGGGGATCGAACCCGCGACACTTAGCGCAGAAAGCTAATCGCTTAGCCACTGCACCAACCGTGTCGTCAAGACGACTTAAGTCTTTATTTTTCTAACTTTTAGCAGAATTTATTTTATTAAGCGCTTTAGGAAAGTCATTTCTTAGCTTCATGGTTACTGAAGCCTATGGGACTCATAAACATAAGTTATAGAGCGCAATTCAGCTGTTTACTACATTCCTGCGTAAAATGTTCGGAAAATAGTCGTATAGGGAAATAAATAAAGATGTGTCTTTTGTTTGAGGCAAAGTTGTCGAATTCATGGATAGCCGAAGCATTTAGGATAAAAGAAAAGATCTTTTTTTTTTAATAAACTTTAGAACCTAGACTATGAGAAAATGACTCGTTAGATTATTTCGTGCACAATTAAAAAGATGATTAACAGAAAAAATATTCTATAAAATAAAGAATTTTTTTAATTAAAAAAAAAATATTTTATTAATTTTTCGAGAGTTTAATCACATTATTTTTTAAATTATTATATGCCCAAATTGGATTGCTTACCTTTATAATACTATCATAACTACATATTGGTCCCTACGTATAAAAAGTCATGTCCAAAATTCCTTTTTTTTTTTTTTCATAATTAGCTAATGAGGGAATTTAGGAGGAGGTCCTCCTCTATAAACAAAGGTCAAGGATACCATAAATGAAAACAACAAAAAAATATATCAATATTGCGAAACAAACATAGACAATAGAACTTAGTCATCACGGCATAAGAAAGGTCAATGGTAAATCACGGTAACTAATTGGTCATTGACTATAATGATAATTTTTTGCCTCATTTCTACCGCAGTTAATTGAAGGTTAATCCTAACGAGGTCAGGAGATAATTAATACATCATTATTGATTGATTTAGTCCACTTTTTGTAGTTGGGTGTGATTGGAAAGAAAATTATATAGCCAATGTCTTCGTCATAAAAAATATGAAAATAAACATTTTTGTTTGTTTTATAAATACTACGTTTATAATACGCTTATTTTAATGTAGTTCATAGATTATAGGATAAATGCGACTGAGGGATTTTGACACGCGTATAGTGAGAAGCATCCTCTAAGCTTTATAAAAATATACTGAGGACTTTGTGGACTGAAGATGAGAATTGTGATGTGACTGCCTCTTTGGTCTAGTGGTCGCAAGTGCGACTGCTGAGCGTGAGGTCCTGGGTTCGATTCCCGGGTCGGGCAAAGTATTATTGGGTTTTTCTGTATGGAAAGTCGAAGTTTCTCCGAAACGGCTGGACCGATTTTGACAGGACTTTAATTGACAGATAGTTGATGTTATAAGGAGTAACTTAGGCTACTTTTATTTTCAGAAAAAGAATTAGGGTTCCGACCAAAAAATAACGCGGGCGAAGCCACGAGCGGAAGCTATGTAGTTTTCATATAAATATAGTTCAACTGTATGTATTAATTGTAGCAATGGGTTCCTCTACATGGCAGACACAATATCAATCTCTTTATATTCTAGTATTTTACGGTTTATCTTTCCACAGAAGCTCTCATATGATACCTCACGATAGAAGAACCAGACTTTTACGTACAACAATGATACCAATTATCCGCTGACAAACCATAATTGTTGCTTCACAATCAATCTAGACATTACCATGAAAAAAATACTGGATGGTATAAGGATAAATGTTTAGTATAAAAGAACAGCAAAGAAACCATTCGGTACAGTTCAGTTTGTGGTGGGTTGAAGTGTGAAGACTTGTGAATTTATTGTTCAAGTGAGTAATTAATTGTTTTTTCCTTTTTCGTGTGAATTTCTTGTGAATTACTTCTGACTAGCTTTCGGGGAAAGTTATGACAAATTTACATAAAAAAAATTGGCGTGTGGATAATAGATAACTTTCAAAGTCATAAAAGAAAGTATATAAAGTATTTAAATTAATGACTTTTGCCTGAGAGTTAGTACTTTAATTCAACGTTTTCTTGATGGCGAAATTTTCATGATGCTAATAATCATGATAGCAGCAGTGATAGCCTAGCGGTTGAACGCTTGCCTTCCATGCAGGAGGGTCTGAGTTCGAACCCGGCCCGCACCTCTGACTTTTCGGAATTATGTGCGGATCAGAATTTGATTATCACTTGCGTTTACGGTGAAGGAAAACATCGTGAGGAAACCTGCACACCTGAGAGGGCTCCATAAAGTTCTTGACGGTGTGTGTAGTCCGCCAACCCGCACTGGGCCAGCGTGGTGGACTAAAGCCTAACCCTTCTCGTTCTGAGAAGAGACCCTTGCCCAGCAGTGGGACAGTAATGGGTTGAATTTAATTTTAATTTTAATAATATTGACACTCAGAGTTGCCACCAACAAACTCCTAATGCTTCAACATCTACAATAGGTTGTTCTAATTTTTTTCAGAATAAAACTGTCCGTCAATAGTCAAATTGACAAGGGTAAATAGTACATGTTCTTCTAACCGCGAATTACATTAATAAAATTAATTATAATTTTATTATGAGAATCCATAATTTTTAGGACTTACCAATATTATGTTCTATATCAAAACGCCATTTTGTTTTATTCTTTTCCAAAACTTACCTGAAAATAATGAAAAACACATTGTTAAAGCATAATTTACAATTCGAAATTAAATAGGTATCTTATTATTTTTATGATTCTATTAAAAAAGTTATCAAAATGTATAAAGGTTTTAGTATCATCTGCTCGTAGATTTTTACGTTATGACAGAAAAATCTTAGGTTCAATTTGTTTATTTGTTGGCAGTAACATTGTTATAGTGTCTTTTTCTCGAGGCTTTATTAAAAGAGTATATGCTATATTAGTCATATTATAGATTTTGAAAACCTTCTTTAATATAAGACCACTTGTTAACAGACAAACGTACAGCAATTTATTCATCCTTTGTCCAATGCCTCACTTTACCTACTTTATTTTATTCTATAAAGTTTCAATTCACTGGTGGTCCAGTGGTTGGATTTACACACTACATACATTTATTCAATTCAAGGTCAAAGACCGAACATACTCTTATAGTTCAGCATTCAAAACCACAACACAAACATTTTGAGGCCTTTTTGACTTGGCCAGAATGCATCGTGTTCGTTGCAAGTGACACGGCACAATAATTCCACAAATAAACCTCAACGCTTTGTGGTTGACAAATTTTGACGATTTTAAACTACGGATAATAGTTAAAGAGGGTTTTTAGAAAAGAGAAATCTATTAAACATAGGCAATATTATTTCTTCCAGGATGAAATTCCTTCTAGTAGCCGTCGCCATCTCCCTCTCCTGCGTGAAGGCGGAGGAGTACTCCCACAAATACGACAATATGAACTTAGATGAGATGCTGGATAATAAGAGGCTGTTGAATGGCTATATGAAGTGCACCCTTGACCAGGGACCCTGCACTGCTGAGGGGAAGGAGCTCAAATGTAAGTTAAATATCAACTATTGCGATAAAATTACTGGATCTACACATAGCATATAAGGGTCCTAGAAGCCAAATTGCATTTTATTTTCATTTCTACATCCTCCTCAGCCAAAATCAGTTTGTTGATTTACGGTCGCAATCAGTTTTTCTACTCCTAATTAAATATATCCAGTAGAGTGGACCCTAAATATATTTTTACATTGTTTCGCTCTTTGTTCATTATGGTGGCAAACAGGCAACCACCAACATCTGTGTTTCATAAGAGTTCAGTGAGTGTAGGATTTATTATTATAGTGTTTAAGCTATAATAAATCTTACAATCACAATAAAAAAATAACAACTCCTTCAGAATATTCTCCTCATCTTCACAGATTACATCTCAGACGGCCTCAGGACAGGTTGTTCCAAATGCTCTGACCGTCACCGCAAAGGCATCAAAAAGGTCATGAAACATCTCATCAAACATGAGCCTAGCTACTGGCAGCAAGCAGTGGACAAGTATGACCCTCAGAAAGTGTACACCAAAATGTATGAAAAGGAAGTGCACTCCTGGTAGAACTTATTCAGGACCAAGATCTGACGCACTTACGACACTGTCAAAATGAACGGAAATCTAATTTTAGGTTGTATTACTAAAATGATAAATTCGGATCTCATATAGGATGTCTACTGGAAAGTCTATATATATTCTAACAGAAACACATTCCAATAGAAATGATTATTGCTAGAGTTCACTAGCTACCTCGCTTTAATTTTAATATGATAACTTTTTGGCAAACAAAGATCTACAACGCGGGAAAATTTATAAAATTACATAATTTTGATGTTGACTCAATTTTTGCTCCCACTAAAAGTTTTTGTAATCATAAAATGAAATAGCTATTTATTGAAATTCTAAATATTAGATACCAGTAAATATCGCTATCATTCCAACGATGAATAGTAAAGCTAAATTTAATAAATAAATCAGTCGCAATTAGCTAAAAATATATCACTGCCTAGGCAATTTGCATTTAGATTTAATAATGGTCTTTCTTAATTAATAGTTGTAATTTCATTGTTATAGCTTGTTTTAATCGAACGCTTTCCGCTCCCTGGACTAAAAGTTATGTGTGTATTTCGCTCTTTTGGTAACTTTAAAGTTTTGTCTATAGTTTAAAATTATGCTCACTGTACATTTGTACATAAATTATCTTTTTCACTCTTTCACATCTTTGCTTTTCTATGACGCTTTGCTTCTTATTTTGATATTAATAATAAAATATATTGTTGTCTAAATATTTATCAGAACTGTTTTAAAATTAATGTCGTTTGACTCATTTATTTTTCTAGTACTAAAATTTGATAATCATCATCTTCTATGGTATTATTAGCTTTATCTATTATTTTATTTGATACTTTAAATTAAGTATTTTAATAACTAAAAATATTTAACTGATAACTGTACGTACCCTTGAGATCATTTTATTTATCTTAAGATTTGCATATTTATGTTTGTTTTTGTGTTTCTTGTTATATAACCACTTTACCTATTTATTCACTTATTATTTATTACTAATTAATAAAAGCAATTTTAAAATCCAATTAGCATTATTTTTTTCAAGATAAGCTTAAAAATACTACACGGGATACTAAAAGATGTTGTGTAAAACCAATTTTGAAACCACACCAACCATAAATAGCCATATCTCTCAAATAACCAATTTGTTAACAAATAGAGACCTTTAAACATTTCTCGCCATTTTTAATAGACCAAGTTCACCAAAAAGTTTTGCTGTCTTGTTTATGAAAAACTCTGAACTTCTGACATTTTCGAAGGCAATTTCAAAACATTATTTGATCTGTTGCTTAAGCTGCAGGGGAAAATATGCTTTATAGTAATCAGCACAAAATGTATATTTGTAATACAGAGTATAGTTAAATGTAATTGAAGCAGAATTTAGTGTTAACGAGAATGACGGTTTTAATAGCTTTTGTTTATTTTAGAATACGGTTGTGTATTTTGCTTTGTCGAATTTATTGTGAGTTTCGAATGGTAAACATTGTAAGTAAAGCTGATTTTTCAGCTAATTTCAGTAAATTGATTTAAATAAACTGTGTTTGATGAAAAATTCATAAAGACAGGCTGGTGTTTGAAGGTACAATATAAAATCATCAATGAGTTTCCGGAACTCACTGACAATTGCATGCTCCTATTCTGGCCTATGGAGCTAGGACATGGTCCTTGACTAACATCCAAAAGTCTAATATATATAGTGTTCTAGGTGTTAAATTAGCAGATCATTTTCGAAACACTACACTGCGCTCCAAAACACAAATTACTGACGTAGCTCATAAAGCCGCGAAATTAAAGTGGCATTGGGCCAGCCATGTCTACTGAATGCCTGATGAGCTGTTGGCCTAAGTAACCATTAAGTGAAGCCCTGATACGGCGACAAGGCGTCGCGGCAGGCCGCAAAGGAGATGGCGGGACACACTGGCTCTAGACAGAAAGATCTGGAAAGCATGGCAAAGCATGGAAAGGCGGCCTTTGCCCAGCAGTGGGATGATACTAACAAAAACAGTAACAACTTTGTGACAGTTGGCGGTTTAAACTCAAGTTATAAAATATTTTTTACTTGCTCAAGTCATTAGTTAATAGATCGGCAAAGTTCCATGATAAGAAGATGGCTTTGTAATTTTCTAAGAAGAAAAATAATATACAAACTCAAAATAAATATACGTAGCGTACACATATGAAAACCTAAATTGAATTGAATACCATTCGCACATAACATAATAGCTCCCTAAACATTTTTCAGAAAGAAAATATTTTTATAATGGCCGCCAGGCAGCCCTATAAAAGATATACGAGTGAGGGAAACCAATAAAGTGGGTAAGAGGCCCAGAGAGTCCATTTGACGGGTAAATGCTGGTCAGAAAAAAGCCTAGCCTTTTGATATGTTGTTTGAGTCAGTAGCCTACTTTTTTACCCGCATTTAAAAAGGAAGCATGTGAATGTTTTTTTTTTTTTATCTCCTAGGTAAGTAATTGTATTATGGGACTTTCATATACCACATTACAAGCATACGTATTCTCTGGAGGGTTAATTAGATGTGTACTATTGTATACCAACATTTCGCCGATGGCGATGTTGAGTTCCATGTAATAGTGGGCGAGTCTATTGATTGTCTTTTACCTTGACAAAGAAGAATATGGTAGTACATAAACCTATAGTAACGCTTCTTGATTTTACGTAATGCGTTATCCTAAATTCCTATCTAAAAATCTGAATAACCTCTCTTAATTTTTTATACGTATTCTTTTTTTCCTTTTTTTTTAAAGCCCCACACCACTTTTATTTCCTGTATGGCGGGTGTGTTTACGAATACATATATTCACATGGACATACACCCAAACCCGAGACAACTATCTGTAGATCATACAAATATTTGTTCTGCAGTCAATCCCTCAAACACTACGCCAACCGTGGCGTCATGTATTCTGCATTATGTATTCAACATTTTCACATAATTTATAACAAGCTATATAAAAATGTGACAAACACGAACAGGCTTATCAAAACTTCCCATTTCCTGCCTACTAATTAAATAAACAAAAAATAATCACGCCCGAATTTTGTAAAAATATATAGGATTTTCACGTAAAATCGCGTGTTTTATATAAATTATTTGACCAAGCGGTCCTTACATGTGACTTCCATTATAATAATAAGCTCGGAAATCAGGCTGGCCTAGCTAGTGCTTTTGTCTTCGGAACAAAAAAAAAAACTACATTTAAACTGACGCGAAACCGAGTCATTGCGGGTTGATGCATGTCAATTTTTGCACAGTTAAAGCCAGACCATATCGTCAACTGTCAACTGATCAGAGTAGGTACCTTTTTTATTGAATATCTCGGTTCGGTTACGGTCATAGTGTTACGATGTAGTGGACAGGGACCCTTATTCACGTGGATAATTCATGTCAAAGACGACCAAGGAATTCTTACATTATCTATGTATCTACATATACTGTAGTCGTATGTGTTGGACCCACAGCCTAATTACCGATATAGCGACAGGCGTAGATCGCGCGATAACTTCTGTTAAACGCCATTTTTGTGTCATACAATGGCTGAAAGTGAAATTGCTGTCGCTTTTTTACGTAATTAGGCTGCTGAACCAACCGTCATATCATTCTAATACAACAGTATTTCACAAAAAACAAAAGAAAAACATTGAACCGTGTTTAAAGAATTCTTAACTTTTTAAATTTCCGCTACATAGCAGTTGAAGTCATAATGTTAAATGGAAACAAAAGCTAATGCGCAAATTTTTGCGTTTAACACAGTATGGTGAACAGAAAAATCTAGCTCATTTTAAATACGGATTGTATTCTGTTTAACCGAGGTTTGTGAGCGCCGTGTTAGTTCCCTATTACGGCTCTTTGACACAATTTTATTATGTAAACCAGGAAAATTGTAATACCAATTTGTACACACGCCATGATCATGGTTCCTTTCCGAACTTTGATCAATTTTCATATAAATTCAATTCTCACTTTTCACTTCATTTTATTTAACGGTTCCTATGTGCCGTGTTAAAATCAGGGACCATTTTGGTTACCCGTTGAAAGGGTTTTCGATAGGGTTTTTGGAAAGGGCTGTTAGAGAAACCACTTCGTATGTGTTACCCTTTTTTAAGGATAACCCACTTCAATGGATAACCTCTTCAAAACCCTTTCGTTTGGGTTACCCGTTCAAAGGATTAACCCGTTCAAAGGGTTACACTATAGAACGGTAACCCGTTCCGAACGGGTTACCCCTTCAACTGTTGTAAAAGGGTAACACTTTCCGAGTCCGAGCACTGTAATATGATCTCTCGTAGCTTCACATTAAGTGTAAAATAGCATGAATTTGGACAGAACGTGTCTAGTCGCCATTGCGCCATCTAGACAGAGCTCCGTCACTCGCTCAAGGTCGCACGTTATATGCCTACCGGCTAGCATACTCCCGCGAGTAAGAATCAGTGGAGTGCACACGCAAATTTAAAGAAAATGCCGAAATTACGATTTGATTTTTGTGCAGCGCATGGATGTTAAAACATAACTACGCAAACTTTGATGTCCTGTTACGGGAGAAACCTAATTTTGATGAAACCAAACTATACAGTCACTTTAAAAAGCTTATATTATAATAAAGATTCATCATTTTATGGTGGATTGAAAGTCCCAACAGAGACCTTTAACAATTATATTGAAGAATTAGAAAAAGCATTCTTAGATAATTTTGACAGTGTTTTGATGAATCGGCCGGGAAGTACCTATAATTAACGATATGTTGAAATTAATTGATTTTCCTTTACTTCGCTCGTGTTTTCCATATGAATATTTATTATTTATTAAATTATTAAAATTATTTACCAGATTCAGAACGATGTTCAGAATATTGACGTATAAATTAAAAAAATCTACCTATTTTTGATTTAATTGTTTATACTTTAGGCAGGAATTTAACGACTTCTTTAAATTTTTCTTAAATTGACTATTTTAGAAGGTTTGTAAATTGACGTGTACTATTGGGTACATGATCACGATCCTCCCCCTGGGATCACTGAGTGCATGTGCGAATATAAACAAAATGGCGGTCGTAAAAATACAGAGTGTGTTGCACACCCCCGAAACGTTTGATCTTTATAAGATCGAATGTTTTGAGGTTTCTCGGGGTGCTGTAACACGAAATGAAACTTATAAGACATTCATTTTCAAATCCTAGATGGCGGACTAGTATTTTTGTTTTAATAAATATAGGAGTGGGTGTCATTTTCGAGGTTTCTTAGGGTGATAATTATTAAAATGACATCCATTTTGAAATCAAAGATGGCGGCCATACATTTTTGATAAATATAGATATGGGTATCGTTTTCATGGTTTCTTGGGGTGCTGATTATGAAAATGATATCCATTTTAAAATCCAAGATGACGAAAAAGCATTTTTTTAAATATAGATATGGGTATCGTTTCCAAGGTTTCTTGGGGTGCTGATTATGAAAATAACATCCGTTTTGAAATCCAAGATGGCGGACATGCATTTAAAAAATATAGATATGGGTATCCTTTTCAAGGTTTCTCGGGGCGCTGATTATGAAAATAACATCATTTTGGAATCCAAGATGGCGGAAAAGCATTTATTTTAATATTGATATGGGTATCCTTTTGAAAATCGACTTTTATGGCTTCCGTGCGTCCTTTCCTTTTTTCCGTACGAATACGTTGAATTGACGACTTTGGTATTATTGGAAATTCATCAATATTATATCCAAGTTTTTCAAAAGTAGCTTCAAGAATGGACACAGAATCTCTCATACCCAGTTGACATCTATCTATCGCTACTACTAATTTTGGCGTAGTAAAATCTTTCCGCATAGATGTTTTACTTATTTCGTGTTGTGTATTCTTCATTAAAGTAGACAAACCCTCCTGCAACCACCATCTTTCTGGTAGCTGTCGGATACCACGTCGGAAGAACTCTTCATCTTTTGAGGCTTTCCACGAATCGACCCAATATTTCGTATCTTCGTATGATGTAAAGCGCTGCTCAGACAGATCATGTGCCATCGACCGGAATAAATGAAAATCGGAAGGAGCAATGTCTGGTGAATATGTCGGGTGAGGTAGGTTCCCAATTAAGTGTTTTTAAGTGGTTTTGACTGGCGCCGCAACATGCGGATAAGCATAATCATGTAACAGAATAATTTTGTCGTGTCTGGAGTGGTAATGGGTGCGTTTTTCTTTGATTGCTCGACTCAGTCTCATTAATTGTGTTCGGTAGAGAGCTCCAGTAATGGTTTCGCATGGTTTGAGCACCTGATAATATATGACACCAAGTTGATCCCACTAAATGCACAGCATGACTTTTTTTCATGAATATTTGGTTTGGCTGTTGATGTAGAAGGATTTCCAGGTGGTACCCATGATTTTCTCTTCTTTTTCATCACCAGTGACAATACGACGCAAAAAATGACGAAAGCAACATAGACCCAGTAACTCAGTGTGCTAGTGCAGATCGCAGATGCATGTTTTTATTAAAATCAGATGATCAGTCGTTTTGTAACGGTGTATAAGATGATGACGAAGGAATTGGTGATTAAGTGACCAGCACTCTGTCGTTGCAAAAAGATTCTATCTTCATTTATTTTCATTAACTGAAACGCATTTGATATTGCATAAATATTGATGTATGCTATATCAAAAAAATTATCTAAGGTTTCGACAAACTCTTTTTGGCATTGAAATGAAATGAAATTATTTATTTTGCAATTAGGATTTTTCAATCACTTTTACACGTCTTTTTTAAATTAGATGGCGTCGGCATTTCCTATGACTATCCCTGAGAAGAAATGCCGAAACAAACTCAGGGGTCAAAGTCTATTTTAAGGTCCAGACAGATTGTAATGATGTAAGGGTTTATGTGAGACAAATATAGGGTGGAATAGCCTTTTGAAGAAAGTGCCATAACTATTTGAGCTAACCTGTCGCAACAGAGTGCAAGCATGCATCAGTTATCGAGAGAATTAATGAAATTAAGAGCGTTCAGCCTAGATCTCACTCACATTTACAATGTATAGCGGTTATATATAAGAAATTATTTCAATTTAAACGACATTACAATATCAAAATAATGAAGTAAATAATATAATAATTAATGGCAAAAATTGTATATATAAAAAAAGGAAAGGCTAAAGAGCGGTTCAATCCCAAGCGTTTTTGTCATCTAAATAGTCCGAAATTTTATAGTATGCTTTTTTACAAAGTTTAGATTTAATTACAATTTTGAACTTCTTTAATGTTAAATTACGTATATCATTGGGAAGTTTACTGTAAAAGCGTATACATTGTCCCATGAACGAGTTGCTTATTCTGTGGAGGCGCGTAGCATGTACAGCAAGGTCACAGTCTATAAACCCTTCAGTCAGTCGACGAAGACGTCTAGACAGAGCAATCGTACGGGGTGTGAGGGGTGAGACGCGGGTGAGGCGAGCCCCAGCTGCATACTTCACCGCACTTAGTAGCTTGGGACACGACTTTGAGGGCTATCCAGTATTTGATATTTTAGATATATCAATTTATTATTAATATGGTGCATACGACATGTGCTGTCATTGGACTGGGGGGTTGGCATAGGATCGTGGGTTTGATTTATAAATAAAAAAAAAATCTACCTGTTTTTGATTTAATTGTTTAGACTTTAGGCAAGAAATTAACAATTTTTTTAAAATTTTAGTAAATTGTCTATTTTTAGGTTTGTCAATTTGACGTGTGCTATTGGGGGGAGGGGGGTCATCAATCCCACGAACCTCCCCCTCGGATCGCCACTGCGTGCATGTGCGAACGTAAACAAAATGGCGTTCGTAAAAATACCGAGTATATTGCACACCCCGAAACGTTTTGTTTTTATAAGATCGAATGTTTTGAGGTCTCTCAGGGTGCTGTCACACGAAATGAAACTTATAGGACATTCATTTTGAAATCCAAAATGGCGGTCATGCATTTTTTGAAACATATAGATATGGGTATCGTTTTCAAGGTTTCTTGGGGTGCTGATTTTGAATATGGCATCCATTTTGAAATCCAAGATGGCGGACATGCATTTTTGAAAAGTATAGATATGGGTATCGTTTTCAAGGTTTCTTGGGGTGCTGACGACTTAAAAAACTAAGACTTAAAAAACATGATATTAATGATTAGGTATATATGTATCTTTTTCAATTTGTGACAACCCTTCCGCAGTTGCGTAAATGCCTACACAGGCGGCGGCATCGCCCGACATCAAAGGCGTCAGCCTACTGTTGGAATACTTATACTGTGGCAAGGTTGTGTTTATTCCTAGTGTTCAAAGAATGAGTATCAGACAGTTTGACAAAGTTCGAAATATTTTTATAAACATATATTAAATTTTCAAATATATATTGTAACGCTACAGTTAGAATATTAATTTCCTTAAATCTGTGTCTCAGCGACACCCTTCGACCAAAATTATAAATAGCTCGGACAGCCCTTCAATACTTCTTGCGTTTTTTGTGACCTTTTTTGCAAATCCCTCCAAACTTGATGTAAGTTCACAAGTTTGTTCACACAATTAAATAAAGCTTTGGTAGATATTCGTGCCTTTTTCTAATATATAAAGCACTCGATGGCATTATTGAGTCCGATGAAAATTAAATAGGGGCGAGCCATACCATCTACCGGGCACAGATCTAGACTCCATGCTGCTACTGAGAACTTCCATACAGAAAAACCCAATAATACTTTGACCGACCCGGGAATCGAACTCAGAACATCACGCTCAGCAGTCGCGCTTGCAACCACTAGACCAATGAGGCAGACCAAAAACGCGCCATCCATAAATTGCGAAAGCGACGCGACGACACGGTTTGGTGATAGGTATAAAGATTTTGCTACGCCGTTCGCAATATAGGTACGATGTAGGTATTATTGAAACGCAAAGAAATTTGTAATCTTTTCTAGATCATTTGAAAGGACATACAAGCAGGTAGGTATACAAAGCAAGTTATTTCATAAGTTGCATAATGCAACTTAAAAGCAGTGCAATAAGAGCCACTTTACGAGTAAATGTGTTGAAAAATAATATTTATTATAATATTTTGGCTTCAAGGTTAGCAACAATGACAGATCTTGTGAACCTTAAGCGTCGCACAATAAGAGTTATTTTTGAATGACGTAATATGGGACGCGCGGCCCATAGTCGGCTTACGCTGTACCTATGGGTAGATCGGGTAGATGTCGTATTTCATGAACGCACGTCAATCATTCCAATTTATACCTTATCACAATGATATAAGTGTAAAATGATGCACGATCTTGAATTGCAAGAATTGTACATAACACTCGAGTTAAATTTTTTTTTTTTGTATTTTATGCTTAGCATGTACAAGCACATGTATAGTTAGCTAACTGTGAGATTATATCCTAACATGACCTGTAAGTGATTGAAAAATCCTAACTGCAATAATAACTAATTTAATTTCATGAGTCCATGTCAAACACCCAACCAAACCGTAAACAAAACAAAAGTCTTAAGAATGTACTAGGTTATTCAATTCAAATCCGTCAAAGGTCCGTAGAGTCCGGAATATTACAAACGATTTAGCAAACAAATACCTACGCACGCAAACACTGCACAGTAAAATACACACTAACGGGACCAGTGCCTGCACGCACACACTAGCATTCAAAATGTATGCCTCCTCTATGCGGCCTCTTAAAAGAATAACCATACGGTTACCCTGAAAAACCCCTTCAAGAGAATAACCTCTTCAATTGGGTATCTCAAAAGAAGGGGTAACCCCTTGCAACTGGTTATTCATTGAAAGGGTTACCCTATCACTGGTGTTAGGAAAGGGTTTACACGACCAAGAGGTTACATCATCCATAGGGTAACCGAATGAACGGGTAACCCTTTCGAATGAATTAACCCATAAAGGGGGTTGTACGGTCCCTGGTTAAAATCTTACCACTACGGTATAAGCTACTTCAAAAGTTATCCCTGCAATATGGTTGAGCTGAATGACGCTGACACATACGTCATACTCGTGAACGAGTGCCGTCTGCTAGGATAGGTTAGCTCATAACTGTCATGGCAGTATTATCAGAAATTTCCAGATATTATAGTTATCAGTTTGTTTAGTCCAGACCTAGTACCTACTACATTTTCCTCACATAACGTTGAGGGAACAATGTATTCATCATAATTATTATGAAATGTTAAACAATCAGGCTTTAAAAGAGTAACCATGGAGATTCTTGCCCGTTCTTCTCCACAGGAAAACAACACTTTGGAACATGGCAACTAGAGTCTGACTATTCATAAGTGCCTTTAACTGGTCTACATGAATAAAAATATATTTTATTATTTATTTTAATATATTTTATTATTATTATAAAAGCTTATGCCGAAACATAAAAAAAATGCAATAAATATCAAGGAACATCATCTGCAGCTATTTCTCAACTACGTTGGGGTCTGCTCCCAGTCTAACCAGATGTGGCTGCATATCAGTATTTTATACGGAGCAACTGTTATTTGAACTCAGCTACCCAATTACTGAGGCACTGATACTCTAAGGTTAGAGTGCTTCTCAGACTTTTTGGGCCGCTGAGACCTGTAACGACTGTTGCTTAACGTCACAGATCGATTGAATTGTGCGGTAGCTATAAGTGAAAATCTAGAGTATATATAATAATAATATAGCAACACGGATGTATTGCTCGAAGGGTTATGCAGAGGTGTACTATTGTACACCCATGTAATAGGGGGCAAGCCTATTGCCTAAGAATTTCCATACAGAAAAACCCAATAACACTTTTCCCAACCCGGGAATCGAACTCAGGACCTCATGCTCAGCAGACGCGCTTACGACCACTAGACCAATGAGGTAATCATATCAAGGATATCAATAACACCCATTTTTTTAAGTTTATTAAAAATATGGATTCATTAGTCGATATTTTTTATTCGTTCTCTTTCGAATGTCGCGCTCCTGGGTCCGGGGCCGGATATTGGCAGGTCCGGATATTGCCAAGTTATTTTTTACATCGCCAAAATAAAACTCTCTAGAGGAAAATAATGAAATATTACTTGTCGTTATTAATCAATCAAGTTCTACGTAATATTAATAATGTCGGAATTTGAGACATTTTTGTGACATACGACCAATTATTTTCTTCTCCGATACGATTTTTGGCAGCCTAATTACGTAAAAAAGCGATAGCAACGTGACAGCCACGCGACAGCAATCTCACTGTCAGCCAATACATTATATGTCACAAAAATGACGTTTGACAGGAGTTATCGCGCGATCTACGCCTGTCGCTACATCGGTAATTAGGCTGCCGGTTTATACAGTGCTGTCAGACCCAGGCAACGCCATAGTATAAAATATCAACCATGTATAACCATATCAAATATTCAGTATGAAACGATATCATCATTTAGAACGAATAAAAAAGGACATATCTTTTTCTAACACAAAAGTGAAGCACCCTAGAAATGGCCGGTCCACTTGTACACATAACCCTCTTTCACGCACACATTCACGCTTCGCTTCGTGCTTCACTTTTGTATTGGAAAGCGAGGTCATTCCTTTTTTAAATATGTCAGACGACATAACATAATATCGAGATACGGCATTTTATTCTACAATCCTACTATCCTACTTAATATTATAAATGTGAAAGTTTGAGAAGATGGATGGATGGATGGATGGATCTTTGTAACTCTTTCACACAAAAACTACTGAACGGATCTGGATGAAATTTGGCACAGATATAGATTATAGTCTGGAATAGCACATAGGCTACTTTTTCATCCCGGAAAAATTCACGGGTTCGTAAATCACGCGGGCGAAGCCGAACGCGGAAGCTAGTAAAAATAAATGTGAAAGTTTGTGAGGATGGATAGATGGATGGATGGATCTTTGTTACTCTTTCACGTAAAAACTACTGAAAGCATCTGGATGACATTTGGCACAGAGATAGATTATAGTCTGGAATAGAACACAGGCTAATTTTTATCCCGGAAAATGTATGGGTTCATAAAACACGCGGGCGAAGCCGCGGGCGGAAGCTAGTATTATGTAATTTTTACTTAGTCCTTAAACCTAAGTCTCCTCGTGCTTTAAGGTAAACATTTGTTTTCTTATTAAAAAAAAACAACTCCGCCCCTAAGATAAAACATCGACCAAAACAATATTTAACCCCACTTCGCTTCGAGACAAAAATGTCCCAAAACTTTTATACAAAATGTAAGCAAACAAGTCTTCCAAACAAAAGCGTAGGAACACGGAAAATACACAGAGGCGCACAAAGAACAGTAGGTATGTACATGGGGCTGCGCTATATGGGCATTTGTTCTATACGATATACGGCTTTATCCCAAGGTAAAAGGTATGTTCGAGACGATGCATATTAAGAAAATAAAAATAACATAATAATTATGTGTTATTCCACGACTGACGACCCGCCCCGGCTTCGCACGGGTAGCAGAGCATATAGGCCTACATTTTTTTTTCTAAAACGATGTTTTTATTTAATTTAATAGGGATATATAATTCTTTTGGTTTACGCGGCGCACGCCAGTAAAGCTAAGTCGTCATGATTTTTTCCGACATCTTTAACAATCATCGTCATATTTCAGCCAATTTACACAAAACCTTTATGAATTATATACCTTCTTCGTGAATGGTTCTATACATTGGTGAAAACTGTATGTAAATCCGTTCAGCAGTTTCAGACAAACAGACAGACAGACGCGGCGCGGGACTTTGTTTTATAATATGTAGTGACAGTGATGATTACTAAGGCCTGCAGTGTTTAGGTTGTTTTTTCATTTCTTTTATTTTTTTCATTTTTTTGATCTGATATTTGTTCTGTTCTTCACTTTATCTTTGTCTTTTTATATATTATTTACACTCGGAAAAATTTAAAGTATACTTGTACCCTCATCGCTCATAGCCGTGTAATGAACAGACTGGTGCCGTTTCGATTTCAAATATTAAATTATATTCATGGAGTTTCACTTCGTGGTTGCTCGACTAATAAATTATACAAGAATAGAACGGAACGGTCCCCTGAGAGCTGATGAAATGTATCATATTCAGTCAGGTCAATGTATTTTTCACGGTCCAGAGAGTAGCAGGAACTATGTTTAATTCCACACTATAATAAATGCGAAAACAACTAAGTCTGTCTGTTTGTTACCTCATAACTACTAAACCACTGAACCGATCGTTATGAAAAATTTGAAATAGATAGCCTGGTTCGTAGGGAAGGACAAATTTTTACTATTGCAGCAAAACACTTATTAAATAGAGTTGCGGGCAACAGCTAATTCTATATAAGTTCTTTGTACTCTATAGGTTAACAAAACATACCTCTTTACGTGTAATACCGCTCCCATTTTTTACACTCATGAAACTAAATAATTTAGCTCAGAGGCCCTTAAATTTATCAGGCATCAAGGATATTACGCAGCCATTTTAGGGTTAAATAGTTTTTCGCGTGTGTATCCCCAACCGTGAGAAGCACGAACGCGACATAAACACGCGTAAATTGCTCAAAGATTAGCTTTTTAACTGGTTAGGCGACGTTGCTAGGTAAATAGGCTGATAATATTGCCTACACGCATTTCCGTGTGGTAGTGAAATATAATAGCGATGTAGCACATTTTAAAGTTAATTTAGCTAGCTAATAAGGCAGTGTAGACTTTTATAGGTCTGCCTCATTGGTTTAACGATCGCAAGCGCGACTGCACAGCGTGAGAGTCTGGGTTCAATTCCCAAATCGGGCAGTGTTAGTGGGAATGGAAATCATCATCAGCCTGTATCAGTCCACTGCTGGACATAGGCCTCTCCCAATGCACGCCACTGAGCCCGATCCTCGGCTATCCTCTTCCAACCGCCACCAGCCACCTTGCGTATATCGTCGCTCCACCTAGCTCGAGGACGTCCTGCATTTCGTTTGCCAAGTCGCGGTCTCCACTCAAGAACACGTCTACCCCAGCGGTTATCGGTTCTGCGGCAAATATGACCAGCCCACTGCCACTTCAGCTTACTTATCCTTTGGGCTATGTCGATAACTTTGGTTCTCTGTCGGATCACCTCGTTCCTCGGGAATGGAAAACTGTATGAAAATTCTCAGTAGCAGTACGAAGTCTGGAACTATGCCCTGTAGATGGCAACAGGCTTGCCCCCCTATTAAATGGGACACAATAACGGAGTCCGCGAAATGTGGGTGTACATAATAGTATGCCTCTGTTTAACCCTTCGGACAGTACAGGCGTGATGATATGTTATGTTTTCTAGAATATCCCCGATTTTTTTAGACGCTCTATGTTCAATATCAACCCGTCATTAATCCTGGAATGTGGTAAACAGAATATTTATCCACTACAAAAAATGGTTTCGAAAACAGTAGAACAAAACCTCACAACCCGCAGTTAATTGTGACTAATTACACAAATAAATAAGTCTAATTGTTCAAGCGTTTCTGTAATTGAGCTTAAGTCTATTTACTTAAGTGGTGGGGAGTCTAGGGAACTTTAAATGCAAAGGTACCACAAGTCAAAGACTTTGTGTCTCGGCACTTTAGGGTTAATTACTTTGTCTCACGATCTTTTTATTTGTGAGAATGTTATGGCTGCAATGTTATGATTTTATTATTCGCTTTTTTTTTTCTAGATTCACTATTAATTCCTAATTGTTTAAACGCCACATTGCTGCGAATCATAAAAAATCATTTTCATGTCATCTGCAGCCTTTTCCTAACTACATTGGGGTCGGCTTCCAGTCTAGCCGGTTGCGGCTGAATATCAGTATAATATTTTACACGAAGCGACTGCCACCCAATTGCTGGGAGACACAGATGCACTGATCTGTGCTAGCTATGTACCTATGACCCCTTCAAAATTATATTTTAGTTTATATTGGTAGTAGGAGTAACTACGACCATAATTTACTTTCTGTTAATATTTCAATACCAGGCAACGTGCAGGCGTGCCACAGTCCTACAAAAAAAAACTATATTTTTCCTCTAGAACCGTCAGTTAAGCGTCAATTCGGAGCAAATTGGCGTGAGATGGAACTGAGTGATTGGAACGCTCGGCCGGCCTTCAATGCAAATCAGATCAATCACTTGGATGGAAGAGCCCCGATTGATTCGCTGCTAATTCCAACCAATCATTTGATTTATCCTCCAAGATTATTTTATTATAGGATTGGTTATAAATGGAATTGCCTTTAATGTTTTTCTTTTTACTACGGATTTTTTAAAACATTCCTTTACTACGAGTAAATACTTTATTTCTAATTTGCAATACTTGAATTTTTGATAGACACTCTTGCCATAGTTTGGTAGCCACCCATAGTTTGGTATCAATTACAATACATAAATGTCAGAAAATACTATGAAGTTCTAACCCTCTATCGTCGACTTTTGCTATAAGAGAAAGATTCTTAAGCGGGTTTCACACGATAGGTAATGCGAAATATACCTACGTATGTCATGTTTTTGTGGATAAAAAATTACCCAACGTGTTAAATTTCTACGAAGAACAGATAATGTCATCATCATCATCAGCCAGAAGACGTCCACTGCTGAACGAAAGCCTCCCTCAAGGGGGGGTTTGCCATAATCACCATGCTTGGCAGGCGGCTTGGGGATCGCAGTGGCTCACCGATTAGTGAGAGAACGCTGCTGCCCGTCTTCCGGTGTCTGACCGCAGTTTTAAGACATACCCGGGTCAGATAATGTATTATTGAGTATTATTATTTGCTAACCAGAAGCTCGAACTGGCGTAGAATTAGAAATTAAATATTTAGAACATATCAGCGACGGTAATATATTTCTTAGCGATTCCCTTAGGAAATGAATTTCTGGAATAAGAGACACAATTGAAATTAAAAGTACAAGGTAGAGGGTAATTGCTATGGGGCTTTGTTTTGA
This sequence comes from Shargacucullia verbasci, assembly GCA_947562105.1. Taxonomy (NCBI): domain Eukaryota; kingdom Metazoa; phylum Arthropoda; class Insecta; order Lepidoptera; family Noctuidae; genus Shargacucullia; species Shargacucullia verbasci. The sequence goes on along the minus strand of OX387297.1, from coordinate 3,222,049 downwards.
ATAATTGCTTCGCGAGATGGAAAAAAAAAATGATTTCGATTGGTACTTTGAGCTTATGATGTTTTTTTTATGTTATAGGTCGCCAATATAGGCGTATGGCAGCCTAATTACCGATATAGCAATTTTGCTAGTTTGCAACATGGAGCAGAGATGCGGGACATATTATTGTTAATATATTTACTCACAATCTTTACAAGATTGACCTCGTAAAGGAAAAACATACGTAGTAAGAAATGACGACGGAAATTGCATCCAATGCTGCCCAGGTTTATTGAACCAATATATCTTCGTGCACGATATGGAGCAATTGGCATCACATAGGATATGACGTCATAGCTTACTGAAAATCTAAGCATGGTTTAATCCACACTATTATTAATGCGAAAGTAACTCTGTCTGTTTATTACCTCATCACGACTAAAACATTAAACCGATCGTAATAAAATTTCACAAGCTTAGCAAGGTAGCTTGGGTCCTGCAGAAAGAAATAGCTTATTTTTACTATTGCAGCAAAACAGTTATTAGATAATAAATATAAAATACACATCGTCGAAATCGCGGGCAACAGCTCATAACAGATAATAACGTCAATAAAATTTTACTATGATAGATTTGACCTAAGGAATAATCCAGCGGGTATCATGCTACGTCAAAACGCTCTTCTTTCACTCAAAGTTGTACCTAAAGGCTCTATTCTCTGTGAAAACCACGTTTGTATCTTGCAACCAGTACCTCTATTATGAGATTTTTACTATTTACTTTCATAGTAAATGTAAATTTTCATGCAAGCGATTTTAGTTCTTAACTTGTTACTTTAAGGATTAGGGATCTCTATAATATAGTAAATAGTAAATCAAAACTTTACTATGACTAGATGTCACATAAGCGACTCTAATCCCTAATGTAACCAAGTTAAGAACTAAAATCGCAATCATGAAAATTTACTTTACTTTGATAGTAAATAGTAAGAAAACTCGTGATAGTGGTAAAGCTGTCAAATTGTGTATGAGAATGACGCCGATAACCGTGGTTTATCCGGAGCAAGACACGTTATTTCATAAAAATAAGGCCCAGCATGATAACACATAAATAATAAACAAATATTTACCAAAAGGTAATGGAAAATTTAAAATCCGTCAATTTAAAAGCATTTCCCAAGCTCCAAGGAAACTAACGTTCCTCAAAATGCATTTACCTACGCTTCACATTGATTAGCACAGCAAATGCACAGTGGTATTGACAAGTTCTAAGATCGCGTGCCGCCCTGCGTCGCAAAACACTCGACCTAAATTAATAGCGCGTCTGAGCTTCGCCTTACATCTGCGTCAGTGCTTGAATAGTCCTTTCAGTTGAATACGGGACTTTCAAAGAAATACCCCGCGGGACCGGGAATAAATTCTGCGGGTTGCTTGTTTCATTTCTTGTTCTCTTATTTGTAATGATTTGTTATAGGTTTATTGATCTGGGCCTGTAATATACAGTAATTGCATTTAAAGGTCACACAATCCAGTAACACTAGCTCATACATTTGTATGAAGTTTCTATTGCATTAACCATTTTAAATTATTTTATTTAGAAGGGTCGAGCTGCACTGTGATATTAATACGAGTGACTAGGCTCTTTAAAGTCTTATACACATATTATATTCATTTAGTGAGATATGTTGCGCCTCAGAGCACTCGGCCTAAGTAATGGGCACCTGAGCTTCGGCTTACATCTACGTAGGCGTTCTAATAGTGGTGTGTCAGATCCAGGATCTCCCGGGACCTTTTAATTGCGGGACTTTAAAAGGCACCATTTTAAATGTTACTCTTTTACTAACATGGTGACATTAGCGTGGGTGATCGTACGGAAGTAGAATTTAAATAAATTCACATTTCACCTAAACTGGTGAAATATTGATACCTAGTATTAAAAAGAGGACACTATCAAAAGCAGCTGTTAAATACACTATATACAATGTGTAAAAAGAACAAAGACTTGCCCCCTGTTACTGAAAGCCTAATCGCTGATCAGTAAACCTTCTTTCAAACCTCATGTTGAACTGCTGTATCATTGGTTGTTAAATTTACTATAGATTTTTCAATCAACACAACAGCGATTAAGCCGATTTACTGAGAATTTTGATGAAGGGTTTCAAAATCCGGGGTTATTGTACATCAAGATGCCCGGGTATGTGATTTTATGTACAAAATATTCCCATATCCCGTGCAATCCCAACCCTATTCAAGAGAGATGTTATCGGCTCCATGGTATGTAAACATAATTAAACGCTTGATGGATCGCACGAGTCAAAGCGATATCACACGGATGGCTTTGAATTAATTAATGTACCTACCCCTGGTTTAACGTATGTATGGAAATAAGCAAATGTTTCACTAAGAGTATTGAAAAAAGGCATACGAATACATCAGAATCTGCCTAGTCTTTTCCCAATTACATTGGACGGCTTCCAGTCTAACCGGTTGCAGCTGAATATCAGTATTTTACACGGAGCGACTGCCTTCTGACCTCCACCGTAAAATTACTGGGAGACACTGATACTCTAAGGTTAGACTGGTTGTCAGACTTTTTGGGCTACTGAAACCCGTAATGACTGTCATAAGTCTTCGTATGACACCCATGACCAATTGCTTAAAGTGCTTTCAGAAGCACGGAGGGGTCTCGATATGTGAAAAATGGTCACCCATCCAATTTCTGACCGCGTCAAGCGCTGCTTAACCTCGCAAATCGACCGATCTGTGTGGTAGCTAGGTAGCTACGAGCCGCTCTAAGACATACAGATACGTTATTTGAAAGAAATATCAGCATTTGGAAAGCCGTAAATGTGTGTTTCAGAATAACAATAAAACTATAGGTATGCTTCCACTGTGTAGTTCTTTTAAGTTTTCAGCAAAATCCACTTTTATGAATTATTTAGGAGCTAGCTAGAATTTAAAGTGCGCCAAGCGCGTTTTCATCGTTTGAACAAACGTAAAATTGTATAAAAGTCATCATAACATAACATAGCATCACGCTTGTATTCCACGTAGTGTTAGGCAGAGGTGTACTATTGTACACCCACATTTTGCCGATGCTGTTATACGGAGTCTGGAACTGTATTTGGCAGATGGCAATAAGCTCGCCCCCTATCACATGGGACTTAATAACGGCATCGGCAAAATATGGGTGTAGAATAGCACACATCTGCTTAAACATTTGGGGAATACAGGCGTAATGCTATTTTATTATTAACCCATCAAGTGACGCAAAGTGGATACAATAGAAATTCTATTTTTTCTCGATCGACGGGGTCCGGAAAGGATTTAAGAAAAAAAAATAGCACCTATTTATCATCATCATCAGCCAGAAGACGTCCACTGCTGAACGAAGGCCTCCCTCATGGGGAGGTTTGCCATAATCCCCACGCTTGGCAGGCGGCTTGGGGATCGCAGTGGCTCACCGATTAGTGAGAGAACGCTGCTGCCTGTCCTCCTAGCACGGTAGCACCTATTAATTTCCCCTAACTAACATTCTAATATCATGTTACCTTTGACATGTTATGCAATACATTTTTCTCTTCCACTCAAATAAACATAATACCTAAACAAAATCGCACTAAACAAGCTGTTTAAAAAAATTCAATGTCGTTCAAAATCATCCAAGTGAAACTGCAACGTCTTAGCTATTCTCCAGAATAATTTAACCGAGGAAAAGGCTAAAGTAAAACAAGCTCAAAGCTGTACCTCGAATACTTAAGCTTAAAACTAGCTCCATGAAAACGTTCAGGAAAATCTAGACGGTTCTGTAGAATTCGTAACCACAGTTAGGAATTCTATTTGAATAAGGAACGCTAGCTTTTCGGTTCTGTACTTTTTTTCTAAAAATGTCAGCAAGAATGGAGGTTTTTCAAAAGAGGTCAAATATACTCAACGGTTTGTGGATGTGGGATGAATGAAAGAAGAAAAAAAAAAACAGAGTGTGGTTTCAGTTACGTCATATTACTCGTACATTTGAGACGAATGTACAAATTACACAAATGTACGAGTAATATATAAGGTCCCCAGAACACGTAGACCAGTCGTAGTAAATGTATCCACAAAAAATAAAATACGGTTACAACGCGGATTGTAGCGTTTGTGAGAGCGTTATATTTAATATAATGTCCGTCAGTGGGCTGTGATAGTCTTTGTTTAATTATATTATTTTTTGCTAAAATTACTTAAAGGATTGATTACATCATTCATACTCTTAGAAGTCTCAGAAAATGTTTTTAGACACAATATTAATTTATAAACGGAACCCTGTGTAATGTTCAGTAGTCCAAAAAAAATCACTTCGCAGTTACACTTTCAAAAAAAGAAAAAATAACATGTTCAAATATAGAACGTGGAAGTTGCGATAAGTTTTGCCACTTGCGTCGACTAGTGATGTAGTCGGTGACTTGAATATTATAGTTTTTATAAAATCTCGCTAATGGCTTTTTAAAAAATAACGATTTTTTTAAACTCTCTGAGTACTATTACGTTAAATCTTCCTTTAAGTTTAAAACAACGTTAATAAAGTATACTTTTTGAGAGAAGAATCATTCTTTACCAACGAACGAAATCAGAAGTAAACATAATAGGAACAAAGTGTTTCACGATATCCAACAAATGCTTAATAATGGAATGAAAGACCTGATTTAGTGAAATGTGCACGTCCAATTGTTTACATATTCGGAACAAGAATAGAATAATGAATTCCCTCCATCAATAAAAGCCTTAAGCAGTCAAAAAATTTCGACGAGTAAAACGAGTAGGAATGCGTTCTTGAATAAGTACGCTGAATTGCCGAAGATTCTCTTCACTGGTGCCGTTATACGTCATATAAATGTTGAAACATTTTCTATTGAATCTCCTTCTTCCTTAACCCAACCATAGTTTTCTAAAAGAACAGGGGTTCTTTTTCTTTAGCTCCAAGATATATTTATGCATGACACAAGTCGGAACACGGACGCTATGGAAAACTGCATTTTGTTTGCGGTGCAATTTTGCTTATCCCTCGAGTTAAATTGCGCGTAGAGCGTTCGAAATTTAATTTTAAAATTTAAATTCATACAAGCAACCCTCGAGTCCAGGGCTCTATGATCGCTTATCGAATAAAATAATCGAATTGCGGATTAATATGGATTCGTTCTACATTTATTTTAAAAATACATACGCTTCGTATTCAGATCCGCCGACTTTTTAAAGTCAGTTTTTACAATTTATGGAAGAGAAATGTTTTTTTTATTAAATTATTTCTTTTTTATCAATTTACATCGATGGCTGTAAGTACGCTCCGGCCATACAAAGGGAAGCTAAAATAAAATCATTTTTAGACTATGATTCGAATATCAAATTCGAAATTCTATATTCAAACCAAATTGACATGGCCGCCAATATTTTGAACCGTTTATGTTATAATAAAATCGTGTATAAAGTGGTCCTTTCACATGTTTTAATCCATTAGCATAGTTTTTTTGTATTTATTGTGGTTTTTCTTTGTTATTACATTAGATTATTATTTCGTACGAAATTTTGACTACACCTGGTGACAGTTGACTATGAGTGCACAGAGCGTATCTAGGTACAGCCATCGATGACTAATTCTTTCATGATTTAAGATAATAGGTACATTCAAAAGACCTAATAATTGGTTCACTATTTTGGGATTCCTTAATAGCCGTGAGATTTCCAACAAATAACACACCACCTTTTCTCAGTCGTTCTAAAAGTAAAATTAAGTATTTACGTCAGCAGTGTCGTCAACCAGAGCGAATCATTTGTTTTATTAATAACGATATATAAACTAACCAATGTGTCGACCAAAAATGTTTAGCATGGCAATTTTCCATGACTGTGCAGTTCGAAGTATCATGTACCCGCATACTGAAAAGAGGATCCTCTGACCAGGCGAGGTGTTGTCCCTGAAAGGCCAAGAGTCGATCGTTCATGCTGGGCCTCGGTATACTCGTATATGCTGTTTTGACGACCACGTTTGTTGGCGTGATTAAGGCTTCGTAATCTGATCTGGCTATGAAGCTAAGGTGTTGTGGTCATGACTCTATAGCCGTGACCACGAGTGTAGTTAGCCGCATGCGGTTATTTTTGAAGGCGTGGCCAACCTGCAATTAGTACCGTTTTGAAACAATAGGACTACATGGGTATATAGTGGATTTTATATTTAAGGCCAGGGTATTTTTACAATAAGTAATTGCCCTGCACCAGGATTTCTCCTATAGCATGGGTACAGTTCACAAACACAAATCGCACATGCGCATACACATAGACGGTATTCCTCGAAGAGTTAGGCAGAGGTGTACCGAGGTGCCTATTACCATCTCACGCTCTACTAAATCAATAGGGGAGTCTAACACAAATAAGATACGGCAGTACTGATTGTGAGGATTATTTTTCATCTTCCACCTTTTTACAAAAAGTACGAATATAAACCACAAAACCAGACCACAATTCGTCCAAACAAAATATAACGAGAACATCAAAACACGCGTAAAATTCAAACCGCACATTTTTACTCCATTAGACCACGTAATCGTATAATCCCGGAATCCCTGACCGTCCTACCGATGGATGATAACCAACCTTGGATTTATCGCCTGTAAAATTGTGGTCGGTACTCGTAATGTGACAACCCTAATGACGTTTTGCCGCGGAAGAAACGTGCGTATCTACGCGGTAAATTAATATGAGTTTTAAATTGCGCGAAATTTATGTATTTTTAGAGTATCAGGGTTTATCTGTTGGTCTGGTTTAATGACAGTTTAGTAAATGCTGTATAAGATAGGTTATTATGGTTCTGGGTAAGGGACGCACAACATTTAGCTTCTTTCATTTGAAGATAGACTACACATTACATAATCAGCCACATTTACAGCCACATTATCAGTACCATAAAAACGGAGGCTAAATTAAACGCAAATGATATTATGCATTAAATTCTTAAAAAATTTGTTTGTAAACATACTAAATCCTGCGAAAGTAAAGTAAAGGAGATAAACAAGACGGACGTCGATTCGTAAACCCTTGCAATGTTTTATTCCAATCTATTATCTATAATCTATAAACACTGATTCAGCAATCTCATTCCATCGCGTCGGTAGCATTTCAAACTCATTTTTACATAGAGATATGTAAAAATATTACCTCCAGGTTGTACAAACCAACACGGGCTTTTTTCATTTACATAAAAAATCGAGTTTTGTCATGCATCAAATTTAATAATTTAGGCGCTATTTCCACTGTCGGAAACACCCGACAATGGCCGACAATAACCGACAGTAGCCGACAATGAACGACCGCTGGGCGCGTCCAATTAATATTTTTACAATTATTCATAACTAGCTGTGCCCGCGACTTTGTTCGCGTGGATGTCGGAACTTAACAATGTATTTTTTAGTGAGACCAAATGAACTTAACCCTATTTTTTCTAAAATAAAACAATTTTTCTAAAATAAAAGTAGCCTAAGTTACTCCTTATTACATCAGCTACCTGCCAATAAAAGTTCCGTCAAAATCGGTCCAGCCATTTCAGAGATTAGCCTATACAAACAGACAGACAGACAGACAGACAGACAGACAAAAATTGTAAAAAATGTTATTTTGGTGTATGTACCGTATATATATTCATATGCATGTAGTAAAAAACGGTTATTTCAATATTACAAACAGACACTCCAATTTTATTTATATGTATAGATTAATTGGCATTGCTAAATAACGTGTTGTGCGCCCCTGACAGATATTACTGCAGTTTTGGTTGATATATAGAGTGGATAAAAACAGAATTATAGTTTTTGTTTGCTATCGGGGAATGTTTGAACACACAGCTATGTTAAATGTTGTTTTTCCAGAAAAATAGGTATACCTACAGTTTTTTTCCAGTTTGTGAACATTTAATCTAGGTTTACCAACGCTAGCCTAGCGGCCGAGATATTAGTGCCCCAGTCAGTATTCAATTAAAACACGTAAAATATCATAAATATTATTTTAAGATAATAATATGCTATACTTTAATTTCAAATCTGATTTAAAAAGAAACATTCGCAAACAATATAAATATGATATAAATTTACCTATTATTAGAAATATGATATATTATAAGAGTACCTATATCACTGCTATTCGTGTATACAACAAGTTACCACCAGTTATTAAAGAATTAAATGGAAATATGTTTAAAACTAAATTAAAAAAGATGTTAATTGATAATGTATATTATAATCTGCATGAGTTTTTTGGTAAAACATAATGTGAGTAAAGTAGTTATTTTACAATTATTATTATTTTTTGTATTATTGCATATCCGACATGGGTAGACTGTTGAGCCTAAAAAAATTATATATATTTTCAATGTAAGAACTTTGTACACAGTTAAGCAATAAATATATCTTTTTATCTTTAAGATGTATCTTTTCTGTAGATAGCGACTTCAATTTTCGAGGTGCCATTTGCGGACAATATGACTGGCTGAACAGGATATAATGAGGATTCCAGAGGCTGCAAGTGATCGGTACTGATAACCGTTTATTATCTATGGACAATGAACATCGGACGTCTGGACCTTTTGTTTAAACGTATTCTTTGTTAGAGTAGTGTGAGGAAGAATTGTTGGACGGGTCAATTTGATATTTAGGATATAGGTTGGAGTAATATTTTTATGATTTCGCCGTTTATTCTCGCGTGAAATAAGCAAATGTGTGCTACTTAAATCAATTCATTTCGATGGGTTCAGTTAATTTCGTGCCTAGGTTTTATTAAACAATAATAAAAATGTTCTTCATCGCTAGATGGCGTTAAAATCCTGGATAGGTTTCTGTATTTTTACGTACGCGTTTTTGTACCACAAAGTACTCAATAGCGGCTATGGCTGACATCCAAATATCGTCAGCTGTTATTTAGAGACAAAAGGAAATTTCAAGATTGATATCTGTTCTGGCAGCCGTTCTAACCTTAAGTATCTCCCAGACATTGGATTACAGAGACACCAACATGGTTGGGAAAACGCTAGGCGATGATAACTAGTAGAGATAGAACTTCTAATCGGATCGCGGAGGTCAGATGATATTTATTCCCTATCCAGTTCACAACAAAGCTGGCATAAGTCATAAGCGATCGGCTGCTGCATTACACGTCGCGGGTTCCATTCCCTTACCTTAAAAAATATTTGTATGACTTAAAGATAGCTGTTGCAGGTTTCGGTGTATGTGCATGAGAGAAGATTTCGTCATTAAAGTTCTAACACCACGTATGTCAAAAATAGCTACTTTTCAGGAGAGTGCAAATACTGGATAATTTTACATAGACACCAACACAATACCATTTTATATTCATTTCATTTTACGAGTTTCTATTGGATGATGCTTGTTTCTGATTAGCTGAAACAACGCGTCTTCCGATTCTCTAGCAAATGCCATCAAAACTGTCAAAAAATGACTTACGTGGTGTTAGAACTTCAAGAACGATTTGTGTTTATATGAACCACGTTACAAGAATAATTCGTTGTGTACTACTAAAGAGAAAAAGATAGAAAGATAGAGAATTATTCTAATATCGACGGTCCCTACGTATAAAAAGTCATTTCCAAAATCAGCTCCTGTTTATCGATACGCATAGAACCATATATATATATTATTTTATTCAGATACAAAAACGTATAAGAGAACATGTATCACGAATCTGGGTATTAATTTCACATCGGTTAGAAGCTTTAAACGCTCTCCTGTAAACCTCGACTTTTGATATGTCTCTTTGTACGTAGGGACCGTCGATATAATGTCTCCGATCTCATGATAAGTCGTAGCCGTCGTAGGAGACGAATATTATATTACGTCAAATGAATATCCAGTAGCAGTATCAACCCGTATCCTCAAAAGATCACGGTACTCACATTACTAATCCGCTTATTGGGCATAATTCCTCTTTAGATCTCGTATCTATTTTCAGTTGTTGACATCTATAGGCATAATAATATGAGTAAATAAGTAACAAGTAAAGGCTCCTTCATATATATGTAAGTACTGTCGTAATTACGTTTACATTTATTACGATATATGTGGAAAGAAATTGCGTTTATTGGCACAAAAAACAATCACATCACATTTATCGATCAATAAGATAATGTTCATGCCAAAATAGATTTTTTGGGCACTACCGCATCAAATTCAAAATTCATTTATTCAAAATAGACTACTATTAGTGCTTTTTGAACGTCAAACATATTATGGACAGAACTAATACGCCCGCCCTTGACAGCTTTCTATGTGTTTTAGCTTGGGGAGAAGAAACGGCCCAAAAAACTCCCCAGCAACACTCTAATAGTCGCAAGCACAACTGCTGAGGTTTGGGCACTGGATTCGATCCTCATGTCGTCGGGCAAAGTGTTATGTGATTTTAAACCAGCTTCAAAAAAGGAGGAGGTTCTTAATTCGTCTGTACCTATATGGTCAATGGGCTCATCCCTTGTTCCGGGACGTAATAACAGTATTGGGTGAATACTTACACCTGGCTAACCAACGAGGATATATGCGTGATGCTATGTTTTGAGATTGAAATAAAACTATCGCCGTGAATGAATGTACCTAATTATCCTTTGTATATGGCTATTGCCTAGTGTGGGGATCACAGCAAACATACTCATGTCCATGTTTCACGAAATACTTAGGTATTAAGTACTCGTGTTAAGATACAACCCGTTCCCTCGGCACTTAGTACTTAGTAAGTTAATATGGGTTAAGTACGTGTGCAAAAAGCATTTATTACACGCAAACATTCGTGTCATGAGAAAATAAAATCTTGGGGCAGAGACCAGGGCACCAGTACAAATACCACGTGAAATTTAGTTCAAAACTATGCGATGAGGATGAATAACTACACATTTTTGATAATGGTGATTTTTGAACAAAAACATGATATAGGTTGGATGATATTTAATCCTCCTTTATTCTCTTACGCAACGTGATTTTGGACGCTATAGTCGTGAACAATTATTTCCATAAATGAGACGAGCAATGATTTTTTAACAGCAGACTTTTGTCTTCAAAGCATGGGGGAGGCCTTTGCACAGCAGTGGGATGATGGAGGCTAACAGTAACAGATTTTTTTCTTTTTGGATTTCTCTCATAAAAACATATAATCACAAATTTTCAATCTTCCAGCGCATGTCAATTTGTTTATACCACTATTATATATTTATACGTATATTATATATATATATATATATATATATATATATATATATATATAATAGTCTATTGTACAACAATGTCTGCCTGCCAACTGGTTCTGCTAATATAGTATATATTTTGTTGTGCAACGCGGCGGCGGCGTCCGTGGCGGCAAGTGTTTATGTAATATCTACTATAATATATCCGGCCCCGCAAGGATTTTATGTTGCGTCCGCGCTTCTGCTTACCTAGATCACTGAGTAAACATCGTTTTGCCGTCGTATATTTTAACAGGAAAATGTAAATCTACCCATCTGTTACAACTTGATAAGTAAAATTTAAAAGCCTGTAAAAAACTGCTTATTCAATTTCCAGATCGGGTAATTTGTTATTGGAATGAAGTTAGGAAATTCTCAGTAGAAATCCGGAGTTCGTAAGTGGGGACAAAAGGCAATAGGCTCTTTCGTATTCATCACGAATATTTCGGGATATAATAGAGAGATAGATCGAGTTGCCAATATAATATACAATATAGTTGAAAATATAATTTATCAGTCGAAGTTGAGCATTGACTCCGATTGGTAAATTGGCCATACGCTGAAAGTGTTTATAGAGTGGGAAGTTCACCACAGCCGATGTCGATCTCTTCTTGTGTTTAGCTAACTCTTTGGTAGACTCAATTTAGTAAAACTTATACAATTTAGTAAAAATTCTATTAAATTACTCTCGTATCAAAATTCCCTCTTTGTATCCACGTCCGGGCATGACACCTTTGCCTATTCTGTACGCCGATTACGGCAAAACATTTACTGAACACTTGTTTACAACCATTATGAATATCAATGAAATTTCGCTCTCAAATGTTTAAGGAAGTAAAAATGTATTTGTCATTCTTCATCTTTAAGTTTCACCAACTTAGCCTTACTAGTTCGAAGCCATGATTAAGTAAGTTGTAGCTAAGTAGAACTGCATCCGCCAGTTGTACTTGGAAGGTAAATCTTGAGGGATTTAGTTGGAGACTGCTTGTTAGCCCGAGTTGATCAGCTAATACTAGTCTTAGTACTTCGACAGGACGCAGGGGTATTGATTTCTGGTCGCTATTGTATGGCCGATTGTTTGGTATTCAGTTATTGATATTCAGCTGCATAAAGATCTCAAATTCAACCACGATATACTTTGGAAGAGGCCGGCAGTTCACACCTAAATTCTTCAACAGACAAATAAATGACAGTCATAACTCTTACAGACAACAAATAAGTGTATCTGCGTCGTCTTATCGTCTTTGAGTATTTTTCAGTTAACGAATCGACATGACCATTAAAAGTTTTGGTAATTTCAAAAGAATTGCTGCCAAAGTCCCAACTCAAGCGCAGACGTCTCAATTAGTGCCTACTTTCTACTCCAAATCTACTATTTTCAGTGAAAAAACTGACTTCAAACGAAGTCATCCAATGTTTTTCTGCTCTCAGATCTCGTTTCACAACCCCATTAAAAGTTTTGTACAAGATAAATACATTACTTTTACCTGAGCTTTAAGAAAACAAAGTGCACGAATGGAGTTTTTAAAAGCAAAAGCTCTTATGCTGAATTGCAGAAAATAAATAATGATGAGTTAACTTTTAAACTTACGAATTGCATAATAATATTCTATATTGCGGTACGGTAATTTGAATTAATAGGTTTATTTATTTTATATTATTTTTTCATGTAAATTATTAATAGTAGATATTTATTATGAAGGGTGCAACATTATAACGATTATATCGATGCTATTGATATTGATTATAATAAGCCAGCTTTGTTATTTATTATTTTATTAATTAGTGACTTTTATCCTTAATCGAGCTCCTTCGAATATTTTCTATCTTTATCTTTTCAATAAACCGTTGTTTTGTTGTACGAAGCCGACTGTCACACTTTCAGAAGGTACTTACCTACATTTTATGCGAAAATTCAACATGCTTAAGCGTGAGTGCTTAACTGTGATTTTGTGATAAAATTATTTTTCTTTGATGTTTTTATGCACGAGGATTGACTTTAAATATTCTAGCTTTAACTGTTAATATATGTACATATGTATATAGTAATAATTTTTAATATATCTGACATTTTATGTCGCCTAATATTAAGGGTACAAGAAGAGATAGCAACTTTGGAGTCTAGCCAAGCCAGCAAGCCTATGTATAGGACATAAATAGACTTATACAGTACACTCGTATTTTTGTGTTATCTAAACTTAGAGCTAATATTTTTTTAATAAACGTTGGAATAATTCCTGTTAGAATAAACTCTAGGAATAATTCCTGTGTCGTAGTTGCGTTTACAAACAAATATATTCATATACACAAAGACCCAGACCCGAAACAACTATCTGTAGGTCATACAAAGATTTGTTCCGTGCGGGAATCGAACCCACGACACGCAGCACAGCAGTCGATATCTCAACCACTGCGCCAACCGTGACGCCGATAAGATCGCCCTTTGTACATATATTTTAATACATAAGTTGTATTGTTATTTATTTTGATGACGCAAAAAATGCGCCTATGCGTGTATTTGAGGAAAACAGCCCGTTATACCTATACCGTGTATTGTATTATACAGGTGTACAATAGAAAGTACTCTATCACTTTATCTAAATTTCTGATCAGACACCCTCGAGCCGCAATACGCTATGCGAGGTCTAAATGCCGCCTTATTAGTGACTAGGGTCCTTACACCAGTGCTAAAGTCAGTAGCTAATGAATTAATGACTCTCTGGGCGCGGCGTCAAATCATTAAACGCAACGTATTAATTAATTAAGCGGGCCTACTACACTACACGCGAGATGACATCTTTTTTTCACAGCGAGTAAATGTTTCAAGAATGACGAGTGTAAATTATGTCTGTATATAAATGGTGTAAATGATAAGTTGTTACTATTTATACCGCACAAAAACTGTATAAGCAATTGTATAATAAAATATTCCATCCCAAAGAAAAATTCGGCTCGATGCACCTCGAAAGTTCTTCTGCCAACTCTACGTTAATAGTTCAAGTGATCAGATTTATGTACAAATCAATAGTGATAAGATAAAGTAAATAATATTAAACTCTGACCTTAATATATTTAATGACTCCAGCGCACATAATGGCGAAACATTAATTAACACAAACACTTAAAAACACATTTTATTTTGCACATGTATAATATCTTATAGATAATGTTTCTACCACTAGACAACTATTTTTCACAGTAAATGACAATTTATAAAAATTCCAAAACAATATTGTTGTTTATTTATAAAGACTCGCTGTTCAAACGACCGGCGCACACGCATGCCAGTTCGACGCGAATAAATACAAATTACGGGCATAGACCCCTCTCTTTCTTCACCCTACAATTGGCATTGATATCTCTTTCGCACAATCGCCCAATATATTTAGACACATCATGGTTTACTTAATGTTTCATTTAGTGTTACAAATTCGATAACGGTAGGGGTCTAATGTCGACGGTTATGGTATTGTAAACCTATGATTCTATGGAGCTTTGTTCAATGGTTTTGCATCAGCATATAGTTCAAGGACACAAAGTTTCTTCGGATAAATAGATGGTGGACAAAAGAAACCGAAGGGAGTCGAAACGTATTTAGATCATCCTTTTAATAGACCGACTTACAACTTGTAAGGGTTCCAAATAAATTAATATTTCTGAAAGAGAATACGTAAATTTGAAGATATTGAACCAAGATTGGATGTATTTAAAGTTCAAAATTATCACAATCAACCAATATAGTGGCGATGCTTTTTTTAGAGCACCTACTATTGGTTTATGAGGATTAATAAAAGATGTATTTACTATTTGAATAAACTGATTTGAATTATATTGTTTTCAGTGTGAACATGAGACGAGACGAGTTTTCAGTGTGAACATGAGACAAACATGAGACGTAACAAGATATAATTATTGAATAATTCAAAAAAACATAAATATATCACCTGGTGATAATTTTATTATGAACAAATTCCATCGCCAATGTTCCTAATCAAATCAAACACTCGCATCTATGCACCATTTCATTGCTTTAAAACTTCTTACATAAAAACCCTTCATACAAATTAGTTGCTCAGCCTCATTCTCCTTGAAGCAAATCACTGGCAATTTACTTGCCTCATTTAAAATGTCAGTCCATCTTGAGGACGGGATTTAATCAAGTGAAAGGTCCTCTAATTATGCGCAGGATCATTTGGACCATTAGGCATAAAGACCTGTTGGAATATGTAGGATGCTGTCCGTCAAATTATGTGAAGAACAAAATGTTTAGCGGTATTTGAAGTGTAGAATTTAGTTTCCGTCAAAAAGACCACTCTCTCTCCTTTCACAAAAAACAGGGAGTGATCTATTCCTTTCAGACAATTCAGCACAAGATATCATAAATGAATCGCTCACTTCATAGTGTAAAAATTGGTTAATCGGCTGTGCAAATACTGATCTGACTCATCGTATCGTCAATCTTAGTAGCTTTTCCTTGCACAAGTAAATTGGTAGTATAGCACTTTAAATTAAAGAGAATTCTCAACCATTAATATAGAATCATTCAAATTAAGTCCCAAGCTAGTTATTCAATATGTATAGACAGACACGATTCTTAAATGCACCAACACTTTGACTTAGATCTTTCAGGTCTCAACATTGAACGTCAAAGGCATTGACTTATTATATTACTGTGCAGTCAAAGGTTTCACTGCATTTTATTAACAATTACAAACCAAATACTCTGATTAAAACTAGATAGGATCCTCAATATGCATCATCAACTATAGTCTATGGAATTTATTGTGCGGTCAGTTAATGTGTGACCACAAACGCAATGCCACAAATACGTATAAATTATTGTAATTTATACATTACTAAAGCCTAATTTTTCAGTTCTCGGACAAAAGTTGTCTAGCTATTAATTTAAAGTTAGAACAGTTTTTGTATGGAGTTGTTAGAGGAATAACTTATCTGAGGTTAACCAACTATTGAAAAATCAGCCCTGAAGTTTTATTAAGTTATGACGCGAATAACGATATTTTATCCATACGTTTTTGGACGTATACTTACTATATACGGTTTTGGACATAACTTTATTCAAGGTTTAGATAGATTTAGAGTACAAGGCAAGAGTCTCCACGAGTGACGAACTCTGAGATTGTCTGTCTCACCCTGTCCCCAGTCAACCTCGATACCACCATTGTGCATTGCTGACTGGCTAATTAATTTTTTCACTACGGTATGAGCGATTCCCATCAGATAGCTCGTGTGGACACGACAAAGATTCAAGCTTTATTACCAAAGAGGTAAATATGCAAATTATGTAGGCACATTAATTTCAAGTATTTGGCAATATAAATTGGAGATCCAATAATGTATTGGATGGGTCACTTTAACATTGCCAGATTTGATTACCAGGAGTGCGCAATTTTAGGCATTGTCTCCGAAATACGTAGGTATTCCGAAGATTGCCCTATCTAAGTGTAGTGACCACTCAACAGGTGGAGCATATTCTTGACGGAATGGTGGCCGAGAGCGGGCTCATGAAAACCTTCCACAATGAAATATATCACGGAGGAAGCTATAAGTCAGAGGTAACCATTAGCTACTCTCGACACGTCTTCAAAACGTGTTGCAGTCTTCTCGCCCCACAGCTCCAATCCACGCTTTATTTGTAGACAAAAACTTGCCCAGCACGAAGACTAATACAAGTATATTTTATTCTCTAATCATTCACATAACTATAGACTCTTTTTACTGCAAAGTAGATATCTCCTTTACAAATGACCATTATCCAGTCCTACCTCTTAAAAGAAATCCTAAAACAAACTTCTTGGAAAAGATTCCTTTGGTTTTATTTCCTGCAGACTTTTACAAATTCACTTCGCTAACAAATAAACTTCGTTCGCCGCATCTAGTTCCGAAGAGATTTGCAACTTCATCTTTTGAAGTTTTGTGTTTGTAAAACTGATGTGCTGAGGTAGCATCCTTAATTGTGTTGACAATGAAGCGCAAGCATACTGATCCGGCTTCTAATCTGTCATAGATCAGGTACCAGGTTCATAGTGACTATGACAACAGAACATACATTGCTATGACCTTTCTTTTGATTTTAAACCACGCATCGTGACAAGACTCGTTATTGTCGTAGGGCAGTGGCCGGCAACCTTGTCATCCAAAAGAGCCAAATATAGACAATACACCATTGAAATGTATTCAAAGAGCCATTTTTTTAAGATTCGCTTTAGGTAGGTGACTTTATTACGGAGATAATTAGAATTAAAAGTACACTCTCGAGCTTTTTGTGGAAGAGCCGCAACCTAGGAGTCAAAGAGCCGCATGCGGCTCGCGAGCCACGGTTATCGACCACTGTCATAGGGATTATGGATCTTTGTCTGAATAAATAAATGAATTATTATTATTATTATAGGGAATAATATCCCCGATGCGATTAAGTAACTTACGGGAAATATCATTTTTAAATATTATTTTTTGCGTGTGATAAATAATATTAAGTTTATTTACTCAGAATATCACTTACTTCATTTTACTCTTTTTCAAATATAATGTACTTATTTTAAGTTGTGAATTTTCCTTGGCTTACCTGAAACAAATAAAACAGAACATGAGGACATTATTTTGGAGTACAGATCTATACAAATAAATAAAACTGAACTCTGTTTGTAATTTCAAAATAACAGCATTTTACTAAATGCATATGAAAATATATACGGTACTTATAAAAAAAAAACAATTTTTAAAATTTTATCTTTCTGTCTGTTTGTTTCGGCTAATCTCCGAAACGGCTAGACCGATTTTGACGGTATTTTAACTGGCAGATAGCTGATGTTATAAGGAGTAACTGAGGCTACTTTTATTTGAGAAAAGGAACTACGGTTCCACGCAAAAAATGCACGGTTTCATAATCCACAGGGGCAAATTCGCGGGCGTAATCCAGTTTTAAATATGAACATTGAATATAATATAATATAGTTCTCTTTAAACCTTTTTGGTTTTCACTTAGCAAAATTGCTTCTTTAGTTTAACCTCGGAGAAATCTTTTTGAAAGCGAAAGTTATTTTTCGAAAGCCATAATTAAATGGACAGACATTTAATTTATAGTGCTCCAATAATATAACAGTAACCAAAAGTGGCCTACCACAGCACGATTCTCACCTCACCTCTAGGTTTTCTTGAAGGAAAAAGGGGCATAAAGTATATGAATGAAAAACTGTTCAAACATGAAAAAACACTCAGTTCCGATCCAGTTTTAATAATACAAGGGGTGCTATTTTTTAATGAAAAGGATGCATTTGTTTTCTATTTTTTATTATTTTTCAAGGCCCACACAATATTCGCTCGCGACCCACCAGTGGGTCGCAACCCATACTTTGGGAATCACTGGTCTAATCTATTAGACTATGTACAGCCACCAAAAAAAATTACGTCACTAGTAACCGTGTTTCAGAAATGTCATTTTTCTTTTTTTCATATTTAAAAGAATACGGAGGAATAGAAGAAATATATTGTGCAAAGAAAGAGCCTCCAAATGTGACGAGACCTGATACACCCTGGGCAGTTAGCCTTATTACCACCATTAAACGTTTGTTTAATCTTTACGGTTTAAGCGATTCCCAGCTTGTACCGATTTAACAGGGCTAAATATATCTATCTAATATATAAAAATCAATGTTTATTTGTTTGTTCGTATTTTACCGTTCATCTGATTGCGATAAAACTTAGTCAACTTATTGGTTGCATTTGCGCGAAGATTATAGACATAGTACAATTAGCTTATAGTAGGTGGCGCGCACAGAACAGATAAAAGAGGTTAGAAGGGCCATCGAACCACTTTTGTATCAGAACCACTGTCGCCAGTTGTACACACCTAAATAACATGTCATATTTACACTACATACAACGCTTAACAGCTATTCGTCAAAATTCCGAAATTTGCACACACTTACATTATACGTTATATTTACACTACATAAAATACTTATCAGCTATTCGTCGAAATGCACGATAATCACTACTTTTAAAAACTAACCTTAATGTAAATCTAATAAGGATATTTTTCCCTCGTGATAATTTAGAGAGTGATAATTTAGATCGTTTAGAGATGTGCCCATATTTATCGATGAATATATTTTAGAAACTTGTTTAGAATTCAAGTGCGTATCTATAAAAAAATACGCTGTATATCGAACGCACAAGCTATTTATTTGTCATAAACGTTAGGCATTCTAAAAGCCGATTATTTAAATAGATAAAATTACTTATTGACATTTCTTAACTACTATTATTTGTATCGACTTTAATCGTTCTCACAAGATTTGGGTGTAATACGTAAATAAATAACACAGGTAGAAAAACAGTTACATAAATAATCTTATTATTGTCCCTTAATTAAAATGTATTTATTAAATAACACACGTTTGGTATATTTTATACTTGTGTAGCGACTACTACTCGCAACATGGCAAAATGTAGAAGCGCCATCTATCGGAGTGAAGATACAACAACAAACCCTGAATCGCACTATGAAAGTTTACAACGATTCTAACACATATACGAATATCCGACATCAAATGTTGGGCTTCGGCCCGCCAGGCTAACCACCTTGCCTGGTCGGAGGATCCTCCCTTTTATTTATTTATTTATTTATTTATGTACACACCAGTAAACACGATGATATAAATGTAAAAAAAACGAAACATGAGCACAAAGGAACTACTTATTTCTTAAGAAATTTCTTCCAGTAGTCCCGCGACAGGAAATATATATGACAGACACGTAGACACAGTTTGACAGACTTTTCAATGGAGGAACACCATACCTCGTTCCTCCATACTTGCTTTATTTAAAAATTAAATGCAATTAAAATGTTCCGAGCAAATGGTATTTGTTTTTGTAGGTATCCAATTTTTTCTACTCGTTACATTCATCCAATGCTCTCGGTTATTGGGATCCTTTGGAAACCTAAAATAAATAATTTAAATTAGTACTACAATACATTAGTTCATCCTTGACATTAGCTATTTCTCAACATACAAAAACATACTTAATTGAGGTCAGTTTGTCATTCATAAAAATCCGATGACTTATCGAAAAAATTATCTGAGACGTGCACAACACTATTTCCTATCTCAATGTGAACATTGCGAACGAACGCGGCCGGACCATGCGAGTTGACAGATCGCATCTCTGGAACGCAATACAATGCGCGCGAACTATGTGTTCGTGTGGATATTTGCGTATGTACTTACCTTAATTACCGGCAATGTATATTTTTTTACAATATTTTGCAATATTATTGTCATTATTTCTAATTTCATAATTATAAACATATTTTTGTAAAAAAAACTGATTAAATGATACTTTATGGCTTACCGGTGAAAAGTAATTCCTCCTTGCCTTATACTTGATGTCTGACTTTTATAATAATTGCACAAGACGGCATTTTAAAACATATTTCGGCAATTTTAGCGCAGCTCTTTACACAGACGCTCTCCGAAAGCGACTAAAAGCATGAACGCGTGATTTCGGTTGAATTATGATTGTCTAATCATAATTGCGGCGCGCCTGCCACGCCCACATTTCCATTCTAACCTCTTGTATCTGTTCTGTGGTGGCGCGCGTGTCGTACGGGCAAATGTATTTCAAGGAGCAAATTTATTTCTTCTGCGGCAGCAACGCGCCGGGTACCAGCTAGTATAATATATAAAAAGCCACTGCAACGACAGGCCTGCAAATACTTATACTCGATTACCGACTTTATATCCACCATGTGGCCTCAGCTTAATGCAGTCGCTATATAAAGTCCGCCATAAAGAAAAGGTCATAAAATGAAAATAAAATTTATTTAATTAATGGAACTGCACAGGATCTGAGAATAAACTCAGGTCCTGTTCAGACTGTATTGTAGATACTTAGTGTAGTATTGTTTTACCTTTATATATTATTATATATATCATCATAATCATCAGCCAGAAGACGTCCACTGCTGAACGAAGGCTTCCCTCAAGGGGGGGTTTGCCATAATCCCCACGCTTGGCAGGCGGCTTGAGGATCGCAGTGGCTCACCGATTAGTGAGAGAACGCTGCCCGTCCTCCGGTGTCCGAGCGCAGTTTCAAGACGTACCCGGCTCAGTATATATATATACGTTATGTGTATTGGACTGCTGAGCGTAAGGTCCTAAATTCGATTCCTGAGTCAGCCAAAGTGTTAGTGGGTTTTTCTGTGTGGAAATTCCCAGTAGCAGAATTTGCAACTGTGGCCGGTAGATGGCAACAGGCTCGTCCTCTATTACGTACATGGAACTCATTAACGGTAATGGCGTAATGAGGGTGTAGATTAAATGGTGGTAACAACAGTCCGTCGAAATGTAGGTTTCTTCACGATATTTTTGTCTTCACTTGACCATAAGCCATGAAGAACGAGCGCGCGCACCTTGATTCGAACCTATGACCTATGAATAATAAAGCGGGGCTGCTACTACAGAATCACCAGTGCTTTGGATTGCGTGAACACAGTTATTTAAATAAAATACCAAGTATCGTGCAACCGACGCCATATAAAACCTAGTGTAATTGGCTCACTTCCGCAACCCCTGACCTGGCGTGATGACCTTGGTACCTGCATCGAAGGACAAACTTTATACGGAAATTACTTACAGAAGGACCATAACAATTGTCCAATTGGAGACCGTTCGCACCATTCGTATTAAGTCGGACAAATTAAATTTTACGTCATCTTTCAGACGACAATTCTCAATTTTATTGATTTACTAGCTTCCGCCCGCGGCTTCGCCTGCGTGCATTACGAACCCGTACATTTTTTGCGTCAAAACGTAGCCTACAAACTTCTTCAATAATAACGATTTATAACTCTATTGGTTTAACTCCCAGTCGGCATGATTTTTTCCGACATCTTCAACAATCAGCGTTATATTGCAGCCAATTTACACAAAACCATAATGAATTATATACCTAAACCATCCTCATGAATCACTTTGTCTATTGGTGAAAACCGCATGAAAATCCGTTCTGTAGTTTTTGAGTTTATCATGAACAGATAGACAGACAGACAGACAGACGCGGCAGGGCACTTTGTTTTATAATATGTAGTGATGACTATGACTGTCTCATTGGTCCAGTGGTCGCAAGCGCGACTGCTGAGCGTGAGATCCTGGGATCGACTTCCGGATCGAGCTAAGTGTTATTGGGTTTTTCTGTATGGAAATTTTCAGTAACAGCACGGGGTCTGGAACTGTGCCCGGATGGCAATAGGCAAAAATGGAGGTGTACAATAGTACAAATCTGCCCAACCCTTCGGGGAATACAGACGTGATGCTATGCTATGTTGTATGTAGACCTTCTCAACTTTCACATGTTGTGTGACAGTGTTTAGATTTAATAACGTAACGTGTATAATTGGTTTAGAAGCCTTGAATTTAGCCATTTTAACATGAATTAAAGAGGGTATTTAAAAGGGATTTCTAGGTACTCTCTCACGATATTTTCTGGCTGGTTATAAGTCAATCAGTACCAGTAGAATTTCCGTGCATCTCGACCATAACATAACATAGCATCACGCACGCCTCTATTCCCTGAAGGGTCCGGCAGAGGTGTTCTGTTGTCAGTGGTGTGCGAAGCATAAAGACAAAAAGACACTGCCTGTCCTACATAACTCAGATAAATATTTATAATAAGATATTTGAGGTGGCAAATCACATACATCATTATTTAATCGACAAGACGACGAACCAATACCAACAAGTAGTAGGTATTATTGGTACGTAAGCTTTTAAATTTTTCTGCCTACCCTGTTTAAAAACTCTGTGCACGCCGCTGTCTTTTGTACACCCAAATATCGCCGACGCCGTTATTGTGTCCCATGTAATAGGGGGTGACCCTATTGCCAATATTATCGACCATATTTAACGTAAGCCAAAAATGTGTCAAAATAAACAAGCGTTTTCAACAGCAGTTCTCTCAAATGCGCGCGCACGATTTTCCCCATACATTCTTCATACATACATAATTTTCATACGGACATAATCATGCATATTAAGTTTACCTTAACTTAAAACTTTATTCCTTGCACTATAAGGTTTCAATTCCTTTGTAAATGTAAGGTTACCTATTACTGCAGACACCGTGAGTTAATTGAGTTTACTTGCCGTTTAAAAAGGAAGGTGAAAGGGTAGCGATGCCCCACTTACAGTTAATAGAAGCTAATTTAAATTGCCTTGTTATTTTATGTTTTTGTTCAGGAAATTGTTGTTTTTACCACAACTGGGAATTAGTGAGGTATAGTAAAAAGAAGCATTTTTCACAGAGCAGAAGCATCTACACCTTTTGTGTCACCAATTCTTACGATAACACTTGCCGTTTACGAGAAAAATGCGATAAAACGATATTTTTGACATTTCACATTTTGGCTGCAAGGTCAGCAACAATGACAGATCCTGTGAACCTTAAGCATCGGACAATAAGAGTTATTTTTGGCTGGACGTAATGTGGGCCGCGCGGCCCACAGTCGGCTTTTTTGCAGAGGTAATATCGTTAGGCATTTTTGATATTTCATTTAAAATAGTATATTTAAGATCTATACGAATTGTATTCAGCTTTATGTGAATAATTGTAACCTTAAATATCTACATATATTGACTGGGCTATTAACACAAAGATAAATAAAACAGGAGAAACTATATATCTTTGTTACATCACAAACGGCTCCTACT
Source organism: Shargacucullia verbasci (assembly GCA_947562105.1). Classification (NCBI taxonomy): domain Eukaryota; kingdom Metazoa; phylum Arthropoda; class Insecta; order Lepidoptera; family Noctuidae; genus Shargacucullia; species Shargacucullia verbasci. The sequence continues at coordinate 3,198,095 of OX387297.1, read as the reverse complement.
AAAATGTCTGTAAAAAAATCTTAATTGATAACATAATTACATAACATTACATCATCCTGTATTCCCCGAAATGTTAGGTAGAGGTGTACACACCCACGCCGATGCCATTTGTCCAATGTTATAGGGGGCGTACCTATTACCATTTACCGGGCACAATTTCAGTCTCCATGGAAGAGAACCCAGGACCTCACGCTCAGCAGTCGCACTTGCGACCACTAGACCAAAAAGGCAGTTAATAAAATGTTAATTTTAACATAATCATCATCATCATCATCATCAGCCAGAAGACGTCCACTGCTGAACGAAGGCCTCCCCCAAGGGGGGGTTTGCCATAATCCTCACCCTTGGCAGGCGGCTTGGGGATCGCAGTGGCTCACCGATTAGTGAGAGGACGCTGCTGCCCGTCCTCCGATGTCTGGCCGCAGTTTTAAGACATACCCGGGTCAGGTCGGGTCAGGGTAATTTTAACATAAATAACGCCTTAATTCTTGAACATTAAACTACGTTATCAAATTAAAGATGATAAAATTTAATAACATGTCTGTTTGGGGATGAGAGAAAACCTAGTTACCCAGCTAAAGCTACTATAAGCCTAGATTACTTGGCTTTTGTTTTAGAGATTATGGCGGATTCTAAAAAGGTTTTGTCTATCTGAGTTTATATGTATGTATAGCAGATTTGTGTGAATTCGTTTTATAAACATGTGAGCTATATTAATTTCGAACTTGTGTAAATAATAGAAATACCTAACATCTGTTTTTTTTATTTGACTCGAGCAGGATTTTATCCCAAATCTTCTAGAGTACCGTATTATCGCTCTCCCAACTGCAGGAGGAGGCACGATAGCTCAAAAAAAGCATAGCGAAGGGAATGCTATAAAGAAAAAAAGACGCCAAGATATACGAATAAAAGACTGGACATGGAAGGAGCTTTTCTACTTCTTCTTCTATAATTTAAGATCACAGCTCCTGTCGATGGAGCAATTGCTCTGCTCTCTATCATTTACCTCCTATCCTCTACTTTTGTTGGATCAAAGAGGAAGAGATGAGTTAACGACTTTTGAAATGTGGTGCTGGTGAAAAATGAAGGTACCGTATGAGTTCATAAAACATTATTCAAATAAACCACTATAATTATTATAATATCTGGCCTCATTGGTTTAGTGGTCGAAAGCAGGACTGCTGAGTGTTAGGTCCTGCTATGATATGTTATATTATATATCCTTCGCGTTCAATATAATAATGCGTTCAGGATATTGATGGGGTTGCCCCGCTTCTGTAGTGCGTCAGGGATGTTTGCTGAAGCTCGAATCGACTGTTTTAATACAACGATGAGAAAACGATGCGCTTCCCTGGTGCGCCGCGTGCGGGCCAGCCCCAACCTTATTCTGCGCTGTGTGGCGAGCAGTCTCGATTGTTTATATGTGAGTCACTGCTGCAAGCTGTCCACCTCGGTGTTAGGCGTGTGTCAGTGATTCACATATATTCATGGTTTTAGGTTAAGTGTTTAGAATAAGAATAATAGCATAGGAGTAAGGAATATTGTTACTAACACAACTGAGTCATGTTACTTGTGAATAAAGATATTATTATTATTATATTCAAATGAACAATATAATAGATTTAGGGCATATAGACAGCGAGCTATCAAGCAATAATTTATCGTAAATTCTGTTCAATTCGGGTGACGCGGACATTTGGTTATCGAAGTGCTATTGTTTTACTACAGTACAAAGGTACCACTGGTACCAGAATTGCTATAGCAGGTTATACAGGTATTGACGTAGTTATGTGTTGGTAACGACCATTTAATTTCTTATATACCCGATACTTGGAATTTATAGCTTAGGCAAAGTTAAAGATTTTTATTTGAATTGGTCCTTTACAGATACGTTTAAAACGTTGCGTTTCTAGTAAACCATAGCATTTAATCCGTTCAGGAATCGAACTCCCGAAACGCACAGCACTCGATCGATCAACCGCCGCGCATTATCCATTTTTTTCAACAATTTTCATTCAATTCCGTACCGAGCCACACCGAGGGACAAAATTACTATACCTACACCTACCTGGCCCACCCTAGAGAGTCGGCCCCATCACTAACCCATTACTGCTTACAAGCCATTCGCCTTAAGGACAGACAGAGACCACCGTAAAGTGATATCACAAAAACAAAGCCAAAAACCCTACTTCCTACTGCCGTATTTGGGGTTAACGAAAACAAAAATTTAAAACCCTGATCAGCCAAAACAGTTCCGTACATGACCAAAAATACGTTCTATGGGATATAACTTTCTATGTTCTGTGTAAGGTATTATGCCTTAGTACAGCCTCCGGAAAGTACGTTTCGGAAGAGCCCGCATAATTCAATGATAATCCGGATATGCTTCCGGAAATCCGATCCGGAATTCCGCATGAGATTACGTGTGGAAACGGCCGAGCTTAGAGTCAATGAGACAACAGTTTATTTCGCATCCGTAATACAATAATTATATTATTACTAGCGACCCGCCCGGCAGCCTAATTACCGATGTAGCGACAGGCGTAGATCGCGCGATAGCTTCTGTCAAACGTCATTTTTCTGACATATAAAGTATAGAAGGAATTAAGCTTGCCCCACGTTACATGGGACTTAAAAATATCATCGGCGAAATGTGGGTGTACAACTGTACTTTGCTTTAGGCATATCAAACTTTTCCTCTTAAAATGATAAAGGCCATAAAGATACTCCATTTTAACCGTAATCCTTAAATAGACAAAAACGTGAACTCAAAAGACATCTGGCAATTTGGCGTAAAGTGGCAAACAAGGTGGCTAAACTTTGGGACTTTGCCAACTGGGGCCAAAATATAATTGAGAGTGTGGGACTTATTGTTTAAGTTCTTTGACTTGACAATGGTTAGTTCATTGTATAAACAGCCTTATGGCTCTTTGTATATACAACCATTTTACATGAACTTTTCAAAGGACATGTGAAATGAACATGGCAGTAAAAAACAAGTCCAATAAGGACTCTTTTCGTTTGAACCTTTTAGAATAAGTTGATGGTTTAAAATGGGGTAAATTAAATTAGGACGGTACCTGATGTCTAATTAAGGATTTAATTAAATCCATTGTTCGTGTTGATGGAAGATGAAGGGATTCCATAAACTTTCTTGTTTATTGTTATTATGGGGGAACAAGGTATATAATGTTCTTCCATTGAAAAGGGAGGATCCTCCGACCAGGCAAGGTGGTTAGTCTGGCGGGTCGAAGCCCGACGGTTAATGTCGGACATTCGTGTGTTAGAATCGTTATGAACTCTCATAGTGCGATTCAGGGTTTTTCAAAAAAAATAAAGAAATACAATTGGCGCAGTGGCTTAGCGATTAGCTTACTGCGCTACGTATCGCGAGTTCGATCCCCGCACGGAACAAATATTTGTACGATCGACAGATAGTTGTTTCGGATCTGGTTTGTGTGTGCATGTGACATGTATGTTTGTAAACTGTACCCACGATACAGGAGAAATTCTAGAGTGGGGCAATGTTAAAAAAAAACCCAAAAAAAGAACAAAGAAAACGTCAACACGGATATTATTCGTCACAAAGCATTCTATACATAAATAGTTCAAATTTTAACCTCAATGTGTACAGAAACACTCCAATACGAACGTTTGCATGTGCATAAATTATTAAAAGGGCTGTAACTGGCTCGCGTGATTACACAACATGTAATCCAAACACAGTGAAAGCAAGGAAAGAGCCTTCACCAGGGACGAAATATGAGGTCGTCTAGCACAGTGTTCCACAATTTTTTTGTGTTCTGGGTACCTCTAGGTAATCGGAAAATTTTGGAGGTACACCATAAATGAAAGATCAATTTTTACATTATATTAATCAATATATATTATTAACCAACAAAACAATATTTATTAATAATCAACAAACCAATATTTTTTAGTAATTAACTTTATTTTTCCGAGGCACACCAACTAATGACCACGGTACACCAGTGTGCCGCGGCACACACTTTGCGGAACACTGGTCTAGCGCACCTTTTTTTTTACGTGTGGAAATACTCATGCATACCCACCGCCCTGGGGAAGGCGACGGGTGATGTCGAACTTTTACCGAATAAAACCACACGGTCTTCCTGCGGCATACCTGTAGCGCCGGAGATACGGGATTCGCTCGCGCGTTCACCACACCCCCGGCAGGTCTAGCGCACCCTAGGCAGTCAACCTCGACAACACCATCGGTGACTGGCTAATCTTTCAAACTCAAACTCAAACATTTATTTGCATACTAAGTGTACAATGTAGGTTTGTGTGCTTAAAACATAGCGGCCTTTTGCAGGCATTGAAAATATAACGGGTATTTATACTTATCTAATACTTATACTATACTTGTAGGTACTTATGCTAATACATTAATAAAAGTAAGATCCTTTTTTTCACTAGATCATTAGCAGTACCTATGTGATAAGTCCTGCCGACACGACAGAAGAAGACAGTCGAAGTTGAAGTAACAAAACATCACGCCTGTATTCCGTGAAGGGTTAAGCAGGGTTTAGAATTGTACCCGATAGATGGCAGTAGGCTCGCTGCCGATAACAGGAAGTTATGGCATCTGTGAAATGTGGGTGTAAAAGTACCTACAGTTCTGCCTAAACCTTAGGGTAATATAGGCGTGCGGATACGATAATCCTGCACACACTCATTAAGTATCCGTAAAGTATTTGTCCCGTGCGGATATCGAAACCACGACACGTAACGCAGAAAGCTAACAGCTAGCCACTGCGCCAATCGTACCGTCAAATAAAAGGCTCTAGAGAGAGCAATGCTTACGTGCATAAGTCAAGTAGTCCCGTTCTGAAAAAAGTCCTTCACAAACTCGTCTAACGAGAGTCTCTTTAGATAATTATATCTGGGCTCTTAAGCATTAGGCGCACTGGTCATTGAAGCCACATGCGACTCCTCATGATATTAATGTCTTTTACAGTCTTCTCTATCACTCTATCTCTAATTGGTCTAGTGGTCGTAAGCTCGACTGCTGAACGTGAGGTCCTGGGTTCGGTTGCCCGGTCGGGCAGTGTTATTGGGTTTTTCTTTATAGAAATACTCAGTAACAGCAATAAACTCGCCCCCTATAACATAGGACTTAATAGCAGCTGCGGCGAAATGTGGATATACAAATAATACACCTCTGCCTAACCCTTCGCGGATACAGGCGTGATACTATGTTATATTATGTCTTCTCTATCCTCTCTCTTTCGATGTAACAAAGAAAGCCTCCAGATATATTGAATATTTAGTGAATTCTAATTTAAAATATTGTAAATAAGACACCCACAGTGTAATAACGATTTACAATCGTAATCTATGTTTCATTAAAATAATATTAATAGCGCCCATTTCATCAGGAAAATGACCTTTATTATCATAGCTATAAGACCGTATACGTATCACATGACTTGATGATTTACCTGCTATCAACCCAACACTAGATATTTGTTAAACTATTTTGTTATTAAAAAGGTATTAAGCAAAATTGCTTGATCTTGCTGTTATCTAATTTGAAGAACGATTTACGGTAACGTGTCAACCAGTTTGATATGCATAGATTTAATTAAACAAAATTCGACCTTATGTAATATATTTTATATTATAACAGGCAGAGATGTACAATTTCGCCGTTTTTCACGAGCATTTCGCCGATACCGTTATTATAGGAGCCCCTATAATAGGAGCGGGCACAGTTCCAGACTCCGTGTTACTGAAAATTCTAATAAATAAAAATCTAATAGAACTCAGCCCGATCTGGGTATCGAACCTGGGACTTCACGCTCAGCACTAGACCGATGTATTTTTTTGTATGGAAATTCTCAGTAGCTGCACGTGTAAACTCCTCAGGATGAAGCCAAGAATAATAGTCACAGTATACGATTCAGCAGTATTAATGTTTACTTTTATTATCAGATTTTACAATTAATAAAACACGAGACACCGGAATGATCGTCCTCCTTTGACGGTCGGTGTCGGAATATGTCACCGCCGCCGTTATACCCACAAAGAGGCTTTATGCATTTTGTTTATTAATACTTATGTTTTATCAAATAACGTTTTAAATAAGGAAATCAGTACACAAATTAATAGATATAGAAATATTCTTAAAGACTTACTCTTACTAATACTCTTAAAGGCTTTAATGCTAACAGACGGCCATTCTGCTGCGGGGATGTCCCCATCCCCGAATTCAGCTCGGCCATTCGTTAGGTGGGTATTAGGGTGGAGCGCAAATGTATGAGATAATTTTTTTTTCTTTCAATCAAAATGGGTCGGTTCGGGAAAGATGCTCCGTGATGGTAGTATTATGCATGTAAAATTTTGTTCAAATAAAATAATATTTAGTACTGCCCCAAGACCACCAAACATTTTACAAACTAAGAAATTTTGATAATTTTCAAATATTTGGATTTCGTGTTTATAAGCGGTATATGTTCTAAAATTATAATACAAGATGTCATAATCAATGTCAGTTTATCATAATCTATAATTTTTATAATGTAAATAGATAATTCATATCACTAGCTCACATAGAAAGTACTCCGTTTCCAGCCAAATATCGCATTTCGCGCGCGCTCGTGCCAGTGACAAAGAATACGTCATTATTAGTGAATGTGTTACGATTATTACGTTAATTTAAGGTTACTTTAAACTAAAGTATGTCATTATTAAAAAAGGAGACAGTTAGTCCTGTTTTTGGACATGGAACGGACTTACCATGTAGTGTTTTGTACTGTACTTTGATGGCTGAAAGGACAAAACACTTACAGTCAAGGACTCAAGGAGAAAGGTTATTATAGAGGAACATATAAGTATTGTTATAGAGCCAGGTTCTGAATACATGGGCCACATTTCCTTGCAATCTGGTAAAGCAGTAGAGATAACCAATGGAATCTTCGATTTTTAACCCACAAGCGAGTGGATATAACTAAATTTGTGGCTGTGACGGAACAGTCGATACAGGTCGAAAAGGAGGTGTTCTACGTTGCTTAGAATGGAAGGTGGAAAAACCACTGCACTGCACTGGTGTGTTTGCCAACTTCATGCCAACCAATTAAATTTGCGTCATTTATTTGAATACCTTGACGATACTACCGCAGGCTCCAGAAGTTTTACAGGAACCATCGGAAAGATGTTAAACTTGTGAAGAGCTTCCTATTATATCTTTTACAAAAATACAAATCTTTCTTATTGCTGATTTGTGGTAAGTTACCACAAATCAGCAATAAGGACGGCTGGACCTACCGAAACATTGACGATTTTAGCAACATTTGTTGTCAAAGTTTACGCGCCTATTTAGTTCGCAATTAAGACAAAACCTTTATGTATTTACGGCGCCAAACATTTACACCAAACAATCGTTTTGTCTCGATACCTACCAGATAATTTAAAGTCTATTGTTGATCCAGTACTACAAAGGAATGGATTTTTTGGCCATCCAGAAAATATTTTGATCTGAATGATAGCAGATGACAGAGAGTGCATTCAATCGTTGGCTTTGCGTCGAGTATTAAAACCTCGACAAGACAGAAATGTTCTTAAATCTGTTCGAAGTTTTGTAATACCACCATTTGATTTTGAAGTTGATAATTATATGATAAATTGGAATGAACCAACAGTGACCGATCCGCCGCTAATCAGATCAATAGATAATGACACGATTTTACGTTAAATTCTTAATTCAAGATTAATAAATTATGTAATTTTGTCAAAAATCCAGCATTTTCCTTGCCACACTCAAGAAACAGCAAGGTGTGTCAAAAGAGTGACAGAAGCGTCTGCAGCAGTCTGTGGCTCTGAAAGACGTGATGGAATTATCAGAACACGTCTGGAATCAAGAAAAATAATGCCAATCCTTGAGACAAAAAACCAGTTTCGGCTACTGTAGAGCAATAATTTATTTATTTTCCATATAAATTTATACATTCATTTTGTTAAAAAAAAACATTTAATTTGTAGTTAATATTATAAAAGCATGATCCACAAGTGAAATAAAAATAGAATACACCCTCATTTGAATAATTTTAATAGATTTTAGAAACCTTTTACACATACCTATTTTTTGCTTTTTCTTCAAACTTTGGTGACTTTGGGGCAGTATTAAATAACCGAATTAATTGAGCATCTTATTTTTATTGTAATGGTAGGCCTACAGAGCAACTTTACCGCAGTGGCCAAATTAGAAATACCAGAAAAAAAAATTTCGCTCCACCCTAGTGGGTATGTCCTCAAACCATGTACTGTCCTTATAACTACATCAAGTACCAATAATTAAATTAATGTACAATTGTATCAACTTACTAACTGACAATATAACATTCTAAATTAATTGACTGTAGCTTTGTTTATTATATTATTACATAAAATACTATTCAGTGCCTGGGCAACCAAAGGTATAAGGCGAAGTAGAGATGTCTTATACAAACTATATGATAAAAAGTCTTATACATCGAATAATGATTTTCATGATTATGTTAGGAGATATACTAAAATTATTAAGAAAATTTGTGTTCAGGCTAAAGCCGCTTACATTAGTAATCAGATACAGAAATCGAATAATAAAACCAAAACGACATGGAAAATAACAAATAATGAAACTGGACATCGTAAAGTTTCAGACTTACATAAGTTAGACCCCTTTAAACTACATTGTACTCACATAATTGTTTTTCGAGATCAATGTATAAATAAATATTGTATATACAATTCCGAGTTAATAAAAAGAGTAACCATGGAGTTTCCTGCCCGTTCTTCTCCATTGCAAATCAACACCTTGAAACGTGGCAACCAGAACCCGACCATTCACAAATGCTTGTAAATGGCTTACATGAATTAAAATATATTTTAATTTGAATTTATATACCTTAACTCGCTTCGAGACTGCCGGAATGTCCATGATTCAGCTTTTTTTTGTACAAAATTGTCAATGGTTTGGTCGAATGTGAACAGCTACTTGGACGTATCACGCTGTCGGTTCCATATAAGCTTCCTAGACAGCCAATATCCAGACTTTTTCAGCCACCTACCTGTAGAACTAACGTAAGAAGGCACTCACCAGTTTCTAGGATGTGTATACAGTACAACGAATTTAGCTCTAAATTGCCGGAGCTGGACGTGTCTCCCGGTTCCACTCATAATGTCAGAAAGACATCACGCGACCACCTCGGTGGCCAGTGTCAGACTAAATTTCTATTTTTTTATTTATTATTAATTTTATTTTTGTTTTAGTTTAATTTATATTGTTATAAAATTAAAATTTAACATTTCATATGTTGCTAATAAAATGTCGTGTATACCTGTAATTGGCATACACATCAGCTCCTGTACCTGTAAACTGAATTATGGAATGTATAATGTATATGCTGTTGGTGTACCTTATATAAATAAATAATATTAATTTTCTTTCTTTTTCTTTTCCATAATTATTTAATCATCGATTCATTTCTGCCACACTAGAGGCCATCACATTACACGTTTTGAATGACCACGCTGGGGGTAAGTACCATATATGCCACACTGCGGGCTACAATTCACAGGTGCACTACACTGGGGGATACATTTTGGCTGAAACATAAAATAATAGTAATTCACACTAGGGAGTTCATACTGCTGTAGATATTCAATTTTCACACTAGGGGCAATCACATTACACGTTTTGAATGACCACACTGGGGGTAAGTACCATACATGCCACACTGGGGGCTACAATTCACAGGTGCACCACACTAGGGGATACATTTTGGTTGAAACACAAAATAACAGTAATTCACACTAGGGAATTCATACTGCTGTAGATATTTGAAACACAAAATAACAGTAATTCACACTAGGGAAATCATACTGCTGTAGATATATCAAACACAAAATAATAGTTATTCACACTAGGGAATTCATACTACTGTAGATATCTGAAACACAAAATAACAGTAATTCACACTAGGAAATTCATACTGCTGTAGATATCTCAAACACAAAATAATAGTAATTTAGACTAGGGAATTCATACTACTGTAGATATCTGAAACACAAAATAACAGTAATTCACACTAGGGAATTCATACTGCTGTATATATCTCAAACACAAAACAATAGTAATTCACACTAGGAAATTCATACTACTGTAGATATCTGAAACACAAAATAACAGTAATTCACACTAGGGAATTCATACTACTGTAGATATCTAAAACACAAAATAACAGTAATTAACGCTAGGGAATTCATACTGCTGTATATATCTCAAACACAAAACAATAGTAATTCACACTAGGAAATTCATACTACTGTAGATATCTGAAACACAAAATAACAGTAATTCACACTAGGGAATTCATACTGCTGTATATATATCAAACACAAAATAATAGTAATTCACACTAGGGAATTCATACTGCTGTAGATATTCAATTTCCACCCTAGGTCATAAATAAGCCAATCAGTTGAAGTCGTTCATCATGATAAATAGCAGTGGTACTCTCCACACTAGGAGAAAGCATGGATGGACCGACTGCTCAGTCATCACATTTAAAATAGTCACCTTTGTTCCAACAGGCACCTAGGCTGTATCGTCATCAGTGTCCGAGTTGATGAGTATTCTGAGGAGAAGGTAGATTATTCAGGGCTTGATCTTTCTTGGATTTGGTCTTAACTCACCAGCAGTGATATCATAGCCTAGGAACTCAACACGAGTCGAATCTTTAGTTCACAAGTTTTAAAACGTGTATGAGGGAATCCAACAATAAAAATATGCGATCACTTAAGCAATGATATTAACGATTCTTTGTTCTGAACTTCATTTAAATTATGCATCGATTTAGGTAGGTAACTACAGACGGCAACCGAGTTTTGTTTTGAAAATAAACAAAGATGAACTAGTCGTGTTAATCGTGTAAGCACGTTTTAAACAAAATCTGCCGATCGTCACATTGTAAACAATTGTCGGGTAGTACGTGAAATAAAATAGCTAAACTATGACCATCAATAAAAACATCACGAAAAATGTGTTCAGTACAGTCTACGTCTGCACAACCTATATCCTTTATACGAACGTTTGTGTTAAGCACGTTAGCCTATAAAATTACGACTAATACTTTGCTTGACAAGAGAGCATTCAGCACCGGAATCAAAACAAACATCATACGACTCACCAAATTGTTGTAACTACCCGGTAACATAAGTTATTGCGCAAGCATCTATGCGTCGCTCGTTTGTCACTTCAGCTACACCAGCGCGACCCGCGCTATTGCTGCAGTCGGCAGAATTCGAGCTGCTCGTGCTGCTGCGACGACAATGCAGTGCTGTGTCCATTCTGGCCACAACGGCAACAAGTCACTTGCTCGGCTCCAGATGACGTAGTCGATGTGGGTTTCATCAAAACCCAAATTTTTCCATTTTCAGCAATACAAATATCAACCGTAGCACACCAAGCACGACGAAAGTGGTGTACGAATGGCCTCGATCAGTTGCAACATGTTCCGCTGTTGTACCTCGTATATACATTGTGCGCCAGTGGGGGGCAGATCCCGATCCCACTTCTGAACTGTAAACTCCTCAGGATGAAGCCAAGAATAATAGTCACAGTATACGATTCAGCAGTATTACTTTTATTATCAGATTTTACAATTAATAAAACACGAGACACCGGAATGATCGTCCTCCTTTGACGGTCGGTGTCGGAATATGTCACCGCCGCCGTTATACCCACAAAGAGGCTTTATGCATTACACAAATTAATAGATATAGAAATATTCTTAAAGACTTACTCTTACTAATACTCTTAAAGGCTTTAATGCTAACACACGGAATCAGGAACTGTGCCCGTTAGATGGCAATAGGCTCGCCCCCTAATACATGGGACTCATTTTTATTAGCTTGTATTGCCTGGAGAACAAGGTTAGTAAAAAGGTGCTCGAATCAGCCGGAAATTCGATTCGTACGATCTTACCCCGTTGCCGATCTTACCCGAACGCACCTTATTTATTTACCCTACTAACAAATAATAAGCATTAAAAATAACATTGTTATGTCAACAGACAATCAATGTTATAATTTTGTGCTAAATTTGATGTCAGGAATGACAGAATGTCAAACGCATTCTCTGAGCGGCCGAACTATATATAACCTTCTTTTCTTTGTGTTAATTGGGATGAGCGCTCAATAGCAGCGTATATCTTGCTCACATAATGTTGATGATGTCAACACAGCCAGATTATCTAGCAACACTTAATTTACCAGTACTGTACCTTTTTTACACTATGTATACTACAAAGTGCAAAAAAATCTATGTCTATGAACGGCTTAATAAAATTTAATTTACAAAGAGAACACCACAAAGTGACCCCATAACTTCACCTCTGCGCCCACGCAGCCACACAATCATAAATACACATGTACACATAACGTAGTTCCATAAACTGCAGCGTAATATGAAACGCGATTGCAATGAGAATTTTCCGAAATAAAGGTGAAAAAAAAAAACTAATTGAAAATAAAAATTCTTATACTTAAACTCCAATGAAATCAATTATACAAACTGTGTGATAACCTCATTTGATAATAACTAGCAATGATAATAACGATACAAACAGGTACAACAGATAAAAAATGCGCATCATCTGTCATTCGTTCACGGACGATCGGAGCGAGTGCACGCGCGTTCTTAATTCAAAAAAGAAACATCTATGTGTGTGTAATCATGTTAGCGTATGCGTTGTTTGTGTTTTCGATTGCGTACGCGCATGGTTTACAAGTGAATACTACGGAAGGTGTTGTGGAAGGTCCTAAGGCTTCCGATGGAGATTATTACACTTTCTACGGTATACCATATGCGGGAACAACGTCAGGCCAAAACAGGTTTAAGGTAAGATAAAATCAAGACCTTTTTATTACTCAGGTAGTGGAAATAATAATAACCTAAAAATATTTAGAAAATAATTAAAATAAAATGTACGGCAACTAACAATTTCTGCATTTGCATTTTCTACGTTTTATTCTGTAATACCGACATGAATTTGGATGTATAATTATAACTTGGCGACTGACTAATCTTTCCACAATAGCCTGAGCAATTTGTATATAAAAACTGATAGCCGATACTACAGAAGAATTAAGACATTTTAAGTCTATGTGACCCGGGTACGTCCTAAAACTGCGGCCAGACACCGGAGGATGGGCAGCAGCGTCCTCTCACTAATCGGTGAGCCACTGCGATCCCCAATCCGCCTGCCAAGCGTGGGGATTATGGCAAATCCCTCCCTTGGAGGAGGCCTTCGTTCAGCAGTGGACGTCTTCTGGCTGATGATGATGATGATGAAGTCTATTCACGTTAACTTTACTTCTTTCTTCTGCTTAATTCTTGTATTATAGATTATGCAATTTTAGGTCAGGTGCGCAATTTTGCATGACTGTAATATAATGACAATTGTGCAATGATTTTTCAATAGTGACTCACACGCAGACTATGATAACTCAATCGGTATTATTCTAAATAATGGAATAAGAAGGTGAATCAATTCATTCTTAACGTTTTTAGAATATTAATATTAAAGTTACTACATTTAAAACTTCTCAAAACCATTATTTGATACAAATAAGTGCAGTACCTCGTTTGCCGGGCGCCGCGTGTGTCTTATTTAATTAATGTCTCAGTATTACGACACGGATGACGTAGTGCTTGAACGATCGACTGCTGCGCTACGGGTCACGGGTTCATATCCACACGGACCAAATATACTTACATATATGTATTATTATTTATGGCCTACAGACAGTTGTTGTAACACAAAGTACAAAGAAGAAATAATGCATTTTTTTTTAATTAAAAGATCGATTCTCGTTTTATCATTCATTAAAAGGAAAACTTCATATGACCGCAGAATGTTTAGCTTGATCGTCATGAATGTCTAATATCTTCAAAAAACACTTAATTACGTATTACAGCACGGACATATACACACAGATAAAACATTATGTAATAGCTTAATCAATTAATATAACAGTAAAACTTTCAGTACAGTTCTCGTTTACTGCTGTTCTCGTTAGGTGTATGTGCTGTATCAAAAGACACCTAACAGCTGAACCTCGCTTAAAAAGATCAGTGTTATCATACTAAGCAACGACTATCCAAAACTTCACAAAATGATGGGAACAAAGAATATATGTGTTTATAAACGAACCCCGAAACATGAACTATCGCTAGAGTGGTGCACTTGAAACAGACAAAAACAACATGACTATCGTACAGGTTGTAACATGTAACAAATAATAATAAACAGCTGATGAATCATTTAATGGCGTCAGTGTGGAGTTATAAAATACCTAGGCATTATCATAAATTAAGTTATTTGGTCCATTATAATATGCTACACTAAAATATAAGATTTGAAGTCATGACTATCTCAAGCAACACCCTATAACTCTTGACGGTATAGGAAGGCTTGTTAAGAGAATGAACAATAGGGTTGCCACGGCCTTTTGGATTATTGTTTCGACAAAGAAAAGCGTAAAATAATTTCATCATCTGCCTAGCCTTTTCCCATCTACATTGGGGTCGGTAGCAGCTAAATATGAGTATTTTACACGGACCGACTGCCAGCTGACCTCCACAACAGATGGCACGGTTGGCGCAGTGGCTACGTGATTAGCTTACTGCGCTTAGTGTCGCGGGTTCAATTCCCGCACGGAACAAATATTTGTATGATCTACAGATTTGTTTCGGGTCTGGTTGTGTGTGCATGTGACATGTATGTTCGTAAAAATGTACCGACGACACAGGAGAAATCCTAGTGTGCGGAAAAGTTAAAAAAAAATCAACCTTATTTCTAGGAGACACTGATTCTCGAAGGTTAGACTGGTTATCAGATTTTTTTGGGCTGCTGACACGTAACTACTGTCAAAGATATTCGTTACCACCCGGGATCAACTACTTGCTTTCCGAGGCATGGAAGGGTCTCGATTTGTAAAAAACGGTCATTCATCCATAGTACTCTTTTGTCACGAGATTTAATAACGTCACAATGACGATACTAAAGTACCTACGCATACATACATACCTACATATACGTGACATTTACATACGAATGCAATGGAAAAAACTTTAACTCGATACCGATTTCGATGATTAAGTAATAAACACCTACACTCTTAAATCTTATACTATACGACATAGAATTCAAAATGCAATGTATGTCGATTGGCTTGTTAGGAACTAGAACAGTTTCTGTTAAATAAAGCTTTGATTTGTGTCAACGCAATTAGAGGGTGCTGACTCCTGATCTGCTTGCAGAGCTGCAGCTCTCTGCTTAATCCAAGCAAAGCGCTGTAAAGAAAGGTTACAAATGGTTTTAAGCGTTGATATCTATACAAAATGTACCTTTACGAGTTTGGAGGGCGTTTAGTCACAATCAAGCAAAAAATGTATAAAAGCAACGCACGCATTTGTTTTCAAACATTTTTGTAACTACGGAGACTGCCTCATACTTAGTTGTAGCAAGAGCGACTGCTAAGTGTGAAGTACTGAGTTTGGCTGACGGGTCGGGCAAAGTGTTATTAGTTTTTTTTTATGGAAATTCTCGGTAAGAGGACGGCGTTTAGAACTGTGCCCGGTAGGTAGCAATAGGGTCACCCCCTATTACATAGGACTCGATAACGGCATCACCTGTGTATGGGTTTACATTAGAACATATCTGCCTAACCTTTCGGGGAATTTAGGCGAGATCCTATGTTATGTTATGGTCGATGTTTGACAGTAAATCTTGACAATTTCGTATTCTAATCTCCATTTGAGATTCCAACTAATCGGACGTTCCATTTTAACTAATACATCCTACTAATATTATAAACGTGAAAGTTTGTGAGGATGGATGGATGGATGGTAGGGCTACAGAAAAGTACATAGGGTACCTTTCATCAAGAAAAAAGTAATGTTCACGAGGTAAAGAAATTTTCGACGGTCACAAATGCTTTACGACGCTAGATAGCGCTACGTGTGACCCGAAAAGCGGAAGCTAGTTTAAAAATATTTGAAAAAAAAAACCTATAAATAATTTTGCATTTCACCAATCTTTCAGCGCTTCATATAAAATTTCTACATTCAACCCTTTCAATCTCATTAAATATAATCATTAAAATATGAGCTTAGTAGAAATAAAGCTAAATCCCAAAAAAATTTTACTAAAATCAGTGATTCTCAATATAGTTCGAATTTTTTGACTGAATCAGATTAAATATGTATGAAATTTCTAAGCCAATTACTAAAAACTCGATTAGTAATAAATTTTGTGGTAAACTGAGTCAAATACCGGGTGTAAAATGAATCACTTTCCGGCCCAGCTATTATTATCGATCATACCTAACTAATATTATAAATGCGAAAGTAAGTTTGTTTGTTTGTTTGTAACCTTTTCACGCCTAAACCACTGAACCAATCATCCTAAAATTTTGCATATACCTTGTCAGGTGTACAGAAATGGACATAGGGTACCTTTCAGCCCGAAAAACACTGTTCCCGAGGAAAACAACAATAACGTTTTTATGATAATAGATGGCGCCACGTGTCTTTCGCAAGCAGAGTACAATCCGAATTGATTGTCAAATTCTAAATTAACGCGAGTGAAAGCCGCGGGCAAAAGCTAGTACCTAAATAAAACACAGAACACAACATAGAATCACGCCTGTATTCCCCGAAAGGGTAGGCAGAGGTATATTATACACCACATTTACCTAATGCCGTTATTGAGTCCCATGTAATAATATCATATCCTAAGTATAAAACGGCAGTGGTAGCCTAGCGGTTGAACGCTTGCCTTCCATGCAGGAGGGTCTGAGCTCAAACCCGGCCCGCACCTCTGATTTTTCGGAATCATGTGCGGATCAGATTTTGATTATCACTTGCGTTTACGGTGAAGGAAAACATCGTGAGGAAACCTGCACACCTAAGAGGGCTCTATAAAGTTCTTAACGGTGTGTGTAGTCCGCCAACACGCACCGGGCTAGCGTCGTGAACTAAGGCCTACCCCTTCTCATTCTGAGAAGAGACCCTTGCCCAGCAGTGGGACAGTAATGGGTTGAATTATTATTATTATTATTAAATATAAAAAGTTAAATCGCTTCTATAGAAGTTCAATACACGATGAATGATTCAACACCATATATCTTATCAGTGACCAGTTTTATCTGGTAAACAAACAAGCCAGTGCAAAGAATACGATTGTTCAATTAATCCGTATAAGAAAATAAAAGAATAAAAAGAATATCCCTCATTAGTCTAGTGGTCGCAAGCGTAACTGCTGGTCTTGAGGTCCTGGGTTTGATTCCCGGGAAAGTGTTATTGGGTGATTCTGTATAGACACTCTCAGTAGTAGCACAGAGTCTGGAACTGTGCCTAGTAGATGGGAATAGGGTCGCCCCCTATTACACGGGACTCAATAACGACATCAGTGAAGTGTGCGTGTACAATAGTACACCTCTTCTTAACCCTTCGGAAAATATAGGATAGACTAAAACCCACTATCTCTTGTATTTGCCGAGCGTTCATCTTCATACAATGTTTGTATGAAAGAGATCGCCGACTAGCGAAAACACTGCTGATTTGTACATTTAATAATATATACTGAACCAAAATTTTCTTATACATATATTTTATTTATAATCATAATAATATTTCACAACATTAATCAATATTTGTTATTATTGCATCAGCGTGAACGTATTTTGTTCGCTTACAAGATTTTTCCCTCCAAGTAAAAAATGAATGATTAAGTATGCGCGCGCACTTTGTCTTCATACATTTTTGGTAACTTGTAGGAACTTTGGGGTATAGGAAACTTCACACTTGGGAAACTTATACAACCCCCTTTTTGGTAGGTACTTAAAAGGTGAAAACAAACAAATCTTGCTTTAAAAAGTAAACTACAACTACGGAAAACACGTTCACAACACTGTCACGTGGTAAAGTTACAGACGCTTTGTTTACAAAAATCGTACCAGCAGTTTACAAACAAACGAGGGAACTCCTTGGTTATCTGCTATCGTCAGTCCCCACAACTTTAAAGTCTACAATAATCTTTCAAAAGTAGAAAGCGTTAAAAAAGTAACTTGTGCAAAAATTGATAACACTTTTCAATGAAAACGGGCCATATCTTATCGATACTACAAGTTTGTTTGTGTCCGCTATCTGTAAAATAGTCGTCACACCTTAGGGTTATCAAATTATTAAATTTAACTCGCTTGAATTATGTTTCAGGGCCCGGTGCCGCCTCCGCGTCGCTCGACAGTTTTCCGCGCGACTGACACCAACGTGATTTGTGCACAGCCCTCTTCCCGCGGGCTGATTGGAGTTGAGGACTGCCTAACCTTAGATGTGATCACCAAAAATACTACTACTCCTAAACCCGTCATCGTATGGCTTAACTCGGAAGAATACACTACAACACTTCACCAAATGTTCTCCTTCAGAAAAATCAGCGCAGCAAATGTTGTTTTTGTAAAAATGAATTTCCGACTCTCGATTTTCGGATTCTTATGCTTGGGCGTTCAAGAAGCTCCCGGCAATGCAGGCTTGAAAGACGTTATCCAAGGACTAAAATGGATCAAAGCGAATATCGCAAACTTTGGAGGAGACCCAAATAACGTAATCTTGATGGGCCACGCATCTGGAGCAGCAATGGTTGATTTGTTGACCATTTCCCCGCAAACTGAAAATTTAGTACACAAAGCGATTGCTTTGAGTGGTTCTGGATTAGCTCCATGGGCTGTTGCCTACGACCCTGTCGGGTACGCCAATATTGTAGGAACCTCACTTGGTTACACAGGCAAAACTCATAAAGAACTAGCGAAACATTTAATCACTACTGATATTAACGTTTTACACACTGTCATAAGTGATATTAAATTCCAGAATAATACACCATTATTTGCGCCATGCATTGAAAATCCTGAACTTAAATCCAATGATACTGTTCTTGCTGATGCTCCCATCAATACCCTCAGATCAGCCAAATACCCTCAGATTCCGTACATTTATGGATACACAACTAGGGAAGGAACTTTAAGAGCAGATGAAGCCGTATCTGGAGGCTGGCTAGAAGGCATACAAGCAAACTTTACAAAATTTTTACCAGTAGATTTGCAATTTGGTAAAAATACAACAGTTGTTGCAGAGAGCATTCGCGATTTTTACTTTGGCAGTACTCCGGTCAGTATGGGAACCGTTGAAGACTTTTTGGACTTCGAAGGAGATACCTTGGTGGTCATTTCTGTAATAAAAGCAGCTAAAGAGAGAGCGTTGACATCTAAGAGTGAAGTCAAGCTATTAGAGTTCGGTTATGTAGGAACTCGGAATTCTGACTGGATTTACAATCAAATTCCTTTGACTGGTGCCAAACACGGAGATTTCGTGAAGTATTTTTTCGACTATGATTTGAGATTTGTTGATGAAGCCGTCAGTACATCAATACTGAATCGATTCACGGGCTTTGCACACTGGTAAGTTGTTTTCTTAATTGTTTAATTTCATGAAGGCATCTATGAATGCATTTCATGTTTCGCTCTGTATACACAATTTTTAAAATGAAATTTTAATATATTAATCTGTATACTCAATATATTATTGAATGTTTATACAACTATTGAAAACTAGAATCTATCTTCTTTCAGTTACCTACAGTTACCCGACATCTTTACTATACATATATAAATCTCTCCTTCCAGGAATCCAGCAACAAACCTCACTAGCGGCAACTTCACTTGGGCGGCAATTACTAACTCCACAACCAACTACCTGTACTATGGCGGCAACGTGGGTCCCAACGGCAACAACCCCTCCCTCTATGTCGAAGAAACCAGGTTCAACCCCCACGCCCAACGAACTGCCTTCTGGAGCAACCTTTACGACACATATTACGTAGCTCCTACTCACACGAATTCTTCTGGTGTCACTCTCAGTTGTATTGTCTTTGTAGTCTTATGTCAATTGTTAGTTCGTTTGTTTTAAGGATTTTTAAGGCTTCGCTTGATTTTTATTATGATGTTAGCTTTGGCCAAGTTATATTATTACAAACTGTTTCATCGGAGGTATTGATACAGTATTGCAAGTTAAGCATCGGGAAAATAAGAATATAAATTATTATCTATTTTTGCTATTGTATACAAACTTAGGTCGCGTCTTGGATGTACATAGTCTCTAGAAGATGCATGACTTATTTAAGAAGTTCTAAGAATCAAACCAATATTTTAAAAGACTTAAAATGCATTTTATGTACCCTCCATTGAATATAAAAATAGACAAAACTGGCCGACCAAGGCTGGAATATCTGGAACCATTTCTTCATCACGAATTTCAGCTCAACTTGATTGACCTTTAAAATTCATAAATGCATTATTTACATTTTCTAGATTAAATTATATTTTGTCTATGGTTATATGATATAGAGTATACGTATACTAAAATAAGATCTAATATAATTTGAAGATATTAATGACTTAACAATTTAATTTATCTACCACGCTGAGTATTACTTTTAAATTAAATCTCGTTAATTTGTTATAAAGTAACAATTACTCGTACATTTTTTTTTTTCATTCGATAAACACTTTGGGATTTCATTTTTTTATTATTAAATACACTTATTTCCTCGATGCTATCGCCATATCACGATATATAGTAGTGCCAGTCTAACCTTAGAGTATCCGTGTCTCCTAGTTGGGGAGCCGAGGTAAGATGGCAGCCGCTACGTATAGAATACTAATATTTTGCCAGATCTGTTTAGACCTGGAACCGATCCCACTGGGTAAGCCTTTCTCCAACTATGTTGGGGTCACCCCAACGGGAAAAGGCTAGGCAGATGAAGATGCTATTGCAATATGAATGCGAACATGTACAATAATGTATTAAAACAACATGCGCACGCATCTGATTTAAGTTCTATTGAAAACCCACACAGATTGGTTCAAACAATTTTTCGATTATGGGCAACAACGGGTCGAGAAACTCGTACATATGGTGCAGTATGCAGTAAGAAATTATTAAATTTATTTATAAGTGAGAATTAAATAGATCTACCATACAAACGAATTAATACAGCATTTACTATATAAGTATTATCATAATATATTTTTGAAGTATTGTTTTTACGCTATGAGATTTACAAATACAAAAACGTTGAATTTTTTTATTTTTTTGTTTTCTTTCTTCAATATAGTTTTGAGATGAACCTAAATCCCCTTTTTTCAAAATAAGGTTTATCATTCGACCAGTTTTAAACCTTCCACCCAGTTTTTGTAAAATGAACCTTAAACAAAACTTACAACTTAATCCGGTACTAAGTTGATGGTTTTGAATTAATAACTGTATTTCGAACATAGTAAAGTTTTTAATATATAACGTGGCCCGAAGGTTTAGAATTGGTCTAAATATAAACCTTGTTTTGTAATAAAGCCGTTAATGTCTAAGGCTGCCTGTCCATTGACACGGAGCAGAGCAAGGGAGTAATGCGGAGCGGAGTTGCTGACTGTGTCCTGTCTGTTTCATGCAATTCCATTGGTTAATATTGGCACAGCTCCGCTCCGCTCCTCTCCGCTCCAGTGGACAGTCAGCCTAAATATCGGAGTCTTCCAGGGCTACTTACGTATTTATTCAGATGAAGATAATGGTGTTTCAATGATGAATATTATAACACTCGACTTACCTGAAAAAGAAAGGCAAATATTTATAAATTGTAATTAACAACCACATAAAAATAAGTTGATCTATTTATAATGTTTTGACGACACGGTTGGCGCACACACACCTAATCCTACACCTCTGCCTAATCCTTCAGGGAATATAGGCGTGTTAATACGTAAGTATTATCATTTAAAAAAATGACAGCTATATGATATTAAGTTTCGCTTAGCGCTCACACCCGAACCCTTCTAAAAAGTAAACAGTTTTGTCTCTGCGCGGCGAAGAGTTAATGGTTTGGAACGTTGCTACATCTAGTCTAGACAGAAATATAGCCCTTCAGCTAGGATGAGACACTTGAGTGATAAAACTTGACTTTGAGACTAGGAGACAAATCTCGAGGATAAAGTTAAAATTCGTCACCATCTTTGACACTAATCCAATATTTAGTTTAAAAAAGATCCTTTCACTGAACATCACAATATTCCCACCGAAAACATAAATTCCCGATACAGGAAATTGAATCGGCCAACGGCTAGAGTTGTGAATCAACTCGGTTGATTTACAACCGCGGCCATTCCATATCAACTCGGTTTGTTTATCACTAAGGAAGAGGAGGTCGTTCTACTCCGTAACTTAGGCCAGTAACGCTCAACCTGCGGTCCGCCGCATTAAACGGACCGTGGAAATTTTATTTAAGCCACACGAGATAGGTAATAACCGCTCTTAAAACAAATAAAATATGAATAGGGTGCCGGTGAGTCGGGAGAATCGATATTCAAAAAAGGATTATTGTATTGACATTGAAATAGCAAAATCTTTAACATGATAAATAAGCAATGAGCCTTCCCTAGTAAGTAGTGTATCTACCTATGATCAGTAATAGGTACTAAACTGATTATAAACACACAATAAAGGCATCTTCTAAAAACTGTTTTCTTAATTAATAAAACTAAATCTATGTATTTACCAGTGTACATCTTATATGGTGTTCTTAATTCAAACATAATCATGAACATCTGGCAAAGAATAATGTAAATGGTAGGCAACTCCACTACAAACGCACGGTTTGATGGCACGGTTGGCGCAGTGGTTGAGAGATCGACTGCTGCGCTAGGTGTCGCGGGTTCGATTCCCGCACGGAACAAATATTTGTTTGATCTACAGACAGATGTTTCGGGGGCCAAATACCCAGAGTATTTGTGTATGTGAATATACGTGTTTGTAAACGCACCCACGATACAGGAACTTTTACTAGTGTGGGGAAATGTTTAAAAAAACCCCTAATAACTGATTACTCTTTTCACTACAGCATGAGAAATTCTAAAGTAAAAACTTATACACGCTAAAGGAAGTTATAAAAACGAAAAGGTTGTTATTTCTGGCTTATATGCAAACAAGTTAGAGCTACCAAAAAAGTTGAGCATCTCTGATTTTGATTATCATACCCACGGAGTAAACATACCTTTACACAGTTTACACTCTAATGACCTATTCAGACATTTTAACGACATAACTTCTCAGCGATATGATTGATGTTCACTGCGTGTTTTGTTCGAAAACGACTCCCGACGTTTTATAGCAAAAGAACAATAGGTAGCATTTTAAGTCTTTTTGTCGCATTAATTTGTTACTAGATAGCGGGTATATTGAGGTTGGAATACCGGGGCCTTGAGTTATATCTTTGCTTTTAATACTGAATATAAACTTTTGTTGTGCCTATCTAGACATGACAACACTGTTATATTCATTGAAACTCTTATCATTCACAAATTTGTGATTATAATTCTGTCTAAACAATAACACGGTTCAGTGTTCACAACCTGAAGCGAGACAGCTATCGTACCAGGGCCGTAGAATTATCGTATATGGATCAAAATTATCGTATCCATCAGGATAATGACTATGAGGATTCCAGACAATAACTGCCGACACTCGAACACAAAGTATGCGAGATGTGTGAAGCACATGTTCGATAATTATCGTACGGTTCCGAACGCTGACACGGTTATGAAGCTCATTGCAGTGTTAATAGTGAGAATTTTCTCATACAAAAATCCATTAACATTTTTCCCGATAAAGAACCTAGGACTCGACGCTCATCAGCTACGTTTGATACCACTAGACTGATCAAAGACTCGAAGACTGTTGACGATAGAGACGTGTGGCGCTATCTTCTGCACATGCGGCTTCCCTGGTTATCCATTGTATCTACCAGTTCAATTTTACATTAGATTCGCTTCACATGTCTCAACATTCTTGTTACTTCATTATTTTGTATTATTTTTTCTCTGTTTTATCCGCTTTGAACTGTTCATACCGTTTTTAATTTTGTATTCGAAACAATTGTATAACTCATATTGTATTACCTCACTATGTAAGTAACGTTTTAGTAAGTTTGTATTTTTCTTATATAAGATTTTTAATTGTAAATTAACTTTTTTTTTAAAAGAGAATCCATGGTGTTTCGTGCCCGTCTCTTCTCCATAGGACCTACCCCCTTTGGAACCGTGCGCCTATAGTCTCGACTTTTTAAAAGTGCCAGAATTGCCTAGTTGAAATAAAAAACTTCGAGTTTGACTTTGACTTTGGCCAGTCCTTTTATTGTGCTTCTATTTCCATCACCTTAGTATTCCATAATATACTATTAACAGATGTCATTGTGACGTCAGAGCCGCAAGTTGTTATTGTAATATATGAACAATGCTGATGGATTACATAATGGCAGGAAACCATTGTATTGTGCACATACTGCTCAGTTTATGTAACCTTTAACGGTGCTGCACGTGGAGACGACAAGGAACCACAATCTATCACAATATTTGTAGAAATTCTACAAAGAAAACACAATTCTTCGTCTGTATTTCCCAAAGGTTTACACACACACGTACAATTCGCCGATGCTCTTATTAAATCCCATGTAATAGCGTCAGCCTATTTGTATCTACTGGGCATAATCCAGTACCTACTCCGCGCTGCTACTAAGAAGTAACTAACAGAAACACCTAATACTAGCAAAATATAATAATTTGATGACACGGTTGGCGCAGTGGCTAACGATTAGCTTTCTGCGTGCATCCTCGCACGGAGCAAATATTTGTATGATCTACGGATAGTTGTTTCGGGTCTGGTTGTGTGTACATGTGATATGTATATTTGTAAACTGTACGCATGATACAGGAGAAATCCTAGTGAGAGAAACGTTTCTTAAAAAAGAAAAAAAAAGGAAATTGTCTAATCGACTCGGGAATGGACCGCTCGCGACTAGATCAATTGATGTCAATTAAATATCGATATTGAAATGATATAAAAAAGAACTAAGTGCCTGTTTCGTTCTTCTACAACAATCATCGAAGAAATTAATATTTTACAGCATTTAGGGTCATTTTCACTATCAAATATTTATAATAACAAGCCGTTTACCCAAACAACAAACATTCCTATCAAACGGCTCATTTTTGCGTTAATTGTTTGTTATATTGTCCGTGCAATTGGGCCTTAAAATAATGAAGAACACACCTAAATATTCCCAAATCTATTTCTATTTCAATATATTATTTCTATTGTCAATTTTGTCCACTGAGTGGCTCCATACCTCCACATACAGAATAGCAAACTCTCTAATGTTATAAAAGCTTTGAATACCACCCATTTCATTACTAAACCGACTCAACATCTAAACTAAACCGTATCAAGAGGATTTAGAAACCCATTTGTGTTGCAAACAATCCGATTAGGAAAAACCGTTTGGAGTACACTCGCGAACAGAAGTGTTTGCGTTCAATTTACTGCGCTGATGAAAACTAGGCTTTTGTTAAGCTTTTGTTTTCACCTGTACTTGTACATTCAAGTTAACAGAGGTATTCCAAATTGATGCACTGTTGGTTAGACAAATTGGTTTTCTGCGCAACGTGTCGTGGATTTGATTCCAACACGGAACATATATTTGTATGATCGAGAAATAGGTCTTCCAGGTCTGGGTGTTTGTGCGTGTGAGATTAAATATAAGCAATGAACTTCTTATGCTTTTAATTTCTTCACAACAGACTCATTGTTCTAGTGTCTGTCGATTGCGAAGTGTTCGATTCAATTCTTAAAATGCCTGAAATCTAGAACTTGTGCACGGTACACGGCAAGCTCGCCCTTTTAATATGGATCTGATTATGTCTTCAGCGAAATGTGGATATGCAACTACACCTGTGTCTTTCCCTTCGGAGAATACAGGCGTGATATTCATATAAAACCGACGCCCTCACCAAAACTTCGTAACCCTTCACAAAACACAGCCTAACATTAAATATATCTTCAAAATGTAAACAAAATGCCCCTTGGAGCAAGATTAAACGGAACTACAAACTTCAACAACGGCTCCCTGGAGAGCTACGTCCAGGATGCGAAGGCAGGGAAAGGGTTTTTCTGTTGAATTATATAAATAATGACTCTAACGTACCGCCATTACGTTGTGGCGGATAAAATTGCAGCGGGAAATAGTAAGGTTCTTTTCTAAAGTTTTTGTACGAATATTTTTCTTTCTTCTTTTTGATATTTAACTGAACACGCCCATTATAAATCCCATTCGATAAAGTAATCGATTCTAACCGGGAAACAAACTCGCGACCAGCGCAGCAAGACAAGTCAACTTAGCTTTTCTGATCTGGTCCGTAAAGATGCTGTAGCTAAATTTGTTTCATATATTTATAAATTATGTACTGTCTAAATTCGTGTTAATGCAGGAAAAAATGGGCTTCAACACGCAGCTTTGAGAGGTAAAGTCGTATCTTTAAATCAGAACGGAAAACAGTGACAAGTTTGAATAAAAAGCTTTATATACACAAACAATACGACCAGACCAGTCGAATGACAAAATAAATACATTGTTTGAACCAAGCCTGCGGCATGACGAGCGCAATGGTGCAAAAATAGGTAAAAATGTAATTCTAGGCGTAAAGCGCCAATCTACTACACTGTTAACACACGTGGAGAACAATGTATGAATCATTCTTGTCAAATAAAATTTTGAACGGTTTAATGCACATAGACCCCATGTCTTTGTCCCCATTTAAATCAATAAGTTTAAATTTCCTTTTAGAAGCATTTGAGATGTGGTATTGGAGGAGAATGGACGGGATGAGCTGGACAAAAATAGTCATTGTAGGGTAATGAGAAAAGAACATTAATAAACACCATTAAAAATATCATCATTTGGCTAGCCTTTTACCAACTTCATTGGGGTCGGCTTCCAATCTAACCAGTTGCGGCTGAATATCAGTATTTTACACGGAGCGACTGCCTTCTGACCTCCGCCACCCAATTACTGGGAGACACTTATACTCTACTTATACATCCAGTCTAAACTGGATGTCAGACTTTTTGGGCTACTGACACCCGTAACGACTATCACTGGTCTTCATATAACACCCAGGAACTACTGCTTAACGTGCTTTCCGAGGCACGGAGGGGTCTCGATATGTGTAAAACGGTCACTGCTTAACCTCGCAGATCGATCAATCTGCGCGGTAGCTATGAGCCCCTCAAACACCATTGGAAACAGAAGAGAAAAAATGATAGACCATCTTATACGACATAATAGTTCATAAAGAACATAAAAGAAGTAAATATAGAAGGAAGGAATGACAGACGAAGACCATGAAAAAGCTAGATGACCCAAATAAAGGAAAAGGCTGCTGTCATATCGTGTAAAGAGGTAAAGAAGACTGCACTGGAAAGAGAAAAATGGAGAGAACTTCATCAGCTACACCAACAAATGTTCTTAAATAAGAAGAAGAGAAATCGTTTCTCCCGAGTGGTTTTTGAAGTTATACTTCTTTTGGCGCGCTTGATGAGAGCTCGACATATAAAAGCGACACCATGAAGTTCGCTGGTAAATGTCTCTTAAATTTTCTTGGGAATTGACAGCTATATTCAAGGTAGTTATTGAAATATTTGTGCATCTGTAACACGTGTTTCATACCAGTGGAAATAAAAAAATAAATAAGAAGATAACTTCTTACGTGCGTACATAAGTATACACACACATTTTTTTTTTTTTTGCTTTATCCTACTCAATACTTTAATGACAATACATTTAATTGGAAGAACATATATATTTTTAGCTAAAGTTTGATTTCGAAATCACGCGTACCCAAGTGCGAATATAGCCTAAGTTCCAAGAAGCTTTCATCAATCAAGGTATATCGTAAAATTGCGGGCAATGTTGACGTTCTGAGTACGAATATATTGCAGTGTTATCCTCTATGATTCCCTTTATTACCCCACTTATTATGATAATAATACTGGCCGACAAAATGGCTATTTGCATTCTATTTGCCTTGGCAGCTACAAGATGTGAGAGATATTCTTATTTGATCCGCTCCAGTGAATAACTATGTCTAAATTTGAATATGGAGTACTGATTTGTTTGAATTTTTTTTTTTTAAGTCTTATTTTTTGTTTTCTTTTTTACTGTTCTTATAAACTATTTGCATAATTCTTTTATTTTTCAAATTTTATAATAAGTTGTTAGCTTAGTTGTTAATTTATTTATGCTTGTTGTGGTTTCCTGTAATTGAAGGAGTACACTTTATTTGATACCTTATGTTTAATTTGTGAATTTGTTTTTATTTCTTGTTGGAGACCCTTAAATAAATAAAAATAAATTAATTAACTTTAACGATTGTTTGTGAGACTGCCTCATTGGTCTCGTGATGGCAGGCGCAGCTGCTGAGCGTGAGGTCCTGGGTTCGATTCTCAGATCGGGCAAAGTGTTATTGGGTTTTTCTATGTGGAAATTCTCAGTAACAGCACAAAGTCTGGAACTGTTCCCGGTAGATGGCAATAGGCTCGGCGCCTATTACATGGGACTCAATAAGGGCATCGGCGAAATGTGGGTGTAAAATAAGATTGCCATCCCCTAATTTTGAAAACCAGGATTTGAAAGTGGAAATGCCAGGACATTTCGGTTTAAAAACAGGACGCAGTATACGAAAAGTAACTATAAGAAAACAGTGTCAATGAAATTCAATGAATAGCAATGTTTTATGAAATTATCTTTAATTAAATTATATAATAGAAAAACTGAAATGAAGGATTAAATTATAAAATAACGCCGATGATTATACATAAGGTTCGAGGCAGTAGTGACGTGCGAATAATAAAACACAGGCCGTTACGAGGACTCTTTAAAATACCCAGGACCCTACTTAATAACTATCCAGGACAACCCAGGTCACTCCAAAAAGCAGGACATATCCTGGAGACGGTGGCGCGAGTGTGTTCCACGCGCGCCTCTATAAGATGTGCAGCTATAGATTAGCTGCACAATGGGACGGAGCCTGCCAGGTCATCCACTGGCGGGCTGATACCTGCCGGGGGTGCGGTGAATGCGCGAGCGAATCCCAGTATCTCCGGCGCTACAGGTATGCCGCAGGAACACCGTGTGGTTTTAGTCGGTAAAAGTCCGACATCACCCGTCGCCATCCCCAGGGCGGCGGGTATGCATGAGCATTTCCACAGGTAAAAAAAAAAAAAGGACATATCCTGGAAAAACAGGACGGTACCCTAATGTCAAATTATAACTTAATCTAGTAGTATTCTAAAATAACTTAATAATTCAAAAACCTGCAAATGTCTCCTAATTTCTTACTTCTTACAAAAGACAACACATTCATATAGTACCAATCTTATAATAAAATGCAAGACGCTTTCGCTAGATAGTACAAAGGTAAAATGAATTCCAGGTACGGCCAGTGTTGTTCTGCTTGGCTGTTACAGCGGTTTCCAAGGAATAATTGCCTTGGTCGACTCATCGTGGAAGATTTTAATTACGTGGCTAGCGGTATAAATTCTTAACTTTTTAGTTAAACTGTTATAAATATCTGAACTGTTCGTGATTTTTAAGAAGTTTGTCAAAATAACAAGTATAGGTCACTAGCTAGTATCTTCAAACGTTGGCGACACGGTTGACGCAGTGGCTAAGCGATTAGCTTTCTGCGCTACGTGTCGCAGTTTCGATCCCCGCACGGGGCAAATATTTGTATAATCTACAGATAGTTGTTTCGGGTCTGGTTGTGTGTGCATATGACATGTATGTTTCTTAACTGTACCTACGATACAGGAGAAATCATAGTGTCTGAAACTACTACACTACTACTTATGGGTTTTATACTTAGCCTTGAGTATCCCACTGTTGGGCAAAGGCTTCCCCCTGGGTCTTCCACTGATCTTCTCCCCCTGAGTCTTCCACTAATCTGATAAAGGTACTTATCATTTTACGGAATTCTTAAACAAAATTTGACGAAACTGTTGGTTGGTTGGTCGATTAGCTTCCTAAGCTCCGCGCTGCGGGTTCGATAACCGCGGGAAACAAATATTTGTATAATCTACAAATAGTGGTTTCGGGTCTGTGTATGTGTACGTTTGTAAACTTTACCCACAATACAGGAGAAATTTTAATGTATGTGTTTTTTTTAAGAAGAAAAATATTATTAAAATTTAAATATTGTTTTCAAGGAACTGAAAAATTGCCAGTTTCTCGTCTACTTTTAAGGTATTCGGTAACTTTATATGAATTCCTGAAATCTTTTGTCTTAAAACCGTCTGTAAGAGTGAGCTGAGTACTCGCTAGAAGTATTCGCGTGTAATGTAACAATGTGTAATAAATTGAGCGAAAGCTCAATGCTCTGATTGAGGATCATTTACTTTTGTAACTGATCGACGTTGAGTATGGTAGAGTATAACACAAATAACGATATGATACCAACTGTTTATACCTAATTCTCGGCTTCGTACTCATTACTTACTACAATGTTCAAAGTTTTGTCCTCTTTTTTTACTTCTTTTTATGTACAATGTACATATAAACTATAATTACATGTAACAGGAGATATTTTACACAAGTTCATTTCCAAAAAATAACATAACATAGCATCACGCCTGTATTCCCCGAAGGGTTAGACAGAGGTGTATTATTGTACACCCACTTTTCACCGATGCTGTTATTGAGTCCCATATAACAGGGGGCGATCCTATCGCCATCTACCGGGCACAGTTCCAGACTCCGTGCTGCCACTGAGAATTTCAATACAGAAATACCCACTAACACTTTGCCCGACCCGGGAATCGATCTCAGGACTGAAAAATGTGGCAGTCTCAAAAAAAATCTATAAACTAAAATACTCGAATAATATAATACCATGTTGTTATTCATTTTATTGTTGAGTCTCAAAATAAACCAACGGATCCATTATTACGGTATTCATGTAATTTAGGGTTCCCAACCGTCCTGTTTTCCTAGGACATGTCCTGCTTTTTGGAGTGTCCTGGGTTGTCCTGGATAGTTATTAAGTAGCGTCCTGGGTTTTTCTAGAGAGTCCTCGTATCCGCGCGTCACTACTGCCTCGAACCAACGATATTGCCTCGAACGGCGTTATTTTATAATTTAATTTCTTATATCATATCATTTAATTGAAGATAATTTCATAAAACATTGTAATTGCTATTCATTGAGTTACATTGACACTGTTTTCTTATACTTTTCTCATACTGCGTCCTGTTTTTAAACCGAAATGTCCTGGCATTTTCACTATCAAATCCTGTTTTTCAAAATTTGGGAATGGCAACCCTAATGTAAGTAAATACACGTTTATAACAACACAAAGACAAATAAACAAAACTAATCGTGGTATTACTGTACTGTTGTTTGCTTGGAAAGATTAACATGTAAAATGAACGAGGTGAAGTACCTACATCCTGTATAAGCTACATACTTATGAAAGTTCTCGTGATCGTGGTTCAATAAATCAGAAACTGATTATATGTTCACCGTTACTCACAATTTCGCTGAAATCTCGACTGTGAATTTGTGACTCATATTTGATACAAACCGATGTTTTCTAACTAACTGCAGATGAAAATAGTAAAACTGTACCTCTATCACGAGTTTTCTAACTATTTACTATCATAGTAAAGTAAATTTTCATGATAGCGATTTTAGTTCTTCTTTCGGTTACATTAGGGATTAGAGTTCCTTATGTGACATATATGTCATAGTTAAGTTTTGATTTACTATTTATGATATTATAGAGATGTCATGTTAGCGACTCTAATCCCTAATGTAACCAAGTTAAGAACTAAAATCGTTTGCATAAAGATTTACATTTACTATGAAAGTAAATAGTAAAAAACTCATAATAGAGGTACTGGTGTTTGTCGACTGATTGACTGCCTCACTGGTCTAGTGGTCACAAACGCGACTGCTAAGCGTGAGCTCCTGGGTTCGATTCTCGGATCGGGCAAAGTGTTATTGGGTTTTTCTGCGTGATAATTCTCAGTAGCAGCACGGAGTTTGGAACTGTGCCCGGTAAATGGCAATAGGCTCGCCCACTATTTCATGGGACTCGATAACGGCGTCGGCAAAATGTGGGTGTACAACAGTACACCTCTGCCTAACCCTTCGGGGAATACAGGCGTGCTGCTATTTTATATTATGTAATAATGAATTTGACAATTTTGTTGCAGCTCTGGGTTGTCCGACTCTCCTGCATAGAAGGCAAGCGTTCAACAGCTAGTCTATCCCTGAATTTTTACTAAACCTGTTGACATCCTTCTTAGAACATTTAACATTACTGTTAGTGGCAACATAAGAGATTAAAAATAATATATTAGTGTCTATGGTACTGTGTCTCCATCTTGTTTAATTCGACTAAAATACTTCTTGTGTTTATAGTAAATTTGTTCCTACGTTGTATTTATTAAGTTTGGTGATATATTATATAAATAAATTGAAACTGTCACGTCTGCTTATTTAAAATACAATAATTACTCGCAAGTCAATTCAAAGTGGAATATTTTAATCCAGGATGTTATACAGAGAAAATCCAAAATATGGAACATATCGATATGAGGAAAACTTTACACAAAAGCATGAAATCTGGGTGTTTAGAGTAAAAACACCTGCTGGGATGCATTAGATACGTGAAGTAATCTCAGACGCCACTGCGAAGACCAATCTCGCTGTACAGGTAGCAGAGACAGTTGCAACAAAATTTATAATGTACTACTTTCTATTATAGATGCTGGAGAACCTATCATCTGGAATAATTGGAAGTTATGGTAGTGATAGCCAAGGTTGAACGCTTGCATTCCATGGAGGTTTCGAGATCAAACCCGGCCCGCACCTCTGACTTTTCGGAATCATGTGCGGATCAGAATTTGATTATCACTTGCGTTTACAGTGAAGGAAAATCATCGTGAGGAAACCTGCACGCCTGAGATGGCTCCATAGAGTTCTTGATGGTGTGCGTAGTTCGCCAACCTGCTCCGGGCTAGTTAGGTGGACTAACGACTAACTCTTCACATTCTGAGAAGAGACCCTTGCCCAGCTGTGGGACAGTAATGGGTTGAATTTATATTATTATTTTTTATTTTCAATTGGAAGTTAATTACAATCAAAAAAAGAAGCCTACATGTTTTCTAGACTTTCGGCATTGGTATTACAATATTCGAATTTTCATATTTTAATCTGAACTCTTCTTCTATTCTGTCTGGTCTGTTCTTTAAAATACGGTACTGCAACTATTATTTAGAAAACCTATAAAAATCATTTAATCTAATTACTCCTGCTTTTGCCATTGATGATCATGAATGAAACTTGTATCAATAAAAGTTAATATGATCATGTTGATATTTTTTGCAGATTTTGACTTAACTTTAAATATTAGCCTTAAAACGGAAGAAGTGAGATTAAAAAAAAAAAATTTGCCCCACACTAAGAATAATTCCTGTATC
Source organism: Shargacucullia verbasci (assembly GCA_947562105.1). Classification (NCBI taxonomy): domain Eukaryota; kingdom Metazoa; phylum Arthropoda; class Insecta; order Lepidoptera; family Noctuidae; genus Shargacucullia; species Shargacucullia verbasci. The sequence continues at coordinate 3,164,608 of OX387297.1, read as the reverse complement.
GTGGCCGCGTTTACAAACATATATTTCACATACACAAAGACCCAGAACCGAAACAACTATCTGTAGATTATACAAATATTTATTCCGTGCGATAATCGAACCAGCGACACGCAACACAGCAGTCAATCTCTCAACCACTGCGCAAACCGTGTCATCATACAATGCTTTCAAAATAGATCAAATAATAGCACCATATCTTATGAATAAAACGACATTTGGGATATCTTTGTCTCGTAGATACTAAACTAGTTTCACGGTTCAACAAGTATATCGTTATCCGGATCAATACGCAAATTCGGATTCAGATAATATAATCTTATTGATATTCCGATTAAATCCCTTATTTGGGACGGAGACCTATTTTCGTAACGTTTTGATTATTGAACTGAAAACTGTTCACCAACAATATAATAGATGTTTAAAACTAAAACGGCCGATTAATCATACACATATCCCTGTCAAACGGTTGATTTGGGCCTTAACCGTCTGTTATAGTAGTGAAATTGGGCCTTAGATGTAAGTTTATTGTCACTTAGCATTGTTTTTCAATGACTACACAATTTTTATTTGATATATTCAAATTAACTGGTTGGCGCAGTGGTTGAACGATACGACTGCTGCGCGACGAGTCGATGGTTCCATTCCTCTTCGAAACAAATATTTGTATGGCCTATAGATAGTGGTTCCGGCCTTGATTATATAGTAAAAATCTTACAAAAAGCATCCTCTTGCTTATATAATTATGTTTTATTGCAAAAGCAACTGTCACGCTTATTACGTAATACGGGAGCCAGTTGGACTGCTTGTGTGTATATGAATATTTTTTGTTAGCGAACGCACCCACGACACAGGAATCATTCTAAGTGTGGGTCAATGATTTATTCAAGAAAAAAAAAGATTTTAATTTAATACATACCTATACAATGTCAAGTAGAAGATACCATACATAGAAGTCTTAAGACCCAAAATCTTTCTCCAGAATATATGCATTACACTTGTGAGCTTGTTTAACTACTTGCAGGTAACCTATATTTAATGTTTGATTACTATCGGATAGTTTATCAGCCACAGGTAAAATAGGCTTTAGAAATTTATCATTTTTTATTAAAAAAAAAACATTATTTTTCGGTGTGTTTATATCTGCTCATGCTAACGGTACCACAAATGACACGGATGTGACTTGCAAGTGCTGAGATGTGCGATATTACCGCCCTCTGCAGGCAATCTCCGGAGCCTTCACCTAATGTTTGACAACAGAAAATATATACCTAAATACATACTGCTATTAGGCTTATTAGCTTATCATTGGCTCTCAAAAAAGGCCGTTTTAAATTAATCATGATTTAGTTCATTCATTCATTACAAAAAATAATATGGCCACTTAATTGATTAGCACTCGTCTGAATGGCCTTTTCAGGCCTGCAGCATATAATTCAGCCAATATAATAATTAAGATTTATTACGTAATCTATGTAGTTTCTCAGTATATAAGTAAATTTTTGTTTAATTTTTAATAGGGGAATTTTTCTAAATACTAAAAGTTCTTAAACCAAAACTTTATGTCGCCCTCTTAGGTGTGTTCTCATGATTTTTTTCCATCACCAATTCCAATTAAACTTTCCTTAAAGTAATGGGCGGGGTTTGAACTCAGAAGCCCTTGCATGAAAGGCAAGCGTTCAATTTAATATTTATTCACGATTAAACTCCGACTATTCAATCGTAGGACAACGGAACCCAAGTGCATCGTTATCTCCCGTTAACTTTACTACCTTGTACCTTAGTTGTCGACTGTCGTGTCTGCAAATGTTTGCGATGCCACGTCTAACGCAGCTTTACTCTAACCATCCATTTACGGACGTTAAACTATTGCCACTTGCGTTGACACTGCACGTGTAGTACCAATTGAAAGTAACAACTTTGTTGTACTTACAAATTTTATTTTCTAAGGTTACTTAACACACTCGCTGCGTTACGGCAAGTATTTTGCCGTATTTGAATATCAGCCAGTACGGCAGCTCGTTGTCCTTATTTTAAGCTCGGTGCGGGGGTCATTTAACTATGTTTCCGTACGTGAAGGGAAGAGACAGTGAGCTTTTCAACATTGGTGCTTTAAATATAATAATACAAGTTCCGCTCGAGGCTTCGCCCGCGTGGATTACGAATCCGTGCATTTTCCCGGGATAAAAAGTACCCTATATGCTATTCCAGACCATCTATCTCTGTGCCAAATTTCATCCAGAGCCGTTCAGCCGTTCTTGAGTGAAAGAGTAACAAAGATGCATCCATCCATCCATCCTCACAAACTTTCACATTTATAATATTAGTAGGATTCTACATTAATAATGTACGGCAAAATAGTTGTCGTAACACACAGCGGAAATATAGATACGGGCAATATTTGTCTCGTACCGCACTGGCAGAAAGTTTAGTTTTAGCGCCGCCGCAGCTAACGTGTTAAATTGCAATATGATGTGATGTGTTTCATTCTTTCTAAGAGCGTCATGAAAGGATATTTAGCTGTATGGAGAGGCTGCTTTAAAAGTACCTACCCTTAGCAAAACCCTCCCGGAGTCGCCTATTATGTTAATTATATGATGAAACTATAGTTAGTTTGTTGTAAATGTAAATTGTTCAGTGATTTTCAATAACTTTAATATTGTCACTTACGGGGTAGGCATCTAACTTGATGCTTTCAATAAACAGTGGCGACAACAGAGTAACAACAGAGATCAGTAGAATACTCAGTGGAAGGCATTTGCCCAACAATGGGACGCTCAGGGCGAAATATAACGGGATAACTTCAGTCATTTATGATCGCGTTTTGACAATCATCCCATAAAAGTTGTTCAGAAAATGAAAAATGGCCAACTGTATAACGTGCTTTCCGAAACACGAAGGGATCTGGATGTGTGAATAACGGTCACCCATTTAAGAACTGACTGCAACCAGCGCTGCTTAACCTCGCAGATCGACTGATCAACGCGGTAGCTATGTAGCTAACCCCTTTTTTTGTCAATTTTGACAATTAATGGGTACTAGCGATCCGTCCCGGCTTCGCACGGGTGAGAAAGTAAGAAATTTCATAACAAATGTACCATCACCATTTTAGGGTGAATATTCCAAAAAAAATTCTTTGATACAAATCTTGTCCTGACAATTATAATAATAATAATGTCCTCCTGACCGATTTCGGTCACGGCGGCCAATCTCACCGGAGATTAGCCAACTACGCAGGAGATATTACAGAGCACAAGTGTGTGCGCAAACACAGGTGCTCTCTCTATTCCTTCACTCTCATAGTCCGATGGGATGGCAATCCGACACGACCGGAGAGAGATCAGGCGCAGGCCAACGGCTTTACATGCTTTCCGAGGCACGGTTTGTATTCACATACAATTACAAACACAACAAAAAAAGAATTAGCCAAATGGGTGCAGCCGTTCTGAAGTTATGCGCTTACATACATTTTTGGCAATTGATTTTTATTTATATAGATAGATTAAAAATATCGTGAAAAGTTCATGGCACCTAAGTTATTCTTGGTCCGTTTTTCTCGGAGAAATCGTAATGTTTAGAATGCATTCTATTATTTTATCTAAGTAATAAGATAAATAAATTTCTGACGTCTGCAACGAATTCTCCGCGAGTAACGGCAACCAATACCGATGTGTATAATAAATCAAATAAATGTAAACAACTCCAATGATGTATTGCAACGAATGAAATAGCACTAGGAACTATATATGTAAACTATGTTAGCAGCTAGTATTTGTAAACAATACTAGACTTTACCTCAAATTCTCTTCACTGTGTACCTATCATCCTAGAATATTTTTTTAGGTCTACATATCTCGGAAATGCTTGAGAAGAAATCCTCGAGTGACAATACCTAAATTTTCTACCAAAAAAAATCCTCTTTAGTTCCTGATAAAAACGTCATAAAAATAGTATAATCACCGTATTTCTGACTAAAATTAAAGGATGATTTATGATAGACCGTGGCGGGCGCGTGCCGTGCCTCGTCCGCACGTCCGGGACGCGGGCACCGGACGGTATCATTAACTGCTTCATATAAAATGTTCGTAAAGTTTAATTCGGTGCCTCGTCCACGCCTCGTAGGGGGCACGGTACACGCCCGTCACGGTGTAGCATAAATCAACCTTTATACTGCAACTAGCTTTCGCCCGCGGCTTCGCCCGCATTGATTACGAACCCGTGCATTTTTTCGCGTCACACGTAGCGCCATCTAGCGTCCTAAAGCAATTGTGACCGTCGAAAGTTATTGTTCTTTGCCTCGGGAACAGTACTTTTTTCAATGGATGAAAGATGCCTTATGTCCTTTTCTGTACCCCTGACAATGTATACGCAAAATTTCATGATGATCGGTTCAGTGGTTTAGGCGTGAAAATGTAACAAACAAACTTACTTTCGCATTTATAATATTAAGTTAGGAAGTTAGGATTCTGGCATAAATTAATTTATCCATCATTAACCCTTCGAGCGCCGTGTCAGACAAATGTAAAGACTAACATCAGATTTTGTATTATCTCCGCTGCATTGCAAGCAGTGTGTTAAAAATCCATGACAATATTTCTGAATAGTATCTCGTTGTGTTATATTCGTATCTCGTTCTGTTTAACTATTTATTTTTATTGCGATAATTACGTTACTCCAAACTCAAACTAATGTTGTTGTTGTTATACAAATTAATGTCAGCTTAATTACCGAACAAACATTTGGGTCAATAAAAAAATGTAGATTACATTTCGCAGCGAAAAAACGAAAGTAAACAATTATTTGCTAACATAATATAATCATCATGTATGGTAACATTTAACAAAAAGGCATACATATATTTTTTAAATTTTGTTTTAATAACATAACACGCCTGTATTCCCCGAAGGGTTAGACAGAGGTGTACTATTTCACATTTCGCCACTTAAGTCCCAGGTAATAGGGGGCGAGCCTATTGCCATCAACCGGGCTGAGTTCCAGACTTTGTGCTACTGAGAATTTCCATACAGAAAAACACATTAACACTTTACCCGACCCTGGAATCGAACCCAGGACCTCACGCTCAGCAGTCGCGTTTACGACCACTAGACCAATGAGGCAGTCTTAATTTTTTTTTAAATCTATGCTAATGCTATTTGATATTTATTTGACAGGTTTTTTTTTAAACGTTGACCCCCAATTCCTATGTTTCAATTGTATCGTGGATGTGTTTACAAACCAAGTCCCAGAACAATTAGCTATAGGTCATACAGATATTTGTTCCGCGCGGAAATCGACCCCGCTGCACATAACGCAGCCGACTTCATGACTTCAATTAAATACATGATTATTGTTACGCAAGTTAAGTTTGTTATTTAGAGGATAAATGAAGGCAATGTTCCCACACAACCTGTAGCGACTTATGGAATTATCGCCAAAAGCGTCCTGCTTTTGGCAATAATCAGTAAAGGACCAGGTACAATCTATGTCATAATCAGACTAGAGTTCATCTTTCTTTACAGTTTTGAAAAGAAGAGGAAGGTAGAAAAAAAATTCCCGAAACAGGACACACTATATCATCATCATCATCATCAGGAACGAAGGCCTTCCCCAAGGAGGGGGGGGGGGGTGCCATAATCCCCACGCTTGGCGGCTTGGGGATCGCAGTGGCTCACAGATTAGTGAGAGGACGCTGCTGCCCGTCCTCCGGTGTCTGGCCGCAGTTTTAAGACGTACGGTCTACACACACTATATACACAAAGGTAAAAGGCAGATCACATACATAAATATATTTATATATAACATATATCCAAAGTGACCCCTTGTACACACAGATTTATCTACTCCGAGTCTGTGTTTGTACATCTCTATTTGGTGGTCATTTTTCTATATTTTTTTCTGTATCTGATGTGTAATAAAGTGTACTATACGTTATAAACAATACAATTTTTCGTTTAGTTTGGCAACATCACAAATTATGGGTTGATTTTCATCAGTATTTATGAAAGTATTCTTAAAACTTAGAGCGCCGCGCGATCACTGGTGCCCGCAAACAATAAATTTTATATTTTGACTATTGCGTGGCTATCAATTCAAAGCAAGTACAGAAAAAACCTAATAACACTTTGCCCGACCCTGGCATCAAACTCAAGACCTCATGCTCAGCAGTTGCGCTTGCGACCAGTAAACCGATGAGGCACTTCAAAGCAAGTTTTAAAGTAATAACAGTCTTACCTTACAATACACATGACTCAAATTCACTGGTTGCATCAAAATAGGGTCTAATACATAACGGATCATTTTCAAAAATATTAAACAACACTCCAGGAATATTTTCATTAGTAAATATAATTCACATTTTATAATTACATTTTTTTTTATTACTGAAACAGCACCTTGCGCTCGCGCAGCCCGCACTCAAACTGTAATAGGGGATTTAACCTATTTTAAATTCGGTGTAAAATTCCCGATCTATCCGTAAAAAGGTGAGTGCTCATACCAAATATTTACCTTTGTTACAAGTACAGTCGGCAACGGATTTTGCTCGTGAATAAATTTATTGTACCTAAGTAATATAGCGATACGCTTGTATTCAACGGTTTGGATGAAGGTGTAATGTTTTACACCTGCATGTTACTGATGCTGCTATTAAGTTCCATGAAGACTCGTTATTGCTGTTCATCCTTATCAATTTTAAACTCCGAGCTACTGAGAATTGCAGAAAACCCCAATTAGACTGCGCCGACTAATATATGTGGGCAAATGCACATTCTACAATATAATAGGTAGAGAATAGTTCATGAAAACCGCAAGTAAAATGCACCTACTGACTTGACACAACCTGTCAAACACTTACGTGATTTCTAAACGTCAGTATCAAACATTTTGATACTTACATTTAGAAATCACTCTGACGTTTCCATTGTGTAGTAATTATGAATTGCAACAATCCTAGATGCTAGTAATCAGTGGCGTGCGGTTAATGAAGACAAAAAGACACTGCCTACCCTACATAACTCAGATAAATATTTATTATAAGATATTTGAGGTGGCAAATCACAAACATCATTATTTAATCGACAAGACGACGAACCAACACCAACATGCAGTAGGTATTTTTGGTAAGTAAGCTTTTCAAATTTTCTGCCTACCCTGTCTAAAATCTATGTGTACGCCGCTGCTAGTACTTGAACTTATGACCACGATAGACCAATGGGTCCGAAGGACCAAGAAAACCTGGTGATATTCCGCAATAGAAAGAGGCCTATATACAGCAAAGGACTCTGATGTGTAGAGTGGATTGATTGTGATTTAAGTAGTAGACGTCAAGTATCCCAATATAAGTTATTAAATTAATCCTGCCAAAAATAACAGTGTCATAGACTCCATTGTCTAGATAAACAAAGTCAAAGTCAAAGGTTTTTATTTCAAATGGGCCTTTGCAGGCACTTTTAAAACGTTATGAATCTAGGTGTACGGTTCCAAAGTGGGTTGGTCCTATGGAGAAGAAACCAGCAAGAATACTGGTTTACGAAAATAAAAGTAGTATTACTTACAATCCTAACTAATATTATAAATGCGGAAATAAGTTTGTTTGTTTGTTACCTTTTCACGCCTAAACCACTGAACCGATCATCTTGAAATTTTGCATATACGTTGTCGGGTGTACAGAAACGGACATAGGGTAACTTACATCCCGAAAAAAGTACTGTTCCCGAGGAAATAACAATAACGTTCTTATGATAATAGATGGCGCCACGTGTCTTTCACAAGCAGAGTAGAACCCGAATTGATTGTCAAATTCTAAATTAACGGGAGCGAAAGCCGTGGGCAAAAGCTAATAAAAAATAAATACTCTTACAATGCAATATTACATTACATGACACATAAACAGTCACTCTGATTACTTACTAATAACATTACTTGGGTACCGTACAAATACGACTTGGGTTGCGTACAAATAAGAGTTCTATTAAACACACGCGCCAGTGTAACTGCTCTCGAATTAATCGTTCATTAATTTAGTTCATATCAATCAAAGCAATTGAACAAGAATTCTGATATGTACATTCCTAGAGCTAAATCAAGTAACGGCAAACAAATCTCACAAAGTTCAAATACCTATAAATAATTAAAATAATGTACCTAAGTTACGGTGTCCTATCTCCTTTTACGGTGGTAAGTCGTGAGGTCGAATCCAAGCAATGGATCCGAATTTATTCATAAATTATGTGCACGTTATTCATCACAACTGCTTTAAGAGTGTCAGAAAACATCAGGTCGAAAGCGACTTGTCAAGAACCAAAAAATTGATAAGTCTTGTCACATCTACTAATCAATGGATTCAATCAGGTCAATTACGGTTGAATCTCAATTGTTTTTTAAAAGGTATCCATGGAGTTTCTTGCCGATTCGAGAGTTACGTTTACTTGAAATAAAACGTACAATATAATTTAAGAATACTCAATTTTTGCAATGCCTCAAAAAGGCAACAAAGTTTAAGAGAACTATTTTATTTTGTAACATCATTAAATTATAGGTACATTCAATTGGCAAAATAAACATCTTGATACTACCACGGGCCCAGTTCCTAAGAAAGGAGGCCAGAGCATAGTAAAATGCAGAGACTGGATTGGCATACGCTTTTGAATAGTCACGTGATTCCCTAATAATAATCCCATACATTTTGCTGACATTTCCGTTCTAAAGAAATTGTTCAAAAAATAATAAGCTAAAGAAAATAATAAATACCTATTGGTGCTACTTAAAAAAAAACAAACATATTGTTTTCAAACACCTCACACAGTATGACGAAAGCTTCAAACAACAAATAGTTTTATTACCATTATCATAGTAAGAACAACGGCAGTGTATTGGCAAGCCATTCAATTTCATGCTATAAAAATATGAAGACGACTGTACCGATATATTCTGAAAATAGAGCCAACCTTGTACTTGAGTATACGTATAAACACGTGGGGAGGCGCAAGTTATGAGTTATAGCGAAACATAGCATCACGCCTGTATTCCCTGAAGGATTAGGCAGAGGAAGTAGTGTATACATGTAAATACCCAGACCGGCAGCCTAATTACCGATGTAGCAATGAGTGGCCCTAGTGCAAGTTTCTTTCGACAAACTCGATTTAACGCATCGAACGCGTTCGGCGCTCCGACTGGTCCGTTTCGTGCTCTCCACCAATTGTCAAAAAAACTTACACTAGTCCCTAGTGAGTAGGGCCTCAATTTGCGACAGTGACTGTCAAACGTCATTTTTGTGTCACATATATATTTGTCAACATTGACGCTGCTGTCGTGTGGCTGTCGCGTTGCTGTCTCAATTTTTACGCTATTAGGCTGTCGGAACAACTACGTGTGATTTGTACCGTGCGGGAACCGTACCGGCGACACGTAGCGCAGAGGATCGATCGCTCAACCACTGTCTTTAAACATTTCGCCGATACATTATTTATAAGCGAGCCTATTGCCTCCAAAATTGGAAAAAAATCACGAAACTTCAACAACAAAAACTCATATTAAATAAATTCACAAAGAAAATTATCGTAAAGCAGTGTGCTGTTATAAATCCTACTTTATCCTATTTAAGAGAGTAGATATGGATGTTTTAACAGCTAATCTCTAATTTATTGAAGCTGAGATAGAGAAAAGACACGTCGGATACCTAAGAATATTTTATTTTTACCAAATAATACTTACCCTTGTATGTATGTATATTGACTGGCTCATAAAGTTTAGCAGCCACGCGGCTACTGAGCGTGAGGTCCTGGGATAGATTCCCGGGTAGGGCAAAGTTAGAAATTTCCAGTAGCAATCCAGGGTTTAAAATTGAAGCTGTGAATGGCAATACGCTCGATATTACATGTTACTCAATAACGGCATCGGCGAAATCTGTATGTACAAATAGTACAACCCTACCCTTCGGAGAATACGGGCGTGATGCTGTATAAAAAACTTGACCACTTGACGACACGGTTGTCGCAGTGGCTAAATGATTAGCTTTCTGCGCCACGTATCGCGGGTTCGATTCCCGTACGGAACAAATATTTGTTTGATCTACAGATAGTTGTTTCGGGTCTGGTTGTGTGTGCATGTGACATGTATGTTTGTAAACTGTACCTACGACACAGGAGAAATCGTATTGTGGGGCAACGATTTTTAAAAGAAAACAAAAAAGAAAAAATGTACATAGATTTCAGAGTACTTTAACTAGGAACTCGCTACCGCTTTTAACTTGTCCCTTTACATGTTCAAACATAAAAACGATTGCTGAAATTAGATCGTAAACGTTCTATCATAGTGTAGGAGGCACTGGATTGTTACCTACTAACCTGCATCAACGGGTATAGTATATGATAATCAGTTGGTTTGGTTTCAAAATGGAATCTCCATTCAATCATTGGACCATTTCGACTCAGATGCAAGTACAATTATCCGAACATGAATATTTCACAAAGACAAAGAATAAATAATCTATACGAATAAATAAAGTTGAAGTGTCTGTTTGTTATGTCAAAATAACAGCTTTTTACTAAATGCATAGTAAAGTACATACAGTACTCAAAACAAAACAAAAACATTTTTTTAAATGTTCGTCTGTCTTTCTATCCGTTTGTTCCGGCTAATCTCCTAAACGGCTGGACTGATTTTGACAGGACTTACACTGGCAGATAGCTGATATTATAAGGAGTATCGTAGGCTTCTTTGATTTTAGAAAAAGAATTACGGTTCCAGGCAATAAAGTGCACGATTTCGGAATCCACGCGGGCGAAGCCGCGGTCAGAAGCTAGTAGTAACTTTTTTTTCTTTAACGTAGTGAGAGAGAGAGTAGAGGCCACCCCCTCGTGCACGTCCCGGGGGAGACTGTAGAGAGGTCTCCCCGTTACCCTCGCTGGGTGCTGTGTGCACGGCGACACGGGACCACACTGTGTCGCCGTCTTCTCGGGGGTCGCTAGATGAGAGCGTTAGCAGAGTCCCCACTCTGCGCGCTCGCGACCCCTAAGGCCCCCCGCCAAGGTGAAGCTAATAGTACCTACTATAAAGGATTGACTATAGCTGCAAGCGGGCTGCTTATCTTGTAGTCTTGGGTTTAAACCGCGTCAGGCAGTGTTATTGGGTTTTTTTAAAATAAAAAACGTTATGATTTTTATATCTCAATATTGGTCACTATATCATTTTAATCTTTTGGTAACACTATCGTTCAATTCAATCGTACACCAAAATCTATCTTCCATTTATAACATAACATCACGCCTATATTTTCTGAAGTATCAGGCAAAGCTGTACTTTTACGCCGATACCGTTATGTTATGTAATTGGGGACGAGTCTATTGCCATCTACCGAACACAACTCTAAACTGCGTGCTCTTACTAAGAATTTCCATACAGAAAACCCCAATAATACATTGCGCGACACGTAAATCGAATCTAGGAACTCACGCTCACCAATGGCGATTGCGACCACTTTTCCAGTGAGGCAGAAAGAAGAAGAAGAAAATCAATCCCATTTATAAATCTATAAAATAAAGCGAAATAAAGAGCTCTTCAGAACACCAAGAGCAATAAAACAAACACTATGACATGTTACAACCTTTAAAGTTTTAACATAACAACAACAAAAAAGGATTTAAAAAAATCTTGAAAGTTACTTTAAACTTCTTTCGATTAAAGCCGGCTCGAGGATAGGAAGTAGGTCAACGTGTACTTCAAGCCAAAATAAATATTTGACCTGATTTACCTTCCGAAATATAACATCACACCTCTATTCCCCGGATTAGGCAGAAGATCATTACTTATTCTACAGCAACATTTCGCCGATGCCGTTATTGAATTCATGTAATAGGGGGCTAGCCTATTGCCATCTACCGGGAACAGTTCCAGATTCCATGCTGTTACTGAGAATATCACCTCTGTAATGAGGCTCGAGGATAGGAAGTAGGTCAACGTGTGCTTCAAAATAAATATTTGACCCGATTTTCCTACGGAAATATTTTCTCTTCAATCTTTTTTTCTTATGAAAGTAAACGTTGCACCTTACTAGGATTTCTCCTGTAACGTAGGTACATACCGTTTTACAAACATACACGTTCAAATTCAAGGTCTTTATTGCATGCATGTATTACATGCATGTTACATGCACCCACACCAAAACAAATATCTGTACATCCAGGGGCGGCTCTAGCCCACGTAATGCAAAAAATACCCTGGCGACTTTTAGTAGGCGCGCGATCAAAATGTCATCAAAATTCGGGTGCAAATGGTGCAATTATAAATGACTAGCTGCCGCCCGCGGCTTCGCCCGCATGGATTACGAAACCAGTTTAAAACAGTTTATTTTCTAAATGAGAACAATGCACTGTTTTCGAATCTAAGTCCCGCTATCGGCGCTCGGCGCCCCCTGAGACCCTGGTCCCGTGTGCACTGCACACCCTGCACCATAGGTAAAGCCGGCAGTGTACATCATACAAATATTCAAACCCGCGTCATGTAGTGCAGAAAGCTGATAGTTTAGCCACTGCGCCAACCGTGCCGTCATGAAACCTACAACATGAAACCTCGACACGGCTTATTAAATCTTTGTCGGTGGACTCTCAATGAAATTCCTTAGTTCTCTGTTGTTTAAAACTTACTTATCTTAGTAATAAACTTCTTGTACTTTATAAGTACCAAGTGTAGGCAGAAAGAAGTATAGATGAAACCAAAGAGTTCTGACGGCTTTTCATTGAAGAACCTTTTCTGTTACTTTTTAAGTATCGAGTAGGTACTTGAATGATTTAGAAGGGTTGTTTCTTTTAAGTTGTTTTCGTTTACGTAGACAGACTATTCATTAAGCTTTCGTCGAACAGTTAAAGCGCCAGTGCTTTAAATAGTGCCCCCAGGGAGGGCGATTTGCAAAAGTTCTCGTATAAATCGCGCTTTTATAGAATTTAAAACACATGTATTTTATTTTCTAAAAATTTTTTGTGACAGATGTTAAAAACTACGCTATTGGTGTAATGGTTGCAAGCACGACTGCCAAGCGTGAGGTTCTGGGTTCGATTCCCGAGTCGGACGGCATTATTGGGTTTTTCTGTATGGAAATTCTCAGTAGCACCACGGAGACTCGATCCGGTAGATGGCAATACGCTCAATAAGGGCGAAATGTGGGTGTACATCACTACATCTCTGCCTAACCCGTCGGGGAATACAGGCGTGATGCTATGTTATGTAGATGTTAAAAAGTCACTCAATTTTATTACGTACCTATACCTATAAGTTTACCAGTTAGTGATAAAACATGCCCTTAAAGCTATTTTTACTTTGTAGCCGAGTAGCTGATTTTACGAACACATTTACAACATTTTCCATTGAGCCGAAGAAACTATTTACTTCACTCTCCGTGCCCTAAATTTTTATTAAATGGAGCCCAATAAAATTGAAACATAAAAAGGTTGCTGATACCGATCTCAAAGCAACAATATGTACAGAAGGTCTACTTTACATAACGTTCACACAAGATTCTTATAACTTGAGTTTAAATTTTCTTGTACCACTGACACTGTTGGCCTACATGTCCTGGGGTATTCAGATATACAAGATAAAGAGTAATTTATGGCGATTAGCCAATTGAAGCTTTCATTGTCGGAATTAAATCCATCTCTTTTAGAGGGACTGGGCTGTATACTAAGCGGGCCCAGCGCTGAGGTGGCGAGTGGCTTTTTTTTCTGTGATATGATGATCGTACTTTTTCTGTGATACCAGATGGTGTTTCCGCGGCATACCTGTAACCACCCCTGGCTTGTATCGGCCCGCACGTGGATGACTTAGTGAGGTCATGTTGTATCTGACCTACTGGCCCTAGTTATAATGCGGGCCTTCTGTACCCTTTTTATGTTATGTACAAATGGAGTTACAACCTTGATACTACATTATTTTAATGTTTCTATTTATTAGAAGCGCACCGTCAGGTTTATATTTTTGTAATACTTCGATAGATTAGGTACGTCGGTATTTTATAATAGACTTGCCTTTACTTTGCGTCAGAAAAACGGAGTGCTGTAAACATACGAGTCGAAAAGGTTGACATTCACGGCGTCATTTCTACGAAATTTAAATTAGGATTGTAGGTGGTAATTTGTGCTTTCCACCTAAGAAACTATGTGCCCTTATGTGCCTTTTTCGTATCTGTTTTTGTTCTTAATTACGCTGAACTAGTTCTGGCTTGTGTGCAATATGCAACACCACCCTCCCGTCCAAAAATACATATATGCACATGCAGAGGGTGCAATTAATATAATGCGCCTTGCAATCCAAACCGATCGAATTATCTTGTATATCATGGATTTCCGCAAAGTAACGCCTGATTTCATTAAGTAACGAGGCATAGTTAGTTGGTCTAGAAAGCAGTGGACCGAGTTTACTGGCGCTACTTTTTAGAGAGACACTCTGAATAGATGAATATCTATAGGTACATACATATAATAAAATTATAACAGGCCGATGTCTGTACATTATAGGTTTTGGAGAAAATTTAATATGGGGGGTCTTTATTAGAGCAACAAAACAACAGTTTTCAGAATTTTTGTCCGTCTGTTTGTATTGTACACGCATCACGCAAAAACTACTGCATGGTATTGAATGCAGTTTTCACCGATGTATTACTAAAGATCTAACTTAAAATATAGGCTCCATTTTAGCGCAGGAAAATATCAGATTCTAAATTCCACGCGTACGAAGTCGCGAGCAAAAGCTACGTACTAAGTAACAAATATACTTAAACATAGTAAAATTCACACTTCCTTATGCAAGAACAAATTCTCTCGCAATATCCCCTTATGCCTTTATCAACTCGAAACAATGCAAAGGTCTTGGCCCTCCTTTCTAAGTCCAATAAAGTTGTCAAAGTTAAAGTAAATTACTTGACGGCTTATGTGCCTGTTCCCGTGTTAGGAGTTTCAATGCTATTCATAATTACGACCGCACTACTCGAAGCGTTTAGGAGACATACGGGGTTGTATATGGAGACGAGGACGCACGTACGACTTTAAAATTCGTGTGATGGTTTTTGACTAATTAAGGTCTACTATTATCTCGACAACAGCGCTTCCTACCGAGTCCAACAACGAAACGGTTGGCGCGGTGGCTAAATGATTAGCTTTCTGCGCTAGGTGTCGCTTCCCGCACGGAACAAATATTTGTATGAACTACAGATAGTTGTTTCGGGTCTGGTTGTATGTGTACGTGATATGCATGTTTGTAAACTGTACCCACGACATAGGAGAAATCCTTGTGTGAGGCAATGTAAAAAAAGAACAAAAAGAAAAATAAACTATAGCTAAGAACCATCCAGGGTCTCCAGAAGTACAAAAAAAAGAAAATCATCAAAATTGATTAAGCCGTTTAAGAGGATGAATTACAAACACACACACACACACCGTAATTCTATACATAAAGGTAATAATAATCTGGGTTGTTACATATTGTAGTGAGTACTAAATTATAATAACACCTTTTAAATTATCATATTTTTTTACTATGTAAGTGTTGTTTGTTTGTTAAACGTTGTCATAGAAACGGTGTAGTCGATAGATGGCGGAGGTAAGTGCGGTAAATACTAGGTTTAAAAGGTCAGTTTTATAAAATTGCATTGTTACAACCGTAATACTATCATCGTATCAATGTATAATTTTTCTGTACGTATATCACTGAACTCCTCCTAAACGGCAGGACCGATTTTGATGAAATTTTTGTGTAAGTACCTAGATGGTTTAGAGTCTTTTGGACTCGGTAGGTGGCGCTGCGATCGTGTTCTAGGATGGGTTCGGACAAGACAACGACTGTTGGGTTCACTAGTGTAATATAGTTTATTTTGTATAAAATAAAGAATACTCTATCTACGTATAAGTTAAAGCGTGTGTTTAACTCAACACAGTAAACAAAAACATTTACAAAATACTTTGCTTCGATCATTTCGCGCTAAACAATTTTGATGATATCAATGAGAAATTTGTTTTGTGTAGTGTGTGCTTCATACGTAAATTTAATGGACTAGAATGTAACAAAAAGTTATTATTAATTAACACTATCGAAGGATAACATCATGAGGAAACCTGCGCACCTGAGAGGGCTCCATAAAGTTCTTGAGGGTGTGTGTAGTTCGCCAACCCGCACCAAGCCAGCGTGGTGGACTAAGGCCTTACCCTTCTCAATATGAGAAAAGGCCCTTGCCCAGCAGTGGGACAGTAATGGGCTGATTTTATTTATTTATTATATCCAAATGAAACATTTTTGAAAAAAAAACACATCTAACGTGCCGGTCCCAAACACACATCCAGTATATTTTCAAGTAGTTAAGCGATTCGCAGAGTGCAATAGTTTTGAACCACACATTCTGAAACAAATTCAGCCGGCTGCAGATGAGTGTCAGCATACGTGCGAGTAATGGCCTCGCCATTTTTAGGACCCATTCCACCAGTTGCTGATAAAGCGTCCGATAGTTCCGATAGATCAGCTCAAATAGTTACGGCACTTTCTTCAAAAAGCTGTTCCACCCTATATTTGTCTCGCATAAATCCTTACATCATTACAATCTGTCGGGACTTTAAAATAGACCTTGGCCCCTGAGTTTGTTTCGGCGTTTCTTCTCAGGGATAGTC
Organism: Shargacucullia verbasci; assembly: GCA_947562105.1. Lineage (NCBI taxonomy): Eukaryota > Metazoa > Arthropoda > Insecta > Lepidoptera > Noctuidae > Shargacucullia > Shargacucullia verbasci. The sequence goes on along the minus strand of OX387297.1, from coordinate 3,147,965 downwards.
ATAGGAAATGCCGACGCCATGTAGTTTAAAAAAGACGCGTAAAAGTGATTGAAAAATCCTAATTGCAAAATAAATCATTTCATTTCATAGTTATCTAACAAACAAAATATCGGGCAGATCAAAAAATACGCCTACAAATAATTGTTCCGGGTCTGGGCATATGGATAAAATATATGTATGTGTTTGCAGCCACATCCACAATAAAGGAATTATTCCTAACGACTTGAAATTAAAATTAATAAATATTATAGCTCTGTATAATCTGTTTGCTACTTACTTAAACTAGTTATAAACCAAACACGATTCCGTACCTAATCGTTATCAAATCTAGGAAAATTGTTATTATTCAGGCATCGTTCTTATAACACTTGAAGGCTATCGGAATCGTTACGTCATTCCATGGATCCGCGCCTTGATTGCGAAAGAAAAATCTGACAGCCATAACGACCAAAAACAGTGCATCCCTTTTTCTTTTAGTTTTCTCTCGCAGTTAGCTCAGGGAGCTTTTACTGCTTAACCGGGCAAATGGCGAGACCAGAAGGGCCTCCAGCCGAGCAAATTAAATAATATTAAGCAACACTCCTAAGGGTGTCCCATAGTGGGACTCGAACCTCGGCTTAGGGTGTTGCTGGTGGACAGACAAGAGAGGACTTGCTGGATGTGATTGTGATTATTAAGGGACATTTGATTTATTACTACTGGCTCAGCGCGGGCTGGCTCGAGCAAGGGTCGGGGTGGAGAATGAACGGGTCTTCGCGATGGGCCTCGCCGGCGAGGACAGTACGACGGTCGGTTGTTTATCCCTTTTTCGCTTATAATTTTTCATAAGAGAAAACGAAACAGCATTTGTACCTGCGATAGAATCTGCCAGATTTTAGTCAAGTAATCAGGGTGCTATCAAATGCAAGGCATTTTGTGAGATTACCTCAAATACCACGTTCGAAGTCGATAATGACTTAGATCAGTTTATCCGTCAAGCCATTTCAAACTATATCATGTGGGATTAAAGTTTGTTTTTTTTGTGTTTAGTGTCTCCAAATTACTTTTTTTGTTGGAGGCAACAAGGCGTGTTCGTCATGGGAATGATTGCAGTTAGTTTTATTTTTATTTTACCTGCAACAAACTAAATTTTTGTGTGGTTTTGATTAAAAATGTGTTATATTTTCGTTTTGGATAACACGATTCACCTTTTAGAGTTGGCCAGAATAAGCAAAAGCCACGACAAAAGCCTAACAAATCTATGTTTATAGATATATTTTATTTATTTATTATCAGCGTATGCTATCTCACTCCTAGCCTCTAACCTCCATTCAGTTCCTACATTTCATCATTCCACGACAAAAGAAAAACAAGTTCAATTGTTTGGACACAATCCGCTCGCACAACCAGACCACACCTTAACTAACGCCAGGGTTGTCGAATGTTGATTGATACTCGCAAATACACGATCAATTCTACGGGCGTCGTAAAAATAAATCATAAAAAAGCCATGGTGGAAACCGCCAAGAGTGATGGGAATAATAAATATTGTTTTTATCTGCGGTCGCCTTAAAATCAACTCGTTAAATGTTAAAATCACCGAATTAATCTACGGAATATTTTGAGCACGCGTTTAGAAATAATGTCAGTCAAAATAGTTTCAGTCTTTTTAGGGATCATTTATACCAACTAAAATCTAGGCGAACATAAGCTAATAAGTAAACTGTAAGCTGTGAAACTGAAAACTGAAGACAAATAGAAAAAGGTTGCAGGCTCCTTATAAAATGGTGTTGAAAACTCGAATCGGATCGATCGATCTTTTACAGGAACTGAGGCCATAGTGTAAGTTTCTTTTGACAAACTCAATTTAACGCATCGAATGCGTCCAGCGCTCCGATTGGTCCATTTCGTGCTCTCCACCAATCGGAGCGCCGAATGCGCGAAACGCGGCCTCTGAAAGGAGAATCCCCACGAATTCCGTAGTTGTCGAAATAAGCTTCGAAGTATAAATAGAATGAATGACTTATTGACTGCCTAGGCATTTGTGACATGTGGGTACACCTTGCCTAACCCTTCGGGGAATACAGGCGCGATGCTATATTATGTTATGTTATACGTGTTGTTCATGTTTATCAAAACAAAAAATCGAACAGCTTTAAGGTGTTTCAACATAAAAAATACTTATTTTATCGTGAACTATTAAGAAAGGAAGCTGTGAAGTTTTTGTACGGCTATTTTCCTAAACCTAATAACTATAGATAATCTTTTGTGGAAAGTTAGTAAAAGAAAAGTTGTTCATAGTCTGGGTACTCTAATGCAGTGTTCCGCAAACTTTTTGTGTTCAAGGTACATCTAGGAAATCGGAAAATTTTGGAGGTACACCATAAATGAAAGATCGATTTTTACATAATATTAATCAACAAAACAATATTTATTAATAATCAACAAACCTATATTTATTAGTAATTAACCTTATTTTCCGAGGCACACCAACTAATGACCACGGTACACCACTGTGCCGCGGCACACACTTTGCGGAACACTGGTCTATTGGGTAGTTTTCCTTTCTGCTAAATAAATAAATCTGCAAGGAAAATTATATTACAATACATAATTTATCTATTGAAGTTTTATTATGTTTTAAAATAACTTCAACTGTTTATTCGCGAAGACGTAACAATATGGCGGAATGTTGTTCCTATTCTTATTTTGCATTATATATCCTTATTACGTATAGGTATCTACGTAATAAAATACATGTACAACAATTTTATACTAATTCACACAAACAACACGATTATAATGTTGCGCATGCGCACATACCTGGCGCGCATGTACACGCCACGTGCAAATACAACATTATAGATCATGCGCTGATAATTTTAATGATTTCTGAATGGCATATGTTGTGTACTTTGGAGACAAATTAGCACGCACCATTGTTGGAGCAGCTATTGGCACATAAATAAATATTCACCATTCATTCAAAAATATTGTTTTTTTTTTTCAATAGCATCCTATTCTGTGGTTTTTTTTTCGGTATATATAAATAGGCTCGCCCCCTATTACAGCAGCGAAACATGGATATACGTCAGTACATCTCTGCTTTCACCCTTCGAGGAATGAAGTCGTGATGCTATGTTATATGTTTTCCTTCAGAATTTCCACCAGTACCTAACAAGTTAACGAGATCCGCGGTCTTGATAATGTCTATGGTTTCCTTTGCCGGAAGTACGTCATAATTTGTTAAGTATACGACCAACACTGAGCTTCATATCTGGGATACTATTTCTCTTATTAAGGGACTCACGCCTATATCCATGAAGGGTAAGGCAGAGGTGTACTATTCTACACCCACATTTCGCCGATATCGTTATTAAGTCCCATATAATAGAGAGCAAGCCTATTGCCATCTACCGGGTACAGTTCCAGACTCCGTGCTGCTACTGAGAATTTTTATACAGAAAAACCCGATAACATTTTGCGCGACCCGGGAACCAAACCCAGAACCTCTCGCTCAGCAGTCGCGCAGACCAACGAGGCAGTCAACAAACAATTTCTTAAGTATACCTGTAGATGCCTATTAAAATATCTTCCTGTAAAGAACCAATTAATACGCTTGTAAAGGAACGCATTACTGAATAATATTCGCAGAAAACCGGACGTTGGCAAATATCCAAGAAACCGAATTATTTAGTTGCAGCAATAGTAAATATTATATTGAAATTGCACCTAGTTCATATTGCAATATTCCCGCATAAATCCAACAGTCGCAAGTAAATCCATTTTTATAGTTTCGCGCATTTTCTACGTATAGTTATACTAATTACGACAAGAGATTGAACATTTACAATAAAAAATACATACATACATACATAAAGTCGCGCCTTTTTCCCATGGGGGTAGGCAGAAACTAAGGCACGCCAAGTGCTACGATCCTTACATAACCCTTTTGCTTCATCTACATTCATGCATCGTTTCATACATAAACGCAGGTTATGGGTACTGCACACCTGACCGCTTTGAAGGACATCACCAATAAGGTATATGTCCTTCTAAGGCGTCCCCATCTGGCGTTTCCACTAACAACCACGTTATAAATCCCTTTCGTTAATCGCCTTTCATCCATCCAACATGACCAAGCCAACGAAGCATACTTTTCTCTATCATTGTCACTACATCTTCTTTCAGAACGCAACGATCTCTGATCACGCTATACGAACACAATCAATTAAAATAATAATAATTAACTCATTGGTCTAATGGTCCAAGCGCAACTGCAACCGAGCGTGAGGTCAAGGGTCAAGCAAAGTGTTATTTTGTTTCTTTGTGTGGAAATTCTCAGTAGCAGCACGGAGTCTAGAACTGTGCCCGATAAATAGCAATGGGCTATGAGACTTATTGAATCTTGCGTCATCGGTGACATGTGGGTGCAGAATACTACCTACAACTCTGCTTTACCCTTCGGGAAATACAAGCGTGATGCCAATGAAATAATTTAGAACGCATAATTCAACCGTTTAGAGCGTAAAAAAAAATCCTTTACATAATTTTTGACGTCACTAACGACTTTACATAAACACAGTTAATCAATACTGCTCTACGTCACTCGAAAAATATTTATTTAAATATTACCCTGTTATCAATTAAGTCAACTAAATAGAGAATTAATTATTAATCTTTTGCACATACTGGACTTTTAATAATTACTTTTTAATGCCTCGACGCGACGGTGACGCCAATATTTTTAGGGATGCGTGTCCTCAATATCCATTTGGGTTCACAAATTTTACGCACCATGCGTAATTTAGGTTTCAAAAGGAAAGGCTACTAAGTTACGTTAAATAATTACGTGAAAATCCTTTAGTTCTTTCTTTCCTTCATGTGGCGTATTATTGTGAATTTCTACCATAGTAAATTCTCCTTTCCTATTTTTTTTTTTACTCTGATTTTTCTATTCATCTCCAGCATGGCTGCTGAGCGGTACAAATTCGATCTCAGGTTTGGATCTAGCATTTAAAAAAAAATTATTGGTTATTTCCAGTTAGATTATTCTCAGTGCCCAGTCGATAGCAGTAGGCTCATCGGAATTACATGCGACTAAATAACGGCAGCAGCGTAATGTATGTGTACAATTGAACATCTCTGCGTAACCCTTCAAAGAATACAGGCATGACGCTATGTTATTTTTTTCTTTTTATACACCTACCTTTAAAAAATATTGAGTCTTGCTTTACGGTCATGTCCAAAGTGTTTGGAAAAGTATAAAATAAAATAGTTTCGTCTATTTTCATAAATGTGTAAACAGGTTTATGTGGAAATTACGATGTTGACATTAAAAATAACAAATTTAGCCGACCGCTCATTAAAGTTCACAATTTACATCAAACTGCCTCATTGGTCTAGTGGCGCTAAGCAACTGCTGAGCGTAAGGTCCTAGGTTCAATTCCCGGGTCGGGCTAAGTGTTATTGAATTTTTCTGTATGGAAATTCTCAGTAGCAATGGGACTAGGGCTATGCCCGGTAGGTGGAAGTAAGCTCGCCCGCAATTACATGGGACTCAGTAACAACATGGGAGAAATGAGAGTGTACATTAATTACACCTCTGCCTAACCCTTAAAGGAATACGTATATCAAATAGCGTGTGACCACAATAAAAATCCAATCTATTAACTTCAAATAATAATCAACCATTCAATTAATCAATGAAAAACTCGACTAATCGACAACCATATAAAATTAAAGGCAAGCCAAATTAGGGTTGACACCGACGTGTCGTAGGTATTTAATACGAAAATAAAACTTAATGATATTTTAATGATCCATTAATCAACACTGTCAGATTATCACTATAAATAGGCAACCAGTTAAAAGCTTTTATGTATTTTTATAACGACTTTTTGTGACAACCCCGTCGCTTAGGTAACGAAATAATAACAAAAAGATTAAAAATAACAGTTTTTATAACGTAACGGGGTAACTGCATTGATAGTTATTTAAACTATCTTCTCGTTTCTGCAACCACAAAAACGAGCGTTGGTTTCAATATGAAACAAACCTTTTAAAATACCTTTTTATTTTTAAACTTTAATCGGGTGTGAGCTTGTTAGGGTTTGAATAAATATCTGGTTATCTTGCTATTTCTAATACAGGTTTAACAAGAAAATATCATCATTAAAACTGAGCAGAAATAAGATGGACAATCACACACACAGACACCCTAGCTAAAGACACACAGAACTACATAGAATATATACACCTATCCTACTATCTCTAGCATCTTTTATAGACAAGTTAAACAAGGACTAGTTTCAGTTATTGCGTTAGTTGCATTTATTACGCATCTGTTAACGTTGTTAAGAAACACCTTTATGAATTTGCATAAATTTTATGTTTATTAGCCAAGTTTACAAGATAATACAGTATATTTTTTTTAAGTAGTGTAATAATATTTTCGACTGTACATTCTTCGGCTCTAATTTATTAATTATTAATTTAATTACGTCTTAAATGAAACGGTCACGTGATGTTATAATATTAGTGATTTAACATCGACACGCTAAGAATATTCAACTCGTTAATTGAAATATCGGTTTTAATGTTTTCTTTTAAACGTTATAATATTCAAGGAAAGGAAAAGAAAGGAAAAGGCTGCTGTCATCAGCGGCGTGCACAGAGTTTTTAGACAGGGTAGGCAGAAAATTTTAAAAGCTTACCTACCAAAAATACCTACTGCATGTTGGTATATGGTTCGTCGTCTTATCGATTAATTAATGATCTATGAGATTTGCCACCTCAAATATCTTATAATAAATATTTATCTGAGTTATGTAGGGTAGGCAGTCTCTTTTTGTCTTTATGAACCGCACGCCACTGGCTGTCATGTCGTATAAAGAGGTATAGAAGACTGCACTGGAGAGAGAAAAATTGAAAGAATTTCATCAGCTACACAGACAAGAGCTAGCAAGACTCTTACAAATAAAATTCTTGGCTAGTCATTTGAAAGAAATGAACCGCGAATGAAAATTATTCCGCTGTTACAACAAAAAAAAAAAGTATAATTACTCTTACCTTCTTTACCACAACCTTAACAGTTTTCTGCGTATACGCAGACGTGAACAGTATGGTGTGTACCGGAGCCTCAGTGGGTATCCCCAGTGATGTCATCATCACATTTCACACAAATTACCACTGGACAATTTTTCTCTTTAAATGTTTTGTGTCTAACACTAACAAAGGAGCTGAATAAAAAGACAGAGATTAAAATCACAATGAATTTGAAAAAAGTCCGTCTGAATATTTTTAATGTCTAGCTTAATAATAATACATATATGTGGTAAAAATGTATACGTTAAAGTTTTTTCTACAAAATTGTATGGTCATATTAATGTTATTTATGACATAACTTTATTCTATCTTTTTGTTATTTTATATAGAGCATAAAAAAATTGGCATCCCTAACTACTTTTTCAAAAGCATTCGAGGACAGATTTTCTCAAATATAAAGTAAAACGTTTGCCAACAAGTTCTGTAATGGCCAATCCAAACATACAATGGAAGATGATGTAAAAAAACAATGTAAATTCTTACAGCATTAATACTCACCAGCAAACCAACTTAAAATTTCACCCTTATCTTACAATTACTTGTACAAATTCGTTAGTGTTGTATCTAGGAGGCGCTAAGCAAAGTCTCAAGTAATTAACGCCTAGTTACTCTATCCATTAATTTGTATTGAATTGCAAATTGATGTGCCCTCTTCAAACGAATGTTAAACGAGGTTATTCTTAAATTTGTAGGGTCTAAACAAAGGTTAATAAAACAAGTTTGAAGGATGTATTGGCTATGGAAGTTTTTGTTTTGATATGATAAATTGAATATCCTTAGTCCTTAAAGTAATTTAATGTTCAAGTTAAAACTCTGATAAAAATTAAACGAATAATATGTATGTATAGAACTTTCAATATTAAAAAAAGTACATTAAACTACACAACACAGGTGTTCACCAAAAAAAACACGAAATCACTCAACGAAGGATTCAAATTAAGAACGATTGTAAGTAGAAATGCTCAGGCGCAACGAATCACACTAACTACATTTAAAATAAACATATCCTTCTAACTAACATGACGCCACAACCTTGTAACGAGGTACTCCGCTGTGATATTTACTTAAAAGATAATTGCGTCGTGATTACGATACTGAAAATAAAAATGTAATTAGTTTTAAATTGACACTAACCGTTTCTCAGTAGACCAATGCATTATTCACTATTGAATAACGCAGTTCTATGAATTAAATTGTTGCTAGAAGGTATTGCGTGTTCATTATGTCAAGTTGTAAGTCAATTAGATGATAAATTACAATTGGTTTTTGTGTAATGCAACGGCCATTCATCATTTATATTAATCACAGACAGAATATTTTCATGTCTAAGTAGATACTTGCAAATATAATCCTGAATAATGTTTATTAAAAAATAAGCACTGACTGCCTCATTGGTCTAGTGGTCGCAAGCGCAGCTGCTGAGCGTGAGGTCCTGGGTTCGATTCCCGGGTCGGGCAAAGTGTTATTGGGTTTTTCTGTATTGAAATTCTCAGTAGCAGCACGGAGTCTGGAGCTGTGCCCGGTAGATGGTAATAGGCTCGCCCCCTATTACATGGGACTCAATAACAGCATCGGCGAAATGTGGGTGTACAATAGTACACCTCTGCCTAACCCTTCGGGAAATACAAGCGTGATGATGCTATGTAAGCACTGGTTTTTATTTTTAATCCATTTAACCGTTTTGCTAATGAACTATTTAGTTGGTTCTATTCGTCAAGTATTAGTGCTGTCTATAGCTAAAATTATCTGAGTGTATTTAAAATGTGTGTATTTTAATTTGTATTTAAAATGTATTGACTGCCTCATTGGTCCAATGGTCAAAGCCCAGCTGCTAAGCGTGATGTTTTGGGTTCGATTGCCGGTCGAGGATTGTCATTCGGTCTTTCTGATAGAAAAATCCTGCCCTCTACCTACCGTGTAAAAACACGATGTCGCAAGAACGAAGGTGTAAAGGAGTACCTACTCAATTCTTCGGAGAATACAGGCGTAATGCTGTTATGAGATTGCATTGTAACGACGCTGAACCTCTTTTAATCCCAAAGACTGAATTAATTGATTTTTGTAAATAGATCGACTGTGTGTTATTAGATAAACTAAAAATAATGTTTGATATAGTTGAACAATTGACTTATGGAGATCCAAAAGAATAATTAAAAATACAACATAGACTCGCTCTCTCTAACAGATGAAAAGGCGAAACAAACCTGAAACGTATTAATCGTGTAATTACTTAGGGACTGGAGGCTGACCACTTCAAAGGTCAGGTTACAAAGGACTAAAGGACACAATAGGTGACAGTCCCCAAAATAAACTCATGATAAGAAGATCAAATGTCAACGTTGGAGTGGTAACTGTAGGTACAATATTTGTGTATCATGTCTTTAGGGCTTTTATAGTGTTGAATATTGAATTAACTCGCAAATTAGACACTTTGACATAATTTGTATATTTTTGTGTAATTAATTTATTGTTGCGCTTGATGTGGCGAGTTCGATTCCCGCGCAACGAATATTTGTATGATCTACAGATAGTTCTTTCGGGTCTGGTTGTGTGTATATGTGACATGTATGTTTGTAAACTGTACCCACGATACAGGAGAAATCATAGTGTGGGGCAATGTTTAAAAAAATATGTATTTGAGATTTTAATTAATTTGTCATAGTTTTATGAATTTGATAGCTTTAGACGACGTAAGTACATACATTGACAAAAATAATAGAACATAGTGTTCCTGTGATAAAACGATTTCGAATTTTCACAGGCACAAACATTCGGATTGAATTAAATATCAGAGCTATAACAATCTGGTGGGTTTCATAGAAGTCAAAATGATTTAGTCAATCTGCGTTAGAATAAAAAAAACCAAATCCAACCGAAAGAACAAGTTTACAAAGCTTCAATAATTAAATCGATAAAGTTTACGAAGTAGTGACCTTTTACTAGTAATTTTTACCGAAAATATTACGACACAGAAATAGTCCACCTACATCAAGTCCCAAATCCCATCTTACCTATAAAAGAAACACGACAGAGTCCATTAAGGATTTAACCATCCTTTAGTTATTACGAAAAAAATATACCCTAAAAAATAGGGGTCTTTAGTGCCCCACAAAGTGTTTTTCAGAACCTTCTTAATAAGGTCATAGGGCCAAGAAAGTTGAAACGTTACCGACGCGCCAACAACAATAGTTTTGACCCTTTTTGGAATTTTTTGAACCTTTAGAAGCTGAAATAGAACATGAATGAAATAAATAAATGATCTAGTCAAAACGGAATTAAGAATTGTCTACTTTTCATTTTTTCGGCGTTAAGTACCTATCAGACGTAATAATTAATTTAATTCTTGCCTAAACTAGTGCACTCATATTGGTGTAGAGGTGGCGACTGCCGAGCGTGATATCCTGGGCTCGATAACCTCACGAGGCATAATAATTTTCTAACAGAAAAAAGACAAAAACGAACTTTCTGTTAATTTTTTTTTTGGGTCCATTGGCCATAGGTTATTGCCATCTTCAATATTCCAAATAGTAAAAATGGCAATAGGATCCTCGCCCCTTATTGTACGAGACTCAGTCGGCGAAATGCGAGGGTACACCTTTGTCTCTCTTCGTGGCATACAGGCGTGAGGATATGTTCTATTTCATCATCATCATCAGCCAGATGACGTCCACTGCTGAACGAAGGCCTCCCTCAAGAGGGGGCTTGCCATAATCCCCACGCTTGGCAGGCGGCTTGGGGACCGCAGTGGCTCACCGATTAGTGAGAGGACGCTGCTGCCCGTCCTCCGGTGTCTGGCCGCAGTTTTAAGACGTACCCGGGTCTATAGCACTTTGCATTGTATGTTCTATTTCAGTGTTATTCATATCCAAGTCAAGGAGATACAAACTACCTATTCATGCCACAACCATGTTATTAATGTTTTCTATTCGTGTTTCCAGCGTAATTAGTTGTAAGCTTCATACCTTTACCATTTTTCTTTCGTTGGATCCTAATCGCAGCACAAAGGAACAAAGAGAATAATAATTTTCCTATTTTATAAGTTAGTGGATTGGAATGAGCTTTTGTAGTTTTTCTAGACAATTAAGAATATAAATTCCTTCATGTTCTTTTTATAAACGACTAGAACTCGACAGACGTTGTCCTGCCAGTGTGAACATTAATTTTTATATTGCGACACGCGCGCCACCTTCTGTAAGTTAATTGTACTATGCCTATTACCTTCGCGTAAGTGCAAGCAATAAGTTGGTAAAGTTTTATCGCAATCAGACGAACGGTATGGCAGCGCATAAAATACGAACAAACAAACAAACATTGATTTTTTCATATTCGATTTATGCTCAGTGTTGCATGTTGTTGGTACTGTCCATATCCAATAAGGTTTTCAGCTCCCGCAGTAAAAGTAACAATTGCAGAGTGCTGATTGAAGTGGCTCTAAAATGAGCCTTTGGTCAAGGTCCCGGCGCGAATCACTTGAACTTGGGATTAAAATCGACAGGAAGAAGTAAAAGTAAGTAGATTATATTTTAAATGGGGACCTAAAATCTATTCATAAATACATATTGTCGTAATCATTTTCAATTCAATTAACAACCGCAAGATTTTATAGCATATATACAGTACCATACATCACGCCTGTATTCCTCGTAGAATAAGGGAGAGGTATGGTTTACTAACCCGGGTACGTCTTAAAACTGCAGCCAGACACCGGAGGACGGGTAGCAGCGTCCTCTCACTAATCGGTGAGCCACTGCGATCCCCAAGCCGCCTGCCAAGCGTGGGGATAATGGCAAACCCCCCCTTGAGGGAGGCCTTCGTTCAGCAGTGGACGTCTTCTGGCTGATGATGATGATGATGATGATGATGGTTTACTCACACTTCGCTGATGCGGTTACTAAGTCACACATAATAAGGAGGTACAAATCCAATGAGATGCTACTCAGAATCTTCTAACAGAAAAGCCCTATAGGACTGTGTCCGATCCAGAACCTCGTGCTCAGTAGCCATAGATGCATGGACCTGGCAATATATAGTAGGTATACGAGGTACTATATTTCAATATTAACTACGAAAGTAACGTGAATAAGTGCCTCGACAAGATTAATGAAACTAAATCACTTAAAAACACACGGTTTTACAGTTATAAAGCTTACATAAAATATCTACATGATGTAGCAGTATTTAGGTATATCTTGAAAATGGTAAGAATTTATGAGAGAGTAGCTGTAGCAGAGTACTAGCTGTTGCCCGCGAATAAATCATCATCATCTGCCTAGCCTTTTTCTCAATTACATTGGGGTCGGCTTCCAATATAACCAATTGCAGCTGAATATCAGTATTCTACATGGAGTGACTGCCTTCTGACCTCAGCCACCCAATTACTGGGAGACACTGATACTCTAAGGTTAGACTGGTTGTCAGACTTTTTGGGCTCTTGACACCCGTAACGACTGCTTTTAGTATGACTCCAGGGACCAACAGCTTAACGTGCTTTCCGAGACACGGTTGCCCGCGCCTCCATGTATTTTGAATTTATTATCTAATTAATGTTAGGATGCAGTAGTATAAATAAGCCTAGGTGCTTCTGTAGATCATAGGCAATTTTTTTGCTAGCTAGCCTATTGACATCTACCGGACGCAGTTCCAAACTCCATGCCATTACTGCAAATTACTATATAGAGAAACTCTATACAATTGCCCAAACCGAAAATTAAACCCAGAATCTCACGCGTCAGCGGTCACAACCACTAGACCAGTCAGGAAGTCTGAGAAGCTGTTAGAATTACCATTAATTCGTATTTACTATTATAATATAGTCTGTATATTAATACAAAAAAATATCGTTTAGAAAAACATAAAAGTATTCCACAAAAAATAATTGAACCGGCTGTCCGCTGCATATTCAATCTACGATAATATTTTTACATTAAACTAAAATCCAATCTCCTCGCACAGAGCATAATTGAAAACATTTACAGATTCAACCAGCACTTCAGTAAATATTTTGCTGAAATATAAAAGGTCGTTCAATCTCCGTTTATAATAAAAAAATGATTGGAACATGTTAACTTCGAACGATATTTTTATATGAAAAAATTATGAAGCTAGTATTTGACCGGTGCTTTTTTGACGGATATCCGACTTCTGTGCTAAACTGCGAGTTTGATTTCTGCATAGAAAAAGGCTCGAATCACTCTCTGGAAATCGCTCGAAGAACTGACAACCGATGGAGAAGAAAGGTTCTCGAGTGGCGACCACGAACCGGAAGACGCAGCGTAGGAAAGCCTCCTACTAGGTGGACCGACGACATTGTGAAAGTCGCGGGCAACCGATGGATGCAAGTGGCGGAATTTGTTCAGCAGTGGACGCTTTCTGGCTGATGATGATAGAAAAAAGTATTCGGTTACAAAAATGTTAAGTGACAGTTCCTGAAGCCCACCATCAGGTGCTGCAGTAGACCGCTGTGGTGAGTTTAGCCAGAAAAAGCTTTATTACAAAACAAGGTTTATCTTTAGACCAGTTTTAAACCTTTTAAAACCGTCAACTTAGTAAAGGACTAAGTTGTAAGTTTTGTATTAAAGACGAAGAAAAATATTTCGAACAAAGTAAGGTTCATAATACAAAAACTGACTCGAAAGTTTAAAACTAGTCTGTTGTTTTGTAATAAGGGGGGACATCAGTCCAGCAAACCCCTCCGTCTGCCTCTGGCGAAGGATAGTCTATGAGCATTTGTACCTATCTATTTTGTGTATATATATAGTTAGTGTAACTATGTAATTTGTGAAACTTACAAGGGATTTTATAAGGCTATGAGTGCCATGGGTCCATTACCTATGCAGTTTTCATAGGTCTATTCATCAATCATGGTAACTCTACGAAGCCAGAATTTTACGTAGTTACTTCGTAATTTGTTCACTAACTTATTGCAAATCAATTGAAATTCAATGCACAGATTCGTTAAACTGCCTCATTGGTCTAATGGAGTGCTGAGCGTGGTATCCTGTGTTCGATTCCCAGGTCTGGAAAGTGTTATAGACTGTTTCTGTATAGAAATTCTCAGTATCATCACGTAGTCTGGAACTGTGCCGAGAATGCTACTATATTAAGTAGGTGTGTTATATAGATTCGTTTAAAATTAACACTAGCTTCCGCGCGCGGCTTCGCCCGCGTGGTTTACGAACCCGTACATTTTTCCGGGATAAAAAGTAGCCTATGTGCTATTCCAGACTATAATCTATTTCTGTGCCAAATTTTATCCAGATCCGTTCAACCGTTCTGCGTGAAAGAGTAATAAAGATCCATCCATCCATCCATCTATCCATCCTCACAAACTTTCGCATTTATAATATTAGTAGGATTTTAATGACGCCGCTGCAAGCATACTTCGTTCCCCGCCGACTTAACTTATCAAGCGCGTGTAAATAAGGGTACCTGCCGCAATCAAACAATTTTGTGTAATCAGAGCTTCTACTTCTGTACCGCTACATGTAGGCGTAAACATTTAGATCACTGATATCGGAGTGAAGATTTTGTATTTGTGTCCCACAAAAACAGATTTTGTGAGTATGACGTATTTTCTTATAATAATAATACTAATTTAGCTGGTGATGACTGCCTCGTTGATCCAGTAGTCGTAAGCACAGTTGCTGTCGCTAATAATCATGTTATTCCGTATACTCATGTGAAACCATACGTAAGCGAGAAAGGGACGCACTGTTTTTCGCTCGCTGTGGTTGTCAGAATTTTCTTACGTAATCAAGGCACCGAAACAACTACATGCGGGGATCCAACCCGCGACACTTAGCACAGAAAGCTAATCGATTAGCTACTGCGCCAACCGTGCTGTCATAGCGTTAGTTGTTAGCTAGTGTTTTTTGCCTGAAACGGAAGCGTGATAATCAACATCTGCGCCATAAGAACTGTATACAACCTAACCACTTGCGCTATTGAGCCCACATGTTGCGAAGAGCTCGCCTCACTAAGATCGTGTTGTGCCCTCCCATCTACAAAAAGATAAAAACGTTCGAAGAAAATCTACTCGTAACAGTCGACGTAAAACGCCAAATACGTAAAGAGAGACCTAAGCAGTGGCGTGCGGTGCATAAAAACAAAAAGACACTGCCTACCCTACATAACTCAGATAAATATTTATTATAACATATTTGAGGTGGCAAATCACATACATCGTTATTTAATCGTAAGACGATGCACCAGTACCAACATGCAGTAGGTATTAATGGTAAGCAAGCGTTTAAAATTGTCTGTCTACCCTGTCTAAAAACTCTGTGCACGCCGCTGGACCTAAGCCCTCCTATTCATACACGTATAACTCTGCGGGCCAACGATATTGCTTTTCATGTAATCAAGTATTTCAAACCAACGACCCACGCCAGTAGATAATTTCTTTTAGGGTTGCCATCATCGAAATCGATGAGGAGGAATATATACCTATTTTTTGACCTTATATTTTTACTTGTATGAAACGATGCATGAATGTAGATGAAGCAAAAGGGTTATGTAAGGATCGTAGCACGTGGCGTTCCGTAGTTTCTGCCTACTCCCATGGGAAAAAGGCGTGACTTTATGTATGTATGTATGTATATTTTTACTTTTCTACGGCACATCAGATCCTCAATATCAACAATTAGGTCGAAAGATCACACAGGAACTAGATACGCTGACTTTATGACCGGTAATGTCCGCGATAACCTGTTGGCCTTTATTATGTGTTAGATAGCAATCACTTGACTTTCTTTCCTTGCAAAGCAGCGAACTTATTATAATAATAAAATAAATTTTTATTCATGTAGACCAGTTAAAGGCACTTATGAATAGTCAGACTCTAGTTGCCACGTTCCAAAGTGTTGTTTTCCTATAGAGAAGAACGGGCAAGAAACTCCATGGTTATTCTATTAAATTTTGATTATTTAACATTCAATATATTGATGAATACATTATTTCCTCAAAATGATGTGAGGAAAATGTAGTGCTAGGTCTCGAATAAACAAACATGAAACAAACTGATAACTGAAATATTCTGACAGTACTGCCATGACGGCTATGAGCTGACCAGTCCCTTGTTTGTTGTCTATTCAACCCTCTACATCCACTGGATATTAGCCTTTTCTGTGTCATATGATCACGGGCATTGTTTAACTGTTGTTGTTGTTATCGGACAGGAAACCTTTTAATTATGCCTATTAAATAAATGATCCGGGTACGTCTTAAAACTGCGGCCAGACACCGGAGGACGGGCAGCAGCGTCCTCTCACTAATCGGTGAGCCACTGCGATCCCCAAGCCGCCTGCCAAGCGTGGAGATTATGGCAACCCCCCCCCCCCCCCCTTGGGGGAGGCCTTCGTTCAGCAGTGGACGTCTTCTGGCTGATGATGATGATGATGATTAAATAAATAATATATGCCTCGAATGCAGCCATGAATGAATGCTGAGGGGCTCATAGCTACCACACAGATCAGTCGACCTGCAAGTTTAAGCAACAATTGCTACGGTCAGTCCTTGGATGGGTGACCGTTTTTCACAAATCAAGACCTCTCCGTTTCTCAGAAAGTACGTTATGCAGTTGGTCTCGCGTGTCATACCAATATCTATGACAGTTGTTACGGGTGTCAGCAGAAAAAAGTGTAACAGCCAGTCTAACCTTAGAGTATCAGTGTCTCCCGGTAATTGTCTGGCGGAGGTCAGATGGCATTCGCTCTACGTAAACTGATATTCAGCCGCAACCGGTTAGACTGGGAGCCGACTCCAATGTAGTTGGGATAAGGCTAGGCAGATGATGAATTCTCAAATGCATCTGTATTTTCATCATCAGCGGGAAGACGTCCACTGCTGATCGAAGGCCTCCCTCAAGGGGGGGTTTGCCATAATCCCTACGCTTGGCAGGCGGCTTTGGGATCGCAGTGGCTCACCGATTAGTGAGAGGACGCTGCTGCCCGTCCTCCGGAGTCTGGCCGCAGTTTTAAGACGTACCCGGGTCATAGTTTGTATTTTACCTCTTTGTTAAACCGTACATAATTCTTATCATTCATTGTGATTGCCGTCAGATGTAGTAGTGATACTTGTGCGTGGTAGCTCAAACAGTTCCAATGAATTTCTTTAGAAAGATCGAGGAAATAATAAGAGAATGAAAGATTTAAGTTATTCTCTCTGTATCACATAGTATTGCAGAGTGTGCCGGCGCTGGTTGTAAATCTCTCCAGGCTTATGGAACGGAATTGCGAAAATGAGTTTTTTATCCGTTTATTTTGTACACTGATCCGAATGATATTATTATGATCGGGTCCCTGGCTGGATTTATTTTGAATTTCAGATTCTACGGTGTCGTTTTCTATGTTTAGATTACATTTTTTTTTTGTCACGGTATTTGTATATAAAGGGGGTTTGAACATGAGGTTTCATCACAGTGCCAGGGTACGCTTTGTTTAAAGAAAGACCTAGTTACCAGTGCACCATCTTTTCCATGATTCGTTTTGCTGAGCCACTTTTTTTTTCTTTCGACTTAATTTCTAAATAAATATCGTTTTTTAACGACATTTCATAATATAAATGGTGATATAGAGGTAACTGACTGCCTCAATGGTCTAGTGATACCATGCGCGACGGCTAGGCGTGAGGTCGTGGGTTCGATTTCCGAGTTGGGCAGTCTTATTGAGTTTTTCTGTGGGTATGGAAATTCTCAGTAGCAGCACGGAGTCTGGAACTATGCCCTATTAGTTGAAACTCAATAACGGCATCGGTGAAATGTTAGGTGTGCAAAAATACACCACTGCCTAATCCTTCGGAGTATGCAGGCGTGATGCTATTTTATAAAGAGACAATAACCGCGTAAGTTATCAATTATTTGTAGATTCCTAATTCAACAAGACAAACCTCACAAGACGAACTAATTATAACAATGTCTCGTCCACGTGCAAGTCCACATGAGAGCCACGACACATGAACTCGTGCGTGTATCTGAACAGTTGAACACGTGAGACTGAGAGCACAGATTATATAATAATCGCTCAAAGTTTATGCAAAGGAGTCGTGTGTCTACCTGTGCGTCTAATGTTCTCAGCGTGTAAGCCGACACTGTTGCTAAGGGGAGCATTGGGGCCATAGAAACAGGGATCTGGCGATGAAAGTAAAACAGACGGAAGCGAAACCCGTGCCTCATTTGTTTATGGTAAACCATCAATGATAAGAAATGATTCAATAATAAAATTATAATAATAATAAAATATGGTTACTGTCTCTGGAGCCTTAACCACCGGTAGCTTGGACCCTGTTCCCGATGCCGATTGGTCCCTATTTTTATTTATATTTATAAATGTATTTTTATTTGTTATTTATAATTATAAATTTTAAAAAAATATGTAAATAATATGAATAAAAGATAAAATATATTTTTATTCATGTAGACCAGTTAAAAGCACTTATGTATAGTCAGACAGACTCTGCTTATAATAATGAGACCTGTCTTTCTTGTTGTGCACCAACACTCTTAAAGAACTGGCCAAGTAACCACTGGTCCAAAGAATTTGAATTTGGAACCAATACATGAAATATCTACTTATCAAAATTTATCATTAAAAGCACTTTTCAGCAAAAATGTTTGGCAGCAAAGATAATTTCAAGAGATCAAGAACAAATAGATACCTACACGTCGATGTGAAAACCCAACAACATTCAAATATTATTTTTAGGAGAACAAAACTTCATTTATTTCAATTTAAAAAGTTGTTGGCAAGACGAGCAGTACTTCTTTAATGTTCTTGTATTTGTAGTACAAGAACATTAAATAATTTTGCTCGTCTTCATTAAAAATGTCACCCATATGTATATTACAGGAGATAGTATCGCATAAATAAGCAATGAACACCATTTGGCAGCCACAGAACATAAAGTTTATCGTCTAAACCATTAGTTCTCGAAGTGGTCCAGGTGGACCCCCAGGCGTCCACGAGACTCGACGGGGGTCTATGTTGACGTGACAAAAAAATGGGGTTTACAATTCAATTTACAATACGATAGGAGTGTAGCTGCAGGGGGTCCACATGAACCAGCTAAATTTTGAAAGTGGTCTATGAGAGAAAAAGTCTGAGAACCTCTGTTCTAAACGAAGACAGAAAATTGAACGAAATTAAATGCAAAACAAATGTTAATTACCTCTTATTGAACGGAAAATTAGTGTTATGTATTTGTGCTAGTAATCGTAAATGTATTTTATTGTTTTGTAAAACTAGAAGATAGCGGTGTAACGTAGTACGTGATTGAAAACGATTTTGAAGTTGTCTCCAGATTCTTGTTTCGAGATTGATTTTGTCTTTTTTGTGCTCATAAATCCTAAATCGAGTGAATAGACGATTAAAAACTCATCAAACCAATCATTAGTATAAAAGTTTTTATTTCCAATACTTTTTAAGCATGCCATGATTTTAAAATAAATTTCATAAATTAATTAATTAATCTTCATATTATATTTGTAGCGAGTACTACTCGCAACATGGCAAAAAGTAAAGCGCCATCTATCAGAGTGAAGCTACAATAACAAACCCTGAATCGCACTATGAAAGTTTACAACGATTCTAACACATATACGAATGTCCGACACCAACCGTTGGGCTGTGGCCCGCCAGGCTTGCCTCACCTTGCCTAGTCGGGGGATCCTCCCTTTTCAATGGAGAAACACCATACCTCGTTCCTCCACATATTAAATAAATAAAGTATATTGTATTGTATACTTCAACTAGTTTGATTTTCGCACTTTATGAGCGTGCCATAATTTTAAAATAATTAAATGAAGCATTATATGTACCTACATCTTATATTTATCAACTATTATAAGCTTTGTGAAGTAGTTATCATGCTTGGTGCGACTTTCACAACCATTACGGTACAATACGGCTCGAATGAGCTTGGGTATTTAAAACCACGGTTTGAAACTACGCTAGGTTGGCACTGAGCATTATTAAATTCAATTAGCAGTGATAGCCTAGCGGTTGAACGCTTGCTTTGCATGCAGAAAGGTCTTAGTTCAAACCCGGCCCGCACCTCTGACTTTTCGGAATCATGTGCGGATCAGAATTTGATTATCTCTTGCGTTTACGGTGAAAGAAAACATCGTGAGGAATCCTTGACGGTGTGTATAGTCCGCCAACCCGCACCGGGCTAGCGTGGTGGACTAAGGCATAACCTTTCTCATTCTGAGAATAGACCCTTGCCCAACAGTGGGACAGTAATGGGTTGAATTTATTATTATTATTTTATACTAGCGAACCGTCCCGGCTTCGCACGGGTGCAATTTACTAACGAACAAAATAAAAAATTTCATATAAAAATACCATTCAAATTTCCGACGTTTCCGGTGGATTTTCCAAAAAAATTCTTACATAAAAACCGTCTCCTGTCAATTACAAACACAACAAAAAAATAATTAGCCAAATAAGTGCAGCCGTTCGGAAATTATGCGCTTAGCAACACATTTGGCGATTCATTTTTATTTATATATACAATAGATTATTAAATTGTTCTATATTTGATTTAATCCGCCATATTAGTAGCCACACGCCACCGTCGATGCGTGTGACATTCTCGTGAGGATTACTTACTTCGCTACATCGGGAACGTTTGCTTTGACTTCCTTATCTCATTGTTATTACAAAAGAAATTAACAATATCTGCCAAAGTTCCCATTCACACCGTATCTGTTAGGTTATCGGAAAGGTTCCACCACCCACGATTTAAGATTTTTAATGTTTTGTTTTATGGTCACAAATTTAAACAGAACTTCCTCCTTGACCCGGGTACGTCTTAAAACTGCGGCCAGACACCGGAGGACGGGCAGCAGCATCCTTTCACTAATCGGTGAGCCACTGCGATCCCCAAGCCGCCTGCCAAGCGTGGGGATTATGGCAACCCCCCCCCCCCCCCATTGGGGCAGGCCATCGTTCAGTAGTGGACGTCTTTTGGCTGATGATGATTCCTCAATGGTCTAATGGTCGCAAGTGCGACTGGTGTGCGTGAGGTTCTAGGTTCCAGGGTTGAGCAAGGTGTTCTTGATTTTTTCTGTGTAAAAATTCTCAGAAACAAGTTGCACGGAGTTTTGAACACAACACATATTTCAGCCACGTCTATTAATTACATATCTACTTATATTAATCGAATTCGCGGCATTGTTTTTGCAATGGTTGTGCAATCAAGATCGCTACGTTGTATATAGCGGGTTTGATTCCAACATGGAACAGATATTTGTATAACCATATATAGAATTTTTAAGTTCGTCTAATAAAAAGAAATGCATTCAATATTTTCTCTGAAAAGTTCATTTAGATCCGGTGACCCAGTACACCCTCTTTGTTCGACTGTACACGTTTCTAGTCACTATCTTTACACTCGGGGCTATTTATATGCATTTTATCTCACATGTTTGGCATGTGTGCTCACTTGCTCTGTATTCGTTCAAGAGTATCAGACCTTAACAAACACTTTCTTACATGACTGATGTATGTATTTTGATGACGGCACGGTTGGCGCAGTGGTTGAGATATCGACTGCTGCGCTACGTGTTGCGGGTTCGATTCCCGCACGGAACAAATATTTGTATGATCTACAGATAGTTGTTTCGGGTCTGGTTCTTCGTGTAAATAAATACACACCGTGCCTCGGAAAGCACGTAAAGCCGTTGGTCCTGCACCTGATCTCTCTCCGGTCGTGTCGGATTGCCGTCCCATCGGACTATGAGAGTGAAGGAACAGAGAGAGCACCTGTGTTTGCGCACACACTTGTGCTCTATAATATCTCCTGCGTAGTTGGCTAATCTCAGGTGAGATTGGCCGCCGTGACCGAAATCGGTCAGGAGGACATTATGTATTTTGATGTACTCGTATATTGTCTAAATGAAACACTAGTTTACATAGTCCATTTTGTTGCTTGTTTTGTTAAAAATAGATAATTAGACGCTTCACAATGCAGCCACTGCAGCCCGATCTGATCAGTGAGAGTTCAAATTCAAAGCTTTTGGAACAAAAAAGTAACTAACAAATCGTTAGGATGGTTTAAGTAGTCATTGTATGGAGAAAAGCAGACAAACTATTATAAAATAATGTTCTTATTACAAGGTTTACGAACCCGTACATTTTTCCGGGATAAAAGTGCTAAGTGCTAAAGCCTATGTGCTATTCCAGACTATAATCTATCTCTGTGCCAAATTTCATCCAGATCCGTTCAGCCGTTCTGGCGTGAAAGAGTAACAAAGATCCATCCATCCATCCATCCATCTATCCTCACAAACTTTAACATTTATAATATTAAGTAGGATAGGATAGGATAGGATTAAAACTTAGAAATAGACATAGTTGCACAATTTCAAAGTACCTAAGCACCCTTTGTGCTATCCCAAGATACATTTTAAAGCATCATCTGCCCAGTCTTTTCCCAACTACAGTACGGTCGGCTCCCAGTCTTACTAGATTTATCTGAATACCAGTATTATACACACACATCTAACTTAACTACATGCATACAAATCAAATCCATTCAAATCTAAACTGAACGCTCCGTCATTGAATAAAAAAAAAGTTCTACATTAAAACTCAACATTCTTCTCGAAGCGTAATGGAGTATAAACGCCTAATCTTATTCGACACTTACCAATCGTCTATCCGAGCTAACTGAAACGATATCTACAGTAAAGCAATAAAATGTCATTGGACATCGCTAACGAGCCATCGGTAGTGAACAAGTGCCAATTGAATTTATTACCAGCGGTATTTTATTACGGATGTGTTAACTTTGATGACAGCAAAGGCCATTTCCTCACCTACTATGTTTTTTTTTTTTAATTTATGAAACTCACTGTTCTGTGTTCGGCATAACCCACAAGCGTAAATTACATACATAAATATATAAAAGCCAATTGAGGGGCTCGTAGCTACATAGCTACCACACAGATCGGTCGATCTACAAGGTAAAGCAACGCTTGTTGCGGTTAGTCCTTGGATGGGTGACCGTTTTCACACATCGAGAGCCCTCCGTGCCTCGGAAAGCATGTTAAGCAGTTGGTCCAGGGTGTCATACGAAGACCTATGTATGTCAGCAGCCCGAAAAGTCTGACAACCAGTCTTACCTTAGAGTATCAGTGTCTCCTACTAATTTGGTGAAGGAGATCAAATCGCAGTCGCTTTGTGTAAACATTGGTATTCAGCCGCAACCGTATAACCTAGAAGCCGACCCCAAAGTAGTTAGGAAAAGGCTAGGCAGATGATGATATACAAAAGCCACACACTCATTGATTATCATGTAATTTTGGACACTAGCCTACTAACTTGGACAGTTAGATTCCCATAGGATGTAGGCTAAGAAAGTATTTTCCAAAATTCAACCCCTCTAGGGGTGAAATGAGGGTTCAAAACTTGTATGATCTTTTTAGGCGGATGGTGTCGCGCGAACAGCTAGTATTTTATAAACTCACGTCTTAGCCTATTGGATTAGGCTATGAGTCCTAATAGGTATGTCTTAATGAGGAAAAATTATTACAAAGACCAAAAATTTTTGTAAAGTAAAGCACACCCCATATTAATAAAACTCACGCAAATCAAACAATGAAAATTATGAAAACCTCAGAAACATTGTATGGTTTGTTAGAAAAAAATAATGATTAATGAAAACTTAAGGAAATATGTATATCTCGTGTATGGATCTATTATAGATATTGTAGCGACTACTACTCGCAACATGTCAAAAAAAGTAAAAGTGCCATCTATCGGAGTGAAGCTACAACAACAAACCCTGAATCGCACTATGAAAGTTTACGATTCTACGCATATACGAATGTCCGAGATCTTGCCTGGTCGGAGGATCCTCCCTTTTCAATGGAGGAACACTATTCCTCGTTCCTCCATAATATCATAACATAGCATCCCGCCTGTATTCCCCGAAGGGTAATTTTCGCCGATGCAGTTATTGAGTCCCATATTATGGAGAGCGAGCCTATTGCCACCTACCGGACACAGTTCTTTACTCCGTGCAGCTACTGAGAATTTCTATACAGAAAAACCTAATAACACTTTTCCCGACCCGGAAAGCGAACCCAGGACCTCACGCTTAGAAATCGCGCTTGCGACTACTTGACCAATGAAGCAGTCTAGTTCTATGAGAAGATCTATAGTTCCCGATATATAATATTAGAATAGGACACCAAATAACATAAATATCATTACTGACTAAACCACTTTTTGCTGCTAAATATTAGGTTCTCTAGGGTTCAGACTCTACTAGGACAGTTAAAAACCCCTACCGAGTTTGCTTTTCATTAATCTTATGGATCCTTATTTAGAAATCCCTCTAATCTTGGAGGGCGCAATGACTTAACTAGAGACGGATGAAAGCAGGTCTCAACAATACCTTTTCTTTTTACAAAAAGGTCTGTACTTTAATAAGGATTAAAGAGAAATCTAAAGGGGCTTCCAAGAATGTGATGCAGATTTTTCCTGTCTCTTGATCCTCGATAGGGTTTTGGGTAAGGACCTTTTGTTCACGTGACTAATGGGATCCTTTTTTAGATGGTACAGACGAACAAATAAGTATATAGTTTCCTAAAGAACTAATTGCCCCACCCTAGTATTTCTTTCTCCTGTATCTTGGGTACAGTTTACAAATATACATGTCACATGCACACAAAAGTACACCCGAAACAATGATATAAATATAATATTTGTTAAGTGAATCGAAAACCCGCGTCAAGAACCGCAAAAAGTTAATCGCTTAGCCTATGCGTTAACCGTGACGTCGATTTTTAAAATAAATAGTACTTATCATGAATATACTTCACTATCTTCCTGATGCCCAAGCTAAATGTAGACAGTTTAATGATTGCCCAATGTGTACATAATACAACATAGGCTTAAATTAGAATTAAGAAAAACTCCAATTGGTTGCACTCAATCTAAAGCAAAAAAATGGCGTCGATCTAACGACCACGAAAAATCTGAAGCGTTCTCACGTGAGGAAACCGGGTCACTATAGCTTCTATTCGCTATTTACACTTGGGCTATAATCACTTTTAATATTATGTTCTTGACTGAGACCAACGGGCCCCAGGAGGTTTTGTATATTAATTAAATAATGATAATATACCTATGCTTTATTGATTTTTTTATGATGTGACAAGGATTAGGTATTCTGATTTCTGGTATTATATATTTCAGGTTAAAGCGTTTTGTGATTTAGTAAACCGTAGCGATGCAATCCAAACAAATATGCTAAATCATCTTTTGCAACAACATAACATCACGCCTAAATTCCCGGCCAATTAAAGGGATAGGCAGAGATGTACTGTTGTACACCTTCATTTTGCCACTGCTATTATGTAATGTTCATTAAAAAATGGTTCAAAAATGTCCTTGTTTCAAGCGATTAACAAAACCATGGTGATCAGATGATCATGCCCAAACATGTACTGACTTTATCTTTCGCACAGACTGGCACTGACAACGACAGCATCGCCAGCCCCACCTTCTTCAGCCCAGTTTGAACACCCTGTAGGAAATAAATATGTTAGAAGTAATCAAGGATCAAGATTATTTTTTTATTTTTTCTCTATCGTGTTTCTATATCATATTTTCTATATCGGGTGCGTTTACACCAAGAAATCTCACAAGCACATATCGTCGTTTATATTACAACACCGCGAATATGCATTTATACAAGTTTACAAAGAGAAGCAAAATACATTGTAATTTGAACTTTAAAAAAATGCTCACCTCCTCCTTTACGTCTTTATACGACATTACGGCAACCTTTTCCTATAAAGAGGTAAAGGAGACCGCATTGGAGAGAGAAAGTAGATATGTAGTACACCCAGACATCCCCCAAGCCGTTCTTGGCGCGAAGGAATCCGGGTAGTGTCTTTAACAGCGTGGCACAGTGGTGGGCTTCGATGCGGTTTTCTAAGAGTTCCCTAAGCCCACCATAAGCTGTCGAGACCGACCACCGTGGTGAGTTTAGCTGGTTCCACAACATCATCATCATCATCATCATCATCAGCCAGAAGACGTCCACTGCTGAACGAAGGCCTCCTCCAAGGGAGGGATTTGCCATAATCCCCACGCTTGGCAGGCGGATTGGGGATCGCAGTGGCTCACCGATTAGTGAGAGGACGCTGCTGCCCATCCTCCGGTGTCGGCCGCAGTTTTAGGACGTACCCGGGTCACAGGACGTACCCGGGTCACCACCCGGGTTCCACAACAAGCTAACAAAAATAAAAGTAAAGGAAAGTTTAAAAAAAAATCCTTTTCTTGTTTAACCAGTCGCCATTAGCAGAAATAATTCACAAGCCTAATAATGAGATAATTAGTTAGGTAAGCCAAAGATCTCGTTTGTTTTCATTATCCGCTATTATACTATAACGAGAGAAGATATAATGTTATAACCATCTTTATCTTCTAAACATCATCCAGTTTTGATTGATGTTGCCTTGTTTTTAATCACCTGTTTCATATTTATACCATCATCTCTCATCCTTCCATGGTTATCCAAACAAAATATATTATAAACAGATCAGTAATAATGTCAAATTATATAAAGCACTAATTCGTTTTTTTTAAACGTTGCCCCACACTTGGAATAAATCCTGTATCGTGGGTGCATTTACAAACACAAATATTCACATGGATAATACACCCAGACCCAAAACAATTATCTGTAGATCATACAAATATTTGCTCCGTGCGGGAATCGAACCCGCGACACGTAGCGCAGCAGCCGATCGCTCAAACACTGCGCCAACCATTTTGTCGTATTATTATAATACTAATAAATGCTTTATAATATGTTTGTCTTAACAACTCATTCTGTATAATATAGAGTGAGTGGTTAAGACAGACATATTGAAGGACGGTGTTCAAAACTCTACGATTTAACTTTCCACAAGTTACAAAATATACAATAGGAATAATATTTATTTAATATTTATAACTGCTTATTTTGTATGTGCAAAGTCACCTGAACGACTCTCTATAATAAGTTTTTAATTTTTGTCATATAATCATTTCAGATATTGAAATTTTTGCTATTTTAGGAAGACGAGCCAATCTCCAAGGTTCGTAACTGGGCTGCTGTCCCATGGTGGCCGGAGGATGCCCAACACGGGGAGTATTGGGGATCCCCCCCCCCCCTCTCGCATTTACACAATAGTTGAATATTCCAAGACCATCTCCACATATTTCTAATTTCTTTTACATTTCCACATGTAACCAAACTCGTTTAATAAATCTAGCTAGCAACGTTTCGTTATCTATGAACCATCGACCACCCGGATCAATGTTTATGCAACGCATCCGCGCAGTGTAAACAAAGCGATAGCCGCGAGCCGGCGCGTGCGCACCGCACCTGTACCGGACACACGTCACGTGATCTAGGTATTTAACAACGCCTACATATTAAAGGATAAGTAGAATTTGAGACTATGTGCACACGAAATATGGTTAACATACAATTTTCTTTTCAAAAATGGATGAAACTGAAATTAATTTGCATTGCTTAATATTGTCATGGTAACCCTAAAATCTAGTTGAAAAATATAAACCGGGTTTTCCCTGTCAAAGTTTCAACCAACTATAACAGATGGCGCTAGTCATACTTTAGGGACCTGCTTTATCAAGTTTAAATTGACTATCCATTTTAATCCCACCGTCAGTTACCACCGTCAGGTATTCCTTGAAGATATGATTTGGTTACAAACAGACCTCTGTCCTTTACCTATTCGCTCCCTCTAGGGTTAACACGTCAAGTAACGCAAAGTCGACATAATAAAAATCTATTGTGTAGGCGCCGGTGTCCGTCTGTGTATTATGAATTAAGCAATGTATGTAAATACGTAGTTTTCTGACAGTACAACGAAGACGATATTAGGTTCTATGTCATTACCCAGGTCCTTACGATCAGCTTCTAATTAACATAGCATCACGCCTGTATCCCGGAAGGGTTAGGCAGAGGTGTACTATTGTGCACCCACATTTCGCCGATGCTATTATTGAGATCCATGTAATAGGTATAGGCGAGCCTATTGCCATCAACCGGGCATAGTTCCAAACTCCAGCTTACAGAAAAACCGAGTAACATTAAATTAAATCATAAAACTCAGTGTAAAGGTTTTTAAAAGCTCTTTATTCTATGGAAATAAAGCAATGAAGGTGCATTTTACATCAGTTCTTCAGACTTTCAAACTGATCTTACTAATACGACTTCAAACTACATTGTAGTGAGGGAAAGGTTCGTGAAAGTGGTACAATAATCGTCTCGACGGACGGAAATGAGACCCCCGGCGACTCCGGTCAAGTTTCTGCTCAGCCGAGAAGATAATTTAATCAGAAACGTAATAATGGCTTCTTAAAACTATTTCGAGTCTCTTAGACAACTCACAGAAATCTTATTATAGGCTTTTGTGATTTTACTAGACGGTTTTTTTTTAATTCTTGATAGGTACGCGTTTGACCACTATCTCACCTGATGGTAAGCGATGATGTGGTCGAAGATGTATCACGCTTGCCTAGAAGTAACCTATTCACTCTTGACTTAAAGACTCCCAGGTTGTAGCTATCAGGAAACACAGACTCTGGCAGGGAATTCCACTCCTTAGCTGTACGCACAATGAATGTGTTCCCAAAACGTTTTGTGCGTGTGGGTGGGATGTCCACCATGTACAAGTGGCGCATCGCCGTACGTCTCGTGGTCCGATGATGGAACGTGCATGGTGGCACGGTTAGCGGTGCAGGGAAAGATCCTCCCGAAAAATAACTAACTACTAGTATAACATAAAATTTTTAGTAAGGCCAAGTTGTATTCTTGTACTACATAGATATCATTACCCCGATAACGTTATTAAGACCTATAAAATAAGGGGCGTGCCTTAATCACATTTTCAGTCAATTTTCATAGAAATTCTTCTCAAAAACTCTGCTTAAACTGAAAGTGGTCGCTTGCCCCACCAAATTCAAATTGAAGGTTTATGACAATAGTAATATATCGCCATCGACCGGGCTCAGTTCCAGACTCAATGCAGCTACTGAGAATTGCCATCCGAACCCAGGACCTCACGCTTAACAGCCGAGCTTGCGATCACTAGACTTATGAGGCAGAGAGCAATCTCTTGGGCACTTATTACGACTTTCACAATGAAATGAAATATACAACAATTTATTAACACTGCGCCATTATGCAAAGACTATGAGCATTAATTTGAAACTTTTATCTTTTCATAACACGCTTTGGCCAAAGCCTACTTTTCCCTCTATATTATTCACGAACAATTTACATGTCTGGACACTTTTAATTTGAAATGAAACCGCCTGTCCATAGAGATGGGGGAGCCAGTTGAATTTAATAAAGAAAAGTACATTGTGTATGGCGTCGGGGCACATCACAAAAAAAAAATGGAGGGACAAACTACATAGATAAAACCAATATCGAATAGTCCAAACTGGCTCTAGATCAAAAGACTTGGGTGCCATGGGGAGAGGAGACAGCTATTCCCAGAAGTGAAATGACAGTAACAGCAACATTGTATACCTTTGAATAACTTTTAAACTTTTACACTGTTTCAGTCATCCAGTGTGGTGTGATCTTATCCACTCTTATTTATCCTGCACACTATTTAAGGACAGGAAAAATATCGCCTCTGGTTAGACTGGGAGCCGACTTCAATATAGTTGGGATAAGGCTAGAAAATGATAAAGATGAAAGGATACAAAGAAAGACGATGTTTAAGAATGTCCTGTGCATCAACTTTCTACCTTGAACAATTCTCATGTCAATATAAAAGAGGGCAGTCTACCGTAGTACGGCAATATCCGGCAATGTTGCGACGAATGGCGACCACCCACGTCCGATGTCCGATAGAAGTCACCTAGAAAAATCTATAGGTAGAAACGCCCCACATACAGGTAAGTACAAAATTTGTTGGGTAACTTAGAGAAGAATTACCGTAACATTTGTTTCTCTAACTACTAGGTAGGTGGGTATTAATAATAGGAGCAATTTGAGATACGAATAAGTGGCGCAAGTTACTGTCCTAAGTAGTATATCACGGGTATCGCCGGCAAATGTTACATAAAAAACCAAATGAATAATTACCCAATAATTTACAGGGTTTCATGAATATTCAACGTTACAGAAATGCATTAATAATCCTACAGTAAAAATCTAAACAAGGGAAAGTAAACATACGGCTTGATATTTGGGACATGCCCGACGCCTTAAAATATACCATCAAAATGTTTTTATTCAATACAATCATATTTTCTATATAATATTTTTTCTATGTTGTTATAAGATCTACTATTATATATTTGTTCGTTAAGATTAATGTAACGAATTTGTTTATAAAAAAAAATGTTTGGTTTCCGCTGTCGATAAAAAAGAACATTAATCTTTATACCACAACAACTGGTGTTTTATGTGACTAAACGATCTCTGCGAAGCCAATAACATGCTGCTATTACTTCATAATACTGTGTTTACTGAGTGAAGACTATCGTGAGTGATGGAATATGACAAACACTTATGGTAACAGCTATAAAACATAGAGTTCTATTATTTAAGACTGTTATTTTTCCGTCTGAGCTCGTAAATCCTTACTTTGTTGGTGCTCAATTTTATTAACCCATTAGCAGTGGGAATTATTACAATTTGAAGGTCTTCGTTCAATTCCCAGGTTGTACAAATAACGTAGTAACTTGTTTCGCTGGCTCAGCGAACCATGAAGGGTCTTGTACTCACAATCTTCGTTGCAACCGGTCGTTATTTTATGATATTTATT
The DNA here is from genome assembly GCA_947562105.1 of Shargacucullia verbasci. NCBI lineage: Eukaryota > Metazoa > Arthropoda > Insecta > Lepidoptera > Noctuidae > Shargacucullia > Shargacucullia verbasci. The sequence goes on along the minus strand of OX387297.1, from coordinate 3,117,070 downwards.
GCAAATTGGCTCTTTGGAGAATGCTGATAATTTTGGACATATACGTCCAGTGGCACTTGAAACGTCCTAATGGATAGATTGCCTCGATTTTACAAAAAAGTAGGTAGATAGAACAAAAATCATTGGATAACCGTGGATAATGTCCAAAACAAGTAAGTGGGTAATATTTCAGTACTAGCAAGCGTCATGATATTTTTAGTTCCTTCTCAAGGAAGAGAAATTCCATGATGCCGTGAGTTTAATGTCAATGTGTAATGGTTTTATTTGCCTGAATGGGTAGCACGAGGCGCAAATGTATGATAGCAACTGTTACATTATCTTACAAAATATACCTAAAAATGTTACAACAAACACAAACGTTGTAAATGAACAAACTAGCTCGGGTAACTATATGCTCAAACTTCACATTTTTTGACAAACATGACCACACACATCCAATATTGGATGTGTGTGGCATGACAAACAAGTGGCAAACTCTTTGTCAATCAAACGCGTACATTATTTGTCAAACGCATCAAACATGCACGAACACGCTCAAAAAGATTGACAAACACGTAAAATTTTGCACATTATTCGTTTACACCCTGTAAACGAATAAAGTGTCAAATTTTAAAGAAAAACATAACACAGAACCATGAAACTAATAACTACTATCGTACAACAGAACATACATTAGGAACTCAACGATACGCCTCTAGTCTTGACATTTAGACGGGCTGTTGTAAAGATCGTAAAATATGCACAGATAGTGTTATGAACACTGAAGCGTTCCTAGCTCAGAGTACTAAGCTTCTTTGTAATTCATTATTAATAGTTTATGAGCAAACATGTTGTGTACTAAGGTGTCTAATTAATTCTAATACGTTTAATTAACATTTAATCAGTCAACTCAGCAAATTGAAGCAGAATAGAATATTAATAGATATTTATTTCATGTACGTAAATCGGATTCACGGACATAAAATGTCGAGACTCTAAGTGTTCATACACAAACATACATTCTAATCTCCAATAGATCGATCCAGTCAAGCTGGATGAACTAGAATAAAACGAATCAGGTGGTAGCTACATAGAGGCATACATACAAAGAGGCACCGTCGGCGCATGTGCATTACGCATATCGCATCTAAATATTCAATCTCAGGATAAAGGGGTTTGAAAAAAAAAAGAAGGGGATATCTTTTTCCAGCAGCGGGACACAATAGTAGGCTATAAAAAATAATTTCGTCGTTTTTTTTAAATTACTTTTATGTTGAATGATCATTATTATGATTAAGGATCCAGTATCAGTAAACATCTAACGTAGACGCCAAGTTTGTACAGCCGTATGTTTTCATAACACTAAAGGTTAGGTTGTGTAGGGTTTGCGTGATTAATACATCATAAAATTCATTATAGCTGTCAACTTAATTTCGCGTGTAACATATTGACTTAGAAAAATAGGCTTTAGAAAAAAGGAAAATTGTTTATTGGTCAGGTTCCACTTTAGACTTTCAATTTTGATGTAACACTGGTGTATTTTCTATAAAGAGCTGGCGAGTTTATGTGTAGAAAAATTGAAATTGAAATTGAAAACCTTAAAAGTTACAGTCTACACTTCTTTACTTTTACACCTATCAGATTAACAACAACATCATGAAAGTAGTGAAGGTGGACTGCGCGGAAATACAATATGGATGAAGTGAGTCAGTAATAAAACAAGTGAAATTGGAAATTGAATTTTACAAAAGTGGCGACTGAAACAAAAAAATTTTAGCTAGTCAGTCTTATACATAATATCCGCAGATACTATGTATATAATTTCTTAAGAATTCACAAACTAGTGTCTTCTAGAATTCTCTTTTCAAATTCACATCTTTTGGAAGCTGATTGTACATACATACAATCAAGTAATTATTTCTCGTATTCGAAACATAATTTCAGGATAGCGATCAAAACACATCAGTCACAATAGATTCGCATTATACATATCTATTGAAAATTGCCATTTTGTATAAAAATGTAAAGGAGCTGATAAACTACCAACTGACAAAATAGATTAACATATATTCGTCCCTGTCTTCTCTTTCCACATACTATTTGTAACTATCACTTCTAATTTCCGCAAAATCACCGTCCACATTATTCATCCGTATGTTTTCATAATACCAGAGGTGCGGTCGTGCAGGGCTCGTGTGAATAATTAATTAATATTAAGCCGGCCGACTTGATTAGAGGGGATGTGAGGTTTCTAGTTGATAAATAGTTGAACAACATCCCCTAGGAACATACGAGTACGTTACAGAACATACGAGACTGAAATCACCGGGTTATGTAGGGGCAAGATAGAAATTCCATCGAGGCGAAGGAGACGAGAAACATCGACCAATAGATTGAAATGAAAATAAATCTATACAGAGTGGTCCAAATAGTGAGGTCATAAAAAAATAAATTTATCATGCTCAGGGGTATCCGAAAATACCCAATGTATGTTTCGCGATTTTTGATAGTTTTCGAGTTATATTTTTTTTAATAAAATATTTTTTTATTTATTATTTTTCTGTAACAGTAAATAGGCCTATGTCCTTCTCCAATTCTTAGGCTACCTCTTTGTATAATTTTATTACAATCGGTTCAGTGGTTTAGTCGTGATGAAGTAACAAACAGACCGACACGATAGTTACTTTCGCATTTATAATAGTGTGGATCTAGAACAAATAACAAGATGCCATGTGCCCACGGTTGCTAGCCAAGACCTTCCGCCTGATCAAATTCACCTTGGCCTCAAAACAACAGCTTGATAACGACAAAGTAAATTAATGTTATATTTCAATATATCACTTAACAACTTACTTATGAAAAACACTCTAAATATCACACGCCTGTATTGTGAGTCAGAGAAACCCTGTTAAGAACCGTGCTAGATAATATTTCCACCATGAACACTACATGTGTCAAATTATTCACGTAGGTAATTGGCCATTTTTATTGTCATTCACTTAAAGTTCAAATTCGTTTTCATCTGTTTGATAATTACTATGCTGATTTTGAAGGTTTAGCGTAACTTAAAGTAAACTCAATACGGGCATCGACGAAATGTGGGTGTAAAGAATTAGGGTAACGGTTATACCCCTGCCTAGCCCTTTGGGAACTACAGGCGTGATGATGCTACGTATTATGTATGCCTGTTCCTGGAAGCATAATTTCCACTACAAATCATTAAAGTCAAAGATTTTAATTTTGACTGGACCTTTACAGACGCTTTTAAAACATTACGATTCTAGTTGAACGCTTCGAAAAGTGGATTGGTCCAGTGGAGAAGAGACCGGCAAAAAACTGGATTCTCTTTTCAAATAACTGGTTTACAAAATACCAAATTATACAAAATAAAAGTACAAGAATACAAAAGAACATAAAAAATAACAATTACAAAAAATACTAGAATTACAAAATCGAAGATTATGCAGCAGACCGATATGTTAATTTGTTTGATGATTCAATAGATGCAATACATAATAATATATGCAATATTGGCACTGAATTACTTTCAAGTATATTATCATAACACGACCTTGTTCTAAGTAACAACGACAAAAGTATATTAGATAAACAATGGATTTTCTTTTGTGTCTCATTTGCATCACTTGGTGGGTTTTTTAGATCCATTGTTGCGATGTAAAACAATTTCGATCACGCGCATCTATCGTACCTACCTAATTACGTAGAAAAATAAGCAGAGCTGCAGAAAAATAGCTGGTAGCATTAACGACACGGTTGGCGCAATGGCTAAGCGATTAGCTTTCTGCGCTACGTGTTGCGGGTTCGATCCCCGCACGGAACAAATATTTGTATGATCTACATAGTAGATAGTTGTTTCGGGTCTGGTTGTGTGTGCATGTGACATGTATGTTTGTAAACTGTACCCACGATACAGGAGAAATCCTAGTGTGGGGCAACGTTTTTTAAAGAAGAAAATAAAGAAAAAAAAAATGGGTACGGTTTTGTAAAGAAACATTAAAAAATAATAATAGATGTATTGACTGACTCAATGGTGTAGTGGTCGCAAGCACGACTGCTGAGCGTGAAGACCTGGATTCGATTTCCGGGTCGGGCAAAGTGTTATTGGGTTTATCTGTATGGAAATTCTCAGTAGCAGCACGGAGTCTGGAACTGTGCCCGGTAGATGGCAATAGGCTCGCCCCATGTTACATGGGACTTAATAACGGCATCGGCGAAATGTGGATGTACAATAGTACACCTCTGCCTAACCATTCGGGGAATATAGGCATGATGCTGTTATGTTATGTTATATTGACTCTATAACGCAATAATTACAGCTGAAAGAAAATTATGGAAGTAGAAAATTGGTAGAGATCGGTAGCTCAGAGGTTAGGGCGGCTGTTATATTGAACCAAAAGGTACCTTGGATTTCTGCTCTTAGTTGTATTTTCTTTACAAAATTTAAATCTTACTAGGTACTATTATAAATACGAAAGTTTTGATAGATCGATTTTTGTTACTCAATGACGCCAGAACGGCAGAACGGATCTAGATGTTTGGCATAGAAATAGATTATAGTCGGGAATAGCACATAAGCTATGCCAGAAAAATTGACCTACGGGTTTGTAAACCACGCGAGCGAAGCCGCTGGCGGAAACTAGTTAAAAATAATTAAAAAACAACTAAAAGGCAAATACACAGACAGTCTGTTATTCTCGAAATTAAACTAATAGGTAATACAAAAGATGTTAAAACAAAAGCAATATACATACATGTCACGCTGATTTAATTCCGTCTAAAGGAATTTTGGACGTCGGCGGAAGAGCAAGAATATAGGAAAAGTGCTCACTTGCCGCTTTACCGGGTACCCTTATCATCACAATCTGCTGTCAAACCCTCAGAGCTCCGAATCATGGCCAAGATAACTCTTAGAAAGACATTTTCTTAAAGTAAGATTTATTATTTGTACGCCGAAATAAACTCGTTCGCCTATAAAACCTTTCTGAGAGTAACGAAAAGAACGTGTTCGTAAAACATATCATAGCATCACGCCTTTATTGCCTGAAGGGTTAGGCAGAGGGGTAGAATTGTGCACATATACTTTACCGATACCTAGAGAAGCCCATCTCCATTTGAGCCTAATTCCAGGCTGCTAATGAGAATTTTCGGACAGACTATAATATTGCCCGTCCCAGAGATTGAAGCCAGGGGTTCCAGACCTTGCGACCACTAGACTTCAGTGAGCTATGATGTCCGAAAGAGGTAAGGGGAGTAGGTTAGGTATGTTGCATTTGTTTTATAAAGATATATTGACATCTTTGACCACTACGATCTACAATATCTGGAAGCCAGTCTCTATTTAAGTCATGACTTACGTGATTTAATAGGTCTTCCACATAGTCACAAAAAAAAACGATGGTAAGGTCTCTTGCAGTAAAGCATTTCCCGCAGATGTAACCCAATTATGAAATGTTCTAGCCTTGGCGAAGAAGAATTTTATTTCATCTAGGTCATAATTAGATGTTATTTTAACATTAATGAACTAAGCTTTCACGGGAAAGCATTTGCGAACGTTTCTGTTCAAATATTTCTCGGGGTTGTCTCTTGAAAATGGACACAAATATTTACTGATGATAGAAAATTGATACTGCTTTGAGGGCAATAAATATCAATGTGATAAGGGAAGTGTGGGAGGAGAGATGGGGCCAAATATATGAGCGTTCGTAAGCCAGAACTGTTCCGGGTATAAATCGAACGATATATCCTAGAATTTCACTGCATTGTCATCGCCATTTGAAATAAAGTCGGCTTAGTTTTAGTAGTAGTTAATAAAATCTTTGTGGGAGTAATCCATGAAATTATCGTCTTTTCACGAGATTATTAATGTTAGTTGGCATCATATAATAGGTATCACGCTTGTATTTCCCGTAGAAAAAATACAGGTTTTGTTTTTTTAAAACCGTTTTCCGGCTCTAGGAATATTAATTCCTGTATCGTGGGTGCGTTTACAAACACAAATTTTCACTTGCACAAATACCCAGACACAGAACAACTGTCTGTAGATCATACAAATATTTGTTCCGTGCGGGACTCTGATCCGCGACACGTAGCTTAGCAGTTGATCGCTCAACCTTATGTAAAAAATTTATTATTACTTAAATAGGTGTAAATAATATTGTATTTTCGGCTACATTTCACTCGTATAATGCCAGAAAAGAGTCATAAATCGTGGGGGCCATGTACACTACCGAACATACCTAATTCCAACTGAAAATGTCCATACTGAAAACTCAGTTACACTTTCAAGGTTCCCAAGATACAGGCTTGCCTAGTTTGGGAACCGCCGTGTACTTGCAAAAGTTCATGATCTTTGGGATAAATAAATAAACTTACTAAAAAACTTACTTTACCAGATCCAGGAATCGAACCTAGGACGTTACGCTCACCATTCAGGTTTGTAACCATTTAACCTGTGAAGCAGTTCTGCAACAATCTAAGCTGTTGTGTAATCTTACAACCAACAGGGAAATTTAAAAGATTTTCAAATAGCACTCACTTTCCGACAACTTTCTTTGCTATTACTATTCCACAGGCGTTGTTACATTTAACATTTATTTTACTTTATATTAAAATCATTTAACAGAGGTATGTTTTCTGGACTGGTTAGTGCTGTTTTCAATAAAAGGTTTCAATTTTCAACCAAGAACGTTTTATTTTATTTTAATAATTTGGTATATCAAAATCTTAGTACTTACCTATTTCAATATTTGCGCATCTAAGCTATATCATTGCTCATCCACAATCTATCGGACGGAATACACTTAATGAAATTCAAAAGCGATTTTTAGAAATAGTGATTGAAATCTTCGCCAATTATATGTATACATATTTTTGTTGCTGACTGTACCTGTCATTATCTTCTCTTTCTGTCTTGTCTAACTGATAAGTGTTTTGTCTGTTTGATAACAATCAGACATTTCAGACAAGCCTTAAAGATCAAGTTTGGTACCTACACGCATATAATCACGGTATCCATAGGTAAGACAAACTATTAATACATAAAGGTACTTACTTAAAAAAAATCGTATCACTAACCTAAATATTATTGCAGAACAGCGTAATATAAATTCAAATGATTATATAAACATAGTATGCAGTTTCTAGTTTCACAAGTTGCTCGTATTTCACGATATTATACAAACAAAAATGAGGTGGCTATCAATATATTTAGGTACCTAACGTTGTGAACTCGTGGGAAAATTGACGTTATAGATTACAACACGTGTACCTACTTACTTTGTCTTTGAACATCAACATTAACGCAGTTCATCGCAGTTCACAACGGGGGGTAGCACGATTTTTCCTCAAGCTCGATCGTAATTACCGTTCAGCTAGAAATATATGAAATAATCGTGCGTGCGCATTTAAATAGACACATTATTTTTGATACATTTTTGGCTTACGTTTGATGGCACGGTTGGCGCAGTGGTTGAGCGATCGACTGCTGCGCTAAGTGCCGCGGGTTTTATTCCCGCACAGAACAAATATTTGTATCATCTACACATAGTTGTTACGGGTCTGGGTGTAAGTCTAAGTTATTAAAAAAGAAAAAAAACACTATGGTTGAGATCGGCGAAAACTCATACTAAATAGATCGACGAAAGTTCTGAAGATTGGATTCATCGATATAGATTAATGAAAATCCTTTGAAAAAGAAAGCACCGCAATAATTGGAGCAAAAATAGACTTTAGACTGCAAAGATGTTTAGACACAAAGATCAAATTAAATTTACAAAATAATACTTCAGAATAAAATAGCATCACGCCTACGCCTAGGGTTCCTAACCATACTACATATTAAAAACAGTATTATACTTTTTTTCCCTGGTTAATACTTTTTACTGTTCTATAAAAAAAAAAGTATACAAAATACTGTTTTTATGATCGCTGGTATTCAGAGCTATAAAACCTAAGACAATAATATTTTAAAAATGATAATAAATTGTTAAATTACGCAAGAAACTCCAAAAAAAAAAAATTTTTTAAAACATTAAACAAAAAAAATACTGTTTACGTTTCTAAAATACTGTTCATTTTAGTTCTCCGACCTTAATAAACTTTATTTCTCGTACAAAAAGTTGGGAACCCTACCTACGCCTGAATGCCCGAAGAGTAAGGGTCAATTCACACTGAGCGAGCAGCGGCCGGCATCGGCAGCAGCTTTTTGAGGCAAAATATTACAAATCATTTTGAATCTTTTCTACGTGATTAAAAATTTAATACTTATTTGAAAATAATGGAGGGGTAGCGCGGCGCCGCGAAGCTGCACGAACCTTCTAGCGCCGCACAGACCCTTGCGGCGCCGCACTCAGTCATTTGCTCTTACGGCCGCTGCGCGCCGCTGCTCTTTCAGTGGGAATTGACCCTTAGAGAAACGTGTACTATTCTACACCCACAGTTCACTGATGCCGTTATTAAATCCTGTGTAAAAGGGAGCGAGTCTACTAAAACTAATCGGCACAATTCTAAACTCTGATCGTCAACTGGGAATTTTCTAACAAAAAACCCAATAACATTTTACCTTACCCGCAGATCGAGTGTTAGACATCACGCTCGACAGCCGCGCTCGTGATTACAATTTTTTTTTTTTTTTTTTTTTTTTTTTTTTTTTTTTTTTTTTTTTTTTTTTTTTTTTTTTTAAAAACATTGCCCCACACTAGGATTTCTCCTGTATCGTGGGTACAGTTTACAAACATACATGTCACATGCACAAACAGCCAGACCCGAAACAACTATCATACAAATATTTGTTCCGTGCGGGGATCGAACCCGCGACACGTAGCGCAGAAAGCTAATCACTTAGCCACTGCGCCAACCGTGTCGTCAATTAAACGAGATAAAATTGTTGTTTGTCCTTATTTAGGTACATGTTTTCAAACGCTTTCCCACAATTACGGCGGCGTTCAGCCATTGATGTTAAGCTCTTTATGTTGAGATAAAAGATAATCTGCAGTCATAATAAAATTAATTGCTTTTCAACGCAACATGGCCAATGTTTATCTAAAGAGATTATCCATCGTCAGACAAAGGATTGAAAAGATTATTTTTAATATACCATGTATCAGACGGAGGGGTTCATAGCTACATAGATACTGCGCAGATTGGTCGATCTGAGAGGTTAAGCAGCGCTTGCCGCGGTCAGTCCTTGGATGGGTGACCATATTTCACACATCGAGACCCCTCCGTGCCTCTGAAAGCACGTTAAGCAGTTGGTCCCGGGTGTCATATGAAGACCTATGACAGTCGTTACGGGTGTCAGCAGCCCAAAAAGTCTGTCAACCAGTTTAACCTTAGAGTATCATTATCTCCCAGTAATTGGATGGCGAAGGTCAGATGGCAGTCGCTCCGTGTAAAATACTGATAGTCAGCCGCAACTGGTTAGCTTGGAAGCCGACCCCAATTTAGTTGGGAAAAGGCTAGGCGGATGATGACCATGTATCAGACAAGAAAGTGAGTAATATTGCATTGTCATCTAGTTCTAAGCCATGTTTAAAATTTCAAGTCTCTATCTCATTGGCAAGTTAGTTTATTAATAGGGAATTTAATTGATTACAAAATGGTCATCGAATAATAAAAATAAAATAAAAACAAACAGATAAACAAGAAAGCGTGCTGAATAAATAAATAGAGTACCAGTAAAACTGATAATTTTGAGGAACTTAATATTTGGTTCTAATAAAGTCATAATGAGTGATCTAATGATACGCAAATACCAGTGGCGTGCGGTGCATAAAGACAAAAAGACACTGCCTACCCTACATAACTCAGAAAAATATTTATTATAAGATATTTGAGGTAGCAAATCACATACATCATTACTTAATCGACAAGACGACGGACCAATACCAACATGCAGTAGGTATTTTTGGTAAGCAAGCTATTAAAATTTTCTGCCTACCCTGTCTAAAAACTCTGTGCACGCCGCTGGCAAATACCCCCTCGGAAAAAAACAATATCTTTAAATATAATAACCCCTCGTACATCTGGCCACTGTCATTTGTTTGGGAATAAAAAAGATAGAGCACCCACTTGTCTCTTTCACCAATGTAACTGGAGTTTTTATTATAGCTGTATTAGACGGTAGTCTAAATCGCCGAGTATCAACACAAACAATATTCCTTATGAAAATCTTAAGAATGTGTACACTTAACCAAGAAAAAAATTCAAAAAGTAATTATTGTATTCATAATCAGTCAGTCATGTGCTAGAGCCTTTATATAAAAAAAAATAGTATAGGTTTAAAAATCACGAATTCATGATATGGCGCCATCTGTCTTGAAATTCTCAAATCATTTTTCTTGTACGTACACAGTGGCAACATAAAACATACATCAAGTAATAAAATCGACATAAACCCACCATATACTCGACTCTGTGTACCTAATATTATGTATTATAATATATTTACTCATAAAAAAGAATTCCACCTTGTATGACGTACATACAATTTCACGGTCTGTTTATATCTTAGTGTAGTATTTTGACAGTTTAAAATGTTTGACGAAAAATTTTTGCCCTGTACTTTCCATGCAAAAAAGGTAGGTCATATTCGCCAATTATGTACTTATGCCTTTGAGTCGTGGAAAAAAGGTACGCTTAAGAAACCTGTGGACCTAAAAAGGCCACATTGGGCAATTTATTTACAAATCGCCATAGTAACGAATGAACCTTACGCCAATGGCATTAAGAGTCATCAATCTGGTGAATATTTTAGCATTTCTTATGTGAATTATAATTATTATAATCATTAACGCTATTTCGCAACAATACACCACTGCCTAATCCTTGAGGAACTACAGGCGTGATGCTATGTTGTATGTGTGTTGTGTTTTAGCTCCTAAAAGTTTCGTGAAGGATATATGATCCTAAGTGCAGAATTCATCAGATATTTAGACGAGCTAAGATATTGATTTGTATCTGAGATAGCAAATCAATATTAAATTATACAACTCCCATCAGTTTCATGATCTCATTTTGATTATCACTTGCGTTAACAGTTAAGAAAACATCGTCATGAAACCGGCACACCTGAGAGCCCTTATTCATAAAGACACATGCGGCGCCCGGCATCGAGACACAATACATTTTCTGTTGTGTCTCAGTCGCATCAGTTGAAGGGTTTAAGTTCTTGGTGTGTGTAATTCGCTTACACCACACCAGGCCAGCAGGACTAAGACATCATCATCTGCCTAGCCTTTTCCCAACTACATTGGGGTCGGGTTCTAGTCTAACCAGTTGCGGCTGAATACTATTACATGGAATAATATTACACGGAGCGACTGCCTTCTGATCTCCGCCACCGAATTACAGGGAGACATTGATACTCTAAAGTTAGACTGGTCATTAGACTTTTTGGGCTGTTGACACCCGCAACGACTGTAATAGGTATTTGTATCATGACCGGGAGGAACTGCATATCGTACCTTCACGGAGGGGTGATGTGTGAACAACGATCTCCCATCCAAGGACTGACCTTAGCAAGCGCTGCTTAACCTCGCAAATCCACTGATCTGCGCAATATTTGCGTAACGCTAACTATCCTCTGCACATGTGGCTTCTCTGGTTATCCATTGTATCTACTAGTTCTATTTTACATTAGATTCGCTTCACATGGCTCGACATTCTTGTTACTTCATTTCTTTATTATTTTGTATTCTTTTTTATCCGCTTTGAACTGTTTATGCGTTGTTATTTTTTATTCGAAACACTTGTACAGCTTGTGACCTCATTATGCAACGCAACGCTTTGATAAAATTAATACATGTTAAATTTAAGATTATTAATTGTAAATTAACTTTTTATTTTTTGAAAAGAGTATCCATGGAATTGCTTACCGGTCTCATCGCCATAGGACTTACCCCCTTTTGGAACCGTGCACCTAGAGTCTCGACTTTTCAAAAGTGTCTACAAAGGCCTAGTTGAAATAAAAAAACTCGACTTTAACATTGACAACGAGCTCCTCTTTGTGGACTAAGACAGTGGAACAGTAACGTGCTGCATCATTATATAAAGGAAATATTATTTTATTGTAAGTTTACAGGTAGCTTTGATTCCCAAAACGAATAACAAAGAAAGAACACTCCGAGTATAACACAAAACAGAAGCACCTAAAAGATACCCACGAATAACGGGTCCGCTTGTACACAACCCTCACGCACACTTTCGCATCATAAGATGCCCACTACCCATTGGCCGACATTAATGAAAGATCGGACGCACACATTAACAAGGCGCTTAATTTTTTTGCTAAACGTCGAATCGTCTTCATCTTTTTATTCTTGTGAAGTCAGCCGAACTAATACTAATATTGGCTCAGCGACTTCGAGGTGATTTTGTCGTCACATTGTCTCGTGCGGAAACAGGTTTTCTAGCCATGTCTTAACGAAAATATTCTGTCATTTATCTTACCTAACTTAGCATCACGCCTGTATCCCCGAAGGGCTAGTTCTTCTGTACTATTGTGCACCCACATTTCGTCGATGCTGTTATGTCCCATGTAATAGGGAGCGAGCCTATTGCTATCTACCAGGCACAGTTCCAGAGTCCGTGCTGCTACTGAGAATTTCTATACAGAAAAACCCAATTACACATTTCTCAACCCTTGTCATCGAAATAAGTACCTCACACTCAGCAGACGCGCTTGCTACCAGTAGACCAACTAGGTAGTTCACCTAACTACCTATGTTAATTAAGTTCCAGCGCATTTTGATCCCACTCCGTTCGAAAACAGAACCGTGACAAACATATAAAAAACGAAACACGCTTGTCAAAGGACAACTAGGACATGTAAGGACAAGGAAATATACAATAATGTTACCTACACTTACAATAGGTAAACACCGCATAATTTAATTTCGTTTGCATACTTGTATTGACAAGTTATAATTAATTCTTGTTTCCTCAAACAGAGCGCTTAGTTCCAAACCGCAAAGCGTTACCAGCCCTAATTGTATTTATAGCGCAGTAACTGTAAATTGAGAGTTTATCACGACACCCATAATTAATTATAGGTTATCCAGACTTCAACCACTCAACGTTAAAAATATTTCATTACAAAAGAGTATTCCGTTTAAATTAATAAAAAAAAATTAAGGTTTCAACGGTAAATCCACCAATTCATGGTCAAAATACGGAATTTAACGTAAACAATTTCAATCTTAAGCTTACAGCCATTTGCCAACGTGCAGGTGTACAGAATCCTGCTTGATTTCGGAGTAATCATACAAGTATTCTGTAGCTTGGTTCATCCAAGTCAGCCCACTTAAAAGACTGTGGGTTACTCTTCACGATTAACGAAGATTTTTTAACCTGTCACAAAAAACCGTGACGCTTCCCGGTACAACGTCTAATAGCTAAATGTTGGCGACATTTCAATAATCTGTAGTATTATTAGATCAAATAATTTCAATAATGACCGGCTATAATTAGATCATACCATATCTAGATAGAAACTACTAACTCAAAAGAGGGCTTTGGTCCGGTCAACAAAGACGTACAAAGAAGCCGATGTGGTGCAAAGCCCACCCAAACTTTGCTGGCCCAACGTTTTTGATCAACTCTTTCTCACTAGACTTTGTGAAAACATCAGTAGACCATCCAGCCCATAAATAACAACAATATACATATATAAAGGACGTCCTATAGAATCAGACAAAACGCGATAACAGTAACCAAAATTCCAGTAAAATTATTGATAGCAGAACATAGGAAAATTCTGCTATTTTTTTCTGAAATACCTTTCTTGTTGTTGACTTGTAAGATTATTTACCAGTGACCACACGTCATAATCAACATACTAAGCTAACAACTTATTCAGTGATTAATAATTTCCACCTACGTAGGCTTCAGAAGTCTAGGCAATCACTAAGTAAGTAATTGGACTTGAATTAATGCACCGTTTCCTGCAAGACAAGATCATACAGGCTACTAATCGGTAATAAGGCAAAGCCATTATGATGAATCGGCATAGTGAACTAACTTGTATACGTATATCTTGTATAAAATTAATCTATTTGATCGGTATGTGATAAAACTAGGTAAAAGCTACTGTACGTTAGTTCATTTTTTTAAATGGTTATAGTTATTTGTTCATTGTATATAAATGCGAACACGATCTTGCATAAAATGTGATCAATTAACTTGATCGCACTGATCTTGTATAAAATGTGATCTTCTTTCATAAATACACTGATCTCTCTTAAAATCTGAGCATTAATATGAACGAACTGATCTTGTTTAAAATGATCATCTTACATAAATGCACTGATCTTGCTTAAAATGTGATCAACTAACATGAACGCACTAATTTTGTTTAAAATGTGATCATCTTACATAAATGCACTAATCGCTCCTAAATCTGAGCATATAACATAAACGCAGTGGTCTTGCTTAAAATGTGATCAACTTTCATGAATGCACTAATCTCTCTTAAAATGTGATCAACTTTCATGAATGCACTAATCTCTCTTAAAATGTGATCAACTTTCATGAATGCACTAATCTCTCTTAAAATGTGATCAACACACATGAATGCACTGATCTTGCTTAAAATGTGTACATCTCAAAATACCTATGCTCACTTTAACGAAACTCGTTTCAGTGACTTAATGTACTTATAGATTTAGGAGTAAAGGCAAAGAATCCTGTGAATTGATTCTGGATCTCTTTCTTAGTTGCCTTGCTAGCGTCCACTCAAATGGCGTAAGTAGAGGTCGGGTACAAAAACAGATAAAATGATAGATGACGGTCCTGCAATAGGTATTTAGTCTAAAAAATCGAATAATGATAAGATTACTGTTATTCCAATATTGTTAGTGACAAAAGTGATCCCGGAACTAACTATATCTTTGTTTACCTCGTTATTTATAGAGAGCAGACAGAGACAGCGGACTGATGACTTCCTAACATGTCTTACAATCTGAGAAAGTCAAGTAAATATATCATAATAGCCGAGTTAAGCCTTCTTATTCGACTAAAGTCAGAGAAGTCTTTGCCCGTCTTAACAACGCCGATTTGCATTGATGCAAGTATAATTTTATTGATTGTGTTTTAATTCAAAATAATGCGTTACTGCATTTACCGCAGCAACGGAAACGTATCTCGTTGTGACGTAATTAAACATAGCATAAACACGTACAAACATTGCTATTGTAACAACAAATACATAAATAACGATAATCTGTTTAATTTGCACTAAAAATATAACAGTCACGTATTCACATTAAACTCTGTGAGAAAGAAACAACTTCCGTAAGAATCTAATGTTTTCTTGAATAATAACCTAAAAATACAGCTTTCCTTTTGTTCACAAGGTCGCAAATATCCCAAAGAACTGTAAAACTCTACATACCATTTTCACTTCGCTGGTACTCGACTTTGCAGTTGACATCGCCTTAATCATCCTACTGGAGTTATCCAGTAAACACTTTTGGATACTCATTGCTATTTTTTTATTCAACACAACACAGAAAAAATATTCACATCATTGGCACAGCACTGCACGTCACTGTTGCACACAATATCATGTAATTAACAGGCCATCGCGACGTCAGCACACATAAATCACATCTTATTGTTAATAGCGAAACGCGCGTGTTAGGTTATATCCATTGATTTGACGTAAGAAAGTTTTTGATTTACGGGACGTGGGGTAGCCACGTGGTTCAGCGCTCGTTGACGGACCGCGACTGCGGACCGGCGTGAACACAGCTGGCGCGCCGCAGCGCCCCCTAGCGTCCGTTCACAGCGAGACAAAGAACAATGCAGCCACACCTATATAAAAACTACACACAAATCATTGAACTTGAACTGATGTTAAAAGTGCAGGAGTGCAAACATTGTGACGTCACCGCACTATGTCCAGGTGACGTGGACACAACTGATACTAGACGTATTATATTACCAATCAAACGAAGGGCCGACCCCGCTGATGTGTTAATAGGTGTGAGTTTAGGGCTTCAAACGTTGGACATTGACCAACATTTACAGTAGCATTAATGATCCATTGTTACAAAATATTCATCCAATGTACAGCGTTGTTTCTGTTTTAAGTTTCCAGACGAATTACGAATTATGTCATGAACCCTGAAATGTTGGCAGTTTCCGTAAGAGGATAAATGTCGACATTAAAATGAACAACTTTTGCTGCAGAAGTTTGAATATTCGGATAACATTATTTTGTACTTAAACGTTCCCACACTCAGGCTAAACATAGACTATTTTTTCGCAATGGAAAAGATCCGATAGTACCTATTCCATTGTTTTACTTTTGAACTTTTTTGTCTAAAGAGGAGGATTGAACCTAAACAATCATATAATCAAAATATAATAAAATGCATCAAAAAATGAATTTCTGTTGTAACAAAATCCCGCGATATAAAATACATTGTACAAGTAATTGTAACCTTATTCCGAGTCCAAAGTCTTGTGACATACGAGACGCATCTGCTTTAAATAGACAAGGAAAAACTAGATATGTATATTTAAATTAGTTCCAGAATATTTATTGAACTGTTCATTATTCTGTTTCCTTTATATCTTTGAGTAAACGTCTGGGTATTCCTATTATTATTCAAATAATTAGTTAATACCACCTCAAGTGGAAGTTTTTATCATCTTAAATAGTGCAACTAGCAACTAGAATCATTGTTTTAAAAGCTTGTTAAGTCCCAGTTGAAATAAAAATCTTTGTTTTCGACTTTGGGTGGTAAAAAGAGAGGTAAAGTAAACTCATGTTACTGTTACCGTTTGGAGATTAACTTGATGATGGTAAAGATTGGGAACAAAGCCCTCCATCGCGTCAGTCTGTCTGAACGCGATAAACTCAAAAACTACTGAAGGATTTTCATACCGTTCACCAATGGACGGAGTGATTCATGAGGAAGGTTTAGGTGTATAATTCATTAAGGTTTTGTGTAAATTAGTTGAAATATGACGATGATTATTAAAGATGTCGGAAAAAATTAACCGACTGAGAGCTTTACTAGCGTTCGCCGCGTAAACCGTCAATAATCCTTATTAAATTAAATTAGACCATCATTTTAGAAAAAAAATGTAGGTGTATATGCTCTACTACCCGTACGAAGCCGGGGCGGGTCACTACACTACACAGCTTATACTAAAACCAAAAACGTGGAAACATTCAAACATTTTCCATCAGCGTATTTCACGAACACATTCACCACAAAAGTGTGTTTTGAATTAAACAGCTATATCTCCGTAGACCCACTCACCAGTGATTCGTCTGGTGCTGCTGATGGTTATTTGTGGCAGAGATCTGTAACCATAAAGAGACCCACATGCTTATTTATCCCTTAAGTACTTAAAAATCTTGTCAGAATCGTAATCTACCTTTGCAAGTTGTTACGGAGTGACTGTAACTACATTCAAAGCGATTATGGCAACAACTACAGAATCTCGACGAATATGTTCCTAAGTTAATTATATTCCTAACAATCACTATATTTAGTGTTGTAAAAGTGAATGTATGTGAAACATGCCTAAGATATGCCAACATTCTAATATGTATGTGTACAGCGATCTTGTCTGTAGTGCCGAGAGCGAACTAATTTGCATCACCAAGCAGCCGACACGTCGAAGAGATGCCGCTTATCTCGACCACGTTAAAGGTATACTCGTAAATAGCTACCTATATTAGTTTAAGTATGTAGAATTAATCTATTGTGATGCTGATTTCCACATATTCCTTCGTGTTCTCACCCAGTTGCTGGACCGTGAAATGCCTCGCAAACGTCTTGTTTTGTGTGCTTATATTACAAGTCCACAGCTTTGCAAAGGCCTCCTTTAAGAGTGGGAAACTTATGTCCACTCATCATTGCGAACTTTGAAAACCTCCCAGGTGTGCAAGTATCTTTCACGGTTAACGGAATTGATACGGTGCGGGCCGGTTTTAAACCCAGACTGAGGGTCTAATCTTCGTCCTCCTTTCAATCGCTAGATGTGTATTTTATTCATATATTTTAAAATATGTTTTATCTTTTGCTATACTATAGGTTCTAAGAACTTTTCTTATACATCAGTTTTTTTTTTTTAGAAACGTGTTTCACATATACTAACAAATCTCCATATTATAATTATTATTCTACAATCATAAATTGGAAATTGCAATTATATCCAGTATATATAAATTAAAATCATTCAGAGGAGGTTAACTATTTCTTTTCTACGAATTTGACAGAGAGTACTCGCTAGTGGAGACGAGTCCTTGTATAAAGAAGACGAACTCGCAAACATAATTATCCTTGTTTGCTTACGGTGTATCACATTTGCTTTTTACTCATGAAAGAAAAATGTGGCATACACTGTTTTTACACAACTTAAGATAATCTACATTGATAAGACCTACACTGAAAAGGCGTAACGAGAATTTAACTTTTGGGTTATCATCCATCAAATCGTTGTTTTTTTACACCATTATGTAATTTTGGAGCAGCATTTTGTCTTTAAAAAGAATAGAAAAAATACGCTGCAAAACCAGCATAATAAACGTATACAATAAGGCTGCCAGGGTCAAATGAGACTGGTCCGGTCCCGTCAGTCGGGTGCCTGAAGATGGATAACGCTGCCGAGGCTGGCCTAGAAAGATATGGTGTAACGACCTAGACACGGACCAGCGCGACTGGTTCGAGCTGGCGTTGGAAAAAGATGTGTGGAAAAACTTGGAGGAGACCTTTGTCCAGAAGCGGGAAAGATACAATTAATAAAAAAAAAATTGTAGGATTTTTTGTTGGTGCTACGTTGGTCATCTTGGCTGAAAGGTTTTTGCGTATTAGTAGTGGTCAAATTTGAAACCAGTGGACCCCAGTTGGACGAGTCGCGAGGTGTAGCTGTAAACCAATTACCAATATTTTATTATAGAGATAATAATATTACACAGATCACATGCATCCCGTTTGCTCGGCGTGTCTAATTCGCGATGAAAATTAGTGTAAAGACTAGGTGGCCAGTGGTATTAGCGTATGTGGCTCGCGAGAACCCTTATATTCCCTATCATTCAGTTTTATGCAATCAGGAAGGGCTGAGTATCGTAGTCCAACTTGCTAGATAATCAACAAAAGATTTCATGAATGAAAAATTTGACTCAAAATTTGACCTAAATTATTCCTAAAGTAATCATCTCCTATATTTTAATGAATTGGCTTACTTGTGCAATTATTAATATAAGTAATTATGTAACAATACAATATACAAATTTGGTGCAGTAATTAGCGATGGGCTTGAAGCGCTCCATGTCGCAGGTTCGATTCTCACTCGAAACAAATACTTGTATGATCTGAAAACCTGTTCCGGGTCTTAGTTTGTATGTATGTGAGATTTATGTATGTAAACTGTATCCACGATACAGAAGCAAATTTAATACCTTTACAAATATAACACCACGATTCACAAACAGTAAGTAATCCCTCCATGTTAATATTATCACATTGAAGGATGATGTTACCTCTTGACTAATGAAACATGGTAACAAAATCGTTTGATTAGCAAAACTAATTAACCACAACTGAGAGTAAGATGAGCGTGGTTCTCACAAGATTTTGTTGTATCAATAATTAATTAATCAGCTCTCATTACAACATCCGCATTTCGCTTAATATCACGCCTGTATTCAAGGGATAGGCAGAGGTGTACAGTCAGCATCAAAAATATGTATACACGTAGCGAAATTCAAAAACGAGTTTTAGAGGAAATAGTGATTGAAATCTTGACCCATTTTACACATAGTATCTGCGGATACATAAAAATACATGGTCATTTAAATTTTATGATTTTAACCAATACTCTTCTAAAAATAAGCGTTTCAATATCGCTACGTGTATACATGTTTTTGATGCCAGACTCCGTGCTGCTACTGAGAATTTCCATAAAGAGAAACCCATTATTAACACTGCCCGACCCGGGAATCGAACCCAGAACCTCACGCTCAGCAGTCGCACTTGCAACCACTAGACCAAAGAGGCAGTCTAAAATATATATCAATACATAAAAAGTAAATGAAGGATCTAAATACTACGTAATAATCCAAAAGGATAATTATAAAAGCAGTGGTTCCCAAAGTATGGGTCGCAACCCTCTGGTGGGTCGCGAGCGAATATTGTGTGGGCGATGAAGAATAATAAAAAAAAAATGGGAAAAAAATGCATCCTTTTCATTAAAAAATAGCACTCCTTGTATTTAAATATTAACACTTTGGATCGGAACTAAGTGTTTTTTTTTTTTTCTTGTTTGAACAGTTTTTCATTCATATAGTTTATGCCCCTTTTTACTTCATGAAAACCTAGAGGTGAGTCCCGAATTTGGAACTTTTTGTTAGGTGAGTCGCAGTCCAGTCAACTTTGGGAACCACTGATGTAAAGTGTATATCACACTACACATTATAATCGTTTCACCATGGAATCTTCCACGACCGTTTTGTTGCGAAAACGAGTTGCCAAACATTTGTTATCACTCGTCCCCATTCTGCGGACCCGTTCCATCATGGCACCGTGATAACGGTAATGCAGGTGTCAACGACGTTTGACGTAAAAATCTTGACGTCATCGCCTATCGTTCCTGAAGGGTCAGGCAGGAAGGCTCTGGTCGACGGGCCCCCTTATTTCTCAGTCTGGATTCTGTCAAAATATTGGACTTGAGTAAAACTTATTCAGATTCCTTTCGTTTCAGTATTTTTTTTTCGTTTTCCCATACTTGTAATAACTCCTGTATCGTGGGTGCGTTTACAAAGACAAATATTCACATGCACAAATACCCAGACCCGGAATAACTAGCTGTAGATCATACAAATATTTGTTCCGTGCGGGAATCGAAACCGCGACATGCAGCGACACAGTCGGTAGTATATAGAATAGAGCAGGAGTTACCGAAGAGGTGTGCAAGAAATAGATGAAGAAACTTCAAATTCAAGCTAATGTGATTGCTATAGTAAAGGCAAGTGAGAGGACTACTTTAAATGAAACGATATCAATATCTTGATTGAGTACTCGATACATCGTCAAGCTTTGATTTACATACATCTTCGTTTATCATTATAGATCAGGCATTTTTTAAATTATAAATGTTAATAGACCAAAGGAAACACATTTAAATATGGTGTTGGTCTTTGAAAACTTTCAATCAAGCAAGATTTTTAGTGTTATACACCAGAATTTAATGGTAGGTGAACATTGAAACATAATTTAGCTAACTACCCTAAAATTAGTATTTAAACATAATATTCTAGTTAGTCAATGACTGAATTCTGACCCTTTCTGTGATAGTTCGGAATTACCCGTTTTTTTTTTAAACTGACATCTGTTTTCAATAATAGTTAACAGTAGAACAACAGCTTACGATTCGTTAAACGTTGATTAGTAGACACTCAGCTCACGGACTAGTTCGGCGACACATCAACAGATGGCGTTAGCGGTACAATGTGAACACGTGTGAAAAGAGTGACAAAGTTTGTTTTGGTTAGCGCTAGGCTCAAGTTTTATTTATTATCATTACGTATCGTTTGATATCAGTTTGTATTTCGTGCTCGTTGTGAATTACCGTTTGATTGGTAAGACTTTTCGTTTTAGCATTTCTTTACGCATTTATCCTTTACCGTTAGCAAACAACTCGTGATCTGTAATCAGTTTGCCTTTTGACCTGTTTTGTTATTGTTGTCTCCTGTTATTTGTTACGCTGGTGTGTTACACGATAAGTTGGCGCGCAAATATGATTTGA
Organism: Shargacucullia verbasci; assembly: GCA_947562105.1. Lineage (NCBI taxonomy): Eukaryota > Metazoa > Arthropoda > Insecta > Lepidoptera > Noctuidae > Shargacucullia > Shargacucullia verbasci. The sequence continues at coordinate 3,095,308 of OX387297.1, read as the reverse complement.
ATGGTGTAGTTTCTTTATGCAATCATTGTTTGATTGTGTTGTACGATTTTGTACTATTTAAATTCACTATACCATGCGTACATTTACCGTAAACTGTAAAACTTGGAACGTTTATAAATACAGCTAACTTGTTGTCATTAGTAATGACTGCCAGTTCAGGTTCCCAATCAAAAGATAAATCAAAATTATTATGATTCACTGTGTGAAATAGACACTCGTTCATATAAATCACATCAATTTCTCATTTGACCCACCGACCTAAATTTTTGGACTATATTTCAATATAACTGCATCCATCATCATCATTTTAATGATGTATGCCCAATAACTGGTGGCCATAAATATTAATCTGCCCAATAAATAATTATATTTAATCATTTTTCTCCCTACCTATAGCATTGGAATTTAGTGCAGCCATTGACAAACTGGATGAGCTGCTATTGGGTCACTCGAGTCGAAATTCTTTTTTTTATAAATCAACCTTATAATCAAGGTTATGTAGATATTCTTATCAATCAGTCAATCATTTTATTTCAGACAAATTACAATACATATAAAAATGATCCATAGATTGATGACATTTAAAAATAAAAATATTACATGTAGTTTTGTCCAGTAATCCATGAAGGTGCCGTAATTGGCAGGAAGCTGTTATTGATAAATAATAGAATACTTTTTCCATACAATTTAAACGTCGGCATTCGAGGCATAGCAGCTAGGTGCTGCATGCAGCCCAAAATAAGTGCTTATGTATAATTTTTGAAACACAGAACTAACAATGGCGAAGATAGCACCCAATCCAGCGAAAGCGTTGCTAAGAAATGAGATAGCTACACGCATTGCCGCGCTCACTGCTGAAGACAAGAAACGACAGTCACAGATCGTATATGAAAAGGTAGTTATAATCTTTCTTGACAGTATTTAAGGGTCCGAGTGAGGCGCACAATCAAATCTCCAAGTTTCAGATGACCTAATGACCAGATGAAATAACCTGGAAGCTTGGTAGTATAAATATATCAGGGGTCTAATAACAAAAGCGGCAAAGTCCCAAATACTTCAACTGGACTTTGCCGCCTTTGTTATTAGACCCCTGATATATATCCAATCCAGAAATAGATAGCCTAATAGTGACATAATGTCCCCAAGCCGGCCAGTGTCCATCGATGTTATGAATAGACAATAAAATACCTAAAAGATCAAACCAGATTTTCTTACAAACCCTGACCACTCTAGACCCAAACCAGAAGCCAAAAGAACATAGCCCAGCTCTTCTTTAAAAGAATAATTGCTTCTGCCAAATGCCTTGTCTCTTGTGGAAAAATCTTGAAGGAATATCATAAATTAATTATGAACATATTATATCTATAAATCAACAGGTAATCAACGACCCTTGGTACAAATCCTCAAAGCGCATCGCTCTCTACATGAGCACTGACCAAGAAGTGGACACTGCTCCTCTTATCAAACACATAAAGGCTCGTGGTGCTGCAGCATTTGTGCCGCAGTATGCTGGTGGACAGATGAGAATGTTGCGACTTGAAGCAGACGACGAGAAGACCATGAGTGTCACAAAGCATGGCATTGCGCAACATTCGAAAGACCAGCCGAGGGAAGACGCTGTGGAGTCAGGTTAGTTTGGAATAGACGAAACACAAAACAAATCTGATTATCTTGTAGTAGTAATATATTTGATGTATGTACGGTAATGAGTTGTTAAGATATAATGCATATCATGGCTTACACTGAGTCAGTCTACGCATGCACCTTTCCACTTAATTAACAAAATTCTAAAGACTGAAGCATGGTGGGATCACCGTCTAGGTTTATGGTCGGTAACCCTAATGTAGCCATAACTCCATCAAAATTGTACAGGGATTCTATAATGTATGATTGCTATTTCTATGGAGTTATGCTCAGGATAGGATAAGAATATGATGGAGACATAAAATAATTGTCTCCAGCATCCAATGGTTTTTCTACAGTCTATATCAGTTGAAAGTATTAGTGTCTCTAACTACAAATATACTCTTCAAATAGTCACAAGGAATCAGACGATAGTTTAATTGGAAGATTTGTCCAATTAAGAAATAGAAATATAATTATTAAAATCTTTTTATTTCTTCTCAGGCGGTTTGGATCTAGTCATAGCCCCAGGTGTAGCGTTCTCCAAATCCGGAGACAGGTGCGGGCACGGCGGCGGCTACTACGACAAGTTCCTGGCCAATCTTAGAAAGAATCCTCAGACTACACCTAAGGTATTCTCATTACTTCTATCTTTTGTTCTTTGAGGAGACTGGTCGAAGTGCTCCGAAGATAATGTGCTACAGAATAGAATGTGCTGCAGCCAGTTCTGTTAGCAGTTTCACCAGCTTCTTTATACTACTATCGTCTAATCTTCTTAACTTTCAAGGAACTAGGATCAAAATATGATTTTTTTTAAATACGTTATTTACATCTAGACACTTGACTGCCTCATTGGTATTGCGGTGGCAAACGCAACTGCTAAGCGTGGTCTTGGATTCGACTTTTGTGTCGTGCAAAGTATTATTGGGTTTACTGTATGGAAATTCTCAGTAGCATCACGGAGTCTGAAACTGAGCCCCGTATATGGCTATAGGCTTGCCTCCCATTACATAGGACTTGATAATGGCATCAGTGAAATGTGGGTGTTCAACAGTACACCTCTGCCTAACCCTTCAGGAAATACAGGCTTGATGGTATGTTGTGACACTAGATAAAATATGAATCTATTCATCTATTAACTCATTTTCACGTGATATTACTCACACGAAACAATAATACCTACTTATCAAAATCGTTTTCGAAAAATGCCGACGTTGTGTACTCGGTAGTGAGTTTTCGACCCTTATTTTTTTTAATTATAGTATATGTACGATTTTCATAATTAAAACGTCAATATTATTTTCAGGTGGTAGCGATAGCTTTCTCTTGTCAAATGGTGGACAACGTACCGACGAACGAACATGACCAGAAAGTAGATGCAGTCATATTTGCCGAGTGAAAATTATTTACATTTGCTAATTATATTATATTCAGGACCAATAGACCTGGGTTCTAAGAAAAATTACTAATATTTGGGAAAATAAGAAAGCTAGCTAGACTTCACAGTTTAAATTTTATACAGGGTTAAATGATAATTCATGATCACATGTAACGAATAAAACTTAAGCTTTTTACTTATAAACCACTAAGCACTAAGCGAAATAATCACCCTGTATATTATAATTATATACGTAAGTTTCAAACTAAATAGTTTTTATTTAAATAAGTGAGATATTTTTAAGCCAGTTATCACCAAACAATGCTTAATGATAAAGGATTCTAAATTACTTTTTCAAAACCTAGCGAGAAACACATAGAGATTCCAGAGCCCGCAGGATAAACGAAGTCATATCATACGAAACTTTGGAAGTCGTTGGTGGCATTGGTTTTCAAAATATTAAGGTCAATTTGGATTCTTTGCTCTTCAGTGTAAATATTCAAACTTCTAATTATAATAAATATATAGAAATTGTATGGAGTGTGTAAGTTATTTTTTAAAATCAAATAACATGATATTGAAATAAATTAAAAAAGAGGTTCAAGAATTTCTTCTTCCTGTTTTACTTTGAAATTTTAAAAAAATGGGTTCGTTAACATAAATGTCAAAAAATATTCTGATGTAGGGATGTTTAACTTCATCACAGTTGGGAGTAGAGCGAAAGAGCTATAACATCATATTATCATATAACTACGTCATACATTTAATATGCGTTATATTCAAAAGAATACAATGCATCAAAGTTTAAAAGACCTATATAAAATGTTAATTTATTGGTGTAGAGATTAAAGGCGAGGATATCTAAAATCCAGTGACTTTTAAGAGTATTATAAAATATAGAATTCTCTATGGATATACAAAAATATACCCACCCTATAACTTTTATATTAATGATATATTTTCTAATACTAGATATCGATGTACACATAAGGTCAAGCATTGTGTTTTATGAACTTTTGATAATACAATTTAAAATTTAACATAGACTGAGTGATAGTATGTTCCTACGTTACGTATTATGTATAAAATAAAAAAACACCAAAGAAATTATACATTATTTTATTTATACAGAAAAAAAAATACATTTGCACTTTGTGCAGAAACTCACACACATTTAAAATACGCTACATGGTACATACTGGTTACATGAAAGCGAAATAATTAAATAACTGAAATATTATACTAAAAGGTACAATAATCACATTTATTCAGATCACAAATATATTAATACTAAGGCCACAGTACTTACAAACCTACAATATTTTATATAGGAAGATTTAATTTAAATATCCAATACACAATGACCAATATTTCTCGTGTATACGTAAAAAATATTTATTTTTAGTATGAAAAATATTTACTTAATTAATATTATTATTGTCTAAGTTCATCTAGTGTGTGCTAAGAGTAATACTATACAAAATGATAAATTTTGGCATGTGCCACCCTGTATTGTACAATACAAAGTAACACATAGTTCTTCTGTTACATAAAAATATTGCTGAACTTTTGTAGATATTTTGTACATGAAAAAAACATTTAATAGACAATAGTTAATAATATAATACATATTCGTGGACATTATGTATTGGAAACTAAATAATTTGGACACATTCAAAATGTTGTGGCCATTTCTTACTTACTATGTCAAATCCTATTTTATTGATATACTTCAAAAGAAATAGAGGCACAAAATAAATTAATCAAACTCATTTTTTTAAGTAAGTAGGTATTTTATGGCACCGACGGAAAGAATACCAATACCACTATAAAGTTGTTTTTTTAAAAAATTAATTGTTAAAATTCAATAGCTTTTGGAAATTTTCGTAACACATCAAACCATATTGAATTTAAACGTTTTGCATTTTTACTCTTTTTCTTTCATCATAGTTTAACATAACAATTTTAAAGAAAATATTATAATATACATAGAATTCATGTGTCTAACAATTGTTATTGTTATATATCTGCCACCACACCTTCTATTTACAGTTATTATTAAGATACTCAATCGAATAAAATCGAATTATCATTAAAACTGAAAAAATCATACAATACAGGGTGTGTCGTATTAAGTGAATACCAAGAACACCTGTTCTTCAAGACAACCCTCTATATTTTTAAAAAACGGCAAAGTCTTGTTAAATTTAAAGGAAAAAAAATTGAACCCTGACTTTACCTCATATCGAAATTAGCCCTATTCATTTGATTACAAATAAAATATTATCTATATAAACAGATTGTATCCCACTATCAAAGTTCGTTGTATAAACAATAATTATGATAAATAAAACATATTATTAATTTTATCTATAAGTACAAGTACATTATAATAAAATATTAACGAAGCGAAATTATATTTTATATTAATTTTCTCAATCTCAAAGCTCCTATCTACTGCAAAAATTAATTGTTTTCTTAGTGTTTTACCGAATTCTATTTGCCATATTCCCATAGGCCTAAATACCTAGGATTGTAGTTAAGCTGGCCGTATTATACCCTTTCTCTTGCTTCCTTGCACCTAAGGTAGAAGAAAAAAGGCATAATTAAACATGAAAATGAAAAATATATTATTTTTATTTGTAAAATTCAGATTGTCGAATAAATTCAAAATTGTTTTGAGAACTTGTGTCCTATAAATTTCTTGGTTTTTCGTTATTACCTTTATTTTATACCTTATTATTAAAACTAAGTACAATGTTGAAATACTTTTTGAAATCGGTCCAAATGCGGAAAATATTATTTACAAAATTAACTACTTAATCATAACTTAGTACTAACTTAAGTCTCGCTTAAAATTATTTTCGATAGTGGAATCCAAATCGTTTCGCTTTAAGCATTTCTATAACAATACTTGTCAACTAAATTACACAAAAAAATATCGAAATATCCTCTTTAATTGGATTAAGGATCAATATAAATTTTATTTATTTCTTTTAAGTGTCTAACACATGGAAGCAAGCACGATCTGTCATAAGGCCTTCAATCTATTGTTAATATTGTTAGGACTTCGAAATTTAACTGAAAATAGGGAATTTCATACGAATAGACATCGACCGCAACACCAGCGACACCAATTACTGCTACAAATTGGATTGAAAATAATTTCAATTTCACACATAAGCAGAAATGAATTTAAAATAGTGACACGTATGATACAAATATGGAATCTCACTTTATAAGCCCAGAATCCAAGTTCAGTTTCAATGTTACCACACTGGGTTCACCGCAGCACAGCTCCAAACACCCTCTGTCCTCTAGACATGAGGAGTTCCACCGCTCCAACGGCCGCTAAGAGAAGGAGCAGGGCTATGATGGCCAGCACAGCCCGGCAACGCCGTCGCCGACGCTGGCTGCGTGCTAAGCGACGAGATAGAGCTTCGCCCCGCGCACCGTCGAGGGTAAAGAGCGCGCTGGCTGCCTGCAAATAAAAAGGGCGGACATTATTAAAAAATATTACGATTGGTTCAGAGTCCACAAGAATAACCGTCCAGTATGACGTTACCTATGTAATCCTGAACAGTCAGGATTCAGTCAGCTTCGTTACAAAACAATACGATTTACTTAAAATTTAAGATTGAGATATTGATTTGAGATAGTAGGGAGGAAATCTCAAATACTTGTTCTGAGTCTGTAGAACTGTCCAAGGCTTTTTCCAGTTATGTCCATGTTGGTGGGCATAGTTTATTAATTAAGAACCTCTAACAAAGGACAAAAACATTAAATCACAAGAAAATATGAACAGAAAATATTCAGGCTCATTCTTAAAGACAGGTGTTAGGTGCCACGAAGAACGACAAGTATTTGAAGGTTCAAAAAAGTGAGTGTAAAATATTATTAATCATCAGATTTGTCCCGATCATCTGTGCGACGATAAGACAGTTTATATAAATCTTTAATAGTTATTATTATATAAAAAACCTTCAAATACAGTATAATATGTGAGATTATTGTATAGGCTAGTTAGCTAGCCCTTTCCTGACTGTAGACAGTTATATTGCTGACTGGCTCATTTATCCACTACGGTATTACCAATTCAGAATTAGAATGACCAGAAGAAAACCCATCCAGTCTCAGTATTAGAACCGGGTAGTCTCATTTTGTACGTTTTCTTCCGTCGTCAACATTTTACAGAAAGAGACTGGCTTGTTTTTACCAGGGAACTCATAAAAATTATGTTGACACCCTATTTATTTTTATTATACAATTAAATCGTGAAGTACATCAGTGTTATAATACATTTATTACCCTTTAAATTAAAAACGTAATTACGTCAAAGTATTCTGGTACCAAAGACCAATTTGAGTCAGTAGGTCAATCAGCGAATACTTAAATTTTAATAGATGTTGCACAATAATAACTTTTAATTAATACAAGTTAACTAATATCGTAAAAAAGTTATTTGCTTGCTTGTTTTACTGTTAATGGTATACTGGTTGGCGGTTCGGCAAGCCGTTCCGCCTGCTCGTTGAATATAAACCAATTCGTTTCTCAATAATAACATAACGTAACATAACATCACGCCTATATTCCCCGAAGGATTAGGCAGGGGTGTACTATGTACACCCACATTTCGTCGATGCCGTTATTGAGTCCCATGTAATAGGGGGCGAGCTTATTGCTATCTACCGGACACAGTTCCAGACTCCGTGCTGCTACTGAGAATTTTCATACTGAAAAATCCAATGACACTGTCCAACCAGGAAATCTAACCGAGGGCCTCACGATCACCAGTCGCTCTTGCAACCACTAGACCAATGAGGCAGTCTTCTTAATATTTTGTAAGTATATACCTCACCTAAGTATCTTAAACTATAAAAACTGACTCACTTGAACATAATACCAGCAATTGAGCATGCAAGCGCGCTGCTGTTATGCTGATTCCAAGACCATTTTGTCTTTCACCTTATTTGTCTAAGTCTCTAAAATTAATTAATGTCTCAATTCATATTAAAATTAAATCGTATACTTAATTTGATTGTGTCATCCTATTAAAGAAGTACTTTCCTAGTATAAGCTGCCAATTTTCTTGATTTAAATCCACATCAAAGGGACAAAAGAGATGGTGACTTATTACAGAAGTCAAAACGCGGTTTGCCATACGGCAGAACCAACCAAATAAGTGTAATTAACTAAATACATGATTGGTACAGACGGAACGGCACGATTGGCGCGGTGGTTGAGAGATCAACTGCTGCGCGACGTGTCGCGGGTTCGATTCCCGTACGGAACAAATATTTGTATGAACTACAGATAGCTGTTCCGGATTTGGGTGTACGTCCATGTGAATATATGTGTTTGTAAACGCACCCACGATACAGGAATTATTCCTAGCGTGGGCAACGTTTTTAGAAAAATAAAATGAAACATAAATATTCTCGTAAAAATTTGTTAGCCCGTGATATATTTAAACAATGTGTTAAAAAGTAGGCGACGCTGTCAATTACTGTAAACAACAATACAAATAAAAATAATTAAAATACGTGGAACATATAGTTTTTTTTTTTTTTGTAAAAGTATACCGGATGTATTGTTACCGAAGGTTTATAGCAAGGCCATGCTCAACCCGTTACAGAACCTTTCTTTAAATATGGAACACACTGAACACGCTCTTGACGAAGGCATATACTGACTATTTATAAATACTTCTTATCATAATAGAATTCTAGTTTGTCCTTTATAGGATCGAGGATACCTGCTGATTGGCTAATCATTTCATTACGGCATGGGCTAATCCCATGTACGAACAATAATGGGCATAAATTCAGTCAGGCAAGGAAAAGTTCATAACTAAGATGTTCCCTATTCCTAAACACTTGATTCTCCGTATACAGCATACAATGTCAACTATTATCGCCAGAAGGGTCATATGGCAGAAAGTTGCTATAAATAAAACTCCTCGATCTTCCCAATACAGTCGTCTAATCTCCTGAGAATGTGAGGATCTTGACCTTTTTTGGTGTCATAAAGCTAAAGATTTTAGTATTAATTTAATAAGAATGTTGTTTCTAGTCCGTAGTTTTTTTTTTATATAGACCATTACAGCATCAAATTCAAATTAAAAGAGAAATATAGATTTCGAAATCACATCATCAGTTACCTACATAAATGAGCAACTAAACAGTTACGCCATTGACACAAAAGTTTGATCGTTTCTCATCAAATAAACTCTGAGAAAAATAACTATACAACAACGTCATTATATTCAATGTTTTACGTTCTCTTGAATTACATAGTTGCATCAGCTTTGAGCCAAGCCCGTAAAATATTATGTATTTTAGCCTATCCAAGAATAGTTTTATCTATACGGCAACTTGGCTCTGCATTCTAATAAAATTTATTACAAACGCTTAAATATATGCAATGCGAAACTAATTCTCTTTACTTTGAATGCGCATCTGATTTGGTTGGAAGCCGACGTTGTCGAGAGGTGAAGAGGGCGTGATATAAATGTAAACTAGATAATATTTGCGGTAATGATCACAAGTATCACATATCAAATTTAAAATTATTGTATATTTCTTTGTTCTTTTTTTACTTTCAATATTTGTGAAAAGAAGGCAAAATTATTGCCTCCTCCTGTCACAGATATCAATGTCAAAATCTCAATATCAATGTCAATTATTTCTATATGCGTCATTATTTTAGACTTATAAGCCAGAATATAAAGCCACTTCTTTGAAATGAAATGAAATTATTTATTTTGCAATTAGGATTTTTCAATCACTTTTACACGTCTTTTTTAAACTAGATGGCGTCGGCATTTTCTATGACTATCCCTGAGAAGAAACGCCGAAACAAACTCAGGGGTCAAAGTCTATTTTAAAGTCCAGACAGATTGTAATGATGTAAGGGTTTATGTGAGACAAATATAGGGTGGAATAGCCTTTTGAAGAAAGTGCCATAACTATTTGAGCTTACTTTGATACGTTATTACAAATGTTTTTGCAAATAATTTCTTTACTATTAATCCGTACATGATGAAAGATCTAAATAAATTCACATAGTCCAACAGTTGTTCGGGGAGGACCTGGATGAAGCTTCGTACAACTGAAGGAAAAAGTAGAGGTAGAGTCGTCTCAATAGGACAAAACGAAGGCAGAGGATAGAGAGCAGTAGCGATTGCTCCATCGACAAAAGCTGAGCTTAAATTAAAGAAGGAGATAGTTGTTCGAATTCTTAAACTTAGCATCCTGAATTGATCGAAATCTGATCATTTCAATCTATCAGATGCTACTGAATATTATCTCATGTCGAGAGACTAATATTACAATCTAATTCATGCCAAGCAGTCGTGGATAAGCGTGCTTTAATATCATCGCATCAGCTGTCCCGCTCGATAATATATTGAATATAATCGTTTGGCGTCAATCGTCATTGTCATCTGCTTTTACGGTTCGTCACGACTGCATTAACAGATTCTATTTAAATTTATAGCACACATAATTTATTTGCAGCCTTGGATCTGTACTTATTACTGAAAGGATCTGGTGTGTGCTAAATTATATTTGATGTAGGTTTTGATAGTTATTGACGGGGTTATTAATACTAACATTGATTGGTGAATTGATTGATGCAGTCTTCTAAAAAAAAAAACCTCGTAGCGACCAGCTCAAGAATCACTGGCTGAAGAGAGGTGACGATATATGAGAGAACCAAATGCAAATTTAGCCGAAAATTACTCCTCTATACATATAATCCTTCTTGTCTTGGACTATAAACACTGAAATCTAATTGGCGAATAGTAAGTTGTCTTCAGTCTAACCTGAGGCAAAAATCCATTTAATTTTGGACAGTTGCTAAAGACAATGTTGACCTTTAAGTATGTTTTGTATAATTGACAATGATTCTTCTCGAAAGTAATTTTGCATCCGGATTTTACTATAATAATAGAATCAAAGTTTGAACTATGAAATAGATTCAAGAACATTAATTGCCTGAAGATTATTAACAAAAGACAGCTAACAGGAACTTAGGCATCCTTTCTGACATCTGAGCTAGCATGGGCCTAATGCGATTTGGTAGTTGTCACACGTGTTTGATTTTTTGTACTAAAATATGATGTTACTTCACTTTGTTTTTCACCGCTAGATCAGATAAACAAGACCAACCAAATATTGTTAGAAAAGACTCGGTAACATAGGTAATATTTTAAAATACCGATCTTACTATATCTATTCTTGGTTACATACTTACAATCATTGTTAATAATAATAGGCACTTAGATAAAGCTCATAAATCTGCCACACAAAGGATGACAAAAGACTAATGGGGTCACTTTAAGGTCCTAAGTCATTGTGCTCTGACACCGAAACAATTGACTGTTAAAGTCATTCTACTATCAAAGCAAATGTCTTATGATGACCAAGCAACAAAAACTCATAGGAAGAATGACAAGGTAACCGCAATGGCCCAAAGCCACGCATAAACAGACAAACCTTATTTATTATATAATAAATCATAAAAGGTCTGCAGTTATGCAAAACGATTTGCAAACTAATGAGGTAATATGTCAATGTACTAAGAATACTTATAGTGTGGGTTTTAGCAAATTGTTATTGGACAATAATAATTGTGATTGTGGGTCCAATGTTGATGGTCAGCGAGAACATTTTTCTTGTTGTACTTTCTCAGATTGTGTTGTTGGACTGGAATGCGGCTATGGGACCTGTTGTTTTAAATGTTGACACACCTACGTTGCGTGGACATTCTTTACATAGGCGGTCAGTTTGGGAACTTCATGTAAAAGGTTTATAAACTTAATTGAATCGTTAACTGATGTGACAGACGTATTATTGGAATTGCCTCATTGGTCCAATGGTCGCTGCGGTAATAAGCGCTGCTGCTGAACGCGAGGTCCTGGTTTCGATCCCTGGGTCGGGCAAAGTGTTATCGGGGTTTTATTTTAGAAAATTCTCTGTAGAAGAAATGAAGGTGTATACCTTTGCCTAACTCTTTGGGGAATATAGGCGTGATCTGGAATTCCAATTTAAATTCAAGTATTAATAAGAATAACTCGTTTTCAGCAACTCAAAGTCGTAATTGAAGAACGTGCAAATACATTCTCTCTACGGCCTTTCTTTATTCTAAGTAAACACTGTCCTTACCAATTCAGGACCTAGTAGCTCGAATAAGGATCAAAGCAACATTTTGTGTTTCGTTATAGCTTCAAACCTCATGATTTGTCTTTTTGGTATTATCAATTCTATCTTTAGCATCTTTACCCTCATTAAATATTCTCTGAAATACCATTCCAATATAATTAACTAAATTTACGTAAGTTTAACCTAACGTTTCGAATCTGGCGATTAACTGGAGCAACAATTGTAAATTTATTTTACTTGTAAAAAAATTAACATAAACTTACTTAAGTTTAATTAGTTGCACACGTGTAGAATACCAAAAATGTTTACACATCAAACCATATTAAATGATGCTTAAACATAACTAGTCCACGAAATTTAAGTTTCATCATCAAAATATATTGTGTTTAGTGTCCCCCTTACTTATAAACACAGTATAAATTTATGTCAAGAGTAACGGCAGTTTAACCATTCATTGGATGTATAAACTGGATATAGGTAACTTTATTTCGCATCTATAGTAAGAAGACTGCCTCGGGGGTCTCGTATGGAAATTCTCAGTAGTAGCACGGAGTCTAGGACTGTGCTCGTGTACGGAGTCTAGGATGGCAATAGGCTCGCCCCTATTACATGGGACTCAATAACGGCATTGGCGAAGTGTGTGTAAACACAATGAGTATAACCTATCCATGGAGCTTCTTGCCGATTCTTCTCCATAGGACCAACTTTTTGAAACTGTGCAACTTAGTCCTATAACGTTTCAAAAGTGCCTTTGATAGGTTTATTTGAAATAAAACGATTGTATCTATCTACGCCTCTGCCTAATCCTACCTAATACAGGCGCGATGCTATGTTATGTTAATAGTAAGAAGTGTTGGGCATAGGCCCCCTCTCCATACGCTGCCATAATGTTGAAACCACATATTAATTAATTTACTAACGTAGCTTTGAAAATCATTCACAATATAATATAGCACACCTTATCTAAACCAACGCCTGTCACAGCACGAACAATATTAGCCATTCCAGCTTTCACCAGATGAGCACAACGCTCAATTAACTCCATGTAACTTTGTGACGTAAGATGTATAGCAAAGATGGCGCCGTGACGGACAGGCGCGTCACGTCAAAATGTACGAGTGATACGGGAAGTAGTGACGTGTGAATGCGGCTTTATTCGTATTGTGTTGGATGCGGTGTCGTTGGACGTATAATCGTGTCATTGTATTGATGAACAGACACGTTTTGCATAACAGCCTCATTGGCCCAATGGTCGTAAGCACGGTTGCCAAGGGTATGGCAATATGGTAAGTACCTGATGAACAAATCAAAGCCTTCTAGAGTTTGATATACGTACATAATAGACAAATTGTTGTTGCATAATTCTCATTAATAACAAAAATGACAGATTCTATATTCAAAATATTATCAACACGCACTATGCTTGTATCGTCGGCGTCGTGTTCAAGAATGCGATAGCTAATTAAATAGTTGCGAAAATGCCCAAAACCGAACGCTGTGTCAAGATCACCAATATGGCGCAAGCGCAACCCATAGTATGTTTACTTTGATATCGCGTGTGGAATTCCATTTGCCACGATTATATTGCAAAGCTAATTTGGCAATTGTCATACGCGAACTACTGCGACAAATAGGATACTGGTGAAAATTGGCAAGTAGCTTTTGTAAGTTTTATTTAGTGTGATAAATAGTGTGATGATTTTTTGAAAGATAAGAATTAATATTATCTTAAACGAGTTTAATATCTCCAATATTTTTACTGACTGCACCTTCAAAAAATTACTCCTTCAACATTACACAGTGACATCCTACTTCCTACTTTATTTAATTTAAATTTAATATTATAAATGTGAAAGTTTGTGCGGATAGATGGATGGATGGATCTTTGTTACTCTTTTACGCCAGAACGGGATATCTCGGGATTATCTCGGGAGAATGTACGGGTTCGTAAACCACGCGGGCGAAGCCCCGAGCGGAAGCTAGTTCAAAAATAAACTAATATATACTAGCTACTTGATTTATCTTAATGCAATAACAATAAATATTTGTCTGTTCGACGTTGATTATTTACTTAATTCTTTAATGCCATATTTAGGAAATATCAAGCGTCTTTTTGTTTACTCACACATGATCGATTTAAGGCCAAGCATGCTTGACTACATTTTGATGTCGTTGGTAAATATTTTTGTCTTTTAAGCACAGTAGCAAATACGAGGCTTACTACTTATATACTCGTATATGGCTTATAAGATAAGAGTAGTAAGACATCCAGATATATCTTCCTGTTAAACAATAAATGTCCATCTAAAACAGAACCTCTGTTCCAGACTTTTTTCTCATAGACCACTTTCAAAATTTAGCTGGTTCCAGTATTTTGTTTTCTGATTTAATATATTTACTAATGCTAAAATATTAAACAACTTAAACTTATATCTAATTTTAAAACTAATTACTTATACTAATGTATCAATAAAAAAAAACAATAATGAAAAAACCTATCCTAAACGAATACTTGGGCGTCATAGTACTCCTCCACATCGCTGTCGAATGGTAACGTGCCCAGAAGACTGGCAACGTTTAATGGCAATGCTTATTCTTTGACCAAAGAATAGGCTAGCCCTCTGGTCACGTGTACTGTCGACCAAGCGTTTAGCAAGGTCGACAGTACATTCGTTCCAGTAAATTGAATTGTAAATCCCCATTTTTGTGTCACGCCAACGTAGACCCCCGTCGAGTCTCCCGTTAATGATCTAAAACCTTAGCATCCATGAGAACTGACTCATTGTCCGACTACAACAGCTACTACTAAACCATTTCCCCCTTTTTGGTGGATACCAAATTAGACAGAAAAGATTTCCTTTAGACAGTATTATATGCGCAGTATGATAAATGGATTTAAATTTATCTCATACATATACATATTACGCCGTCTGAAAATGTTTGAAAAGAGGAGATTTTAACATTCTTTACACTAATTCCAGAAATTACAAAATCAACTTAGCAGTATAATATGTAACATTAAAAATCCTCGGTACAAATAAGTAAAGCAAGAAAATTCGTTCCACTTTCTCATGCGTAAGATGAACTCGCGCCGACTAATACTGGGTAAACTAGTTCTGTGTATTAGAACTTCGGAACAGACTGGACACAGCTGATTTATTACACTTACGGTCAATACTATGCAACCTATATTTATAATCTGATTTGGGCATAATTGACAATTAAAAATTATTCCGACTGCGTTGGTGTCTTGAGCTTAATTTCGGTGCGCTTTTCACATATTCATCTTATTGATTTGCGTTCCACAATGTAGGTATAGTAGGTGTTATATAATAGGCTTAGAGCTCGCCACAATCATGGACCCTATAGGGCACAGCAAAAAGTACTTGAAATAAATCTATAAGAAAAATATAATAATTTATTTATTTAATAGTACCACCATCACTTACATAACACTATGTAGAGGAAAGAAATGTTTTGTTTGCAGTTTTACGTTACCTGTTAACGTTACCTATATATATTCTTTGAAAAAAGTTAGGTTTAAATCTTAAATCGCTTGTCAACAGGACTATTTGTCAAAGCACCAATTTTTTTTGACTGTTTAAAAATTAATTATATCTAGTTCTAAGACAAGCTGTTGACAAGTGGCTCAACTGTGGTGGTTTAGGATGGAGATAAGTTAAATTATTTCTTCTCCGCAACATTAATAATCACCATGGCACGGCGCCAAACCACACGGTCGTAAGTGATGCCTACACTGCGGAACTGTTGTTACATCACCGGCATTCCGAGGTTTACGTACTACGGCAACTATGACGAATACGAGAAATTACTGCTTGTATTTATCTAGGATGCTGGCAGAAAAGTTCGTATGGAGTAACGGCTTTATGAAGGCGGAATATTTACGCCTAAATATTGAAAAATTGGGGTCAAGTTCACCGACGGTATTTAAAGACGTTTAGAACAAAATCAGCCGTTTAACAAACATTGTTATATGGGAAAACGGACTGTTTCTATTTAAACATTTGTGATGATGATGTGAGGAAGGTCTAAATATATTTTGTCGTCCGATATTTCGTATCACAGTTCAGCATACAACAGTCAGGCAACGTAGCCTAAGTCTACACACTGGCTAAGTGGGATATTAACGATCTAGGTATGCACTCTTGCAAACTTGGTCAAAATAAAGAGGTCAATATTTTTCGTTTTTAATTAGTTTAAAAAGATAAGCTAACTCTATAATAGCCTTCGATTGCTTGATGAATTTTTATTTCAATAATCCTTGCTGAAGCTAATTCATATCCCATAATATTTATGTAAGCAATCAGCCCCGATATAAACTATTTGATAAACCATCTTATTATAAGTACTAAACACATAAAACGCATTATATAGTTCTTAATGACTGAATGCCGAGTACATCATTATTATTTTACGAGCTCAGATGAAACATGATAATTGCGAAAACAATTTATGAGACTAATCTAAGTCACGGATTACTTAAGTTGTGGTTTTATGATCTCGAAGGGCTAGACCACAGACATCTAAATAAGTCAATAGCAGGTAAAGGCGCGTGACCTTGTCACCGCGTAAGACTTATGAGGAAATTATGAGTATTGCAGCACAACAAAATATTAACAGCGCGCTTGTAAAAAAATTACGTAGGGGAAGAGTGGCATGAAGGAGCCAATTTTGAAAGAAAGGGCAAACTATACAAAAGGAAATAAATAAATAACACAGGGACAGCATAGGCTTTTAATTAATAAATAAATAAATTTGTATCGTAGGTTGTTGTTGTTAAAACAGTTTATAATTTATATTTATATAATAATAACTATTTTCAATAATATTTTCGTTAATCAAATTCAAATTCCTGATAAAAACTTGGTTCTATGAATACTTTTGTTGGCTCTTTCATGCCACTCTTCCCATAACTATGTATATGCTCAAAACTAAGTTAAATTAATATTTCACTTGATGCAAAAGAAGTGTTCCTGGTAACCAGTGACAAGGGTGACGGCAGTAAAATTTAGTAGATAGTATTTGCTTAACACGTACTTATTCTCATCTTTCTTCGAATTTAGAAAAAACATCGCTTTGGAAGTGGTGAAGCTGTGAATTGACTCTTTTCATTATGAAAATAACAACCTCACAATGTTTCAATTTTTTTCAAGTTTTTTTTTTGTCCTGAATTTTTTCGATTAAATTGTCATTAGTGTTATTTTAGAGCTGTATTGTATCGTGACCTCTCTCGATCTACTTAGTAACATTTTAGTGGGAATTCCGTGTTAAAATTCGTTTCATCCAAACGTCATCAGAATGTCGTTTATCACGCAGTACTGGTAAGGTACCAAGTCGACCGCAATAGCAGCGACCACAAGGCCCATCTCGTGTTGCTAAATTCCAGACGCCATTACTAATAATGCATTAACAATGAACACACTAACATTACAACACAGTAGTACATATTTTCCTATTGTGTGCGCATCTCGGACTTTGATCTAGGGTTGCCAATGTTTACCAACCAGATGTAGACTTTATGCTACCGAGAGTAGCTTGTTAGCAAGCCATCACTGCGATTGAGGCCCATGAACATCGGAAACTAATGATTGCTTGATTCGATTCCTGGCTAAAGTTGAGAATGCCTTGCGCTCCAGTGATTCCACTGAGTGTTCCTACTTTCCCTCTCCTTGCACTAATGTTAAATCTAAGAGAATGTGTGTGTGATGAGTGGGAGTTAGATGTAGCCGTAAAAATATCAAATCTTGGGCAGCCCTACACAACTTCGATCACCAACCGCTCCACGCTTAGCCTTCATTCATTTTGTCACATCCATCCGTTCTCCAGGCCTCGATTGTCTAGTAATTTGCTTTGAGCCGTCGTTCTGTGATGTTTCGAAACCTAATAACTTAAGAACATTAAATCTTAGGTAATGATGGCCATATTTAATGGCTACCGATTTTGTATGCATTTCAATTCTGTATTTGATCATAAATTGTAAGCCTATGTTTATGATTATTGGATTGTAATTAACGAACGTGATGATATCGCCGTTTTAACTTGTATCTACTTGATTGTCTACTAAATTGCGCACGGCAATTAAAGCGTCCTCTAAACATTTGAAAGGATCTTTAATAGTTTTACGAACGGTTTACCTATAGACTATAGACTATTTGAAAATGGCAAGACTCATGGAATTCCATTTTTTTAATAGTATTTAACCGATGTATCATTATTTCTATGTATTAAGGAGGTGTCGCTAACTATAAAATTAATTATTGACAAACTATATAACTATTACTATCAATATCAGATAAAAACTAATTAATACCTAAATTTGGCGCATAGCGTTGTACACATGCAAGACGTAAACCTTGACCACACAAAGGATCGCGAAAGATTAGATGCATTTGAGATGTAGTGAGATCTAGCGTCAACCGGGGAAAACATCAACATGGATAGAAGAGTTTCAAAGGAAGATGTACTGCGCAGGGTTGAAGAAAAGCAGACCAATAAAAGAAAAAAAAGGGAGAACATGATAAGACATCTGATTAAGTGTGGTTATTTTATCACTAATATTATCGAAGAATAAATGCCAAGAGGAAACGAGGAAGACTGAGAAAGAAGTACATAGACCTACTGAAGGAGAAGGAAACAGATGAAACTTATAAGGAAATGGCACAGGATCGAATGAGATGGAGACTGCTACACTGGTAAAGTGCCTCAGTAAATATATATATTTCATTTGAAGCTTGCTTGTGCTGTTTTCCTTGTATCATACCGAAGATACAAAATATTTATTATCTTATACATTCAAACAGCAATTTGAATTGGATAACCATAATATTATAGATAATGAATTCAAATTCTATTGAATAATTAGAATCAGGTTACATATTTATAGAGCTTACATAAAGGTATTTAAGTAATTTGGTAATTCCAAGTGTAACATATTGCGATATTTGGACCAATAAAATTAATTAGCTATAAAAATAATTTACATACGTCTAATGAAGGTGGTCATATAATTTAGAATCGAACTTCACTAAGACATAAAGAAATATTTTTTGCCTCATAAACCCTGTGTGGCCTGCGGTAACTAAGATTTCTAATGCCACCATAATACATTTCATTGGACTGGAAATAGCAGCAGAGTACACTGCGCTATCCCTTATCCCTCAAGCCTAATAGGAAAATATACCTTTTTATTTAATTATTTTTATATTCTATTTATTTGTACTGCACTAAAAGTTTCTCCTCATATGACCTTTATAGCTTATAATCAGCTACAAAATTCTATCAACACTTCATGATCAAGTCTCCTCGCCGGCCATACAATTACTACAGTATTTCCCGTGGCACTTGGCAGTACTCGTCGCGTTTCGCTGTTGCAACTGCGCCAGCGCGGCCTCGCCTGCGGCAAGGCAGCTCGCCGGTCAGTGCTCATATGACTTCACTATATTACAGATGGTTTACATGTAGTACAGCAACGTAGACCCATTATGATTTATATACTTCAGTACAAATTATTACACATAATAAACTATTGATGCCAGATGAGCTATGCAAAAATATTCTATAAGTACATTTCATTAAGAAAGTATGTCCCGAAATAAAAACTATATGAAGGATAAGAAATGTGGTAAGCAAACAACGAAAATTTTGATTTGGACCGTGTATAGATAGATAAAGGGAAATTATTTTACGGGAAACTGAATTATATATAAATAAATAAGTTAACACGATTAAGTACATAATAACAATATCAAATTGGAACCTAGTTCTGAATAACTTGTACTTTATTCAGGTTCCTTTCTCTCCGAAACAAGAGTTTACGAGGTATGTGAAAAATATTTCAGTAAGAACCGGTTCTACATGCATAAAAGTAACCTTATTTTGTCAAAAGGCTTTAAACTGCTGTATATTCTATTAAAACAGTAAGCTAAGTTTCTGTAGGTAAGAAAAAATAGGACAGCAATTTCAAACCATAATTATTATAGATTTTTTGAAAATTTAAGATACATTATTCACTATTCTAAGTGTTCCAGGATCATATCAGAAAGAGCCTCCAAGAGTGACGATTCCTGAATTCGTCTGGGGTATTCAGCCTCTCCCTGCCACCATTTCTAACTGGCTGATCTTTCCACTACAACTCATAAGGCAGCTCACGTAGGAAGGCACGACAGAAGAATATCAGAACCAACGTAACATTATTTGGAATACTGAGCCGAAACAATGGATTATTGCGGTTATCTAAATCAATCTTGTCAATACAATCATGATATAAATGATGATGCAAATAGTGCCTCCATAGTCCAGCGCAACCTGGGCAGTCAACCCTGTTACAAATTATACTGCATAGCAAATACATATATCTACAGCTTTTTTTAAAGAACATACGACTGAAACCACTAACGTCTGCATCGCCTTTACCCACCTTTGTTTGCGCTTCGGATTATCGGCTTCCAGACCATGCAGGTCCAGCTAACACAGGATTCTTATAAAGATAAGATATATACAGTTTAATGAAAACACGTTTGTTGTTTAGATAATATTATACATTAGCATAGGTTATTTGGCTGCTTGACGAACAACTTGATTTGTTGTCTGTTAATTTCATAAATATTGTACGTAATTTTATTTTGTCAAGTTCCATTGTCTATTGTGTATCATGTAAATTCTTTACTAATGGGTAGTTAATTAATCACCTTCAATTATAAACGAAAACTGAAGAAGAATTAAACAGTTTCCTTAATCTAAGACAATTATTATATATTACATATCGGATTTACACAATAGTATTGGCAATGTTTATGTAACAATATGTAAGTCGTGTAATATCATGTAAGTACACACGTCACAGTGCACATAACTGCGGCTTATACAATAAATTGCACAACGGCAAATAAAGATTGATAGGCGCTTTACCCATGAAAGTTGCTCTAGGCTTATTAGGCAACTTGCTCGAATTTGATGTCTAAAATTAGAAGTAAGTCTTTCGTTTTATTAAGATTTAAATTCAACTCAAAATAATTCATTATTATATGTTCGAAATAGAGTAATAGGAATTAATTACGAAGATCACAATATCGATATATGGAGGATGGAAACGCCAAAATCCTACAATGTGTTTCTTACAGCTGAAGAAGAAAAATTAACAATTCTTTGTTCCAAAAGTACTGATACTGGTTAAATTTTTATTCGTGCAAATCTGAAGTTCTATGTAAACACTTAATGACTCGACCGTGTAAACAACCCCACATACGAGTAGTTACATAGTTTCAGATCTGAGACTAATTAATTCCGGACTTGTTAATTACAACGCGGTTTCGACTGGTGCCGACGGAGGAAATGTTGATATTACTTGAAGCAAAAAGATAACATGTAATGTTATACTTAACTAGCGTTATTTCTAGCTTGAAAGCATAGTTAGTCACAAAAATTACCTTGCATTTGGCGAAAAAACACAATATTTCAGAAACGATTTCCTCTCAAACCATCATTGCTATCATTACTAAAACAAAGAAGAAAGAAAATAATAAGGCTAATACATAAAACTAACACGAAAATTTAAAAAAAAAATAACCTTATACGAGATACAGCCTCTATGTATCTTCGTAGTACCGATTGTATGAAAACACATCGGCACCTATTCACCGATAAATAACTGGGACAACACTAATGCTCGTTCTAAATTCTCCGCCACGACGATAGCGCGATAATAAAACAAATAAACTTACGTATTGCTAAACCATCAATCATTACAATCGATTAGACTTTATCGATACAATAATGTCACGAAACATATCTGACGTTTATTCGATTTATATCGACCATCGTCAATCGTATGCCAATAATAATATCGATTTTAATCTCGAGTAATATGTCAACTGAATAGTTTGCTTTAATTGTTATTATTCAAACGTGAATGTTCCTATATATCTGTCTCAAATTACTATTGTAAGTTGTTTGTAATTATTATATGCAAAAGATTTAGGTAATTTCGCATTTTTGCTGTCTTATAAATTAGGCAGGATGTATTGACGACACGGTTGGCGCAGTGGTTAAACGATTAGCTTTCTGCGCTATGTGTCGCGGGTTCGATCCCCGCACGGAACACATATTTGTATGATCTACAGATAGTTGTTTCGGGTCTTCTTGTGAGTCTATGTGACATATATGTTTGTAAACTGTACCCACGACACAGGAGAAATAATAGTGTGGGGCGATGTTTTTTAAAAAAGAAAGAAAGAAATAATATTTCCCCTAACTGTTTATGCCATGAGGGGCTTCTAACCACCAAAATCGCCAAAAATGGCTAGACTCATTATTAGGTATAATGTTTATAACACTTTGAATGATAATAATCATCATTGTTCTCTTTCAAACAAAGAGAAACACGAAGGAACACAACGGAAAGAATCAAGAGACAACATGAATCAAGTTCCTATAAAACGAAACAGAAGCCTTTTTTCAGTTAGCAACCGATCATGCGCACAATCTCACGTGTTGGAAAAAATAAATAAAAAAGCAACAGCTATTACCAAACGGTGGCGAAAATGATCAATCACAATCAATTATGTGCACTAATACCATATAATTAAGACTCAAGTAGCCGAAAAGATTAATTTTGCGAATTGACACCTCGAAACTTGAGCCGAAAATTCTCGATCATTGTAAACTGAACTTTAAAACGTTCGAATAAAGTTGAAATGAATGCTAGAAATAAGTTGGTCATGTTATATGCAAAATACAAGCCAGTGTTGCCACAGCGATCTTGAACTATATACGTTCACTCGCAAATGTAGTGGAAATATAGTGGTTGGCGAGAATTGAGCAACTGGTAGCACTCGCTGCGATCCTCTATGAACGCTACCAAATACCTTTCCATACATACATATAACTAAAATTGTAAGCACTTGTAAATTTACGTCAGTAACAGTACTTCGAATCAAACCCCCTTTGAAGCCATCCATAGCTAACGTCACACGAATTTAAAGATTTTTGAACCCCCTCCCCCGATCTTGTCATAGCTGGTCACATTTGTGGTGTCACGTCACATATTTTGCGATTTTAAATTTAGAAACATTTTAAATTTTTTCGTCAGTTACAGTTGAAGTTTAAACATGTGACGTAAGGAAGCATATGACTCGTCACTCCCCTTATCACACGATATCAGACTTTGGTGACCCTCCTCCAAAGGGAGGACGTAACGTGTAACGTAATTTATGGATGGCCCCTTTGATTTGGTTATTGCAAAAGGCAGTTAATTGTAATTGAAGATCGCGAGTATGTTGTGATGGGACTTGGGTAAAGCCAAAACAGCAATGGATAGCGATATGATGAGACTGGATCACGACAATGACGTTGTTCCCATGGCTACATAGGGAACATTGAAAATTGACGCTACGTACAACGAAAATGTTAGTAAGCGTATTACTTGGTTGAAATGAAGAGTGTATGAGATTGACACTTAGTGAAGCATGGAAGAAGGTACACGGTAGCAGTATAGGGAACGTAGGCTACAATTCTTCTATCGTTTGATAAGAGCTATCACATCGTAATCACTCAAACCGTAGTGGAAAGATTAGCTAGTCAACTGATGTAGAGGCCGACTGCCTAGAGCGCTCGACGATCTCAGGTTTCATCACTCATGAGGCTATTTCCTTGAACCAGTGCAGTTGATAACGAATGTTTTATAGATTTTTTAAAGCTGACCCCGTGAATGCTGAACGTCTTCGAACGTCTGATACACAAAGTGTAACAGATGGTGGCACATGTCTTAAAAAATAAGATTACAATTAACATGAAGTTGTTTCGCTATAAGACTGCCTTATTATTCTAGTGGTCCCAAGCGTGACTGCGGCGTGTAATCCTAGATACGATTTCTGGGTCCAGCCAAAAGTTATTGTGCTTTAATATATAGAAATTCTTAGCAGCCCAGAGTTTAGAATTGAAATTGTGACTCAATAACGCTCTACCTGACCCTTAGAGGAATACAGACATGATGCTATGTACAAAGAAAACATGCTAGGTATTTTGGACGCTGCCTATTCCAAAAGATATGTTGTAAGTATGTAAAACCAGTTTGAATGCCAATCCGAGATAGTAATCGCAGTTTTGATAATCGGTCATCGGTTCTTTGGTCTCTGTCTTAGTAACTGGATTATAAATGGCGCTAAAATTGTTGAACATTCTCCGGTTTAGATTAATGGATGTTGATTTATTACAGTAATATATTTTGTCGGACCCAACTACGGATGTGCTACGGTAAATGCTGTAGATAACATCGCATGGTGATATGATCAAGATAAATATATGAGAATAGACCATACTGTGGTTGTACCATATCTGATTAAACGGCAAACTGACCCCATGGGGGCAGAAGCTATGGTGATAATCAAAGTTACCAGGAGCACGTTAAGGAAATATTGGCAGACTAATGGACTATTTCTAGTCCATTAGTCTGCCAATATTATAGTATTATAGTATAGTATTATATATAGTATTATAGTATATAGTAAAGGTAATGAAAGAAGACCGCAGAACGAAAATTCTCAAATTATGCACTAAAGGTTCAAGTCCTTTATCACATTCAGCCGTAAGGAGATTTAATTGTTATTTTAAATTAGAAGATCGTTATTCATAGATAAATATCAACCAAGTATGTAGCACATTAGTATTCATGATGATACAAGCGTTTACAAAATATGCCAGTAAAATATCAAGGCTGTTAGTGCTAAAATTATCTAATATAAAATGAATAAACATACGGTTTTTAAATTGGGTAACTGTTGGAAATAGTAGTTTAGACCTTAGGATATATCTGGGTGTTTATAGTGTATGCACGAGCGAATCCCGTGTCTCTGGCGTTACGGGTATGTCGTGGGAACACGGTTTGATTCGAACTGGCAAAAGTCCGACATCACCCGTCACCTACCCCAGGATAGGGGTATGAGCACTTACGAAAAAAAAATTATGATCTAGAAAATACTAGGTACTAAAAATCGTGGAGCATATTATTTCTAGTTCCAGGACTAAATACGTTGTCAAGGAAAAAAGCGTGATGATATGTTAAATATAGCTATTTACGGCAAGTCGCACAGTTGGGCGATCCATGTTACCCATTATCATATAGTTATCACGTTACGAAGATACTCAATAGGCTCCTGGAATCCTGTCATCGAATAGATGTGTTTAGTTTGAAGTGTAGTGTAGTTTGAAGGTGGAACTGTTAGAATCCATCACGTAGGGTGAGAAGAGAGAGTAAGAGAGTATTAAAATTTTTAATTAGTCTGACTAACTGACGTTCTGATTTTAATAAATATTCAAATATAACAAAAGATACTAATTCTTATTATATTATATTACAACAAACACCGAATAAATAAAAGTGATTAGAGTTCAGTTTAATTAGTTTTTTTAACACGAGAACTTTAATTATAATTTAAACCATGACACGATTTGCATAAGTGGAATACGATAAAATCAATACAATGTATTTTAATTCACAGTTAATTAATTCATTGCCATCTATTGAAGAGTAATTAAGTCAACTGTAAGAGTGTGCTCAGAGGAAATTAGAAACTGAAAGGTTTATTATAACCTCCATTTCAAGTTCAATTCTATAACCAATTAAATATTATCTTGTAATTCGGAAGGATGTTAGACAAAAGTGCTAAGGTTTGTTGTTGTATTAAAAATTGTGAATTTCTGTTTCAGATTTTAAAATTAATATTGTTAACTAATAAATTCTTGTTATTTTATTAAAAGCTTATCCAATTATATGTCTTTTTATTTGTATCCCTATAAATGGAGACGTTATTCTAGTTTTTAAATAACTTTAAATCATTGTTAAAAGTAAGAGGTACTTGTTTAAATAAAGGAAAACTCGTTCCATTGCACTTACAAAGACAGCCTTCTACGCACCATTAATTTACACCATAAAATGTAAACGCCTATCACATCCTGTATATGAGAGGTATAAATGAGTAGTGATATGATTTTAAAATCGCCTAAAAAGTGTATTATTACTAATTTCATATGCCCTTGGATCTTTGTCTTAATAACCAAAATATCGTCGATTAAAGGGATAAAATAACATATTTATAACAGTCTTATTTCCTTCGATACCGGTATAGCAACCTCAGTTAGTTAAAGTCTATTAGACAGTCTCTAACCCCGGTCGTTTACAGATAATGCCGAAGGTATAATGCAAAAATAATTACAAATATCGCTCGTCTTCATTTTTCAGAAACCTCGTAATATTACTTTATAGATATCTACTATACATATAAGCTTGACATGCAACCAGTGATCGGAAACAGCCGTGATTTTATTTACTCCCGATAGAGAGGGAGACACTATCTCTGATTTATGGGCAGTAGCAGTCGCTTACCATCACTATCCTCTTGAAGATGTGATCACCGGAATAATAACACTTCAAATCCTGTCATTTGGGAAAATCCTTAAGTTCATCTGAACCTACGTATTTCTCACTATTATAAATGCGAAAGTAACTGTCTACGTGTTTTTTATCTCATTACGACTAAACCACTGAACCGATCTTAATGAAATTTTACAATGAGATAGCCTGGGGAAGGACTGGAAAATTTTAACTAATGCAGCTAAACTAATTAGATAATTAATACAATAAACAACGTCACGGACAACAGCTATACGAAATATGGACAAATCCTACGAGCAACACACATTACTTGCTCGGTATAGTTCAAGTCGCTGGCTACGTTTGAACCCGCCGCTTTATTACACATTATTATCACGTCACATCGTAGCAATGACCGAGTTGGCAACGCCAGTGCTTGATATTCGCGACTGCACCAATGCACCACTGCTTAGTATTCCAACAGTTTCTGGACTACCGATTGTACACCAGACCATGAGAAGCTACAAGTATTTATGTACAGTCGAATAAAAAGATAGATTATTTTTCTTTTTTTTAAAAGCATTGACCCACGCTAGGATTACTCCTGTATCGTGGGGTTAGAAACATACATGTCACATGCACACACAACGAGTCCCGAAACTACTAACTGTAGATAATAAAAATATATGTTCCTTGCGGGAAGCGAACCCGCGACACGACACGAAGGACAGAAAGCTAGTCACCAGTTATACATAGATAATTTTTCTTCAATGAGCAAATGATTAATGTTCTTAAGATAGA
This sequence comes from Shargacucullia verbasci, assembly GCA_947562105.1. Taxonomy (NCBI): domain Eukaryota; kingdom Metazoa; phylum Arthropoda; class Insecta; order Lepidoptera; family Noctuidae; genus Shargacucullia; species Shargacucullia verbasci. The sequence continues at coordinate 3,067,956 of OX387297.1, read as the reverse complement.
CTCATAAATAACCGTAGAACCGTACCTACCTAAGTCTGTTCAAAGCAATCTTTCGGAGAACTTGGCCCTACATTACGTACAGTCAACAATAATTTGCAACAATCTCATCAAGTACATCAGTAATTAAGATTTAACGCTCCTCCGCCACGCTATCTTCGTAATGAAACAACTGGTACTGCTCAAAAAATGGCGTATACAAATTAGTGAACATTAATGCCAAATAACAAGTCTGCTGTCTTAATTATATTGTTCAAAACATCGATGATCATGATCGATTGTCACGGTAACTGCGCGCCTGATTATGATATTCACTAGTTAGGTAATTAATCGTGTTAATCTATAAGTTGCCTAGAAAATAATTGTTCCATAAATAATTATACAAAAAACTGGCACGTTAAATGAAATGGAAAATTAAAAATTGGTGTCGTTTTTGGCTTTTAAAGGGTAAATGAAAACTTTTATAGGGACTTTGACAATTTTTAACCTTTTCTATACCCCAATGAACCACGGACATTGTTTAGCGGATAGGGAACCTAGTAAAACGAACGAACTCCGTATTTATTTCTGCATTGTCTAATTTTAGAGATTTTACTTGAGTTTGAATCTCGAATCATTCACACTTAATTAGAAAAGAAACCGCAAAAAATCACGCTTACACCACAATTATAAATAACTTGTCAAATAAAAGCATTGTTGAAAAATCTATCCGGGAACCAAACGATACAATGTTCCTGTTGCAGACTTAAAATAATAACAGATCCTGGAATCTCGAAAAAGCGTTTTCATAGATACTTTTTTGACGAGCAAAATCCGCGTACTGCAAAATTACAACCACAAATGCATAATTCAACATTTAACAGCATTATAAAAATATCAATACGCTCGCCCCATATTACATGGGACTGAATAAGGTCCTCGGCAAAATCTGGCTATACAATAAAACACCTCTGCCGAAGTTAAAGTACAGTTATATAATGCTATTTTAAAAATACCACTGAACAAAAATAAATAATTTCTCATTGAAACCCTTTTATCTAAATTACTAGCAATCTATTTGATTGACATGCAATTCTAAATAAGTGTTTATGAGGCATTGAAATAATTATACACAGCCTGTCAGTTACATCAAGACATCGAGTGGTGTGCGTTATTTTGAAAAGAAATAACGAATAAAAATATCAATTCACAATTGATGTTTTTATACAAATCTCCTGTGTAATGAGCTTTAAATATGACGCCCACTGTAGTTGTGAGGCTTCTGCAGGGTTATAAGCTATCTGTGGCCGCGACGAATGTAACAATAGTCGCTGTCAAAATGCAATGACACCTGTCAAATGCATAGACTTATTTCGCAGCAACCGTTGTTAAAATCGTGACAGTGTACCAGTCAAGTTGTGATATAAATAGATGCAATAATTACATTGGGCACTTCAATTTTATATGTTTCTTTTTTTGTCGTGTTGCTTCTAACTAATGCGATTTTATTTTAAAAAGCCTTGATAACCTTTAATTCTGTTAAGTTTATCGTAAAATATAGTTTTATGAACATACTTTATAGCCTTTATTAAAGAGATTAATGTAATAAAAAATCATGCAACTATGAAATATTTGCGCCTAGTATCTATGTATATATAAATCAAAAATATAATATTTAAAAAACAACAAAAAATTGTATTTTATTTGTTTATCTTTTTTTTTTTATTAAGTACCTACATATTACACTCTTAACTTTTATTCTGGTAGATAGACATGTTTACATCATTTAAATCTCTGGAGTATTACATATTCAAAATTCACATTATAGTATAGTACACATTGCCCTACTGTGTGTGGTACCTATTAAATATATCAAAGCCTAAGCAAACAAAGCCACAAATAAACACTAGTATATCTTCAACTAACTAACGTTTTAACTGCTTCCTTACTGCAATCAACAACAATGTTGTAATCGCCATCTTTTTCACTCCAGCGCCGAATAGGGTTACCAATTAATTGAAATTCCCGAACGTCCTATTAATGCCTATTAGTTTTAACTACGTTTAAAATTACATGACAATGTTCTCGATTCAAAATTTAGTATCATCATATCGCTTTTATAGTTTACTTTTTATGATACAGACAAACACGATGATTTGCACTCACGAGACTTAAAGAGAGCAATCAAAATTTAATTTGCAATCTGAGTTCACATTAATGGCCATATAATGTGAAAACTTTTTATAATAAAAACATTTGCTTATAAAACTTTAATGGTTTAGGCCTTAAAGGTAACATTGGCTTCCCAAGATAAGAAGTGTTTGTGGGAACTCCCACAAACCCCTCAAGATTCTTAAGAAACCAGGATTAGATCACTCATGTGTTATTTATAGTATAACATATGGTAAATTTTGGTATGTTGTCATAGGACCACGCTGTCATCGGAGAGGTCAGTACCACACGTGGATATGCCACGTCGAGACTGAGCCAAGACACCCAATTCGATCTTCAGCATGTGGATGAGTGCATCAGGTTTGTGCAGGTGCCAAAGTACGGTACTAGCGGACCTATATCCTGCAGATGGGGTGAAGGGCACTTACCAATAGCGACATTTCTGTATTCTTGGGCATCATAGTGACATCCCCAGGCCTCACTCCTGGCCCGCAGTATGGCAATGACGGTCCTCTGTTGGGCAGTCGAGGCGGAGGCTCGTGCAGCGCCAGTAAGGCTGCGTGGAGCCTCGCTCGCGCCGCGCTGATGCCGCCGGCACCTCGGACAGCGGCTTCTACTACCTCGCCCACATCTTTCTCCCATCTGGGGACACATAACAGCTCGTGAATGTCCACTGGTATCGTGTATCCCGTTTAAACAGACTATTCACTGTCTTTAGCTGGGTGTCGTAGTATCCGCCCTCAGGATTTGTGAAGAGGATTGGTAAAAATTCTCCAGTATCCTTTTCACTTATTAATTCAGCACAACAAATTAATTAATTGAACACAAACAATTCTCTCATAACATTGCAGCAGTCTGTTATGCTCATGCAGAGCAATGAGACAGTTAGATTTGATATTTAGAAGATAGAATGGTGACGGCAGCCTTTTCCTCTGCTAGGATCAGTGCCCAGACTAACTATAATCATGATTTTGCATATAAAACTGGTAGCTTTATTAGTTGCCGATAACGACGCCCACGAAGAGAAAATGCGTGGTCTTAGCCTTAGGCCGTATAGGCTATATACCGTTTATGTGATAGATTCTAGAAGTCTACCGGTTTTGCTTTAAATTGTTTTCAAAGACACAATTCATAGAAGATTTAATACCCACCTCCTAACCAAACTGGTGTAATAGTTAACGTCATTACAAAATTTGCTTAAACATTTTTTTTGTCACCGACACGTTTACCAAATCAGTAGCAATCTATCCCACCTGCATACTCCTAAACAGGACCTGATATCCTCTTTCAAGCTCCTGCTAAGCGTGCACACCGGACTGGCGTCCGAGTCCGAAGTGGTGTGAGATCCATCGTTCTTGTCCGAGTCGGACAGCCGGCAGGCCGGCGCCTCGAAGTGATCGGTCTTTGGTAAGTTGGGGGACACCCTGCCGTGGCTGCCGCCGCCGCTGCCGTAGCCTGCCAGAACGAAATTATAGGAAGAACGTAAGTTGTTTGGAATTTGGCAGTGCTCTGTGCATCTGATATCTCTGCCACATTTCGATGTATAAGCCGCATCGCATATATACTCAAGCATACTTATCCAGGAAAAACTAATATCTTGACCGCTTTATGTGTTTTAGCATCGGTGACGCTGCTGTTTCGGATAGCTTTAAGCTATGCTTCAAACCGTGACTGCATGAACAACTACAATCTTTATACGAAATATTTCTATGATATACACGAAACTTCGTGCGCGGTCAGTAGGACACCGGAATTCCGTCATGCAATCGACTAATCCGAACTTCTCGAGCTGAAAATGTCTTCTGGGTCGGATGATACCTCAAGTAATCCGTAATTATCCATGTGATATAGCAGTGAATATGTGTGTGAGAACGATAAGTGTTTCGTCGCATGGTTTTGCCGACCTGAAGATGTGGAGGGCGCCCGGCGCGGCGTGCGCGGCGGCTCCGGCACTTCGCCCTCCGGCACTTCGTCCAGAGAGTCCACGATTATCACTACCTCTTGCTCTTCTTCCTCTGTGTACAGGGGATTGGATCTGCAAAGTATTTCGGAATGTAATTTTTTTTTGGTATCGCTTGGGAGTTTGGTTTTGGCGAACGTTGGATGCCCTTTGGTGAGGGCAGACCCTTTAGGAACTCGCTATTTAAAAGGAATTCACGCCAGATGTTTAAAGCTACTCTAATCTTCTATTCTAAGTAGCTTACTACTCCTTATAATTTTGCATAATAGTAAAATTAAATTGCTCATTCTATTCTATATACACAAAAATCTGTAAAACGAACTCCGTTGTAATACGGAGGGAGCCTGCTACTGTACATTTTCTGAACAGAAAAACCCACTATCACTTTACACCATCCAGGATCAAACCCAGAACCTTACGCTCAGCAGCTGCGCTTGGAACCACTAGACCAATGAATCAATTCATTAGATAGGTAAAAATTACAACTTATTTTTTTACCAATTCCTGAACTAATCAAGGTATTTATTGCATTCATTGTTTTGAAAAAACCAGCTTACTAGACCGAGCAGCACACATCATTAACCATTTAAATCAAATACAGTATTATAATTTTTTGACAGCACGTTTGTCGCAGTCATTGAGAGATCGACTACGCTAAGTGTCGTGGGTTCGATTCCCACACGATCAAATATTTGTATGATCTACAAATAGTTAATTCGGGTCCGGGCCTTTTCCTATGTGAATATATGAATGTGTTTGTAAATGCACCCACGATACCGGAATTATTCCTAGTGTAGCGCAACGTTTTTAAAATAAGAAAAATAAAATACTTTCAATTCCTTGTAGGAACGAAAAGTCACTAGTGAGCACACTAAAGTTCAATAAAACAGGTTCCGTAGTGGATACCGGAATAGTGATCAATCAATTATATAGGTATATGGTACCTGCATGTTCTTAGGTTGGTATTTCAACTAAAGCTCCTAACTTTATTCATTGATTAATGATATCAGAAACGTATAGAGAGATAGATTACAGACTGTTACGTAAAGTATAATGTGCCTCACACTTGGCCGTCACACCGTGAATACAAGCGTGAGGAAAAATTAAATACAATCACGCACAGAATCTAGATACCCATTATGAATGTAACATTTATTTTCAAAGTCAACGACCTTGCTTTTTTATATAAACAAGCGAAAATCAATCTTATGACCTTCGAAAGAAGTTACATAATAAGCTTTTTTATGTAAGTAACGTATTGGAAGTCCTCAATGAATCATATTTTTCTGGATATTTCCTGACATGTCCCTATTGTTTGAAAATTCAATTCTTTGTGACTGCATATTATCTTTGTTCTGTGTTGAGGTGACTGTGCGATTTGGAATTTAAGTGGTGGTATTTCTCCTTACCAACGAAGCTATATAGGTACCTATTCAATAGATATAATGGGAATAATTTGAAGTTTAAAAAAAATCAGCGTACGTTATGTTCGCAGCAGACCCTTACACTGATCGCCGAGGTTCTGACTTCGGCTCTGAAAAATGCCAAATGGTAGTATTATCATTCAAATTACCAGCCCAAACCCACCAAGCCTTGATTGTCACCAAAACATTTTTACGATGTACGGCCAAGGATAATAAAGATGTCTAGTTACATAGCAATGAATGTGCTAAGTCGTTCAGGCAATAGTTACCTAAGTAACGGCGGCGGCATTTGATCGAGAGCGCGCAGCGGATGGTGCGCGAGCGGCGCGACAGGCGCGGGCGGGGCGCGCCGGCCGCCGCATGCGCACCCTGCCGCTTCCTCGCACTCGCGTCGCCCTCCACCCTGTAAATAAAACTAATTAAAGAAAAACCATCGTGTGTTCAACTTCTGAGCTTGGAGCTGAAAAACTACCGCTACCTGCAAAGCCAAGATTTGAGGTTTGAATTATCCACATAAAAAAGGTTGTATTTATTCTTAATAGCACCAACAGTTATTGACTATAGTATCGCTTTCTTCTGAAATAACGAACTCCTTCGCCTGTAGGCCACAACAACAAGCCAACTTTCTCGTAATTTATATATTCTTTGATTAGTCACACGACAACGATGAGAGATTATAAGGAAGTCATTGATATAGAGGAAACTGGTATTCCGGAAAATTACAATAACCAAGTTGAAATCAATGCAGAATTTTTATGAACCTAATATAGGTCAATATTCCATCTCGCACTTTGAGTATATAATGGGTACTCAAAGCTTTCACACAGTAGTAAATTTTACGAAACTACATCAATGCACACAACGCCTATTAAGTCTCGAATAAAATCATTAAAAAATATGTGTGCCACAAATTAAACAAAGCAATTTCTCACGACCCTTTAAGGCTTTTATCTACACGATCGTAATGCCTGGAAGCCTCTGGCAGCTGATACTACACAATAAGTTTAAGTTATATAATACAAAACAAAGAAGGTAAAATACACGCTTTGTTTCCATAGTGCACCTCTTCTGATATAATCTAGAGCATAGATTATAAAATGTTGAATTTTGCAGACTGGTCTTGTTTTATGTTTATGTGTTTAATGTTTGTTAATTTTATACATTGTCACCCCATCATGTAGGTCATCGAGCCCCTCTAATTATGAAAATGACATGTAAGGTATAATAATTATTTTTAAATTCGTCATTCACCGCTTCTGTCGTGTAATTATAGTACCCTGGATATTTTATTCTGAAATGTTTTACTAATAATAGTCATAATATAGCATCACGCTTGTATCCCTAAAGGGTTAGGTTAGATTTTATACATATACTCGTATACTAAACCATTCGAGTCGATAGAAGAAATTGTTTATATTATGTGGTACCTCAAGAATCCACAACCATAAAACCAAAGCCGAAAATAGCTACGAATATGGAGTATTCCAGGTTATCCAGCCAGCTGAGCATTGTATGGCTTTGCCCTCTAAACATAATCTTAGTAAACGTCATAACAATTTTAATTTGACCAGAAAATCTGTTGACCTGTTATCAAGTGAACCATCTGTTTCATCCGGTGATTTACTCTGCTATCTCTTCACAAATCGCACTTGTATGAATAATGTATGAAGACTCGGAAGTTTGCTGTGCATTGTTTTTTACAATACTTTGAATAATTTTATTGAATGAGGAACGAATTATAGTTTTTTTTTTATTAATGTAGAGAAGCTTATTACACAACTTCGTCTACTTTGCAAAATTAGACAAACGAGGTATCTAAATTTTTTTGACGGCACGGTTGACGCAGTGTGTTGAGAGATCGACTGCTGCGCTCGGTGTCGCGGGTTCGATTCCTGCACGGAACAAATATTTGTATGATCTACAGATAGTTGTTTCGGGTCTGGTTGTGTGTGCATGTGACATGTATGTTTGTAAACTGTACCCACGACACAGGAGAAATCCTAGTGTGGGGCAATGTTTTAAAAAAAAAAAAAAAAAAAAAAAATATTGTAAATCTAACAATGGCGGTTGATTTCATTCATCTTCACAGGAACCTTCGATACATTCGGCCTGTCCGTATATGACTTCACAATACTTGTGTAGAGACTACTAGCCACTACTAGCTGCAAAAGGAGCGGTTTTTTGGTCTATAATTATTGAATATGACGTCATCAGCTAAGAACATCAAGAAGTTAAAGGAAATATGAGGGTACAATTTTTTTTAATGAAAGTACCTTATCTTTCCAATAAGGTACTAAACCGGCTTATTTATTCTTTCTTTTTTGATGTCCACCTGCTATCCGGACACTCACGAAATATGCCTTAGAGTAGCAGTATATTTTCAATCCTATAACTTCAATTGGAGAACACCAGCTCTCCCAAAATAATGTAGTAGCGATGCAACCCGTAGATTGCCATCATTCTATCAATCCCTAAGCCCAATTCTACACTTCTCCCCTGTGCTCGGTATAGTCGGTCCAAAAAACTGTGCTAAATTACCTACTTTCATTAAAACTAAATAAAAAGAACGAAGTGTTTGAACGTTCCTTTTTAGGAACGTTCAAACTACGTCTCCATTTCTATGTTTACATAGAGATGGAGACTAATGTCTCCCTCTAAGCTTCTTTCAACCACAAAATGGGACAGTCAAGTAGAAAAGTGTTGATCACGATAAATCCAACAATTATACAATTATTGTCGCTTATAACGGATGTTAATTTGTGAGATCAACTAGCCAGATCGCCCTCGTTCCACTTGCCTCTACCGTGGAAATACAGTATTAAGTAACATTTAATATATACTGTTAAGAAATTACTTATTGTCTGTGTTTACTCTCCACAACCTATGTACCTAATGTGTTTGAGAATTATGTTTGCATTGTCTTCTTAGGTAAACTAAGAGTTTGCGGTGATATATAGAAATCATGTAAGCGTTATTTACTCGGCTTCTAAAGGAATTGTTATATTTGGTATTGTTACGTTGGCGCTGTCGATAGCAAAAACATTAATTATGAATAAAATAGAAATCTACATTATATAAGGAAGAATCATATTTGGTCTGATTTAAAATTTTGATCTAAAGCAATCTAACCATTGAATACAGGAAAAATTGTAAGAGGTTTTAGAGTAAATATTACGATTTCAAGGATAAGATCTATATGTACCGCACTTAATAAGTGGATCATTTTTTAAATTTAATTTCTAGGAAGCTCATCAATCAAGGCCTGATGCTTGGAATTGGCAGTCACATACGAGATCAAATCACCAGTCAATATTTATTATAAATCGAGTTCATTATTTAATCTGTTAATTGCTTGGAACTAATTCAAACATTAATTTATCACTTGATGTTTTTATTTAATTCAAATAACAGCTTATTTGCTTATTAAAGTAGTCCACCCACTTTAATCTAGAAACCAGAAGTGTGGCTGCTGTTATCAAGATCCTGAGTTCAGTTTTAGCAACGATATTTAAACTATAAAGGATGGTGACTATCTTAAACCTATGAAATCAACGTACGCTCGCATTTGTCCAAATTCTTGTAAAAACGCGCGCACACAACACAGAAAATTTTCCTTTTATAAGTCTCTTAAAAATGATAGCACGTTATATTAATTATATAATTAAAAAGACAATAATATTGTATATAAAGCTGCTTAAATCCGCATTACCTATTAATTTTGTAACATTTATTGCAATAACTTGTTTCATGGTAAGTAATTGTTAACTTAATTAATTATTTTCAAAATTACTGGCTAGATCAATGACAGAAAACATTCCACAAAGATAATGGTTGCTAAATAAATAACTGATCATACAAGCTCGCTAAAAGATTGTTTAAGAAATATTAATAACTGTTTCAAAATGGATTCTACCATCATTAATTAATCACGATGCAAAATTCATATCGATATTTCATAATCATAACATTATTTTATCTTGTATCAAGATTGAAGGTTATATATGCCTATTATATAAATAAAAACCATTAAGTACAAATCTATAGAAAAATGAAAGAATTAAAAAATTATATAAATGTTACGAAAGAACAAAGCATTACTGGGTATCAACGAAATTATAATTCGTTTCACAATACGACAATCATTCGAATAAAAATATTAGTATATTATATTTAGTCGAATAATTGAGATGTTCCATTTTCGCAAACATTAGGTGTTCGCTGTCGAACATCAAACGAGAGGCGTTATTCGATTATAAATCGATTCGTGATCGGACGAATGCAATTAGTGCGTGACTATACGTTTCGAAATACAATACAATTGGGCAATGTGTGTATTTGTTACAGTATCAAATTTAAATAAATATTGTTTTGTGTACCGTCAATAAATTGGCCTACTTCTCTAATTTTCGTAACCAACAAAAACATTGGAGTTCTCAGAGTCTCAAAAAGCGAGGCAAAGTAGCCTCATCTTACATTCAATTTCTACGACTTTTAAGCTCCTGAAAATATTCTTGAGTTACAATATTTCATCATCATCATATTATTATTATGAACCCGCTACCAAAAATGGAGCTCGTATCCAAAAAAGTACCTACCTATCACCTTTTTCGTTGCACATTTGAACAATAATATAATTATATTACATACAAGGGTACATAATTATTTATTCTGACATTTGAACATTAAGTTGGTATTCAACAGTTAATAGTGATATAATCAGTTCAATTCGCGCACATAATAATTCATATTAATGTGTTAAGTAAGGACATCGGCGCCATCTTACAACCTATTACAATATATTTACGTCCATTACCGATTGTAGATTAAAAACGAATGCACAATATATCTTATTAAACAAGCTGTTAAGGCTCTTGCCCAATACATGCATTAGTTTAATAATAATACGAAATTATGCTTTTATGACTTTTAGCCGAGAGCAGTGATGTAAATCTGTGTTTAATGTATTGTCGAACAAAGAGACCCACACACTACAAAGATAAAGTTTTCTGAAGGAAAGAACACGGTTTTATTAAAATATAATTTGGAATAATTATTGCAAACTTAATTTATATTTGTATTGTTCAACTGTGCTGTCTCTATGTTCAAATGGGGATATTTCGATCATCTGACAACGCAAACCCTCCGTCATCTACGCCAAAATGTGTGACCAAAATGAAATTAGTGTTAGTATATACAAATGGTAATATGCCGCTCACTATTATACGGGACTCAATAACAGTGTCCACGCGTGAACATATGAATCCGCGGGCTGAGGTGAGGGGAGCGAACATCGGCGCGACAGCACCACGGGCCCCCACCTTTCACTACCGAACTAACGCCGTAACGGATTGACGCCTTATTTCTCTTTTGTAAATTTTAATAATTATTATACCTTATTTCAAGTGAAGTCGATTGTTTTAATTGTCATCGCCTTCATTATGGCGACCGTCTAATTATCAAGAAAACTGCAATTTTGGATCGAAAATTTATAAGAACAAAAGAAAAATAACCAAGACCGGTCGGCAAGTGACCTTTGGACTGACAACGCCGACCGCATGTTTTATTGTCATATCTGTTGAAAGAAATCGCTAATGACTTGGATGTTATTGGATTTGGATACATATTGAGCTTGCACTACTTATATATTGGGACCTGTGAAATGTGAAACAAATCTGGATTGACATTACATCAGGAGGTTTGATCCGAGGGAAGTACGCTCGTTCCTTTCTTTGTTTCCAAAGTCCTCTTTTATTTGAGTGATTGTAGTGTTTCTTCAATAATTTTAGCTATTTGTTAACGTACACATTTTATTTAAACTGTTTGGGTCATTTGTTGGCATTTAGTTTTGCCACATTTAAAATCTTTTAACGTAACCTTGAACTTGTCTACCTATTTAATGTAAAGTTACGTCACAACATTATATTCACTTTCGAGCTGCTAAAAGTGCTTGCTTCTTCATATTCATTATTAAGTGCCTTAACTTTTGCTTTCTGGGTTTAAATTCGCAATTTATAATAAAGCAAGTGAGCCTTAAACTTAATTGTCTTATAAATTACATATATGAATTCTTACTATCTTACCGTCCTTGATTTTTATTGTCTATAACTTTGCTTTGCTTCAAAATTTTGCTGAACGTTTCCAGATCGAATCATACCTGCTTGGCACAGCTGTGAGAATATCCAGTCTGTGTTGCATGGTAAATGGTGCGCCTGCGCTGGCATAACAATAACTACGCTGCGTCAGGTTTATGCATAGCTGGAACGATCAGCTGATAGACAATAAGGCGGCCATCTTCGTGTGCTACGCGCTACGAGTGGAGTATAGAACTACATTGGGTTCGATGCACAATTTATTTACCCAGTTCATTAAATTTAAGTATACTTACGTGTATTAATTTGTTGGTTGTTGGTGATTAAATTTAGCAATGTCTACTCCTGCTGAATATGCAAAATTAATTAGAGTTCGTGGAAATATAAGAGGACGTTTAACAACAAATACTCAATATATCAACACTTTGAAGTTAGTCGATGTTAAAAGTTTATCTAGCGTGCAATTAATTGAGATTCAATTACATTTAAATAAGTGTGAGGCGTTATTCAAAGAGTTTGATATTGTGCAGAGTAATATTGAATCAAGTTGCGACGAAAAGGAGGTGCAGGAACAGATTACCTTGAGAGCTTCGATAGAAGCTCAATTCATAAATGTTATTTCGACTTTAAAAGATGTAATTCATAAATGTGAGCATGGGAATCGTATTGACGGATGTCCTCATTCGCACTCTGATAATATGGGTTCAATTAAATTACCTACCATTAAACTGCCTACTTTTGACGGCTCGTATTTGAAATGGCTCGAATTTAGGGACATTTTTCAATCGTTAATTCATTCAAACAATGCAATACAAGACATCAATAAGTTTCATTACCTACGATCCTCTCTAGAGGGCAGTGCTAATGAAGTAATTAAATCATTAGAGTTTACTTCAGAAAATTACGCCGTTGCGTGGGACTTACTGCGCGATAGATTTGATAATAAAAAGATATTGATTAATAACCATCTTAAAGCATTATTTAATATCGAGACCCTTAATAAAGAATCGCACAAATCTTTAAGGTATTTAGTAGACAATGTCTCTAAAAACTTAAGAGCGCTCAACTCTCTAGGCCAACCAACTGACAAGTGGGACGCATTAATTATTTTCATGATTACAGCAAAGTTAGATACCACTACGAATATGAAATGGGAAGAATATAGAAATAACTTGTCCGATATTCCCACCTTAGAGGAGTTTAATACTTTTATCCGTAATCGGGCTGATATTTTAGAAACTACAGCGTCGGTCGTGGCAACCCGTTGCGAAAAAGGAATGTATTCTAACTCTAATATAAATAAAAATGTTTGGAATAAATATAATAATTCTACGTCTCAGTCTAATAATCTAAATAAAGATTTTAAGAAATCAAATTCCTTTGTCGCTTCGGCTGAGAACTTATGCGAATATTTATGTTTATATTGTAATAATCAAGGTCATCGGGTATATGATTGTGTCAAATTCAAACATTTAAATGTTGCTGAAAGAATAAAAGAGATTACGCGTTTAAAGCTTTGTGCTAATTGTTTACGTGAAGGACACAATGCTCAAAATTGTCGTCTGAGAGCAATGTGTCGTTTTTGCAAATATAATCATAATACTTTGCTGCACATTAGTAAAGATAAAACTATTAATAATAAAAATGGGGAAAATATAAGTTTAACTATTAACTCACAGTCGTCGTCCTCGGAGACGTTGCCTCCAGTCGCGCTGTCTGCTGTCTCAGTCAGCCAAGTGTTGTTGTGTACTGCAGTAATAAAGGTTCGAAATGAAATTAATAATGAAACTTACCTTGCTCGCGCGTTGTTAGACTGCGGTAGTCAGTCGTCTTTTTTAACAGAAACCTTAAAAAGAAAATTAAATTTACCCATCCAAACTATTGAACCGCTCCGTATTTCGGGCATTAATAATTTGTCATTTGACATTCGTGAACGTTGTACGATAGGTATACAATCACGTAACAATTCATTTAATACTATGATAACATGTCTAGTAGTTCCTCAAATTACAGGAACATTGCCCAGTGCTCCTGTTAATATACTAGAATTGAACTTACCTCACAATATTGAGTTAGCAGATCCAGATTTTCACCGTCCCTCTGAAATTGAGCTGTTGTTAGGTGCAGAAATATTTTGGGACTTGGTAGGATCTCAGCGTATAACTTTAGGTGTAGGTAGACCAGTTCTTCAGGATTCACACTTGGGCTGGTTAGTTAGTGGTCCAGTGGGCAATTTCAAACCCGGACCCGTGAATTGTAATTTTAATAGGGAATTAAACGATAATTTGCGAAGATTTTGGGAAGTTGAAGAAATTGATTCCAAATCTGATGATGTTCTCACCCCCGAAGAAAAGTTATGTGAGTCATACTTTCAAGAAAACGTGAAACGTCTTCCCAATGGAAGATTTTCAGTTAAGATGCCTTTTAGGGAAAATCCTAAAGAAGCACTTGGTGAATCTTATTATTTGGCTAAAAAGCGTTTTTTAACATTAGAGAAAAAGCTAAACAAAAACCCTAACTTAAAACAACAATATATCAATTTTATTAAGGAATACCACAACTTGGGTCATTTAAGTGAAATACAGAAACCCAGTTTTGGTTATTATTTACCACATCATGCAGTTATACGGGAAAAAAGTGAGACGACTAAGCTCAGAGTGGTTTTTGACGCCTCTGCCAAAACCACTTCTTTTTTTTTTTTTTTTTTATTTTTCATTAAACGACATTCAGTTTGTGGGTCCCGTTTTACAGGATGATTTAATTTCTATATTGTTGCGTTTTAGATGTTTTCAATATGTGATAACGGGAGATATCCAGAAAATGTACAGGCAGATAGAAATTGATCCCTGTCAACGTAACCTACAGCTTATTTTATGGAGGGATGATGAAACTGGTTCGGAATTAAATTCATTGCGTAAAAACGTTACGCACTCAAACTGTCAATCGCAGTCACTTAAAATCCTGCAGCTGAATACCGTCACATACGGGACAGCATCTGCGCCCTATTTAAGTACAAGGTGTTTACTTCAATTAGCGCGTGAGTGTTCTGATCCTTTAATATCTAATATTTTAGAGCACGATATATATATAGATGATTTAACTACAGGATCACAATCTAAAGAATCAATTAGGAATATTCATGATAACGTCAAGGGTGTATTAAATTTGGCAGGTTTTCCACTGCACAAGATACGTACCAATTGTCCCGAAGTTCTTCCAAGGGCAACCACATCTACAATCTTAGAGATTAATAAAGAATCTTCAGTGCTAGGTTTGACCTGGTCACCAGTTTCAGATACATTACATTTTAGTGTAGATATGAGAGGAAATAAAAATATTACTAAGCGATCAATATTATCACTGACTTGCAAAATATTTGACCCGTTAGGTCTGTTGAGTGCTTGTATAATTAAGGCCAAAATAATTTTACAGTTATTATGGAACGAAAAACTGGCCTGGGACGATCCAGTGCCATCGCACATTGTTAAAAAGTGGTTAGATGTAGCTGAGAATCTTCAAACATTGTCAAATATTAAAGTACCTAGATATGTGCTATGTGACACGTTCACTAATGTTGAATTACATTGTTTTGTAGATGCATCGCATGAAGCATACGGAGCCTGTGTCTACTTACGTTCCTTGGGGATAGAAAATAATTTTGTCGTCAGATTATTATGCGCAAAATCGAGAGTTGCACCCTTAAAGGCCATGACCACCCCTCGTTTAGAGTTGTGTGGTGCTTTGCTCGGTGCTCGACTGTCAACAAAGGTACTTAAATCTATTCGTTGTCCTATAACCAGGAAAGTTATGTGGACAGATTCCACAGTGGTATTGAGCTGGATTAAGTCCCAACCAAAATTATTAAAAGCCTTTGTTGCCAATCGAGTAGTCGAAATTAAGGAACTTACCCAAGGTTATTCCTGGAAACATGTTCCAACTAACCTTAATCCTGCTGATCTGGCCTCTAGGGGGGTTAACCCTCAACGCTTACAGGTGGAACGGTTGTGGTGGGAAGGACCTTCCTTCTTAAAGGAAGAGTCTTCGGCCTGGCCACAGCAACCGCATGCATCCATAGACTTACCTGAACTTAAAGCTTGTGTACACGTAGAGGGGACAAAGGACTCTTTAATTGATTTTTCAAAATATTCAAGTTTCAATAAATTAAGACGAGTGTTCGCATATGTTTTGAGATTTGTGAAAATATTGAAATCTAAAAATAATAAATTAGTTGGGAATTTACAGTTACAAACATATGAAATTAATAACTCACTTAATTTTATAATAAGGATTTGCCAAAGTGAATGTTTTAATAAGGATTTAAGGGCTTTATCTAAAAAGGAACAATTAAATAGAAAGTCAAAATTGTTACCTTTAAATCCATTTGTTGATGCGGAAGGCTTGCTTAGAGTCGGCGGTCGTATTGCGAATTCTTCTTTTCATTACAATAAAAAACATCCGATTATTTTAGATGGGAAACATACGTTTACATATCTATTAATGCAATACGAACATCGCCGTCTCTTCCATGCTGGCCCACAGCTGCTTTTGTCATCCATACGTGAAGATTATTGGCCTATTGGTGGAAGACAGTTATCGCGCAAGGTAACTAAAACTTGCGTAATATGTGCACGTTATCGCGGTAAGACCATACAGCCTATAATGGGCAACTTACCATCAGTTAGAACAGAGGCTACCTTTCCTTTCTATTCGAGTGGTACTGACTTTGCTGGTCCCTTTATGATTTCAAGTAGGAAGGGACGAGGGAATCGAATTACTAAATGTTACCTTTGTTTGTTTGTTTGTCTTAATACTAGAGCAGTGCATTTGGAGGTAGTGAGTGATTTAACCACGCACGCGTTCATTTTATGTTTACGTCGATTTGTATCGCGACGAGGTAAACCTAATGTTTTGTATTGTGACAACGGCACAAATTTTGTAGGTGCACATAATGAACTGGGTAAAATTCTACGCTCCAGTCACGCGTCTATCAATAATTTTGCTAGTACTGAAGGTATTAACTTTAAATTTAGTCCGGCTTATTCACCTCATTTTGGAGGTATTTGGGAGGCAGGAGTTAAGGCAGCAAAATTCCATTTAAAAAGAATAATGGGTAATAGTTCACTAACTTTTGAGGAATTAACTACACTATTTACTCAGATAGAAGCAATTTTAAACTCACGTCCCCTTTCTCCTATCTCTTCGGATCCTTTTGATTTAAACCCCCTTACCCCCGGGCACTTCCTTATCGGACGGCCACTGATGTCGGTGCCTTCTCTTCCAGCAGAAGACAGCAAACCAAAATATCATTTGATCGAGAAGTTACGTCGAGACTTTTGGGAAAGATGGCGTAAAGAATTTATAGCTGAATTACAACAGCGCAGTAAATGGAAGGTTGGCAACATTAATCCAAGGATTGGAGATATGGTGATTGTCAAAGAAGATAATTTACCTCCGCAAAGTTGGCGTCTTGGCCGTATTACACGTCTGCATACGGGAGCCGATAATATATGTAGAGTGATAGATATTTACACAATGAAAGGGACCATTCGAAGAGCTATCCATAATATTGTTCGGCTGCCAATTGAAGAGGATTTGGTTGAAAGTTAGCTCTTTCAAGGGCCGGAAGATGTCCACGCGTGAACATATGAATCCGCGGGCTGAGGTGAGGGGAGCGAACATCGGCGCGACAGCACCACGGGCCCCCACCTTTCACTACCGAACTAACGCCGTAACGGATTGACGCCTTATTTCTCTTTTGTAAATTTTAATAATTATTATACCTTATTTCAAGTGAAGTCGATTGTTTTAATTGTCATCGCCTTCAAACAGCACCGGCGAAATGTAGATGTACAATAATACACCTCTGCCTAACCCTTCGGGGAATATAGGCGTGATGCTATGAATTGTTTTCTAATTCGAAAAATCCCTTCATGACACCTGCGAGTGATGATATTATTATCTCCTTTTGATTTCAGCAGTAATCGTCAACGAGGCCAATAAAATAATTATTTAAAAAATTAACAAAGTCTCATTAGATTAAAAAAATATTAACGATGTCATTACAAGATATATCTAATGTACAAGACCTTAACTTCAGACAATAATATAGATGTCTAATTCGTGACTCGATATTAAATCGGTATGATAATCGACAATACATTATTCTTTTAATCGATGAAACTTGAAATATTTGAAAATTGACATCAAGGCGATGATAACGACATAATGAAAACGCCTTGACCTGAGCTTTGAATGCGAAAATATTATTTTAGTTTTTAAAAATAATATATGTTTAGTCAAGGTGAGTAATTGTTCGCTATGGTTTAATAGAAATAAAATACCGAGTCTGGGTTGGTTCGGGCAGGCTTACTTCTCAGCTTTTGGAGTACCACGGAACATACACAGTACTATGATGTACTGGGGAGAAGTATTTTTTAGCAACACACCTGTATCCCCATATATGTAGTGCACCCACATTTCGCCGATGCTGTTATGAAGTCCCTATTGCCATCGACAGGGCACAGTTTCAAGGAACTCCGTTTTGCAACTGAGAATTTCTATGCAGAAAAATTCAATAACACTTTGCCCGACCCAGAAAGAACCCAAGACCGTCGACCTCATGCTCAGCGGTCGCGCTTGCAACCACTAGACCAATGTGATAGGTATTTTTAGTAGATTTATTGTTTTTATTTTTATAAATTCAATTGCTCAGTTCATATTGTGTTTATTATGTAGATTCTTGTGAATGTATTCCGAGATTGATAAATATGTTTTCCACCAAATGAGAATAACACATTATTTATTGCTATGGACGCAGCATTACTACTTATATTTAAAAAATCTGAACAATTAATTTAAGTGTTCACCGACAAAATAACAGAAGATTAAACTAAAACGGCCGTTTTAAAATAACGAATTGGCCAATGAAATGAAAGAAAATAGAAATAAAGAAAATCTGTTTATTTCCGCCAAGATGTGACGCATATAATAAAACACAAAAAATATATAAGAAAGACAAGTGAGGAAAATATGCGCTCCATCCGCGCAAAAATGGCCATCACTCAGCAGCATGTTGCTGTCACAGCGCTGGTTTTCAGCGACAGCCGAAATCAATGTACCTATATATGTACGGATAAACGTCCGATTAATATAACATCTGTTATATCGGTGAACACGGGCCTAAGACGTTTAAACGCATGTCAGAACGGAGATAACCATCTGTTTACCCAACGACATCCAAACATGACGAACTTACAGTTTAAGACATGATTAATGAACTCTACTCTTTAACTTAAGAAAAGAAAAAAATACTTGGCCTGTACTGCTGGAAAAGAATTCCAAATAGTTGTTAACATTTCAACAAGCTATACGAAATTGATTGTATCTTTGAACATTTATAAATGAAGATGTCTGACCCATTTCATTCGTTGTGTTATTATTTATTATATTGCGAACGAGTAAGTCGAAGCTCCAAAGTCTTGAGCATCGGCGCCGAGTTGCTAGCGTGTCGGTTTTCTATCGGTTGCATTTTTGGGAGTGTGCGAATGAATTGCATAGGTTAATTCCGCAAAATCCGTTCCATCATTGGACCACAAGACGTACGGCTATGCGCCACCGGTACATGGTGGACATCCCACCCACACACACAAAACGTTTTGGGAACACATTCATTGTGCGTACAGCTAAGGAGTGGAATTCCCTGCCAGAATCTGTGTTTCCTGATAGCTACAACCTGGGAGTCTTTAAGTCAAGAGTGGATAGCTATCCGGGGTGGTTAGACCTTGAGGTGTGACCAGTGGCGTGCGGTGCATAAAGACAAAAAGACACTGCCTACCCTACATAACTCAGATAAATATTTATTATAAGATATTTGAGGTGGCAAATCACAAACATCATTATTTAATCGACAAGACGACCAACCAATACCAACATGCAGTAGGTATTATTGGTAAGCGAGCTTTTAAATTTTTCTGCCTATCTAAAACCTCTGTGCACGCCGCACGTGTGGCGCCAGTGTAAAATCACTTAATTAACAACAATCATTACGCAATATTAAACAAAAAAGCTCTTGCGTTCGATCAATTGTAAAAATAATATTATGTTGGTATAGTATAGGTTTCTTCTGCTAGTATGTATTAATTAGGCGATCACATAAGAATAGCTCATTTATATTTTGTATATTCATCACGGGGTTGACTGTCCAGGGAGTGCCGAATACACAACATAGGTATCGTCCCTTGGGTAGGTTCTCATACAGCTCCACATTTTAACTTGAAAAGGGTACTTTACTTACAAAAACTTGAAGTCTACATATTATCTAGACATATGTGTCCTTCTTCCAAGTTATAAGCCATGGAATTTTAGCACTTAATCCACCACCTCGAGATCCATGGAACCCTAGTTCCATGGAATCAAGAAAGGGCTAAAACTCATGGTAGCGTTTAGTATCTCGCGTGACCTTTCTAGAATTTGTGACGAGGAACAAACCTTAATTCCTCCGGTGCTACACAGACACGTTAGGAACTTCGCTTACTGACCTTTACGCCCCTGTATTAGGTGGTTCTACACAGAGCGACGACGAAGATTGATTGAATCAATCAATCGGGGAGAAAAATCTACCTATCAAAGTCTAAAAAAGTACTATCGTACGTCATTAATTGTTACTCGCTGCCTGGATTTGGTGTTGTGGTCACAAACGCGACTGCTGAGCGTGAGGTCCTGGGTTCAGTTCCCTGGTCGTGCAATATTTTATGTTTTTTTTTTCAGAGTGGATGTTGTCTCACGAAATTGTGCCTGATAGATAGCAATAGGCTCGCCCCTTATTTCACGGAATTCAAAAACGGCACCGGCGAGATGTGCATGTACAGTAATACACCTCTGCCTAACCTTTTCGTTTCCTATTTCTTTTGTTTGTTTTTTTTTCCTTTTTTCCTTCTTTCCAATTTCCATTTATGTTTATGTCTTTATCGTTTTTTCTTTGTTCTATTCATTGTTCTAGGGGCTTGTAGGCTGCAAGGTTAAGCATCGATTGCTGCGGTCAGTTCTTGGATGGATGACCATTTTTCACACATCGAGACTCCTTCGTGCGTAGAAAAGCACTTTCAGCAGTTGCTCCCTGGCGTCATTTGAAAAACTATGTCGTTACGGGTGTCAGCAGTCCAAAAAGTTTGACAACCAGTCTAACCTTAGAGTATCAGTGTCTCCCAGTAATTGGGTGGCGGAGGTCACATGTCAGTCGCTCCGTGTAAAATACTGATATTCAGCCGCAACCGGTTAGACTGGAAGCCAACCTCAATGTAGTTAAGAAAAGGCTAGGCAGATGATCTTTTCATTGTCCTGTCAATAATGTCTTACTGAGCAAATGTTCCTCTATTCTTGAATAATGTATTCTCATTCTACGGCGTACATTACGTCCTAATAGGTATATTGTGATGCAATAAGGTCAAAGGTTTTAGATAATCAGGTATTTTACATACAGGCTTATAAATTAATCAAAGATGCAGTTTCCCGTTCATTGGCAGTAAGTTTAGGCTTGAACAGTTGTCCAACAGGTTTTCAAACAAAACCTGTTGGACTATCATTATCAATCATCTCAAATCGGGATCCTCTTGACTTTTGCATTCTCCAGAGACTTGTCCAAAAAACTCTTAAAAAGCTTCAAAGTACATTTGGCTGGACAGTTCATCATGCAAGTTTGTTATAACAGATACAATAAGCTCACAGAATAAAAAATAGAGGTTAGCGTAAAGTAACTTAAGCTGTGTTTACAGCGTGTGAAAGGCCGTGAGTCCATGACCAAGACAACAGTGAAGAATGTATGTATTGTAATAATTTATTGAAGTCCTCCACAAAAGGCTCTCATGTACACTACATTATCTGATTAGTATTCAAGAACGTAACAATAATTTATCGCAACTATGTAAACTTTAAACTAATGAACTTTATTGTGTAATTATGCTGTAGAAATATCATAAGACATGCTTTGCCGTCTCCCTGGAGTATATACTGCTTCTCTTCTAGAGTCCATTTTCTTTAAATGAGAACAACGTAGTGTGCTGCGACCCTCATTCGCCAAGAGCGGTGACCGACATGAAATTCCATTGTGTAGCAGTCGATTTTACAGGGTTAACTAGCTTCCGCCCGCGGCTTCCCGCGTGGTTTACGAATCCGTGCATTTTCCGGGATAAAAAGTAGCCTATGTGCTATTCCAGGCTATAACCTATCTTTATGCCAAATTTCATCCAGATTCGTTCAGCCGTTCTGGCGTGAAAGAGTAACAAAGATCCATCCACCCATCCATCCTCACAAACTTTCGCATTTATAATATCAGTAGGATAAGATAAGGTGATGGATCTGGCTCAATAGGTTCATATATATTGACAGAAACGTTTGGCGAGCTTTAATAGGCAGTTACTAGTAACATTACACCTTCTTCGAAAGTAAAAGGTATGGTTTCAATGGCAAACAAAATATGCAAGTTTACAAACTACCGCAATTCCTATCGATAGAAAATATCGTGAAACGCCGCATACGGTAGTTTAATGTTGCATAAGAGAATAAGAAGAAGAAAATAAGAGAGTTGGCTGCCGATACCAATTACAACAGGAAAATATTTTTACTTAGTAGCTATGATGTTAACATAAATCGAGTAAAGGAAAATCTGTACAAAAGATACACGAAATTTCCCGTGAACACATGGTAAACGAAACCTAAAGAAGGTTAAAGTAGATTTTAAAATAAAAATGAACCAATAACTACAGTTTCAACGATATTAACCAAGATTTTAAGACCATTTTACTTTAATTCGGGTTAATTCGCGAACAATAGTCGTTCGAAACAAAAATATTGAAACAATATAAAATTATAATACCTATAAAAATTGTGTTTTTGTCCGGTATGATGTCACGCGACTTCTGACCCCGACTTCCGATGCTAATATGCTAGAAACAACTTGTAATATGAATTGTTTGGTATTAAGTAATAAACTGAAAGAGGATTGGGGACTAATATAGATATCAAATTATACCGTTTGAAATAAGTTGCATCAAAGTTGTAACAGTGACTCTTAGGAAAAACAGGGGGATTCTTTCTTTCTTCCTTTTAATAAAAACGTTGCCCCACGCTAGGATTTCTCCTGTATCGTGGGTACAGTTTACAAATTTACATGTCACATGCAAACACAATCAGATCCAAAACAACTATCTGTAGATCATACAAATATTTGTTCCATGCCCGCGACACACAGCACAAAAAACGAATTGCTTAGCAACTGCGCCAACCCTGCTGTCAAATTAACAAGATACAATTTAAAAATTCTACGCAAGAATTAATGAACCCTTGATCCTCGGTTTAGAATAAACTAAGAATCATTACTTAGAGCATGTCGTGAGAGTCGACTAGAGATATCAAAAACTTGTTCATTTTATATATAAAAATCTTTAACATATCTACATACTCATGTAAAGACCAATTGCAGAGGTAAATTTATGATCAACACCAGAAATAGGTCTAAAAATACATAAAGCTGTACTGTATTAATTAATTCAACAGCTCTGGCTAAGGAAAGTCTTGAAGACTCTTCACAAACAACCAGTACAGCGACTATTAATATCAAAATAATTCTAAGATATTTGAAAACACTCCGTATGCTTATCACTTACACCATCTATAACATTCTCGTCGCATCGATTAAGACTCCAATTATTACCACTAACAGATGCAACTACAATACTATGCATTAATATATTCGATGACCCACATATTTACCGCTATTCAATTTTTAGAAGAAATCCTTGAATATTACTTAATAATAGATGAATACAAATCGTTAACAATCACTAATTGACATTTGAGAAACGTAATTAATTATATTAAACCATGTTTTTCAATCTTGTTATTTATTTTGTCATTCATCATTTTTTGAAGGGTATTTATTATTAATTCTTTTTTTGTTATACTGGCCATGATTTATTATTGTTTTTTTTTCGTTTCCATGCTGACATGTGTTTTTTTTTTCAGTCTCAATAATTAAGCTTGTAAGCTTCCTAATAGCAAGAGCTTAGGTAATATAACTTGACGGCACAGTTGGCGCAATGGTTGAGAGATCGACTGCTGTGCTACGTTTCGCTGGTTCGGTTCCCGCATGGAACAAATATTTATTTTGTGTTATTTACAAATATATAAACGCACCCACGATTACTCAGGAACTCACACCCACTCAGGAATTATTCCAAGTGTGGAGGCAAAGTTTTATAAAAAAAAAACTACGGAACTAAAGGTCCATCAAATACTGTTCGTTCAACCTGCCAGTATGCTACTTAAGAAAAAAATTTTACTGCAGAGTTCTTATGCAACGAGTGTCGCTGCTGCCCGCAGTTTGAAGTAATAATAATAAAATAAAAAATTTAACTAATGCCCGTAAGATATTGCTTTGTATATTTTTAAATAATAATATTGTATCTACCATATTTGTACGTGATCTATTCGTAGAAATATCAAACGTCTCACGGTGAGCTGAGGCGCAGAACATGCAGAAATGTAAAAAAAACTTTTGTTTAAGTCTGATTTCATTGCTATTTGTGAGTCTAAGCTTCATCAGAATGAGATGAAATCAAACGCATCGCGTATTTATCGGACCAAAGGTTTGGAGAACGTTTATGTTGTCATCATCTGCCTAGCCCATTCCCAACTATGTTGACTGCTTCCAGGCTAACCAGATACGGTAGCTTACACATAGTGGGCCATATGTTGCGGGCCTAAAAAGGACACATTGAGCAATTCATCTACGAATCTCCATCGTAACTGCCAAACAGACGATTTATAAATACTTACGTGAATCATACTAATTTCTATTTTGTATTAGTTGAAAGATTAATACAGTACAGGATATAAACCTTCTTCTTAACCAGCCTTCTTAGACCACCAGATCTCCGCAACCCAACTACTTGGAGTTACCGAATCCGATATCTACATATATATATAATAAAATTATAACAAGCTGATGTCTGTACATTATAAATATTGGAGAAAAACTGATATAGGGGGTCTTATTAGAGCAACAGAAGCAAAAACTACAGTCTTTAGAATTTTTGTCTGTTTGGCTGACTGTCTGTATGTTTGGACACGCATCACGCAAAAACTACTGCATGGAATTGAATTCAGTTTTCACCGATGAATTGCTAGAGGTGTAACTTAAAATAAAGGCTCCATTTTACCGCAGGAAAATATCAGATTCTAAATTCCAAGTGTACGAAATCGCGGGCAAAAGCTAGTATTTTAATAATAATATTATATTATTTATTATGTCATAGGCGTTTGCCTAGCACTGAAAGCAGATGGGCCGACAGTAACAGTAGTATTACTAATTACAGTAATAGATACACGTCTCGCAAAAGCGGGCTGTAGCCATTTAGGCGAACATGTAACTTGTTGGAATCAATTTGATGTCTGTTTCTCATGCAAAAGAAGATAGCGTGTTAAAACATTGTAATAACTCACGCGAACATTCGAAGATCATTATGTTATTACAATGACATTTGAATGCAGTCTGCATCCGTTTTCCCATAGTGTTTATCTTAAACCCGACAATTATATTGTTCATGAAGATAACAAAATATTATTTATGCAAGGTTTTTGATTATACAATGCTAAGTATGCATATTGTGCTATTGAAATCTGTAAGTAAACATGTGTGTCATTAATTTTATACATTTCATAAATACTGTGAAGTTTTTGTCGTTGTTTCCCAAGAAAGTTACAAATAAAGGTACCTAGAAACAAATGAAAACAAAAATGGACATTTTTAAACTCAATTTCAGTATATATTGATGAAGTGATAAATGTGACGATTTTTGCGATATTTATAGAAGCTTGACACTAGTCGATATAAGTCAACACCACCCCAACATAAAGCCCCCATCTTCCGATGTGACGACGTATTTTACAAAACTAGGTATTAAGAACGTCAATAAATCATTTGAGTATAATTTCGGTACGTCTCAAACAAAGAGGAGAAAGCTGCGCGCACGCATGGTGACCGCAACACCGGACGGGACGGCATAGTACGATAGTACCGTATAAATTAAATATAATTATTATTCTTATAATTGTTCTTCATTATTTATTATTCATTATTGCGATCTTAGCTAGGTATTTGTAACTGTTTTTAAAATAATAAGTATATACCGAAATAAAAAGAATCTTTATGCTTATATTTCAAGGCAACATTACGTTACGATTATCTTCAATCCCTGCCATGATTTGTCATGATAATCACTTGATATACATATATTATAACCGTCTGTTGTATCTTCGCTGAAATTACGCCTAAGCCTATAAGTATATTGTCCGATTTAATTGACGTTTCCTTACGAGGTTTTCCTCCATTAACGCGCTAATTAATGGCTAGAAAGCAAGCAACAGATCATAAATCTATAAACCAAACATTATATTTTACTACTACAAATAGGTCATACTGTGTAGTTACGGCCTATTTGTATGTAGGTAGTAAGATACTTTATAATAATACACTAAACTAACTTACTTGTTTGTATGTGTGAATATTTCAAAACTTTTATACGTTGCGCGTCGCCATATTTGTTATTGATTTGCTTGTGCATGTCGCATGAACTCGTCCAGCGCTGACGCAACGTACGTACAACACTTTTCACCGGATTACAGCATATTATACAAACGACATTGAGACCGACTGACCGCGTTCTTATAGTATACTCGTAAACGATACGGGATTATCTTGAAACTGCTTTATCAAGATATTTTAAATGAAAGATTAACTTTTTTATTTATGGTGAAGTGCACAGGATTTTTTGGGAATGTTGTATTTTTTATTAATTTAATATGTAAGCTTCTAAATGTTTCGTAAGAATGATTTTATAAAAAAAATGTGTTTTAATATATTAGATAGATGACTATGGGTACTTATAGTTCATATAGTAAAATTAATAAAATTATTAATGAAGTACTGAGGTACAGTCAACGACACAAGTCATAAGACAACAAATCTTTTGAAACATTTTGCAATGAAGAGAGAGAAAAAACCTATATGAAAACTTCAAACATTCCTTTTTGTTATTAGTTATAACAAAAAGGAATATTTGAATTATAGAATACTGTCATTTTATCGACCAGTGAGCGATATTTAAGAACAATAATAATAATCTTCTTTAATAATTACGAAAAGTTCATCAACTTATGCAAGCCTATTGCTATCTACCGGGCGCAGTTCCGGACTCGGTGCTGCTTCTTAGAATTTTTATACAGAAAATCCCAATAACACTTTGCTTGGTAGAAACCAAAATGATTTCTCCAAGGTGGCCTAAAAGTGATTCAATAAATATTTAGTAGATTGTTAAAATTGATCATTTTGGTAGAAACCAAAATGATGAATTTTAACTGTAAGATATCATATACTCTATTGTAAAAAATGCAGTCAGGTCACGACGGTTCTCATGGCCTCATATAGTAACATAACATAGCATCACGCCTGTATTCTCCGAGGGGTTAGGCAGAGATGAACTATTGTGCACCCACATTTCGCCATACTGTTATTAAGTCCCATGTAATAGGGGGCAAGCCTATTGCCATCTACCGGGCGCAGTTCCGGACTCGGTGCTGCTTCTTAGAATTTTTATATAGAAAATCCCAATAACACTTTGCTCGACTCGGAAATCAAACGCAGGACCTCACGCTCAGCAGTCGCTCTTACGACCACTAGATCAAGCAATCTTCGCATTCGCGTCTTACTGTATATAGTATTCGTGTAATATCCTTTTTGGAATAAGTAGCTAGACATTGTGACGTAAACCCGTGACTAATAGTATTACTATTCGCAATTTCCTTGATATAGATAATTGATTAGGATATTTCGGAATTTAATTTAACGGAACAATTAGTTGAAGTCTCAAAATTATAAACAGCATTATGTCTTTGAGTGTTGTGTTCACAAATTTTACTCGACTGCCTAATAGAGAGTGGAAGTTTTATGGTTAGATATCAATAGGCATATGATTCTCAGACTCAAATACTCAATAAACTCAAGAAGAGAATACCGATAAGCTTTGTTCTGTAATACGTATTTAAAAATGTAAAGTGTTGACATAGTTTTAAAAAAGAACTGCCAAATATTGCATTTGAATTTTTTTCCTATCTTTTTCTGTCCTATTGCTGGGCAAAGCTGGCTGGCTTTTAGATTAATACCCGAAAAAATTATCGGTAACTATGGAAATTTAGGTATAAGTATTTAAACATAGTAATTATGTCACTGCAATTGAATATCGGACAAACGCGAGCTTATAGAGGTTTCACAAAGATACAACATCTTTATTTCATTAGATTAATGAGATACTAGCAATATAGATTGCATATTTTCTTATTATTTCTATTAAGCCTATTGACTAAAGAATAGGCTGGTAACACCCACAAGCATAATTATTTGGAGCATCATCATTTACGAACATGTCAATTTCTTTTCGGATAGACATAGCTCATCCAGCTGATTCGAACCTGTGATCTCTCAATCCCAAGTATAATTGTTACTTCTATCTTGTTCATATCCCATTCGTATTAATAATATCTTTCTTGCAATTCACGGCAAGGTGCGAAATTGCTAAATGACTTTGCACAGTACAAAGTGACCCGCGTTTAGACCTCTTTGCAATAACCGGGTCACGTTTCATAACATTACCGGTAAACTCACTAACTGTAATGTGGTAAGAAGGGTCAGTTTGTTTGTTGTAGGCTTAGATTACTGCAAGGTTTGAGTAATTTTTGTCGATATTTGCACTAGGTTTCCCCTAAGTTCGGATAATGAGAGGTTCATTCTAAGCAGTGGCCGGTTACAGGTTGATGTTCCGATGAAGATATTTAAGGTTGGTTTACGAAATTCTCAGGTCTAAATATCAATAACTAGGTACATTACAGGATAACTGCTTCTCTCATATTTTCTGATTTACATTAACAAAACTGAAAAAAGTTCGACAGATTGGATATTTCTAGTATTAAAGTTAAATAAATTTTAATATTTAGTACAGAGAACTCCCGGAAAACCAAGTGGTGAATCATGTAGGATTGCAACGCAAGCGGAACCGGTTGCATGCAAACAAATGCCACAGCGTCAAAGTAATAAGTTATAAAATTATCGTTAACGACCAGCTGGCAAGCACCCTTGATTATTAAAAACTACACGTGGCTTCAAAAGACCAAAATAAATGTACAATTTCGTCACAACTACTCAATTCGTGCAAAAAAGATCTAGGTAGCAATAATCTTGATCTGGATTTGCGACCGGATTCCGTACAGACGATGTTGTCAGCCGGCTGAGAAACAAACATAATCTAGGTGAAATGTATAAGTTGTTGCGACATTTCGGCCTTGCAATCAATTTCGGCGCCCGCGCATGCCGTTCCATCTGTCCGATCACCGAATATCTTTGCTAAATGCGAAAATTCTGCGATTTGCTTCGTTTCCCGAATAGCTCTTGAATCATAGTTTGGCAGTTAAAGAAGTATTTACATTCAAATAACTGATGAGCAATTTCGTACGCATCGATTTAGAGGGTTTCTTCTCTTATCATCATGATATGAGAAAAACACAACGTCATTACGGTGATCATAACAATAAGTAATTACGTCCACTAACTTCTTTTTTGACTGTCTCATTGGTCTAGTGGTCGCAAGCGCGACTGCTGAGCGTGAGGTCCCGGGTTGGATAAAGTGCTATTGGATTTTTCTGTATGGAAATTCTCAGTAGCAGTTCGCTGTCTAGAACTGTGCCCGGTAGATGACAATAGGCTCGCCCCCTATTACATGGGGCTCAATTACGACATCGGCGAAATGTGGGTATACTGCCTAACCCTTCGGGGAATACAGGCGTAATGCTATGCTATGTTAACTTCTTTTATAATTCCTCATACTAATCCCGGTCTGTCGATCTGCAGGTCAGCCAAAGTGTAATTGGGTATTTGTGTAAAACTCTAAGTAACAGTCTGGAGTTTGGAGTAGGCGGCAATAGGCTATTCCCTTTTTACATCCGACTTAACAACGATATCGGCGAAATTCAAAACATATTGATGGATCAGCTCCATCTGAATATTGATTGTAATACGTTATTTGTATATAATATACAATTAAACGGTCTATAACAATAACTAAACCATGTACTTCCAACTGTCTCACTTATACCCACCAAATGACAACACAACCTTCCATAACATAAATACGATACTGTTCTATTTCATCTATCGAGTTTCCACAAACATAATGTGATATGGCTGATGTTATGATAACTAGCCTAGGAAAATTAGGAGTCAAACAATGTTCGTGTTCCTAAAAATGATACTTTGTTGTTGTAGCTGTGATATAAATGAAATTGACACGTGTATTCACGTTTTAAGTCGATGTTTATCATTGATGACACTTTGTAGAACATAGCATCACGCCTGTATTCCCTGAAGGGTTAGGCAGAGGTGTACTAGTGTACACACACATTTCGCCGATGTCGTTATAGAGTCCCTTGAAAGAAGGGTACCGGGCACAGTTCCAGACTCCGTGCTGTTACTGAGAAGTTCCATACACAGAAAAAACCCAATAACACTTTGTCCGACCCGGGAATCGACACCAGGACCTCACGCTCAGCAGCTGCGCTTGCGACCACTAGACTAATCAAAGCAGTCAAAAGCCACTTGCTATCGCTTCCGCAACTGAGCTATCGTGTTGCTGCCCTGCATGATTATATTGATAACTAAAACAATCAAGGGCCAATACGGTGAGAAGGATCCAGGCTGAAAATCGGCCTGGGTCCTTCTTGGATGTTGGCCCTGGCTGGCTGGATTACTGGTTACAATAAAAACCGCTTCACTAGATTATTACTCGATCGACCCTTGAGAGTTAAAAATACATTGAAATAGGTCAAACTTATGAATTGATTAATATATTTGTTGCCTATATCATAATTATCCACGTGCTACACCCTGAAATGGTTTTCATACAATGCTTTTGACTGTTATGTTAACCCCTTTACCAGTCTCTAATAATCTCCTTCTCCACCTAACCTGGATCGAATGACATGCAAAAACTATATCGTTTAATGTGAATGACTATTGCAATGACAATATTTAACTCGTCTTTCATTTTAATAAAACATACATCAAGGCAAAGGTATCTATTTCACGTGACACCGTATCGTATATCACAGTAACCGATACATTCCACAAATAGCCGTGGAAAGTTATAAGAACACGGGGCTCACCATGACCTTAAACTGACAAGCAATTTATGCGCTGATGCCTTGCCTTGCTTACGTACCATTCCATCTTTTGGAAAGCACAAGCAGCTTTCATTAAGCGGGTGCAAGGAAAAAGCCTCTATGAGTGACATGATACTTGAAATCATCCGGCGCATCCCTGGGCGTAAGCCTCACTAACACCATTGTTGAGTAGCTTATCTTTCCACCACGGCATGGGCGATTTCAATGCGATAGCGCTTGTCGATACGACAGAAGACGAAGTGAGAAAAGATGCAAGGAACTTGAATGGAATTTATGGTTCAATTAGTGATAGTATTTTAACAATAAATAGCCTTCAGAACTTCTAAGCCTGCTCCAGATTTCGCAAGCACAGCGAGTCTCGCTCGTATTCGCTACCATTTTGGGAACCTATTATAAAATTAATAATGTATTATTGACGGATAATCCTTTCCACACGACATTTTAATGGGAGTTAAGCTGGGATTAAGATTAAGCTTTTTCACTTGCTTGGCTGTAAGACTTGTTCCTATGTGGAGTCATGGAACTGGTAATGGCACGTATTGCAATGTACCTACCTAGTAGCAGTACATATAAACGATTATCTGCAGACAATGCATACGCTGAAATCAGCCAAACTCCACCGCTTATAATAAAATAAGCATAACAGATTCGGGTGGAGCTTATACTGTTATAATAAGTTTAGGTTTTCGGTAGTTAGGTTTGCTCAAGTTAGGTTAGGTTACGCGTACAAAAAGAGATAATTTGTTGTCGCGTTTTGACACTCACGTTACGTTTAAGTTGTTTTATTGTCTATAAAAAGATTTGATTGTAGGTCGGAAGGTTCCTTAGATTGATTAAAAACCCTGGAGGGCTGAGAAATATTGTAGTGTATATGAATGTGTTTGCTTGTTGATCAATTCCAAATAAAATAAATAAATACTAATCAAATTTTTGAAAAAATGTCTTTGACTGTAAGAAAATATAGAATACATAGTCATTAGGAAGATATTAAATGCTCATTTTATCTAGTTTTAGCAGACAAGTTTATCACATAACATACAAATTCCAAGTCATGAGAAATAATTAAAATAAATGTAACACGTTATAAATTATACATTTTCCGTCTTCTTGTCTTCATACAAAAAACTATGCTTGACCTTTTAAGTTTTAGACATGTTGCAAGTAAAGTTTTGAATATTTATAATGTTTTTTGTAATGTCGTGTTTAATTAGGTGTATAATATCTACGTATTACACTTGGTGAGCAACCGCTTTGGTAGATTTTAGGTTATTAGCATACACTTTGTGACGTAATTGCCGTTGGATTCCTGATGGACCAAATAAACACAAACCTAAATTGCTAAATCCCTAGATCGTGGGAACATGGAAATCGTTCATGTAGGGGAAAAATTAGCCAGCCAGCAATAAGGTAGCACAATGAGCCTGACAGGTATCGAGAACTCAGTTTTCTTCACTCGCGAAGGCTACCATTGAGGAACATTTTTCTTTGAAGAATAGAAAAGTGAGAAGACAGTAAAAACATTTAGAAGTGCATAGATTTGATTCATAAACTATACGTTCAATATAACGCGGAAGCCATATTGAAATGGTTGAGTTAAATGTTATAAAATAATAAGCAACAATTTCTCAACACTGACCTTTCCTACTAATTCTCTAACAAGACTCCGTTTGTTTTAGACAAGGCAATGGAACCAGGTACCGAACGGCGACGTTGGGTAACTAAACCGCACCGCCTTTGGAAACTTCACGATTTTCTGTCATGAACACTAACGAGCATTTTATATTTTATATCACAAAATTTTTCATTAATAGGTACTATTGAAAATGTTTGTGAAATAAAATGCTTTACTGCTTGAAATTAAAAAAAGACTGGCAATATAATTAATTGAAATTAAAAAAGAATTGGCAATAGCCTTGGTCGATGTGATGATGGAAGGAATCATAATTATATCTCTTTATGTATGTTTGATACCATTAAAATCATACAATGCTTACTATGGCCGGTTAAAACGATTTATTTATTGAATCCCACCCTGTCTTTCTAACCCCCATTTGATGGTAAGAAACTAAGACCCTAGTTTTTTGTTTTTTACCTACGTAATATAGACACAATAGTCTGAAAACAAAAAGTGAATGTATGAGCTGCATGCACCTGGCATTTAGCACTGAGAGGAAAGGGTTACAACGAATATAAGCTGGAACTGCCGGTTTCAATACTGGTTCAAATTAAACTTGTTTTCCGGTACCGATGAACCAATTACCTATAATGAAACGAAATCTTTGTAATAGGTCTCTAGTCCAAATAATATGGCAACATAAGAATGTGGTAAATTAGATGATAGGTTAGTTTTAGGGTGTGTTACTAACTACCACTTACTGAAAGTTGAGTGGGTTTAATTCAAATCTAAAAGCATTCAGTGACAGACAATAGCCAGCCACAGATCTGGCAAGACTACTTAAAGAACGCTACTTCTGTTAGGT
The DNA here is from genome assembly GCA_947562105.1 of Shargacucullia verbasci. Lineage (NCBI taxonomy): Eukaryota > Metazoa > Arthropoda > Insecta > Lepidoptera > Noctuidae > Shargacucullia > Shargacucullia verbasci. The sequence continues at coordinate 3,034,574 of OX387297.1, read as the reverse complement.
ATTTTATTAACGGTTACCAACCAAACGGATTGCCAACGGTTAAAAATTTAAGTGGGACCAACGCAACCATTTCTTTAATATACTGGACAATATTTTTACCTTACTTATGGTGACATAAGTTATTGGCATTAGGTACCTATAAGTACCTAAAGGAGTCATGACCATTCAGAATTAAACCAATGATGCAGTGAGTCTTTAAAATTTCATGGATTTATTTTAAAAAAATCGTTCGAATCTTCTTGATGCCGTTGAATGTGATGTAATATTACCGTTGACATAACTTTAATTAGTGCTCCATATAAGTAGTTATGTGATTTAAAAGTTCTGTCTTTTGTTTTATCAGTAATACCTTAAACTGCTTTAATTTTTGACTAACTTTTAAAACTGACAAATTTTTCGACGAAGACCTTGATAATTTTTCGTCTTTGAAGTCGAAAAAACATCGGTTATTATAGTTATTATAATCGATGATTTCCTTCATGCCTTTTTGGACGAATGCGATTAATTTGTAAACTGTCATATTATAATTTATGTCATCAAGCCAGTTTCTTTGCTCAGAGGAGTGCAAGTGGCAGCAGTGCAGTACTGCTAGTAGTTAGTAGTGGCAATAGTATCCTATTGCAATTACTAATATGTCAAGCATGCTTACTTACATTATGGGAATATTTTGTGAAATATTATATTTCTCCATTCGATTTGCATAGTAATCTATGAGGTAATCTACGAGTATGGTGATTATTTACAGGCGTTGAACATTTTCTATTGAACATTTTATTTTTCTATATCTACTAAAATTTCCAAGGGGATTTTACGGGTGTAGGTATGTACATACTTGGAATTCAATTTCGTCGAGTGCTTATTACGTAGGTATATCGGTCATTCATGACTCCTCTTATCATAACACCTGGTTGAGAGTTCGTGCCCAATCTATTTCCGATGTTTGGAAATTATTTAAACGTTTAACACGTTATCATTAAATGACCTACTTACAATGTCTCCGTTGTTAGTAGAGGCAAGCGACATTTTGAAAAAACGTGGTGTTTATAAAGTTGTGTACTATGTAGTGACATTAAATATTAGTTACCTTAATTATGTTGCGAAATAACTATTATGTTGTACAAAAAACACATTTCACCAAAAAATGCAGTAAGTAGATAGGTATAATTTGCTCAAAAAATGCAATATTTATTATTACTGTGTACATAAAGCGTGCATATACCTAAATATTATTATGATAATTCAAATTGTGAGTTACTATATCGCGTAAATACATTTGTGACTAGGGCTGTCAAAACCTGCGTAAAAGAAAATCACATATTCACTTTAATTCTTGCTTTGAGAGAAAGCCCAATTTATTCGAATTTATATTGTAAAAATATTGCTCGGATGCAGTCTTAGATTGCAAATTCGTTACGGATTTTTTTTTCATTCTTGTAATCTTTTTTATTTTATAACAATGGGCAATTAACGATGGCATAGCAAATCGTTATGACGTTTAATTGATGTGTATCTACTGTCTACGTTTAAATGATTTTTTCATTGATGTCGAATTGTCGACGCTTCCGATGCAAGAAAAAGTGAAGCGAATAGAAGCGCGAAAAATTTTCAGAGTTGTGTAACCTTTTCTAATAATTTCGTTACACCTTTATTGTCCGTGTATTACCTATGTATATGCTGGTGACAGAACAAAGTGAAGAAGTCGCTGATGCGTTGTCAACCTATTTATAAAGAGAAAAAGAGAAAGAAATCACTCCTATTCTATAGAAATCGTATCCGTTTTTAAACTATAGTTAATTTATTATATCAGTTAGGGTCAATCTAAAATGCTATGCATAAGCCTCCTGTTTTGCGCTACTTTTAGACCTAATCTAGACTCATCCACTAACGCACCGCGAACTAAACGATGTTTGTCAACCATCGCGATGGGAGCCTTCCTGGCTCAGAGCAGCAGTGTAGTGAGCAGCCCTATTAATGGCAGACACGGATACGAGCACGGTGTGCGAAGCGAACCATCTCCCGAGCCAAATTGTGCGTCTAATCTGTTACGAAATGCCATTACCCGTCCATAATGGAGGAAAGTTGGCCGAATTTAATTGAACAATTATTATTTTCATTATTACGAAATCTTTTTAATGTTTGTTAACTTGTCGGTGATTTTGTTTTAAATTAGGTATATTATGTATTCTGTAGCGTGCATCCATGATTCATCATACATTTAAGTAATTAAGATTATTTTTAATTGCTCTTGTAAATGTAACATTCATGTCTTTTTTACAATCTATTAACTTCCACCGGAACTTTGATTCCGTGTTATGTTACATTATTTGTTATCCTTTGACTATTCAGTCACTTTACACAAGTCTTTAAGAGTCTGTAGATCAATCCATAGGCGTTCCCAGACCTTGACCTAGGAGGGGGAGGGGGCGCACCGTCCATTAAAACCATCCATTTGGACTATAAACATAATATATTTGATGTATAAATCAATGTCATAATTTGATACTATCAACCAAAGGATCTAAATACGTCTATTCTATTAGGTGGAAGTAGATGCAATCGACAGTGGGTGTACCCAGTCAGATTTAGGCAGACCTCAAGAGTTATTATGTCATAATGACCGCTACCAAAACTGTTCTAATCTTCACCGTGCCAACATAAAAATGTTGCGTAGGAGTGTATGTAGGTAGATACTTAGTTTGACATTCCTCCCTTGTAGAATTGAACAGATTTATAGGCGGTATTGGACCAGCAGTAACTCCTGTACACCTGTGAGGTTCTAGAACATGGAGGGCAGAATCAACGGCTCAGCGGTTTAAAATATCCTTGCCCATTAGGATTCACCAGCACACACATCCCGACCCAGAACAAAGATCATGCAAATATTGGTATAGATTTAGGTAGGTTATGGTTGACAAGTCATACAAATATTTGTCCGTGCGTGAATTAAACCCGCATCAATCCCAACCTAAGAAAGCTAGTGACGAAAGTCTTCTGAAGCTTGCCATATCAAAGTAAAAACCAAAAAACTGTAGGTCTGCTAGGAAATGTAACAAAAACGGGGCCTTGGGAAAACGTTATACGGGCCCTATCATAGATTTAGCAAATTTAAAACAAAGTTAATGGGTCCTATAAAAAAGATACGGGTGACAAAATATTTTTACAATTACGAAAACATAAAATTACTTTTGAATCAAAACTTCTTGCCACAAAAACCTAAGAAACGAAATATTATTGTTCCAAAACAATTTTGTTACTCGTCTTGCAGACATGTGTATCATATATCGTTGGAATAGAACAAGGATATAATAATATAATAATAATCTTTATTTTATAAAAAACAGATTGTAGGTATATATTACAACATTTATAATTTTCACAATTTTGTCTCCAATCAAGTGGGTGAAGTGCTGTTCTCCTAGCTAGGCTATAGAATAGCCTGTATTAAGAAGTAACAGAATATGCACTATCAAGGACCAAAAAACTAATTTAACGGCACGGTTGGCGCAGTGGCTAAGCGATTAGTTTTCTGCGCTACGTGTCGCGGGTTCGATCCCCGCACGGAACAAATATTTGTATGATCTACAGATAGTTGTTTCGGGTCTGGTTGTCTGTGCATGTGAAATGTAAGTTTGTAAACTGTACCCACGATACAGGAGAAAATCCTAGTGTGAGCCAACGTAAAAAAAAAACAAACAAAACAAAAGGTCCAGCAAAAGCTACAAAATCTCGAATATACTGTACAACATGTCGAAGAATCTTGTTTTCATGCTAATTGTATTGTCAAATCTGCGAAGTTCTAAGTTTTAAAAGATAGTTCCGCAGTGTGACAAAATGATAGAAGTACATACAAAATAATTTCTAAGTACGAGTATTTAATTATTTTAATTCAGCTCTATTCAACTGTTTGTATTTTTTTTTCATCGTCAATATGAGTGTTAATGTTTATTGATCGGACACTGGTCGAACACCTTTGACTGTATCCTTAAATGCAACTGCGGCTTATTATCGTGATCTTTACTTTTAATATAACTGATTTCATTATAAACCACTGAACATGACTTAATTAATGAATACTTAGCAAACAAAGAACGTTGGATAAAAATCGTCTTTTGTTTTAATATAGTTATATGATTCCATTTGTACTTATATTCTCAAATTATCGTCAGTTCCACAGTTTAGTCTCGAACTTCCTTCAAGAAAGAGACTAATTGCGGATTTTGGAATGTTTAATTTTGATATTTGCCAGTTTTCTCTTGAGATTTTTTATTTATCTACTGTTAGACAACTTATAATCAAATAATGCGAACATATCTCATTAATAAATACCCATTGACGCACGAGGCTAGATTAGAACCCAAGACTTAAGACTAGCCTAAGCCACCGCTGCACAGTACAAAACATAGGGTACAGACAACAGAGGATCGACATACGGGCTGCAAAATGTATGCAGTAAAAAAATAAAGAAATAGTATTTACTTTTCGACAGATGGTGCCTTTTTGTGGTCCACTTCACGAAACAAACACATCACAGCTTTTCACAACAAAGTAACACTTACTAGTTTTACACATTACTAAATAATTGCAAAAATTAATCACCAAAAATAATTCCCGCGCGAACGGCGTTACACAATTCAAAATGCCGCGAAAATTTTTGTTAATCTGTTCCAAAATTTGACACGATTTGCGCAAACAGATAAGCAAATATTTTTTTATCTGCGTTCGAATTTTGTAAATGTTTTTTTTTTGTGTGCCAGCCAGTCGCATGCGGGCGCGGTTAGTTACGTAAGGCGCTATGCGTGTTCGCTGTGCGAGCGACTTGTAGAAACTGAAAGTGGAAGTGGACTCCAGACGAACGTCTTGTTGCAAGGGATGTGCAGCAATCTGCGACTTGCGGAGTATCATAATTATTTAAATCCACGCGTGAGAATAAATACCTACATACGGTTGGAGTTGTCTTTAGAGTTTTAGCTGGGATTGATATACAATAACTTGCGTAATTGCGATCTGTTAGATTCAGGAGCTACACAATTCACTTACATTGGCATTAGGTATTTTTTAATAAGTTTTATGTTGCAACTAAGAGTGTTACTGGTACCATATCACATCCCACTGATGGGCAAAGGCCACTCATACGAGAAATAAGACGACAAGTAATAATATAACATTCCTTAATAATAAATTGTCACTCTAAAATGAATATCATCACAAAAATCGAGAATCTCATTCAAATAGTAAATACCTACATAATCATTGGAAGTAGGTATCATTCGTGACGATGTTCTCACAACCTACACAGCCGAAAACAGGTGAAAGTTACTAAAAATCTTGAGAAGATAATCTATCACCACAACACTTGTTACTCAACAGTGGATGCTGCTGCATTTCTTCCGCTAATATTTCGCGAAATCCGCATGACCAAGTGAGCACATCACTAGTAACCCCCGACGCGGACGTGGCGGTTAGGTAATCCGAGTTACAGCCATTTATTCCCATTTCCATAAGAGCTACATCCGATGTTTTTGTTGCTGTACTAATGATAACCAATGCTTTGTTGACAATGCCTCTGCTGCGTTTAGGGTTCTGTAATGTCGTCACAATAATAATTTGTAAGACGTTCTATGCAATTGTGTGCAATATGTGATTTCGCGGGTTCTTATAAAGATTTTTATAAAATGTTGTATCATCATCAACTATAACGACGTATTAGATATATTACACCTCATATTAACACTTTTAGTTTTACCATTTATCGTGTACCTACCCACTTCCAAGCAGTTACTAAGAATTCCTTCTAGAATACGTAGATATACCTAAAGAACAAACAAATGAATCCCACGACCTCACAAGAGTGGAAGAGAGGGTAATAGAACCAATGAAATGTAAAACACAAAAGCCATGTTCAAACATAGGTAGTTTACCTCTTGGCCGCCAAGGTCCAAAAAACCAAACCTAACTCACACTACACCTGTGAATCACAGTTGTAGTGTGAGTTAGTTTTTACTTTACTAGGTGTCTAATCTTACCCGTATGCCAAATAAACGGATACCCAACCGACCCACATACATACTTCAACCTTCACCTTGTGGTTACGATGTAGCTAGAGAAACCACGTTAAAATGCTCGCTAGACCGCGAAAATAGGCCAGTCCCCAGAGGACCCGCGGTGTGGACTTTAAGCCAACACCACTTTCAAAGGGACCCGAGTCAGTGGAAAGATACAGATATTCTTTAAAATAACTTCAACTCATTGTAAACCAATATTTTAAAAAGAGTATCCATGGAGTTTCTTGCCGGTCTCTTCTCCATAAGACCAACCCACTTTGGAACCGTGCGCCTAGATAAATAACGTTTTAAAAGTGCCTGCCAAGCCCATTTGAAATAAAACACTTTGGCTTTGACAGATACGTGCAAGGAAAGAGCTTCCACGAGTGACGGACATTGAGATCTTGGACAGGCAGCCTCGATACTGCCATTGCTGACTGGCTAATCTTTTCACTACAGCATGAATGACTACCATGTAGCAGCTGGTGCCGACTCGATAGAAGTAGAAAGATTAATAAGTAGCCTTATGCCTGTATTCCTCGAAGGGTTAGACAAAATTGTACAGTTCAACTACATTTCGCCTGTACCTTTATTCAGTCTCATTGCCATCTAACGAACCGAATTCCAAACTTGCTACGACCTTCCGCCTTAGACTAATGAGGCATTTATGATATCTAGCTCTCGGATAATAGGTACGTGTATCATAATTAATTAAAGTATCATAATTAATTAAAGATAGAACCACTGCGTTGAAGCTTTTACTAAGATAAACGTCGCCTTGCCAATCTTGCGACGCTGTTTTTACAAAGATTTTCGCACGGATGTGGCTCATTGACGATTAGTCGTGGCTTACACTGCCATTGTGAACATTCTCACCTGAGATTCTTAAAGACCAAGTACTAATTAAATATAAACGTCAAGTTGTTATGTGAGCTGAACGGATAGGTAATAAATACTACATTTTCGTTTGCCTAAATGAGGATGTTTTTGTTGTCGTTATGCAGTTTGATGCCTTATTCTTACAATTGTTTTATTAACCAGGATGTCGATACAGCCCAGTAATGGTCGCGGAAGTCAGATGCGAGTCGCTACTCTACTAGTTAGCGTTGTGCTAGTGTGTGCGATAGTTTGCTTATCTTAGTATGAATCTTTGAAGATGATTATATTTTGATAATAGTTTCCTTGCCGATTTCTACAGCTGACACTGAAGCATAGGTACTTACTTACCGATGACGCACGCAGTAGAACCCTTGCTCAAGCTCGTAAAATAGAAACCTACTAACCCACTAAGATTATTATGCTTAATAGTAGGATCATGCAATAAATAAAACAAAAACAATCAATATAACATTTTATTTGTCCAATTGTCTTGACAAAAAATATCACTATATTAAACTCAGATAAATAATCTTATTTACAATAATATACATAACGGGGTTTTAGATGAAACACCCACATCGATCACAATGGATTTGTGACTAGCTTTAGCACGCGCCTTTGTTTGCGTTTATTTATTATATCAAGAAAACTTGCATTTGAAATAATAGTCTATATTCTTCTACATCTGTCGTAAAATGATCACTATCGGGCCCCATACAGTCCATAGACTATCAAAACATTTTTTTTATGATGACATTGACTATTCTCGCGCTATTAGAGAAAATGTCGAAGTCGAGATACATCGAAAAAACGTAGCGAATATTCCTCGCCTCCTCGTGATTCTATAGAAGAGACTACCTATTAAATAGACTTATATCTAAACGCGCGAAAATTGCCCACATTATCATATTCCGATTCTTTTTCTTCTTGCAATAGTTTGAAAATTTGGTGCCTTTTTAACCATAACAGACGCTAATTTCAAAATATTTAATATGTTACAGATATATTTTAGAATATTTTTAATAGCTATTGTTTTCTATAGATATTCTTTAGAATTTGTAAGGATAAAGCGTACAATGGGAACTAAATCTAGTATTTTTTGTAAGCTGTGTCACCTTCACATAATTATGAATTTGTAGTTCTAAAATAAATTCAATAGGATTTTTATTATTTATGATATATTTGGTGATGTTTTATTTGATATATTGGTTTATTTGTGTCTATATATATATCACTTGGATTATTTCTTTTAATATTTTTTCTTCAAGAAAATAATATTTCAATTAAAACCTTCATATAAAATTATGTATGTGTGTTTGTTTAATTTGCAAATACCCTACGATATTCATTCTACTGTAAATGCGAAATATTGTTTACATATTTTTATTTTATCGTTCATTTATTATCTAGCTAACTTGCAGTTTAATCATACCAAATACTAATAGCACGAAATAAAAATTATGAACACAATATTAAAAGATGCATACAAATCTCGTTTCAACAATTTACTTCATAAAATGAATGAACATAAACAATACGCCAATTTCAAAAAATGAACTGTTTTAATTCTATGGTAAGGTATCAATGTTTGGTAAAAATACAGATTTTTCTATTAGTACTGTAGAACTGTAGTAAAGTTGAATATCATTTGGCACATATAATGTATTAATTCGAATTTGAGTCAAAGACAATTAACATAAAATAATGGCTTAGCTACCTTATATTAAGCTGTACAATATTATTTAATAGTCAGTTTTTATGTTAATCTTTACAGTGGCGAGCAAAAAATTACTCCACTAAATGGTAAAAATTATTTGTTTGTTATTTGTGGATATTTCGTTGCTCTCCATTGTATTTTACAAATATAATATCCCTTTAAACTATTGCTTTTGATTGTACACAAACCAGGTACGTAGAATAAGTACAATTATGATGGCATTGTTTACGAAAATAGATGAATTTGTATTTATAAAAAATAATATACTATAAATAGTTTAAACATACATTACGATATTATTTCGTCAGTGACCAAAAAAAAAAATATATATATTCAGAGGTAATATAAGTAATATATTTCTTTTTGCGACCTCTAAAGGTAAATTATTATCAATAAAATTATATGACTTGTTGAACAATAAAGCAGATTTTGCGATAGAAGTAATTAGGTATCATTTTATTAGTTTGAATAAACAAATAATGTGAATATATACGATCTTTTCATTTATATAAACATTTTAGATTCAAAAATGAATTGACAGAAAATTCTTTCAGACGTAGCGAACGCAATATTAAAATATAAACACTTATACATCAATCGCTTGATTTGAATGCAGAAAATAAAAACAAAAGTACAATCATCTAATTGTATACTTAAAAGGTCAGACACAGACAGGCTTTGTTTTATAATAATCGTCTAAAAATACGACTTCAATATTGAACGGTTAAATTGAACATAAACATCGACATTTTGAAGAGATATTATTAGTAGAATATTATTTAACATAGGGGAGAAGTTAAGAAGTGCCTAGATTTTTGACTAGAATTTATATAAATCACTTTTACGTGATACATATGTTGTCATATAATTTTCCTTAGGTACATAACGTTGTTTACTCTAATGTATTATCCTATAGGCCAATCACTAAGGTACTATTTGTGCGATTAACAGCGAATATTATCATTAAATCACTTTGACCGATAATTAACTTTAACCGGGTACATCGAATAATGGCTTTGCCTAGAAATCTTTAAAGCAATATATGATATTTAGTGGTTTTTGCTAATGTAGTTATTGTGTTGTTGATATAGTCAAAATATGTAGAGATCCATTACAAATATGACAAGGTCTCTAAACTAATTATTGTGTATATTAATATATATTATTATATTATATTCGCACATAGCCTCTACTATGTTTTATATTACTAAAATAGATTTTTTAATATGTTCGCGAAGGAAACTTGAAAAATCAATGACAAGTAAAATAAGAGGAACTTTACCGCCAATCGTGAATGTTAAGCCGATTTGATAATTTAACATTTAACATTCAGACATCAGTCAAAATTAATAAAAAAAAAACAAAAATTCAAAAAGGAAACTTCTCTCGACAATATACTAATTCGATAAATGTGCGTTCGTGTTAACAAATAACTATGTACAAAGTCTGTAAATAAACGCGTCGTTTCTAATATATTTGTCTCTCTCTAACATCGAAGACACGGTTTTAACATTGCCAATACTTTGCCTTAACAAGGCAATACTAGCGATGTTCGTTCTAATCTTAAAGCTAATAATCTATTTTATTATCACAATACGTCGTTCCCTACGATTCGGCTATAATGACGGATCATTATTAGTCGATTTTACATCAATTAGTCGTCGCATCACTATTCTAGAGTTGAGCCACGCTTTGGACAATATCGTCTGAACACATTAAGCCCTGTGTTCTTTTTTCGAACTATATTAATTTGCTTTTTTTGTCTTGCTCAAGCAAAATGGAAGCGTATGAGTATATTTTGAAATATTGTAGAAGAGTAGTTTTTTTTTTAAGGTTATGTTAATGGTTAAGAATATTTTCTGAAATGTGAGAAATATTTTCATGGTTTTATAAGTCTATAAATTCAAAATGAAAATGTGCCTTACAGGAAATAGAACACAGGTGTATTTCCTATCAACATTATTATATTTTGGCCGAGTCGCGTATAGCTTAGACTTTAAGAAGTTAGTATTGTCGAAAAGTTTCGTACTTTCAATAATGAAGTTATCTATAGTACTAATTGCGAAGGTGATGAATCAGGATTATTAGATACTTCTATATCATAGAATCTAGGGTTGAACCATGAAAATCTTGGTTATGTAATGGAGTTTAGTAAAGCTTTGAAGTTTAGGTGTGCGAAGCAAACACCCAATCATACACAAAACGTTATACAAGTGAAGACGTTTGATGATTAGTTGTCGTCGTACGTGGGGCGATGAAATCTGCATAAAAACCACGTGCGAACCACGATCCAAGGGCATATTTAATTATTCCATAAAGATAGCGAGAAAAAGTTCAAATGTTATACAATATTAAATAACGCGTGTTAATTGACTAAATTCGTATAAAATGGCTGAATATCCAGCTCACCGCCTGTGCGTCCAGCGTTGATATCGTTATGGTCAAGTTAACACAAACATTTTCGCTGTTTTGTTATTTAAAAACAATGTTTATTACATATCGATACCTAAATCACGGATCGGACTAAGTTTTCATACCACTTGGTAGCGGTGCGGGAAGTCGGCGGTGCGTGCGGCTCGGCGCAGGTCAGTGCATGGCGCGCACGCCGTGCATGGTGAGGAAGGCGTGCAGGTCGCGCGGCACGTGGTCGCGCCGGTAGCGCGCGCCCGCCCGCGCCAGCGCGCCCGCTGCCAGGCACGCCAGGCGCGGCCGCAGTGCAGCGCGCACCACGCTCTCCGCGGGACCTAACCCACGGGAACGAACACAGTGTTTTTAATGTTTTCGTAGGTGCCAATACCGAAAATAAGATTGCTAAACATTTTCGAGATGACAATCATGATTATTTTCCAAAGTTCATTTATTTATTTAGGTCTACCAATAGCTGTTACAGTTATTCATTTAGTGTAATAAGGTTTTAAGATTACTGCACAACCAATTACAGGTAAACACAGCATGCTGTGTTTACTAGCTATAAAATAGACACTCATGTCTCCTATGTTTAAAAGCTAAGACAAACGTGTTATGATACAAATTATTTTTCAAATAATTACAACAACAATAACATAGAAATATATATATTTTTTTAAATAAATTTTTAAGAATAATCTTATGTATCGCTTTACGGTTTTCCGTGGCGCGGAAATCCATGATAGCAGCTATTGCATTTTTCAACGTATTCTTCTACGAAAATAAGGTCAGTAGCCAGTCTCTCGCTTTTGATAAGAATCGAATCGAAAAACGCAAAAACGCATGTTTTTACGAATTATATAAAAAAACTAGCGACCCGCCCCGGCTTCGCAAGAATACAATTTACTAATGAAGAAAACAAGAATTGAGGTTTTCATACAAAAATACCCTCCAAATTTTCGACTTGTAAGGTGACTTATCAAAGAATTTTCTTTCATACAAACCTTATAAAAAATCATGACATGCGGCAATTGATTTTTATTTATTTATATAGATAGATAGATGAAAATTAAACATTGACCATTAATATTCACCTTCCTAGATAAAATATGCTGCTAGAAGGGTTGTACCCACGCTTTTTTTATTTAAGTGTCTGCACATACAGCATTCACTAATGCGTGCTACCCCTGATAATGCTATACATATACAGGGTGATTTTTTTAAATGAGTGTGCAGAACCAATTCCGATACTGTAAGGAATAGCGAAAAATACTCAAAGGAGTCTCGAGCCAGATTTTGATGAAAACTAAAACTGCATCATTGAATTTTTGAAAAATCAATATTCCTAGCCCTGAATCGAACCCGTTGATTTTGGAAATAAAACACACACTGTATTATTACACCATTCGATAGTGTCGCTAATAAGTGTGCGTTTGTCTGTAAATGTTCTGTTCGAGGTAACGGCGAGCCCCCCTTCCCCTAAACATGACAAAATAAATTATTTCACAATTTACACATCCTCCATAGGTACATTCTGAAATCCACTACGTTACGTAGAAATATAAGAAACTAAATAAATTATATTAACACCTAGCATCCATCTAGAGGTCAACTCTTAGATGGCGGTGTAAATTGACAGTCTCTATCTATTCATAAATCGCTGATGCTGCCATCTGTTAGAAAAATTGAGGTAAAAAATAAAGGTGTCATTTTTTTGTAAAGGATTGGTCACCTGTACTAGTATAGTATCATATTATCTGTGATAACAGTGTGCAAGTCCTACCTCCGATTGATGCGACCAACGGCGTGATGCCATCCGCATCCATAGCATCAACGTGCGCACCGCACGAGAGCAGCTCGCAAACTACGGCACAGAGTGACTCGCCCCATTGTCCGCGTTCATCTGTAAAAAGCCTTATATTAGTAACTCGCAACTTAGTTGGCGAAAGGCGTCCAACGAGTCTACATTTCTTTCTTCATCGTTTACGGGAGCGAGGTGTGATGTTTCACCCAAGCGAAAGCTTCTAAGACCAGACGAGGTGAGAGAAGATAGCCTGGCGGTTCGCGGCCCGACGGTTGATGTCGAGCGTCTGTATATATCATATTCTAGCAAAACTTTCGCTTCCGTGATCATCTTGCGTTGATTGATCAATTTGAATATGTATTGCCGCCGAATGTTGCTAACTTACCAACTAGTTTGACATTGTAGCGCTAGATGTCGCTACAGTTAATCATCGTCTATATCAGTATTTTACACGTAGCAGCTACCTTCTGACCTCCGCCACCCAATTACTGGGAGACACTAATACTCTAAGGTTAGATTGGTTGTCAGACATTTTGGGCTGCTGAGAGCCGTAACGACTGTCATAGGTCTTCGTATGACACCCGGGACCAACTGCTTAACGTGGTTTCCGAGTTCTCTAAAGTATTAAAAAAAACCTACCAGGAATAAGTTGGTATGATATAAGTGCTACGTGCAAGGCTGTCCGTCTCGAGTCGTCTGAAGCATCAACCTCTACCCCACATTCTAGGAGTAACCTTGTTGTCCGGGTGCAAGGGAACCTAAAAATATAACAGATGAAAATACACATGGTGAGTTAAATTAAAAATAATTGTTCGATAAAATGTTGGTGTTATATAACTCACTGGCACACGTCACTAGTGTGGAAGTCGTCGACGGGCGTCCGCCTGTCGGCTGCGAGGTGTAGCAGTGTCTGTCCGCTGCGTAATCGCACATTGCGAAGTCTGAAGATCGCGCGACGGATACAACTTGTCGTTTCCTGGTAACAATAGCATAATAATATTATTTATTTTTAACGGTTATGTTGGATTATGTGTGTGTACAGTATTTAAATATTCTTTCGAGCATACATTTCGTAAATTTCATTTAAGGACGTTAAAGCTGTAAATAGGATGGCGATTCATCACCTTTTTTACAATTCCCCTAGGGATTTAATAAAGTTATGGGTTCATTATTTTAAATCCCTAGGGAAATTGTAATATAATTTAAATATTTGTGATATACTGACTTCGCTATTCCCGGCGTTCTCTAGGAGCCTGGCAGCGACCGCGACGAGATAGAGGGCAGTGCGCACGTTACTCTCGTATTCGTCCTGCAACATGAAAGCGCGCACCAAACTCTACGCTTCAATACTCGCTACGTAGCACGGAAGCAATAGCCATGATTGTGGATTGTGAGACGTGAATTGCTGATCAAAAACCCATACCAACGCGAAGGACCTAATCATCATCGACATGACACCTAAAACGTCACTAAAAAATCTACAAAAATATCTAGTATCAACTTTTTCAACATTTACGTCCAGATTCCAAAGTATGCAATCAAAGCGAGTGGTTTTATAACCACGCTTCGCTTGAACGTATATTGAAAGATCATCACTTAAATACTTTAAAAGAAAATCTTGCACTGTCATAGTATATTGCACTACTTTTATACCCATACAGTCAATTTCCAACAAGATCTGAACACTTAAATTAAAGAAAAAAGACAGTAAGAGAAAGTGTGAAGGTTTTCTCAAAGCTTTAGAGAACACTGGTACACACTTACAACGATTTTGTTATTAACAAATCATTACTAATTCCAGTTTCATGTGGTCTTTAAAAATGTGTATACAATTTATCAATAACGTCCTCTACATACACCCTCCTTACTCGCCTACTCCTCGAGATGTGACATGAGAAGCAACATGACATTCACACAGTGTAACTACATACTACTAGGGACTCGGGGTCGTTGTTCATCTGAGGTTTCTCTAGCCTCTTTGTGCCTCTTCTCAGCTCTTCCGCACACGCCTCTAACACGAAGCAAACCTGAAAATATAGTAAGCAGTTAGTTAACAATTTTATAAACATATCAATATAGAGCTTACGCCCATCATATGAAACGAGCCGCGCCTTTTAACTAAGAAAAATCTCACAGCAATAACGATCAAAAAACAGTGCATCCCTCTTTCACGTATATACTTATTCATAACAGATTACAGAAAGAAGAACAACTGACTGGCAGATCTTGAAAGACTTCCGTGTAATGGCCGATGTAACTTGTAGGTACATAGGATCTAGTATGAGGTTTCCTCACGACCATAAATGTATTATGTTTGCGCGTTTACGATTGTTCACTCAAAGGCGCGCGCACGATTTTGTCATACGTTTTTGGATTAACGGTTACGAAAAAAGATAGCAAATAGTATTATAAATAATAACCTGAGCGAGAGGTAGTTCGATTCCGATGTGGATCATCTGTGAGAACACTTGAGCAAATCTGAGCAGGTCCTTTACAACTGACACCTGGAATACAAACGATTTGATTAGCCTCTTCCTTCGACACACTATGTTGGGTTCGGGACCCAGTCTAACATGATACGGATGATCAGGCGTACAACTGGCAGGTCGTCAGAACCCAATTAATAGGAAATACTAATACTACGTTAGACTGGTTGTCAGATATTTCGGGCAGCTAACTCCAGTAATACTGTCATAGGTGCGACAGGTCGGGACAGTTTAGGCTCTGCATCATCATCTGCCTAGCCTTTTCCCAACTACATTGGGTCGGCTTTCAATGTTACCGTTTACGACACGGAGCGACTGTCTTCTGATCTCCGTCACAGAATTACCGGGAGACACTGATACTCTAATGTCAGACTGGTTATTAGACTTTTTGGGCTACTGACACCCATAACGACTTTTATACGTCTTCGTATGACAGCCGGGACCAACTGCTTAACGTGCTTTCCGAGACACGGAGGTGTCTCGATATGTGAAAAATGGTCTTCCATCGAAGGACTGACCGCATCAAGCGCTGCTTAACCTCGCAGATCAATTGATCGCAGTTGCTATGTAGCTACGAGCCCCTCTCAGCTTATGCCCAACAATGAGACAATTATGGGCTAAACATAATTATACAGGGTGTGTTTTTAAGGATCTTTATAATAGCTATGCTAGAGGATAAAGTAGATTTGTTTTTATCTTTAAAAAAATGTAATAGTGACCTCGTTGTGCTGTCGGAGCGCCAGCGCGTGCCTCCACAGCGCCAGACAGCGGTCGAAGCGCGCCTCGTCCGCGAACACGGCGCCGCGGAACACGATCGGGTGCGGCAGGTCCGGGCAGCGCAGCCCCAGCACGCGCTCGCGCACCGCCAGCCCCTCCATGTGCAGCGCGTGCGAGTTGCCCACCAGCTGCTCCACCTCCTGCCGCAACACACCACCACAATATATACCGAGCCACGAGTGGAACCGAGTAGGCCTTATATATCGGCTATACGGCCAGTTAGGGATCTCTAATTTCTTACACTTTTTTTGGTTTTGTATTGGTGTACACATACACCAATCGGCTGGATTCTATGTCAATTCAACTGGCAATCAGAATAGTGCCCAAATTATATTGTATGTAAGGGGTTTAAAAGCAGCAAAACCAGTCAATTTTACCTCTATCGTGGTGCTCTCCTTCCAGTTATCGTAGGCAGGTATGGGGTCGGCGGGCTTCTTGAGCAGCAAGCCGTAGCGAGTGTCGTACCGCATCGCCATCGCTCTGTGCAAGTACTGGTACGCCATCTGTGGGAGAGATACACTTGGAAATAATGCTTTAAACAACAACGACATAGTATCATGCTTATATTCCCCGAAGGGTTAGACAGAGGTGTCCTATTGTATACTCACATTTTGTCAATGCCGTTATTGAGTCCCATATAATAGGGGGGAAGCCTATTGCCATTTACCGGGCACAGTTCCAGACTGCGTGCTGCTACTGAGAATTTCCATACAGAAAAAGCCAATTATACTTTGCCCGACCCGGGAATCGAACCCAGGACCGCACTTGCAACTACTAGACTAATGAGGCAGCTTTAATCATGTAATCAATACCACGCGCCCAACCCCAAAGTTACGATACATGCTCATTATGAGCATGCATTGTAAGACAGCTGAATAATGTTCATTGCGTTCTTCCAATTGTTAAGCGAAGTGATTTTTAAAGGTCACTGCGCGATGAACATTTTTGAATTCAAAATTGTATCGATTACAAGTGTGTATCGCAATTACCTATCGGAACTGTCCAAGTAGCTGGACAAGACCGATTTTTGAAGTGGCCTATATCCAGCATGGTTTCCGTTAGATGGAACACTCACCCTGAGGCAGTAATACTCCTTGTCGTTAGCGAAGGACGCTCCTAACAGCTCGTAGGCCTCAATGGCCTGTGCTCGTGTCACTTCGGGTCGCGCCGCTAGTATTTCTACTACAGATGCCCTCGCTCTCTCTGCCGCACATTGTAACGGCGTCATACCTGAGGAAGATATATTTTTATTAGCTTATTAAGATGCTATACTATGATTATTAGCCAGAATAGCCATATCGCCATAGTTTGGCCAAGTTGGGCCGGATGAAAATCTGGATCACGTTTGATCAAATCCGTTCAGGTCAAAGTAGGGTGGTATGGACTGTTAAAATCGGCTTCCTTTTCAATAACAAAGATCCTTCCTGTCCCTGACAAGATTTTCAGAAATCAGTGAGTAGAGGTTTTATTTAGAGATATATTTAATTGAAACTGGACAGGCAATTATTTATCGTACGCAATCGATATTTAGTGACTCTTTATGCAGGGAGATTCTATCTCTAATATATTGAAGCACTCGAGAAATGCCCTCCAGCTTAGCTCAGCAAGTAAACTCCATAAAATATAACACATAAAATAAAATGAAGTATTAAATGGTCAGTAGTACAACCAGTTCTTTTCTCAAGCTAATCTTAAAAAAACGTTAGGAAGCAATATAGTCACCATTCTCATTGGTGAGTATCTTAGCCTGGTGATCGATGAGCGCGCACACAACGGCCGCGTGCCCGCACTCCGCCGCAAAGTGCAGCGCCGTCGCGCCGCACAACGCTCGCTCGTCGACGCGCGCCCCGCTGTCTAACAGAAACTGTACCTGGAGGCAACGTAAAGGTTTGAAATATGTGTATCACAGGACAAATAAGTTCAGAAACGGTAAAATATCTGGAAATTACGTAAGATTTGAATATTAGGTTCAGCTAAATGGAAAACATTAGCAAACTAGCAAATATTCGTATGAGCCATAAAAAGGCACTTACAAATTGTTTAGCTGATTCAGATAGACATTCCATGTCTGTATTCTCCGAAGGGTTAGGCAGAGGTGTACTACTGTACAGCCACATTTCGCCGATGCATTATTCAGTCCCATGTAATAGGGGGTGAGCCTATTACCACCTACCGAGCACAGTCTGGTCTGCACAGAAAACCCCAATAACACGTTGCCCGATCCGGAAATCAAACCCAGGACCTCACGCTCAGCACTCGCGCTTGCGACCACTAGACCAAAGAGGCAGTCAGTCAAACTTTCGTCTACCCATATTCGATTTTGCCGACGTTGTGCCATCTGGATAAAGTCGCATCAAAAATACGCTAACACTAGAAATCATACCCTATTATCCTACTAATAAATAAAATAAATAATCCTACTTAATATTATAAATGTAAAAGTTGAACTAATCCTACTTAATATTATAAATGTAAAAGTTTCTGAGGATGGATGGATGGACGGATATTTGTTACTCATTTACGCCAGAACGGCTGAACGGATCTGGATGAAATTTGGCACAGAGATAGATTATTTATTTATTTATTTATGATTGGAAAACCAACAGCTATACAAGGTGTTATAGTCTGGAATAGCACGTAGTCTATCTCTTTTTATCGCGGAAAAATGTACGGGTTCGCAAACCACGCGGGCGAAGCCTCGGGCGGTAGCTAGTATGTGATAATAATTTTAATGTTATAACCGGTCATGAAATAGAAGTTACGAGATAAGTGCTTAAAGTAATTGACCCGGGAATGTAACCCTCGATACACAAAGATAATACATACTATCGTTTTCATTTCATGACTACGCAAATAAAAACATAATATACAATCGAGTTCTTTAAATTCTGCTGTGAAATTTGCCTAAACGTTTATTATATTATTTATATTATTGGGGGTCGACACCCAGTTTAACCAGATGCGGTTTTATATCAGTATTTAACACGAAACGACTGCTACTCATTTATTGGGACATACGGCCTACGACCAATCTAGGCCCACCACGATGCTATATTCCCTGTTAATGTAAAAACGCTTGTATTCCCCGAAGGGACAAGCAGAGGTGTAATTTTGTTATAGTGGGAGCATATTCACATCAACTAAGCACACTTCAAACGTCCAAGATGTCTCTGAATATTTTCTAAAAACAACACTGTCCGATCTGGTTGTCGCACCCGGGACCATAGCTGCCGCGCTTGGGACTAATATACCAATGGATCATTTTCCTATTATTCATCAATCAACCATTCGCTTTCCATTAAAAATCTGTTCCTACAACTATTTTTTTTACTTCAGTCTGAAAAACGCTTACCACATCCAAATGTCCTTTATAAGCTGCTATCATTAAACAAGTGTTGTTATACTTGTTCGCTTTATGTATATCGGCCCCGTGTCTGACAAGATACTTGACAATGTCGAGTCTTCCATCGAAACAGGCTGCTCTGAGGGGTGTGCTCAATGTTTTTGTGGCATGGTTCACGTTGGCTCCGGCCCGGACTAAGCGCTTCACGATGCCTAGGTGCCCTGCCCCCGCTGCGCACCAAAGCGCTGTCGCACCTGCAAAACATGTCCTAAATTATTTTATGACGTCTCACCGCCCCTCAACCGTCGATCGATTAAAGTCAATATAAATTAAACAAAGCGCGGGCGTCTGTTTGAAAGATGATGTGAGAAAGGAGTAATCGTTCAGCTTCCAGTTTTCCAATATACCCGACCAAAATATCGCGGAATATGAAATCTCCAATCATAGTGGCCTAAACGTGGGAAGAAATCACGAAAAGAGCCAAAGGATACAAAGTTGCGTCTTACGAATGAAAAGCGACTGACCAAACCTCTCGTTTGAAGGACTAGGGGCAAGTCCTAGCGCTTGCTTAAACACAGAATAACATTGTCACCTCTTCTTCTGTTCTTTTTGTACTGGGCACAAGTGAAAATATGAAATAAAATTCAAGTCAGAAAGACCCATAACAGGGCCCGCCGAACGCACTTTGGGCACCGTCATTTGGGGATGCTCCTTCCCCGTACCTCACCTCATTACTATTTCATTATAACACCGCTAACAATTCTCACTAATTTAGAGAAATGGACGCCAATAATAATAGTGACTAATAAAGACGTTACTAATACATACAATAAACGCATGCCAAATGCATACCCATAAATATTTACATTTACGCTGACGTGGAACATGTTAATAGTTATAATAGGAGCTTTTACACGCCATTTATATGAATCTTAATGCCCAGCGAACATTTCCTGGTATTTGGAAGACAACAGGACTGAGCCAAACACACTACTGACAACTGACGATGCCTTGGCACTGATGGCAGGACAAACAACCGATTTCCTAATTTTTGAAATCCGACGTAACGACGATATTGTTGATGCGTGATGCTTGATTTTCTATTATGTACAGCGCAGTGACTGTTTCGTTGTGATGAGCACCACTTTTCATCGGGAGAAGGCGAGACGTCAAGCGACGCAATAGTTTATAATGGAAGTGTTGGAACTGAAGACGACACGCAGTGATTAAGCAGAAGAATTCTACATAGCCACACCCAGAAATCACCGATGACTTTTATTAATCACTATTACTAATAATATCTTTCAAATTTACCTTTCAATTTCACGCATCAAATTTTACATTAACAACTCACGATCAAAGCAACGAACTGAATCATTCGTTTCAAGATAATCAAGAATTAATATGTACAGGAACTTCTAAGATAGTTTATGTGCAATAAACAAACCAGGTCGTATTCCTTGTCACTATAATGTATCTAAGCCCTGCAACTAGTCACCACGAGCGATGCCAAACATGCAAATCCTTTATAACGATGGTAAATCATAAATACTGGGAAACAAAGAGGTTTGGACGTCCGCCAGATACGTACCAAAGCGCACCAAGACGATTTTCAGTTTCTTTGTGAGTAAACTTTCACACATTTCTATATATAAACCGCGTGTTCTCGACTTAGACAAAAAATGGGAGTCAATGCGCCGTGTGACGGAGAAACATGTTGCAAGGCGCTTTGTTGTGCACCCCAATGACGTGCTCAACACTTCATTTGGGAAATAACATGTGACATTGAATTAAAATAAAGCTGCGTGGAATTAAAACGTGATAAAGTCGTGGGAAGTTCGCGCATTCAAAGTATGTGCGCAAGAAGAAATCACTCTATTTCGGAAGATATCTTTTCCTCTCTTTCTTCTTATTTCTATTTGAAACCTAAACTTGATAACGAAAGCTTTCAAGAGCACATCTGTATTGCAGCTTTCCTTAAGCTTAGTTAAGTTGAGCATGAACACGATGATACGTGATTTTAGGCTCATCATTCATCATCATGCTTATGCTCATGGAGCTATAGCATCCACCATATTTAACTATATCGTAAAAATGACAGCCTAGGCCTGATGCGAACGTTTCAGAACTGTCCACGATCTGCTTTGAGCAACTGTTACCTATTACCTATTCTGTACTTGGGCTAGCATTAGAGGCACCCCAAATGTAAAACTGTTTGGATTTTAACGGAAAAAATTTGATTATTACACATATACGAATAGAAAATTATATAAAGGCTCATCAATGAAAAATTAATAGGATGCAATTTCTCTGTAAAGACCTTCTTTACCTTTAAAGGAATTGGATCGACGTTGTGGTGGAAGCTTTCCGGTTGATGAAGCTCATCACAGACTTTCATAATGTATTGTAATTTTGATTTTACGGTAGGGTAAATGTTCTATACAAAGTTCATCCAAATCGCACATAGCTCCGAAAAGTTTCAAAAAGAAGCGTGCAACGTTGAGATGAGAATAGAGTCCATTGTAAGATATGTCCCGCAAAGATAACAAGACAAAATAGTAGAGTAATGGATAACGAGCTCTCCCGCTGCAACCCTCGTAAATGAAACCGCTATGGAGCAAAAAAGGGTCTTTAGGTGTTTGCTCACCAGTTAATTACCGATCTGACGTAAGAAACAGATCTGGAGATCCCCTTATATGGCTTCTACCTAAACCTATATACCCTCAGTTCCGAACAACTTAGGAGTCATGAAAACCTTGCCTGAAAATAGAATCTGACAAATCACGATGAATAAAAAGTGCGTTAGAAAAGGCCCGTGATATGTTTAAGTGTTTTCCAATCAAACACATTACCAATTATACTGTGATGATGACCGCCAAGAAATTTCAAGATAATTTATTGTTTGGAGGATGAATCCAATTTTTGTTAGCATGTACGAAGAGCAAATTTACAAAGGCAAGGCTCAAAAATTTCTGACCATGACATAAATAAATAAATAACACAACTAGAAGTAGTCTGTAACCAGTATCCATATCTGATAGGAAGTTTAAGACTAATGAATTCAGCATATAGGCTATTTTCTGTGCCTGTATTCTGAGAATAAAACAAATCCTACTGACATACCTTCAATAACATACTCGTCAAACTTGACAGTGCCTTCTGTCTCAAGTCTGACTGGTGGCCTGAACTTCTCGAGTAAGATTCTGACGGCGCCTTCCCGCCCATGCCTTGCTGCTGCTATGAGGGGTGTGCATTTGACTCCATCGCAGCATACATCCTGCAAACATTAACCAACATTTATAAAATCCAAGGACATTATTTCTAATCAGTCGAGGGTTCGTAGGGTTTGAGTCACGCACAGTACAAATATGTATGATTTACAGATAGTTGTTTCGGGTCAGGTTGTTTGTGTATGTGACGTGTATGTTTGCAAACTGTACCCACGATACATGCAAAATTCTAGTGTGGAGAAACATTTTGTTTTTTAAATGAAAATACAAAAGAAATATTTTATTATAATGGGACAGAGTTTAGCTGCGAATTAATGATTCATATTACTTGCATCAAAAGATTGAGTGCTTAGCGTGAGGTCCTGAAGCTGATGGTAATTGATATCCATTCTAGCAATGAACTGAAGAACAAACTTAAGAACTTTAAGTACTACCATGTATTTTTGTGCTTATAATGTGACCACCCCCAAACAATATGATCAGGAAAATATAATTGGCCAGCATGGTAATCCATTACGACTGACAGCGGTATATGGTAGACCTATATTGCCATATTGCCTAATTGTTGGATTGCCATAGATGGCAAAATGCTGGAATCCTATTTATTAGCCTCATTAAAATGACAATATACAACATTTTAATATGATGTACCACTGCCTTACCCAGAAAGTGGGCAACAATATCCAAGTGGGATTCTATGGTAACATCTTCCTTAAAACCTGTATAAGCCATCTGAAATCTGATCAAGACTTAAAAATAAACCCTAGGAAGATGTTTACAGTACGCCTACACATGTATGTATGTATTTTATTTATTTCTTTCATACATAAACATGTCATTCCCAAGTTCATTGACATGTCATTAACCCACATCTTCAAACTTAAAAAACAAAGAACCATGTTTTATGTTTATATAATTATTTTGTCTAGAAATGAACAGACAAGACATAATAGTGTTTTATCAATTTTTATTGATTATTGTTTTGTCTTAGCTAATGTATTATAAGTAAAACATCAAGAGTATCACCCAGTTACCTTAGATTTCAGGAGATTACAAATCTATATAATATTCTGGAATGGTCAATAGTTGTGATGGCAGAAATAACTGGATGAAATATGATAAATGAAATGATTGATGATGAAATGAATCGAAAAAAATTAAATATCAAATATATGTAAGATATCAGTTAAAAATGGGTAAAAATTAGACAGAATGGAGAATATTGAAATTTCAAACCCCAGAATTGAGGATGGTGAAATTATTATGATGAGGAAGAAAAGCCTTGTTGGCCTAGTGATTGCAAACACATCTGACATCACTTACAGCAGTCATGTTACCTACCACTGCAAATTGATAGGATAAAACTAGTAATTATACTATAGTCCTCACAGAATAAGGCACAATTTCTCAGGTTAGGTAAAGTGTTATTATGTTTTTTTATATGGAAATTCTCAGCAGCACCCTGGAGAATTGTGTTTATAGATAAAATATGCTTGCCCCCTATTACATGGAACTTAATAGTGGGATCAGTAAAATGTAGGTTTACATTAGTACAGCTCTACCTAACCTTCTAGAGAATACAGGCATGATGTTATGTTATCTTATATACAAATTATTATGTATCTATTTATTGTGTATTTATTTATTAGTTACAATAGGGTAACAACCTACTTATTATTACTAACTGATTTATATAATATCTTTTTACACCTAAAGCAAGCCCAAGTGTTTTCTAATTTTTTTATCTGTCAAGTAATGTATGGTACAGTCCAACAGCTGACTCTTTGTTGACAATCTAATTAAATCTAGTGAAACACATCAAAATATGTTTTTGTAGACAGGTATTACACATGGACCTAATATAAAAAAACTCATGAACTAGATTACTCATTGTGAATAAAAATTCCTTAACCATATGAAATAAAGTAAACATTATTTTGCAACATCATCATGATAACTATCAAGGCAAGGCAATATGTGTATTAATTACTAAGATAATTAATTTGAGGAGCGAGCGACCCCGAACTGCTAGAATTTCGCAACATCCACCTAGCGAAGTCAGGGAAATGAAACAGCCAACTGGTACCAAGGTTATTGTGACGATATATGTGCGTTACGACGCAAAATCACATTACGCGACGCATAAAAAATAAATTAATAACTCTCTCGTCCGTATATAACGCGCAAAAGGTAACGCGCCGTCAATTTGTATGATAAAAATAGATTATCATCATTCTCATCAGAAATAAGATGACATTAATAAAAACCTCACAGAACTTGTGATACATCATGAATGAAAGCTTCGTTTCAGTACTTACGCTATTCAATAGGTCGTCAATTTCATCTGTGTTTTTCTCATATAATAAAGCGTAAAGAGTTAAAGACATCCCATCTCTGGCAGCGAAAAACACCCGTTCTCTCAAGGAGCTGGATACATCTTCCAACATCAATTTATCTTCCATTATCTGATCACTGTTCCTTTAGAACACACAGTTTTATTTTAACACTACACGGGCACGTTTGTCTATTTATTGATGAATTTTTATAACAACTCAGCAGCAAAATAAAAAGTCAACCTTTTTCCCAAATGAAAAACTGATGAATAGTGTTGCAACCATTTCGTTTGAAAAATAAAACAATACTGTTGAATCGATAAATTAGATATATTTTGTATTTTTTTACTGTACCATAATCGACTATTCCATGCGAATAAAATAATGTTTCCAAAGGTTCATTACTCAGAACAGATAAATAAAACCGTAACTTTTAAAACATATTATTAATAATGTTTATCAGTTTTTATGTTATATATTGTATGCGTAAAATTTAAATAAAATAAAAATATCATAGTGTTATTTTTTTTTTTATTAAAATTCCGTAACTTTTAAAATGCAACATAAATGCAATATTATGAAATTCTTGCCACGTTTTGTCCAAGGTGGAGTTTACTGACCAATCAGGAAGAAGTTAACTTTTTTATTGTATTCCAGTATCTGTTTTGCAGTATTCAGAACATTATATATTTTTCACTCCCATTACTTTTAATGTTGTGCTATCATCTAGTCATGCTAAAAATTTAATAAAGAGGTAACGCGGCATTTGACGTTTTTTGCTATTTGTTTGGTTTTGACGTGTAACCTATTACTTTGATGCTTTCCCTTTATTTACAAAGAATTGAATAAAAATCTCTTTAGAATCTATATTACAATGTCGAGTGGTCAATGGGAAGTTGTTGGGAAGAACAAGAAGTCGCAGAACGGTAAAATAAAGACCAAGGAGGATGAGAAGAAGGCTATCAAAAATGGGCCGAAACTAGAGGATGTCGGTAAGTAATTTTAATTTTGCAAATAAAAATACCTATTCCCATTTAATTTGATTAGTAAATAATTGAATAAGATTAGTTAAACTTTTTAACGCCGCAAATTTTTAGCTACATAATATTTCATAAGTAGGACTTTCATTCTTGGATAAATCATGAAAAAATTTGTTCAACCATGTCAAATATGTACAACCAGAAAAGAACCCAATAAACTTTCAAAGAGGACAAGGCAAAACGTAAAAAGTAGCATTTGTATATTTTCTATAACCTCAATAATGATAATAAATCACTTCATTAAATAAACATTAAGTATAATTAGGGTAATAAGTATTTTTAAATTATTAATAATCATCAAGCGCAAAATATTCAACGTCATCAGTTTATTTTTCAGTAGATATTTACGACATAACAATTTTGTTTAAATTAATTATTGTTCAGTATTTTTTAATGTTGCCTTCTATTGACTTTGTTTTTAAACTGTGGGTTTTTAAAAACGAAATAGTGATTGTTATGAGATTTAATTAGACAATGTGAATTCATTTTTTGCAAAATTTTAAATAACAATGTAAGTAAGAGTTATAAGTAGGTCAAAATGTGAATATCATAATACATCTTTAATTACCAACAATATTTTTAAGTTTCTCTTCAGTTATTCAAGTGTTATTCATAATTTAAAATACAATATATAATATAATAAAATAAAATACTTAACTTTGAATAAGTATACTAGTAAATACTGAGTAAACTTATTCAAAGTTAAATTAATATTTATTTAATATAAATTTTCAATTTCAGTGCCCCATTCTCAAATAAAGTCATTCTACTCTGGCATGGAGATTGATGAAGAAAAGAAGCCACAGAAAGACAAAAAGAAGGAAGGTGATAAGAAAAAGAAACAGGACAAGAAGAATGCTGAGCCACCCAAACCAAAGCCTCCTAAGACCATTGAGGGTGCTCTTGAAGCTGTGAGTTCTATTCACATACATGAGAAGACACTATGTTTATATAAAAATAGATATAGACATAGTTTCTTAGAGAGATTATTTTCATAATATTATGTGTAACCCATAATAACTTACAAACACAGATGATGTGATCTTTAAATGATAAATAGTCAAGTTGTTAGACTATCCCAACTTGTACTAAAACTAGAATGTTAAAAAAAGCTTTAAAATTACAATGAATTTATTTTTTGTTCTAGCTGGATGCAGCCGAGTTAGCCAACATAATTACAACAAATAAAATCCGCTTCTCTAACGCGCCTCTCGTGTGGCTAAAAGAAGTGGCGGCTTTCCTCAACTCCAAGACTCAGATAGATGTAGATGACCCGACATTTTCATCCTATCCTCCTTTGTATCCCCTATCCGTTGTCCCCGAGGAGATAAGGAGCTCTCTAGCTGATGTGCTGCAGGACACTGGCAAAGCTAATGCACAGCTGTTCTTTGATGTCACTCTGACAGCACTTGCGAATGATATGAGCAGAGGTTTGTTTTTACGAAATATATTTTTAATTAATTATGACACATTCGGCATCCTATTATCTATATTCTGTTGTATTTAATTTACATCACTTGATAGGTTAAGTTACGAGGATAGGTTTTTGCATGTTGTCGGTTGCAAGTGTCATTGTTCATCCAAGAAGTTAAATAAACTTGTAAAAAATGTTTGATTTAGTGTTCTTATATAATTCGTACGACATTCACTTAATATATGTAATTTTTCGGTTGGCGCAGTGGTTGAGAGATCGACTGCTGCGCTACGTGTCGCGGGTTCGATTCCCGCAGGGAACAAATATTTGTATGATATACAGATAGTTGTTTCGGGTCTGGGTCTTCGTGTATATAAATACACACCGTGCCTCGGAAAGCACGTAAAGCCGTTGTTCCTGCGCCTGATCTCTCTCCGGTCATGTCAAATTGCCGTCCCATCGGACTATGAGAGTGAAGGAACAGAGAGAGCACCTGTGTTTGCGCACACACTTGTGCTCTATAATATCTCCTGCGTAGTAGGCTAATCTCCGGTGAGATTGGCCGCCGTGACCGAAATCGGTCAGGAGGACATTATTATATGTAATTTTTATACAGTTTTTGCTACTTTTTACATAAAACTCGTGAATATACTGAAACTCTTTTCTAGGTCAATCTGTGAACGGACACAGGTTACTGCTGCAAATGTTAGCGCAAGACTACCCAGAGTTCTGCGTCACATCTATACAGAAGAGCGCTAGCCTCCGTAACTCTTACCAAAACAGGCCGCCTATTGGCCTCTCCTTGCTGTGGGCTTTCGGCCAAGGCGGTAGTAGTGACTTTGCTGTTGGTCTAAAAGGTAATTTCCCTTTTTTTCTAATAATCTTCATAAACAGAAGTGATCTTCTATCATTTAAATGAATACATGACAAGTTATTTTCTAGCTTTAATTTGTACGTAATAAGTTCAATGTTTAAATTTAATGCACAACTTTTTTTGCTATTTAATAACTTCTAAAATAGACTTTGACCCCTGAGTTTGTTTCGGCGTTTCTTCTCAGGGATAGTCATAGGAAATGCCGACGCCATCTAGTTTAAAAAAGACGTGTAAAAGTGATTGAAAAATCCTAATTGCAAAATAAATAATTTCATTTCATTTAATTTCATTTCTAATTTTTATTTTACGGTCAAGTTCTCATGTAAAATTGGTTGCTTATTTGTATACATAGTTTGTAACAGCGATTTAAAAAACAAAATTCGATTTACTTAATTAAGATAAAAGTGAAATTACTGGAGTCGTAGGCCAAGAGTATTTTAGGTTAAAAATTGTTGAGATAAGTTATCTCTCGTCAATTTGACACTTCCCAAGGTAAAGATGAGATAACCCTCATTTATTTGTGAAGCGACACTAGGTACGTGCTCGTTAAAGGAAGGAAAATTAAAAAAAAATATAGCTTTTTTTATATTTTTCGGATATGTGCTATTGTTTATAAGCTATTAGCTCTGTCCGTGTAGAAAGACTTCACACAAACTTAGAACCTTCATTTCACTCCTTTAAGAGCTTGAATTTTACGATACTCAGTTATTCATCAGTGACTGAGATTATATTGCTAATAGCGTAGGTAAACGATAGCAAGCAATCTGTCACTCCAGGCATCTTTGAATATCTTCAAGACATATAGCCATTATATTCAGTCTGTCATCATAATCTACCTGTAAATGTTCACCGACAATTTATTATTCTTTCCAATTACGTCTTTTGAAGTGTAGGTATATCCCTTTTTTTGTTTTACACGGAAGCTGTAATACACAGCCTGACGCATTTGATGTAAGTGCATCAAATATGTGGGTGCAGCTTTTTAAAATTTTTGGACATTTCCAGTATGGTTGGACATTGTAACTGTTTTTGTTTTTATCGTAGCTTGGCAAGAACTTTTCCTTCCAATAATCGACTTGAAGAACTACTCTAAGTACGTAGTGGGGTACTTGTCTCAGCTTTTGGACGAACACTCAACCATGGAGAGCACGAAAGTGAGTCAGGATCAGCTATTCGCCATGATCGACATGGTGAACAACAAGAGAAGTGCACTGCCTAAAGATCTATCAAGTGACCTTATCAAGCAATTAAGTAAATATAAGGTATGTTTTTACACTGTAGTCTCTTTTTAGGGTCCCGTACCTCAAAATGAAAAAACGGAAACCTTATAGGATCACTTTGTTGTCCGTCTGTCTGTCTGTCTGTCAAGACCCTTTATCACGGGAACGCGTGCAGGTATCGAGTTGAAATTAAAACCATATACTCAGGTTTACAGTCCCTTGAAGCTGTGAAAAAATCAAACTTCTAAGTAAACGTAAAAAAAAGATACGACGTTTATGACGCAAAAAACGACATATATATTTCGACACTCTCAAGCGAATCAAAATTTATAGGTAGTCTCCGTTGACCTAGAACTATGAAATTTGGCAAGTAATATCGTCTTATACTACAAGTACAGGGAAAAATCTGAAAACTATACATTTGCAATTAAATCATAAAAAATGTTGTCTTTATTTAAAGTACGTAATCAATCATCGAGGTTAAGCAACAGTATGCGCGGTCATAATTGTATGGGTAACTAAATCTTTTTGTAGACCTGAACTATTTATAATATGTACCTACGAATTTGTACGGAACCCTCGGTGGGCGAGTCTAACTCGCACTTGTCCGGTTTTTTTACAAAGACACTATAAAGTCCTTTGTATTGTTGCTTTAAATGGTTCTAACACAACATGTGTGTTTAATGTTAAATTATTAATTATTTCTTACATGTATTTTATTAATGTCTTGGACTAGGCAAAAATTTACAGCTATGTATTTACATAAAATGTTTGGCCAATATGACACCAGTCACATGGATTTCATCTTCGGTTCCACGGGATATTTGTTTAAGCCTGAAACTCTACTGAGATAAAATTGCCATAAGTTTTTATTTCACTTGAGACAGACACTTGTTCAGAATAAGAACACTGGGCTATCCCTTAAAATCTCTTTTTTAATACTATGTGTCTTCACTAACGAAAGGATATATTTCAGGATATATATTTCAATAAAAGCAATAATAAGCTCCAAGTGACCTTCAATCAACTTATGAAGAAGTTGCCCAACCAGTACCTGAGTGGTCCATCTCTGGACCCGTACCATAAGGTTCTAGTTGACTGCTTGGTGGACTGTCTCGTGAGGGACGATTCTTGCA
This sequence comes from Shargacucullia verbasci, assembly GCA_947562105.1. Lineage (NCBI taxonomy): Eukaryota > Metazoa > Arthropoda > Insecta > Lepidoptera > Noctuidae > Shargacucullia > Shargacucullia verbasci. The sequence continues at coordinate 3,003,874 of OX387297.1, read as the reverse complement.
ATGCTACATGGAGACAGCTGTTCCACAGGTGTAGCAAGCAGTCGGCTACACTTCTCGATTATATTGGTAAGTTTTATAGTATAAAAACCGTGTTTTACTTTGTCAACATGCTATAGAAATTGTTAGATATCACGAGGTTATAAGACAGTGGTTCATGTTACAACCAGATATTTGTACTGCAAATAAAATGAGCAAAATTATTATTCCTAGATACCAATTGGACTGAAGTCAGTCCGAGATTAAGACAGAAATCTTTGAAAATGTCAGTTTTGCAATACAAGGAAGTCTGCGGCGAAGCTTTGAAGGGCAAGAAGAAGGATGAAACTGTTGTAAGGACGAATAAGATATGCCAGGTATGATTTATTAACGGTATATTTATTTTTTGTAAACTATGGATAGGGTTTCCCAGAAACTATAACACAATTAAGTTTATTATCACCTTGTATTATGAACTTCGTCGAAGAGGGAAAAAATTCTAGGCCTCAATGTAAAGCACAGAGCAAATTTATATTTATTTATATTAAACACGGACAATCTGAAAATTCTCATGAAAAGAACGGAAAAAATATATATAATAACGGCCTTGTCTCTAGATTTTTCTAATTATTATCTATATAAAATCAAAATTAATAAAAAACGCGATTGAACCGAGCCTAAAATTAAAGCGCAAATTTGCGTTGAGGTTAAAAATAAATCGCCTAAAAAAAACCGTAACTTAAAAAAACGTAACCCACTGATTTGGTCAGATGTCACGTCCTTAACGTCCTTTGCTTTTATGGTGTTGCCAGCTTATCACATAATGTAGTATTGTTAATAATAACGAACTTTGCGTTTCCAAAATAATGTATAACGGAACTACATAGCCTTCAATGAATTTGTTGATTTATGCTTTTGTTGACCCTATTTTTTATTCAACTTTTATAAATTTTTCAAACATAATTATTTTTAGAAATAATCTTCTATGATTTGTGGTCACCCTAAATTTGGCAGCAGTAGAAAAAAAACTAGTTTTGAGAGGGCGACATATTTTTTCACTACGAATCTAATATAATTTTCCAAGTATTTCCGTCGCTCGCAGAAGGTAAATATGTGATAATTTTAATAAAGATATGACAACATTAATTTATCTAACAAAATAATAGTAGGCATGTGTGCGTAATTTTATAAATGGCTGTGTGGTATTCGTGCGCAAATAATGAATCAATTCAAAGAATCGCGCAGTTAGCTTGTGAATGGAAGTTGAAAAACTACTTTAAGCGTTGTGTAGTGTGAGCGGGCGTAGTGCTAACAGTAAATGTTGATGTGTAACATCCGTTACTCCGCGGGAGGCATTCAACACGCAAGCTGTTTCAATAAATGTGTTTATATTATCTAAATCCAGGTAAAACCGATAACATTTGCGTGTATTTTTTAAATTCACATTTTAGTGCCTTTTCAATCGGATATAATTTTGTTAAAAGTGCGCTGAAATTTGTGTTTTATGAGTTGGACTTGATAATAAACATTATATGATTGTAGGGGTCATGTTCAAGATCATATTTATTTTATAGTGTTAGTGTTAAAGTATAACATGTTTATTTAGAATCTTAAAAAAATAACCAAAAAAAAAAAATGCTGACCAAAAAATATCTAACCTAATTTTTTTAACTATACTATTCCATACGGTTATTCTTTTAGTTAAAACTTGTTACATATCTAAATAAAAACTCTTTACTGTTATCATTACTCCACCTTACAATATCAATAAGCACACCTTAATTAACCACAGCCTTCAGCTGCTTCTGTTAATTTATTATTTTCCCCATCACATTTTACAGACATTTATTTCAAACTTCAACAATTTTCTTCCCTAAAAGGTTAGGTAGAGGCTTACTGTTACTTAATATTGAGTAACCATACTGTCATTATTAAGATAATTAATTTATGTTGTTAGTTAATCTAAATTATTCCTTCATTCCCATCTAGGATATTCTAGACAGAATGACAAGCACTAGAAGGTTCCCTTGGATCTGGGCCAGCTTCTTCCTGTTGGTTGGCATAGCTGGACTTGTTGCCTATGATGTGTCCAGGGCGGGTGGTAACTTCCCAAGTAAGTTTTCTTTGATGTAACATTTCACATGTTCCATGATGGTCAGATGGAGTTGCACTAATATACACCCACATTTTGCTGCTGAAATTTCACTTTTTAACTTGTGATGGAGATATTTATTGTTACCATTAATTGTTAAGAGTTCTAAATATGTATAATACCAACTGTACTAATAACTATAACAATACTTTTAATTTAAAGAGTGCATGTGTTGTCGGTACAATAAAAACCAGTTGTTTTTGTCATATTCATAATGAATATGTACCGCAAGAACCAGTTATAATATAACTGAATATTTTTGGTACTAACTGTCAGTAGTTTATCCTATATAATGGTGGTTGAACCTCTATCAAGAGAAATAGTAATAAATAATAGTTTTTTTTATACCACTAAGGTGGCAAACAAGTATATGACCCGCCTGATAGTAAGCGGTTACCATAACCTATAGAAACTTGCAATACTAGAAGCATCGCTAGTTTCTAGTTTAGCTCACACTCGGCAGTCACATATCTCACTGTTAGACCAATAAGGCAGCTATTATAACCAGTTTTCCTCATATCCATAAATAACTATACAAAAGCATACATTAATAGGTCATTTCTATAATGACCATATGGCCATGGTATGGTATGACACAGAACAGTAATGACTGATTTATGTCAAAGATAAGGTAATGTTTTGAAATGTAACATTGTTTGCACTTGATAAGACTGTAAAATACAATAACCTATGGCTCTGAGGCATTGCAAGAGTATCTAGGAATAATACTTAAGAAAACCGGTTTTGTTTGATAGTCCATTAAACTCTAATAACCTTCCACTTGATGTTGGATAGAAAAATAATAGTTATAGAATCAAATCAACATATTTGTCCGTTAGGAGTGGCAGTTGATTACATAAATTGTTTTAGCTCATCATATTTTATGCAGAATTCTTACTAAATTAATGTAGGTACACCAAAACAATGTTTTCCTGTTTTGTTAATAGTCTCATGGACGATTTACATTGTTGGGTACTTCAGAATACTATACTTGATGTAGGCATTTGTATCTATTATTAAAATTTATGTTAATCGATAAATCAGCGAATTTATGACAAAATATTCTGTATCTAATTACAAAAATCAGTTAATTTTTCAAAAATATTTTTCTTTCTTAAACTGAAGTAATTAGTGTTAATAAAATATGACCTTTGTGTATCCATGGCAATTATCAAATCATGAATAATGGAAAAATACAGTGATGACGTCATAATTGAACTAAACCTGTTTGTTCCTTTATCAAGACCTTTTAAACCTATAAGCTTTTAATTATCTACACAAAAATGTTTCATGATAATCTCTAATGTAGAATGCGATAATCGTTACATATTATGTACTTTACAATATCAAAAAATTATGTATTTTGTGGTACGATCGGGCAACCGCATCGAATATGTAAAAAATTGTAGTTTCTGCCATAACAATGCAGAACCGAAAAGGGTCAGCCGAATATGTATATACCTACGTAGCTAGCTTTAAAATACTGTAAAAAATTCACTCAGAGTTTACATTCACTGTAAAAGCCCAACGTTGTAAACTAAGCAAATACACATATTCCAGTAAATCCTACTGTAGAGTACCTATAATATAACAAGTATATTTTAATTCTTTGTTCCACAGAGAGCACAACAGGCCGTTTGCTGAACGACCTAGGCGTCTTAGAACACAGTCAGCGCGCTTGGCAGAAAACTCTGTCAACATCAGCGCGTGGTTACCTCTGGTTAGAGACCAACGCCCCAGTCTACTACACGCAAACTGTAGAAATATGCAAGCCTTACATACAGCTGTCGAGAGACTTCGCCATCATAGCCGTGAAGAAAGCAGGCGTGTTATACGCTAATACCAAGGACTATGTGGCAGAGAAGACCCCAGTAGTGGTGGCAACTATAGAACAGTATGCACCGGGCCTAATAGATAATGTGCAGAGTTATACCGCTAGTGGAGTTGCTACTATTATGAAATATTCCAACGATTATTACCAGATGACTGCTGAGTACTTGAAGACTAAGGTGTTCATGTAAGTTACATTCATTATCTTTTACTTCAAACACTAGAATGGCTGGTGTCGACAATAATCTATATAATCTCGTTAGAATGCATAGTGTATGCAAGTTTTTTGTCTGTCTCATTGCCTATCTGCTCATGTGCAATATGTGCTTGGCAAAGGTCATTGTTTAGTGGTATGGTTGATTTATTTGATATAAACAATCATAATAGTGATATTACATTTTAGTAATCGGACAACTATCTCCACGAAGTCAAAAGTCAATCGCGAGTACTATGTAGTTATATAAACAATTTTTATATATGTACATATGTGACATTCACACATCATTATTTTCTTCATTGTGTCACTTTTATCGGTCCATAGTCCATAAACGTGACACTAAAATATCGCTACTACGCTATCCCATATTGCCGTATCTTCTTATCAGAAATTTACGTACTTAAGCATAGGCAAAATATGGACTGGATCTCTTGGATGCGACACTTTTGTATAAAAAGCCAAAGCATTGCAGGTTAAAAAATTAAAGAACCTGCTTATAGTTGATTGAAGTATTCCTGATTAATACTGATGGCCTTTAAGGAAAGATAAGCAGTTACTTGCGTTTTATCAAATGTCTATAAACAATAATAATTGCTGCTTGAGAATAATGATTGATTCATGATTTTACGTCCTTAAATTGTTACCAAGTAAAATATTCAAAATACTCATTAGAGAGAGTTCTCAGTTATAGATTGTAAAATCAGTTAAAACCATTTTATCGTAAAAATATTAGTCGATAACTGCTTTTTCGTGAGACATTGTTTTTACAAGATAGCGCAATATTTATGTTAATATATGTTTCTTGACATGACGGTGAAGAATGCTTTTTATTTGTCTTGATTAATTGTGTTAATTTTGATTCCAAGGTTACATGATCGGTTTTAAATAATACCCTAAACAGTTTCGTAGATGTCGCGAGATGCGAAAAATATCGGTAAAATTACAAATTAAAATCACACCAAAGAGAAATATTCGTTTCGGTACTGTAAACTTGTTACTTTTTGCTGCTAGACTGGTGATACTAATTTGAGGCTAAAGTTATGATACAATCAGTTATTTTATACTGAAAAAATAACTGAAATTATTATCATCATTAACTTGTTTTAACCCTTGTGGGTTAACAGCACCCATTACTGCCTATTACGTCAGTTCTTTCACTGTGTTATATTTTCTCATCTATTATTATCTAACCATGTTTTTAAAAAGAGTATCCATGGAGTTTCTAGCCGGTTTCTTCTCCATAAGATCATCCCACTTTGGAACCATGCACCTAGATTCTTAACGTTTCAAAAGTGTCTGCATAGGTGCATTTGAAATAAAAAACTGACTTTGATGTGGCTAAATCTAACTAGAACAATAATGTTATTTCCAGAGGTGAGTGGGCGCCGGAGATCCTACAAAACAAGACAGAAACCGCGTTGAACGTAACCCGGTCCCACGTGTCTTCGTACTTCCACTGGTTACGGGAACAGGTGCACATCTACTCCAAAATACCTTGAAGAGTAACACCCCACCTTAGTGATAACTGTGCTACACAGACAGAGGACTGAGTTTATTGTGAGACTGTGTCATTTGTGTTTGTCTACAACTGTTTGTGTCAGTGATCAGAAAATATTTGCAAAATTTAATTTAATTTATTGTGTACCGATTGGCTGAAGTGCAAATGTAACCCTCAAGGTATTAAAAAATAAATTGATTTATGTAAGATTTTTATAGACACAAAGGTTGCAATTTTATACCTTTGTGTATCTATTTTCAAATAGTTTGAGGTTTAGATTTTGGCGATTTTTCTATGTTTTAAATGCATGTCGTTTACTATCATACAATATTGTATATACATAAAACTGGTCAAACATAAAAAAACTTGTATCTTATGTATTTTACATACACTATGAATTTTATCCTATTTATTTTTCCAAAGCTGGACTTTGCACAGAACGAACACAGTCCTCTGCCTGAACATTTCCTTATCAAATCTGTTTTTTATTTGTCTGTTCCTTTTATAAAGAAAAAATTAAATCGAGTACAATACACACAACTAATGAGTGTAACAACGAACGAACCTATTTCAGTCGTGAAAAACAATTCTTGGCGCACGTTTCTTTCAAAGGCACATTAATTTGTCTAAATAAATGTGCCTTTCACTTTTATTTACGATTTAACAAATTTTAAGATCGGCCGTATTGCCATCTAGCACATCTTATTTCTAGTGCCAACTGCTAAAGACGATAATTAGTAATTAATAAAGTTTCTCGACGTATTTAACATGATGTATGCCAAGAATTAGTTATTTCACTATATTTATTTTTAATCTTCTACTTCACTCAATTTATGAAGTCAATGCAATAATTAAATCATATCATTGAAGAATATATTTTTACAAAAATCGAATCCATGACAACATTATAAAATTTTAGTGTTTATTTAAATCAAATCCAGTATTTGAATACATTCCCAATGATGCATTTAAATACCTAACAGACTGGGTATCATTTCATGATTCATTTAGTTACCTCGGACTGTCATCCAAATAACTCCATTGTTCATTTTATTGAATCTTTTAACAAATGATATAATAGGGGTATAAGCTTTTTGTAGTATATTTATTTGTGTTGAGAGATCGTGTTTTTAAAAGATGTTTTAAAAGAAGCGATAGAGGAACAGTAAAATTTACATCGTAAAGCCTGTCTATTTCAAGTAGCTTACCGTCGGAACGTAACGAACCCTAGTTAACATTATTTAGTCGTATAATGTAAGCGACACATCTTGTTTTATCGACTTAGAATTTCAACATCCTGTGGTGAATACTTTAGTGAAACAGTCATGTGTTAGTCGCGTCTATTGAACGCAAACATGAACATATTCCAGTCATCATTGTAAACAACCAACTTTTTTTGTCGTTTCTACTAATTTTAAAGCAGTGTTCTTAAATCGAGTTTGCTTTATGTCAGGAGAAACGCAAAACAAAAAGCTAACATTCCATCGAATTCTTTTTGAGTGAATGAATTAAGGATACTGTTCACAACAAAATTTATTTAGATATTTGTTCCTCTGAATAAGATGATAAATGTTGTGTTGTACGAAATAATTGTAAGAAATCACAATTAAATATTGTTAGTGATTTAATACGAGTTTAATTTACACGAATATACCTACAAAATAAGTATTTTTTTAAACGTTGCCCCTCACTAGGATTTCTCCTGTGCGTGGTTACAGTTTACAAACATACATGTCACATGCACAAACAACCAAACCCGAAACAACTATCTACATAGTTGTTTCGGGTCTGGTTGTGTCATCGTACAAATATTTGTTTCATTTTAATATAATTTTGCTATAGCACACCGGCTAATGCTCCGTGGTTGAAGCGCTACAGTTAACCCAATCTGTGTGGATCAATAGCACCACATCATTCTTAACGTCATAATAATTTTATTAGTCCGTTTGAATAAAAGATTTTGGAGATGACGTAATTATCATACTCTGTAGGCCCTGTACCATACTCTGTCACGCCACAAGTGGCATTTCGATACTATGCCACCCCACCCCATTGGGTGACAAAAATTCTTGAGCTCAAGAGTTTTCTCTGTTGAGATAAAATCAGGAGCGAAAGTGTTACAAGTACTTACTAATGACGTAACAACTGATTATCAGGGTCACGTGAAAACGTCAAATTATGTAAGTAGCGTTTGAAGCACTCACCTCGCTGACCTCTTACTTGTATAACAGAGGTCAGTGGTTTGGGGGGTCAACCAACGATTAAGTTTTGATAAGTTTTACCCAAGGTTATGACAAGGATCAAGTTCACCTTTCATCAAGTGACGCTTTACGAAATAAACTCGCTTCGTATATGTATAATAATCTTTATTTCACTTATTCCATAAATATCTACGATTTATTTGTTAAAAAACAATCTATTAGTGTTGTCATATATAGCTGACGCTAACTCGTCCGTATCTTCCTTGCGTATTGCTGCTAAAATCTCCAGAACATGCCTGTGAAAAAAAAAAAAAGAATAATAATTATTTGAATAGGTTTAATTTTAGGGCAATCATCAAATATCACGCTAATTCACATATCCACGCTCGACTGACTGACGCAGAATTGCTCGAAGAGATAATATATATTTTCTAAATCTACTCGACAATTAAAACTTGTTTTACAAACAAAACTTGTACAAAAACTGGCTATGGTAGTCGAAGAATCTGCTTTTACTATCCCTAAATACTCGATATTCTATAAAATACTCACACAATATTAACTGACTCGTTTCTACCTTTGACCTGACTGTCAGACCCAAGTGAGTACTTCTCTTTCTTCACAGTGGGGTACTTGGTTACCACATGGCTATAACCAGGATGGGTTGGCTTCACTTCACACCACGGACAGTCAGTCTCGATCATTAGCCTGTCTTTGGGTATTTTTGATGCCACTTCTAAGTTTTCTTTTGTTCTCAAAGAACTAAAAATTAATAATATAATTTTAGTTGTTCAGTTTTTTCTTCAGAGTGACTATTAATTTAAGATGCAGTTTATGCAAATTAAAGTCTTATTTGACCACCATAATTATGTTTTCAATCAAAATCTTAACTACATATTCATCAACTGACCATCCATTTATACCTATGTACATTCCTAAGTTGAGTATCTTGTGTAGAGCATCCTCAGTTCCGTCGAAGGAGTGCACGACTCCGCCGACGATACAGTCGCGGTTGCGCTCCAGTATTCCGACCAAGTCGTCGGCGGCCGCGCGACAATGTAGGAACAGGGGTAGACTGAACTCGCGACTTAGTTGCAATTGGTACTCGAAGTATCTGGAAAGTTTCACTGTTATGCTTGGCTGTTGGATGAAAAATTTCATGCCTAAAACTACAAAGAGAGGTTTATTAAAAAAAAAAAATAGATTTAATAGTTTTTGGAGGCCTTTGCTTGGCAAAAACTGATAACTTCTATCAAGAAATTCCAAAAAAATCATTGTTTTGCAATAATCTACTTTTTTAACAATATAATTATGTAAATTGACTCTTCATATTTATTATTATTTTACCTATATTTATTGTATTAAAAAAAATGGGAGAAGACACTGACTCCTGTAACATACTTATAATATCCTAGGTCAGGAGTTAGGGCTACAAGTCTAACTTATCTTAAGTCAATAAAAATATTTTTATTTTATTGTTGTTAATGACCATCAAACTTACTTTTGTTTTACTTACTTTAGCTGAACATCTTTATCGCAGAAGTGTAGCCTGTCATAGTCAAGTCCACACTCCCCAATAGCCACGACTTTATCTTTGTTCTCCGTAATGAGGTCCCTAAGACTCTGCAGGTAAGCTTCAGCATCTGGTAAAAAGTCCTTGCACCTGGTTGGGTGACATCCTACAGTTGAAAATAGTCTGGCTGAAATGAGACACATTTATAAATTAATATTTATTTTAACAAAGATTTTTAAACAAGAAATCCTCTGAACACAATCCATCTCCAACCAACAGCTCGATAGAAAAACCATTTCACATTCACCAAACACATTCACAGAAGAATTTCAACCAAACCATCACACGTCACAGATCATGGGTGATTGGTGATGAAAGGCTTAGTTAATACTACCGCACTAAAGAGTATAGTAAGATTAATAATAGACACTGCATTCTATTAAACCAATGAATTTATAAATAACCAACCATAACTTACGATCCGAATGAGCCAACTCAATAGCTTTCTTGCTGTCAGTCAAAGAGCCTCCAGTTACAATCATCTTGTCTAGCCCAGCGGTCCAGCTACGTGCCAACACTATGTCTAGATCAGGCTCATGTTTCTTTGAACTGTGGTACACACCCTGGTACATCTCATCTGTGAGGTTTGCACCTATATCTGAAAATCAATCAGGTTTGTAAGAAGTATCAGTAGCCTACAGTCCAATTTTTCAGTAGATAGAGAATGTATAAATAACTTAATTAATTGAAATTAATGAATTTGCCTCGATTAACCTTTAACTGCATGATTTATATTGTACTTAATGATTTTAGTCACTATGAATGCACTTACCTATGTATTTTCTAAGAGTAGCCATTCTTTTCATGGAAAATAATTGATTCCCACAATAAAGGAACGTTCTTACTCTTTAGATTTTAGAAAAATTTAACTTATTGTGATGTTTGAACTGATTGAGGTTATTTTTTTATAATGCCGGTTCCAGACAGGCAGGCATTCTAATACGCTGATTAGTGCTTGGTTGCCTCTATGTCAGCTGTTTTATAGAACGATGAAAGATTATACGAACAAAAAATAATCACATAGTGGTATATAATCGGAAACCTAAAATAAAACTGTTTGACAGTAGAAATTCTTATATATAATTTTTAAAACTTCAGTTCAAATACATATTCAAGCGAAACTAAATAAAAATTAACAGGTGTTTTTCTTTTTCAAGATTGGTATGTCTAGGCCAGCCGTATAAATGCAACATGTCTGACGTACGACTTGATTTGCCCACTAAACGTCAGTTCCCTGCTGTTGTATGATCTAAGCTTCCTTTGTAAACTAAGAGATTCACGTTCGTTTTATTGGAAAATAATACTGAGAATCTAATAAAATCGATAAGTATATATGTATTAACGTCTAAATAAAATTAACACTTAATAAGTATTTATTTATATTTTATAAATAAATACTTAATAAATTACAAAACTGTCTGATGTTACTTACCGAACTTTGAAAATATAAGTCAACAAAAAACCGAAACAAACAACAAAGCAAAAGTTTTTACCATAAAAGTCATAAAAATTAAAACTATAATTTTCGCTATCAGCGGTTTTCAGTCATTTATTTAATTTAGTGGTGTTTTGTGAAAAAAGAAAATATGTCAACACAGGATAATTTTTGGCAGCAAAGGTATGTAACATTTCTGTTGTTTTACAAGTTATAACAAACAAAGCAATTTGCAGGTCACGTAAAATATGTAAATTGGCATATAATAAAAGTGTATTCTAAGGTCACGATAAATCATATCAACTAAAATTGTAGGTATACTGCTCTCGTTAGACAGTCAAAGTGTTGATGCAGAAAGCATGAATCGTGGACTGGATTACGGTACACAGCGCCTATCGTTAGAAGGCTTCTCAGCCCAAACCATTGTTATCCAGATCGGTTTCCGATCCTAGTGGTCAGAGGGTTCTTTTAGGGGTGGGTATTGGTATATTTTGAAGGTATGCTGTATTTATATCTACTTTTCCAGAAACCTATTATTCACAGGCAGTTTTTTATTTCAAATGGTCCTTTGCAGGCACTTTTAAAACATTATGAATCTAAGTGCAGTGTTTCAAAATGGATTGGTCCTATGGAGAAGAGACCGGCAAAAAAACTCCATGGATACTTTTTTCAAAATAATGGTTTACAATGAGTAAAGTTATTTTTAAGTACATGTAACTATTTTAATATAAAAATAAAATACACTTACATTGCAATATTACATTTTATGACACAGTGCAATATTTATATTGCACTAAAACTACTACACAAGTTAATAAAATATAATATATATTAGGTTGTTCGTCCACAAAATTGGAGCAAAGCCAAGAGGAGAAAAGTGGGGTGTACGGTAATGTTTGCAAATAAAACATAAATATTTTTTAAATTTTATTATAACTCAAAGGTTTAGAATATATATATATTTTAAGGAACAAAACAATATGTATAAAATTTTCCACAATTTTACATTACAGGCAGTAGGAAAAGCAGCATATTTTAAAATATTCTTGTAGCAATATAATTTTTATTGTGTGTAGGTGCCAGCAAAAAGAATTTTGCCTTCATATAGAATCAAATAAAGGAAGGGGTGCTCCACAGTGAATTTCATCGGGGTTGGGGGTCTTGAGGGTAATGACATTGGCACAGCAACTAATCCTGCGAAATTTAAAAAAGAAATTACCACACTGTTCTTTTGTTTTTAAGTTAAAATTTGTTAGAATTCTGGGCGGTGTCTGTCTTACATATATTTATTAACAGCATCCGCATAACTATCTATGTAAGACAGAAACTTCCCAATAGCATGTGTTATTCCCATTTCTCCGAGCTAAGTATGGACAACATTAATTTATTATTTTATAAATTTTAAAGTTAAATTTTATTTTTTCTTCAGATAGTTGCAACAACTTGTTAATACAACTAATTATGTACCTGATATTATTATATTAAGATTTGTTTGGCATGCTAATGGTCTTATGAGTAGACAAAGTAGACACAACAGAAAATCTCTTATCGACAATTATTAAACAGGAAGATAGAGAAAGATGAAACAAATGTGTTTAAGTAAACAATACCCACAGCAAAAAGTTAGAACCAAAAACCAAGTGCACATTAGAAGCAATAAGTACCATAAAAGTCCATAGGTAGATGTAAAAGAATGCCATTTTCAAAAGCCATGATGATCGCCTCAATGAGTTTGGGTGCCAGCAAAGAGGATTTTATCCTCGAAAAGTATTAGATATAAAAAGGGATGATCCACTGTGAACTTGAGAGCGCGCGGTGGTCTACTAAAAGACGAATTAAACACGACTACAATTCCTGCGAAGTAAATATAACGTTAAGTCCAACAGACATAGGTAACCTTTAATTGTTAATAGATATTCGGGTTAGAGGGTAATAATGTGACTATATCCAAAAAACTAAATTGTAGCATCCATAAAAAGATGGATGAAGGATCCACGAATTTTTATTCTGTTGAAGCCATGTTGTGCGACGTTTATGAAATGGACTCTGGGACGAAACGAGAAAACAGGAGGACGGAACCCGATTTCTCATTTGTAACCCATCTTATTAAAAATTCGCAATAAATTAAAGTGGACAAATGAGAAAGGAGAGTGTCGTTGTTATTAAAAAATTAATTCACATTCGTGTCGGAATTATTATTAGGGGAACAGTTTTTAGATTGAGAATAAGTAAAACTAACATTATAAGTTACAACTATACATAAGCAATATATAGATCACTCCTTAATCTACACAAAGTTTAAGAGAGACACATAGAAATAGGATATAGACAACGACATGGGCGCCGGGAGAGTGGTGCAGCTAGGTGCACTTGCACCCCCCTGGTTTGGAAGAAAGTACATATAAAAAAACTAGAATTTATATCAGAGGAAATGAAAACTAATTTTATCGTTTACACCAAAAAAACAATAAACAACGAAGCTCTGTGCTCTTATTCTATTGCTAGTTTTATATTCGTTTAGTCTAAACCCATCTTTAGTGCACCCCCCTAAAAATAATCCTACCGGTGCCCATGGACAGTGACAAAGTTGGGAATATTGGGATGAACAGAATACGTACCTAGCTAATAGATAAAGGTGTAACAATATACCTACAGTAAATATTACATAGATACGCAATATGCACTACAAATCAAGTGTACCTATATGTATATTAATATCACCTTAATCTGTGTAAGTTCCGGCAAAAATAATTCTGTCTCCAAAGAGAATTAAATATAAAAATGGATGGTCAACACTAAACTTCTTGGGTGGCGGTTGATAATTTGCAGATAGAAGCATAAAACGTCCCCCTGTTAATAATAGTAAATATTCTTAATCATTATTGACATCTCAAAAATATCGAGTTATATAAAGAACAATTGAAGCTGTAAAAATATTTAAAGCCAAAACCTTCTTACTGCTCAAGGTATGTGGGAAATTATAAATACAAATAATTTTTAATGTTAGATGGCAGTTGCTCTTTGTTATAATACAGCCGCATCTGATTAGACTGGACCCAGAACACAATAGTTAAAGAAGAGTCATATTTTTACGTCATCACCAAGAAGCGAAACTTTGTTTGTATAATATTATTCTTATTATGCTAATCGGGATTGAAAACGACAGACACACTACAATTTTCTGTTGTAAATTTATCCAAGAACTCGGTGAAAACTTAACTCTGCTGACCTGTATTACCTAAGCATAATTGAAATATGTAAAGAAGTGAGAATCGTAACGTAAAACTAATTGACTGGAAGTCGAAGAACAACGCATGTTAAAAATTATCAATGAGATAAATAATAAGTTAGATTTTCGGTTAATATTATATACCTTCACCTAACGGCGGGATGAACTGGACAAATTCAGCAATCTGACTGAGACTGGTCATCTTTGGCACAATATATATTAGGTTCAAAATCAAGAGAAATGCGACCAGGCGACTTAAAGTACTAAACAGTAAACAAACATAAAACAGATTTTGATTAGAAACCTAGAAACCTCAAATTATAATATAAAAAAAAGCGTATAGCACCTCACCTTATTTAGTATAGGTGCCCGCAAAAAGAATTTTGTCTTCGAATAAGATCACATATAAAAATGGATGGTCAACTTTGAATATTATTAGCGGTGGTGGTCGAAAATCAGCAGAAGGTGGTACTAAGAGAAATCCTGTGGATCATGAAATAATAATTGTTAGTGTATGTGATGTGATAGGGTACAGGTTTGACTCTGCTAGTCACATATTTCTTTAGCTTAGTGCCCTTATACGGCATAACGCGCCCGTGATTAATTCGGGAATATAACGTTACATAATATTTTGGCAAAAAGAATAATATCTGTATGAATTATTTATACAGTAGTGGCTTTAACCACAGCCTCTCAAAAAAATCAACTTAAAAAAGAATATTATGACAATAGAAACATCACCAAAGCTGCTATAAAACAAAATATTTCAGTATTCTATGAAAAATTTAGTAACCGTTGTTGACGCTGTAAACGAATGAAATACCCACGCCCAGGCCAAACCGCAGCTCCTAAAAACTTCAAATCTATACTACATTTTCAGGAAGAAGATGAAATATGTAATGATTTGAACATCCAATCACGCATTAATTATGAGCAAACAAGTCGACTTAATTACGTATTGCATAGTTTAATTCCCGAGCATCTTTCTATACGAACGAATGATAGAGACAGACCAACGGCATTTTGAGTGTAAGAAAAAGCGAAACGATGAAAGCTTGCAAACCCCCATTATGTAAAATCCACGTTTATATACTATATCACCTCATTTTGTGTAGGTGCCAGCAAAAAGAATTTTGTCTTCGGACAGGATGGCATATAAAAATGGCCGGTCAACTGTAAACTTCATTGGCGTTGGTGGTTCTGAGATTGAAGATACGGCTACTATAACAAATCCTGTGAATCACAATCAGTATAAATATTTGCTATTATTTATATTATTAAATCTGCACGATAAATAACCTCTGCTAGCATCAAAGTAAAGTATATTCAAGTATTGTGTAGTGCATCTATTTACGTGTCTTTAGTTTATTGAGCGAGCGAGCGAGCGATCTTAAGTACATAGGTACTATAGAGGATTATAGAGTCTATATATAGGAGACTATAGAGTCTCCCGTGGAGGCTCTTTCCTTGCAACCCAAGGTTCATTAGTAAAATTGCTAGATTATCTATCTTATCACTACCGAAAAGAAAATTTTTTTTTTGGCATCACCCAATATTTGATATATGTAAGTACCTATATAGAAAGATATAAACAATTTCAATAATCTTATGGGAAACCTTTTGGTTTTCGGATAAAAGTATAACTTTCGAAGTTAAATGAGAAATTAGTTTGGCATTTGACATTATTTCCCGGCGTCGAAGTTAGGTATTAATTAAATGAACATTTAAGTTGCAACAGAAATCGATTAGCCAAAGATCATATTAACTACAATGTACGTCCATTTATTTCACCTTTCCTCAGGATTTGTAGGTGTCTGCAAAAAGCACTTTGTCTTCGAAGAGAATCAAAAATAAAAAGGGATGGTCAACAGTAAACTTGATTAGTTGGGGAGGTTCATAGTATGAAGATCCTGGTGCTGTTATTATTGCTGTGAAAGATAATGAATATACAAATTAATTACTGCAACCTATTTTCTATCGTTATCTATCGACGATGTGCAGTACGAAAATTCTGTAATTACCTACGCTTCTGTAACACGCCTCCAGAACAAAGCGTGAAAACATCTAGGAAACCCAGAATTGACAACAACAATTTATATATATTCGAGATAAAAATTACACCGATTTTACAAGACACCCTTGGCTTCAGGACTATACTTTTTATGAGAAGATTGTTTAGTGCTAAATGTAAAACGTGCTAACTAAGCTACACAATTTTTTTTTAACAAAAAATAAAAACCGACTTCAAAAACAAAACTAACTAAAAAGCAAAAAATAAATGTTTTATTGTACAATATAGTAGTTGAAAAATATTTAAGTCGGTGCCAAGTAAAACATATTGCTGCTATAATAGCGTCATTGAGTTCACGTAAAAATTGTCGAGTGTGAGGCGAATTGTGCGTCGGACACGACAAATGCACTTCGCCAATCGTGTCGGTTTATCATTGCATGTGTTCCAGTGTACTTTTGTACACTGGAAACGATGGATGGTTTATTACAGTAAACTTTTCAGGCATTCGTTTTTGAGAATATGAAATACATTCATTCAAATGATAATTTATATAATTAATAATAGCAGCCTATATAAGACAAGGAGTCGTAAAGGTGCAATTTTGGTAGTATAGCTATCGAATTACAGCTCGAATTTCTGCGTTTACTTTTGGTTTCAGTAGTTTAGTATACAATACTTAAATATGGACGTTAGTTTAGTGGATTACTTAATCTGAATATCCGGATAAGGGAAATGGATTAGTGTTTAGCGTGCTAACATTTTTTAAAACCGTGCTAGATGCTAAATGTCCTAAGAAGGTACGTTTCGAATTTTGAGATTCAAACATCGTTAAGAATAACTTTGTTTTTTTTTTAAACTGACATCCGTTTTAGGAGCATTTTTATTTTGGGTTAGTTTAAAAAAAAAAGACTTCGAAAATAATCACAGTGTCATTTAAATATAATTTTTTGTTCATTCTTCATCTTACATAAATAAATATGTAAATACAAACACAACCATAAAAAAAAAAGGTTTTTAAATGAACTGAAAATTAAACGTGCTTGAAATTATTTTCGACAGTAATAACTATTTACTACATTAATAAAGCTAAACTATAGTAATAAAAATCCCTCGTAAGCAAGTAAATATTGCACCAGAAAATTCCTTTTAAGCGACCTTGTAATATCTAGATACATATAGTTCACCTCAATTAGCCATGGTGCCCGCAAACAGTGTCTTGTCTTCGAAAAGGACCAGATATAAAAATGGACGGTCAACAGTAAACTTAATGGGAGTCGGTGGTTCAGAAACTGCAGATGTTAATTCGATAATTAATCCTGTGAATGACAATTGAATAAGAATAGCTGGCACTACTCATTTTTATGGAGATCTGTAGGTGCGATTTTGATTGTTTGGTTATTTTAAATTGACCTTAGTTTAAGAAGCAGACCCTTTTGAAATAAACCCAAAACAATCCAGTTATATAATGTATGTTTCACCTCAATGTGTGTAAGTGCCGGCAAACAGAATTTTGTCTTCGAAGAGGATCACATATAAAAATGGCCGGTCTACAGTATACTTTAAAGGCGTCGGTGGTAGAGAAAGTGAAGACGTAAACACGAAAACCAATCCTGCGAATGTTAAATAACTGTAAAACATAGGTAACATGATGCCTGTAATTCCCTAAGTATTAGGCTGGCGTGTACTACGTACTACACTCACATTTCACCCATGTTGTTATAGAGTCCCATTTAATACGGGACAAACCTATTGCCAGCTACCAGTCAGAACTCCAATTCCCGGGCATAATACTAGAAAAACCCAATAACATTGCCCGACCTGAGAATCGAACTCAGAATCTCTTGCTCAGCACCCGCTTGCGAATAGACCAATGAGTTGGTAAGAATATACAAATCAATCAATATATAGATAAAGAATGTCACCCATAGTGTGTTACACCCGTAGTGGAAAGCTAATAGAGATTACTTTGTCAAGAAGATGGGTCCTGCGACCATTAGTCGGTTGTCCATAGATCAATGCAACGTTTGTCGATGCCGGAGTTTTCAGACATCAATGCGAGACAATCGAAATTCTATTGTGTCTACAACTACGACAAAGTATGTTAGGCTACTTTCCTGGTTTTCGTTAAACGACAAAGTTACAGACCTAAAGCAGTTTGAAGTAAAAATAAAATTTAATAAAACGCAATGCAATCACCAGTTTCACACGTACCCATAAGTATTAGTTTATTTATTAGTTGTAGGCAGGTATCAACTTAAATTTTCACCTCAATTTGTGTAGGTGCCAGCAAAAAGAACTTTGTCCTCGAAGAGGATCAGGAATAAAAATGGACGGTCAACAGAAAATGTGATTGGATATTCATCTTGAATATCAGATTCTGGGATTAGAATTGCTCCTGTGAATGACAATAATAGGGACGACAATTAAGACCAAGGACAAGTTACATGAGCCAAATAAAGGAAAAGGTTGCGGTCCTGTCATATATACGTAAAGAGGTAAAGAAGACTGCACTTTGAACCTGCGCCGTGTTGCAATCCACTGCAATTATGTAATCTTGTAGCTTATAAAACTTTTGATAGCTAAGCTCTATAAGATACAGCTCAAAAGTTAAACTTATATACATATAAGTTCAAACAACGAATGTTCGAAATAAGTGTCTGATTATAGTCATTAAAATATTAAAATTTAAGTGTTATTTTTAAAATATCACAAACCTGTGAAAGCTCCCGCCGTTGCTCCTTCCTCATCTACTTTAATAAAAGCTTCTTGGAAAGCTTTGGACACTTTCACCGGTTCACCCTTCACAATGCCAGACGCAGGCTCCTCAAATAGTTTTGAGACACCGAGCTGTAATTACACAAGCTATAAATATTAACCTTAAAATATAATTATATTCTGTACTAGCATTGCACGTGACCTCGTACGCGTGGAATTTAGAATTTGATATTTTCCTGCGGTAAAGTGGAGCCTATATTTTAAGTACTTCTAGCAATACATCGGTGAAAACTGCATTCAATTCCATGCGGTAGTTTTTGCGTGATGCGTGTACAAACATACAGACAGACAAAAGTTCTAAAACCTGTTGTTTTGGCTTCTGCTGCCCTCTGTCTGCCCCCCATATTAGTTTTTCTCCAATATCTACAATGTACAGACATCAGCTTGTTATTCTGCTATGCTATGTTATCGGCGGCTATAATTTTATTATATGTATAGATGATTTCTTCTGCATAATTGTAGATTTCCATCCTGTGTAGATCGGATGATCGGTCGATCGTTAAGAAAAAAACACTCTAGTTTTAAATTATCACAGCCATATCCATATTCTTCTTTAAAATTGACATTTACCTTTGGTAAGATTTCGTTAAAGTCCAGTTTGCTTTTGATGTCAAACTTAGGCATATCTAGGTCCACGTCGCGGCCGGCGGGGCTTAGCTTAAACACGTCATTGAGGAGGCCCTTATCCGCAGCCTTGCTGAGCACGGAAGGAAGACCATCTATTTCATTGGGAAGCACCACAACCATGCGGAATCCTTTCTCTTTGTAAGGCAGCTCTACCATCTGTCGAACATAAAACCAAACTACTTAACGTTTCCA
This sequence comes from Shargacucullia verbasci, assembly GCA_947562105.1. Classification (NCBI taxonomy): domain Eukaryota; kingdom Metazoa; phylum Arthropoda; class Insecta; order Lepidoptera; family Noctuidae; genus Shargacucullia; species Shargacucullia verbasci. The sequence goes on along the minus strand of OX387297.1, from coordinate 2,984,158 downwards.
AGGAGCAATTTTCGTTTGTCAAAAGTTAGCCTCTGGTAGTGTTTCCAGATTTCTCTATTTGGTAACCATTTAAGTCTTACCTTAGCGCCAAGTTCAGGACTCTCAGTATAATACAGAGATTGCAACAGATGCATCGTCGGTTTCTTGACTATGGTGCTCTTGCTGACATAGAAGTCTTTGTCTTTTGTCTCCTGGGATTTGAAGGGTACGTGCCAGTGTCCCTGGAAATAATAGAAGTCATATTTATTTGTCACGGTTTCTGCCGCCGAAGTCTTAGGCACATATCGCCTAAGGGTATCATTATGTGATAAACGATGAGCGTTTACCTACTATTGAATTTGGAATAGTAACAAAGAAGTGGGTTGTATATTTTTTATTCTTCAAATTTTGACTCCTTCAAGAGATAAAGGTCATATGCAAAGAAAAGTTACCTTGAAGTATATGACGTTGAAGAGAGCGGCGGCAACGTCCGGGCTCAATATGTCCTTGCTGACAGGATCCTTGATATTACCCTTCGTCTTCTCGTCAGCCTGACGACATAAAATTCGGATTCAAATTAATATTCCTCAACTATTACAGTTTGTGAAGTGGTATTGATTTCTCGATTAGAAAGTGTTTGTAGGAAAATCTTTCAAAATTATTGAACATATCCTTTAAATGAATCCTATTGAGTGTTTCCTGGCATATGAAGAGAGCTTTGTAGTCCCTGACGAGCACACACATTTTAGATGAGTAAATGTTTGTTCGCCATTGACCACATTGTTATTACTTTTGCCTGCCGAGATTCGGTTTCCTTTCTTTGTTGTTTACTTCCTAAAGACCGGCTTATCGCTGGTAGGTCTTACGTGTGTGTGAGAGATCCCACATAAATTTCTAGAAAATCTTATTCGCACGTTTTGTTACTTATAAGTTCTGCAACGTACCCATTTGTTAATGATTGCGGCGGCGGCTTCTGGCTGGGTGAAGTCAAGTGTGTCGACCTCACTGCGGTAGGAGCGAGCAGCGGCCTTGAAGGTATCTTGCAGACTTAACTTGTTAGACACGTACACCTTGCTAGCGAGAGTCAGGGCCTCGGGGTTCAGATCGGAGAATCTCTCGCTCAATTCTTTGTAGGAGTCCGAAGTCTGGAAATTGCACAAAAGTAAGTACCACAATTTTTTCTAGCATGAAATAAGAGATTTTTTTAATGTTTAGTCGCCAACGACCTATGTTTACGTAAGCTAAAGCGTACAGTATTATTTAAAAACTTATAGGATGTGTGTATATTCTAAATGCCACAGAGCATATAATATTTAAAAATTTATATAAAAATAATGTAGTACAGAGTTACTTATAACACCTAAATTATAATTATAGCAGCTATGTAAAACAACGTGAGCACAGAAAACCATTATACGTAATACATATAATATTAAAGTTCATAGTTCAAGAATCTTGATCGAAATCTTTTCGAACAGGTAGTATGTACACATATAATAGTTCATTGTATATTAGCTAGAATCAATCAATGTTTTTATCGTTATTATTAATGTGTATGTTATCTTAATGATTTATATTTTTATGTTGTTTGATATACCTACAAAGTGCGTCTGAAATGTAAATAGTTTTGTCATTCTTTCTAGTAGCTTGTAATCAAATGTTTATTAACAATAATGATACTCAGATATCTTTTATCAATAGATAATTACAAGAATCATTTAATGACGCACTTTTACGCGCGATATTTATAATTAATTTTACAAGGTACCGAGGTGTTAGATGATTTTGTCTAGACTTTTCTTTTGTGTCAAAAGAACAAACATCCACCTAAATAAATTTCTAAAGTTTCTATGTAATTGTCAAGGGATCAGTGTTTGTGTTTACTTATGCCACGTGGCATTTAGGGTTAATTTTTTCATACATACGGGACCTCCCTCTAATTCTTAAGGCACCATACTTTAAGAATAAGGTCGGGGTGTTATAAAAATAAATACTAACCGTTTTGTAATCTGTACCACCCAAGAATTTGGTAATCTCCTCTTTGGTGGCGGGACCTGCTCCGGAGTTGAATAAGGATAGCAACATCATCAGTCCTAGCGGCGATGACACCACGTTCTTATCCTCTGCCAAATCGTATGCCACCTGCCCAAGTAAATGTGAAAATATTATATGCGTGGCCCATTACGGTGATCCACACGGAAGGAGCCTTCCAGATTCTAAGTAATGGTTAGGTACATAAGTACGTTTAGCACAATGGGCTGCCAGCGCAGTTACTAGTACCATAAGGCGGTGGATTAGCAGCAGTTTGATTTGGAAACATAAAGGCCAGCGTGTCCTCTGATAAATTAAAAGAAAAATGTAAGCGCAATACATTACCTTCAGGAGCTTCATGGTCGATTTGTCAATGCTTTCTCCCAGCGGGGTCTTCACATAGTTCGGCGGATTGAAGTCCTGGAAATCGAAAGGGGATGCCATCGTGACAGCCACCAGGCCTGTAATACAAAATATGTTAAGATCGCTAATTCCATTCAGCTAGCTCGGTTCCTGTGAAAATTGTGAAAGTTGAAATTATTCCCTCCCTACGCATGCGCGGTATGTGTCAATTGCGTAATTTCAAGGTGGTGGCAAAGTGCCAACGGTGGAAGATGACACATGTTTCACTTCTTATGCATCCACCCTTATGCTGCAAAGGCTGAAGAGTCGTTATGGCAGTGTCCTTGCACTGGGTAATAAGAGGAATGTTGTTTGGTGGCACTCCTGGACATGAATTTCCTGGACTGACTTGTAAATCTTTACATGGACTTTGGACTCAGGTTGGCTAAAGCAAGGAATACCTATTTAGGATCCCAAAATACCTGAATAGGCTTTACGTGCTACTGAGAATATTTTAGCTGAAAATATACTCGTATGAGTACCACCGTTCGATTTTGACATCGAACCGAGAACTCTAACAACAGTGACCAAAGAATACTATGAAATAAACTTCACAATTTTTACGCTAACACAGTCAAAGCATAAAAATTTATATTTGGTAAAATATAAATGTTTGTTTATAATTGCGAATGACGCAATCGTGCACTGCAATTTTGCAAAGCATATTCTACAAGGAAAAATTTGGTAAAATATTACCACACTTTTCCTTGTCAACAAGGAAACGTGTGGTAATATTTTACCAAATTTTTCGTTGTAGAATATGCTTGTCAACAAGGAAAAGTGTGGTAATATTTTACCAAATTTTTCCTTGTAGAATATGCTTTGCAAAATTGCTGTGCACGATTGCGTCATTCGCAATTATAAACAAATATTTCTATTGTGAGCGGTTTTCCTACTAAGCTCATCTTATGACCGAATGACGCAATCTTGCACAGCTATACTTGCTCTTAGTATATTTTTCTATCAACGGTTCGCATGAACAGGACAATATGTCTTAGTACCTACTTATAAACCGAATTATTCACACAAACTATACCTTTCATTCAACCAAATAAAATATAATTTCCCAGATAAAAAAAGCAGTGATTGCGTAACAGTTGAATGCTTGCTTTCCTTGCAAGAGGATCTGAGTTCAAACCCGGCCCGCACCTCTGACTTTTCGGAATCACGTGCGGATCCGAATTTTATTATCATTTGAGCTACGATGAAAGAAAACATCGTGAGGAAATCTACACACCTGAGAGAGCTCCATAAAGTTTTTGATAGTTATGTAGTCCACTAACCCGCAGCGAGTCAGCGTGGTGGACTAAGGCCTAACCCTTATCATTCTGAGACCCTTGCCCAGCAGTGGGACAGTAATGGGTTGAATTTATTTATTTATACCTTTCCCAGTCCTGTGATCAATTCACAACGGACATGAATTACAATCTCTCTGATTAGAAAACAGCTACCGTTACTCGTGTTATTGACTTGCGGTTCAATAAGTAACAACTAACAAACTTGCGGTTTAACCTCTAATTAGAACATAATTAACAAATTTGCGGTTCAAACTGTGATTAAATTACAACTAACAAACTTGGGGTGAAACTCTGTGAATAGATCACAACTAACAGATGGGCGTTCCCAAGAAGGCTTCTTAAAGTAACTGAAATATAAAGTACGCACTCGTTTCCCTTACAGGATGATCGGATCTCGAGGCAGTGATACTAGGTGCCTCAACGCTTCTTCTCAATGGTACATAGAAAAGTAAGTAAAGAAAAATAATAATATCCCACAGACTTGCCTAAAAAGCCTGTCAAGTGGATGTCTATCCTCTCCTTAAGAAATAGAGTTTTGTTTTATTTAAATTACTAATTATTACCGACGGTGATCTTTGGAAATATTTTTGGAATACCGCTCGGCCCAAGAGAGTGCCTAAATATTTCTTTAAAAGATGCTCAATGATACTGATGTAATAATATTATTGTCCCATTACTGTCTTGCTGGACACGCACCTATTCTTAGAATGAGTAAGGTTAGGCCTTAGTCCACCACGCTGGGTTGCTGTGGGTTAGGGGATTACACACAAAGTGCAGTTTTTCTCAAGATGTTTTCCTTCACAGTTATTACAAGTAATATACAAATTTTGATCCGCAAATGATATTGAAAAGTTAGAGGTGTGAGCCTGGTTCACGATACATGATGGCCCTGCATGAAAGGCAAGCATTCAACCACTAGGGTATCACCGTAACCTGATAATACTTAGTCCAATATTTGATGTTGGTAAAAAATGTGCGTGGCTGTTACTATTACCTAATCTGTGGCTTCACGAGCAGAAAACTAAACGCTGCACAGACCAAAGCTCCGATAACAACACACGATCTGAGGCCCTAGTGTATGATTAGGCCGTTTCGTGCTCTCCACCAATTGAAGCACCGAACGCGTTCGATACGTTAAATCGAATTTGTCAAAAGAAACTTACACTAGGGCCTCGGGTCGAACTTGCGTTTGCGTTCGGTTTTTTTCATGGCCAGCGCTTTATTGCGTCCTTACACAGTAATAATAAATCTGCTGCCTTATTGCTCTACTAGTTATAAGCGCGGCTGCTGAACGAGAACTCCCCGGGCCAAAGTGTTACTGGGATTTTCTGTTTCAAATTCTCAGTAGCAGCCCGTTTGTAATCATCCCCGCAGATGGCAATCGGTATAATATAGGATTACTCGTACGTGCACCTCTATCTAACCCTTCGGGGACTACAGGCGACAAATGTCCCACTGAAAAAGTTCTGTCATTAGTGCGCAACTCATTGCGATTAATACGTAAATATGAGGAATGAGTACTAGATTTATCATTTAATAAAGGATCACACGATGAATGTGAGTAGGCGTCTAGCCGGCATCATTGTCAACAGTATTGTGGTTTTGTTTTTAAAGTAAATCATATTCCAAAGTCTATTTTACATCGGGGAACCGAATACCATTGCCTTAGACCTATATATTTTATTTATTTTTTGGAAGTGACTTCTAGAGCGAAAGCAAATGAAACAGCCGTCACGTCAGATACTTATTTGTCTTTTGTCTTTATTCCTCGAAGATTTAAGCAGAGGTTTACGGATTTCGTCGATACTGTAATTTATCCTTGTAATGTAATAGGTGGGTAGGCCATGTTCCTAGTACGGTCCCAATCTTAGGTCTGCTTGTACTATTATTATTTTTTTACCGAATAACATTACACTTTGCCCGACCCGGAAATTGATTCGAAAACCACTACTCCCGCTTGTGACCACTAGACCAATATTTTTTCGTCATATATTAATATTTGTGGTTTGAAAACCTAGTTATTTGAAGGAGATACTAACTAACAATTATCAAAATAAGATTAAAATTTCTGTGTCGAACATAAACTATGGATACGTAATTCTACAAGTTGTACTTACTTTATTAAATGTTTTAATGTATTGAAATAAGGCAACGGACGTGTCTCGCGAAACGGTTATGGAGACAAACACAGTCATAAATAAACTATGAATCAATCGCTTTATCAGTCTTTAGTACTAAATGCCTCAAGTATGCCAGTAGACAAATAGCCGGCATCGTTGCAAACAGTACGGTGACTAATATAAATTAAATAATTCGCTTATCATGCGCCGCAACCGGCGCTTCGAACAGTACATTTTTCACGATTATGTGAACGCGGGAGGGGAGAGGAGTTCTACAGATAACATGGATGCAATGTACGTACTCAAACTTATTAAGAATTTAACTGAAATGTAAACAACGAACTGTCAAAGTTTTGTGGCAATTGTTCGGAGTTTAACGTCAAAATCTGACAGTTTTTTTTTTATATATCGATTAGGTAAATTGTATCGCTGTAAGCTATGTTCATGGGTACTTCATACTTTATGAAATACCTAATATTCGAAGAAAAAACATAGTATGTCTAGGTAGGTACTGAAAAAGTGTCCAAAGAGCCATGTTTCAAAATTACTCTTTCACTTCTTTTTAGGGCTATCAAACTTGAGAATATATTTTGGCGATTTAAATTAACGAACTTTATTGGTCATTACCTGTCGTAGCAGCCAAAGTATCAACTTTTCTCGATATCGACTATCAAATGGCATAAAATGCCCCAATGCATTTAGACCGCCTTATGTATCGCTTCTGTTCAAAAAGAATACAAAAAAAATCTTCACGTAAGTAAGTATTTTTAAATTTATTTTTACGGATTTGACAATTAACCTGTCACGAGGTAAACACAATGAAAAATCTATTGTTTGTCTGTTACCTGTGCTCGTCTGTGGATTCAATAATTTATTTATTTCATAAAGAAAGACGGCAACCGGCGCCGCCGTTTGATAGCTCACAAGCCACGTTATCTACAATAGGTAGGTACTAGATAGGTACCTACTACTCATATTATACAGGTAGGTATTTTCATTTATACTTAACCATAATATTTTCAATGGCACGATATCGCATAATGAAGACCTTTTAACCTGTCTTAATCAACAAATAGTTATGTAAGAGATATTATTCGACCGCTAAATAGATTCTACCTTCATGTTGATTTGTATTTACCAGACTGCTGACTAGTACCTAAATAAGCTATCGTCAGAGTCGTTTTGCTCCAGGAATTTGCCTAACATATGACCCCAAAACCAACACGGCGGAACCCGTGATAATATAAAGCCTCGGTGCACTCATTAGAGGTCGATTTTTGGATTAAAAACTAAACATAGGTATATCCAATATCTGAGTGGTAGGGGAAACTGGGGAGGGTTGATTACCCCTTTTGATTTTGGACTCTATTTTTTTATTTTTTTGCTGTATTTGAATTCTTTTTAGGTCAAACGATTTAGAACTTATCTATTCATTGATAGTTTGAATGGGAACTAGATTGTGCTACAATTTAGCTCATTATTTAATGAAACTCCATATTGTAAACTTTTACCATGTGTCCCCTGTTTTAACGGAGACTTGTTTACCCCTGATTGGGAGCTTTGATCCCAGAGGGATCAAGTCTTCCAAGTGCTTGGGAGACGTGGTAAATAGATTTTTACTGTGTCTCCCCTAACCTGATTCTCATCGATTAAATAACTCGCACTCAACAATGCATCTGGAAATAGGAAAACATATAGATAGTGAAAAGATATTTACCGTACCATCCATATCTAGAAGTTTAATTCTCACCGATTAGATGACTTGATCCACAGGAATAAAATCTCCCATGATTGGGGACACATGGTAAACAGATTTTTAGTGCGAATGCTATACTCAGAGAGTTGATTCCCTCTTAATTCATAGGAACTTGATTCATAGGAAATTAATTTATGAGGAAATCAAACACATGGTGATCTATATTTTTTTAAATTTTATATAAGATACTGTAGTATTTTCTAAATAACAACACAAAACTGATAATATTTTTTTTTTTTGTATCAAAAAGTCAATCATTCTGTAATAGAAATTATAAACTTAAAGTTTCTCCTAACAAGGAGACTTATCTGTATAATAATCATCTCATAAAAGTTAAACAGTTTCGAAGTAACCTTTCAATCGTATTATTGTCAGTTGATCTCATTTATCATTATCACGTTTAAAGATTTAACTCACAAGGTGACTCTTTGTATTCTAACTATGATCTCAAAAAATATTAACGAAACGAACGATAATTATTTTCCAATAAAGAAATTACGAAATATACTCGAAGATATACCCTTTACTGTGAAAAAAGACAGAGTTCGAAACCTGCAACCATTTTCCCAAAAAGGATTCACAAAAACACGTTTATTTCGGCCTCCAACTAGATGTAACTCCATAAAGGTTCTTTTAACAAGTTGCCTTATTTCTATCAGAACTATAATCTCAAAATCTTGAACAATCTAGAAACAATCTACCAAACCTAAATCATCAAAATCTCATTGATAAATCTTTTTCTTCCTCGACAGTTAATATCTGTGATCGCTTGTAGTAAGGTTCATACTATATTTCTTCATTCGAATCTTTTTGTTGTCTTGCGTATCTTTTTAATGTCATAAGAGGTACGCCATATATTTTTGAAGTTCCTATTAATGTATTTACAGCTAATACTGCAGCTACAGCATTTTTATTTTTTTCTTTATACTATATTGGTTTTTTTTTTTAAACTTCTTTGGTCGTATACTTTCACGGCATGATTTCCTAAAGAAAAAATAATATAATTATGACAGCTTTATGAATCGTCTGGTTATTTGACGACAAGGTAGACTTGACGGGGACAAAATTATCCCGGGATCATGTCACCCCCAAAGTCTCCCCATGCTATCAGTGCGGTTATAAAACGTGTCGTACTCAAAACTAGTGATCACATATTTTAAGTTAATCAAAGCTAATCTACACTTAAATAAACGACTAACAAAATAAATATATTCACTAATAGCGTTTCCTTTAAATTTTATTAAATAAATCCAGCTAAACCTTACCGAAAATTAAATATACGACGCAAATATTTCACCGTTCGCCGTTTGCAAACTACTGACATTTTTTCAAAGTGCGCCTTGATAGAAAGTGTAGTTAGGGGAAGTATGAATCAGTGGTGCTCGCTTAAAACAATGTATCACGTTTGGTAAAACTTGAAATCAAATTTACCAAATGTCCCGTAGGCATCGACCCTCCCCAGGTTCCCCTGCTTCATGACATGGCATTAACAAGAAACGCACAAACAAACGTACCGAAGTGCTTTATAATATTATTTATAACTGGTACTTTTATTTAAATTTTACCGAAAAGTTTAATTAAAATCACAAATCAATTAAAGTTTTAAAACTTGATTTCTGACCTGTGCGCACTGAGCCAAATTTAGAATTTTAGTATTCAATAAATTATATTGATATGTAGTGTTGATGTATACCTGACTTATGCCAGCTGTTCTCAACGTTTTTTTTTAACTCTAAATATTTAGATTTGTATGCGAATAATCAAGGTTGCGAGTATCACGGATCTTCAAGAAATCGTAATGGAAATAAATTGATGTCGATGAAACCAAAGTGATTGCCACTCAACAGACAAAAAAATCGATGGGATCAATAAAAACCAGCGGGTAGTAAATATTCATTCTGGCAATGAATTGAAACAGGAAATTAACAGCCTTAATTATTTCGTGTTTCGTAACTTACTAACATTTAAAATAATTAAATAATAATTTGGTTCATCAACGTTATCTATTCGTATCAAGTCCTTATAATACCTAATATGTACATACAAATCTATAGACGATAAATCAAATACATAAGTCAAGTCGTTAACTTAATTATTTTACCTATCACTATAGTTGGCCCATGTACGTTTCTTACAGACGATTTACGTAAATATTTTAATTAATAAATTCAACCCATTACTGTCCCACTGCTGGGCAAGGGCTTCTTTTCAGAACGAGAAGGGTTAGGCCTTAGTTCACCAGGCTGGTCTGGTGCTAATCGACGGCACACACCACCTTTCGTAACGTTTTTTTCCTTCATCGGTAATGTAAGTAATAATCAATTCTGATTCGCACATGATTCCGAAAAGTCAGAGGTGCAGCATCAGCATCAGCATTCAACATTCAACCGCTTAAAGGCTATCACTGCTTTTTATAATATATCCATAATTTAACAAAAATAGTATTATCTTTTGTGTCTAGACTGTGATTCTTATTCAATACGGATTCTCAAACGTAGATCATACTTAAGTATTTTGAAAATTGAAGAGGTCTTAACATAAACATAGGTACCTATCTCGCGAGATGTACGGCGTTATGTTATCAAAACAGTCGTACGTACCTAGTATCAGAAGTAGCGTGTCCATGTTGTTTGAAGCGTCGCACCACACTGACCTCTGATAGTCGCTACCACCGAGGTTCTTATAACGAAACCTGGTGTTGTATTAGTGAACCTCTGTGACGTCTTCACTCTAAAGACAGATGCGCTCAACATTTTAATTTTAATGTTGACCTATACATCGAATAAAGTTATCACATGATTATAAAACCAAATGTTATACATATATGACTTTATTCTATGAATAGGTCGATATGTCAACAATTAATTCTGAAAAGAGGCCCGTGCTCGACATTGGGTTCGTAGATAATGGACTGACTTATTATTTTTTTTTAAATGTAAGTGAAGACGAAGATGAGGTGGTGAGGAATTTTATTAGTTTGTTTTTTTGTTTATTGCGTCCTCGTCCTGTATGTTGTTCCTCACATTTCGGTCTGTGGGGTGGTCTAATGGTAATTTTGACTTCTGTTAAAACATATAAAATTCATATATAATTATACTTTTACCATAGTGTTCGTTTTTATTTTCTTGTGGAATGCAATAAATTACTAAACTACTAAAAACGCGCTAGTTTCAAAAATATATTTTACAGAATTTATATTATACATAATGATGGTCTGGTGGTCGCAAGCGCGACTGCAAAGCTTGCGATATTGGATTCGATTCCCAGGTCCGGCAAATTGGTATTAGGTTTTTCTGTATCCTCAGTAGCAGCACGGAGTAGCCATCAACTGTGCCCGATTGATGGCAACAGGCTCGCCCCCCTATTACAGTTTACAGTTTATTTGCAAGAAACATAATTATGGTAACATAAGTATAGGACATATTACATGGGACTTAATAACAGCATCGGCGAAATGTGGGTGCATAATAGTAGATACACCTTTGTCTATCCTTTCGGGGTACAGGCGTGATGCTATGTTTTTCCATAAAGTGTAATTTATTAATCAGTACAGCGATTAGCCATTAACACTAAATAAAACTAGCAATGTTAACATATCACTCTGTATTCTCACAATTTATTCGGAATAAATGCACGAAGAGGATTTTATACGCATGAATCCTAATATTTTCTCGCTTGCACACCGACTATCTGTTTCATTCAAACTTATTGCCACTTTGATTTTTATTAAATAACTACTTTATTTACTTTATTAAATACTAGCATCCGCCCGCGGCTTCGCCCGCGTGGTTTACAAACCCGTACATTTTCCCGGGATAAAAAGTAGCCTATGTGCTATTCCAGACTATAATCTACATCTGTGCCAAATTTCATCCAGATCCGTACAGCCGTTCTGGCGTGATTGAGTAACAAAGATACATCCATCCATACATCCTCACAAACTTTCACATTTATAATATTAGTAGGACCAGTAGGATAGGATTTTGTGTCGTTTGATCCATGAAAAGACAATCCAAACGGACTACAGTTTATTTTTTATAAAATAACTATTTTTTTTAACCTGTAACTACCGACGTGGTTTTATTGTAACGTATATACTGAGGTAGGGTCTGAGAGGCCGCAAGTACCTGCTACATTGAGTTTTACAAGGAAATAATTATTTTTTGTATCTGATGCTGAGAATTAAAATTTAGGGTATATAAATAAAATAAATAGTAATGAAAATAATCAACTTTATTAAATTTTGAACGTAAACGCATTTTTATCGTTGGCTCCGTAAGCAAAATTCTAAGTCTATGGTTTATATACAAGCAAGGAACTTTGAGATGATGTTTGATTACGATAAATGAAAGAAGACAGATTTCGCTTACAAGCGCTAGAAAACAGAAGCAAAATATAATGAATTGACATAAGCCGTCCTTTTGCTTGGGTTTCTAGTCTCTAGCGATTGTACATTACTCTTTATCCAGGGGCTGGTAGCGTTAGTGCGATACTTCACTAGGTACTCTGATAATTATCGGTCTAATGTAGAAATCCTCTTTTTAGTGATACAAAAACACTTACTGTCTATAGTTTCCACCAACTTGGCCCAGAGTCATAGTCAAATGTTTTGTTTTTGTCTTTTTCAGAATGGAACCAAGAGATGTTATTCAAAAAGGAAACTCACTTAACGGGAAACTATCCGTCACGAACTACAATACTCCATTCGCGACAAAGACTAGCCCAGAGTTCTTGATCAGCGGCTCAGCAGTATTCCAGGTGAAGCTCATCGCTGCTCAGATCAACAACGGCCACACAAACGTGTACAACAACTTGATATTCGTGCGATTCACCAAGCGCCGGCCTGATGACGACCTCTCGTACACCATCAAGTTCACCAGCAATGAATTAGGTATATTGGACAAGTGCTTCACCAGTGATGATGGCACGTGGCACTTAATATATGAGAACAAGAAACAACAGTTCACTTTCGACGTGGCTGTGCAGATGGAAGTGGCCCCATGTGCGAGTTCATTCGCCAGTCTGCACGACGACACCGAACTGACGGACTTCGAGCTGCGCGGCGAAGACGGCTCCGTGCACATGCACCGCGCCGTGCTCGCGGCCGCCAGCCCCGTGCTGCGCCGCATGCTGGGCGGTGCGTGGCGCGAGACAGCCGAGGGACACGTCGACGTGCCCGGCACCTCGACAGTCACTTTGCAGAACTTTAAGAACTACGTGTACCTGCATACATTACCCGAGTCGGGCTTAGAGGAGCTGCTGCTGCTGTCCTCTTACTATATGATGCCGGACTTAGAGCAGAGGTGCGTGGACAAGTTGGTCCACAATGTGACTGCAGTGAACGCCTGTGACATGATTGAGTTCGCAGCTAAGCACAAAGTGACGCGGTTACTGCTCGCTATTTTGGAATGCATACAAAGCGGTGCCGTAAGCGTCAACGACATGCGAGATCACTTCACGCGAGCTGAATGAGACTTTAATATCTAAATAATTGTGTTTATACACTGTTTTTGTTAATATTTCGGCTGCCAAAATATCAGGTAGGTATATGAAAGAATTATTTGGCGGATTTTGAGAAAAATAAAATTAAAGGTCCACAAAAATGACATAAGGAAAACCAGGTTTAATGAGCCCTGCAAAATACTTAATACCTATGACCACATATGGAAACCTCGCCATATTAGGTGTTATTGCTGGGGGTTCAATATAAAAAAAGAAAAGTCGGGTCGGGTCCCTCTGAAATAATATTATTTAATCCGCCGGACTGGCTCAGCACGATCTCAGCACCACATGGGAATTCCTCATGCTTATAGTGGAAAGATTAGCCAATCAGTAGTGATGGTATCGAGACCGACTACCCAGGGTGCGCCAAACGATCTCAGATTTCGTCACTCATGGAAGCTCTAATTATTTAATATGCAACTGTGACATAAAAGAGGAGTATTAAAACAACAATTACCTGTCTTATTACGATATTACGATTAATTTCATAAACTGTTTACAGTTTATTAAAAATCAAAATATAAGATAGGCAAAGAAAAAAAATCTTTCATCATTTTATTATATCCTATTAATTTATATTTATAGGCACGTCAACGACGCTAAAGTAACGCTTAGGTATCGGGGGTGCGGCGCCTGTTAACCCAAAAGACAGTGTGTTATTACATGATAATCTACCTTTCTTTGATTGCGTATATGAAAACAGTTATGGATAATAAATAATAATGTAGGTACTCATGTGTTACCTAGATAATACATTGTGAAAGTAAGACAGTTGCCCTAACTCCTCGATGCCTTTAAAGGCTACTTTTGATAAAGTAGCATTTAAAGTCTAACCTATAAAGCTACACTACTTCAGTCTGTATAGAAATTAAAAATAAACTATTTCCGAGATTTTTTTGATAAATTTTGATGCGAATAAAGAACTTATTTAAAATTTGATGCAAAGATTTTTCTTTATGTTTTTTTAAGTTTCTTAACTGGCCCAAACCTTGCTTATCGATCTAAAACCGGTCGCACTGGTACTGACTGGTTCAACGGTATAAACCGACACAAGATGTGACCACAGCACGCTACAGGTGATTGTTATATAGATAGATAAATAATCATAATTCTTCTGCCATTATCTCATTTTAATTGGGGTTGGCGCATTAAGTCTCTGATGAGTGCCGGATTCAGCAAGCGCGGGACTCGTAGCGAATTCTATCGAGGGCCCTTGATCCCTTGATCTGCTATGGGCTCTTAAGTATAAAGTGACTTTGAAGAACTTGTGCGTTTATCGGATGAAATTCTGTTTTATTTTCGCCAAAATAATCGGTTACCGATTGTCTTCTTCTTTTTAGCGAGTCGACGGCAATCTAAATAGTTCCAGCCCAGAAGTTACCTACTAGGACTGCGCTATCAGTGGCATCGATTCCGGCGTGCAGGTGTGGGGACACGCCGGGCATGATATTAAGTGCATCATCGTCTGCGGGACCGTACCGCAGTCACACATTAAGTTGGATTCATCTAAAAATCCCCACCTAAACAGGTTTTCCTTGCTTCGGCCAACTTGAGTCCGAAGTCTGTTTAGGGATTTCCAAATCAGCCATGGGCATTCGTGTCCAGGAGGAAGATTTTCAGTAGGTGGGACGAAAGGAGTCGACATCTTTCCCGTGAACGCTCACCGACGAGAGGAAGGACACACACACACACACACCGATTTTCTGACGTGGATTATCTTAGTCGGAAAACAGGTGTAACGTGTCGTTTTTGTGACATCAAGTTAATTCAATATACCACGCCTCAATAAGTTTCAATAAAAAAATTACGCTCATGCGAACGTGGGCGGGTTTGGATACGCGGGGCCCGTAACAATTGCTACTCTTGCTACGTGGTTAATCCGGCACTGTCTCTGATATCTATTAAATTTTCAATTTGACTTCCCAGTCTCGTCACGATTCTAACAATCCATCAATCTTTTCATTACGCTGACTCTCTGCCCCTACAGTCATCAACCTAAAAATTCTTGAAATATGCTTCTTATCACTTCCCCACATGTCCATATCGCAACGGCTACGTCGTCGGTCGTGTAGTCTTAAGATAAAGCTGTCGTTTAATTCTGCTCCTGAGGCCCTCGTGTAAGTTTCTTCGCTTCTTCTTCGGCATCGAACACGTATGGCGCTCCGATTGGTCCGTTTCGTGCTCTCCTCCAATTGGAACGCCGAACGCGTTCGATAGCGTAAATCGAGTTTGTCGAAAGAAACTTACACTAGGGCCTCCGATTATGACGTTCATTACGAACACCGAAGGACATGATAAAAAAAAAATTACACGATATCTGTAACAAGCTTTTTGATTTAATCTTTATCACAGGCGAGTTACGCGATAGTCCTGCTGTACCTACCTTAAATTTATCCTCACCGGCGAGAACAATGATTTAAACATATTTAATTAATTAATCAATCGCCTTTGTACTTAACTTTTAATACATAAGTTGTATCCAAATTTTTATCGGTGTACATTAAAGAATAATTAAATTATGGGAGAGAGAGAGTATGAAATATCACTAAATGACTAAACACGAAATATCAGGAACTAAAAAAGCCTACTTGCTATCACCTTTTAGGATAGGATTTGAAATATTTTGACAATCATAATGATAGACATCAGGGAATTGCTCATGCCGTAGTAGTGAACTAGTAAGATAAAAAATTACTTTCTAGTTCACTGAAGTTCTCCATTGTAGATGAAACAATCATTACTAATGAGGTATCCAAGAAACTTAAGGGTTTTAACCAGCGAAATTCTAAGTCTATGGTTTTAACGCCGACGCAAACAGAGGGGTTTATGAGTATCAGTCTCGATTTTAATTTAGCTTTTTTGTTTGAAAGTTGACTTAATCGAGGTAGTTCTTAGTCAAGATTCAAGAAAATCTGTTCAGCCGTTTGAAGGTCATCAGCACTTTTCTAGCAGATGAAGGAATGTGAGCAACTTTCACAGGTCTGATCGATTTCAAATTTGGTATCCTGTTACACATGGAATCTGAAGGATACTCAACTCGTCGCGAACACAGCAGGTTTGAGGCGAATTAGTGTATTGAATACTAAAGAGAATGAAAGAATAAATGAGTGAATGAATAAGCACTAACACTGTTTGGTTAATTTTATTATAGTATAATTTTATAATACAATAAAAAAATATAACAAAATTAAAAAAAAATCCCCGACACAAACATTATAAAACTAGAATTGCTTTGGTATACTTATCGTCAATTTCATGTTTCCCGGAAAGTATTTGTGTGGATGTGAAGATACAGTGTCGATTGTAGCGTGTCTAGCAGTAGGTAATATATGAAGTTTAAAAAGTATAAAACATATTTTTATATTTTATTTATTTAGTGGTCCTCCGCCGCGGCGACGGTGCAGCGATGCTTGGATCAAAACAGATCAAAATATCACAAATCAAATTATTTATTTGCAATAAATATGGGTTATGTATTTATTTGCAATAAACATACTTTACACGGTCACAATAAGTTGCCACGTACAACCATAAAATTGGTATGTAAAATTACAGTACAATTACACAGTAACAATTTACTACTTATATGAAACTTAAAGGGCCAAAACACATTATTTTTAATCTTTTTAGAGTTTTTTATTGTGGAGTTTTTACAATTGTTAATTATTTTTAGTTAATTAAATTCTCCGATCGTGTAAATGATCTTTTAGTTTTTTCTTCAAAATTAACTGGTCACACTGAGCTTATTTCAGCGGGGATTCTGATTGACGTTGAATCTTCGAATATAAAGTTTTGTGACTCATAGTTTATCATCAGTTATCGGTACACCCTGAAGTATTAACTTGTTTTAACCTTATAATCCGTAATGGTGGCTAAAATGGGCCTGACACTCATGTCACCGCTGGCTCAGGATAAGCCCTAAAATGGGCCGGACTGACACTTCAACTTATGTCAATCGTCACGATAAATATTTTTGCAAAATTATTGTATACTAAATGATCGAATCATGATATTGCGTGTGAAACAAAATACTTTAATAAACAGTTCATGTGTCTAAGTTAGCAAATCTTATCCATTTTATGCCCAAATTGCATAGTTTACCTATAAAATATATGAGTGCGCAAATGCGATGACGGCCATTGTGAGTGCCACGGCTACGGTGCTAAAAAACATCAAAAAGGTGGATTTTGAATCACCAAACTCCACAAACTGGGTGTGATAATAACGTCTTATTCATTAGGTTGTTCATATCATCCATAAATTTGATAAATAAAGTAGTGATAACAAAGTTTTTGATGACTGAAGTAAAAATTTCCCGCGAGTCATGCGTTTGTTATTTTTTATTTTCACTAGTATTACACATTTTACTGTTAACTTAGATAATACTATATCACAAACTAATTATAAAATCTATAAAGTTCACGTAAATGTCCATATATCAACGTCAATATCACTTCAAAGGTAAATATTAAAAATTCTTTGTTATCACTACTCAATTCGATTTATAAGGATTTGCCGCCATATTAGATTTTGTCTGCAAGAGATTTGAAGAGATGTTCGAAACGATTATTTTAACCGATTTATTTTCGAATTTGAATCGTAATCGATTAATCAAAATGAGTAATTATAGAAATCGATACGAAAAAATATATAATTAATGTTTAAAATATTATATGATAAAATATAAAAGTAATATTCCAGTAGGTACAGTCAGCATCAATAAGATGTATACACCTTATGAAATTCAAAAACGATTTTTAGAGCAAATAGTGATTGAAATCTTGACGAATTTTACACAGTATTTGTGAATACATAAAAATACACAACCATTGAAATTTTATGATTTTAACATTAGTTGTCCAAGAATAAGCGTTTGAATTTCGCTGCGTGTATACATATTTTTGATGCTGACTGTACATGTTTTTAGGCACGAGAAAATTATGTCCCTGAATGAGCATTTTTCTTCCGCATTTTACAATTTATAGCTATTAAATTTTACTCGGTTAGTTTTGGTACAAGTATTTAATTTGTAATAAGGCCATTTCCTATCTGGGCAACACGGTGCGGCTAGCGCCGGTGCCGTGCCGCTGCAATAGGAAAAGTTTAAACATTTGTTCGCCAAAAATGTTCGTCCTGAATGTGCATTGAGCACTGACGAGGCTATAATAACACGACGTCCGCGCCGACGAGACGCGTTGCTCGCTTCACAGCTGAGCTAGGACAAGGGGTTGCTGTCCACTACCGTCTATTTTATTTCAACCAAATTATATTAATATCATTATGTATGCATATTTTTATGTTATTTTGTATATCATTTTTATTCTGTGATTTAAGCTGGTATTAACACAAGATGGCGGCATTTTTTTAAATTTAGTGATATATTATTGAATTTAATGAAATTTTTCAAAGGTATCGTTTTTTGGTTTCCGGGGGTTCTGACACTGAAACTGATGGTACAAGATGACGGAAGTGCATTTTCATCGATTTTTTATGGATACGAACGAAAAAAATCTGTAACATGGCCGCCATTTCAATACAAAAGAAATTGACAAACTACACAAAAAAAGATATGGCCGTCGCCTTTGATTTGATTGCCAACCATAAGCAGCTAGTATCCATCTTTTAAATCTGACTGTTTTGGAAAAGCCCTCTGTTCCAGCATATATAAACTTTTGCTGCTCTCTGTATATTTCATAAATATTATATTTATTATATAATATTTCCCAAGAAAGAATTATATCTTTCTTGGAAAATATTGTTTTACAATTAATTATAAGTGGAGGAAAGATTGAAGAGGATAAATAAGGATATTGTAATAAAAATATTCAGATGATTAGACAGAAAAACCGAAATTTAGTTGCGAAAAAAATGCACTAGAATTTATAGACTTGAAAAAAAGAGTATAACCTCTTTTCTGCCAAGCTGTAAGTGAATCGATTACGATGAATGCAAGATTTGTATTGTTATAACGATTTTAGCTGAATTGGCAGCACTATTTGAAACTTAGTTTTTTGTTCAAATTTCAGTTAATTTCAATCTTGTTTTTTATGTGTTTATATATGAATAATGGTATAAATGAATCGTTAAATAAAAAGATAGTTTGTGAAATTATTCCAAATTATAGTGTTTCAAATCATAAGTAGCTTGCTTAGGTAATTTTTTTGAGCTAACCTAAGACCCGTGATATTGTAATAGGTGTACAAATTAACATTTTATAGGCATATCGCAGCCTAATGATGCAGTTTTACCAATACTAACACAAAAATGAATAAATTTACTGTAGATATTGGTCTTTAAATCGATGAGGTAACCTATTTTTCATGTTCAATAGTCGAATAAAAATCGCGTACAAAATTCAGTAGTTCTTAGAATTCATGACGTAATTTGCGACAGCTCGTCGAATCAGCGGGTATGTCATGTGTCAGGATCCGTTCGAGCCGAGAGGTTAAAGAGGAGTTTATATCTTTTTGTAAAAATATTTTTTGCCTGTAGTGTTCTTAAAGACTGACCAATTGCTTTGGAATAATACAAGTAAGTTCTAGTAAGTAAATAATTTGTAGTAGTAGGTAGCTACATTTTTAGCGCGCAGGACAGTCTATTCGCGAGTTCAAGCAGCGCTGGCTTCGGTTATTACTTGGATGGGTTGACTGTTCTTTAAACATCGGTGTGCAGTCTGTTGGGACTGGTCAGCTCATAGCTGCAATGACAATCTTATCTGATATTAATTTTAAAATCAGGCTTATTTTGTTTAGACTTTGTCCATACAAGTCCACGTTGCTGTGGCTATTGTTAAAATTGTTCTTGAGAACAATGTATTTTCACAAAATACTCTTAGAAATTCTGAATTTAAAAGTATAAAGTTTCTTGCCCATTTTTCTCCATTCCATTCCATTCCAGTCAACATTTTGGAATGTGGCACCTAGAATCTTAACAATTCTCAAGTACTTGTATATGGTCTATATAAATAAATTAGTTTGCCTTTGTCCTATACCTATATCATTTATCTGATAAGTTTTAATAGAAGAAGTAATGTACTGAATATTTAGGGCAAGTCCACTGACACTTAAACAGGAGCATATTTTACCTGTCAAATGATGTAAATCAGGCACAATAGAAAATTGTTTGTGTTGATTTTGATCCCAAATTCAAATATTTTTTTACAAGAACCTATTTAGTTATCATCAATAGCATCAACTTAACTGATATGAAACTTCATGTTAAACAACTGATTTTGTCTTCAATGCATAGACCTAGAATTTTACTTGTGTTAAGGAGAGCGGATTCAATATTACATACTAGCTTCAGCTCGCGTCTTCGCCCGCGTGGCTTACGAACCCGTACATTTTCTAGGATAAAAAGTAGCCTATGTGTTATTCCAGACTATGATCTATCTCCGTGCCAAATTCCATCTAGATCCATTCAGCCATTCTGGTGTGAAAGAGTAACAAAGATCCATCCATCCATCCTCACAAAATTTCGCATTTATAATATTAGTAGAATAGGATTGTAAATCAAGAATCTAGGATATGTGTCAATAGAAATGGGTATCATATATGTGATATGTCACATTCAGGTATAAAATACAGTCTAAAAAAGAGATAATTACAGTAAAACAAGTCAATTTGGGAACTGCTGTGTTAATTGAGATTTACGAAAGTAAATATGCAGTACTCTTTTTTTTTAAACAGTTGTAGTATAATTTCAGTGGCTGAAGTATGTCTTAATTTCTAAAAACTAATTTTAGTTCCAAAATGACCTATTTTTAATGAACACTTTCTACCCACTTATGTATGGCTGGAATGGATTTTAAGGCATAAGAAAATTAAGAGATATATTTTCAACATTAGGAAAAATTGTTTTGAATTTGAATGAACTTTCTGATTTGACCGCTTTTACTTCAGATATACATTATCTGATGATTGGCCCAAATATAGATTGTCTACCCAGCTGGTTAAACCAATGTTTGACCAACTAACACTAGGTATCAGCCACATATATATATTTACATACACCAATTGTCTCACCCTTGGTAATACCAATATCATCATAATCATTTCTTTTGCAGAATGGAAGCAACAAACGTCATACAGAAAGACAACATACTTAAAGCGAATTTCACTTTCAGTACCGAATCGGGCAATTTATTCATAAATAAAGCCAGTCTAGAGTATTTGATTAGTGGCTCAGCAAAGTTTCAAATGATGGTTAACTATGTCTCTTTCTACACTAACGGATACTTGAGAGGGAACCAAACCTTTGTGTTCTTGCGGTTCACCAAGCGGCTGCCTTCAGATGAAAACACATACATCATCAAGTTCACCAGCAAAGAATTAGGTATATCAGGCAAGCGCTTCATCACTGACGATGGCACATGGCGTTTAATATACGAGAACAAGATACAACAGTTCACTTTTGATGTGGATGTGCATATGGACGTGGTTCCATCTGTGAGTTCATTCGCCAGTCTGCACGACGACACTGAGCTGACGGATTTCGAGCTGCGCGGCGAGGACGGCTCCGTGCAAATGCACCGCGCCGTGCTCGCGGCCGCCAGCCCCGTGCTGCGCCGCATGCTGGTCGGCGCGTGGCGCGAGACAGCCGAGGGACACGTCGACGTGCCCGGAACCTCAACAGCCACTTTACAAAATTTTAAGAACTACCTGTACATGAATACATTACCCGAAAGCGGCTTGGAGGACCTGCTGCTGCTGTCCTGTTTCTACATGATGCCGCGTTTAGAGCAGAGGTGCGTGGACAAGCTGGTGCACAACTTGAATGCGAAGACCGGGTGTGACTTGATCGAGTTTGCGGTGAAGCACAATGTGAAACGACTGCTGCTCGCCAGTCTGAATTGGGTGCAGAGTGGCGAGGTCAACGTCGATGACATGGTAGACTACTTCATGCGAACTAAAATCTAATCACTCGGTCCTCAGAACAAAAATCATAGGCAACATATTACCGAACCTATTGCCATCAGCCCTGGATGTACGATTTTTTCGAACCGAGGCAGAAACTTGATAGTGACGCCCCCTCTCCATCGTTTGAGATCAATTACTTTACTTTTTACCTTTTCTTATAAGCTTCCAATTGGGGAATTTAACACTTTCACTGCCACTGACACGCCTGTCGTGTTCTCGTTAATTTTTTCGAGGTGCCGGCAACACGCCTGGCGTGTATTTAATATTTTATCGATATTTCAGTCATTTTGCTGTATTTTCTACTGAAAATGATAGCATAGTTTTATAACTTCATATATTTATAACGTTTGAAGTGGTTCGAGTATTGAGACTGTTTTAATATTTTATAAAAAATACATCGCTATGCTATGCTGTTAACACTTTCACTGCCACCCTGGTTTTTACCTTGTCCTTAGCGATGCCGCCTACAAATCGCCGGTGAACACGCAACGCGTGTGACTGGCACTATAAGATGAAATTAATGGTCACGCTAAGCGTGCCCACCGGCACTGTACATAGGGTAAATTGTAAATATGGTCATTAGTGTATTTTACTGTTGATTGCGACATTTGTCAGTTGTATAGTGCATCTAAAAAGTGAATATTCAGGGATCTGTGCACATAAATTGATGAATATGTCTGAAAATAAGATTAAAGGTAAGCAAGTTTCGTAATCTTAGCAGAAATTATCAACATTTTGTACTATTTATATTGATTTTCATACATTGTGTTTTAATTACTTCGCAGTCCCAAAAAACTTTGTAGTTGATGAGTCATCCGAGGAAGATGATTCGAATATGGAAGAATCTACTCACAGTTCTTCACCAGTTATAGAACGTCGTTATGAAATAGATCCTGATGGCACCACTCCTGAGTTAAATTCATCAAATTCTCCAGAGTTATTTGATCTCGATGAAGTAAGTTGTAAAGTCACAAAATATGTAATTAAGTAGTATGTTTTCTAAATGTTATCTGTGAATATCATAGCAGATTAGGTATGTAGGTATTAATAATTTTAATAAATCCCATTTTTTTATATGTTTTAGAGAAATAATGATATGATAAATAAAATATCTGTCGGAACAAACACTGATAACATGAATGAAATGAATCCTGAATTAAATAATTTGAATTTGGAGACAATTGGAAAATGCTACACGCTGGGATATGCCATTGGAAGAACTTTGACTATGATGCCAAATGAAAGACGAGAAAACTGTATCCACCAATTATTACATTGTTTTGAAACATCCGATTTTCAGTTTTAGGGTCAACCTCACGGTATTTTTTTAAGTCTAGATTAGTTTCATTTCATATAGTACTGACGTTTTTAAAATTTAGCTTTGTAGGTACTTAGGTAAAAGCAGGAGTAATTATGATATCAGTCAAAGTATTTTGATTCAAAAGAAAATTTTGTAATGAGGAAATCTGTCAAATAAAACAAGTAAAGCAAATCAACATAATATTCTTTTATTTCTTGATTGTGCGGTACACACATGTTCCGTTATCTCAACTCTGTTACCGGTGACATCAGGGGGCCTACCATGAACTCTTATAGCAGGTCAATTTTGGACGGAAAGTGAACTGTCGGGTTATTTTGTACCATGAGCACGTTAACTAACAGGCGAGCCAGCGATGACGTGACTATAGCCGGCGAGTGAACGAGTGACAGCAGTTCAGCGGTCTGACCTGCAAATAGCTGTACCATGAGCACATTTTTGACATTAAAACACCTGATAATTGAACTGCCCTGCAGTCAGATTACACAGGCGTGTAAAACTAACTTTTATTGAACTGTTTTCTTTAATATAAAATTAAAAACGTAAGTAAATGTAAATTTCTGAGTAGAATATTATTGTGGCGTTATTAAGAATTACAGACAAAATAAAACCATCATGTTTGCCGTTTATTTTAGATGTGTGACGAAGTTGAAATTTTTGAGTTTCTGGAAGAAGACAGTGATGACGATAGCGACAAACAAATCGCTAAAATCGAACGATATATGTTAAGAAGTTTGATAAAACCGTTTGACATGCCGGATGGCATGTTTGTTAAACGATATAGGCTGCCTAAAGAGCTTGTGCTTGAACTTTGCAATGAGCTACGAGCTTTCATGCCATGCCCTAAAAAATCAACAGATTTGTCGATAGAGATCAAGGTTTGTACTTAATCAATAGATATATTTATTGCGCTTATATCACAAGAAAAATTAATTGCAGTTTGTTAATTTACACTCTTCATTTCAGGTTTTAATAGCTTTATCTTTTTACGCTACGGGTTCGTACCAAAGACCAATCGGTGATATCGCTGCACATTCTGTTGCACAACAAACTGTGTCAGCAGTAATGGCGCAGGTAACTCAGTGCCTAAATCGCCCATATTTCCGTCGTAAATATATTAAATTCCCAAATAGCGTCAATGAACGAAGAGGCACTGTAGTTGGGTAAGTACTGGATATAACATTATTTAAATTTTATATTAAAGTCTAGATTTACAAGTTTTTTTTTTTTCAGATTTTATAGCAAATTTGGTATGCCTGGGGTTTTAGGATGCGTTGATGGAACTCATGTAGCAATAAAAAGGCCGGTGGAACATGAAGAAAGATTTTATTGCAGAAAACATTATCATTCCTTGAACGTTCAATTGGTAAATAATTATTATATACTTAAGGTGTAACTACATAATAACCAATTTTAATATAATGACTCACCTAAAATAATAAATCACAAACTTATGTTTGAGGGAAGCCTTTGTCCAGCAGTGGGACAGTTTGGTATAACCAACAAAAATCTACAAATTAAATGCTGAAGAAAACATACAATGAAGCCTAGCCTATTAACTTATAATGTACAATAATTGCTGAACAACATGAAATGGCCAACTAGGTGGCGCATATACCTATATTAATGAAGGTCTGGTAACATTTTAGGTATGCAACTCAGACTTAGAAATTATTAGTGTGGATGCCAGCAATGGGGGAGCTACTCACGATTCCTTCATATGGGCTAATCACCCACTCAAAACTCATATGGAAAGTTTAAATAATATGTGGTTTTTAGGTTTGTATTACCAATTATGAAACCATTGATAATACGATTCTAATAAGATATTTACAAGCATGTTCAATTATCTACTTCATAAATATTTCTGTTACAGGTGATTCTGGCTATCCATTAAGAAAAAGCATGATGACTCCTATCATAGACGCTCCTCTAAATTCACCTGAGGCCTACTACACAACGATACATGTAAGAACCCGGAACACAATTGAAAGAACCATTGGGCTTCTTAAAGCACGCTTTAGGTGTCTTCTTGTACACAGAGTTCTACATTATGAACCTTGTGTAGCGGCATCTATTGTAAATGCTTGTGTAATTTTACACAATATTTGTATTAGAGCCAATATTCCTGTGCAAGACATGACATCTGAAGAAGTGTTACGAGAAGCAGAATTGCAACCAAATAACCATGTAGTAGACAGCATGGGGCATTCTTCTAGGAGTACTCGAAATGTTGAACTACAACATGGAGTTGCTACGAGAAGACAGCTCATAGCTCACTTGTGGGCAAGCCGCTCAACCTAGAATTATTATTAGAATATATTAGACTTATTTTAGATTTATACTACTTCTATTAGAACATAAGAAATATATTATTATTCTATTGTAAATTAATGTGTATTTGTATCATTTATTAGTTAAAATAATAATTAGGTAATTTTAATATTTTCCATAGAAAGTAAAGTACTCTATTTTTATTATCCATATTTTTAAATAAAATTATTATGAATGTAATTATTATTTTTTTACCTATTTTTGATACTTTCTAGTGTAGCTGCAATACGAGAAAGTTCACTTAGCATTGCCTTTAAGGTAGTGCTACCCTCTTGTGTAGCCTCGGCTCGCATACGACCAGAGTCAGCAAGAGCTCTTCTTGCTGCCTCTCGAGACATAGCTTCTGATCTACGCCGTCGCCTTGGAGGCTGCGTAGAGCTCATTGGTTCAGGCTGAAAGGGTAGGGGTATGGTGGGTGCTTCTACGCTTGGTACAGAAAATACTATATTTTCTTCTTCTACAGCTGAAGTCACAGGCACAGCTAAGTCAACTAATATTGATTGTGATGCCTGTGATAGTGTAGAATCAGTTGACATTGTTGGTGCCTGCAAAAACCAATAAAAGATTAATAATTATTCTCATTTTACATTTAATTTATTTTGTTGTCAGATTAAATTATAATAAACAAAGCTTTAACTACAATTTGCATGTTGTTTAAATTAACTGTAATTTAAATGGTAAATTGACAAAGGAATAAATAAAACATAAGACTAAAATAGAACTTCAACCTATTTAAATTTATAAAAATCCTACACACCAGAGTAATTTCCACATCAAATGGGTCTACTTGGACTTCTGGTAAACCCAAACCATAATCATCACCGAGTATTGATAGATATTTCTTCTCGATATCTGTCAGAACAATTGTTTCAGCTGGTCCTCCACCGGTGCGAGATTGTGCTGCTCTAAAAGCTGCACATTTTCGTTTCAGTTTCCCTTTGTAATCTATCCAGTACTGAAATTTTGAAATTGAAAAAGCTTAATTTTAATAAATAATAAATAAATGGGTTTGCACCAATTTATTCTAATTTAATATAAAGTTCAATACTTATTAAAAATTAAAAAGAACAATACATTAATACTTAATTTAAGGAGATGCTGTAGATATATAGAGTTAAATAGTAATACAAAGTAACTTACAGCTGCCCAGCCTTTAAAATCTTTGATAGTACCACCAACGATGGAATTCAAAGATTCTGTCACCTCCGTCCACAATCTGCGAGACATTTCCCGAGCTTGAGCACTTTTGTTGTAGCCCATTGCAATATCCTTATGACTATTTAAAAATTCCCACAATGTTTCCAATTGTTCATATGAAACTCTCTTTGTAGTCATATTGCTGAAGTTGTAGAATATGCACTTTCTTACCACTCACAACAACGGATACAACTCAAATGTCGTGTATTCCTAAATAACATTATTAAAGGAACTTAAGTGGGTTCATAATATTGTCGAAATTCAAAATCACCTCGTAAATTTTTGTGATTTTGACATATTAGATACTCAAGAGCCGTTCGAAAATAGCACTAGTTATCTTAAGTACCTGTTAAGTGTCTAAAAAGCTTTTCGACATTTTAATCACGCTAAATAAGATGTTTTGCAATAAAACATATTCTTTGTAGAATTGTCTTGATTAATAGACACTGTTATTTAAACAATTTAACCTAGTTCTTTAAAACCGTAAAACCGATAATATTGCGATTAAGTATTTCAAAACGTTTGTTTATAATATGGCGTACCGGTCAGCGATAATGTTGCAGGTTTGAATTCGGTCTAATGCAGGTCAGATAGAATTGTTCATGGTACAAATAGAAAACCTGTCAGGTTAACGTTCAAGGTTGGGCTGTCCTGTACTTGGCAATTATTTTAAATGTTCATGGTAGGCCCCCAGTTCGGTACCGAACCTGGCTGCTTTTATGTTACGACTACATTTATGTTTTTCTTGGTATTACTAATCTAATATGAATGCTTCAGAGCTAATCACTAATCCCGGGTACGTTTAGGTTTTTTAGGGTTCCGTAGTCAACTAGGAACCCTTATAGTTTCGCCATGTCTGTCTGTCCGTCCGTCCGTCCGTCCTCGGATAATCTCTGTGACCGTTAGCACTAGAAAGCTGAAATTTGGTACCAATATGTACCAATATGTATGACAAAGTGGTAAAATAAAAATTGGAAAAAAATGTTTTATTAGGGTAGCCCCTACATGTAAAGTGGGAAGTGATTTTTTTTTTTCATTTCAACCCTAACCTGTGATATATTGTTGGATATGTATTTAAAAATGAATAGGGGTTTACTAAAATAATTTTTTGATAATGTCAGAAATTTCGGAAATAATCGCTCCAAAAGTGAAAAACAATGTGTCCCTCCCCCCCCTCTAACTTTTGAACCATAAGTTTAGAAAATATGAAAAAAAATCTCAAAAGTAGAGCTTTATAAAGACTTTCTAGGAAAATTATTTTGAACTTGATAGGAAGAACATTTTTTGAAAAGTTGTACAAAATATTTTCTGAACTAAATTTGTAATTTTGCCGTATATGCAAGCATTTTTTTTAACTTAGTTTACATATTTTATTATCCTGAACGTATCTTATTTCAAACAAAAAAAGAATTATTAAAATCGGTTCACGCAATCCAAAATTAGCACGAGTGTATAAATTAGTAACCCAATTTCCCGAGAGATGCCGCTGTACTTTGGGCTACTTCGCGCTGTTAAGATTTTTTAACACTTAAGTGGGGACACTTATTGTGACGGACGGGAAACTACGGAACCCTACACTGAGCGTGGCCCGACACGCTCTTGGCCGGTTTTTTTAATACTAATCCCGGGTATTTAGTATTAGTATTTATGATAAGCTCTAAAGCATTCGATGCACAAACCAGGATGTCGGGGACAATCTTCACAAGCAAATAACGTGCTTATTCTTTGTTTTTTTGTGCGCCAGCAGTAAGTACATCTCTTCCGTTTAGTTTTGCCCTGCATATCTTTTTCTAATTTAATTAAGCAATGAATTCTATTTGTTAAAGGCATTAACATGCGTGATCCAGTGGGTATATGAGGTTCAATAAGAGATTTGATCACACTCAAACGGAAATCATATAATGTGACCTTTTTACTGCTGTATTTATTATACAATATAAAAGCGTTAACCAGTAATGTTTGCATAATATGTATGATTACTTTTTTGTACCAACGCAATGACTTATGCTCACAAGAATAATAAGACATCATTTGATCGTGATGATCTATTGATTTCATATTACGGTTATATTGTACAATCATATGTGGCTTTAATTTTAGAGATCCTCTAGAGTTTACAGTATTTACCAATTTTCCATCATATTTACTAGAAATTGCACGTACCTCCCGTTGATCTAACCATTTTATTGCACAGATGTTATTTTTATGTACAATACACAACTCCCCCTTTTTTATGGTTTGCTTTTCAATCTCCCTCGGATTATTTTTTCTATTGTAACGAATAGTTCCTGTGCAATACGTTTTTTTAATAAGTAACTGTTCCACAAGATCGACACTAGTGTAAAAATTGTCAACGAACAAATGATGTCCAACATTCAAAAAATCATTAATTAAATAATTAACTACCTTTTTTACATGATTCGTCCCTCCCACTAAAGTATCACTTGCACCGCCATATAAATGTAATTTCATTACAACTCCCAGCTGGTCAGCCAATGCGTAAAACTTCAGACCATATTTGTGACGCTTACCTTTCAAATATTGTCTAAACCGCAATCGCCCTCTCCACAGCATCATTGACTCGTCAATCGTAACGTTTTTTGTTGGATAGTAAATATCCAACATCCTGTTATTAAAATAATCTATGATATTTTTGACTTTGTCATAACTACATGTTCCTTGTCCTTTACTAACACATAGCATTCTTAAAATTATAAGGAATCGATTACGTGACATAGCACTCGCGAATACCTGTTGGTTAAAATATATGTCCTTTTTCCAGTAATCGCAGATACGGTTTATTTTTATAAAACCCATGTGGAATAATAATCCAAAGAATAATTTTACCTCTTCGTAACATACTGGTCTCCATGATTGTTTCCTGCTCTTGCTAGTTGTGCTGGAAGCCTTTTCCTTTTCCCCATACCAGTTTGTGCAGTCAATTAATAATTCTACCAGTTCTGATTTACACACTGCTTCAAAATAATTTATGGGTGTATCAGTGATAACTTCTTTCAGGCCGCTAGTCTTCAGGAAGGAAATATGGTCTACCACATCATGGGAAGGATTTCCTGGCGACCACTCTTCGGAGAGTGTCGGTCCAACTTCAACCACATTTTCATCGTTCGCAACTGATTCCAATTCTGAATCATTATCTTCTAATTCATCAGTAATGTTCCCAGATAACAAACCGAATAATTCAGAGTCCGTCATTGGGAGCTGAGGTAAGATGATTATTTGATTCATCGCTGGTTCCATGGATTCAAGTGTCTCCTCAATTTCGGGAAATCCCCAAACGGGATCTACCGAATGATCAAAGATCCCAGAGGATGACGGTACCGGGTTACCGTATGGATCCATAATCTACAAGCAACAAAAAGAAAACTATTTAATTTGTTACTAAATTATTTTATGTTCAACACCAGCTACCTAGTAATATGTACTCAATATGTCTAGGATCTAGTATAAACAACATTGTAAAAGAAGTATTTCTGTTCAATGTTTACAAAATATGATGTTGTTGTAATACTTTGTAATACTCGTTACTAATTACAAAGCCGACGTTGTTGGGAATGGTATTTTCTTTTCAAAAAGTATTATCTGGTGGTAATATTAACGTTACTTACCCAATAAATCACTTTATCACTTTAAACTACGGCACTAACAAACGTTTAAAGTTTTCAATAGAAGAAGAATACAAAAATATTGTATGAGGGTAGCATGAAATAAATATACTTATGGCATAATTGTTGCGTTCAGAAACAGGTATTTTAAGGATAAGTTCAACATTTAATTACTGAATATATGCGTACGCGATATAAATTATAATTGTCATTTAAAAAATGAAATAAATTTATAAAAACTTTTCAGAGTTATAAATTATAGTCAAAATCAGAAAGCATGATTTTTTAGGTCCGATATGGAATAACTTCAATATTTTTTTAAAATCACACAATACGTTTTATGTTTAAAATTTCTTATAATTTTAGATATGATTAACTTATAAATAAAATTCTAAATAAGTTTGAATTAATTTAATTACACAAAAAACACACACACCATTAGGTATCATTATATGGCATCTTAATTTCGCTATTCCCAAGAATAATAATTTTTGACCTACCCACATGCCCATAGTTGACGATCTATGTCTACATCCGATTATTGACACGCCTAGCGTGTTAATGAGCATTCCGTTTTTAATTGCATTTTCATACGAACTTGTATTTTATATTTTCATTAGTTTTGAACAATGATGCTGATTGTTAGTGCCATCTAATCGCGGGAACTTGAATTAAAATTATTTATTTATTTTATAAATAATTAAGGATAACAAATTATAAAAAAAAAAAGATTCTTGGGAGAAAAATGTTTCCTTGAAAAAATTTATTAGAAAATCATTTTCATCTCCAAAAATTTTTTCTTAAAAAAAACAATTTGAAAAAAAAAATGGTAATTACGTAGAATCGGACTTCTAAGTTTTAAAATTTGTTTTAATTAAAATTCCCGCCATTAGATGTTGCTAACAATCTGCTGCGCTGCGGCTGCTCGCAGCGCTTTTCAGAATGAGCCTTTGGGATGTGTTCAAAAACTAACTGGACGTTTTAAAATCAAATAATATGATAATTGATTGATTGAAAACAACGTGCGCTGCATGCTAAGCGCTTTGTGGAACAAGTATTTTATTTTCAACTATATTATATTATGATTTTGGCACCCCCTGAAACTGCCGTCCGGAGCGGGTGCCCCCTAAATCCGGGGCTGATTGGCAGGCAGTGGTAAAATGGGAACATAGGAGTGGAGGGAACGGGGAGTTTGAAGAATTTGGCCGTCATTCCGTCAATAGCATTATTCTTTTAACCATTGCAATTCAATCTTTATTTTTTATACCTCTACTTTAATATTTTACAACTTTTTTTCCTGTTTATAATATTAGTTAATAATTAATACAATATTTGCATATTATAAATATAAAAAATGGCTTATTTTTTATTACCATGTTTCTTAAGTTTCACTTTCAGTTATAGGATTTCTCTTTATGGTCAAAAGTCGAATTGTGAGTTCTATTATTATTAAAATTATGGACTTAGCGATGAAACTTATTTTAATCTGAGATTTTTTTTACATAAGTACATTGAAAGTAAATTACGTTTTGTCGTGTGATTTTTTTTTAGAAAATTTGAGTACCTACATATTTACAAGAAAAAAATACAATCAGATTTTTCAGTTTTTCTCCAAAGGCGGCACCTAGCTAGTAATAAATAAATAAGAATTACGGTCGAATTTCGACCCCCCAAAGTTGGACCGATGACCTGTCGCGGGAGCTCGCTACATGCAGGCACCACAGGACCGGTCGATGTGGCCATGCTTGGGGGAGGCCTATGTACTACGCCAACGTCTTTCGACTGAGATGATGATATCCAGAGCGTCCAATTTATTATGTATACTTATTACAAATTGTA
Source organism: Shargacucullia verbasci (assembly GCA_947562105.1). NCBI lineage: Eukaryota > Metazoa > Arthropoda > Insecta > Lepidoptera > Noctuidae > Shargacucullia > Shargacucullia verbasci. The sequence continues at coordinate 2,951,841 of OX387297.1, read as the reverse complement.
AAGTAGCAAAAAATAAAATGTACAAAAAAGAAAGAACACAATTCAAGTTTATATTTATATTTCAATATATTAAAGCATTTCCCATTACTTGAACAATGTGGACAGATTATAAAATTATATTATCTATGTTTTATAAACAATAGCTAACTGACAATGTTATACATACATGTTACGGTTCATAAAAACGAGTGAATTTGTGAGACACCACTTTGTAGCTTTTTAGTAGTTCTAATATTGAGGAACGAGGTATCCTCCGACGAGGCAAGGTACTTAGCCTGGCGGACCAAAGCCCGACCAACGATGTCGGACATTCGTTTAAGTATTAGAATCGTTGTAAACATTCATAGTGCGATTCAGGATTTTCTGTTGTCACCTAACTAAGATAGATGGCGTTTTACTTCTTGCCATGTTGCGAGTCGTAGTCGCTTCACTACTTAAAATAATTTTATTATACGTAGGTGTAAACTAAAGTTTTTGAGGTCAACAAAATGGTGCCTCATTTCTGACTATTATAGAAGAGTAATTAGAAGCAGAACGCGCGGCATTATTATAATTTATTTATACGTATTCAATATTGTATTGACGTGGAATGTTAAGACAAAAATTTGGGTGGTCCCAACTCAATTTAATCACAGCTAATTTTCGATTTTATTTTTATAGGTATTAAAATATTTAAAACATTTCGTCGCTTACCAACTATGGGCTATTGAAGTAATCGTCTCACCCTCAAATTCTACAAGCTGAATAACATTAACTCGTTTTGTTTAGGTATTTAAATAAAGGTAAACAATCTTGATGTGCGTCTTTAGACAAACACATATTAAACAAATAAACTACTGCTTAAACCCTAGGTTCAATTGATTTGGTAATCGTTATTGTTGTTTTACATTGGTTTTTAGTAGCGTTTTATTTTTAAACTGAGTTTTTAAACAAAAAAAAATTAAAGAGACACATCAAGATTGTTTACCTTTACTTAAATACCTAAACAAATCGAGTATAGGTACTAGACACAATCCAACAAACGGTCACGCGTTCCGAAATATCTTTATCGTCGTTGAAGTTCTAACACCACCTGTGTCAAAAATAGCAACTTTTCGGGTGTGAAAAACTGCACAATTTTATATAGACACCAGTACAATACCACTTAATATTCATTTCATTTTGCGAGTTTCTATTGGAAGATGCTCGTTTCTGATTGGCTGAAACAACGCGTTTTCCGATTCTCTAGCAAATGGCATCAAAATGCCAAAACCGCCAAAAAATTACATACGTGGTGTTAGAATTCAACGACGTTATGTCTATTTCTTTCTGTCTCTATTCATTGAGAATGTGCAAGAGAGTAAGAACTATGAAATGTAAAAATCAAGAGTTGTCAATTAAATGTAAAGTGATAAGGTGCTAGTTTTGAAGTGTATGTCATGAATCATGAAATCTGAGGAGTTAGTGTTATTTTCTTTTAACAAATGAAACTAAAGCGTCATTCGTCGCGTTCACAACACTGAGTTCCTAGTGTAAGTTCTAATTGAACGCGTTCGGCGTTTCTATTGGTCTGTTTCCGTGTTCTCCACCAATCGAAGTGCCGCACGCGTTCGATGCGTTAAATCGAGTTTGTCAAAAGAACTTACACTACACTCTGCGTGCCGACTGGTCCAGCTCCGATATCTTCACCAATCGCAGTAAACGTGACTAAGGTCGTCGTTAACACACGGTTAAGGCACAAATCGGCCGTTTGACAGCGATTTTTGTATGAGTAATCGCCCGTTTTCATTTTAAACATCTGTTATAGTGTCGGTGAACATTGCCCTGGAGACGGCAAAGCTCTTAAATAATCGACAAAATACGCAACGAAATATGTTTTGAACACATTTCGTTGCAACAAAATTAAACAAAATTGTTTAATTTTGTAAAATCTTAGGGGTACCGGGAGCTTTCCTTATGACAAGCTGACAGTGTATGATTTTGTTACGTACATGTTCATTATGTTGTGGTTTAATGAAAATTGAAATTTTACTAACGAAGCTTAACCTGGGCAAAACAAGGCAGCCTAGGTGAAACGGTTCAGCATGACTCAAGTTTTTGTACTCCACGCCATGAGATGCCATGCTATGTAACAGCATCCACAGCGCGTGCGACGCAAATGCATTGATTTCAAACATCTAGGAGACCATGTCGCCTGCGCAGTCTTTCGTAAAAATGCAATGGTGAAATTATAAAACTTTAAGTATGGTATAAATACTGGGATTTAAAAAGTTACGTCAGAAGTTTTATGGAGCGATCGAGTTCGTTATAGATACGGGACAAATAGAAAACCTATTAACATTTTTTTTAACATTACGTTTTATTAAACAGACAAAGACAACAAAACAAGTTTCAATAACTAGACTTTGATTTGCAACCAATACCATCGACGATATAACTGACAGTTAAGGCACAAATCAGCCGTTTGACGTTTGTTAAGTAATCGGCCGTTTTAATTTTAAACGTCTGTTACAGTGTCGGTGAACATGGTCCTTAGATAACGCCAATAGTAGAAATTTATTTTTTAACCACGATAGAGAATCGGTCCCAAATTTCAAACGTATTTTATTTTAATTCCCAGTATACAAATAACGAATATTATTGACTTTTCGACAAAGTTATGCTTTTTATATCTAACAAGTAAAATATTATTAGGCCCGCATTTACAGTTCTTTGAAGTACAATAATATGAACCTCACACATTTACTAAAATACGTTTATTCAGTGGCGAAGCGTTTCAGCCGCTGTGGACGCAGGCAAAGGCCGTCCTCTTATTTAGGTCTTTAGAAGAGAATTCCTCGGTTTCATCACTAGGCTTAGGTAATATCGTCTTTACGCTGTATTGAATCGTATCTATATATCGGTTTTGAATATCAGATATCGAATCTATATATTTCCATATCTATATATTGGTCAAAATCTATGGTACTCGGAAAGCAAAGTACCACACGTTACTGTTATTTTTTAAAGTTTCGGTTTTATGGAACCTATGTGGTATGGCGTATTGGTTGAATCTATGATATTCTGAAACGACAGTGGTTCGGCCGTATCTATGTATTCAGAGTATCATAGATATTTTACGTTATTATTATTATTATGTGGTTCTGTGCACTGTCACTCGAGTTGAGCGATATTGTACATAGTTTGTGCGCCGTTCGATATATAGATATTGGATATTGTGCCGATATATAGATATTGTATCTATATACGATTTGTATCGCCCACTCCTATTCATCACAGAATCACCCTCCGGGAAATAGCCAGCAACGTCAAGCGACTGCTGGCATTTCTCGAAGAACTGGGGTGGATCGAATAAAATGACATTATTCCCACCCCGACGCAAAAAATGCGCTTAAACGTGTATTTGCGGAAACCAGCTCGTTTATACCTATACCTATTCGTCACAGAATAGGGAATAATAGTTCCAAGCTCATTTTAATCGGTCCGAATTGTAAGTGCGACATAAATGTGAAATGATATGGTTAAAATATTTATAAGATAGGTATTATTATTATTATTATTTAAATAACCACGCAATGGAGCCCTGACACAGCAAAACGGCGACGCGGTAGACCGCGAAAGAGACGGTGGGGCGAACTGGACACATTTGGAAAACACTGGTCATCTTTGGCACAGAACGGAATGGTCTGGAAACAGTAACAGTGAAATCTTGCCGCCCCCTAAAAATGCCGCCCGGGGCGGAACTCCCCTGTCGCCCCCGCTACGCTACGCCACTGCATTTATTCAATAAAATATCAACATAACATAATCTCAAATTTTGTCAAAAGTAAACTTATGACCGGCCTCTCAATGAGAGCGATTTGTGAATGCGGGCCTAAGTGATTATTGAAATGGCGGGGAGCAATAAAATTAGCCAACCAAAGAGTGATTTAACCTCATAATTTCGCTAAACGAATTAAAGTATAGGTGTAGTAGGTGTTCAAGGCGCTAGTCCCTGGTGACGCTGACGGTGATCTCGAGTGCGGGCGGGCGCGCGTCGAGCGGCTGGCGACACACCTGCGCGTGCTGCCAGCGCACTGCGCCCGCGCCGCCCGACAGCTCCGCGCGCAGCACCACGGACGCGCATGCGCGCTGCAGCGTCACGCCGCGCTCTGACCACAACAACACGGCTCATAGGCACACTATGGATAACCCTTCCGCCAATTCATTTTAAGATGAAATTAAAAGCTTTAAATTCTAATTACTGAGTTCGGCTTCTGGCATACTGCTGCGCTGCGAGCGTTTATGTGTATAGTCAGCATTAATAAGATGTATACACTTAATGAAATTCAAAAGTAAATTTAAGAAGAAATAGTGAATTATATCTTGACCAATTTTACACATAGTATCGGCAGATACATAAAAATACATAGTCATTAAAATTTTATAATTTTAACCAATAGTTTTCCAAGAATGAGCGTCTAAATATCGCAACGTGTATACGTATTTTTGATGCTGACTGTACACTAGCACTAGACATGAACGCAACTTACGCAAGGTTTCGTTGTCGAGCGTGGCCGGGCTGGGCTCCTGGTCGTCGTACTGCAGGCTCCAGTGCACGCGGCCGCTGCCGTACTGCTGCGAGCCCACGCGCACGCGCAGCCGCGACACGCGCAGGCTCGGCGCGGTGCACACGCGCCACGACACGCTGCCTGAGGCAGAGCCTTCTGAAAATGTCTTCATTTTAAAGGATAGATCTTGCATACAATTGCGTATCGTCGTTGAAGTCCTAACACCACGTATGTCAAAAATTGTAACTTTTCAGGAGAGTGAAAAATTTGCATAATTTTACATAGACACAAGTACAAATACCATTTAATATTCATTTCATTTTACTAGTTTCTATTGGACGATGCTTGTTTGATTCTCTAGCAAATGCCATCAAAATGTCAAAACCGTCAAAAAATTCGTTCGGTTCGTCCGTCACTCTTCTGTGGACACTCATTCCTACAGTACGTGTTCGCCCGAAATAAATATATCGTCAACCTTTTATATCTACTACATTGAGTTTAAGCACTATTAGTTTATTGTATAACTCCAGTTTTGCCGATAGTTCAAAATATGAAGACGTGCGCAGCTTGTAACGTGCAGTTCAATGACGGAGTCCAATGTGGGAGCTGTAAAAAGCATCTGGACTTTGGCTGCGCAAATATTTCAGAAGCCGGTTGGAGAAAGCTTGGAGTAAACAGAATGGCTCAATGGAAGTGCCCCACTTGCCGAACTTCATCGCCAGCCGTGCCAACTCCTGAGCCAGCCTCGCTTGAAACTATATTAACTGAGATACGTGACATGAAACGCCAGTTACTAAATTTGCCAACCCTGGTAGATGATATCCGTGCAATCAAGGATGAGCTAACTGAGCTTAAAACTACGTGTGAAGGCAATGGTGGTAGACTCGATGAATTTGACACCCGACTAGCAGAGGTGGAAGCCAAAGTAACAGAACTTGATAAGCTTCAAGAAACAGTAAGCTGCTTGCAGACTGACTTAGCGAGGTCGAAGTTCGAACTTGCAACATACGAACAACGCTCCAGGCTGAACAACGTGGAAATCAAGGGAGTCCCTACGCGAAAAGATGAAAACCTGTTTTCGATCCTTGAAGCGATTGGTCGGAAAGTTAACTACAGCTGTCCCAAATCTCAGGTGAATTATATCTCGAGGGTGCCCATATTCAATTCGAACGAAAAACTGATAATAATAAGTTTTTTGAACCGGTATGTGAAAGAGGATTTTATCGCAGCTGCACGTGCCGTTAAGGACCTATCCACATCTCATATCGGATTTCAGGGCGAATCTCAGCGTGTCTACGTCAATGATCACCTGAGCGTAGAGTATAAGAAGCTTCTAAGCAGAGTAAAGGTTATCGCCAAAGAGAAACACTATGAGTACGTATGGGTAAAGCACGGCAAAATTCATATATTAAAAAACAGTAATTGTAAAGTAGTTATTATTAGAAAAGAATCAGATTTAAACAAGATTGTATAACGTGCTTCCCACTTCTAAGGTATTTGTTAGTTGTATTTAATTTGTTTACTTCATCACAATCGCTCATAATATTGTTAGTTTATCATAAGTTAAGAATTATTTACGAAATGTTTATTACCTCTGGCACACTAATGAGCCCGACACCGCTCTTTTGTTTAGCTAAAAAAATCCTTTATGTTTCTAATCGCGCTGTTTACTTCAAAGCACTTACGTATCTCAATATGTCTGACTCGCTCTCTCTTGCACGCACCGCACATTACTGCTTGCTTTTTCGCACAGCTGTTTACAACTTAACATCATACGATTCTTGCTCCCGCGCAAAGTTTTTAAAAGCTCACCTTCAAATCTTGTTAATATTTTTATTTTACCCTAATATATGTTTATTTCCAACAGTGGACTGCCGCAGGCTGATAATGATGATGATGATATGTACATTGCAACTTAATGAAATGTTCTATTGTAATATTTTATACAGATTTATACTCGATTATTATCTCCATTCTCAATGGTTAATAGCTTAAAAATATATTATCAGAACGTTCGCGGTTTACGAAGCAAAACTAATTCTTTCTATCGTCAAATGTCACTTAATTCGTACGACATAATAGTACTTACCGAGACTTGGTTATTGGATGGCATTTTAAATTCTGAGTGTTTTGATGATCGGTATATTGTCTGGCGTCGCGATCGAGACTATGTTTTAACCGGGCAATCGCGTGGTGGAGGGGTACTTATTGCTACTCGTAGAGAATTGTCAGTTATTTGTCAACCTAACTTCCACTCTTCAGCGGAGGACCTTTGGTTATCCTTACGCCTTAAAAACTGTACCACTCGGGATACTATTACCCTGCATATATGCGATATTTATTTATGTCAACAAAACTTGGGTCTTACATTTACTTCTCAACTTTCTAATTTTCTTACAAAACTAAACCAAACCGTTATTAACAATAGCTCTGATAGCTTTCTTGTTATTGGTGATTTTAATATGAGTGGTATTAACTGGGTGCCATCTGATAACTTATCGCTTGTCCCGTTGAATCCTAATACTAACGATGAAATATTGCTCTGTGACGAACTAAACACTCTTGATCTAGGCCAGTTCAACGTCGTACCCAACAGGTATGGAAGATTCCTAGACCTGGTCCTTTCGAGCCATCCGGTGACTGTGAACGAATGTTCTAGCCCACTAGTACCTATTGACGCCTATCACCCGGCCTTATTAATTAGTTTGGATACACTTGTGACATCTATCCTTGAGTGTGCGCCTCGTATTCAATTTCTGTTTGACAAAGGTGACTATGTATCCATCAGCAGAGACATTTCTACGATTGACTGGCAAAAAGAATTTTCGGCGCGCTCAATTGATGATTCAGTGAACTTCTTTAATCAGTTTATTAATAATTTGCAAATAAAATATATCCCACAAAGGCTGTCACGTAGAAAAAAGTATCCAATATGGTATAACTCGTCATTAATTAAAACAATTAAAGAAAAATATAAATACTTAAAGAGATTCAAAACCTATGGTAATATTTCTGACGGTTTAACATTCAAGCTTCTCCGTGAAAGGGTGAAAGTTTTAGAATCTCAATGCTACCGAAACTATTTGGATCTAACGGAAACTTCTATTAAAAATAACCCAAAATATTTTTGGACTTATGTAAAAAAGCGTTACAACTCCAATGCAATCCCCAGTACCTTGAACTACAACAGTGTTACGTTGCGGACGGGCGAATCTATTTGTCAGGCTTTTTCTGAATACTTCCTTTCTACTTTTCTTCATACCAGTTTAAGTCAGCCAGTTCCTACTTCTTCTTTTCCTTTTACCGATCCGTCAAACCTATCTGCTGATATTTGTAGTATCTTTGTTAAACCTGACGAAATCACTGGCTTGCTTCGAAAATTGGACACATGTAAAGCAGCAGGTCCTGATAACATCCCTTCACAACTTCTAGTTAACTGTGCACCCTCGATAGCGCAACCTATCTCAATTTTATTTCAAAAATCTTTGAATTCTTGTGTTGTTCCGCAAATATGGAAATCAGCGTTCATAACTCCAATACATAAAAAAGGAGCTAAAACAGACATAGTGAATTATAGGCCGATATCTAAACTCTGTATTATTGCAAAGGTATTTGAAAGAATAATATATAATCAGGTTTACACTGCTCTTAAAAATTCACTTAGCTCGGTACAACACGGTTTTCTAAAAGGGAGGTCTACTGTCACGAACTTGCTTCTGCTTAATGATTTCATCACTGATGCCATGGGTAAATGTAAACAGGTCGATGTCGTCTATACGGACTATAGCAAGGCCTTCGACCGAATTGATCATAATATCCTCATAACCAAGTTAAATGCCATGGGGATTCACGGTGATTTGCTCAGATGGTTCTCTTCCTACCTTGCAAATAGGTCTCAAGCAGTAGTACTAAACAATTATATATCTAGCTGGGTTCCTGTGCCAAGTGGAGTCCCACAGGGTTCATTGCTCGGTCCGCTTTTATTTGTAGTCTATATTAACGACATTGACTCTTGCTTGACTTCATCCAAACTATTATGTTTTGCAGATGATATGAAAATCTACAAATCAGTATCGTCGCAAATGGATGTCACGGCTTTTCAGAACGATCTCTGTCGCCTGGAGGACTACTGTCAAAGGAACAAGTTAGATCTTAATCCCGCCAAGTGCTCGGTTATTACGTATTCTCGGAAGCGCTCAGTCACTACTGCTTCGTATACTCTAGGCGGTCAAGTTCTCCCTAGATCAGATTCCATCCGTGATCTAGGGGTTTACCATGATGCCAAGCTTACTTTTGAAATACACATTGATGCAATCGTCGCCAAGGCTTTAAAATCACTTGGTTTCATAATGCGGCTATCCAAATGCTTCACTCAAGCTAAAACTCTAAAAATTCTATATTGTACTTTTGTTAGAAGCCACTTGGAGTACGCGTCAGAAATATGGAATCCATGTTACCATAAATACATCGATCGCATTGAGAGTGTTCAAAAAAGATTTATTAGATACTTATGTTATCACCAAAAATTACCTTACCAGTCTGAAAATTACCTTAGTCTCTGTAAACAATATCATATATTACCTTTGGTCAATCGTCGCGAAATTACCGACTGCGTTTGTTTGTTAAAAATTTTTAATAATGCTATAAATTGCTCCGATATTTTGTCAAAATTTAATTTTAATATCCCCAGAAAATCAAAACGATATCATCCCCCTCTACAAGTCCCGTTTGCCGCAACAAATTATAGGCAGAACTCTTATATAGTGCGTGCAAGCAGAAACTTTAACGATTTGATTAAACGGCATGATATGGATCCTTTCACAACCAGCGTGTCTTTAGCCAGGAGGTGCTTAAGCCGTGACTTTTTTATATAGATAAAATGGTCACTATGTAGTGCGAGCATTAATGTACTTGTCCATAGAGCTTACTTTTTCTTCTGTTTTATATAAGTGAAGACCTATAATTGGCTGTCAGTCTATCTTACTGTTCTTGATCTGTTTGTTTTAGCTGTAAGTCTTCCATAGCATTTAAATAAATAAATAAATAAATAAATAAAATTACTTACGTGTTGTTAGAACTTCAACGACGATATTTTGTATGTCATGGATTTCCCCAAAGTAACGCTTGATCCCATTAGTTATCATGCTAATATATCAAATTAAGTACCTTCTCTAGCCAGATAGACTTTCTGCCAATCATTCTCGACCTTCCTGAAGATATTGGTGGAGTGGTAGACCCCTGCAGACCAGGAAGTCAAGGTCTGGACCTCCTGGCCGTCGAGTATGACCTTGTACTTGTCGGTGGAGGCGTGGTAGCGGATGGCGTAGGTGCCGGGGCGCGTGAACTCGAAGCTGTGCGGGCGCACAGGGCTGCCCAGCTCGCCGCGCGCGCCGCGCCACTCCGCGCTGCCCGACGAGCGCCCGCGGCCTTCGTAGTCCGACGGCTTCCTGTCACAAGCGGTACCTGTACACCGGCCGCCAGTCTCCAACCGCTACACCTTATACAAGCAGAAAACTCTCAAACCCATACATTTTGCTGGCATTTCAATTCTCTAGCAATTCTAGATTGCAACTTGTTTAATTTAAAAGGATTCGACGACTATAACAAGTCACTCAGCCTCCACTTCCGCCCCTGCTCGCGCCCATAAACAGCGTTCCCAATACTATCCGTACGTCAGGTGTGACCAGTGTCAGAAAAGTGACGAATTATGGGCAATTTTTGGGCATCATGGGCATCGCCTACCGCGGTCGAGCGGATAAAAAATTTACACTTTGTAGGTAAGTCGTCACGAGTGTTATCATACACACCGTAACGATTACCCAAAAAAGCGGTTACCTTTCGCCTTCGTCACGACCACGGTGTAATCCTTACTTCCTACGACCGGTCCGAAGAGGAAAAAGTGAGGGTACCTCTCGACCATGAGCGTGACTAGTTCCTGCAGCGCCCTCTTGGTGAGGTGCAGCCTCCTCGCGTCCGACACCTGTCTCTGACGATGTTCTCGCAGCGCCAGGATGCTGGACACTAGCTCCTGCTCCGAACACTCTGTGCGACGAGTTAGCACCTGAACATGATTGATTATGATAATGAAGACCGAATGAAGTTGTACAAAAAACAATATTTTCTATCTCAACATATTCGAAACTAGCTTCCGTCCGCGTGGATTACGAGCCTGTGCATTTTTTCGGGTCAAAAAGCAGCCTCCTATAACCTATAATAATAAATACTTATATAATAAATACCTATTTCCCTATTTGAATCAGATTTCGTTCACAATGTCATGGGCCCTATATTTTTTTTGCGCGGATAAATTAAAAACATTTTTTTTTTTGTTATAATTACCGTATTTACATTCATATGCATTTAGTAAAAAGCTGTCATTTTGATATTAGAAATAGACACTTCAATTTTATTTATTTGTATAGATTTGGTAAAGGCAGGCAAACATTGGGCAGTACTTCAAAAAAAAAAAGATTTAGCAGTGTTAAGAACTGACCTCTTTATGGTCCATGGTGTACCTCCAGGTGACATCCTGCAGGTCGTCGCGCGACACTGCGATGACGTAGGCCAGCTGCTTGCCCCAGCCGTGCGTGTACATCAGCGGCGAGTCCAGCGCCGCCTCGCACGGGTCGGCGTGCAGCCACGTGTTGGAGTCGTAGTCGAACACCTGCCCACCACACACCCACACTCAAACGACCGACACATTGCGCTATTTGCCCACTGTATAGTACCATATCATGGACTTAAAAGGAGCGTCTTTTGCGAGCGTTCTTTTGCCATACAAATGTATCCAAAGAATATATATATGTCGTGGAGAACGATGTTTAGTCTCTCAATTGATTACCGCAGTACTGAGGTGAGGGTAAACAACGTGACGTCACTGCAAGATGGTGGCGCGTAGACAGAATCGTGTTAAGGGAGGAGATTGTGAAGAAGCGCAGTCTTGTGCGACCATAGAACGGATACACTTCTCCGACATGAAACTGTCCGTTTGCCCGGAGTTATAAAGTTGTTAATTTGTGATTCGTACTAGGGCATGCATTTCGAAATTTCATAAATTCGAAATTTCGGACCATATTTGCATGTTATTTAATTTCGAAATTGAAACCCCCAATTTCGAAATTTCGAAATAATAAATTTTAAATTTGATTATTTTTGTTTGAAAGAGTATCAAACATACATCCTCACAAATAATGACTTATAAGCTAATTTATGATACCTTGGGCACAGATAATATAATATTACCCTTCCGTTAAATTATTGCAATTTTCGGAGATTTCTTTTTTTTTTAATATCTCTGACTGATAATGTACGCGTAGTATCTGGTCGGTGCCTGTCAGTCACACCGAAGGTGATTCGGCTCGAGAAGTCGAGCGAGCCTGCGATGTTTTTCCAGAAATGGGGGCAATTACCATTTGCCCCCAAGATGTAGCCCGTGCAGTCCGTCCGTTGCCCAACTGGAAGTCTCCAGGGCCGGACGGGCTGCACAACTTCTGGATTAAATGGTTTCAAGGGTCGCACGCTCGCTTGGCGGCTCAGTACCAGGTTGCTTTGGAGTCTGGTTCGCTACCCGAGTTCCTAACGACAGGAGTTACCCACCTGCTCCATAAATCAGGTAGTACCGCGGATCCCAAGAATTATAGACCGATCACTTGTCTACCGACGGTCTATAAAGTTCTTACATCCATTTTGAGAGCTAAAATATACTCGTACAATCATATAGAGACTAACGCCATCATGTCTGTCTCTCAAAATGGATGTCGGAACGGGTCCCGCGGTACTAAGGAGCTGCTCCTCATTGATATGGCCATTAGCCAACAGGTTCGTCGTTCCCGAAAGGATCTTTCGACATGTTGGATAGATTACAAGAAGGCCTATGACTCGGTGCCACATACATGGCTCATAAGGGTGTTGGAATTGTATAAAGTAGATACAACACTACGCACCTTCCTGATGTCATGTATGGGGCAATGGAGGACGGTCCTTCGATATCCAGGATGTCGAAATATCCAGAGGAATAGCGAGCCGATAAGGATCGAGCGAGGAATATTTCAGGGCGATAGTTTGAGTCCGCTTTGGTTCTGCCTGGCCCTGAATCCCCTAAGCACACTGCTGGAGGGTTCAGGTATAGGCTATCGGCTGAGGAGAGGTGGTCAGATTATATCTCACCTCCTTTACATGGATGACCTAAAACTCTTTGCGCCCAACAATTTGCAACTGATGGAGCTACTGAAAGTAACAGAAACCTTCAGTAGCGCCATCAGGATGGATTTTGGTGTGGACAAATGTGCGGTCATGCATGTAAAGCGAGGGGAGATTGTGGAATTCGTGGGAATCCAACTTTCAGATTCCATAAACCTTCGAACCCTCTCCGCAGCCGAAACCTATAAGTATTTGGGTATGTCGGAAGCACTGGGCATCAATGTTACTGACATGAAGCAATCGTTGAAGGAGCGCTTCTTTGGCCGTCTGAAGAAAGTATTTAATAGTCTTTTATCAGGTGGAAATAAGGTGCGCGCCTTCAACGGTTGGGTCATGCCGGTTTTGATGTACTCTTTAGGCATACTCAAATGGACTCAGACCGAACTCGATGCCCTGGATAGGAGGGTCCGTACGCTGCTGACTGCATATCGAATGCATCACCCACGATCATCGGTAATGAGACTGTATATCCCGCGAAAGTGTGGAGGTCGAGGCTTCTTAAACGCTAAGACCCTCCACAATCGCGAGATATGCAGTCTCAGGGAATATTTCCTACAAGACGACGTGGGGATGCATAGAGATGTGGTTGCGGTAGACAAGGGCCTCACCCCGCTCTCCTTGGCTAAAGAGAACTGGCGCAAACCTGTAGTGCTTGACACTAATGATCGCATGGAGGTATGGCAGAGTAAGGAGCTTCACGGACGCTTTTTCCGGGCCCTACATGGACCCATGTAGATTTATCAGCGTCCGTAGCCTGGCTGCGTTTCGGTGACCTCTTTGGGGAAACCGAAGGTTTTGTCTGTGCAATTATGGACGAAGATATGATGACGAACAATTACCGGAGATTTATTGTGAAAGACGGTACGGTTGACATATGTCGGGCATGCCACCGTCCGGGAGAATCCATCAGACACATTATCTCCGGGTGTTCGCGTCTAGCTAACGAAGAATACTTGCATAGGCATAAACTCGTAGCCAGGATTATCCACAAACAACTTGCTCTGAAATACAGCCTTGTGGAATCGGATGTGCCGTACTATAGGTATGTGCCCGACCCAGTTCTCGAAAATGGACATATCACACTGTACTGGGATCGATCCATCATCACTGACAGGACTATTGTAGCCAATAAGCCTGATATAGTGGTGGTGGATCGACTAGAGCGGCGCGCAATGATCGTTGACATAACAGTCCCGCATGACGGGAACCTCGTGAAAGCCGAGAAAGATAAACAAATCAAGTATCTTGAATTGGCTCGCGAGATTGTCGACATGTGGGATGTGGACTCAGCGATCATTGTGCCAATAGTCGTTTCAGCCAATGGCTTGATAGCCAAGAGCCTCGACCAACACCTGAAGAGGCTCTCGTTGGGCGGCTGGGTCAAGGGCCTGATTCAGAGAGCGGTACTTCTTGACACGGCTCGCATTGTTAGGAGGTTCCTCTCTCTGGAGCTCTGACCGCCGGTAGCTTGGACCCTGTTCCAGATACCGGTGGGCTACTATTTTTTATATTTTTAAATGTTTTTATATTTTTTATACTAATATTTAAAAATGTAATTTATATGTGTGTTTAAGAAAATAAAGAGAATAATAATAAAAACAGAAACAAAAAAATTAATGGTAAAATTGTAATTCGAAAAGGATAATTTTTGTTTTTGAAGCTTTTTTTCAGCCATTTCTTAAAATAAGGTTCTCGACTATGAAGTTATTATATACAAAATTAAACTCTTTTTCGAGTCCTTTTTATTTGGAAAGTATATCTTTTGTACTTAAAAAGTTATTCCAATTTTAAAAGTGTGATACTTAGTTTTGTAGGCCAGTGTAAATGTTATTAGATCCACACATACAATACAACATGTAATATGTTTCATCACTTAGATACTTTTCTCACCAATTTGCGTTGTCGCGTTGGGTCGACGCGGGAACGAAATTTACGGCAGAAAACTTATTGGTTTCATTTTTGTTACGCTAGGCTAAGCTTTTTTAACATTTTCAATTAAATTAAAAGTAATAATCTGATTATCGAATTTTCATTAATGAAGATTGCCTACAACTTCGAAATTTCGAAATTTCGAAGTTTATAAGACCGATTTCAGAAGCCAATTTCGAAACTGGAAATATATGAAACTGCATGCCCTAATTCGTACCGAGTGAATTACCTACAACTGTTAATTGTATGGTGAAAGTGAAATACTAACTGATGTAAATTCGAACAAATTTATTGCATTGCAAATTAGAATATATTTCTCAAAAAATCACATAGAGATTTTAAGCAGGAATTTAATAATTCGTTTAAAATTTCCATAAATTGTCTATTCTTAGGAGGTTTGTCAATTTGCCGTGTATGATTTTGGGGGATCATAACACCCCCACGACCCCCACTGCATGTCAGAACCAGTTTTCATCAGTACTAGCTACTGCACACTTCGGTCGATCTCTGCGTTTAAGCCGAAAAGTCTGCAAAAATTTTAAACCTTAGGGTGACCTATATTTTGACCTTGGGGAGATATAGGTATCTCCCAGTAATTGAGCGGAGGTCAGATGTCAGTCGCTCCGTTTAAAATAGATATTAAGACCGGGAGTCGACGTCACATAATAAAAGGCAAAGTAGAATGCAGTGATGATCGCCATACCTCACACCACACGTGGTCGGTAGTGTCGTACACGTAGCGTGTGTCGTAGCCGAGCGCACGACAGAGCAGCGCGAAGCAGTTGGCCCACTCGCCACAGCGGCCGCGGCGCGTGCGCAGTAGGGTGCGCACGTCGTTGTACCGCGGGAACTTGGACCCGCCCGGACATAATGTGCACTTGTACACCTGACGCAATCGAGAAAACGTGACGAATTAGGTTTTATTACACTTAGTTTGAATATTAACAAGCCAAGTAATGTGCTTTTAAAATTCCTAGGGATCAATGCTCGCGCGATTAGAGATCATGTCGAATCGAGATATCGCTCGTCTACCTTTTTCTTATCTTCCGTCGATATTTTGACTTTTCGTAAAGTAAATTTGTCATTTGCCTAAATCTGCTTTTTAAGACCATCAAAACAGAATGCAGAAATTGATACGTGAGGTAATTCTCGCGTGCTTCGACATAAATCTCTATTAGAGATAGTCAGTTTATAGATCAATTTTCTAAAATATCGACGTCGTCCAACAACTATTGCATTTCAAACGTATTAATTAAAGATATTCCTAATGGTATATCGATCGATATACAAGAATCGATATAATATATCTCGATTTTGACCTTTAATCGCCCGAGAATTGACATCCAGCTTCTTTCATAGCCGACATAGCCGTCAGTCCCACTCACTTCCATCCTACACGTCTCCCTCTCCGTGGTGACGGCCATCGTGTTGGTGAAGATGGTGCGTCCGCCGCAGGTGTCGCACGTGGGCTGGTCTACCCACGTGAAGAACTTGTGCTTGAACCAGGTCAGAAGCTCCATTAGGAGGGCCACATCGAAGGGCATGTCCGGTTCCTTCAATTCACCTGCAATGTTAGGATATAACCAGCTTCTGGTCAAGGGAACCAGACTAAGGATGTGCTGAGGAAAAGATATGTAGCATAATGAGGTTTAAAAACAAATTACCGGTCTTAATCAGCTTTTGTTGCTCACGAACTCTGTCCAGCGCCATAAGTTGCAATGTCACAATGGGTATCTGCTCCCTCGCAAACGCCTGTAGCTCCTCATCTTCATACATCAGGACTCTGTTGAATAACTCCTCGATTTTCAGCAGTAGGGAGTTGTTTGTTGTCTACAAAGAATGGAATATAACCTTAAACTATAATTTGACCAGAGGTGTAAAGGGAGCATATTATTATGTACAATTGACGACAATAGGCAATTTAAATTTACATAAACATTACATCACACCTGTATTCCCAAATGATTAGACCGTAGTCAGTAGCGTGTGGTTCATAAGGACAAAAAGACACTGCCTACCCTACACAACTCAGATAAATATTTATTATAAGATATTTGAGGTGGCAAATCACATATATTATTATTTAATCGACAAGACGACGAACCAAAAACAACATGCAGTAGGTATTTAAGTAAGCTTTTTAAATTTTCTGCCTACATATTATAACTAAGTTGAAGTGTCGGCAATCCTATAATGGCACTGATATGCCTTAAAAACATGCTTAGAAAAGATCCAAGTACATGCAGTATGAAAGAAGATAAGAAACTATATCAGCAAAAAATATTTTCTTTTTCATAAAGACACATGTGGTGCCCAGCAACAACATGTCAAAGTCAAAGTCAAGTCAAAGATTCTTATTTCAACTAAGCCTTTTCAGGTACTTTTAAAAAGTCGAGACTAGAGGCGCACGGTTCCAAAGGGGGTAGGTCCTATGGAGAAGACCCTGGCAAGAATCACCATGTTTACTGTGATACTTTTCAAATAATAAAAAGTTAGTTTACAATTAATAATCTGATTCAATTTTCTGTTGTGTCTGATCTCCAACACTTCACTTTAGTGGTATTGTTACCATGGCACATAATACAACTGCCTCATTGGACTATTAGTTAAAAAGCAAGGCTGCTGAGCATGAGACCCTGGGTTTGACCCCCAGGTCAAACAAGATATAATTAGATATTTCTGTTATATAAATTCTCAATATCACTCTCAGTAGAAATTGTGTCTGGTAGATAGCGATAGGGTTTTCTCTATTACATACGATGTACACACCTACGTAACCCTTTTGAAAATATAGGTATGATACATGTATGTACAACATACAATACCAGAATATTTGTGGGTCTTAGCACATTCTTCTTCTGGCTATGACTGGATTTAACACGCATCTGCGTGTTAAGGGGTCCATAACAAAAGTTGATCTTTCTCTCTATGGCTGCTTGCGCCATTCTCAAGTTGCTTAGTGTCAGCTCCTTCGGGTAAATGAGTTGGGTGCCATCCTGAAATCAATCGGATACTATTTTAAGGTATTACTCATGTATGACAATAAAGTTATTTTTCGTTGATAACAGTATGAAACAAGATACCTATTGTTTTTTTGTCATACATATATATTTTCATTAAGTGATCAATGATGATTAAGACTTGTGATATGAGATTAGCATTTACTGGTTATTGCTTTCTATACAAGGATAATATTATGAGTGATTAAATAACACCTATTGAAATTTTATGTTATGTATGTAAAACTAATCACAATAATGGGCTGAATTTATTTATTTACTTTTGATTTATGTAAAAATAAACCTAGTTAGTGATTTTTTTATAAAATAAAATATTGTCTCTAATCAAAATATTGATTATAAGTAAATACAGTTCAAAGTTAAGTAGAATTTATGAGATAATAGTAATTCATTCTTCTATACCCACCGGCCGAAAGCCAACATATTTCAAGTAATCATTAAAAGCGTCACACTTTAGCACATCCTTTAGAATATCACTTCTTATAGTTCTCAATTCATTATCATGAGGATTTTCCAAAATATGACCAATATGCCGCAAAAGTTCATACAGTATTTTATTAAATTTATCCACATCCCTCAAGCTTTGTTCCACCACAGCGAGCCTCGCCATGTCCTCCATTTTCGTGTAAATATATTTTTATAAACGTGTAAAGTATAAAATATTAGAAAATGATATAATAACGTAATATTTACGAACTTATTTTCATTGTAATCACTTGTCAAATTTTGATTTGTCATTTTCGTTCGGAAACCATATTAGAGAAGGATTATGTAAAATAGGTACTTTATTTATTCAAAAATAAAAAAAATTGTACTCTTTTTTCTATTATAAGCCTCAGTAAAACTATTTCAAATTATTTACAAGTTTGGTGTAGCTTTATATCTCCACCACAATCAATACCTAAATAAACTTACTTTCGATTTGCTAGTGTAGAAAAAATAGGCTTATATCCGGCGTAGATAAACACATGAAAAATTTAAAATACTATTATAAGTATAATATATAAGTATATTATAAGTATAATCTTTCACTATGAGAAATTAAAACCTATCGGCGTTAACTCCGCATCAGTTACTATGGCGGTGGTAATACAAACAAACACACCTAGTATTTATCATTTTATATGAGTATCTAAGCTATGAAGAAACGTACATTTTCTACGGATAATACTTCTGATGGTATGTACCTTATATATATTGTTTTCCGTGAAATAAATTCGATGATGGTATAAGTCCCATGCAACAGGTTGAAAGCTTACTAATATCTGAAAAACTCTGGAAAAGGCTGCAAACGGCCACTTGAGCGATGAGGTAGGACTAGTAAGAAGGTACCTTATATCCATTGAACTCAGTAAAGCCAAGGGTTTTTTAAGGTCTTGTGCAAATATTTCTCCTGTATCGTGGTTACAGTTTATTGATATGAATCTTACAGGCACAGAAACCTTACACATAAGCGAAACTACTGTGTATACTTCTGCGATCTGCAGAAAGTCACTGTATCGTCTTATGCTGATCGGTGATTGATCTGTCCCCAGGCTTTCACACTGGCTCCCTCAATTGGTTGCTTCATGCGCGGTACGTCCGGGGAGAGCATGCGTTATGTCACGAGCTATCCGACCAGCTACAGAAACAACACGACAATAAGCACAGATATGCTCACTACATTAAGGTACACTTTTCCCATCATGGAGCAACAACGTCGTGACCAGCCTTGCGTCAAAATATAAGTTATTCTCTGTTATAGTACAATAAGATCAGCGTATTTTAATCGTGATGAGACATGTTACTGTTATATGGTTAATGGTTAAGGGCCCATGAGTTATTCTGCTTGACAACTTAAAATTTGACTTTCATATTTCATTGGTCTCAGTTCTCAGGTTAGTGCCATTGTGTGTCTTCCACAGCCTCAAGTTTTTGGTGCCTATGATAAAATTTAGACTTCATAGTAAATGTATTTGTTCTGACCAGGGCTCAGTTTTGGCTGACGCTGGCAGACTGCAGGAAGCCCTAGAGAGGTACCATACCTGCATCAGATTGCACCCACAAGACCCCGAGCCTTTGAAACAAGTTGCCAAGTGTTTGTACGTATTTTTATCAATTTAAAGTTAATAGGTAAATCTTCATTCGAAGGCTGATAAAATTCCAGATGCTTTCGGAGTGTAGGATTTTTAAGAGACAGCTACATTATTGGATCGTGACGCAGGATTGACCAATCAAATGAATCTGTCCACGAGGGCGTCATAATATAACAACGAGTTTTGATTGGTTAACACTGCGTCACAAAGTGCCACGACACAGCAATGTGAATTCGGTTTTTAAATTAATTCCAAGAAACAGGACCAATCACTAATATGCATGGAATAAGTTACTGAACTATTGCAGATCTCGGCAACAACGTTTCCAGTTGTCCAACGAAGCTTATCTAGAAGCTGACAAGTTGACAAAACATCCTGATCCTGATATTTACTGCGCTTTAGGTGAGAAATAATTAATTGACTCTGAAAATCTTGACAGAATAAAAAATGATGATCCTCTGCCAGTCATTGAAGCGGTGCATAGGAACTTGTCTATTAAATACCTAATACTTGCAGCGGAATGTTCGTGGAACCTAGGTTCACTGGAGCGTGGTGTGGAGTGGGCCCGGTCTGCGGTGCAGGCGGGAGGCGGGGAGCGAGCAGCCGCGCTCCTCGCAAAGCTACTCCTGGCTTGTGACGATGTGCACGGAGCCTTAGCGGCCTACGACCAGGCACTGAAGTTAGTATTGTGTAAAGAAAGCTTTAAGACTACTGATTTTTAAAGAATTGTGGTTTAATAGTTCGTGAAGCTTCTAAAAAGATCAATCTGCGTGGCTAAGTTGCAATTGCGCAGTTTGTCCTTGGATGGTTGAAGCACGTTATTCGGGACCGTAGTCATAATTCTGGTATTTAATTACATATAGTAAAATTCTACAAGATGGTTGTGCTGGGTACCAGTCGCACACCTACTCCAACGGAGTAACCTTAAATACCAACGTAACGTTCACACACAGTACACACGCATGCGGGGCAGATACTTTAGCGGCAGCTGGCGCTTTGCGTCTCCGGGCAGGTGACCCCCGGCGCGCCTTCCAGTTACTGGGCGCCGCCCTAGCGCAGCAACCCACGCAGCACGCCGCCGCCCTGGCCCTCGCCGCCATGATGTTGCAACACAAGGACCTAGATGCCGCCCTAGCTAGGCTCAAAGCCGCCCTAACAGCTCATCCAACATGCGTGGCAGCTCATGCCAACCTTGGGATGGCGTTGTTGGCCAAGAAAAAGTATATTGCTGTAAGTATTAGGTGCGCCATTATTATATTTTTGCATGAATAAATTAACAATAAACGTTTTGCTGCAAATAAACAGGCCGCACGCGCCATAGTTTTTCAGTTTTGTTTTCTCCGTATCATAATAAAAAAAAAAAAAAACAAATTCGCAACTCGTAATTCTTTTTTATTGCTGGCTTATTTTGTCATGTAAGGATTAGATAGATTATTAAACAGAGTAGGGTAAGGGTATGTACTTACTTACGTATATTAATATCTAATGTCGCATCACGATTGTGCAATGACGCCCAGGAGTTGTCATTTCTATTTTTTGCTTCGGGCAGAATGAAGGTATTATATTCTCTTACAGGCCTTGACATGTCTACAACGCGCGTGCTGGGCTGCACCACTAAGTGCGCGCGCTGCTCACGACTTGGGACTAGCGCTCCTCGTGTGCAAGCGACCGGCTTCAGCATTCTGCAGGCTCGCCACCGCTGCAGCCTTGCAACCATTTCAGCCTTATACGGTAAGACAAGATCCAGTTTCGTCAGCGTAAAAGGCCGATGGAAGGTGTTGTTAGTCAGGTAATTTTATGAACTATATTTTGTTTCGAAAATCAACCTCTAGAGGTGTGAGAAAATCCGAGATCCTCGCTGCAAATAAGTACAATAGCTAACTATAAAAGCAAAAATGCACACATGAAAGATTTCAATCTCCAACAGGTTCTACTGATAGGCATAGCTCTGGAGCGCCTGGGGGACAGCCGGGCCGACGCAGCGTACAGCCGGGCCGTGGCGCTGGCGTCTGACGACCCGCTCATCAGACTCAACTTAGCTGCTCGACACGCCCGGGCTGGACGACTGACCGATGCTGTGGAGGAAGCCGGGGTCACCGCCGAGCTGCTGCAGAGGGAGGAGAAACCAGATGCGCAGGTTTGAAGCCTCTTTCCGGGGGAGGGACTAGGCCAGAGTTCACCACGCGGCACCAGTACAGATTGGTGGATGTCACAAGTCTTCGAATTGTTAGTTCTAAGATATGCCGGTTTTCTCATAAGGTTATTTCTATTAGACAAGAGGGCCTAGTGTAAGTTTCTTTCGACAAATTCGATTTACTACATCGAACGCGTTCGGCGCTCCGATTGGTGGAGAGCACGAAACGGACCAATCGCAGCGCCGAACGCGTTCGATGTAGTAAATCGAGTTTGTCGAAATAAACTTACACTAGGGCCTAAGTTGTGATAGTGTAAATATAACCTATTTCGATTCGAATCGACGACCCACGAATAGAAACAATCGATGTGGTTTTGTTTTTTTGTCTCCAGCTCACCAGTTCTCTAGCAACTCTGCTGGCTTTGCTGCGAGACGCTGGAGTGGCACTGTCCTTGCCAGCTTCCATTACAGAGACAGAAGCGGAGGTGCCGAAGATGGCCAGCGTCGAAGTGACGGAAGAGGAACAGTTCGCTTCCGACGAAGTTTAAACATAAAAGTGCGCAACATATTATTCAGTATCTGACGCGATGGAAGTCAACCTGGAGTTGATAGAGCAAAGGCTAGGATAAAGACCATGCACCCTTTCTTTTCTAGTTTAGTAGGTCACGTGCTTTAAAGAACGGGATCTCATGTTTCACTAAGAGTTTCTGTTGACACCCGACCCACCATTTGCTGGGGCCTAACGCGGATTTATTGGTCACATCGATCGATTGCCGATAGCAAGATTATATACTTTTTGTTATATTAAGTGTCACATAACTGCATAATATGTGTAACGCACATCTATCTACAACGCTAAAATCAAGTCCTCACAAGGCCTATTTAGGTATTACAATCGTTTCATAAACCTTATGTATTACACTCCGGTAATTATACACGAAATTAAAACGTATACCAAAAGTTAATACTGTAATGAATTTCGAGAATAAATTGAAACTTTATGCGTGGTGATAAAAAAAGAACCATAAATTTTAATATTGGTTTGATATTATGTAACAATGTCCTTATTGTTGATTGCGACTGCAGTAGCCGTGTGCATAGTCGAGGTGAGTCGCGATTGTTTTAGATTATTTTCTTGTTAGCTGTGCCCTTTGCTTGGAGCAAAGTCGAGTTCTTGAGTGGAAACCAGGTATGGACAAACGTAGTGTGGCCAGTCTGACGGACCGATCTCCTGATGGCTGCTTGACCAGGCTATGTTGTGAAAACTACGTAATGACTGCTACTCATCCTGGCATGTGGCAAATAGATAGATATATACGAGTAAGTTAGACTGGAAGGCAAAGACGTAACTTGAGAGGCTTATGTGCCAACAGCAGATTAGAATAGGCTCTCTCGATTTACTGACACCTATGGCTTAACAAGTTTTGATAGGATGTGATTTAATTATTCTACTGTATTTATTTTACCCCACTTGAACGGTTAAATAAATGTAACTTTTTAAACATTTCAGACTGAAACCAAAGAGCGTACAGCGAGTCTCGTTGTCCTCCCACCTCTAGTTTTAGGCTACGATGAATTATACCATGACTCGGCGGAAGCGCAAAACATTTCGACGATAGGTCAAAAGAAATCAGAGAGGGACCCACAACGTACTATGATCGATATGAAAGGACGGCGTCGGTTTAGTAGAGCCAATTACAGAAGACTGTTAAAAGAGAAACGATCACAACAAGCCAGTATAGGTCCAATCGAGAGACGTTATCAATCCGGGAGAGAAACTATTCATAAATAAGTCATTGATATTATTGGAATTCAAGACTGGTATTGGAACTAGTGTGAATAGAGACTAAAAAGTGTTTAACTGAAAACGTATGTATCTAATAGTTTGTAAATACCATATAGGATTTTCAATGGACAAAATGTATCCTTCTCGCCCATTTCAAAGAACGCCAAATGTTATTGATATGGTAGGGGATCAAAATGTAAGTCATCAGCTACCTAGCCATTTTCCAAATACTTCGTGTTGATTCCCAGTCTATGTAGATGCGGGAGAAAAAAAATTGAGCGTATACACTCTTATACAATCTGCTGGCATTTCTCGAAGAACGGGATTGGATCGAATAAACTAATAGGTATTATTTCCACCCCGACGCAAAAAATTTGCGGATAACAGCCCGTTTTACCTATACCTATATTCATCAACAACATCGCTAAAGCCTCAAATACACGTATCCAGATTTTTTGTTCAGTACGAGTGTTAAAAATAAATTTATCATGAGAATCTGCTAAAGAGGTAATTTATTAAATTGTAATGATTAACACGGGTTTACACTTTTTACGTTTATACATTTAGTAACTAAACAAACACGGGGATTTGAGATTAAGAATAATTTGAATATATTTGCGACGTAGCCCAGACTAGGGATATTTAAAATTAATTCTACTGATGTCTTTAGCATTTTCGGCCCTTTGACATTAAGTTATGATGAGCATTGGCACTCCTATTGTAGTTACAGAGAAAATTTTGTGTCGTGTATTTTTATAAAAACAGCACCGCCGATTTTATAACACCATTTTGTAAATAATATGTTATAAAGAAACTATATTATTATTAAATTAAATATGTTAAAAATAAAATGTTACATTTTGTTTTATATTATACATATATATACCTTTTTTGTGGAGCTCGTGGTTAAGGTGTCCACACTACACAAGTACACACACCATTAATACCTAGCTATTTGGAGTCTCTTGTTACCCTTCATCGTTCTAAGTGCTAACTCAAAAAGTAAGAGTAGGAAGGAAATTAGTGCTTTGCATTTCAGGCAAGCGTCCAACCACAGCTCCAACGGTTATCATTATTTTTGGTGACACCTGTGACAAGAGCCACTAGAGCCAATATTTCCTGTTTAGATTGTTTTCAACAATCGCTTTTTATAAGAATTATACAAGATCGTTTTTCTAACCTGTCCACAACTTTTAACACATTCAATGCCACCGACACGCCTAGCGTGTTCTTGCGAATTTATATAACAACGCCTCGAACACGCCAGAGGTGTTCTGAATGTTTCAGTGATATTTCGAAATTTTGCCTACATTGTCTATTCAAATTATCAGTATGTAATCCTCAAGCAATAAACTAAGGATTTTTGAAGCGGCCCCTGTCGGGTGCATGTTTTAACTAGATGCAGTGCCGCGGACACGCCTGGCGAGTTCGCGTGTCTTTATAGGGCGGCGTCGCTATGAACTTCAAGAAAATTGTGGTGGCTTTGTATGTGTGAATATGTTTTACACTGACAAAATGTAATAAGTATTCTTTATTTTGAAAATTATGAAAATTTCTGTCACCTTGCGCAAGTTATTTTTTATTTGTATGGTAGCTTATGAAATATCGTGTGGTACACCCTACTAACAGAGCAACCCGGGTCGCCTTAAATTACTTAATTTGGAAATAGTCCACGATTTTGTTTATTCCAAACTCTGATAGGAAAGAAAAATAAAGTACAAAATAATTAATGGAAATATAATCTATTCACCATACATAATAACATCATAAAAAATGAGTATTTTCAAAAAAAAAAAATGGCCTATTGATCAGTAAACCAGGGTCAATAGTAAAAACTACGGATCCCTTTCTTTTTTAATGTCACGACGTACTTTGTTTTCTATTTAGTTATCGGATCGCGGTGGACTGAACTGTCCTGTAAATATGGGCGTGTCGTTAAAAACCACAGCGAAGTAGAAAGACGGTTCAGTAGGATATCCAACTATTGTCGGGGACGAGCTCAAAGGATAATATATACCTGGAACAATACGAAAGGTCAGCAAAACTGCGGCACAAAATTGATCCAGCCTATCATAGCCCACTGCTGGACATACACTGCTGGGCATACAAAATTATATTTAGTTATTGACACAAAAAATATGGCGCATCGTCAATCTTCGTTCGCACAGACACAAAAACACAATCGGCGGAAACACCCGAAACATGTAATAAATTAAAACCAACCTTATGCAATGCACATAAAACGTAAAGATGTATTTGTCGCGTTTTTCGATTTCGTTCACACGTTCGTATCGCGCGTGTAACGATAGAACTTTTGACGCTCAGAAGGCCTAGTGTAAGTTTCTTTCGATAAATTTCGATTTACTACATCGAACGCGTTCGGCGCTCCGATTGGTGGAGAGCACGAAACGGACCAATCGGTGCGCCGAACGCGTTCGATGTAGTACATCGAATTTGTCGAAAGAAACTTACACTAGGGCCTCTGTGATGGTTTTGATTGGTTGAACAATTACATCTTACAGTCAGCATCAAAAAGATCTATATACGTAGCGAAATTTAAACGCTTATTCTCAGAAAGGTATTGGTTAAAATCATAAAATTGATGTATTTTTATGTATCTGCAGATACTAAGTATGAATTTCATACTTAGTATCTGCAGATACATATCAAGATTTCAATCACTATTTCCTCAAAAAATCGCTTTTGAATTTCGGTACGTGTATAAATCTTTTTGATGCTGACTGTAGTACATTCAAGTACATCAGTGGGCCATATTTAATGTGTACTTTTGTAGTAATGAATACTTACAAGTCAGCACTTTTACCAGTGTGCCTTTTTCGGTCACAGCTATGCTCCCATATTGTATAGCTGACCCATTGGGCAGAGCGCTTATCTTCTGTTAACAAAATAATTTATATTTGACAATTCCGTCTTATAATATATAATATATTAGCAGTGATAGCCTAGCGGTTGAACGTTTGCCTTCCATGTCGGTCTGAGTTCAAACCCGGCCCGCACCACTGACTTTTCGGAATCATATGCAGATCAGAATTTGATTATCACTTGCGTTAACGGTGAAGGAAAACAACGTGAGGAAACCTGCACACCTGAGAGGGCTCCATAAAGTTCTTGACGGTGTGTGTAGTCCGCTAACCCGCACCGGGCCAGCGTGGTGGACTAAAGCCCTCTTATTCTGAGAAGAGACCCTTGCCCAGCAGTGGGACAGAAATGGGTTAAAATTTTACAATTCCGTCTTATTTGAGTGTGAGTCTACGGTAACTTAAATTTGGACACATATGGTGCAAAGAAACATTTTAAGTAATGAATAAGTGAGTTCCAGTGGCAATTTAGTTCAAGTAACAAGAGCAAAGTGGTGTTTCTAATTCGTGTGAGTCAATGCCATTTTTCCGTCTAAGTACTTACATACAGAATTTGCGAAGGCCTATAAGTTTGGTGCCAAAAATGAAAAGTATGCTTCTGTTTTATACGCCTATATAGGTAAGCGCCACAACTACGAAAAAATTAACCTCGTTTATTCGGATACTGGAACTGACTTCGATGCACGGCGCCTTAAGTTCTGAGTTCACAGTGAAGATAGGCTGAATGCTGTTGACTGCCGCAGACATACCCTGGTTGACCAACGTGCCAAAGAATTTGTGCAACATATCCTCTTCGTGGGGAATTATCACTACTAACTTGAAATCGGAGCGTAGGGGAAGTTCGAGCAGCTGAAAATGTTTAGTTACTTTAATACACCAAAAAAAGTAAGACTGGCTCATTGGTCTAGTGGTCGGAAGCGCGACTGCTGAGCATGAGGTCCTGGGTTCGATTCCCGGATCGAACAGTGTAATTGGGTTTATCTGTATAGAAATTCTCAGTAGCAGCACGGAGTCTAGAACTGTGCCCAGTAGATGACAATAGGCTCGCCTCTATTATATGCGATTCAATAACAGCATCAGCGAAATGTGGGTGTAAGACAGTACACCTCTGCCTAATCCTTCGGGGAATACGGGCGTGATGCTATGTTGTGTTATAAAAAAGTAAGGATAAGCCATCTGAACATTTCAAGCGAGACGTTATCATACTGTGAATACTTAAATATAATATGACTAGCTGTTGCCCGCGATTTTATCTGCGTGTATTTATTATCTAATTAGTTTAATACTGCAATAGTAGCCTATGTCCTTCTCCAGGACCCAGGCTACCTTTTTGTAAAATTTCATTACGATTGGTTCAGTAATTTAGTCATCACGTAGTAACAAACAGACAAACAGTTACTTTCGCATTTTTAATAGTGTGGATACACTGATGAAAAAAATTCAAAGTCTATTTTTAAAACGCTTTTCATTTAACCCACCAAGTGCCGCAAAATAGACACTATAGAAAATCTATTGTTTGTCTGTCGTCGGTGTTCAAAAACTTACAACAAATATACAGACTTTTAGCGATAGCGGTTGTGTGTGAAAATTATCAAAATTAAAACATATCAAGTCACTGTGAGTTCAAGTGAGTTTTATTTGGTCATTGAATGGTATAATAATGTAGGTAAACTCATAACAAAGCCAGAAAAGTATAATATATACCGTATTACTGGCTGTATATTGTCGAATTCTTCGTTTATCCGAAAGCCTACACAAAAATCAAAGAAATCCTTGAGATTACGTTGTCATTTGGCGCGTTTATGTAAAAAGAGGATTAGCACTCATAGGGTTAACTTACTCTCGCCTCGTACTTGATATCTTGTGTGTAATTGAATGAATTGTATATTTTCATTACAGGACCAGAATGTTTACAAGGCTCCCAGTTACTCTGTAAAGAGCAGATTTCAAACATACAGAGTATATTGAAGCGGTAGGTACTAGCGAGAGAACAGAATCAAAGAATATTAAGATGTATATATAAAAAAGAAGTCCTTCGTTCAACAGTGAACGTCTTCTGGCTGATGATGATGATGATATAAAAAAGAAAATTGAAATGGAAAAAATACACAAATGAAAGACAAAAGAAAACTAAAATTATTAATACTATAATGAATTTAAAAATTGTGCATTTCTGTATTTGGTGGGTGGAACAATTAAATAATGTTATAAAATGAATATAATTCCTTTTAAAATAATTACTTACTTCAAGTAAACTAATATTAGCAAAAACTAATTCAGTTTCAGATTCCTTTAATTGTTTTTCTACTTGATTTCCAAATCCTTCATATTGGTCTACCTGAAAAAAAAAAACTCCATGTTTTCCACATGTGAATTTCACATGACACATATTAGTATACAGTATTAGACTTACCCATTTTGCAAACTTATTTCCACATTCAGTGAAGTCTACTTGTTTAACATCTCGAAATACTGTAATATCCATTATTTTCTTGATATTTTCTTTCGCATCGTGTGATGATGAAATATAGATATTGCTTGTGACTGTACACTCTTCTTTGTTCTGTAGAAGCCTGTTCACCTGAAAGTACAATTAACATCAGCTTTCAATCAAATTCTCGAAGCCCACCATCAGGATGAAGTGAACCACCATGATGAGTTTTATAGTCTATGAGTCCATACTCCTTTACTCCTGGGCTACTACTGTTGATTTTAACCATTTGATTGACAAGAGTTAGCACTTCTCAGGACTGACGTGGGTTGAAAGATTTGCAAGGTAACATATTCTTCTACATTATTTAACTAACTCTTATTAATATAAAATCTATTGAAGTTTAACACATTCATTGCCATGCCAAAATGTTTAATATTGGATTAATGACATTTAAGGTAGTAATGACCGATCTATGGCAAACTAATATGGGCGGTTGTTCGGCTTATTGATGATGAAAATAAAATTTACGAAGACGTTTTTTCATTGTGTGGATTGTCATGACACAAACAGAAGCGGTTTATTAATTTTGGCCATCCGTGTAAGTCCAATATTTTAGCGTGACAATGAATGTGTTAAATTAGTTTTAGTCACAAATGTCACAATGCATGGATGGGTCCTCTATTATTTACAGGATAGGTTCTAATTCTAATGGGTTTATGTTATATTATTAAGTAATAATTACCCGTTTGTACTTATCCACATTTGGTGTGTTCTCTTTGAGTATAGAGAGAAGTATGTTGTACCCGAGGGGAGAAGCGATCCACTGCCACGGCGCCTGTCATCACCCAACTTGCAATAAACATACGACATTACATTTATTATGACGGTTTCACTATAAAACAATATACAGCATGTTAATTTAATTGTTGTCACCATGGTGCTGTAATGATTCCATCATAGAGGTTACATTAATAATATTTTTCTTCTAATACTCAGGCAATAAATAAAAATTTATATAATTAGAATATTACTATGTGTAATGTAGAGTATTTTATGGCAACAAATATACCCTTTTAACTTTAAATGGACAGATTTTGGTAAGTTACTTTGACAAATCTATTCTTACAAAATTTCAGATCAGGAATTTGCCTTGGAAGATAAACTTCTAATAACACCATACCAATGTTTTAACATGAAAGCAGTTACAACCTGTTGTACTTTTTCTGTAGCAATGTGTATAGAAATAATGTTATTTATAGCCATTTCTGGATATTGTGTAAATACACAATATCAACACATTACTACAGACAGATTGGGTTTGCAGTCAAGATAATCACAATTTCCGGATGAAACATAAAACTACGGATTTTGCTGAGTAAACAACAACCTGTAAAACTGGTAAGAGCAAGTCAGGCTCGCAGCAGCGCGGCGGCGTAGCTACGTACATGAAACTCGCCTTAAAGAAAAACTAAATAGGAAAATAGACTAAATAGTCTGACGTTACATTCCCTTATATATCTCAAATAACATTAGCCCGTTAATTAAGGTTCAGGATGGTGATGATGGAGCCGATGTGGATTAGAAATTAAGTACAAAATACAAACCTTCAGCATTGTAAGGTATATCCGTAATTTTATTTCATGAAAATTGGCGCTCTTTCGGAACACAATGACATTGTTATCTATTAAATTTAATAATCAAAAACATCAACACCGATCATTTTTGTAAAATAAATAGGAAATTCAACTGTGAATCTTTCGAAGTTCGTGTCATACTGATATGACACAATATGACATGACAACTGACATTGACATACGACGTACTTCCCTTTCCGATAAGCGGCCTACACACGGTACGCTGTATTCGCCGAAAAAGTCAAATGCGTACTCGTATGCCTAGGTATTTGCTTTGAATTCAGCCATCCGGTTAATAATTGTATTAAATTAAACTTGTATCGCAATTTAATATTTTATTCTGACGCCGTGTTGTCCCAGTGCAGGTCAAAAGCTTCCCTACACTCTTTCTTTATTTATTTTATTGAAGCTCATCCTCCCTGTCATGTAGAAGGACTCATTAAGCCGTAAGTTAGTATCGCAAATTACAAATTAATATGTGTAGGCCGCTTTAGGAATTGACATTTCACATTTGCAAGCGTTGCCATTTGCGATTTATCTTATCTCCAAATGAAGCCGCATGAAGGCGAAATGATCCTTCCGAAATGAAGGCGCTGTCGAATAAAGTACCACGAATGTATGGTTGACACACGTGAGATACTATAGGGCACCTCTTCACATAGCGTAGGCATTATATAAATTATAGTTACTAGCGTAGTTAGACTACGCCCACGGAGGACAGATAAACATTATTTTTTGTAGTCTGTGAATATCTAACCCGTGCTGTCAATCAATGACAGCAATAAATTAATCCGGTAGTGAACACAGTGAGTTACTTAATAATTCATCGTTTATTTTTATTATACTAAATTTAAACAACAATAATATTTATTTAGTTTACATAACATGGCATCGAAGGGTAAGGCAGAGGTGTACTATTGTACATTAGAGTTGCCTATCGATAGTTGACGTCATATCAATAGTATCGATATTGTTACTACTTTTCGAGGTCATCTATCGACAGCGAAACTATCGATAGTTGGGCAACTCTATTGTACATTTCGCTGATGGCGTTATTAAGTCCAATGTAATGGTGTGGGGCGAGCCCATTGATATCTACCGGGCACATTTCCTGACCCCATGCTGCCAGTAAATAAATAAACGCCTAATTGGTCTATTGTAATTTATTTACTTACTACGCAAAGATTAAAACCTGTAGTTATATATTATATGTGGGCAACGATTTTATCGAAAAGTCGATAGTCGATGCACGCGGCGCTGGCGCGCTGGTCAAACGTTAGAAGGACGCGCAAGCCTGACAGATGCTAGCGGGATCGGAGGCCCTTGTGTAAGTTTCTTTTGACAAACTCGATTTAACGCATCGAAGGCGTTTGGTGTTGGTAGAGAGCACGAAACAGACCAATCGGAGCGCAGAACGCGTTCGGTGGGTTAAATCGAGTTTGTCGAAAGAAACTTACACTAGGGCCTCGGGACTTTAGAACTTTCATAACATAGTCAAAGTTTAACAATCCATATCTTTGCATAGTTATTATGTATCACAAATTCGCTTATTTTGCGGTGTCGGGCGACGCTGATTTACAAAAATAATTATGTACAAAATTATAAATTATATATTGACTCCGTGGTGTTCCGATAAAATCCGTAATATGGCGAAGGTCCTATCCATAAATCCAACAATTCTCTGAACTGCCTGTCTTCGATGTGTTATTAGTTATTATTCCAAGTTCGGTAATTCTATCTTAATATTAGTTATTTCAGAATCCGATGTCGGAGTTAAACATTGTGAATGATGATGTTCATAATCACTACACGTCCTAGACGATGAAGCACTGCAAAACGGAGACTGAAATCCACTCATATTACTTTCTCTAACTATTTTTAATTGAATGTCTGATATTGTTTTCTGAAGTTCTGTTTTTGCATTAATAGAGTGTTCTTGAGGCATAGAACGTAAAATGGTAGCTATATATTTTCCGAAATTATCAAATTCATCTTCCTCTCTTGTATTTGACGGAGTAATGTTGTTCGTTATTTTGGCAATTTCTTTAGGTATACCATCGTCTTTCTTGACACTCTTGATTGCTTTCATCCTCTGTAAAAAAAAAATAAGTTGAGTGCTGTCACACGGTCACAGACAATTTTACAATCACAATAATAATAGGAATCATTTTCAGCCATATTGTGGCGTATTAGCCAACCAATTTGAAAATCTATTGAAGCTCCAATAGATTTTCTTTCAATAGATAGATACTATGACTCAACTAAATAATGTAAAAAAAATAGTAGGTATATACCCATATGTCACAGTCTTGCAAATATAATTTTCTTTACAAATCGTATTTTTTAAGTGACAATTGACAGGTCGAGGTTTTTAACTTTCATATCAAAAATCGAATCGAAAAATCGAAATCATCCCGCATGCCGCTCGTGTTGCGTAGCGATTGTTTTGTAATGTGCTATGTAATCCGCGTTTACACCGAGGTTTAAAAAAAGTAGGTAAGTATAGATTTAAAAAAAAAATGACATAAATGGGCTTTTTACCTTTTACATATAGGTTTTTCAGGCAAGTCCTATACATTTTATTCAAGAAAAAAAAAAAAAACTGTGTGCTCTGTTTGCGATGCTATTCCATAATAATGATATTTTTAGGCATGTTTAATAGATGCTTAAAAATATCTGTCTTCCGAAGCATTTTCAAGGTTAAAATTCGACGCTGTGTTGTTTCGTAAAAAGGATTATATGTCCATGAAAGCTCGATTTCGATCCACTGTGTGGGCGGATTCGCGTCATTTTGAGCGAAGCATTATACGTGGATTATAATAAAAATCTTAGCGTAAGCGAAATTCTAAGTCTATGTAAAAATCCCTTTTTTTCAAAAATAAAATTCCAATATGTAGTTTTACATGAAAGCAAAGTTAGGTACTTTTTAACTTACCTTTGCAAAAAGTTCCCGTTCAAATCTGAACTCACTTAAAAACCCATCTGCGATTGTAAACCATGAAACTCTTGGTTTGTACACAGAATCCTTACTGGCACCCGAACGAACGCTACTTCTGATTCTCTTGATTTCTTGACAGTACGATGACCTTAAATTTTTAATTTTTTTCGGTATATCTTTAAGCGTCAGTTTGGGAATGTTTAATTTTTTCAATATTTGTTTGTACGCAGTTTGTCTTGCATCTCTATCTTTATACATCGCATGTGTTATGTTCCACAAACATTCGTAATCCTTGTAAATTTCTACAAGTTGTAGCATTTCTGATTCCGTTAAATGAGTGCTCATTTTGTTTGGATCGGCTTTCGTAAACTCTCGTTGAATAACACACGATTACTGGGGCCTGGGGCATGGGAGCGGCGCGGGCGTGGGGCCGTGGCGGCGCGGTAAAAAGGGTGCGGGGATCACAGCTCACTCGCACGAATGCGGTAAGCCGCAAGAGGTGTGCAGCGCTCTAATTGGACGATATCCCTCGCATTCGGGCATCGCTCTCCTCGCACATTGATACGAGCGCGAGCCCGTCTTTTGTACGCGTTGCCATGCGGGCTTTCTATCAACAATTACCAAACGGGTACCTTTAAAGAGCACAGGATGTACTGTACATACTAAAAACTGGATACGTCGCGCCGAAATAGGAACTTTGCAGAGTGAGATTTGATTTAAGTCATGTATTTGTGCCACCTACCATATTTATTAATCTGATTTCGTAGTGAACTTTTAATGTGTACAATAACATTATTTTTAATGCACATCTATATTTATTTTTTGTGAAAAATGCCTGTGAGTACTAACAATCTTGTTAAGAATTCAATCAGAAGAATTTTGCTTGTAAAATTGTTTATAATTACTGAATAAGTTACGGCCGGCACGGCGCGCGGCGTTACCGCCCGCCGCGACCTTCTCCGACGAAAAAACCAGTGTGACTGTAGCCAGAGTTTGTTTTCCGTAATGCGTACCTATACTATACCAAAAACTATTTATAATATAATAATATAGAATAGCGTAACTTTATCAACTTGGATAGTTACTTATGGAAAATTTTATTTTGTAACAAAATTACGAAAAGGTTATTTACGAATGTTGCTGACTCTCGGGGAGATTAACTTATTTTATGCATATTTCCAGTTACGGATATTTCTACTGTTGTTTGCCGCGGAAATAATTGGATAGTATAGAAGCCAAGTGATCCAACTGACATATCATGACATACAGACATACATGACATACAGAAAATATTATTTTTAGAACATCTAATGCGCATTTTGGAAGACTTGTTACTTCAGAAACGGACCGTGTTAAAAACAACGATATATATAATTTTATGATGGCTATTTTGAATATGTTTAAAAATCATAATATTAACAATAAGCTAGTTATTTATTTATAATAATATTAAGAACTAGCTAATTATAGC
Source organism: Shargacucullia verbasci (assembly GCA_947562105.1). NCBI lineage: Eukaryota > Metazoa > Arthropoda > Insecta > Lepidoptera > Noctuidae > Shargacucullia > Shargacucullia verbasci. The sequence goes on along the minus strand of OX387297.1, from coordinate 2,916,813 downwards.
TATTGTACCTAAATTTTATTTTGTTTTATTCAACCACAATGTATATTTTTGCTAGTTTTTAATAGTAATGCTAATTCTTGTATTATAATTTAATTAGGTACGCAATTTCATATAATTTGGAAAATAATAAAGGTAAAAAAATAATAAGAAACAACTTGGATCACTTGTTTTAATTTTTCAATATTATATAATAAGATATTTTTAATGTGAGTGATGAACAGTTACACGTGAGTGATGAAAAGATATTTTTAATAATATATAATAAGAAATAAAAATTTAGATTTTTTTGTCCTATAATCTGAAAACATTACAAAAATTCATTAAGAAATATGGACGTAATAAGCAAAAACGCGTTTTGCTTCATATCTCGAAACTTATAAAAAGTCAGTTGGATCACTTGGCTTCTACGCTATCCAATTATGGCCCTTCTCCCAATCATTTGTGCAGTTAGATTTTGCAGATCCTGACTCTGCAATCTAATTATGTAATACAAGCTATGTGTGGTATAGAATATTAGTATCCCTGTTAACCCTTTACAACTTACCTGACCCTAAGGTGATGTCGCTTGTATCGATACTTTAACATATTTCATACTAAAAATTAGTTCCGATGAAGTTCGCAGTATGGCGCAGGTTCAAGTATTCATAAGTTGTCAGGCCGCTAAATAATTTTACGACTTGGATTCTGAAATTGGTTGAAGTTTAGAATGGGTGAGGTTCGACCTTACTACATTTGGTTCAACATTTCGACGCATTGGAATGTGTTTTATATAGAATAAAACCACAAAATATTTTTTCAATTATTTATATTGAAATTATCACCTTCATAATACCAGCACTGAAGGGTGTCCACGTTTGACGTACAACACAATTACAATATAACCACTGACAGAGAACTAAATAAAAATACAAAATAACCAAGTCAGAGCCGGTCTGGCTTATTTGGACTCGCCTGAAGGCACTTGAGGTCAAATATTTGCTTGGAGTTACAAGTTGGCAAGTCTATGTTCGAAAAATTATATAATAATTATTTCAATAAAATTAATACGTCTATTACAACAGAAAACAAAATTAGTAGAATTTTTAATAAAACAATGTGCATATTCGGTCCATACTAGTTTCTACTGGATTAATAATATTGATCAGCTATTTTATAGTCAAAATAATAACATTTAAAATTTTAAATTATATCTGACTCCATTAATCAAATGTACATACCATGCATACTGACTAAATAAGCTACATATATCAAGTTCTCGACAACCAATAGAGTTGTACACACAGGATCACAGCAGACCGGCCGAAGGCTACAAAATTATTGCTCGACATTCAAAAAGTTATTTGCTATGAAAATTAATTTATATCTTTTTTTATTTTATACAAAAAATAATTTTACACCACTTACGCAATGCTGCGCTCAGACTGAAATGTCTTACTTTACAAACACTCAGTTCTGCAATTAGTAACTTTTGCAAATTAAAGCTGGAAACATATTTATATAACTTGAAGGGTCATGGGTGATTATACATCTCTTCAAAAATAATACTTTAGTAAAAGAGTATTTTTAAACAAATGCCTTGTTGTAACAATAGGTTTATCTCATGGTAAAGCTTGACGCAAGTTAAATATGTTTCCGCTAAAATTCAGCTTAATTTTAGCTATGTTATGCCAATCTATGTATGTAACATGTATAAAGCGGTTTAATAAATAACATACATTTGCTATTGATGATCACTTTTCTACTATTTCTGATTATCCTGACATTACTTACATCTTTGTGTAAAAATCTCTGATAAGGAAGATATTGGATGTGTCTACAATCAGCGCTCTAACTAAAATCATATATTTTATATTTACATTTATATCAATACTATAATGAGTACTAATTTTTATGTCCTGTTTTTTTATTTGACACATTATAGGGTTGGCAAAATTTTGATATAATGAACGGATACATGGTATTCTTTGTAATTTTCTTTGTACAATGTCAAAATAACTTTTGCACAACCCTCACACACACCACAAAAAGTACAAAAGTCCTTCATTTATGTCTATATACTATGCAATTCACTCTATTCTCTCAACACTATTCATACATCATCTCTATTTTTAAATATTAATCATTTCTATCTTTATAAATGCACTTCTTGTTAAAATTTTATAATCTACTCTAAACAAGAAAAAGGCTGAGTTATAGAAATAATTATGATTCAGGTGAAATTATTTATATATTCAAAAGTAATCAGCTCTTAAATAATATTTGTGTAACGATATAGAAAATAGACAAGAAATACGGCTTGATTAGTTAAATAACGTCTTTTAAATTTTTTGTTACAAACTGATTTACAAAATATTTCTGTAGACCCAATTTTTAAGCCCAAAAAAAGTAGGTATGCATCCCATCTTTACCCTTGACGAGTTGTAGAACAAGTTGCAAAATAAAATAAAAACGGGGAGCTTACATAAACGAATATCTACAGATAAAGAATACTCAAGAATACTGAAAATATGATGGCATTGCTTATCTCACACTTGGACTTACGATATATTTCTTTGGTGTTGTGTCATATTTTATGAATTATCCCATTGCTATTGGACGCTATACGAGTGGCGCTCTATAACTACTAACTTGCGATTTGTGCGAATACCGCTGTACATACATCGATATTCCGTCACTTAAGAACAAACCGTCTTACATTTACACAATTTTTACAACACGCAATCCTCGCACAGATCACAAAACTAATTACATTAATTAACTAATATTTTCCAATACTAAACTTGTCTTCGTACTATATTTACAAAACTCGTTTCTATTTACACAAATGGAATTATTGAGATCATTTCTTACGATTATAAAAAAATGAAAATTACGAGGTCAGCCGTATTTATAATTATTAAATATAAAATAATACTTTAGAATAGACTGGTTTGGTACACGGCGGGTACACGAGATTATGTGTACCTTTTATGAGGTAATGATTTTTACCGTAACTATAAAATTATTTCGAGCCTAAATTACCGTGGAACGAAATGAAACATGTCCTTGTTTTATCTGTAGCATTGTCACACTAGTGCTTTTTCTTTCATGGGTTTTTTTTATATTACATTATGTTAAGTTGAAACATGATTTTTAGATATAGGTATCATAAATTGCAACATACCTAACAAATTGAATTTCATATTTATCCCCACATTTATTCCAACAACGTGTGTCGCGGCCTTATTGAGTATGATGTAATTTCGTATAACGTAAGCTAATTGTCTTTTCATCATGGCAGCTTATTGTACGATATAACAAAACAAAAACAAAAAACTTGTAATGAAAACAATGATTGCACCAATTAAACAATTAAATATCATGCCATGAGTTTAACACTGTTAGACTGGAATGGTCAAAAACCGCACAGGGACCATCGTCGCTCAGTTCGCGACCGCCACCAAAACCCTTATTACCTCGATTTTTTTGTATGCCCTAGCGAAAACTGTCTTCTATCAGGTCTTGGTCTCATGTCAAGAGGTCCATGACCTATGGTCATGTTCGCTAAGTGAGACGATTTGATCATTCTTTAAGAACAGACAGGCCATACGTGCCTTACTTATGTATATATTAAAATATACCATGCGGCCTTTGACTATAGGTGTCTAGTGTTCAAGTTTAACAAAATCATTAAAAATTCGATACTAAGCCCGTAACAAAGAAACGCACATCACTAACATATTTTTTTTAAACAAATGCTTTTTCATGGCGTCAAGTTGCGTGGCTTTTTATTTAAAATTGGAATGCGTATTTTTTAAAAGAAGGTTGAATGCTCGGTGGGTTTTATAACGAACCAGTAACAATGACCTGGCTCATCCGAACCGCTCCTTGACGAGGAACATGAGTTTCTTCTTGCCTTTATACTTGAGCTTGATTTCTTGGAGTAGCGCCGCGAATTGGTGCGGCCCGTCGGGCGCTAGGGCGAATGTGTCGCGGGCTTTGCCTGAGGAAGAAAATGGTCGATTAAATACTTCTTTTATTACTTGCCTATCTTTAATTTTTTGTGTCTTCATTACTGATTTATTAGATAAGCACATATCTTTTCTAGATACACAAGTATAAGACTTAGCTTATAGTGATTGTTGGGATTTTTATGTTATTTCCAAGTATGGTTTGGTTTCATTATTCGCGGGCTCGTTTCCCGCACTTAAAAACTTTTTGGATGACCTGTCGGTATCCACGGTATTGGAGAACGGTAGTGTTGGAGGGAATGTTATAAAAAAGTTTAATAAGTAGAAACAGACATACCAAGAAAGTCGACAAAGTCAGCGTAGTGTCGTGGCGAGATGTGCGCGAGGCGCGCATGCGTGGTGGAGGCGTATGCGCGCAGCGCGGCCTCCAGCAGCGGGCGCAGCGGCGTGGGCGGCCGCGGCGGCGCGCCCCGCGACCGCGAGCACCCCGCCGCCGCCACGCAGCAGCGACGCAGCACGTCCGACTGCACAAACACACCACCACCTCATCAGTTACTAAGGCTAAACTCTGAATATTTGTGATTTAGCATCTCATCGTACTATATTCAGTCTTTTTTAGAATCCTATTAGCCGTAGTTATTACGCTGGGTACAGGTCACGCAATCTTATTTGACCGCTTTGAAATTAGCCGGTTAGCTGCGAGTCTTACAATTTCGGGAAACGGTTAAATTCAGAACGGCCAAGTTAGGTTTGTCAGTCTATTTCTGTATTTTTTAAAAACGTTGCCTGTATTTTTTAAAAGTGTTTCTCCTGTATCGTGGGTACAGTTTACAAACATACATGTCACATGCATAATCAGACCTGAAACAACTATCTGTAGATTATACAAATATTAGTTCCGTGCGGGGATCGAATCCGCGACACGTAGTGCAGAAACCTAATCGCTGAGCCACTGCGCCAACATGGTAAGGTTAAACGATCCTTACCCTTTTTTATGTAAGCTATTGGTGACAGAGCTTCAATATATGTGTCTATTACGATGATAGTTATTCGAGTACAAAATCAACGTTTAAAAAAACTGTTATTGCTCAAACGTATTATACATATTCACGACTGCTTTCTGCGCTACGTGTCGCGGGTTCGATCCGTGCACGGAACAAATATTTGTATGATCTACAGATAGTTGTTTCGGGTCTGGTTGTGTATGCATGTGACATGTATGTTTGTAAAGTGTACCTACGATATAGGAGAGATACTAGTGTGGGGCAAGGTTTAAAAAAAAGATAAGAAAAAAAAGTACCTCATATTTATGGTACACTAGCTTCCGCGCTTATACGAATCCGTATATTTTCCCGGAAAAAAGCCTATGTGCTATTCCAGACTATAATCTATCTCTGTGCCAAATTTCATCCAGATGCGTTCAGCCGTTCTGGCGCGAAAGACTAACAAAGATCCATCATCCATCCATCCATCCACACAAACTTTCACATTTATAATATTAGTAGGAAGGATTCACATAATCTACGCGTTAATATGATGTAGTAGTACTCACAAGCACAGGAGCACACTGCACATTCTTCACTAGCAGCGGTAACATCGCTTGCAGCTCGGCGCGACCCAGCGAGTGCGCAAGCGCAACCGCCCAGTGAATATCCGCGATTGCGGGGTGGCTGTCCTGTAGGAATACATAAGGTTGTTTTAATTGTCACACTGGGAAAAGTAGAGATGTGAACGGACGAACGACGAACAGCGTAGACACGAAACTGATACTCTGTACAAATTTCACATGGTATGAAGTGTATTTATGTGTATGACGTGTAAACATCTTCACAAAAGCATCGAGTCTGTAGCAATCAATAAAATTCAAGTGTCTGTCTGTGACTTTAAAATAAATGCGAAAAATTTAATGAAAATTGCTATAATTATTAATTAACGTTTTTAGAATTTTCGTCTGAAAATTTGTCGTGAATAGGCTCCGAAACGTTTCAACGGATTTAAATGAAAATTTTAGAGATTAAAACAGGAATTTTAATTTTATTATCAGGAATTTTCGTGTATGTTACATTTCGATATATTGTAGGGAATGTAAGGATTTTTAAAGTTATTACTGCTGACCTCTAGCGGGTATCATAATTAGATAATAAAACAAAATGAAGATGAAGTCGCGGGCAACGGCTAGTAAGAAATAAATGGAGCGCCAGTAGAAAAACTATTAGTACTTAACTCACATGATTCGTGAGGTGCGTGGAGGCAATTGTTGAAGTCAGTTGAACGTTTTATTTTTGAATCCCAAATAATGTCATGCTTGTACATGGGGATTTAGAGCAGGAGTGTTGGTACCTGGTTGTAGTGCAGGTGCAGGTTCCTCATGGCGAGCGTGGCGAGGCGCATGGCGCGCGCGGGCTGTCCGCGCTGCTCCATGTAGCGCGCCACCGCGAACAGTTGGCTGGACGCCAGCGCGCCGCGCGCCGCCGCGCCGCCCACCGCCGCACACGCGGCTTCGAACGCACCGGCGGACCCTTCGCACACTGATAGGGCACTTAATGCACAACCGGGCGGATCCTGGAATAAAAAAATCATATTACACCGTGAACTTGCACTTGTTGATACGTGGAATGTCTCCTCTCCAGTACCTATAACCAGAGAAAAAAGTAAGGAATTGCTAATCTTTCCACCTGCATGAGCTAATGCAGACAAGGCAGAAGACTCCGTTTTAAAAACGTTGCCCCACACTAGTTATAATTCCTGTATCGTGGGTGCGTTTGCAAACATATATTTCACATACACAAAGACCCAGACCAGAAACAACTGTCTGCAGATCATACAAATCGAAATCAAATGGGAATTGAACCCACATCACGCAGCGCAGCAGTCGATCGCTCAAACCACTGCGCCAACCGTACCGTAGTTGGGACGAAAGGAAGTTTATTCTATATAACATCCTTTCATACCTTGGCAGCACATTGCAGCGCTAATGTTCTCGCGCAGGCGCTCAGCTTCTCCTGCTGCTCGAAGCTCAGGCCAAGCCGTAATGCTGTCGCGTGAGACATAGCAGCCGCCGCCACTGGACCAGTCGCTTCGGTTGGCGTGAACAGCTCATACCTGTAGAAAATCGAAAGTTTATGGTTCAAAAAAGTTCGGAGACCAGGTTATAAACCTTTATGGTATATTGTATGAGTTATGTAGCCAAAGATATTGCTCTCCGAATTAGCGCCCGTGTTAAGTCAGGTCATCATCTCGCGCCGCTTCCAGTTCACTGACCATGATGTTGCTTGAGTAATTGTGAGGTAACAGCTGGTATACTGACCAGTTTTGCATGATGGACAGCAGTGCGTCAAGCCCCAGCTCTGTGGCGCAGGTGACCAGCCAGCGGACCATCTCCCGCCGTCGCCAGTTCACTGACGACAGCGTCATCCTGAGTACCTGAGGTAGAAAGGGATATTTATAAAAATATTGGTATAGACATGTATATAAATATTGTTTAGGCGACAAAGTCTACTATCTGAGGTCCGTGCGTATACGCATTTCTTGCTAAGCTCTACTTGCTTAAAAATTGGCAGCTCTATCGTATCTCATAGAACTATTGGCCGTTCGATACTCTAAGTACCTATATATCAGTATAAACGATACTCAGACCAATATGGCTGGATTCTCATATCACTAATTTCGTACCTTATTGGCCTGGGCTGATAGACACTAAGTACTAACACGTGTTATATGTTAAAGGGTTTTTATTATACTAACTCATTATGTTATACATTTGATACCTGACCGCTGTACAGGCCCTGTGACAAGGGTGTTCGGTTGAAATCTGTTTTAAATACACACCTGCAAGCCCAGCTCGAAGGCGGCGGCGAGCAGGTCGCGGTGGTGGTGCGGCGCGGCGGGCGGCGCGGCGTGGCGCAGCGCGTCCTGCGCCAGCCGGAACAGCTGCGCCGCCGACCGCACGTGACGCTGTGCCGCGCCCAGCGCCGCGCGCAGCCGCCCCGGGTTGAGATCTGTTGTAAATACACACCTGCAAGCCCAGCTCGAAGGCGGCGGCGAGCAGGTCGCGGTGGTGGTGCGGCGCGGCGGGCGGCGCGGCGTGGCGCAGCGCGTCCTGCGCCAGCCGGAACAGCTGCGCCGCCGACCGCACGTGACGCTGTGCCGCGCGCAGCCGCCCCGGGTTGAGATCTGTTGTAAATACACACCTGCAAGCCCAGCTCGAAGGCGGCGGCGAGCAGGTCGCGGTGGTGGTGCGGCGCGGCGGGCGGCGCGGCGTGGCGCAGCGCGTCCTGCGCCAGCCGGAACAGCTGCGCCGCCGACCGCACGTGACGCTGTGCCGCGCGCAGCCGCCCCGGGTTGAGATCTGTTGTAAATACACACCTGCAAGCCCAGCTCGAAGGCGGCGGCGAGCAGGTCGCGGTGGTGGTGCGGCGCGGCGGGCGGCGCGGCGTGGCGCAGCGCGTCCTGCGCCAGCCGGAACAGCTGCGCCGCCGACCGCACGTGACGCTGTGCCGCGCGCAGCCGCCCCGGGTTGAGATCTGTTGTAAATACACACCTGCAAGCCCAGCTCGAAGGCGGCGGCGAGCAGGTCGCGGTGGTGGTGCGGCGCGGCGGGCGGCGCGGCGTGGCGCAGCGCGTCCTGCGCCAGCCGGAACAGCTGCGCCGCCGACCGCACGTGACGCTGTGCCGCGCGCAGCCGCCCCGGGTTGAGATCTGTTGTAAATACACACCTGCAAGCCCAGCTCGAAGGCGGCGGCGAGCAGGTCGCGGTGGTGGTGCGGCGCGGCGGGCGGCGCGGCGTGGCGCAGCGCGTCCTGCGCCAGCCGGAACAGCTGCGCCGCCGACCGCACGTGACGCTGTGCCGCGCGCAGCCGCCCCGGGTTGAGATCTGTTGTAAATACACACCTGCAAGCCCAGCTCGAAGGCGGCGGCGAGCAGGTCGCGGTGGTGGTGCGGCGCGGCGGGCGGCGCGGCGTGGCGCAGCGCGTCCTGCGCCAGCCGGAACAGCTGCGCCGCCGACCGCACGTGACGCTGTGCCGCGCGCAGCCGCCCCGGGTTGAGATCTGTTGTAAATACACACCTGCAAGCCCAGCTCGAAGGCGGCGGCGAGCAGGTCGCGGTGGTGGTGCGGCGCGGCGGGCGGCGCGGCGTGGCGCAGCGCGTCCTGCGCCAGCCGGAACAGCTGCGCCGCCGACCGCACGTGACGCTGTGCCGCGCGCAGCCGCCCCGGGTTGAGATCTGTTGTAAATACACACCTGCAAGCCCAGCTCGAAGGCGGCGGCGAGCAGGTCGCGGTGGTGGTGCGGCGCGGCGGGCGGCGCGGCGTGGCGCAGCGCGTCCTGCGCCAGCCGGAACAGCTGCGCCGCCGACCGCACGTGACGCTGTGCCGCGCGCAGCCGCCCCGGGTTGAGATCTGTTGTAAATACACACCTGCAAGCCCAGCTCGAAGGCGGCGGCGAGCAGGTCGCGGTGGTGGTGCGGCGCGGCGGGCGGCGCGGCGTGGCGCAGCGCGTCCTGCGCCAGCCGGAACAGCTGCGCCGCCGACCGCACGTGACGCTGTGCCGCGCCCAGCGCCGCGCGCAGCCGCCCCGGGTTGCCGCGAGCTGCGCCTGGACAACACGGGACGTACGTCAACAACCAGATACACAACACACAATATTCGTTTAACTATTTACATAACTACGAATACTTCTGTAAAAATTAATACCAATAAAACAACTGTAGAAGGATCTTTAATCTTTTGCAAAATCAATTTTAAAAAATTAAATGGGAAGATAATGTTTAAAGAATGTACTTTGATCTAATGGACCGCTATTTCTTTATTTCTTAGCATGCCATCTTAACTGAGCATCACATTTGAATTTCGCGAAAAGTTAGGTAGGTATAAATAAATAAATATATCTAGTTACCTAGCAACGCGCTCGCGAGTGCGGCCTGCTGCTGTTCGGCGTGCTGCAGTGTGTGCCACGCGCCAGCAGCGCCACCTGCCGCTCCTGTGCTGCTGCTACCGTCCAACGCGTATGCTTCTTCCACCATCGGCAGTCTGAAACAAACAAAGTTAAGGTTTACAAACTCCGTGGTAAAATGAAAAATGTGTGCAAAAATGCAAGCTAAAACTGTGCGTCCCGCATCAAAACTGACTTGTTTTTTACTCCGTATAAACACCATAGTTTAGTGGAACCTTGTGTGCCTCAATAAAATAATTGGACGGATGCTGCAATTTTTTTAGGTTTAAAATAAGCAAAAGCCTAATACGATGATATTTGCCTGTATATGGACATACCTCATGGCTCTCAATCCTACGCGGTACGCCAGATCGGCGTGCGCGGGCAGCAGCGCAAGGAACAGGAAGCGCGCGAAGGTGTGCGCAGGCGCAGCGCGCACGTGCACGCGCGCGCCCAGGCACGACGCCGGGCCGCCCGCCAGCAGCGCGCTAGCGACGCGCGCGCACACGCCCGCGGCCGCCTCACCCTCCACGCGCTGCAGCTGCGCGATCAGCCGCTCCTCCTGCTTGCAGTGCCGCTCCTGCGCGTATAGACCTGATGGCAACATCCGTTGCACTCCAAGACCTAACAGTGCTGCTTCTAAGGCTAAGGCGAGGTAGGTTTCTTCAGGGTTCTTGCTCCCTGCTACCGGTACGTGTTGATACCTATAACAACGAAGTTGGTCGTGAAAGTCAACAGCGTGCGAACCCTTCTTCTATTGCGTGTGCGTCAATATAAGGTGTGTGACAATTGCTCATGCCTTGACAGAATGTTTAGCTAATCATCACGACTTATTATGGGGCTCACTTAAGGCAATGTCACTCAGGGCGGTTTTTGCCGTGCAGTCGAAGAATATAATGAAGTACATTTTTAAAACAATCCAAGTTCATGAAATCGTTTAAAGCGGTTACCTAGGCGGCAGGCCCGTGTTTGGCTCTTCGTCTAAATAGGCGGTGTGCAGTCGAGGAGAGGCGCGCTGGTCGTCGGGGGCGAGGCACGCGTCCGCCAAGCACTCGTACACGCACCAGATAGCCTCTAACGTCCACCCCGTCCAACATCTGCTGTCTGTTTGGAAGTAAAGTTTAGTAAGTTAAGTCTCTTGCCTCCAACTCTGTCTCATATTATTTGGGGCTGGCGCTTATGTATTCTTAACAACAGCCATATCAAATTTCACACAGTTCATCTTTCGTTTGTTAGGTTTGCATTTTCACGTATACAAAAAAAAAAAAGTTTTACATTTATAAGTAAATGTCTTTAGAGTTTTACTAGTCCAGAAAGTAATCTTACCTCTTCCAATACACCTGTGAGAGTGTGACAGTGCACAAGTAGCGTTGCTGGTGAGACAGCTGCCGAAGTCCATGTGTGCGCACACCTGCGCGAGCTTGGCGCGCTCCGTGCAGGCGCCGGCGCATGCGTCCGCGCCGCCGCACGACGCACCCGACGACGACGCCTCGCCCGCGCCTGCTTCTTGCCACCGCTGTTGGGACACCTCCTATTACATTAATCGGGCGTTAGTATACATCATCATCAGCCTTGTAATTCTACACCTTTTGGTCTCCTTTCTAAAAAATCCATTGGGCGTAATCCACCACACAGACCCAGTGCAGATTGGTGGATGTCACAAGTGTTCGGATTTTTTATTCTAGGACGTGCGACACATCTCCCAATGTTTTTCTTCACCGTTAGAAAACTGATGATAAACAATGACTATCACACGTCAAGAATCAGACCCACGATTTTACGATCCGTAAATCATGGCCGCTGTGTTGTGTGACTGTACTGTGTGTACTGTTGGTGTACATCGGATGGTGTAAGACATACCTGTCGATGTCTCATAGCCCGGGCTGCACTGACAGCAAGCCTCAAGGCAGCCGGCGCTCGCCCGTGCGCCCGGAGCGCTTCTATACGAGCTCCCACCACTGGCAAATGTTCTAAAAGACAAAACGTTTAAATCAGAATCTTTTGGTAGTAAATAGGTCGTCAATAAGCGGGATAAACTCCAACTGTGAATCATTCTAATCACAACAACAATTTTGAAATCATTTAGTTTCAGTAAGGAAAGTTCGTCTATATCTTAATATATATAATTCTTCTGTACGTGTGTCTGTCACCTAACTCCTGCTAAACGGCTGGACTGATTTCGATGAAATTTTGTGTGTATATTTCAATGGGTTCCTGAATGGTTTGAAAACACAATTGGATCCGTAGGTACGCTGCGATCGAGTTCTAAAACAGGTTCACATCAGTCGGGTCCGCTAGTATATGTATAATAAGCTTGTAGTTTGCAAGGGTACAAGAGAAATGGGCAAAAATTACTTCGTAATGCAGGTATGTTCCAGCTGTATTATTAAAAATTACCATTGTTATATGTGAGCACTACGTAGCCGTCAATTCTATATCTAATAGACGTGATAGCTAGTGGCAACTAGAGCCTGACTATTCATAAGTGCCTGTAAATGGTTTACATGAATGAAAATATATTTGAATTTGAATTTGTATAAGTTTTATCGTAGCGTTACAGCATTGCTTGGCATCAAACGTTATTAAACTACCTTTACTTAAGTGTTTTCACGTTGGTACATCGATAACGACACCGAGAGACAATGACAATGTACAAATATGCCCGAAAAGTATGGTCAGTATATATTTTCTCACCATGCCATAACGGCTGTCCATCCTCATTGAACTTAGGGTAGGGCTGCAGCGTAGTGGTGGTGGAGCTACCGGGCTTCTCCGGCTTGTCAGGGTCGCAGTATTCGTCGCTGCCGAGGATGTTCTTCAGGTGCTCGTTCTCCCACGATATGTCCACCGCGTCCAGCGCCCTGCAGGAACCAACATTGTTTTAAGCTCCAAAAATTGCAATTGGTGTTCATAGAATACTTGACGAAGATATGAAAGGTAAAATGCAAGAGAGGATCTTCAATTCTCTTGTTCTTCTGGCGTTTGGTTTTCTGCCATCAAAGAAGTGATGAAACTATCCCTTCTCCTTTGAGAAAAAGTTTCAGGATAAGATTTTGGAAATAGCGGTAGCAGCATGTGATGTTTCTTTTCTCCCTTTTTGATGTATAATAGTACAGCAACAAGGTTTGTATAGATATATGGCCTGAATATGATCCAGCCGTGTGTTAGGATTACTTGAAAACTAGTGGTGTGTGGTACTTACTTATGAAAAACAGTCCTCGGCGTCAGTTGTGGTGCAGGTCTTTGGTTGTGTAGTCTTAGTCTCTTGCTCGCTCTCCTGTATTCACGTTCATAACTACAATCAAAATTATCACAGTTTAGATCATTGTATGTTATACAGTGTGTATTTTTTTTAAATCAATATACCTTAATTTATTGAGCACTACCCACGTATTCACTGCCCAGTAGCATCCACACCAGAAAGTTAATACAGAACCAATTTTTAATACCAAGTTTGTCGAATCTTCTCCCACCGTCACTCCAAAATCTTTCCTTTAAAGTTGATAGCAAAAGTCATGGCATACCTTAGTTTTATGATAGTTATAAATTTAAACAATTTTAACTTACTTATTAGGCCTAGATTCTTCGTCGGAACTCTCGGAATGGGAATGCATTTCTCTCCGTTGTCTTTCTCTATGTCTTTCTCTGAAAATAAAAGAAGTACGTAAGTTAGGTAATCTTTTCAGTTTTAGTGAATAGGCACACGGGTTTCAGACTAGCCAGATGAACTGAAGATTTTGAATAAGACTGCTGGGCCAGCCGGCTGGCCCCTTATTACGACAGTCCGACATTTAGAAATCCGACAATCACAGCAACCACTTTTGTGACTTACTTGTCACTTTTTCTTAAGAAGATACGGAATAGATTGTATTCTAGTGACAACAACCATCACATTTTTTTAACGTAATACGTGGGATGACTATGAAGACTACGTAATTACTGCTATGCATCTCACTGCCCACTTCTGTCATCGGGAAGTAATCGTCCGTAGAAGGGACGGAACATAACCACGAATTAACTCGCTATTACACTCGTTTTAGCCACCCTGTATTTCGTCTTCTAAGTTTTTGACATAAGTATTATACCTGTCTCTTTCTTCTCGTTCTCTCAGTCTCTCTCTGTCCCTATCCTCTCGGTCGCGGTGTCTTTCTCTGTCCCTGTCTCTGTGGTCTCTGTCACGATCTCTCTCGTTTCTTTCCCGTTCTCTTGCGTACTGCGAAACAAAATTTTGGGTGTTATGGCTGCAAACATGCGAAAAAAATAATTAATTTAAAGTTTTGGAGATTGATTTTTTATATTCAGTCTTCGTATTTTCTTGAGGTGGTTTACAAGTCCAATATCCTCAAATTCTGTGGATAGCTTGCTATCTAATAGATAAATATCAAAGCAATTTTTTTTATATAAAGAAAAATAAACCAATACATACCAAAGGAAAAGATCGATAATCCGGATCTTCAGTAGGACACACTTCCACAGCCGACCACTTCTCCAACAAATGCCTCCATTGGATCCTATGGTGCTTATTACTACCAGGGTCCAACACTATGCTGACCCACAACGCCCCGAGCTGTTCCCACAGCTGCCGGCACTTCTCCGTCATGGGGGTGTTCTGGTTCCGCCATAACAGCAGCCGAGGGTCTGACAAGAACTGTTCCGTCATCAGCATAAGCATCCGAGGACCGTTCGAGTCTTGCGCACGGAGCATTTCACGTACCTGGCGAAAATAGATAAATTGTCAATATTATCAAAGTTGTTAAAGTGACTATTACAAGAGTGGTAAGGAAATTAATCTAATGAAGATGAACAATAAGGAAAGAAGGTAGAGTACTTCTTTTAACAGCCTATAAGAATTAAGCTCTTATACGACTGATCTTATTTTTTTAAGCAGATGCTGTCAATTATCTCTGCAGTGCAGTCCACTGCTTGATGTACATAGGCCTCTCCCAAGGCGCGCACCAACACTCAGACTTCTGGCTTTCACTTCCAGTCCATCCCAGCTACCTTTTTCAGGTCGTTGGTCCAGCGGGCTGTTGGGCGTCCGACGCTACGTTTGCCGATCTGCAGTCTCCACTCAAGGATACGTCTGCTGCAACGGCCATTGGTCCCTCGACAGCCATAGCCAGGCTACTGCTACTTCAGCTTGCTGACTCTGTAAGCTGTCGTTTACTCCGGATCTTCGGATCATATCCCTCAAAGAAACTCCGAGTATAGCTTTCTCTATATGATAGCTCGTTGCCTTTTTGCGCGTACATGCATAGATTTGTATTTGGTTCAGCCTCAGCGGCCAAGAAAGCGGCTTTATCTTGCCATAATATATTGAACTAGATTTGCAGCGGACTTACCTTAGAAAATAATGAGTTGAGTTGTTTATTTGCATTGTAATATGTCCCCTGTAATAAGTATGCCCGCACTTGTTCGCAGACCTGAAACAAACAAAGCCGAAATATTATTTTCTTTCAAAAATCGTCACATCGCAACAGTAACCGAGCCGCAATCTTTAATATGCTAGAAGTTTAGATTTGAGATCCTTGATGAACGAAGATAATTAATTAGCTAATTTCAGTTAGTTCGAAATACAGTCTTTTTTTCTTCAACATAAGACATCCACGTCGTTGTTGATTTCACAAAAAAGAACCTAGTGATTAATGTTAAAGTATTTTTAGTTTTACACACCTGCTGCTCATCCAAGTGCCATGCATGATGCGCATCAGGCGGCGGTCCTGCAGTAGGGTCGGGGGCGCCGCAGATCCTGTTGATGGCCGACCTGGCTTGTAGTACCTCGTCGGCCAGCCGCTGTGCCGTCGGCAGGACCTCTGTGTGGTGCTCCGCTATTAAGTACTGCACAAACTTCTGGAGTTGTTGCCTGTCCATCTGCAGGAGGGTTTCTGAAAGGAAATTTAGTTAATTTATTTCTGGCAATGGCTTTTCGGTACTTCTATCTGAAGAATAAGATAGAAGAAGATTCTTCTGATTACATGGCTTCGTATTTTATGGCAGGAAAATTCAGAATGAGATGAGTGAGCGAAAAGATTTGATTTGTCATAATAAAAAAAAAAACTGACGTAAAAAACTGTTTTGTATCCGCAAACTTGGTATTATCCGGTTCTATATGATTATAGTTTGAACTAAAAAGCAGTCAGTCATACAACAAAACATTGAATGCGTTATTACTAATTGGCCAAATTACACGAAATTCTAGGTTTAGTTTTTGGTCCATCGAGCCGGATTCTAAAGTTGAAATCTTCTACACTTCTAAGTTAACGGAAGCTTCTAGTTACAAGGACTAAGAACCGTCCTCACCTGATATAGGTACCCTCAGCCTGACGGAGTCTGCATTCCTGATGCGGTACAGCGCTAGCGCCACTACATGCTGGCACCAGAAGATGTCGCGAGCTTCGCAGCTGCACGTTACCCCGGTGATCTTGCATCTGGAAGATTGTCATTTGTTTGGAAACCTTTAGTTTAGTACTCCTAATCAATTTTGCGTTAAGCTCAATCCACACAGCGCGCTAAGATAATTTAGTTCATATGTTTACGATTTAAAACACCCAGTGCGCTATGCGGCTGCGAGCGAGCGGTATGAACCTTATTTCAGTATGATGCGCGGGACTTGATTTAGGCTAAGTTAGCTGAGCTCACAGTGTAGCCCATACTTTAGCTATGTGATGTAATATTTTAAGAAAGAGGTAAACGTATTTTCTTTTGAGCTAATAACATTATTCTGTGGTCACTAATAGGTTATTACGTGTCATGGTCGATGTATTAACCCTACAGTGCATGATTTTTCTTATTTGCCTAAAAAAAATATATGTGGTTCTATATATGGTTTAGATACCTGAAAAAATAATTTTCAATATAAAAATCCAGTAAATATGTAGATATTTTATTTGTATTTTCAGTTCCATATATGGTACATGATGCATTTACACTAGTATTTGGCTCTCAAGTAGGAACACTCGACAAAATCAAATATATAATTTTACATTGAAAATATAAATTATTCTTGTATATATATAATTCTTTTATATGTGTGTATGTCACTGCACTCCTCCTAACCGGCAGGATCGATTTTGATGAAATTTTTTGTGTGTATTTGAGTGGGTCCCTGAATGGTTTAGATTGACAACTGGACACGGTGGATGGCGCTGCGATTGAGTTCTAGAACAGTTTCCGGAAGGACAACATCTATTGGGTCCGCTAGTTACCTATATAAATCTCATTCTATTGGTGAATTTTATAAAAACAATTGTTATCTTTATTCAAGCATAACTCAAAACAGGATATATATGTTTTTCTTTTATAGTGAGGATACTTGCAGCGTTGTCTCTTCAGATTCCATATAGGAAAGTGATCAAATACATCACGCCTTACATCTCGAGGGGGAATGTTTTGGAGAACCTGTGGGTGCTTGTAAAGAATTGTCGTTGAAGTGTAAAAACGGGCGAATTTTTTCGAACATAGTTAGTGTCATCGTCTCCGTTACTAAGGTAGATCTAACGCAGATTCCCAGTACATCCGAATACTTGACAATGGAGCAACGCTCATTCATACACGGTTATGCTGTAGGGTTTCGATGGGACTTTTTGCAATACTGAATTTATGCATCTCTTCAACGATGTAGTTGAGTAGATCGTGTCAAAACAATATTGCAATGGAATATCTAGTTCTATAATCGGTGAAATTTATATTTACAGTGAACTGACCATAGTCTGTAAAGATTTCTTCTTTCTTTCTTTTCCAAATTAAATTTATTTTCTTTCTTTCAATGATGGTTGTATTATTTGGAACTCTATTTCTTGTTTCACGTGATGACCAAATTGACTCTGTACTGATGGCTGCTCATGTACATTGAAGGTGGTGTCAATATTGGTAGAGGACAATGGTACATATCTGTTACAGGAGAAATCAAATTCGGAGTTACCAAGAACGTCATAACGTCGTCACACATGGTTCAAGTACTGTCTTATTTTCGGAATATCATCGTCTCTTATGGCGTCCGAAAAGTCTTGAGCATCTTCGCTCCCCAAAGGTATATCTAACAACTGCTCAATCACCGTATTAGACAATTCTTCTTCGCCATAATCTGAAATAAAATCAATACTATTCGAATATGCAAATGTGAACTAATGCATAGTGTTCCATAACTGGAACAGTTAAAGAAACTGGTATTTTAGTACATAAATATAAATATATATAAATACAGTGCTTACCTCTGTTTAATATACACTATTTTAAATATGAATATATATTTCTCTGCTCCCAAATTATTAAACAACTATTTTTTTTACAATTTTGAATTTACGTAAACAATGAATTCGCATCATCTACCGAAATTTTGAACAAATTACTTTGTCAATTGATAACTAACACCAACTGGTGATAATTGCTGGTATTAAATAATTGCTAAGTTTGTAAACATTCGTCCTGCAGCCAACACGTTTCACTACATGTTCTTTATAGACAGCTGTACGTAATAATATTGGTTGTGCCACATATGGCACTGTATGCGTTGTAGGGTTAAAAATGTTACTTAATTCTTATAAAAAAATAAAGGCAGAACAGCCGCAATTTTTATATAATTACCTACTGTTCTAGTGTATTTAGGCATCTGTCTGGAGTCCCATTATGATGTATGAGCAAAATATTTGCCTAATTGCAAATCAAGAATATATTTTTTTAAGCCCTTTAAATAACACAAGCAACGTTTTAAAGGATTATATATTTATGACTCAAGATCGGAATATTGGAGTTTATTTCCATGACATCTTTTAAACAATCCCACACTGTAACTCCAGAGAATATCGTAAAGTAAATGACAATCGCCATTTTGAAAGTGACAAAGTTGTCTAGACAATAGGCATTATGCGGGTACATCGGCCTTTGGGTAAAAAGTGCCCTTTTAGAATAAACAATAGTCTATGGTCTTTGTGACCCTCTGTTCAAACTTCTTTGTTTTCGCGTCAAGCAACTGATGGTTGGACGAACAAGTTTTTTCGGTTGCATGAACAATGATTGATTTTAAAGTCCTTTGTGTATTTTAAATTAATTTTTACATGCATAATATCATTGTAATACTTGAAGGCTTACGCATTATGGTGTACTATTTTCTATTTTGCCGGTATTAAGTATTAGGTATGTAATAAAGAACGAGCCGATTGCCATCAACTGGTAACAATACCTCTCTCAATGCTCGGTATTATTCCAACAGACACAGAACAACATAAGTTTGCTTTATCTCCATGAGACGTATTGTGATCACAATATAATCTTTATCAAGTAGTTGGCCTTAACTAGTTATACAAATAAGTAAAGAAATAACTTACAAGTAAGTTGTATTAAATCAATTAATCCGTAACACCTATAAACCGCTACAACGCAGTCAAGAGGAACCATTGCCACAATGCCCACAATCGCTACACTTGGCAATAGATTTGTAACTCAATCGCATTACAGTACGGTATGTTGTTATAACTTATATATAATAAGGAGTATATAATGTATAGTTACCTGTCAAACGACACTGTGACCCTGTATAGCCGTTCCGGCTCCGAGCATGGCGGCACGGCGGCAGGCGCGCGCACCACTCCGCTCAAATGGAAACCTGCAACAAAAATGATAACAGTTTTAATATTATAGACAACTAGCTGTTGCCCGCGACTTCATCTGTACTGTGTGTACTCATTATCTAATTAGTGTTTTGTTGCATTAGTAAAAATAAGCCTGTCTGAGTGCTTGGTGGCCGCCAATTCGCACCAGGGCAGCGAGCATGTGCTCATGCCAAGCGAAAGGACAAAAAACCTGAATTAATAAAGTATTGATTATTGTAGTAGAAAAACAAAGCATATTCTCTATTTGTAATGTGTGTTCAAAATGACCAAATTAAGTATATAATTACGCGAGTATGACGTCACGGTTGGCGCAGTGGCTAAGTGATTAGCTTTCTGCGCTAAGTGTCGTGGATACGATTCCCGCACGGATCAATAATTTGTATGATCTACAGATAGTTGTTTCGGGTTTGGTTGCGTGTGTATGTTACATGTATGTTTGTAAACTGTACCCACGATACAGGAGAAATCCTAGTGTGGAGCAAAGTTATTTAAATAATAAAGTATTACTAATTATTCTTATACTTGTATTACCCACAGGGTAGGCTATAAAAATAATAAATACTAATAATGATTTTTAAATATTTATTGTTAGAGATTGTCGCAACGCGACAAAAGACTGTCTACTGTGTAAATGTAAACTACCCGTTTACATTTCTTTAAAAACGTTCAAAATGACAGTCTTTTGTCGCGTTTATCGCCACGCTTCACCAAAAATCTTTAGCATTGGCCTCGTAATACCAAACGCGGCTGCTAAGCGTGGGTCCTGGTTTTTATTTCTCGGTAGCAGCCTGGAGTGAATGAAATTCTGCCCGGGATATTATTATGGCAATAGGTTCGCCCTCTTCTAGGAAAATGGGATTGATGCATCGGCGATATGGCCTTCAGGATATACACGCATGACACTACAATTACACATGTAATGTTATGTTCGCCCAAAAGTACGACCGAAAAGCGTGTTTGTAAACAATATTAGAATAGCTTTCATGGGGTATCTACTGTGAATCCCAGATTTGGTCGATGCATCTGCCTAACATGTCTGTTAAAGTATTGGTTCCATTTCATTAAGGTTATATTCATATCAATTTTAGCGTTTTCTGAGAAGGTTGGAACAAGAAGCTATTGATACAGTTTTTCAGCAGCTCCAGGTGGAAAAGAAAGGTCGATTGAATTATTAAAAAAAAAGAAAATACACAGATTGTAATGTTGTAGTTTATTTTATCGACATTTCTCGTTTATAATAATTAACTTTTAAGTTTTCTAGTATATATACTTTCATTGGAAAGATGAAACTCATATTTCGATCCAATGCTTTTTCTCTCAATTCGCACACAAGCAAATATATTTTTATTATAGTAAAATTGACTTTGATGGATCATCGCTGGTTAAATACTCTGGTGTTTTATCGTGTTGTGCAACAGGTCCCTTACGAGTAACGTAGAACAACATATTAGAAAGTATATTTGCATCAGCTTTAACGACTCCAAAACTGTTTAATATTTTGTAAATAACCCATTAGAGCGGCAACAGTTTACAAAATAACGGACTGCCATTAATATTTTAACGGCTTTGCTGTTAAATTTGAACGTAACGAACTTAAGTGTTCATATCCTGTGGATATTTTTGAAATAAACTTGTTTAAACGTTAAACATAGTATTAATTTTGGTGGTGACCTAATTAAGTCAACGAAACTCGTGCGCATGTCGTTAAAATTTATGGAGGAAAGAGGTTCCAGTTGTATGTAGGCGAATGATAAATACAAATGCATTCAGTTTTATTTAAAATTGCAATTTTCAACGTGGAACTTTTTAGTGTACAAATTGTGCGTGTCCATTTTAGTCGGTTTCAGGCCACGTCCGGGCCATTTAACACAAAAAGTGAAGCGTGAACTTTAATGTACACGATATTTTAAATAGTTCCACAGCTCCACGACCAAATTATATAATACTCTGATTTCCAAACTAATTTAACGTTCTCACGAACACGGAAGAAAGACTTCAGATTCAAGTGCATTCGATCATAATATAGTGGCACCCTAGTTATTAGACTGAATAGATTCGGTACGAAATTGTTCGAACCGAGTAATCATGGCATCGAGTTCTAAAGCGAATCGATTACGATTCGTCAGGCTTTGAAATTCGAACTCCTTTTGCTTTGTGCAACAATTTTTTTTCTTTTATATTTTTGTTTTTTGAACGCATTAAAGCATCTATTACATTATTAATATGCGTGTTATTTCTGTTCGTGGTGAAAATATAATAATAGTTACTGAGTTTTGTAAAACTGTTTTTTGATTAATAAATTTTGATTAATTCTTTTTATCTCACGAGAAACGGAAAAGGGTTGAAAAATGGTAATGTTTTCACGTTACAGCGTTATGTTAATAACTCACTTATATCTTTCAAAAAGTTTTTTTTTTGTAATTATTGTTGTTTATTTGTTTGTTATTTGCATACATATTTTTTATATAGATAGGTACTTAGAATTACTATTTTACTTATATTTAATCATATCATATTTAAAATAATAGTTATTCGTCCGAAATGAAAGACATTACTATTTTTTCCCTGAAGTATATCCGAATTTTGACGATTCGGATGCATTCACATTGCATATTTACAATTCCAGATAACGGTCTCCCGAGAATTTTCTAACAAAAGAACGAATGGGAAGGGAATCGAACCACGGAAGCACTTCACGATCAGCTGCCACACCACAGGCCACTAAACCAATGGTCAAATGTTACCAAACGGATTATGAAACCGTCATTCAGTTTTGAATATTAAAATATTTCATTCAACCGGTTTTATGTAAAATGTCGTAACAATACGCATGTCCAATGCGGACACAACAATAATTTAGAATCAATTTATAAATATCTAAAAAATGTAATTGAAAACGACCGGTTTGAGCAGAACGTACGAAACCAATTATCGATTATCAGCATTAGGAACGAATCGAGTATTTTTTTTTTGTATTCGAAACACAATCAATTACTCAAGTTTTCGGTGCGATAAATCGCAACGGACCAATGCGAAATCGATCGCAACGACGAAATGGCGATATTGTTGTTGAAGAAAAAAAAAAGAAAAAACTATTTGAAAGCGTTTGCTTTACGAACAATAGTCAAACTTAACCACAAATTTAGAGGCATTAAGGTTGTTTTTCGCCTGTTTTTTCCACAAAGCTGTACCTTTAAGGTTATAGAGATGGAAACTAGCTCTCGAGGAAAAGAACACTTTTTGTTGGCAGAAAAAACTTGAAAAAAAATATTGTTAGCACAGCTGCGTTCGTAGGGCGTTTTTATTGCGCACCAATTTATCGCCAGCTATATATCGCGTCGCATCATTCAGGATTATTTCTGACAAGAGCAGAGTTACGAGTTAAACCATATCTTCTGATATCAATAATATGGGTTAGGTATTTAATTTCTATAATAAATTGTACTAAACATTAAACCGGTAGTTTTGAATAAAATCGCACAATTTTGTATTTGTTCGTGATTTACCCCAACCCTTTTATGTGTGGGTCACGTTCATGTTTTTTTTTAATTTATTTAGCTACCTATTTTTATTTTTATTTTATTTTTGCAAATTGATGCGTTATGCGTGGTTATCTAGATATTCTCATAGCTTATTTTACTCAAAGTACCACATACCGATGTATGTTAATAAGGTTGGGTATTGTCATACATATTCAAGTTCCTTAAGTGAAACGCAAAGTGCCATTGGTAATAAGCAGCTAATGGCACTTGGCTACAGGGCAAGCATCCTCAAGTTCTCATCTCAATAGCCTATTTGTGTATTTAAAATTATAATCAACGAGCAAATTACCTTCTGGATAAAAAAAAAATAATTAAAAAAAAAATGTGTCTATTCTACATAAGCCTCTTAATTTGAAATAATACACCATGTGCGTTCCAAATTTAAATTCGCACATTTTAGTTACACAGAAATTCTCATCTAACGTTATGGCGGGTAGGTATTTGCAAATTAAGTATATTCAAATTTGGAACGTGGTCAGCGTAGATGCGACGGACACGCGCACAGTCACGTTCGTTATTAGAACATCCCTAAGCCTTGCGTTGCGTTCAAAATGGAGGAAGAGCCGTGGAATCTGAAGCTGTGTGAAGCAGTTTATATAAGAAATTTTAGATTTGTATGTAATATAAATATTATAAACGTAAAGATAGACCAGAAAAACGACTTCCTAATTCCACGAAAATATGTACAACCACGTTCCACGAAAATGCAGTATAAAAAAAAAAATTATCTATATTTAAATACACAAGTATTTCGTTACGTTTTGAGCAAAATCTATTCATTTTGGGTCTACTGCGTTATTAAATAAGTACTTTCTACTAAAGTTTTACGATTTCCTGTTGTAACTTATATTTTGCGCGGAAAACCAACAAAATGGAAACATATTACGTGTACAGTCATACATATAAAGTTTAATGAACAACATATTCGCGTATTTTTCATCTACTGTAACAAACAAAGTACGTATTTAACTGTCTGTTTAAATAAATTCACACCGTTGATCAAATTTAATTTAAAAAAAAAGGGTAAAAAGGGTTTTCTGAAAAACATAAAATTTTCAAATGTCAAATTGTTCTTCGAGTTCTTCTTTTAAAAAAAGGTTGCCACACTAGTTGGGTAAGCTAATTATTCCTGGATAGCAGGTACACAAACCCAGACCAGGACCAATTATTTGTAAGTCATACAAATATTTGGTCCGTGGGGGATCTAACCCGCGACAGGCAGCGAAGCAGTCGATCACTACACCGTTTTTTTCTACAGCAACGTTAGAAAAGACAGTGATGTGCTAGTAAATAAGAATTAGTACCCCATTGATATTTGCATGGAAAAATTAGCAACGAAGGTTTGCATTACATCCCATAATCCACGTTAACCAAGTTGCGGGCAAAAGCTATGTAATATAAGCATTAGGAAATGAATCGTGCGCAGTTGTCCTCACACAGCAAACCAGATAAACTGGCCTGCCGTTATATGTTGAATGGCCCTGGGGGTAAACTATAATACTAGTTATACCACTTTATATTTCATGAAGTGCCTCACTGGTCTAGTAATCGCATGCGCAGCTGCTGAGTGTTAAGTCCTTGGTTCGGTTCGCGGGTCGGGAAAAGTGTAATTGGGTTTTGTTAGAAAATGTTCAGTAGCAATCTGGAGTTAGGAATTGACAAAAAAATAAATAACTCTGCCTAAATATTCGAGCTTATAAAAAGCTATAAGACTTACCTATGGGCCGAAAGACCTCCATTCCTTTTTCTTGGAACCAGGCCTTTCCCTGAACACTTAAACACATACGTAAATGCTGTTTCTTAATCTACAATATTAATTAATACTCAGCCTGTATATGTAGTTTTATAATATACTAGCTTTTGCCCGTGACGCGTGGAATTTAGAATCTGATAATTTCCTGCGGTAAAATGGAGACTATATTTTAAGTTAGACCTCTAGCAATACATCGGTGAAAACTGCATTCAATTCCATGCAGTAGTTTTTGCGTGATGCGTGTTTAAACATACAGACAGACACACAGAATGACAAAAGTTCTAAAAACTATTGTTTTGGCTTCTGTTGCTTTAATAAAGAACCCCATATTAGTTTGTCTCCAATATCTATAATTTACAGACATCGGCTTGTTGTAATTTTATTATATTGTATCTATAGATGAGCTTGGATGAAATGAAATGATCATCACCATTATTCAGTAATGGTGATGATCTAATGAACCATTTGTTTATCTGACACATGATTACCCAATTTTGACATCTAACGGTGTATCAATTTTGATGACTGTGTCTGTGAATGTACTGTCTGTCCTGACTGTGGGATTAAAAAGTGACAAACAATCTTTTATCTCGCTCTTTTCAAGATAACGTTTTACGAACCATATTATTGTGATATCTATAGAATATTTAATGGAATTCGAAGCTAAAGCTGCATATAGATTTTTATGTTTATTGATATTCCTTTGACTATAATATAAATATAAATAATACATAAACATAATATACTTAACAGTGTTTATATACCTTAGATAAAGAGGTTTATGCCGACAGAACTTTAGAAGCGTAAAGAATATTTAATCTGGCTTGCATTTTTAGATTTTGTCTTTCCTTTGTCGGTATATTTTTTTATCATCCGGGGTCATATAAACGAAACCCAAGATCGTCTGGCGCACTGTGGGTCAGTCAGTTTGGTTAATATTTCCACTACGGTATGAGCAATATCCTTGTAACAGCGCATGTACACGATAGTAGCAGTATAAAGCTAGATTATTCAAGTTATTTATTCAAGAAATTTTCATTTCTTGAATATTGGGTTTGGCATATTGGACACTTTTCCTTCTTGATGTGAGTTTTCTTGCAGTCTGTAGCTAGTTTAAACTGTGAGCAAGAATCATGTCTTTGAGTCGAGTTCAAGGAGTTGGCCAGGAATCCCATTTTAAGATTAGATTTTAACGATTACTTATAGCAAGAAGTGAAGCGCAATCTATAGGAGTGAAGTTACAGCAACAAGTTGTGAACTGCAATATGAGAGTTTACAGCCATTTTGACACATATACGAGTTTCCGATATCAACCGTAGACTTCTTACTTTTAAATGGACGGACACTATACCTCGTTCCTCCATACGATGATGCTTTTTAAGACGAGTTGATGATCACAAATACACGTAACAAGCGGCAATTTAGGCAAGGTTTAAACCTTCTGCAGTTGCAGTTGAATCGTTCGTAAGAAGGATAAGGCAGCTGACAATCTCTTATCAGCAGATCGGCGTGGTTGGTTATAGTATAATTACGTGTAATTACAGCTGATTGCTAGCTAACAATGGCGGACGCCTTGACCCCGCTATTGGCCTACATACATTATCCAGGTCAAAACAGTCGTACACTCGAACACAGAGGTGCAACGTTCGGTTATTGAATAAATGTATGCGTGATGATGTTGGTTGTATGGTTTGCGATGTCGATTGGTGTTGCAAAGGGTAGCATTAACAAGGGTTTATTGAAAGAATTGTGAAATAATTATTAAAACAGCTGTTTTAATATACATAAAATAATACGAAAACAGCGCTTTTGTTTATTTTATTTTTATGTTTCTGTCGCTGCGATTATTTGTTGCTTGTGTATTCATGTTAGTATGGTTTATTTAATTGTGATTTTTATATTTTATTTTGCATATTTATAAAATTAAAAATAAGATACTTCCTTGTATTCAAGTTTTTACGGTTGTTGCATTAGGTATATCTAGGAGTGTAATATGGTTTTTATTAGTTATTTAATTAAAATGGAAACCAATGTTCAAACATCATATAACTTAGTCATTTTACGAGCTTTATTATATACTTAAACATTGAAATATGATTTTTATTGACCATTTATTTCGCTATACGGTGCGAAGACATATATTTCTACGAATTTATTAATGTTTGAACCCATTTCGAGGATGTCCGATGTTTTAGAAAGTTGTTAGGTTTAGAATTACAAATAACGACGGCTTTCACGATTTTATATTCGGCATAACGACTTCATATTTCGGTATATTTATAGTTATATTATCTCGACAAACAGGATTGAAAAAAAAAAAACAAATAACGTAAGGTTTCTTCATTTTTTATTTGGATTATGATTATAGCTTGAAAAAATTGATGTAAAAAGTTTGGTATTAAGAAGAAAACGTGTTTTAGTTAATAACTACGTAGTAACTTGGAATATTATATAGAAAAGGACGGTTATTGCCGGAATTCAGTGCGTCATAAAGTGGCTGGAACTGGTAATTTTTGGGTAAATGCCATAAATTTTCGAGTAATAACAGTACGCGTCGGCCCGCGCGCTATTCGTTTTTATTTACGACTGTACTTGTTTCACATTCAGCCGGTTATAACTTTTGTGCGCGACTGTATTGTGATTTTTATTTTAATTTTTTTATAACGCTATCTGTATTCCGTTGGTTTTTATTGTTCTTTGTTGTGGAAATTGGATGTTTTTGGCATTAAAAAAATATATTAAGCCTTGTTTTAAATTCTAAAATTTGGACGAAAAATTGTAAGAATTTCAGTATGCAAGAGTTTTATACATGCCTAGGTATAGACTATATTAACCGGACATACCTAAACTTACATACAGAAATAGAATAACGAATTTAATAATCGTCTCTAGTTTTATTTCCGTTTGTTTATCAATAGATATGCTATTGAGGCTATGCGTATAGATATATACAGTATAGTATCCAGATGGCCCACTTTTGTAAGGGCGTATCAATGTGTGCGTGCTAGAGCTATGAACGCGACCGGTTTGTTTACATTAATCACGAGCGCAAGGGTAGTGTGCGTCGATACGCTGCCTGTGTGAGTCACATCTTTACGTCACTTTGTTTACCTCTACGCAAGTGTGCGTCTATACAAGCCGGTTGTGTCGTAGTGTGCGAGTATACGTCACGTGGGTTCGGGCGCACGTGCGCGTGTGGGTGTGTTCGCGTGCCGCCGATGACGTCACGGCGCGTTTCGTCACGCGCGCCTCTGTGTGGGTGGGTGTACGTGAAGTTACGTCAGTGTGGGCGCGGGCGTGTCAACCGTCAAGTCAATGTTACATTTTTTGACCTTAACCGTCAGACATGTTGAGAATCTTTGTCCTTTGCATAATTAGCGTCTGAGGAAACAGTTATTTAGTTATTTCCAACTATGTTATTGAAGACTTATGTACCTACCTAATCGAGTATGTACTTACTGACCGCACTGGGGAAGTCTGTGTAAAGATGCCTATAGTTTGTTTTAGGTACAGTCAGCGAGTTAAGTAGGTACATGAAATTTAGTAATTTTGAAATTGATTTAATAAAGAAGATTCTTTGTTCCTATGCGTAAGTAACCATTGCACTAGTCGATAAAGATACGATATACGATTTTAAAGCTAATTAAAATTGCAGAACTAGGTAGATACTAGAAAGAAATCGTTTTATACTTAATTTATTTCTGTGTTTTCGTATCGAAATTAACCTGACACCTATTTTCCTGTCTGTTCCGTGAAAAATCGGCAATTTCTGATCTGCTTCAAAACAAATCTTGCTGTTTTGTTGAAATATGCTATTACTTATAATTTAGTGACTGCCTCATTGGTTTAATGGTCGTGAGGTCCTAGGTTCGATTCCCAGGCCGCGCAAAGTGTTATTGGGTTTATCTGTATGGAAATTCTCAGTAGCAGCACGGAGTTTGGTTCTCTACCTATTACATGAGACTCAATAACTCGGAATGTGGGTGTACAGTAGTATACCTCAAGGAATACAGGCGAGATGCTACGTTATGTTATGTTATATTATTATTAATGTTAGGAAAATAACAATCTATGTGATTATTAGGTACCTATAATTTATTTGTCGTTAGAGATTTTAATATAATATTGTAACTAAATATGTTACCAGGGGCTTTCCACTCGAAAATAGGTAATTCTTGTTTAACATTAATTGATTTGTGTCTGTTTGCACCTACACTAGCGCCACTTAATCGGTAATATTTTGAGGATAATTATTGAACTAAAAATGACATTTCTATTGTGTTGACATTGAAATTATTTTGGAGCGTAAAACTAGCGAAACAGGTAAAATAGCGATTTAGTCGGATTGGTAATTAGTACGAGGATATGGGAGTGCGTAAATTAACCCGACTTGATACGCACATAAAAATAAACATCAGTGATCTGATGATGTAGATGTAGGTAAAGGTTTCTACCTATACCTCTACTTAACCCTTCTAAAGGCGCGGGCGTGGGGCGTTATAATAGAAACAGAATCATTACCATTTTAATATGGCCGCCACACACACATACGCAACATCAGGTAAAATATGAATTAATTTGCATGTGTGTCACGAAAAGCGATTCCACAGCCATTATTTATTGTGTTGCCATCACAAAATTAGAATTTATAACAAAATTATTCAGTTCTATTGACATTTATTGCTGCAATTTGTTTACATATATATTTGTATCAGTGTCTGTGTATTTTTAGGTTATAATTGTCAATTATTATGAATCTGTGATATAAATATTAGTGTAAACACGGAGTGTAAACATGAAACATCGTCTCAATTACCTAAGGAAAGTCAGCAAATTTTTTTTTATTTTTCTTGCCCAAATTGACATTTGTTTGGCATTTTCCTCTAATTTTTCTTTACAAACTCTGTAATACTATAATAAAATGTTTTATAAGTCTAGTTGTGGGACATTTTAGTGTGTTTGGGACAATTATTCGGGCCAATAAAGCTTTAAGCATGACGACGAAGCACTATCAGTTAATTCAAAACTTGTATAGTGATAAAGTAGGTACTTGATTTACTTGAAAGTTCCGTTAATCCTTCACCAGCTCATCACCATCATCCTCGTAACAGCATTTACACACCCACTGCTAAACATAGGCTACATTCGCATACCCAGTCAAATTGCAAGTCGACAAGTTTGTCAATTGGCATGCTGATAATGCATCCAATTACAACGTTTGGCGACACTGGCAAGGTCGAATGAATTGATAAGAGATAATTAGCCAGGCTGTGGCCAAACCATTGATCAAACGTTTGTCACACATCTCGAAAAGGCACCTAATTGCTTCACGCTTTGTTAGGTTTCCAAATAGCTGTAATTTTAACAGTTCAACAATGTGGGGAGATTATTAAAACATACTGCGGTAAGATAGTTGAATATGTACAACATAGCATCAAGCTTGAATTTTCCAAAAGATTAGGCAGAGAAGTGCTATTATATATATATATAGAGTGATGAAACCTGAGTTCGTCGGGTGCACAAGACTAATTATTAGCAAATGGATTGGGGATCATAGTATTTTAGTGGAGCGAATGGAGCACAGTATTCTAGGCGTTAGACGGACGGGTCTCATCAGAAACATCACCCTTCATTCCAAAACACAAATATTGGATGTAAGTGAAACCAGCACTAGACTTGAGTATTTTAGTAGACAACAGAAAATCTCTTATTTGGGGATCCCGGGATCCTTCGTAGCTTGATGAAGATAGAGTCAGGAGTCATTCTTTGCTGTGAACCGCAATACTTTCTATTTTGCTTCATTGGTCTAGTAGATGCAAGCTCGACTACTGAGCGTGAGGTCCTGGGTTCGAATTCCGGGTCGGGTAGTGTTACTGGGATTTTCTGTATGAAAATTCTCAGTAGTAGCAGAAATCTGGAACTGTGCCGGTAGACGGCAATAGGCTCGCCCCCTATTACATGGGACTCAATAACAGCATTTGAGAAATGTGGATGTACAATACTACACCTCTGCCTACATATATGCCTCTATATTTTATCTATTTAACCTCAAAAATCTTCAGGTTCTCCCCACATCAAGGCTCGTAATAAACCATATTTTTTACAATACTTCATAAAACCGGTGAATGGTCATGTCTTGGAAGCACGAAGTTTTACTATATCCACTTTACTGTCATAAGGGATGGCGATAAGAAATATAGATTGAAGATGACTATCAATGTTGTTTTTGTGAAGGTTTTGGGATGGGGAGACTTCTGGGAATTGTATGGCGGGAGTTGGTGTATTTTGGTTGATTTGGTTGAGTCTCAGACGTTAGATGGTAGACGCTCCGGGGGTATTTAAGCCGATATCTGGTTATCAGCAACGAACTTCTAACGCTAAGAGATATTTAATTGGGATAATCAAACGTTTTGTAGAAGGAAATTAGATTTTTTTGATACTCACTTTTGATAAATCTGTTGCCTACGTATTGCTGACGTTAGGAACGTTTTGGCGAATTAGACCATTTAGTCTTTCTCTTCAAAATAATCGTAACAAAAGACTACGAGACTTAGATGTGTTTTGTTACCATCTGAAGTCAACAGTAGCCTTTAAGAACTTTTTCTCAAACCCATTGGCCTAGGAAAATTCCAACATTTGTCCAAACGTTTGGACAACACTGCCACCATCCCTAGCTATTGAAGCATTGTATTTCTAAGTAACAAGTGTCTGTAAACGTTCAAACATCTGTGACAGGCAGGGACCGACCCTTCGGGAGGGGTACTGCTCTACAAAATTATATCTACATTGAAACAACCAAGTAGCAATACGATTTTAGACCTTATTCACTTCATATACGGATGGTGGTGAGAAAAAGAATTTTGGATGCGTGAAGGATAAAATTGGCAAACTTGTTGCGACTTCACTGTTGCAATATGTAATCAATGTCGGATCAGTTGGTGAAATACGTTAGGTATGAGGTTTACTGAAATTTAGTAACAATTTTTTTCTAAAGAAGAACCATCAACTCGTCAACGAAAACGATATAAGTAGAGGTATCCAGGTTCTCCCCTGAATATGGTAATATATAATCGAGCTAACGTCAATTTTATTAACGTCAGTTTCCTGATCATATCATTCGGGACTCGGATGGGAAAGACTGCTGGGTAAGAGCCTCTTCTCAGATGAGAAGGGTTAGGCCTGAGATCCACCATGCTGGCCTAGTGCGGGTTCGCAGACTACAAACACCATCGCGAGGTGGGGGGGAGGGGGTCGACGGGAATGAGACGGTAGCTCTTAATTTCGTCTTAAAATTCATTGCCAGAATGGATATGCCCAGAACGGCCAGCATGCCTATTTACCAACCTTATACCAAATGAGAACCTCCTCCTTTTTTTTGAAGTCGGTTGAAAAGACGACAAAACCATATTGCCTTAGAGTTCCGTACGTCAAATACCAGCACGACACCAACCCTACTGAATCTACTGATACCAGTTGCGGTGGCATACCGATCCTCTACATTGTAAATTCACGGAAATATTGACCAGATACGATCTAGTTCTCTCCCATTCCTGGATTTGCATGCAAATATGTTGTTGCAACAAGCTATTACACAGTATCGTGCTTGATATGCCACCATGTTTCGTCCTAGCAGTTTTAAATGGCGAGTTAGGAGGCCAGAACCAGTTCAAACGATGGATTTGCAAGAATATTGATTTTGTGGCCCTTCACCTTCCTGCAAAATTTTGAAGATCACGAAATAAAGCAAAGGAGATATTTGGGTGCCAGTCTAGAATATAGCAAAACTATCCAGAACGTTGCCAGATTAGTTAGAACATCGTTGAGTATCCTCAACGCAAAGTAACCATACAGAAAGACGGAAACAAGTCACCAAAGATGACGTTTTACTTAAAAGACGGCAAAAACAGATTAAAAAGGTATTGGCAACGTAGTCTTTAAAGAGAGAAATAACTGAGTATTTAAATAAACTGGATCGAGTGTAGTGGAACAAAGGTAAAGACATTTTCCGGTATATTTGGACATCTAACCTATATTACTATTACTGTCCCACTGCTGGGCAAAGGTCTCTCCTCAGAATGAGAAAGGTTAGGCCTTAGTTCACCACGCTGGCTTGGTGTGGGTTAGCGTACTTCACACACTATCGAGAACTTAATGGAGGCCTCTCAAGGGTGTAGGTTTCTTCACGATTTTTTATCCTTTATAATCCAATTCGAAAAATTAGAGGTGCGAACCGGGTTTGAGCACAGACTTCGCATTGAAGGCAAGCGTTCAAACGCTAGGCTATCACCGCTCTACTCACTAACCTAACCCAGACTATACCTACGTTTTATGTACGTCTACGTTAGTTTCATGACGTTACGTTATTTTTTCGCAGATTATCTACACTTTATAGGAAATATACGTACAATGCCTATATAAGGCATTAATAAGAAAATAACCGCAATACTGGTCACTCAGGTTATAATTAACCGATTATTTGCAACACCGAAAAATTCACTAATATCCCGAATTGTAATTCGTATTAAGTATTTCTATTAAACATCAGAAAACTAATTTTTATTTAGATATCACGTCTCAAAATACATATAGCGTATATCTTACTTTTTGACTTTTCGCAACACTTCGCTAAGGCGAAAATTAAAGAATGATTTTTTGTAGGTTCTGACATAATATAAGAAAACTCACGAAAGATCCCGCTTTTTATCTAGCCTCAGTTCCATGGAAAAAGAGAATGGTTAGCCTATGTTGACGTCATAGAAAATTTCCACGGCAATCACATTTCACTGGATTTCCATGAAAAAATTAAATTGATGCTTATCATTAGCTAGGATGCAATATTTCGTTGTAAATCTATTTCCTACATTCCCATTTGGGATTCTTTCCGAAAAACATGGGTTTAGTAAGCGATGAACACGGAGAAGGCTTTCATTAGGAAATAGCAGAGCTTGAGAAGCGTTATCAAGGTAGAAGGGAACTAGCCATATTTGTAAGCTACTGTTGGGGCTTCCAGGGGGATACTGCAACTACTGACTACAAGATGAAAGCCAATCGCTCGAAAAAATAGGTATATGTTTTTTAAATAAAAAATGATGACTTTAGTCGCTAATTCATGTAATGTAAATAAAAATCAATTATTGCTTTTCATTACGAAAATCCACCTCTATGGACTTTAAGGTGAGGAATCATAATTACATACTGTAAGCCCAGTGACAAAAAAAGTATTAAATTTGTTGCATAGTGTTATTTTGAACAGAAAGTTCCCGTGTCACGAAAACTGCGAGCATTTTGAATAAGTCTGTCGCAGTTTGAACTTGGAGAGTTGTTTCTGATGACATTTCATCTGCCTCAATCAAAACATGCCTCTAATGTAACGGAAAATGGTAGGCGGGTGATATCCGGGATGCTTTTTGATTTATCTCGACTTCGAAATTATCTACATTAATTCCGCGAGGATTGTCCTGCAACGGTCAAATTAAAGTTTAGAGCATTTTTCTCTAAATTAAGTGAAACAATTTTCTGAATTCTTATCATCTGCTTTACACCAGCTACCATGCATACCAGGCAAAGATGAACCTATTTACACTTTAAATACCTTTTAAAAACCTTAGGCTTCTGTGTCCTAAACACATAAGCAGTCCTACGCACAATAAATCCAATATTTCGTGTGGGCGTGTTCGGAGCGTTCCGAATCGCAATCGCCGACGCACCTGCCTTACAGGTGCCGGAAATCTATTAGCACTTAACACGTATTCCGAACGTGCCCTTTGTCCCGACGCGACGTTTGAACGCATCTTTATGGCCGCTATGTTTGCGCTGGGATATTGACGATATTGTCTTTACTTGAATGTCGAGTTTTAAAGGAAACTTGTTAAACCTGTGTGGCGTTAAAATGTTAGCAGTCGAAGCAGAATTGATGTACGAAACTCAATATGCTTCAATAGAAACCGTATTATGGCAAAATAATAACAAAAGTTTATGTGCAAAACTGCGCTTATGATCCAATCACAACTCGTATTTATGAGAACATAAAATAAAACTACGCAATAAAATAATATGACTTAATGTTATTTATGATTAGTATTAACTGCTTTACTTAATTTCAGGCAACATTAATGACTTCTTAATAACTTATGTCTTATCAGTAATCTAGTAGCAAAGGTTGACGAGTCAGTCATTTGTTTTTATTACGCGCCAAGATGCTTCTAAGAAAATGGCGGGGTGCCCGCATGACAGCTGTCATTTTTTCTTCCAGTGACACTCTCGTTTCCATTATATGGTGGTAAAACGCGGCAAAATGTAAACGGGCGCGCATTAGCCGCATGTTTAATAATTTCCGGACGTACAAATTTATTGCTTGCAAATGCTTTTTACAACGGCCGGTCAAGGGCCGCAGTTGGGGGCCGAAGCGGAAAGAGTTTTGCACTCGTAATGACTCGTGACGAAACATTTTTCGTGACACATTTTGTACACAGTTAAGTCATTACCTAATGTACTTTGTACATACAATAGTGCGTTTGGAGGACATTTTTTAGTGAGTTGGCTAACTGTATTTCAAAGTTCTCCAAGCTTTCTTCCTTTTTTGTTCATGGAGTTTAAAAATTTCTTAGATGTCAAGGCTTTTTTTTGTAGCATTATGGTTACGGTCGAGGTTGTCGCTAGATCTCTTGCTTCACTTTGTTGAGAGTATTTGTAACGTTCTAATTGTGCGGTTAACCCGACTATTACTGGCATTAGAGAGAGAGAGAGATCGTAGAGCCTATAAAAGTCTATGGCCATACTAAAATAATCTGAAATCTCGGACCAAGGTGACGATAATACGATTACGCTGAATCATAATCTTACTGTTATCGTAAAACATATTCACGACCTGCACAATTAAACGATAAGTATAAAGCAAACGATTAAAAAATCGATTGCTTGTAATCTAAATAACATGGATTTTCCATAGAAGATCTTGCGCAACTACAAAAAATCTTTTTTGAAGTTTGAAAACATGGCTGAGGTACCATGCTTTATCAACTGAAGATAAACTTGTTTTAAACATAATTGACCTTCAGTAATAATGGAATTGGTAGGAATTTCCCCAATTAAAAATCTCGAAATTACATCCTAACCGCTCTTATGAGTCCTGTACTTTATCATTATGTAATGGAATCTGATGGACTTCCAATGGGATTCCAGTCCAACAAAAAACAGTAGGCAGTATTATGCAAGACTATTTTTTTATAGACTCAAATGCGGCCCTGCATGGTCAAGGAAACATGTGATAAAAAAAGAATAGCCAAGTGTATGCGGGCCAGATGTGCGCAGGACAGTGTGGCGACGCGGCGACGTCTCGGAAACGGATAGGAATCGTTCGTTGTATCGTAATAGGTCATTATTTCACCGATAATATCTTATTACGTCATTTGTTACTGGAAAAAAGGATAGGCCGCTAAATTGTCGCAGCTGACGGCAAACCGCAGGGCAATCCAAGATAAACTGTGGATAGGGGCTGCTAATTTGTATGCCCGCTATGCAAAACATAACCGTCACGGTTGTGTGAGAACCGGTAAAAAAAAGCTACGTACCTACCTCTCTTTCTAGGGGTTGTGATATGAGATCTCAAATTATTAGCAAAGAGGTAGACACGCTATTGCTATTTAATATCGCGTCTTTTATCCCGTTTCCCAAAAAGTGCAATACCCTAAAATAGTACCAGGAACACAAAACCAGACAGGATAATCAATTTGGTGAATTTTGTATAAATTTTCCTTTCTGTTTTAATAATTTATGTCCATCTATAGGTACTTGAATACGTGCGAACATTCAATTTTCGATAAAAAGTGTTGGGTTGCGTAAATAACCTTAGATTTTTTGCGCTGGCAATGCCAACGCTCACTTTATTTACTTTGGAGACAATGAACTCGCTGTATACTGCCTATTTATTACATTTTGCGCGTATTTTAAATGTTTGTTAGGGTTCAATTGACCGTTTGTAGTACCCGAAGTGTTAGAGATGTACTGTTTTACACCCACTTAGATTGTTATTGAGTCCCATGTATGTAATATGGGGCCAGCCTATTGGCACTATTGGGGACAATTTCAGACATCGGGAGCTACTAAAAAAATCTATAGCACTGAGAACTTTTTTATTTATTAAGATTTTAAAGTAATTTATTCACAAATATACTGTTTCTTTTAGACCAATAGAAGAACTGTGAAATGCTAGCAAGCATTATTTAACATTAACATAAAAATAACACTTTCATCTTGCGTTAACGTATCAAATATGAAAGAGATTTGACAATAGTAATACAAAGACATCTACTTATTACTCGAAGTGTATTTAATCATATTCAATTGATATATTGGGTGGAGCGACAGAACCCGTTTGTTTAATCATCTTGTAACCATCGATGTATTGTTAGTTTTTTGCTATTATCAATACTGAGGATAGTAAGAAGAATATGTAGATGTTTTGCTTATGTAGCGAACACTGTGCCTTTTATTGGGCATAGTGCGTGGTGGGCTACAGCGTGGACTTTTAAATTTGTCGAGGTTTACCGCCACGTGCCGAAGTACCGCTGAGGTGAGTTTAGCTGGTAAGAGCCTGGCAAACCATGCCTATCCGAAAATGATCAGCTCATAAGCATTCTCGCCACGTAAAAAAATATAGATCATTTCTTATTGGTTGGATAGTTTAAACTTTATTGTCATATAAGTAACTTAAAGGTACACTATTTCACCACTCAACAATGAACATATTAATAGTTCATGAGTAATATTTGCGTTTGTGTGTCGAATGTTTTTCATGGATCCATAAATATAAATTTACTGAGTGAAAAGAGTTAATAGATGATCTTCTTACTAGCATAAATAAGCATCACGGAGTACAGTTGTACACCCACATTTCACTAATGTAGTTTTTGAGTCTCATATTATATTTGCGGAGCCTCAGGGCACATTTCCAGACTCAATAATAATATAAATAAAATATATTTTTATTAGACCAGTTAAAGGCACTTATGAATAGTCAGACTCTAGATGCCACGTTCCAAAATGTTGTTTTCCTATGGAGAAGAACGGGCAAGCAACTCCATGGTTACTCTTTTAAATTTTGATTATTTAACATTCAATATATTGATGAATACATTATTTCCTCAAAATTATGTGAGGAAAATGTAGTACTATGTCTAGACTAAACAAACATGAAACTAACTGATAACTATCCGAGAATTTCTGACAGTAGTACCATGACGGTTATGAGCTGACCAGTCCTAGCAGACGGCACCCCTTCACGAGTATGACGTATGTACTCCGTGCTGCTATTGAGAATATCCGTACTGATAAACCGAATAATGCTTTACCGAACCGGTATCGACTAGGACCTCAAGATCAGCAGTTGCCTTTGCGACCACTAGACCTACTGGCAGTCTCATTATTACAACAGTCGTAATATGGCCGATTCTACTTATCATCATCATCATCAGCCAGAAGACGTCCACTGCTGAACGAAGGCCTCCCTCAAGGGGGTTTTGCCATAATCCCCACGCTTGGCAGGCGGCTTGCGGATCGCAGTGGCTCACCGATTAGTGAGAGGACGCTGCTGCCCGTCCTCCGGTGTCTGGCCGCAGTTTTAAGACGTACCCGGGTCAACTTATCATAAAGATTTCTTCTTAGCATAAAGAAAAGTAATTATAATTAAAAAAAAAAAAAACAGTACATTAACGCACGTTGATTGTGGTCACGCTATAAACATTTAGATTCATTAAATAGAATGATTAAGATATTAGTACTACGCATAATACTATGATATATAATATGGAAAATATTTCTATGTTTAAAAATTGTGCTGAATCGTACTTTTTGATGAATCGTTAACGGGGTCGGAATAGAAACGGTAATTTTTGGATAGTAAACATGTTTTACAATTACTCTTTTTTATACTAGAGGGCGGCACACGAGTTTAGGGGCTACAGAGGTAAGGAATCACCGCTTCTTAGAAAAATCTGCAACCTATTAGGGGCCATCCATAAATTACGTCACACGAATTTCATGCTTTTTCGACCCCTCCCCCGTCCTTGTCACAGCTGGTCACATTTGTGAGACTCCCCCCTCCCTAGTGTGACGTCACATATTTTGCTATTTTATATCCAAAAAATATTAAATTAAAACAGCAGTTCCGAAATTAGTTTTATTTCCATTTATTTGAAACCACGGCGAGGCTCTCGAAAAACTCGTCAACATAACAATTTAAATCTTATATTCACACAGATAGAGTTGGAAATATTTTTAAGTTTTTCGTTAATAGTTGAAATTTCACGTTTAATACTTAGATATATTAGATTTTGAAATGTGACGTCACGAAACTTAGGACCCCTCCCACCCCTTGTCACACAATGTCACACTTCGTCGACCCCCTCCCCCCCTCTTAACGTGTGATGTAATTTATGGATGGCCCCTTATAATGGGATGTATGTACGAAATAGGGAGGACTGGTACCACCGCAGCTGAGCTCGTAAAATGAAGCTTTGTGACCACTAAAACAGACTTTGTCAGCTCGTTGCAACGTCAGATGTATTCTATGCATGCATACTACACTTCCTTGTAGCCGTTATTGAGTCCCGTGTAATAGGGGGCGAGCCTATTGCCATCTACCGGGTACAATTCCAGACTCCGTGCTGAGAATTTCCATACAGAAAAACTCAATAACACTGCCTGACCCAGGAATTGAACCAGGATCTTACGCTCATGAGTCGCGTTTGCGAGCACTAGGCCAATGAGGCAGTCGAAATTGTATCGTCAGATTTTGTGTCTCAGTATAAAGCCGATGTCTTCCTCACATTTGTACGAGTAACAAACAAAACAAGCAAGCACGTTTATCTCTAAACTTACCAACAGAATACACAGCAACACTGATATTATTTATTTGTTATAGTAACGGGAAGGACGTGGCTATGGTCTATGACCTCACTGGGCATTCCCCCACTTACCTGCAACAAATAGAACAAAGAGGTAAATATATGCACTATTTTAAACAGAGATAACAAATAATATGTTATTTATTCGCAAATAACAAAATAATAGAATAAATATTATATGTTTAGCGAGTCGAATTAAATAAAATAATTTCAACTAGGCTTTTACAGGCTTCTAAAAGTCTACAAGTTGGTTGGTCCTATGGAGTAGACCGACAAGAAATGTTGTTGCTGTTGTTGTTGTTGATATTGAGCAAAAAAGGGTAAAAAAATCGCGTTTGTTGTATGAGAGCCCCCCTTAGTATTTGTTGTTATAGCGGCAACAGAAATACATAATTTGTGAAAATTTCAACTGTCTAGCTATCGCGGTTCTTGAGATACAGCCTGGTGACAGACAGACGTACGGACAGACGGACAGGCAGACAGCGAAATCTCAGTAATAGGGTCCCGTTTTTAACCTTTGGGTACGGAACCCTAAAAACTAATATCCAGCCAGTAAGCAAAACATTCAAAGGCAGGGAAGGAGGCCCAAGTCACTAACGACCACAAATTCTACGTTATAGCGACACTATTAAATAGGAAATTATTTCAGTACAAAAAAAATCTAGCGAGCTATTTTGTTAGGCTTGCAGATTTGACTAGCCAAACCAACAGGGGCCAGACTAATCACCACATTTCCAACAATGTTTAGTAAGTACTAATAGAATTGTGACTACCAAACATTCGGAGAATCAGATATCAGTCTGTCATTCGCAAAGCACACACCGTATTGTCAATATTCGCTGAATTAGTCAGTTGGGCGATTGTGTATGAAAAGAGCCTTCTAGAGCGCACTTAAGACTAAGGTCCAACGCGCACCATTGACAAAACAGTCGGCGGGCAGTTTCCAGATTTAATTTTTTTATAACGGAATTTTAGTCGGGTTCATATGTGCATTCCCAATATCTCTACAGAGATTTTCAGTCTAAAATTGCATGTCCCTCCACTAAACGTATTTAAATGTATGTATGTAAAGAAATATTTGCGCTACAATCGACGCATGCCAGTTTCGTGTCTCGGCGGTGATTAAAGAACCAATGATATCCATGAGGTTGCGTGTATTGAGTTTATTCAATATGTTACATGGAGCGGGGTAATGGAGGGATAAAAATGGGGGATAATGGAGAGGCGTGCATTCTTAGAATGAAAGATTTCTACTTCTTAAAAATCCAGTTAAAACTATCGGCCGACTAAAAGTCTCTAGTGCCCACTTGCCCTGAGAATTACGTAAGAACCTGGCCGACTCATGCTTACACGATAGAAACTAAAGTTGGAAGATTGATCTCGTAGCTATGCCTACTTCATCCTGACATCAGGTCGATCATCGATATGTATCGCCGTAAGATCGCGTAATCCGTAAATTACGTTGATTAATTCCCTGAACACACTGGACCCAGTCCCTAGTTTCGCGAAATTACTCGACTACAATCAACAATTTAGTAGGATCGTGTAATATGACTCTACGCAGTTTACGCCACAATCTGAGTTTTCACGAATACAAGCGTGTTTTCGCGAAAGGCGACAGATATACCGAATATAAAAAAAAAACGTTAGCCACGTCGAAGGGTGTAAGATATTTCAACCGATAAAACGAAGCACGCGATGCTAATTCGAACACCGTACCTGCAAGTTCAAACACATAAGTTTAAAT
This sequence comes from Shargacucullia verbasci, assembly GCA_947562105.1. Classification (NCBI taxonomy): domain Eukaryota; kingdom Metazoa; phylum Arthropoda; class Insecta; order Lepidoptera; family Noctuidae; genus Shargacucullia; species Shargacucullia verbasci. The sequence continues at coordinate 2,875,380 of OX387297.1, read as the reverse complement.
TTATCATTAGCAACAGTGATGGAAAGTGCCGCGGAAACCCGCAAGTTTAATAATAAATTGCTGGTGTGAATGGCGGTAGGTGGCGCCACCTGGCAGGTGAGGCACGCATTACCGGCGTAACGTTCTATATGTGTGACATACGATGTATTTTTGTTCATGAATGTAAAAATTGCAGGTAACTATTGACAATTGACATAACACAAGGGTCACTGGGGCCATTGTGATATCAGGTTATATCACGACAGAAGAAACGAAACTCATCTTGCAGTTGATTTCACAGGCTACATCATATTTAAATAAATAAAAATAAATCACAACAATAAATCACAAATAACATAATAGCATCACGCCGGTATTCCCCGGAGGGGCAGAGGTGTGTACATCGACATTTCGCCGATATCGTTACTGAGTCCCATGTATTTCAGCGAGCGTATTTCCATGTATCGGGCACAGTTCCAGACTACGTGCTGTTACTGAGAATTTTTATACAGAAAACTATATAACACGTTGCCCGAACCAGTACCGTAAAACAGGGTGAATAGGGATGCAGGGGTGAATAGAAACAAAACTTTGAAAGCCCGCTCAGCAGTCGTGCTTCCGACCACTAGACAAATGATCCAGTCTTACAATAAATTCTAAATAATATTTATCATTAAATATTTTAGTGTTGTGCCAATACTATGACAAAAAATGACAATCACGTGAGACAAAAACCCGCAATAATCCAGCGTGGCTAGCCAGTAGAGATACTTATAGCCACCGTGAGAAGTGTTCCCGGGTCGTGAAACATCCCGTTGTGCCATCTCGGACATATCACTGTTTCAATACTGCGGTGAGTACAAAAAGGATTGTTAGATGCGCTGGTTTATCTGATTCTTGATAAAAAAATAAAGGCACAATATAAAAAAGAAGAAACTCACAAACTCAAAAAATTTTAGAAAATTTACAAGATTTTGTAGAAATTCTACAAAGGAAAATTGTTAAATGATTGACAGTAGTGGGCTTCGAACTCGCGTCCTCTGGTGGACCGGCTCATTATGGTGCAATATATTTTAATATTTTAAAAGTCTGCAGGCAAATGGCGGTCTGCACCAAAGATGGCGTAGCGTGAAGGACTCAGAGCAAGCGGTAGGCGTTTCCTGTATTCGTGGTAACATTGTATGGTCTCAAAGTAACAAACTTGTTCCACAAGCAGGCCCCTACATCACGTATCGAAATTATTGCTTAATTATACCCAGGGATTTAATGAGAGTTTAATAAGACTTCGTATTTGACCAGCGATTTTCTTAATTGATTTAATAGGTTTGGTAATATATATATTTATTATATCTGTAAGAGAATTAAAATTTTAGTTTTTTTTTTAAAGATTAACACTTTATAAAAACAGAAATGAGTCCTCTTCAAGTTATAAGGGTATTTTAGAGTTTCTTTTATTCGTACCTACATCAGAATCAGATAAAACTAATTTTGCCAAGAGGCGCTAAAAACCGGTAACGAAATGCCTTTGCCTTGCCATCCTTGTCATCTAAAAAAATCCTGGCCATTTTTACACATCCAACTCTCACAAATCACAACCCAATCAAAACGGAGTTCGATTTACAAAAATCGCTCGCGGGAAGCGATTATGTATCGCGTGCGACGATCGTATCCACATATCGATGCCGGGCGCGGTCGCCGATTGATCAGCGCGGGGTCGGCGACCGCTCTCCCCGATCCTAATTTGAATTCGCCGCGTATTATCAGGCGGGAGGCCGTAATTGGATAACAATGAGGGCGCCAACCTCCCCCATTGGTGGTTTGGACATAACGCCTCTGCTGGGAAAAGTTTGGACGCTCTGATTGGCGGGAACGGTCATCTTGTGTAGTCAGTTGTTTGTGTGATGTTTCTTGGGAAACGTGCGGGGTTAATCGAATAGGGGTTGCGAAGTTGTGGCTGTGTTTGTATAAATAATAAATATAAACATTAAAGTAGAATTCCAATTTGGCACACGACTGCATCTCATTTTCATTTACAACGCACTATGCGATTATAGAGGTTTTAATATACAATATTACGTACTGCGGTTTATTCTGCAAACAAATTATAATACTTGTCACAATGTTGCCATTATCACGTCTTGGGCTTTGACATAACTCGCGGTAGGTGGGCGCATGCGCGGTGCTAACATCGTTACATGGGCAGTAAAGTGAAGCGCTATCAAGGGTGGCAGTCGTCACTGAAATTCTATTACGCGTTTTATACGCGGCCCGCGCCTTAATGCGGGGGGGCCGCGTTATAAAACATGACCATTATGCTATGATCCCAGACATCACCCACCACTCCCCCTCAATAGCCCTCCAGAGTATGAGCTCAGAGAGGCTGGGGAGTTCACGAAAAATTGGCTGTGTCGTAAAACATTGAAATCTGCGTTTCGTAACTGCACCGCTTGCGAGGGTAGGTACGCTTTAGTTGGGCGATTCGATTCGCGCAGTTTATTTTAAATTATAACAGATGTAAAGAAGGGTGGTTTTTAATCTGTAAATTTTGGATCACTGCAGATGACTGCCAAGCTCTATGATATTAGGGAATATTTTATAGAGCTCCGTTTTGGGTGTCCCTACCAATCTAACGTATACTCTTGGAGATGTCTTACGTGATAGAATATTATAGATTTATGAGTGGACAAATGGACGTACAATTTTTTGAACCATCGATTTATATTCTGTATAGAGCGTCTATAATTGTCTACAAAACCTCAAGTTTTCTGAAGTCACTTTAATGGCCATACAAGAACCCAGCCTCTTTAGTTACAGCCATAACGTGAGCACACCTAAGCGAGCGAAGCGATAGAGAGCAAAGATAAAAACGTACAATTAATAGAATCCATAGAACAAACACAGATACGTGACCGTTGAAGGACGGTTTCTAACTAAATAGCGTCGTACGTGCTCGCCCGAGAATCGAACCCGTTGGAGGATTAGCGTTATGCTGAACCACGGTCGGCGCATTATGCCGTGACACGCGGCCTCGGGGTTTAAAATTCAACTAGATGTTTGAGCTAGATTGAATTCGAGAACTGACTGGGTTTTTAGGTTTATTCCAGGTTTGGTTGTGTATTCGACAGGTGATTTAATTGAGAACGTTTTTGCAGTATGAATTTATTTTGTTGGGTGCCTGAAATTGATGACGATATTGTGTCTATATTTTTATTAACAATTTTAAAGGTAAAATATTATCTTTTACAAAGCCCGGGTAGTATGTATTAAAAACACAATAAAAAACATATCTGTTCCCGTGATTTTTTTTTAATTTTTCTTTTAATTTAATTATTACGTAACTTATAATTTAACAATAGTCTTAATTAAGGTTGTAATATTTGTATGTATTATTGACAAAACATAGCGGACTCTTTAATCATGTAAGACTTTGTATTTACCTATGTTTCACAAATAAATAAATAATTCTAATTCTAGTAAAAAAACCCCAGTTACCCAGATAAATCGTTTATTTCATAATTAAATTAAATTGGATTTTAAAAATGATGGATGGATGGATTTTGAAAAGTAAAAAATGTATAAAAAAATAACTAAAATACTCCTCAAAAACCATTACTAGTAAAACATTTCTGGCTGTTATCTAAAAAAAAAAATAGTAAAATTTCAAAAATAGAACAACTATAACTTGTTCAATCAATAACGGGTGTATCGTTAAAACGTACTCATATTTTATACGACACAGACGCACATAAATCGTCCGTACGGATTCCGTAAAATACAACGAAAATTTTACGTACCATACATAAATTTGTACGGCCGCACGTTTGTACGTCCGTTGCAACACGACAAGAGTTCGTACGTATGAAGATAGTGAAAAAAAATGTTTACTATGGCTTGTTTACCTGAGAAAAAGAAAGGTTATAATGGTTTCGAAGATTGAAAAGGAAGATCTACGAGGATTTCTATTTCTGTTTTGTATGAATTCTCCCGTGATAAGTAGAATTTATCGCAGTTTTGAGTTTAGTGTAGTATTGTAAATTGTAAAAAGGATAAAATCTCAAATAATCTTTTATTGTTCACTTCCACAGAACGTGGTATTACGAGCTGTATAAGAATTGCATTTCTTCAGAAAACAATCAATCCAATATAATATAATAATAAAAAAAAAAGAATTGACATTCCATTGTTTTTGTAAACCATTTTTTTTTAATTCCATATATCCGCCAAAAATTGAAAAAATAAAACCTAATTAGTCAAATGACCTTTCTTAATGTCGCCCAATTTTCTATTATAACGCGTTTTGGGATACAAAAGCGAGTTTACGTAATAGAGTTTACCTGCCCGTGATGACCATCTAATGGTGCCTCTCGAACCCCCTCCTCCCCTGGGCGCTATAACCCCTCCTCTCACCGGCAACATGACCATTTCCACCATTAGACTTAATCAGGACTTATGGTCTGGCAGACCACGCCTAGGTGTTTTTACTTTTTGATCCTTTTGTTGTGAGTATGATGGTTTATAACTGGTTTTCACTGGTGCAATGCGGTTTGGATATATCATTGTTACATACAACTTTATAAAAGTCATTATTTTTTATGTAACTTAGAAAAATAAATAAAATTGGTGTGTGTAGTGGTTTACGTGAAAAAAAAAAAACATTTTAATGGTTTTTATTGTTTACCATTTTATTATTTTAGATATTGATATTATGTCAGCTAATAGTAAAGTTTTTATAGTTACGATAAATAATCATTCGCAGCAAAATGTTTGAGTCTACATTTGTTAGATTTAAAGATTTGAATTGATCTCATTAAAAAGATAAAACTCATGGACTCATTATTTCTGATCGTCACTTTTTTTTCGTTGAGTGCCACAACTGAAATATTTTTTTTAACGTTTTTACTGTTCCAAATATTTCGTAACACTGTGCAGCGTGGTCACCCGCGGCCCGAGCTAAGCTCTGTAATCTGCACAACAAACAAGGGTGTACACTTTGGTTAGATTTTGTTTTTGTAGGACGCATAGACCGGCTGGAAGGGAGAATACGTAATTTTTTTTTTTCAATCTTCTTTAAAACCTTTTTGAAGCTACCGAAATAGTGTTAATTTTGTTGATACTTCAAAAATTACTTAAGTTTTAGACCAATATGAGACGCTGGTTAAATATTTTTACCAATTAAAATTATGTATGTCGGTGGTATATTATTATTTGCAAAAATAATAGCAAAAATCAAAAGCTGCACACTCTTTACCTGTAACGATTTAAAATCCAGCTCGGTGAGAAATATATATGATTTGATTTAGCTTGGGGATATAAAGGAAAAATGATTTCTCCAATTTTTCAATAACTCTGATGAAATAAGGTTTCGTGTGGGAGTTTACTTCTGCACAATTATTTACTCATCTATCTGCACAAAAGTATCAAACCAGCCGAGAGGGTTGTATGTTAAATGCCTTCGCCTCGGAACAAAGAATTTTTTTTTGTTCTACATTCAAACACCGAACTGCGTATACTCGCTACGTCCCAACTATCCGGTTATCATTATCACGTTTGAAAATAGAACGCACGCGAGCCAGCCAACCAAGTAATCGGGCAAAAGCTTTTATACGAACGACCAACATAGCCTGACCTCCCAGTTTACACGCCCATTTCCTTCTATGGCCTCTTTTATGATGCCTGGCGGGAGACGAGGGGGCCTTTTTATGGTGGTATTAGTTTAAAGGCCCCAAGGCACGGGCTCACATGTGCCCGAACAGATAAGCGGCGGCATCCCCACTCGAAAACTTGTTTAGTCGGACCGATAAGTTGGTATTGTCTGCGGGGGACGGCTTGCTGCGAGCTGCGGCCCGACGGAAAAATTTGTTCGTGTCTAACATTGTTTTCATTAATCTGCATTGTTATTGAGAACGCTTTATTTCTTTGCTTTGTTGGAATCGCCTTTAGTAATGTTGCAGACAGGTTTTATATATCATCACGAACGAACGTGAGGGGGCGGAGCAGTGAGGATAAACGTGCTTATGTATTCAGTACTTAGATAAATAACTACAGCAGATAAGATTGTGCTCATTTAACTCGTCAGACTACGTTGTCATGATATAATATCATGTTTTGAGGAACATTTGTATCTTTTGCGGTTAACTAGCATTTTTCTCTGGCCAACAAAATTACTAGTAGATACTGAATTCACCTACTGACTTAAGATTTCAGGTTGTGTTGTTGTAATACTAAATATAAATTAGAAAAAAAAAATGGCCGCGTCGCATTCTCAGAGCTGTGTTCACCGACACTAACCGATGTTTAACATGAAAACGGCTGATTATAGAAAAAAATCCTGTCAAACTGCCGATTTGTGCTGTTAAATCGTCGGTCCTGAATAAAGATAAATATTGTAAGCATCTCCCGCAGTTCGCAACTATGCGACTTTGATCGAAACAATAGTTTGCAGAACAACCCGTCTCGCACAACTCGCCATAAAATTCAATTTTAGCGATTCAGAAAATTAGTCTCCGTCAAAGTTTAAGCCGGTTTACAGTTACAAACTGTATCAATCCCTCTGCTGTAAGCCAGTAACATAAATTTCTAGCCCTAATTCAGAGAGCACGGCTTAAGACGCGGGGGAGCCCGAACAAAGATCGATATCAAGTGCCAATGGCGCCAATGTGTGGCCCCCTCGGCCTAGCAGGGCCATTAAAGCCAGACCTCTGACATTCTACACCGATTCCCCTGCGGCGTTTAGTTATAAAGACGCGAGGGGGTCGGGGAGGTTCAATTTATGTCGGCCATCAGCGGGGTGCGTTCTGTTTATGGCATAAGATCGTGACGCATCTGTTCAGTTGCATAAAATATGAAATTTAAAAACAATGGACGAGAGCGCGGTGTGCGTGATGTTTAAATTTGGAATTCGAGTTATTTGAGATGGGGTTCATATTGCGCATAATTTTGTAGCCATAACGAATTGGGAAGGTTGATTCATTTTAACGTTCTAAAATATATTTCATCGTTTAAAACAGCTTTCTAAGAAGCATCACGATGCCACCTCTTACTATAGAAATCTCAACCAGTAAACAAAAAATTTATATTAAACAAACATGCACATTCTCAAAAACCTAAATATAACCGCAATTTTAAATTGATTTTTTTAATTCTCAGTTCCCAATGGATGCGGTCCCTTCACGTGTGGCACAATAACGGCGGCCCCACAGCTCCTTGCGCCCGACCCACTCGAGTTTCTATGGGAAGTGGGCCACTTATGCATGGGCCCTCTTAGATTAATACACTATGAAGATTAAAGACGTGAGGACGTCGAACTCCTGGATGCTTTTACTTTCGTCCGACTGTAATTAGAAAAAAAAATACTTCAGATAGTTCAGAAATAAGTTGAGATTTTGGTGAAAATTTGCAGCACAAAGTTTATAGTTTTCTGACGCTCTAGAGCAGCTCCCATTTACGATGAAAAAAGAATAGGTTGAACTGTTTTGATCTGTTTTACGTGAAGTTAATGTATGGGAGCTTGTATAATTTATTATTTAATGTCAGAAAAGGGTTAAGGGGTACAAACTAATGAACTTAAAGGGGACACAAAGATGTTTTCGCTTGCCTAACCTAATATTTATCATTATCATATGAGGACGCGGCTTTCTCTAGTGTGTCCACAAAAAATACAAATTTCTTGTTTTATCTTTTAGCAAATTTAGATACGCATAGTATCATAACATTGGATATTCGCTGTTTTAAATAATTTTACGTAACAATCAAGTTTTTCGTCAAAAATATTACAAAAATAATCCGGGATGACCGCCAGTGGAACAGTGAGAATCAATATGGTTCATCAAAAAGGTCCAAGCATATGCTTTTTGATTCGCTAGAATGCTCCTCACATGGCCATGTCGTGTGAGAATTTAATTGTAATGTAACATTTGCTAGAATGTACAAAACATGTGAATGCTTAGCTATGTCAATACCTTAGATAATTTAGCGGCGCTAGAGTCCGTGCTATTCGTACTTAGTATATCGAGGTCAGCTTCTGGACTAACCACATGCGGCTACCAATATTTTACACAAAGCAAGACATCTAAATCCTTAGAAATACTCACGCTGTTTCATTGGTCATTTCGTTGCAAGCGTAACTGCTGAGTATTAGGTTAGAAGTCCAATTTGGCAGCCTACTTATGTAAAAAAGGCGAGAGCAACGCGCCAGCAGTCTCACCGCTGTCGGCCAATATATCAGTAGCTATCGCGTGATCTACGGCTGTCGCAAACTGATTGCTACATCGGTAATCGGCCAACGTGTTTTTGGGATTTTCTGTATGAAATTTCCAGTAGCAGTACACATTTTAGATTTATACTCGGTTTATGGCAACAGGCTCACTCGTTATGGAATTCAATAACGGCTTCGACGAAATGTGGCAGTACACCAGTAATCCTCTGCCTAACCCTTCGGGGAATACAGGCGTGATGCTAAGTTATTTTACTCATTCGAACTTAAAAAAGTAATTTTAATCAGACAAACTTGTGCTCAGCAGTGAACATTCCAATATGTCGTGAGGGGGCGGGACACACTCCCCGTCCCCACGGATATTAGCTAGTACTAAGGTGGGGCTACACCTGTATCTTACGAGATTTCATTGCGATAGTGAAAAGGCAATGTGTATCTTGCCTTTAAAAGACCGATGTTTCTGGAGTATTAAATATAGAGGAAATCTTTTGATGTATTGATTTTGAATTGCTTTTTAGAATTCTCATAACATGTTTTTTGATGCCTTATTGTCTTGAAAAGTCTAGTGGTGCCCTACCCTTTACAAGACAATGAGCGACTGCTGACCACTCGGTTTCGGTTCTCGGGTAAAGTGTAATTGGGTTTTTCTGTATCGAAATTCTTAGTAGTTCGGAGTCAGTGTGCGAAGTAGATGGCAATAGACTCGCCCTCTATTACATGGGATTAAAGTGTGGGTGTTAGCTTTTGCCTTACCTTTCGGAGAATACTATACTATCTAGCTTTGTCAATCCTATTGAACTTGTATACCAGTCTAACTAGGTGTTTACCCAGGTCACAACGACAGACTATCTTACATTAACTAGCCAGCGAACAAAGCAGATGGACTTGCTGATTTAAAGCCTACAACCGGCTATTACAAGAGAAACGCACCCTGAAAATACACTAGGCAAACGCAAGGAAAAAAATTTATAAGCTCAAATGGAGGACCGTATGAAGGATCCTGGATTGTCAGCGGAACCCTAAATGTTGCAGTAGTCAACTGCTTGTCATTCTGTGCAAGCTGGAGGAGTTAATTGAGGGTAACGGGTTGGTGTGATGTGTGGGGTGGGGTGCACCCTAGTCAGTGGCGTGCGGTGCATAAAGACAAAAAGACATTGCCTACCCTACATAACTCAGATAAATATTTATTATAAGATATTTGAGATGGCAAATCACATACATCATTATTTAATCGACAAGACGACGAACCAATACCAACATGCAGTAGGTATTATTGGTAAGTAAGCTTTTAAAATTTTCTGCCTACTCTGTGTAAAACTCTGTGCACGCCGCTGACCCTAGTCCTACTTATACTATAGTTACTATTCTACACAGATAAATGGCGTAAGATTTTTTTTTTTAATATTTTTGTTTTTCCAATTACGAAGAGATAAGAATACTGGATGAATCAAGCATTTGGGCTTTACCAGAAAGCATATGAGTAACTTAAAGGTACATAATATAATCTCTATATCTCATAATAGTTATCAAAGTAAGAAAAGCATTGCGGTTGTATTCTTCGAAGGGTTAGGCAGATGTTTTGTAAATCCACATTTCGCTAATGCCGTTATTGAGTCCCATGTAGTGGGCGAGCTTATTGGGTAAAATTCCGGACTACTACAGAAATCCAGTCATAAAAAGCTTATAGAACGAAATTAATTTTATCTTATAAAACATTTGCCTCCAAAGACAGGTCCTTTAGCCTTACGTCGGCAGTTGGGTCCTTCACAACCCTACGTTACGCATTACATGACTTCAAGCGCAACTAATCCTCCCCAGTTGGTTTAGGATCCTACCCACCCCGCCAGAATGGCGTACATAAAGATATATGGTTTGTCTGCAACATCAACAGAAAAAAAAACTGGTTCATAAGATAACATATTCAGTCCCATGTGATGGGGGGTGAGCCTATTGCCATGTACCGGGCACAGTTCCAAACTCCGTGCCGATACTGAGATTTTCTATACAGAAAAACCCTATAACACTGCCCGACACGGTAATCGAACCCAATAGTTGCGTTTGCGACTGTTGATAATAATGCGATGTATATACTTGCATCAACAACCAATCATATCATCAGTTGACATTAGATTTGACAGCTGGTCAGATTCGAACAGGTTTTGAGAAACTCGGTCACAGTTTTCACACCCTGAGGTCTCCGACAAAGTGAGGGGTCATCTGTACATCAACTCAATGGTCGATGGTGTCAGGACCATGTCATAGCCAATAATAATGCACGATAACTAAAGATAATATTTACCTGTTGGAAAATCCATAACAAAAAATAACAACAAAAAATCTGCCCATATCTCAGTTAATACAATGCGTCAGGCTGCCATCAACCCGTGTGACGGCATGTCGCCGGCATTTCCGGACCGCAGCCGGTTCAGTTCCCGGCTGCAGCAAGGTGGCTACCCTCAGTTTTTGTTTTAGATCACTCAGAACAGGCTTCCGAGATCGTAAAAATTTATTCGAAAGGTTTTTAATGCGAAATTGTTTTGATTACTGTGCAAAAAATGTTAAGTTGACATGTTTTGTATTGGAATTACAAATTATCCTAACTAATTCTACTATCCTATCCTACTAATATTATAAACGTGAAAGTTTGTGAGGATGTGACGATGGATGGATGGATGGATCTTTGTTACTCTTTCACGCCAGAACGGCAGAACGGATCTGGATAAAATTTGGCACAGAGATAGACTGTAGTCTGGCTACTTTATTTTTTCCCGGGAATATGTACGGGTTCGTAAATTACGCGGGCGAAGCCGTGGGCGGAAGCTAGTTTGTTAATATCATTAAAATAGGCATCAAACGGCCATTTGTAATGAACTGAAGCTAGAATATATCCAAACGCTGATTATTTACTTGCAGAACATAGAAAAGCGTGAGTAGAAACGACCATACCTCACAATGAATCATTATCTGCCTAGTCTTTTCCCAACTACATTGGGGTCGGCTTCCGGTCTAACTGGATGCAGCTGAATATCAGTATTTCACACGAGTGCCATCTGACCTCCGCCACTCAATTACTGGGAGACACTGATACTGATACTCTAAGGTTAACCTGGTTGTCAGACTTCTTGGGCTCCTGACACCCGTAACAAACGTCATAAGACCAACTGCTGCACTTAACGTGCTTTTGGAGGAACGCAGATGTCGCTGTATGAAAAATGGTCACCCATCCAAGGACTGATTTCGTCAAGAGCTGTTTAACCTCGCAGATCGACAGATATGCGCAGTAGCTATGTAGCTATGGGTCCCCCTCCCCCCAATGAGCCACCCTGTATAAACTTAACCATATAAACTTGTGCATTAACTTTGATCTCATCGTATCAAATATCCAGTAGGCCATAGAATAAGCCAATCTCCTATATTCCCCATACGTCTTTAGTAATCCCATAGAAGGGTCCGGGCTACCTAATCTACCGTAATCTAAGGCTCAAAGGGCTCGAACTTAGTCTAATTTAATTTCTACCGGCTTTCTATTATTGGTTTCTACATATTATGTACATATGTGTGAGTGTCTGTTACTCCTTGGAATATTGATGTAATTACAACTATAGTTAATCTTTGATTGCTTTGATGTATGTATAGAGGTTGAGATGAGACATTAAGGGTAGCTATTTTAAGTGTTATAGCTACTAGAATACGTTCTTAAGATATATCTATCCCTAATAAAAATATGGGATAGTCTGAGTTCAAAAGGGAAATAAACAAGACTCCGTTGTTTTGCATAAGTCTATTCTGCTTCTGAGAAGTAAAGCCTGTAAGGAATCAATTAAGGTCAAGAATTAGAAATCAGAACTATGAACCACCGTACCGGTGTCTCTATGGCAATACCGGTAACTGTTAGTAAATTCTTTTATTTCCAATAAATCTACATTTTTTATTAATTAATCTTCTTGTATCAAATAAAATGCTCTATTAGGTATGTGTACACACATCTTATGTAAAGTTCCTACAAATAACATTAAACATGAATCAGTACAGCACAGATTTTAAATTAGATTTTGTATTTAATTATTATTATTTAAATATACGCTGAGTAGCGAGTATAGCGACATCTTTGATTGACAACTAATTGACGTTATGAAACGTCAGAATTTTAAATAACGGTATTTTGATTACTTTTAAATATTTTGTTATTACTGTCAATTTTATGATTTAATTGTTGTCAGCATGACAAATGACAGCATAATTAAACTCTGTGGGTTTCGTTTTTGAACTGACCATACCGTAAAGGGTATAATTGTCTTTGTTTTGTAAGTCGGGATTATAGACAAAAATGGGAGATTAAAATTGTTAAAAAAAAAGATCTTTTAAAAGCTTTGGCACTGTTATTATCGAAATATGTATTACGCATTTCAATGTGAAGTTTTAGCTATTTTCCTGTTTAATATGTAAAGAAATCGTTTAATTCAACTTATAAACTGAAAGTCACGACAAATAAAATTGCCAGTAACAGTTATTTGTAAAGGAAACCCACGGAATGGGAAACGTCATCAGTCATCACAGAATATAGTGTATTTGTCACTTCTGTGAAGTTTTTAATAGGATACCTGCAGTCTAAACCTTTCATATAATAATGAGTCAAGTCGATTTCGGCAACGGCTGCTTCTAATTTTGAGGGCATGGGCGTTTTGTTCTTATGTGGCTGATGTACCCTATTTTGGCGGAGAAAGTCCGTTCGTTATGTGGACACGTCAGGATACCATCCACAAAGTTGTATGTCAAGCTGGAAGGCGGTCGTATTTTCAGTTGATCACGTTTGTCATAATTAATGGAATTAGGCTTTACTTTGCGGAAATCCATGATATATAAGATATACAACTAGAATATTTAGTTTTAATTCCGCCAAACTACTGCAAGCTTGGGTGCATGCACAGCACCGCCCTCCCACCCACAAATACCAAACCGATCCTGAGGATGCTCCGTGGAGGGGCGAAACACGTGTCGAGAATCGGTTTGGTTGCATGTTACATTATTTCTATCGCACCTTCTGTATGTGCATATATTTGCGGGCGAGAGGGCGGTGCTGTGCATGCACCCAAGCTTACAGTAGTTTGGCGGAATTAAAACTAAATATTCTAGTTGTATATCTTATACACGTTTGTCATATAAATATACCCCTATAAAAGACTATTTGATATAAAAACTTTGAACTTATCGCTGCGGGATTAATGTGTCAGCAGCAGCCAGGGCAAGGGTTGTGCCAGTTTATATTTGAACCTCAAACACTGTCGCTTTCAAATGCAAAACACACAAGTTGGGGTGATAGGGCGTCGTTCTCTGTGACGTTTATTGTTGTCAAATTGAAAATCGAAAGCCGTTCGTATTTGCTTTTTGCTCTCACCCAAAACGGTTATCAACGTAAGGTTCAAATGACCATAGATTTCGAATCTAAAGCCAAATAGTTTGTATATTGAAATGACTGATATTATTGCAACATCACAATGCGTCACATGAATAAACATATTTGCTATAAATTAGCAAATATGCTATTTTTATATGACCGTGAGTTATTATAACAATTATTCATGCAATTACGCACAAAGTATTATTTAAATAACTCGTTATTCCCATATTGGTTTCGTGCTAACCAACACTTTATAAGTGAAATAATTTACTTGAAATATAATTCACTTCGTATTTCCGCCTACGGAGTTGCAAGTTGTCCTTATATGGCCACCCTATTTGTTTTAAATGCAATGAGATGTTTCAAACAAAGTTGCCAATTTGCCATTACTTTATTTATATAGACGTTACTATGTTATATAATTTATTCCTTAGGTTTAGCATTCAAAAAATATGCACATTGTCGATAAAAACGACATACTACCTATTCGTAAAAAAATTGCTTGTTATACTTTAGGCTTAAATACAGGGTGAGACGAATCCGAAATTTTCTGAAATACCTTTTTAAAACGTAATAAAGTTGAGTAATAAACAAGTATAAGAAAAAATGGTTAACAAAAGTTATATCTACCATTTTGTAACAATGACTCAAAAAAGGGGTTAACGCACTGGTAATGGACCATTTGTATAAGCACTTTTTCGGACTTGTTAATTTGGCAATTCAATGGGTACGATTAAACAAAAATGTGTAGTTGGCATAGTTTTGTAGGAGCTAGTTACACAAGCAGTAGTTTACACTAGTCGGCATCAATATTTGCAAACTATTCATAGACACTAGAAGCTGCGTGTATCGCTTTACCTTGTCGCTGATTAAGTAATCTTTATGGATTAATGATGCCAAATACATTTTGATGAGCAGTTCTTTTTCAACACATCGTGTAGTATTTTCACTAACATACAATGTTCATTGCATCACTTAGATACCAAGCGGACAGATTTTGAATACATATTGCGCAATGAACATAATCCAACTGTCAAAATTGTAGCGATTCTTATTATGAAGGTATTACGTTAGGGTATACTTCGATATTCTTTATCAAAATATATACTGGAGCGCACAGAAATAGCCTCCACGACTGACGAACTTTGAAATCGTCTGGCGCACCATAAGTAGTTAGATGCACTACCATCAATGCTGACTGGCTAACCTTTCCACTATGGCATGAGCAATCACCATGTGACAGCTTATCAGATGATGAAGAAGAATCATAATCTAGTCCTTTCATCCACCTTGTATTTTGGCATTATTAATACATTCTTTTTCTAATTTCTTTTTTTTTAAACGATCCCTCACTCTCTGATTAATTCCTGTATCGTGCGTGCGTTTACAAACACAAATATTCACTTACAGAAATACCCAGGCCCGGAACAACTATCTGCAGGTTATACAAATATTTGTTCTGTGTGAGAATCGAAACCACGATATTTAGTGTAGCAGTCGGTCGCTCAACCATTGCACCAACCATAACGTCTAAATTGATTTGGCCTTTCTTGGATTTGGCTATAAGGGAAAAAATATCTCTAAAATATTTTTTTATTATATAAATAATATATATTAAATGTACCTAACGTGGTGCTTGTCCAACTCATCAATCTTAATTAACCACTGACCGGACCAAATTTGGTGTTTTATTCCATTTTCCGCATTTGAATAATATTTTTCATCAATAAATATAATTTATAAAATTATAGGACTATTGAAGAAAAGTAGTTATTCTTATTTTTAACGCTCTGCCTTGTATAATACAAAGAAATAAAATAAGATAATACAAGTGGCGCTCGCATCTTTTACCCTTTTTATTTACAGTATAGCTTTATTGTAGTTTAATTATATTGCATATATATACGAGTTTCATACGAGTGCGTTGCGCATACGCATCCGACTCAATTCTCATATAAAAAATACCGGTCAATTGTCGGCCTACTGTCATTTGCAGTGACTATTAGGGATCAGCATCTTTATTATGTTACCTGCCATTTTTGTTTATTTTGGTTATTCTTTTACAGATTTTGATGTGGTTAAGAACTTGTAATGTTCCACAGAAAATTGGTGATTGCTTATGATTTTAAGAAATAATAAATGTCTTTTGAAGATTGCCTCATTCATTTTCAGATTGCGCGACTACTAAGCGTGAGGTCCTGGATTTCGATTCCCGGGCGAAGTATTATTGGGTTGTGTACCTAAGTGTTGTTGGCATCGGCGAAATTTGGGTGTACAATATGAGTATAACACCTATGCCTAACCCTTCGGGCAATGCAGGCGTGCTATGTTATGTTATAAATATATATTTAATTTCTTTTTTCTGTTTTCAGGGACACGTAACATCCAGAATCACACCTAATATAAGAATACTTCAAACTCAATTTCTTAAGTTTTCATTAGGACCAAACTGTTGTGTCGGTTATCACTGATCAGTCGGCCATTTGCTGGAGCTAAGGACCATGCCAGGAAAGGCATTCAAAGAACTGTTTGGAATAATTTTAGATAGACACACAGTGTTACGGATTATGAAACACGCTGTAACAAAAATATGTATCTTTCCTATCTTACTGTAATAACACCTTAATTCAAGCTTTATTTCTACTCTAAAATCATTTTCATGTTCACTCACATCCATGGCTGTTCATAACGCTGTGCAGTGCCCATCCTACCACACGATAATCTTAGATCAAATCTAATCTATTGATTGCGGGCATCCGGGTGGGCTTGGGAAGTAAAACGAAGTAAAAAAATACGTTCAAAACAATAGCCAGAACTCGCCCAACGGGTTAAGAGAACTAATTTAAACGTGCGCGTCGTATGAACCTTAAGTAGAGAATATAAGTGTCAAATTACCTTGTGCAAATGTAAGGATAAGTTTGCGAGGTTGCATTGTGGTCAGAATGTCAGATTTAGCTTGCGGTTAAAGTGGTCCTTTGAAGGTTCAATTTTTTGATTAATGTTTAAGGTGAAGTATTAACGTAAGGGTTTTGCGTGGGTTTCACAGTTAACGCGCTAAGTTTCACAGTTTCTCGAGGTTTTATCCTTGTTACAATAAAGGCACGAAACAAGAAAAAAGAAACAGTACCTACTTACTTATTTAAACGAGAGATTTTTTAAAAGTATACTAAACAAAGGTATATTTTATTTATTGACATCCAAGAAACAAATGAATACTGACATTTCTTGTACATTTTCACATTTTTCACCAAAATTTATGGGCGTGAAGGCGCCAATTTTTTTTTGTAAACTGACATTTTAATGCAACTCCAGTTGGCTCCAGTAATATGAAACTTATTACAAAATGTTTCGTCTCAACCCATTGCTCCGAGTTTTGCACAATGAGACACATGCATGTGTTGATACAAGTGCAGGCATCTGGCATCACCCGGGGACTTTTTGTTGAGCCCACAGGTACGAAACAACGAAAAAATTGTAGAAAAAAAGGACGTCTCTCCGAGGGGGTAAAAGCATATTTACTTCTTACACACTGAACAGTTGAAATTGAACCTTAGTGCATAGAAAACTGGGTTCAATAACGGTTGTAAGGGTTTGTAATATAACACCACGGGGACGCATGGGGTCTAATGACACGCGAGACGTTTTTATATGATATTTTTTTTGTAGTTACAGTTAATTAGAGTTAAAATTCTTAAGTTTTTTGTGTTTTCACTAATTCTATTTTAATTGGTTGTTATAGAGATCGTTTTGTGCGGCGCCTGGAGTTATTAACCTTACTTGTGGTCCAAACGACCGGGGGAAGTTATTTTTTGAGGGTAATTTTCTCTTCGTTATTTAAAATATGTATAGCTAAATATAAATATGATTCAAAACCTCAAACCCAACATTTGATTCACGAATGATTTACCGTCGAACTTTGAACAGCAAAATTACACCGCAAAAGTATTTCTGTGTGAATAACGGCTTTATATGTCTGCGGCTAGCTTCAGTACGACGGGGCCTCCATTATGCCAAAGGAAACAACATTAAATCCTTTCCTACAAGGTGTCGAAATATGTTAGCTTGCCAAATCTCTGGACCGGCCGATGCACATTGGCAGCCGCATTAAGGGCGCTGCCAAGTGCCGACGACCGGCCATGTTTGCCAGGTACCCTGCCAACTGCCAAATCTCCCCAATTTTTTATCACTACACAAATTTGTGAAGCCTATTTCGAATTCAGCCAACATGGCTGACCCGATATTGGTTTTCGAGCGGAGAATGAATAATTTCGTAGGTTTTTTGCCAAAAGTAAATTATGTAAAAGTTCCCGTTCTAAGCGTTCTCGGTGCGGGCAGGGAGCCAATTCTGCCAAATAAGATTCTGTACCCATCATTATTAAAAGGAGATTATTAATGCGCATAGGCAGCCGGGGACTCTCTCCTTATTAATTATTTATGTTTTTCCTTTGTGATTCTTCCCCTGTGACCATGTTAATATGTTCTATACCTGTTATTACTTTGTGTAAGGATGTGTCACGATAACCATTACTCACTCACATTTACCTGAGTGTGCGCAGTGCGAGGGTCGGAGTTAAGTTGTTAGTTGCACTTCGAATATAGAAACTGATGTTTCTTTAGTTATAATTTTAGAGATCGAAATCTAAAATCTTTATTATTATTATACAAGCGAAATACGAGTCACTCACTCACGCATTCACTCGATGACTAATATAAAATCTCGGAACAATATAGCCTACAAAATAATTTGGGAGGTAGTTTTTTCATAGGGTATAGCCATACGCCAGAAAGTGTTTTCTAAAATCTAGAGTAGGTATACATTTTTTTGTGTCTATAAATGTGAAATGGGGTTTCGAAGATGATATAAAAAACTTTCTACACTGTCCTAAAGTAAAATATGAATCTACACAGTAGGTAACAACATTTACCAGACTACTTTCACAACGAATAAAAAAGAATAGGCAGATAGTTAAACCTCCCCAAAAACAAAGTAATATCAGCGATAGCGATACCAGTAGAAAAGACCCTAAAACGTCGCATCTATTAAAAATCAGTTGAATTCTAAAGAGTTACAGCCCTCCCACTCGGGGGGCATCAAGTTTTAAAGCCAACCGGACCAAGTTGGGTTGGTCGGCGGGAGCGTTTTCCCTAAGGCAATTTTATACCTCCCTCCCCCGGCCGCGTTATACGGTTATTGTGAAATTAGTACATTCATACTTTGTTGTTTATTACTACACTAAACCGATCGCAGTTACGACCAACGTTTCTTTTGATTGATTTACCGATGTTTTTCAGTTTCTGCGTTAACTGATGGCTGAAAGGCCAAAAGTTGGGTGGTAAAATTTAACTGAGGTTATGAGATGCGAGGTTTACATGAAATGGAATTATTTATTTTGCAATTAGCACATTTCAATCACTTTTACACGTCTTTTTTAAACTAGATATGGTCGGCGTTTCCTATGACTATCCCTGAGACGAAACGCTTAAACAAACTCAGTGGTCAAGGTGTAAGGTTTTGTAAGTTATTCGCGTTGTCGGTATTTTTTTTTATGTATGAAGGTTTCAGAAAATATTTTATTTTTATATTTGTGAGCTGGCTTGATTTGTTGTCTTCGAACATTGTACATAAGTACTTTAGTCCCATTTGCACGTTACATTGGACGTGATTTCAAAAGTTTTTATTTTTCAACCTCTCTGCTTCATTAGTTTAGTGGTCGCAAGCGCCGCAATCTTGGGTTTGATTCCAACTTTCTGTTAGTAAATTCTCAGAAGTAGTCCGGAGTTTGTATTCGCGCTTAGCAGATGGGAATAACCTCGCCCCCTGTTCAGTGGGACTCAATAACGGCATCGGTGAAATGTCGGTGTAACCCTTCGATGATAGGCGTGAAACTATGTTATTATTCCTCAACCAATATTTCTCAATCCTTGTCCCAAAAGTGCTTCAAAAAATCACTAAAATATTCTATCCATAACTTGAGTGGCGTACCGTAGGGCCGTTACAATAGTAATTTGTTTTATTATTGGTACAAAGTGGTACCAAATTACACATGATTGGCCGGTACGTGAGCTTAGGTACGATTAGCCCCCGTCGCCTCGGGCTTATTTATAGTTTTGATTGCTTTTTATGTCGAATTTACTAAATTGATCTTCCCTTGTTTTCTGTTTTTTTGTCGGTTTTTGAAAACAGCTTTAAGTATTGATTTTATAAGGGCTCAAATATAATTATTTTGAAGTATGGTCAAAGCTCGCACTATAGACTCCAGTATGTATTTTTCCTGAATTCAATGGCATCAATCTTGCTGTCCAGCTTCATGGACGCCAGCCTTAGAATCTACAGCTCTGATAGATTTACGTGAACCGAGTATTCCTAAGTCCCAAAAGCCAAATAGCCTTAAGCATCGAGAACAAAAGCTGTATACCTACCTTTTTTATAAAAACAAACCTTTTTACGAATCCTAATTAACGAAAGATAAAAAATGTTATGAATAAGTAATCACAGGGTACTACTCTATCACACAATATAAAGTTGAATAAAGTGCTATTCTCAACGATATTTCCGGTCCGTTCCGAATACATAGATACGGTAAAGGTGTTCGAAAACTAGTGTGTAACGCCAATGTTGAAACACCAACGATATCCAGACTATGGATCCAATTCGGCCCATGCAAAGATAACCAGTATGTCCTCGCATACCAGTAAACCTTCCATCTTGTCCCGCGTGCCCTTGCACGCAGGAGCGAAAGCGCGGTTCATGTGTCCACGTGGCGTAATGTTATTACTACTATTACTATTATTATCATCTACCATCTTTCTCTCTGCATCACTTAAGTCCACCTCTGTAGTGCATAAAGAATAAATAAATAAAAGTTGAGAAAACAAACATTTTTATTCACAATTTGGTCCTTTGATACGCAAAAGCTATTGACTACACATAGGTTTTGTAAACAAACAGATCCTTTCTATAACCTTTTTGCGTTTATAAATTCTGGTTGTCAATCGTGTTAATTACATCATTTAACAAAGAAACGTGCTGATACGTAACGAAGAAAAAGTCAAAACACAAATGATTTAATGAAATAAGGCACTCACCTTCTTATCGAAGTCATTTCAGATTGATTTGTTTAATTAATCCGACACAACTCAAGTATCAATATACATTGCAAAGATGTGATAGTGAGAGAGAACCTTTAAATAGCGTTAATGATACCACTGACCCGAGAATGATAAAACTATAGCGATGTTAGTATAATTGTTTATTGTTTCGCAAAACAAGATTCTTCATGTACCTAAAGACAAATGGTTGCGGTGTAGATTGCAGGGTTCCGGTTTCCATGACCCAAGGACGACTGGTCCAGTAAAAACAGTTTATTTTCTCTTCACAAAACGATACATAACATAAACATAGCAGAATGCAGTTATTCTCCAAAGGATTAGTCAGAGATGTAGCATTGAACGCTGTTATTGAGCCCCATGTAATAAGTGAGGCTATTGCGATCTACAGAACACAAAACCAAACTCCGGACAGCTACAAGAAAATTTCATACGGAATACCCCAATAGTTATGTGTTTAACCCGGGATTCGAACTCGACTTTACGCTCACGAATGATACAAAATGTAACAAACCAATCTAAATTGAAACAGACCACACTATTTACGAAAAACGAACTACACTAGTACACCACGTCCAAATTAGAGGTACCGATTTGGAAATAGCTTGTCATTCAGCCTAATGTTGTCACTAATTACGTATACAAGTAACAATATTAGTAGTGTTTGTCAAAATGATCTGACACAAATATCTTATCTAAAGATAGGGTTTTGGGTCAACCATGCGAGCCTATCGGTCGATAGGGCCCGAAGTTGCGAAACTAGATAAAATTGCTGATTTTTTGAAGTGTATCGGCCTTATTTTGATGTAACCTGAGTATGTGAAAGTGAGTCAAAAGGTTTGTTTGTTAACATTAAGGAATTTTTAGACAAGTAAGTACCTACATAACCTGTGACTGGGAGGTTGAAATCGAAAATCGAAATATATCGAGAAGCTTGCCTTAATTTTGCCGAATTCTTGTAATATTACATTAGAGATAGATAGATAATACATAGATATCTTTACTTTAAACGGTGGTCGGCAGCAGGCGAAATTTTAGCGAGTCTTTCTATGATAGACATTTATGTTAAAGGGCATGAGATTTGCCACCTGATATTTCTTACACATAAGTTATTTACTTATAATAAATAAATACTATTTCTAAAAATCTAGTCACCAATCACTTTTTCAAACACTTATAATATTACTTACATTAAGTATCATTGTCATTTAAAACATCGTCCCTTTATTGATTAAATAAAAGCTAATGAAGCTGACAAATGTTTGCATACCTTAATAGAGATCGTTAAATAACTCCCTGTATATTAATGATGACGTGATATTTGCCGAGAAGTAACACATCAAGGAAAACAAAATTTTAGTAGCTAAAGGTCTTCGGAATACAATTTGTTTCACAGTTAGCAATCAGTCTTGGGTAAGATTATTTAAGACTAGCTTCCGCCCACGGCTTCGCCCGGGTGGTTTACGAACCCGTACAGTTTCCGGGATAAAAAGTAGCCTATGTGCTATTCCAGACTATAATCTATCTCTGTGCCAAATTTCATCCAGATCCGTTCAGCCGTTCTGGCGTGAAAGAGTAACAAAGATTCATCCATCCTCACAAACTTTCGCATTTATAATATTAGTAGGATAGGATATTTGAAGAACATACTAGTTGACTCTATATTTTAGATAACAGTAAATGAAAAAAACTAACACGTCAAACAAACGGCCCACGTCTTAGCTAAACGTTGTCAAGTCATTTATGTTCTATATAAATGTACAATATAGCCATGTCAGTCTTCAAGTTAGCTTGTATCATTATAATTGACAATAACAAATGATACAGATCTACATTACAAAACCTTCTCGTGTATAGTTTGATGGATATTGGCCCCTATTGTAACGCAACAGATATTTAAACTTAATATCCTTCTGACAGATTTTACAAAGAATTTCTGGGAAGTTTTAAATTGATTCTTATGTGATTTATAATCCAAGCGCGATTTAGTTGCATTTCTATAGTTAATGATAAGATGCTTTTAAATGTACCAAATTTGGATGATTTTAATTGAAAACAGAGAAAATCAGTAGACGTGCCATTATTGATAATTTATACACTCCATCAACAAGACAAATCAGTAAAATTAATCCAAAATATTTTTTAGAACATGCTTTATTATCCTCGTTCCGATCGTTCTTTATAATCGATCGATTGTCAATGGTTTGATTATGTATGTCGATCGATTTTAGAGCTTCATTAGCGATTTATCTAAACTTTTCATCTTTATTTATGAACAATTAATAAAACTTGTCTCTATTTTGACTAAAACAAGAACTCTATTATAGATTTTCGTGTTCCTAATCACACCTACGCCATCGGGTCGAAGACCTTCGTCATTTCGTGTTTCTGTGCTGAGTTCTGACAGTCATGATATTATAAACGAACTAATCCATATTTTCATGCTTAAATAATATAAGGTCCGACTGATTTATTATTTTGTAATACAGTATTTGACTCTAGAAAGTAAAATGGTTGAAAAAGACGCACATTTCCCGAGATCAGTGGCAAAGCTTGCTCCATAATAACTTAATTCTGTCTTCCTGGCGTTTGATTGAAGCTAATTGCTCGACCTCCCACCTTTCACCCCTTTGTGAGGATAATTGAGGCCTGACCTGACAGTATTTGACCTAAGCGTGATAATAAAACTTTAATGCTGTCGTATTTTTAGCATGGACTATTTCGAGATAGTTTTGCAAGGATTTTTGCTGGATTAGGTTTTTCGTTTCTTGCAAATCAGTTTAAAAAGGATCTTTTGTCTGTATCTATTATTGCTTATTGGAAAAGCAGTCATCACGTAAGATTAATCGACCGTTGATACATAAAGGGACGCCATTTTTCAGTTTTTGATGGTCTAATAAATTGAAATCGTTTCTTATCTATTCAGTTAGCTCATATCAGTTCATTTTTTTAGTTTCATACAATCTTGAATGTTTGTTTATTATTATTAATGGTTGGATTGATGTGTCAATATATTTGTTATAATTAAGAAGTAATCCTAGTATATGTTGATTTACTGTATTTTAATACAAGTTAAATCTATGGACGAACGAGGTATGGTGTTCCTGCATTTAATTCAAAGTTTTAAATGATTGTTGTATATGAAATAATGTATGTTGCATGTGATAAAAACAGTAAGTAAATTTGAGTTGAATTAACTAACTCCAGTCGTCTCTTCAACACAAGCAAAATCATAATTTCATAACTCTAAAACAAACATAATATGACTTCTTATGAACATAATTATGTGTCGTAACATTTTCTTTGTGATGGTTCTCGGTAGCGTCATTTATGTCCCGGTTTATTTACAAAATAATAAAATGCTCATTGTTGCTCCGCGAATAACATACAGAGTGGTTCAAAGAATTCACTGTTAGTGTTATTTATTCGTTTGCTTTACGATCGCAGTTACCAATACCCAAAAATTTTGAAGGAAATTGTTGAATAGCTCGCGCTTCGTCACAAACATCAATTCTTTTCTTGCAAACTCTATATTGGAATAATTCTGTAACCTTCTTCTGAATGGTTCTTACTTCCTATTTATATTTTTGTTTCTTTAATCTATGAACAGGGTTTGTTCATGGTCCATAGTTTATCCATATTTTTTTCTTTATTTGTGAAACACGAACTATAAGGACTTCTTCGGAATATCAGTTTGATAGTTTTAATCATCGAAATAATATGTTCAGTCCCTGAACAACTACTATTTCAATGGTATACACCTATTTTTTGTACTGTATCGATTCTTCATATTATGACCAGTCAACTGTTAATCAATTTTTGTTATTGTTAATGTTATTTGTTAGGTTATGTTACAATATAATATATTTTTGTGAGTCACAACGCAATAATGTAGGTTTGTCATCGTGAGACTCATCAGGAAACGAATCGGAATTAGTTTAGATGACTATGACTTAACAACTAGGTCGGTGATTAGACATCGGTTTAATTATACGATTATTTTATTTAATAAATAAAATATTAGCTTAGTGTTATTTTAAAAGTAACACATATTTCATGCTGCTACAAGAATCTGATTACGAGATTTTGATTGATTTTATATAATAAGTACATAACATCACACATATGTTTCTCGGAGGACTAGGCAGAGGTGAACTTTTATGTCTATTATACACCTACATTTCGTTGATTCTGTTACAGAGAACAGTTTTCCCAACCTAGGAATCCGAACCCGGGACCTCTCCGCAGAATTCACAGAATCCGCACAATGCGCAGTTTTGCGACTACTAGACCAGGCAGACCGAGGCAGTTAAGAGATGTTAAATTGTATTAAATTATGATAGTGCCTTGCAAAACCTTAACACATCCCCAGGCAGTCAGCCTCGTAACGAAATTTGCAGCCTGGAGTGAGCAGTGAGCACTTCTCATATAAGAACACAAAATCAATGGAGGCCTGAACCTGTATATTTTCACTGAACATCTCAATACAAAAAATGCTTTCTTGTACCTTTTTGAGTATTGTTGCCAACTACGATATAAACATAAGGTCCTATAATATCCACGATGACACTCAAGAACCAGTACTGCATTATAAAGTCGATGTTGACACTTTAACTGACCGAAGCAATTTCCTCAATCGAGATGATCAATAGCAAACTATACCTATTAATATAAAGAAGTCTATAAGTCGGATTGATCGCCAAGGCCATAGCTTTGCAATTGTCAATATCTAACCTTGAACTTTGCATCAATTAACACCCGTACCAGTTGTTCCCACGTTTTATTGAATCATTATTTAATTTAATATAGTCATCACGTAATTGGTTTTGTATTAATATGACTCTGATGAAACCTTGGATTTGAGTGCGAAGATTAGTAGTTGGTTATTCTTCATGTTAGAGGGATTAAGATCTGTTTAGTCACCTAGTCTTTCTTAATTCATTAAGCTGTGAACCGAAACCTGTAAACGAGAAAAATACTTCCGAAGTAATGAGTCATGTCAATGTCTATGTCAAGAACTCAAGACATCATCGAGGTATATCAATTAAGCTCTATATCTAACAGACTCTTTATCAAATTTCATTTACTCTATTTTCTCAATAATTTTATTTTGGTTTGTAGTCATATCATGGTCAATCATGGTCCAAAGATGACGTCAGTTATAAAAAAATATTTTTTGCTCTATCAATATTATCGTCATTGATCCTTAACTCGTTAACATATAATTGATTATGACCTCACAAGTTTTGACGTCAGAGTTATTTAAACAAGTATTTCCCTGAACGAGACTAAGTCAAAGTCAAAGCCAGTTTTGTCCTAGTATATATTGATACAACACATACTGAGTGTACCCAAGCAAATAAACTGAAAACTAATAACATACATATTTACAAGCACAATAGTAAATGGTGAATGGTTAAAGTGTTAATAGATATTTTGTATACTGTTTAAGCCCTATCTGATACTAATCTACTCAACAGACCACCACAACCAAATTTCTCAGGTACTCACAACTTTATCTCAACATCACCAAATCAAGCATTCAATACTCTTCACAAGCTTGTTTGCCTTCAAAGATTCACTGTGTGCGTTCCCCAACAATACCACTATTCAATGCAAAACGTTCTCTATTCCCTGAACACTAAGGTCTTCCCAAATTGCACGCATAAACTTGCAATTGGATTCTAAAATGCGGAGGTGCTTTTGGTACTCACAAGCAGGTCTTTGTGAGTACGACCAGTATTTCGAGATCTACTTCGTCTTTCCCATCATATACTAAATTAGGAGGTTGAGGAGGTGAAGTGGAGGATATAGGGGGTCGTGTTATTTTGGTTTTTGGTGCGAGGTCGCGCGACAGAACCGTTCTTGTGTGGATACTATGAAACACTGTTATTGGACAGTGAAGCATTGAGTTTGTCTGTTTGTCAGTTTGCTCTGTAATTTCTTTGTTGCTATGAATCGCGATTGTATTGACATGTGGTTGGTGGTTTTTACGGATGCGATGGTGTGCTCGTGAATAGACGCTTTAGTTGTTGGAATACTAACGGATATGGCTTGGCAGAATGATTCATTGTAGTATTGAAATAACACGAAGGAAAACCGAGGCCAACCAAACATTATCTATAAGTCTGTTTGCAGATTCAGAGTCTCCAAAATTGGAATTCTTAGCTTATGCCTAAACATCGTAAAGCTTCAATAGGTAGAGATTTGTAGTGTTTCTTTTCATAGCTGTGTTAAGTATTAGTAGGATTATATTGTAGGATACTTCCTCTTTAACCAATAAGGTATCGATTAGTATTAGAAAACTCAAGGCCAATTTCTATTCCTTTATGACGTAAAAAACATTACCGCAAAATTCCGTTTAAATTTTTCGTGAGCGTTCGATGTTTTGATTTTTTGGAGGAACTTTTTGCTGGAATATTAGAACTCTTTATTTCACATACTAACAGTAGCAAGCACGAGCATCCTCTTGGCACAAATTATGCAACTGTGTGTCACCAAAAATGTTTCTATTCTCATTCCAAAGCAATTATGACTGCGGACGAAACCACGAGATTATTTCCCGCCATAATAGCACACAGATTGTTTTACAATTACACACATCACGATTATGGTTATTTAAACTACGATAAGAAGTAATTACAATGACATATTCCATTTTGATAGTTTTGTAAAAAAAACAATGTCGTATGTAAACAATGTATGTCCGTGTATTAAATACACACAGCGTAGGAAGTCTGCATTGCATACTGTATTGCATGTAAGCTTGCTAATTTAAAAAGTATTGTAACATCTTAAATATATAAATAAAATTAATACTGTGCGTGCTTTAGACCCGGGTACGTCTTAAAACTGCGGCCAGACACCGGAGGACGGGCAGCAGCGTCCTCTCACTAATCGGTGAGCCACTGCGATCCCCAAGCCGCCTGCCAAGCGTGGGGATTATGGCAAACCCCCCCTTGAGGGAGGCCTTCGTTCAGTAGTGGACGTCTTCTGGCTGATGATGATGATGATGATGTGCTTTTGCAAGATATAAATATGAGTCCACAAATTTTAATATACTAGGTAGCCTTTTGGTTGTCAAGTTCCAAGAATTACAATCAACATGTGACAATATTGAAACAGTGGGACCAGAAGCTAGTTATAAAAAACCGAATAGCTCTAATACAAAGAACTTTGTTGAGCGTATTTTGTTGTCCTTCTATCCACTTGTATTCAAAAGAGAGAAAATGATAATTTATTAATGGATTTCAAAGAGTATCCTGCATTTTGTAGTAGAGGAGTTTATTAATTTATAAAAAATGCTGCAACAATGCCTTCGAGCTTCTCATCAATTGTAACTATAATAGATTACTTGCCAATGTGTTTTGTAATATTATGATTAATCGTCATGACTGTTTCTTGCATGGTAAAGTCATTAAAATCCTCTACATTAGTTAGTAGGTATTTCAGTATCTTTTTCTTTTATTTCCTTACAAGAATTCTGATTTAGAAAGGTCTATTTTTATACTTGTCTTTGAAAATTATTTCCGAAAAGTTCTTCTGTTACAAATTTACGGGAATATTTTCCAACATTGAACAATATTACATTATCCTGTTTCTGTTACACTTCGGAATAATCATAACATAATGACTACAATGGTCGCAATAGGACAAAAGTTATGACAAATTGTTCGTGAGCCCGCCCACGTATCCTGTAACAACCCTTTTCCATGTGTACCAAAGCATGAATCTCAACCTATTCTTCAAACTAATCGGTGCAACTTGATTCTGACTCTCAATGAAAATTGATTTTATGCAATACAAAAACGCCAACTGAAAGGTCACAAATAAAACTGGTCATAAAATATAATAAGTTGTGATGCCCCAAAAATCTTAAAGGATCCGACAGAAACCGCAGACTTTAAGCTCCAAACTTGTTGTGAACAAGAATGGATATCATACGATCATCTTATGAATAATGGCCGCGTTACTTAGACCTTCTAAGAATTGCAGCCATGCCGTGAACTCTTAAATTGGTGATGAAATGCCGTGAGACCGACATCTGGTAGGAGAGCTGTGTCATCTTTACTTGTTTAAAATTTGGTTCGTATTCAGTTATTTAAATTTTTCGTTGAATTTGCTTTAATTATGCCGTTATCGGCATTCTGTTCAAATTCGCAATTTAAATATGTAACGTGTATGTGTTTTAGGATGACACACGTTTCGCGTTTGTCAGTCCAATGCGCAAGAGTGATTGATTACAGAGTAAAAATATTTGTTTGTAATATTAAATTTTTTGTGATGTATGCGGAAATTTTGTTTAAATATGTGTGATTTTTTATTCCTTGTGTCAATTCGTCCACTCAAGCTTTTTCTAATATTATGAGACAGCAAATACCTAACTACTATCACCCCTATAAATTCTATAACGAACGTACTGAATTATAAAACGGCAAAAGCAATGTTTAACAAGAGGAACGTTGATGGAGCACTTAAAAATTTAATACATCCATTATGTTAGCCAATGAAAATCGATTCTATTGAATAATCTACGATCGCTGTCGACACAGCACGGAAAAATGCTTTTTCCTTGGAATTACTAATTATAATTGAACTGCAGTGTTAGAAACGTGCTGTAGTTCGTTTTATGTGAAATGAAATCCAAACAAAGAATGGTATCGATGATTTAATCAAACACACCCCTATTGCGGCTCTCGATCACTAAGGGAACCGGTTCGAGTGCACCGAGATTCGTCCGAACTAAATTGATATGAAGTTATTAACATTGAATTAAAATATTTACAGAGCTGTGCCGGGTGCGCTCGTTTATTTTTGCATGACAATTAAATATGTACATGCGACTCCAATACATTTAAAACGTGGGGTTCATTTTCGATCATTTGCATGTACCTTGAGGGCACAGTGTTCTTTTATTCATACACACGAATCTGGCTATTCTCGTTTGGTAAGTCGTTCGAATGGTGCCAACCAGATATTTTTTCCTTCTCATGACATTTCGTGCTGTCTGTAAGCTGTCACCGATGGAACTCGATATGCATGCATTAAAATTTAAAAGCATCCATAAGTTATTCATTCTCCATTAAAAGTTCCAATGTAGACTGCACGAGTAAGGAGACTTGATAGAAATCGAGTTTCTTTCAATAGCAATTCAAACGGAGCTCCTTTTTGTTTCGTTCGGACCTCGTCTGACCTACAAATTTACATAGCAAACGATTTAATCCTTCCTTGGTTTCAACCTTCGTTGACTACAACTAAATTCTCAGAACATATTTCAGCCTGTTTTTACATCAAGTGGGCGGTTCTGCCTGATCGTAGATTGTGTGACTCAGATGATATGGGTGTGGGTCTGGGAACTTATATCACTTTGGACACGAGAAATATAGCGGCTGGCCACTAACGCGTTTATCTGTAACATAAGTACACGATTCATATCGGAAACGGTATCTTGCCGAGGCGGCTCTTCCACCGCCCTAAAGTTGGACGTAAGCCAGTGCCTAAAATCGTACTGCGGACATGATTCAACTATGAATTCGTGTTTATGCTCCATATCTTTTATTACTTTAATGCGTCCGAAGTTCTCCTGAGACGTGACAGCATTATGAACGACGCGGCCGTACCAAATGTGGCGTATGCGACCGCAGCGCGACCCGAAACGGCCCGAAATGACCAGTAATCGCCGTTCTGATGGCAGATAAGCACAAATGAATATGTAACGCCCGTCCTCCCACGACCGAGCACAATAAAACTGGGCCTGACCCTATAAAAATAAAAACAGGCAATTAATATTGTTTATTCGCGTCCGTTATTCAGAGCGGCGACAGTAACAAACGACGTCTGCATGGATTAATGCCATCGGAGCGCGTCTCTCGCGGGCCGCGACACCGATGCCGCGGACACCACGCCGATCCGGTTGAGTAATTCCCTATGTAACGGGACTTCCAGTTATGTAAATCTCAGCCGAATTTCATGTTGTATCTGCATAGTTTCGAAAGTAGATCTCAATTAGGCATTCGATTAATTGTACTAGACGACTTTATATGGATATAATATTGTGAGGAAAATAAAGCTATTGCAGTGGCTTATGGATTATGGATGCGGAACGAAATCGATGCATAGTAATGAGTCCCAATTAATTACAAGCGCTCTGATTTCCTATCGGTCGGCTGGCGTGCCTCAGGGAGACATTATCGGGCCGCTGTACCCGATGTCCGCTGGAAAGTCGTTAATTATGTTTAACTTCGAATCGATTAAACGTCAATGCAACTACCGGGTTATCGATATCGCAGGGAGATAAGCCTATTAGTTGCGTCACCTAGTCGAGAGCGTCGCGACCGGCCGACCTCTGATTGGCGGAGGTTGTGGGGTCACCATCACCGGCCCCGGCAGGCTCTAATCTCCTGAAACTTTTACGAGCCGACGCATGAATAATTCCCGAGAGGAGCAGCTATCGATCGCACACGTCGAGGTTTTTATTTATACGGCGCGGGTGGGCGAGGCGCATATTAGTAAACAGGCGCAGGCGCGTCGGAGACGGACACTCACCGACTTGTAGCACATTCTCCACGCAGCCTGCCTCGAGCAGCTTCAGGCCCCGGCAGAAGGCGATGTTGCGGTGGTCGTCGGGCGGCGCCCGCGCCAGTGACGAGTACATGCATATGTCCCGCTCATCCCGCGGGAACGACCAGTACACGACGCGGCGCTGCACCGGCTCCGGGATGCGTTCATAGCGCTCTTCGATGCGCTGGAAAGGGATCGCGGCGGCAACTATTTTCGCTGTGATATCGAGCAGTGTCGGCGGGGCGCGCGGCCGGCAGCAGGCGCGCGGCGCACACGCGGACATGGCGCTCGCTCAGCCGCTCGGCGCGGACTGACGGCCAGCGCGCCCCTCCCGCCACGCGCCGCTCCCCGCGCGCCCCGGGGGGACACCCCGCGAACCCCGGGGATGCGAGCCCCGAATCGACACACCGCGATAAATTATTCATTTGGCAGGCATAATGTGCGATATATTATTAAAAGTTGGCATTTTTGTTGTTCTCTGTGGCATCGAACAAAATTGTTATCTATTTGGAATTGCTGCGGTTAACATTAATTCAGATATTAATTAGATTAAAAGTGCTTAGCTTTTGTTGGGTGTAATTAATAACTAGTTTATCTAGATTGTATTTTTATATTCAGATTGTTATAGGTTTTTTCTATATAAAGTTTTATGTTCAGGCGTTATGAAATTCTAAACATAACACTGAACATCAAAAACGTGGTACAAAAATAAATAATAACATTGTCCATAAAAATATAATGTCGGTGCGTGTCGTTGATAGCCGACGCTCCTCGCATTACACAAACGAAGGGGAAAGGCTGGTGCGGTGTATCGGGGGGCGGGGGTACATTAACAGCTGATGGCAGGGGGGCGCGCGGGCGCGGGGGGCGGGGCCGCCGACGTCAGGTGTCCGACCTGCTGGCTCAGCTGTGATTGAGAGCGTCGCGCAGCGCTGCAGCAGCTTATTTGTAATGAATGTACATTGACCTTTTTGTTTATGATTTTTTTTTGTAAACATTACTTACTCCGCCGTGTTCGAAGGAAACAAAGTAGGATTTTAGGATGTATTGTCTTAGGAACACTGTGATGGGACACTTGTAAACTCGCTTTGGAAATTAAAAGTTCGGCTGACAATGACAAAGTCCATTTAGGGGTTCTGAGACTTATGGTCATATTTTTTTCACGCTTTTATTCTACTCAATAAAATAAAGAGGACGAGAGTATTTATTTTTCTACTAACGATAGAGAAGAACCTTACATAAAATAAATTGAAAGCACAAACCACACCAACAAAATGGGTCCTTATTTACAAACACGATATAACAACATTTAATAATACCTATCTAATAAAAATGTCAACACCCTCCTAACTAATTATAGCACGGAACAAAAACAAAACAACCTATACAAAAAAAAAAAGCTGCCAAAACAATAGAATTATAATGTACAGCGCTTCAATCGCTGAAAGCGGCTGCTATCATGTCTCGGACGACAACGAGGAAATCCCGAGCGCGTACATACCTATGTATAGTACATACCTACTGTTTATACATAATGCTATTATGTCGATTTATGTGTAAGCAGTCAGCTGATTGTCATTGAAAGTGAATTAACTTTTTTTTTTGTTGTGTAGCTTGCGGTTGATTAGATATTTTTTAGTTACAAGTCTATATTTACTTAGGCGTATGGATGCGTAGTATCGGTAGGGAAGGTAAAAAGTAATATTGGAAAAAAAAACTTTTTACAGTCGAACAAACAGCTTTATTATCTAGGTTTCATTTAACATTGAGACCTTTTAGGAAATAAACTGCAGCGTTATTTATGTATCTTGCTATCTATAGTTGCACCCAGAGATATATCTATCTTTTGATGAGATGGAAAGAAAGAAAGACTGATTATTTATTAGAATATGTACCTATCTTATATCTATGTACCCGGGTACGTCTTAAACCTGCGGCCAGACACTGGATGTCGGGCAGCAGCGTCCTCTCAGTAATCGGTGAGGCACTGCGATCCCCAAGCCGCCTGTCAAGCGTGGGGATTATGGCAAACCTCCCACATTAGGGGAGGCCTTCGTTCAGCAGTGGACGTCTTCTGGCTGATGATGATGATGATGATGTACCTATCTTCAGGGTCATCGGATAGATGCAAGTTTTCTTAAGAACTAATCTTCTATGGTGGTATCGAGGCTGACTGCCCAATTTGTGCCAGACAATCCCATGATTCTTCCCTCACGGAGGCTTAAAGAAGCAGGTATTTATATTCACAGACATAACTGCGAAAGCAACTGACGGCATGGTTGGCGCAGTGGCTAAGCGATTAGCTTTCTGCGCTATATCTAGCGGGTTCGATACCCGCACGGAACAAATTTTATATGATCTACAGATAGTCGTTTCGGGTCTGGTTGTGTGTGTGTATGTTACATGTATGTTTGTAAACTGTACCCACGATACAGGAGAAATCCTAGTGTGGGGCAACATTTATAAACAACAAAAAAAACCCTGTATGTCTGTTTGTCACGATAATCTCGACTAAACTAAATGGATCGTTATGAAATTTTACAAAGAGGTAGCATAGGTAGACATTTTTTTAGTACTGCAGAGTAACACAAATTAGATAATAAATATTATATACACGGGCAGCAGCAAATCACTACATCATCACTACAGACATTATAAAACAAAGTCCTCCCGCCGCGTCTATCTGTCTGTCTGAACGCGATAAACTCAAAAACTACTGAACGGATTTTCATACGGGTTTCAATAATGGACAGAGTGGTTCATGAAGGTTTCTGTGTATACTTAATACATTAAGGTTTTGTGTAAATTAGCCGAAATATGACGACCATTGTTGAAGATATCGGAAAAAAACATGCTGACTCCAAGCTTTACTGGCGTGCGCCGCGTTAACCAATAGAGTTATATATCCTTATTAAATTACAATACACTATAGATTTAGAAAAAAAAATGACGTTTTATGCTCTGCTAGCCGCGCGAATCCGGGGCGGTCGCCAGCAGTGGCGTGCCGTGCGTAAAGACAAAAAGACACTGCCTACTCTACATAACTCAGATAAATATTTAATATAGATATTTGAGGTGGCAAATCACAAACATCATTACTTAATCGACAAGACGACGAACCAATACCAACATGCAGTAGGTATTATTGGTAAATAAGTTTTAGAAATTTTCTGCCTACCCTGTCTAAAAAATCTGTGCACGCCGCTGGCCGCTAGTTACTAATAATATGTTAGAGTTCCTGTAAGACCGATAATTACTTCCATTAGACAGAATCTAGTAACCACATGAATATTTAGATTTTATATCATAATTAATATCTTGTTATCTACACAAATTAATTATACGACGCGGGACGAAATGGATTTATTCCTTAAACCGGTGACATAGGGCATCAACTTGTCTAATCTCTCTAACCACATCTTATTAAGCAGCTTTTTCAAGAAAAACATGCTATATGTTTGTCGGTTTGTTGCAAAAAACTTACAATCAGATCCAGCAAGTCCTCTCTTGTCTGTCCCCCAGCAACGCCTTACGTCGAGGTTCGAGTCCCACTATGGGACACCCTTAGCCGTGTTGCTTAGTATTATTTAATTTGCTCGGCTGGAGGCCCTTCTGGTCTCGCGATTTGCCCGGTTAAGCAGTAAAAGCTCCCTGAGCGAAATGCGAGAGACAAATCAAAAAAACAAAAAAAAAAACTCACTGGTGGAAACGAACTTTACATTGCAAGCTGACCGCAAAATATTTAGAAAACTGCTAGGATGATCATAAAAATCCAATCTCAGGTCGTTATTAGCTAATGACGTCTTGGAGTCACTTTCTAAGCTGCTCTAAAAGTCACGATGATCACGATAATGATCAAAGGAAACAAGTTATTGAATAACCCGTCGATATCTGTTATAAAACTTAGGCCTGAAACCGGTAAGACACTATAAAAGCTAGTTAAGTCTGGCAAAGATGGCTGACGATGGTACGGTTGTCGCAGTGGTTGAGAGATCGACTGCTGCGCTACGTGTCGCGGGTTAGTTTCCCGCACGGAACCAATAGTTGTATGATCTACAGATAGTTGTTTCGGGTCTGCGTCTTTGTGTATGTGAATATATGTGTTTGTTAACGCACCCACGATACAGGAATTATTCCTAATGTGGGGCAACTTTTTTTTTTAAAGAAAAGTAATATAGAAAGAAAGGACTATTCAATTTTGTCATAACCAATATTCAGTTTGTGCCCTGTGTTGTCGTGGAAACTGATCGACAATATCAACACTTTATTTTAAAGCCCTGTGGTCTCCTTGTTGGTCTAATGTACATACATACAGCGGCGTGCACAGAGTTTTTAGACAGGGTAGGCAGAATTTTTTTAAAAGCTTACTTTCAAAAAATACCCACTGCATGTTGGTTTTGGTTCGTCGTCTTGTTGATTAAATAGTGATGTATATGATTTACAACCTCAAATATCTTATAATAAATATTTATCTGAGTTATGTAGGGTAGGCAATGTCTTTTTGTCTTTATGAGCCGCACGCCACTGCATACATATATAGCAACAAGCCCGTATTTCCCGAAGGGTTAGGCAGAGGTGTAGTAATGTACAACCACACTTCGTTTATGTCATTATTATGTCCCATGTAATAGGGGATGAGCCTAGTCCCTACTGGGCACAGTTCCGAACCCCGTGCTGCTACTGACAATTTCAATACAGAAAAACTCAATAACACTTTGCCCGACCCGGGAATCGAACCCAGGACCGAACAGCAGAGTAAAAAGATCTTTACATTTTCAATTTACAACTGTTTTTTACAACCAGCTTACCCGTACAACCAACATGGCGCAATGTTATGTCTACCACGAACTTATTCCTTCTAATGGTTTCAATTCCAAAGAAAAATAAATAAATGATCCATGATGTGAGGGTAGCATGCAGTTTGCATATAAAATCACATGCACCAGTATAAAAATGTAATAAGTTCCATTTTACCCCTCGGCCCTCGGCCTCGCCACCATTCACTATCATTCATTCAAATGAATCGACTTTTATCGAAGCATTGCAGGTGAAGGCTTCATTTATAAATAAAAACATCACGAAGAAATTTAACACAAAATTTCCACAAATTACATGATTAACACACAAACACAATTTCAAATGTAACCGAGTATGTCGTAAACAAATAAACCGTAATCTGATCGATTAGTATTACGAATAAATTAACACCCACCACTGATCGAATGAATTCCAATGATTCATTCATTACTACGGCGGGGGGTGGGGGTGGGCGGGAATCCACCACAGACTATAAATGGAGACTGCCAAGCAATTCTGTAGCAGGCTGGATAGATTCTTGGAAAATTAAATGAATATTTTTCATGTTAGGTTTTATATCAGTTTTCGTGAAGAAGCTTCAATATAATTAATTCTGAATGGAAGTAAAAAATGAAATGCTTCAAACGATCTTTTCAAATAAAGAATTTGTACTCAAATTGCTATGAAACAGTTAAATTCAAAATGGCGAAATGAAACTTATTAGTTTGGAATATACCGATAATTTTTACCACTTAATAAAATATATATGAAAGCTGATTACCGACGTTTCCAAAAGCGGTATTTCGATTTGGGCACCAATTCAAGAAACAGTGGTAACTTGACTTGACTAAAAGTTACCGAACAAACAAGTTGGTATCAGGTTCTGACCCGGAATCGAACCGGCTTTCCGTTGCCAGCATCTATTTAAAAAACAAACTTAAAATTTTACAACCTGTATTCCATTACTGGCGCTCCCGCGAATCGATATCGCGTTCCGAATTTAAAATGTCGTGTCCCCGCCATTTTTGCCGGATCTAATGAACTATTAAACTGCAATTTGGATGCGCGATGGCTGTTAGATGGCGCTGTGCGCACGTATTGATCGCGCGATGGGGGCCAAATATCTCGACATCGGGTTCTGCCAAGTCACGGAATGTATTGCTAGCTATTGTGGCGAAAAATGGGGGGTTGAGATGAGCGTGGAATGCCTGCCCGCTTAGTGCGCACCCAGTGTGAGGCGACGATTTATATGAACCGAGCCGTAACTAACCGTGAGCATTTTTTTGAATACAGTCTGCTTGGCCTCTTTACTTTTTATGAGTGTTCAGACAGACCTTGTAGATATTGGTTTAAATTAGCAATTTATGTCTATAAAAATAAATTAAACTTTGGCTATAAAGTTTCTTACAATGCTTGATACCAAAATGATTATGCAAAAAAAGCTGTAGCGAAAGCCTCATTAAATTGATATTTGGATGATGATATTTGGAATACCGCTACGCAACTGGCAATCTACAGGACCACATGAATCATGGTAATTTTCCACTGTTTCATACATCTTTACTTTCATATCCATCGTTACTTTCTTGGTGTAACGATGGATGTGACTTCCTCAGTCACTGAAATATGAATAAATCCTGGTATTTCCGAAAAAGGGGTTCGACGGCAATTACTAGGTGTAAATATTTTACCAATGGAAGGAAAACTTGGTTGTTAGGTGCGACCGCTGTATTTTATTGGTTTTTGGATTTCCCGAATTGTCATCGATGGGAAAAACTGGCAGACAAAAGGTCAGATATGATTGAAATGGTGGTGTAACTAAAATATACATAAACATTCACCTAGCCAGGTGTAAAATTTACAATTGCTAAAGAATAGAAACACAAAATGTATTGAATTGACTTCTGCTATCGAACGGTCATGATCTGCTAATGTCAATGCCATGCATGGCCTTCCATCTCATACATACCATAAATTTGGCTGAAGGTTTTAATGTTCTGGCGTTTGTACATTGTAACTTTTCTAGGAGATTTCTTCAAATAGGAAGACTAATTATTTTACTCAAAACCCCTGTAGCCCAATTACCGTGAAGAGTTCCAGTTCCAACTAAGACATGCAAGGAACGCGGAAAATTAAGAGATCTGTGGTGTTTTGTTCATCGTGAAGGAAGTTTCCTTAAATTATTTTGTAATTTCTTTCGTTATTGTATATTTTGGCATCCTTGAATTCTATCTACGTATATATTCTATTCTTCTATTCTCTTCGGAATGGGTACTTCACAATTAGTTTATTAGAGCTCTACACTAAAAATTCATGGCCTGGCTTTGTCCCCAGTACTCATACATACATACGTAATAAGGAAGCTCCGCCATCCATTATTTAGTCAAGAATATCCGATAATTTTCAATTAAATTCCTTGATTAAATTATGAAGGGTCGATATCCATTTATTTTTTATTAGATTAACCGACAGCGCCCTCTGATAACTAAACTTAAACGTTTACGAATAGTTCCATCTAGCGGTAAAATAATGCAACAGTGAATGGATTGAGCGCCAACAGTTCACTCTGTCCGCTTAGTATCGAGTGGGGCTGGAGGATTAGTACAACCAATGGCCGTAAGAGGGTTATAAAGACTTTTAATCATATGTTTTTTTTTTTGTATTTTTCTCAGGGTTGAGCAGATTGTATTGCTTGCTAAAAAATACTGGTGGACTAATAGAATGGAAAAAGAAGCGGTGTCTTGTGGGTTTAATTTCACCCATTTTGCTCTATTGTCTAGACCAATTATATCGCGAATAATAATTTGGATAACACATTTGAATGATTCATTTAACTTCATATATAAGCGGCCCGACATAATTGGCTGTAGTTACACTTTTGTAAAGTATAAAAGATATAGGTAGAACATTTATTTGTAAAACAATGAGTGCACAGTACAATGCATGGCTTGCAAAGTATGGTATTGCTTATAATAAAAGATTTTCACCTTTTTTTTGTTGGCGGGTGCCAAAATGTTTGCATTGCGTGTTTTAATACGACTGGTATAATTAAGATATTGGTCAAATGAACATCAGTATACACATACATATCATACGTTTTCAATTTACTTTTCTACTTGCGTTTTTGTTCGGCAGCATACGCCAGTACCGCTATCACGAGTTTTCTTCAAAGTAAAGGAAATTTTCGTGTTAGCGATTATAGTTCTTAACGTGGTTATAGTACGGATTAGAGTCGCTTATGTGACATCTAGTAGTATCATAGTAAAGATTTGATTTACGATTTAATATTTTATAGAGATGTCTTGTTAGCGATTCTAATCCCTAATGTAACCAAGTTAAGAACTAAAATCGCTATCATGAAAATTTACTTTACTTTAAATACAGGTACAGGTTTAAAGTAAAAAATTGTTTTTGTAAAACGTTGCTGCGCCTGCCAAGTTCGATTTGTGATTTTTGATAGGTTTCGGGAAACAACAAAAATCTAATTATTTTTTAAACAATACATTACATAAACTCACTGACAATGCAGTATTGAAGACATTTATTAGATACACAACTCTATAAAATTATATCAAATTATAAAAACTAATTAAAAAGAGAGATTTCTTCCGTTATAAAATGCACAGATGGAACTTGGCAGGTGCAGCGACGTTATATGAAAAACACGATGAAAATAAATCAAATACATAATATCAATAGATTATGTATTTGGTAAAAAGTATAAAAATATTTTCACATTGTTGACATTCGTTAAAGACGTACTAATGTCAGGGCAGTTCGTTGTACCTCACAGGATACGTGAGTTGATTGCCCCGGTCCCAAGAGTACAGTTCCTGGAAGAAAATATAGATTTTAGGCGGATTGGGGAAAGCGAAAGAGAGGTTTGTAGCTACGTAGCCATCGTGCGGAACAGACGATCTGCGAGGGTAAGCAATGCTTTCTCTGTCAATCCTTGGATGGATGACCGTTCTATAATTTTGAGACCCCTCGAGGCCTTGGAAAGCACGTGAAGCAGATTGTCCCACACAGTTTTCACGGCAGCCTAAAACGTCTGGACAATCGGTCTAACCTTAAAGTATCAGTGTTTCCTAGTAATCGGGTGGCGGAGGTCAGATGGCAGCCGTTCCGTGTAAAATAGCCTAGACAACCCTAACTCAGAGAAAAGGCTAGATAGGCGATGATAGGCAAGACATCGTCTACGTTACGACTTACAGCTCTATAGCCACGGAACTGAGCTGTATGTATGTAAATGAGCTGTCATAGGCAGAAGGACTAAAGTCAGACAAACGGTCTAAGCTTACGGCACTACAATGATTAGCTGGATATTGATTCTAAGCCAACCCTAACATCACTGGGCAAAGACTAGGCTAGGGATGACCCAGAAGGACCAAAATAATTAAGAAGATAGTAAAAGTCAACCTTATGCATATGATCGTATCCAAGCTGCGTGGTCTTTCGGAAGGGGTTGGTGAACTGCAGCGCCACCTCCACCTGCTTGTTGAGGTACAGGTCTATGGCCACTGACACCTTGCTCTCTCGCTCAGTTGCCGAGTCCAGGGCATAGAGGACGCCGCACACTATGAACATTTCTCCTACCTGTAATGGAAAGCCGACTTTAGTTTCTTCTACATGAGGTACACTTTAGCAAGAAAAAGGTCAAGAAGATTACTGAAAGTCGGGTAGGAACTTATTTTAAATTGCTTGAGAATCCTATCCTATCCTACTTAATATTTTAAATGTAAAAGTTTGTGAGGATGGTTGGATGGATGGATGGATCTTTGTTACTCTTTCACGCCAGAACGGCTGAACGGATTCGGATGAAATTTGGTATAGAGATATATTATAGTCTGGAATAGCACATAGGCTACTTTTTATCTCGGAAATATATACGGGTTCGTAATACACGCGGGCGAAGGCGCGGGCGGAAGCTAGTATGCCATAAAACGACAAAATGTATCTAGCAGTATGAAATTAATGCATCACCAATCCATCTATGATTTAATGTATGTATATTTTGTGCAAATAAAGTGTTCTACTCTATTAGAAGCCCCAGATAAATGTATGTTATTGAAATTTACGAATCCCGTGACTATTCAACGCTTATGTACTCACTTGTTTATGATTCAATGAAATATTCCAAATGTAGTCGACATTTAAGCCATCTTTGCTAGGATCAAAGCTGAGCTGAAACAAACATAATTTCAATGTAATTATAGAGACAGAGAGAGAGTGATAAAGATTAAGAAAATAACCTCAAATATACAGATGAAATATACCTTAGCAACGGCGGTGTTATTTGATCCTTGTATTGAGTAAATCGCCCACAGACCGTTGTCATCAGCACTGAAGTCAACCTAAAATACAATAATGACCTAATTACAAAAATGGACTGCGTCTTTTCCGACTAACGATAGACAATTTCTTCTGACCCCACTTTTCATGTGGCTATCGTACCTCCCACTAGCAAATATTCAGAGATCTATCAGTAACAGTGACTGCCTTAATGGTCTAGTGGCCGCAAGCATGAGTGCTGAGCGTGAGGTCTTGAGTCCGATTCCCGGTTTGGGCAAATTGATATTTCGTTATTCGGAAATTCTCAATAGCAACACGGAGTGTCGAACTGTGGCCGGTAGATGGCAATAATCTCGCCCCCTGTTACATGGGATCGGTGAAATGTGGGTGTAAACTAGTATACCTCTGCCTAACCCTTCAGGGAATACAGGCGTGAGGCAATGTTATGTTGTCAGTAACACATATCACATTGCAAGAAAAGAGAGTCTTGTTTTTGAACCCTGCAATATCACAAGAGAGAGATATGAAAGTATGATTAACACCTGGTTATGCTGTGCAGTATACAGCCTGCCATCAGCGTGGGGCAACTGCACGGACTTGATGCGGCTCTGCGTCAGGTCATAGCGGATGATATCACCAGGATTCCCAGATTCATTGGCTTGGTAGAAGAATGAGCCACTGTACACTATGTGACCATTACCCTGTGAACAGTTAAAAGGTTTTAATGTTGAGCTAAGATCACTAGTTCACGTACACAATCAAATGCAAGAAAGATGTGCTTACAAAGAACGGTTTCTGCAGTTTGTGATACTCGTCGACATGGTCTGTCTTAAAGCTTGCTTTGGTTCTGTACTCCCTCAGCCTCTCCACATCAGTTTCTTGAGTGGTCCACAGTTTGTCTCTCTGTAATGGAAGAGATAGACGCTTATTACCAAATCACAACGTTTGTGTTTACTTGGTATCCTTTTGGTCTTTATACGTATTAAAGGACCACATAGTCATGACTTTTTTCGGATTGTTTTATAGCGTAGGACAAACTTTTTTTTTAAACAATTCGTTCTTTTTCCTGTTACGTAAAATCTAGTAGGTACAAGTTTGGGAATTAAGAATTACAGAAACTGATTTGGTGGTTCAGTGCAAACGCGGCTTTACCTGTATCGTTACATATTTTTACATTATTGGAGTAAATATGATAAGCAGTCGATCTATGATGTTCTCTAACTCGATCAGCGTCAGAGTCTACGTTCAAGTACGATACGGCTACGCGTGGTGGAATATTGGGCCGAAAATATGAAAGCTTTAGCTGAGAAAAATGCCTCTGTCTCGGGTTTATAATGTTTAAAAGCTTTGTGTTCTGTTTACCTGAGCCTCGGAGCCATTCGAGTCCCGAAGCCACGCTCCAAACAATTCTTCTTTATAGCGATGGTACACTGGTTTACCTATCGCATACAGTTGACAATCTGAAAATAACAGCAAATAGGATTTAAACTAACAATATTGTATACAATTGTCTATTAAGATAAAAACTCACTAAGGACTTCGAATAAAGACTTTAAGCGTGATCAGGGTTCAATTAGGTTACAAAAACTATGTTCTCGTATATAAATGGTGGAAAAGATGGCATGATGAACAGGACATATTTGACAAAGAAATCATGTTTTTAGGCACCGTTAGTAGAACAGTTTCCAAATCAAAAGGGTAGTCCGGTGGTGGAGTCAGTACATATAGAAATGATCATCATGCAGTAATGAACTTCTTACTAGTGTTCCTTCTCGGCTTCAGCCCTGCGGTTCCATTCATAGGAGATATGAGGAGCTGAGCGCGATCACACCTGGGACACGTGGGGCATCGCTGGACCTCGCACAACTCTTCGTAAGACGTGAGCGCCGGCGGCCGGGAGCCGTACTCCACCGGCTGCTGTACGGGCACCTGGTGATGTGGACCTGGGTCTGGACATATTCACAAAGGATACCATTTATGTGTGGTTATACAAAAATGATAACAGAGCTACTCGGTGTCGAAATATAAGGGAAGGAGGGTAATAGCGACCTCAGTTCTAAAAAGAGATAAAAACTTACTCATCAATCGAATATGTCCTTTAACCGTTTGGTTATTCAGCTCATTCTTGGCTACACAGCTGTACTGGCGCAGGTCGTTATCCCTGACGCCCGGGATCTCAAGCCGCATGATCCATCGCCAGGGGTCACCTGTCGGCGCCACCTCGGTCTTGTATCTCAGACCTTCAAGGGTAATACCGTCCATTTCCCAAGCAAGTACCGGTTCTGGCCAAGCTTGGATCTAGGAATCGAAAACAAAAAATCCATAATTTTATTGTGAGGCCTATACTGTAATTATAATGGGAGAATTATGTGGTAAGAAGGAGACTACACGAGTGTCAATTCTTGTCCTACGTCTGGCGCATTCTTAGCAGTCAACCCGCTATGACTCGATGACTGAGTACCATTTCCAACTGCATGTAATATGTATATCAATCAATTTCCATTTGACATGGAATCAATAATTTAAAATAATTTGATTATATGTTCAACTTACCTCGCATTCAATTTTCACAGTTTTGTTAGTTACGTAGACGACGTTGTTCGGAACGCGGATGTAAGGACTGACTGAAAACATAATAACATCATGAAATGAAATTATTTATTTTGCAATTAGGATTTTTCAATCACTTTTACACGTCTTTTTAAAACTAGATGGGGTCATCATTTAGGATTTATCGTTATTATTTTAGGATATATAATATAACATCATTTTTTATTTAGGATTAGGGATATATAGTAATGATCATGGACTCCTACGATGTGGTGTGTGAAAAATAAAGGCAAGTAGCCCGTCCTGTAGATTCAAAGATCTACAGGACAAGCATTCCATTTTTTGAACCAGTCTTTAATTTTCAGTCTCGGTGAAAA
This sequence comes from Shargacucullia verbasci, assembly GCA_947562105.1. Lineage (NCBI taxonomy): Eukaryota > Metazoa > Arthropoda > Insecta > Lepidoptera > Noctuidae > Shargacucullia > Shargacucullia verbasci. The sequence goes on along the minus strand of OX387297.1, from coordinate 2,831,108 downwards.
ACCGGCCAATCTGCATCAAAAACAGTTACAAAGAGAAACCGCTTCATCGTGTAAGTGTAATGTTGAACATAGGCCACCTATTGGTCCTTTTTATATGATCTTAAGTGAATATTATTTAAACGCAGTATACTGCAGTCTACTACAATACAGACAGAGAAATCATAAACTCATGTATGTACAAGACTTGCACTCACAGTGAACTTCAACGTCGGTGGTCTGGTTGGCTGATGGCAGCATCCCGTTGTTAGCCAGGCATACGTACTTGCCAGTATGCCAACGCGAAACATTGGGGATATTCAGCACATGACCACTAACTGAGGCGTCACGCCATGAACCCTGGGAAAGAAGTTTAGTCAAGTAGCGAAAGGAAGGAGTGCTTGATAGTCTTCGAGTTTTTATTTACTGATCCGAGATTTGATTGGAAGATGAGGGTATATTAAAATACTTATGTTCCTGCATAATTTTCCTGTACATATATAGATATTAGATAAAAACATTTTCATGTGTATTTGGGCTATGTGGGCAATCCGCCAGGATTGTGATATGCCAGAAAACAGGGACATTTCTGCAGTGCTCACAAATATTGTTCTACTACTTTATTGTTTCCTTAAGTTTAGATATCGACGTGTATTCATGATGAAACCTGCCTTTGAAATTTTAGTAGGTTTGGGAGTAATAGCAAGACCATATCACGTTTGGCCTATTTGTAATTCCATGGTCCTGGGAGTGAAATCTAGATAACATTCTATTTTATGGCACGGTTTCGAAAACCCATGACCTCTACGTCTGTTTTCAAATTTGGTTGAGTGACAATTTATTAAAATAAAAACTCAGGAATTCCGGATGCGGAGTGTCTGTGCTAATCTATAGCGCTTCTTGTTTCATAGTAGGTAATATGAGTGTTTTTGAAGTTAAAGGTATACTACGGATAATATAATATTGTCCTCACCTGTATGACAGCAGTACCATCGTATCTCCGCCACTCCACGGTGGGCTCAGGGCGGCCCATGGGGTTGCAGCTGATGCGCATCGTGTCGCCTTCTCGAACGATCACACGGGTCTGATCCTCTGCAGACAGAGCGTACTCTTGACATTTGAGTGTTCATGAACAGTGCTTATTGTACTCTCAGTGTAGATTTGAGTTAATTACAAGTAGCTGTTAAATGCTGCGCTTAAACTGACGCGTGCGGATTCGCGTTAGTTTGAGCGTAACTTTACGGTGACACTGTCACTCTTTATCAGGATGTAGCCTGAAAATCTATAATAACAATGTCAATCTATTAAAAAGTACTCAGTTCTTTTGTACTGTGTCCATAATATAAATAAAATACTGCGTCAAGGTTCATTCAATTCAATTTTTCGGTCAATAAAAATTTGGTGGTGTACATATTATATGTAATTTCATAAGGAAAATAAAATCAGATACGTCTTTACCGCAAGTATTAGGGCACTCTTGGAAAACTAGTGTTCGCTTTTATCAAATACCTAATACATAAGACTCTTGTGACGAGGCACCAGTCTACTAGTCTACAATGCACACATACAATATATTAGCCGAAATTCGGAGGTGGGTTTTTGTTAGGGTTTGATAAGCCAAATCCAGAGGCTCGGCAAAATGTAGTGAATAAATAGGATCTACACTCTCATTCCGGTTAAGGCAAGAACAGTCAACTGTCGTCTTACGTGCAAAAGTAGGTGGTATGAACAATTCCTTCTCTAGCGTGTAGTTGTAAATAGAGAGGCCTGGCCTGCCGGGCGCACCATCACGGCCGTCGTTGCCACGCTGGCCCTTAGCTCCGATTGGTCCTTTGTCACCTTTTATTCCTCGCATTCCTGGAGGACCAGGGGCACCGGCCCTGCCTGTGTAAAATTCAAAAGTTTTATGAAAATTGCTGAACTAATCTTTTGGTTTTATTGCTTTGCACAGGAGAAAGAAGTTTTCGATAAAAATCAAATATTTCAGAAGATCTGTTTTGTATCTGTTCTACTTTTTCACTCCTTACCGTCTTTTCCATCTTTTCCGTTCTTTCCTGGACTACCATCCTTCCCTGGTATTCCATCCCGCCCGTCCTTGCCAGGGGCTCCATCGGCACCGTTCCGCCCCGACATGCCATCGAGTCCCGGTTCTCCTGGTACTCCATCACGACCGTCAAGACCAGGGTTGCCAGGGAAACCACGTTCACCTGGAGATATGGAAATAATAGAAAATATTATCGGAAATCAGTCTTATATTGCGATTGGCTGTACTAGATACACCACCTTAAACAGGTAAGGAAACTGGTTGATATAATCCACCTTTTAGGTGAATATCAACATTTTGGTCTTTCAACTGTTACACATACAGCTACATGCATGCATGATTATATAATAAATTAATCCCCTCACCTTTCGGCCCAGGCGGCCCCAGAGGTCCTCTTGCTCCAGAATGTCCAGGTGTACCGGGTGCTCCAGCGTCTCCTCTTTCACCTTTAGGTCCTGGAAAGCCGGTTGGGCCTTTGGGACCCTGAACCCCAGGTGGACAGTAGTCCTGGGTTGCTTTGCAGAAACCTTGGACGACCTTGTACTGAAAATATTATGACGACCATTACAAATATTTAATTTAATATAACCATAGATGATCATTATGGGACTTTTCCAGAAATCTATTTTAAAGAATCTCGCTGCAGGAACCTTTTCTAAATATAACAATTTTGTCTTAGGAGTCGAGTTTTTTGGGTACATTTTCTGAATATAAGACTTTTTTGAGGTGGATCGCAGTATCATGTTATTAGGGGGGCGAGAGGCTTTTAAAGTAGATGCCAAAGGGCAGGGCGATGCAACGAACAACGTCTCGGATTTCGTTCGAAATATCCAGTGGTGAATGGGTGACGTCATACTGTACAGTAAAATTAATCTTGGCATGCAAGTTGCAAGTCTGTCGTTGTTGTCATTGCTTACGTATGTGCTCCAATTCTGCAAATTGAGGTATCACCCAAAATTGGTACAAAGTGGTTCATGCTACATTCACACACACTCAATTAATTTACTTACTGGAACCCTAGAATAGCTGGTTAGCCAGACCCACGTATCACCTCCTGGCGCAGGCCCCTTAGCTCCGGTCCTTCTCATTTCAGCTGCATCTTTCTCTTCTAACTCTTGCCGCATTTTAGGGTTGAAGAACTCCACATGAGGAGTCACCGTGTTGTCTTCTTGATTTACTGACTGTTTCTGTATGAAGTAAATTTGAATGTAGACTCGATTGAATGAACATGAGTATGTTGGTCCACAAATTAGAGCAGTAAATCTTCGTGAAGCTGTCGGCGTAGGTGTCATGCGTACTACGTGTGTCTACTATACTTTACGATTTGAACAAAATATTGTTCAACTTTGCGAATACGTTAGGATAAATGAAATATTAATTAATTTAGTTTACATTATAAACATAACACAAAAAAAAAGAAAATTTGACGATACTTATAATAAAACGTTTTAAAAAACGTGGGTATGAAGTTTCTTCTTCATAATAAAATAACTACTCAATATAAGATATATGATACATTCCTGCTACACAATTCTAAACAATACCCTGTGATAACGTAAAACCTTGCCTTTTTTTGCCAACATCCTATATCACAAAACAGGATTCTAATTTGGTCACCACAAAGTTCCTACTTACCAACATTGCTTCCCTTTTTAGCCTATGAGATGTACTCCCGCTGATCTCCATCAAATAAGCCTCTATCCTCTCTTCTATTCTCTCTTCTAGAACATTCTTCATTAACTTCCTAGCTTCTAAATCAAAATTCACTTCATCATTTTCGATATAATTATACGTATGGACTAGTAACGATACAACAGCACAAGTACAAGCAAACACAGAGAGTTTTCTACAACAGAACGGCTCAGAGTCCGTAGACACTTTTCTCTTTGAAGAATTTTTCATTTTGCTCCTTCACACATCTTTTTTGACACTAAACTTAAATCTACAACCACTTCGGTGACGTCTATACGAATTATTTATTCAATTCGCGATTTAAATTCGTTTTTAAAAGTCCCTAAAATTTTGGGGTCCCAACACGTGTTCTCTCTCCGAGTTATGTGTTCGTAATCCCGGCCAATGTGGATCTTCCGGTACGATACGAGTAGTTGCACAACGCCCGCCGATAACCAATTGAGTCCCGGACTATTAAACCAATGAACTAACTCAATCAGACCATCGACAGGCGCAGGAGTCTTGTTTGTTTTAAAATTTAAAGCTCATATTTTAAAACAACAGAGTTGATAAAGTACTTAAAGAGTACTATTAAGTTTTGCTAATTATGTATGATTCAAATATGCTATAAATAGATATTGCCAGAAAATATTTTTCAGGGAATTAAACATCGATAGGAAAGGCACGAGCGTACCTGCTTTTTTAAATATACACCTTGATAGCAACAGGTTAAGAATTTTATTTTTGCGTGGTTGGTCTCAGTGCGCTCAGGGATATTTATAGTACTGTAAATAAAACATGACCCAATAGCAATATAGACTTATCACAAGAGATGGGAATTGGCAGAATTTTAGGGAAGATTCCAAACAAAAACTGTTCCAGTTTCAGATTAACAGTTTGATCAAGATTTTTATATGATAACAGTAACAGCTAGCTAGAACTTTGATCTAAGTTTTGAAAAATCGGCCCTTAAATATCAAATGACGTCAAATTCACAACGTAATCGGATAATTCATATTCAAAATAAAATGTCTCCTTAAACACAAGCACGAAGAACACAAAAGATACATCAAAAACTGAAATAGAAATCAACAATTCATTAAAAACAAAAAACTGACGTTTTATTTTACTTTTCTAGATCAATAAAATAACTTGGTATCTAATAAATGTATGCCCTTTATTTGTGTAGCAATAAAACTTTCAGGATAAATTTTATACTTAATTAGTTCTTACACGCGACTCGACGCCAATAACCTTCGAATATAAAACTTAAAGTTGTATTATTTTATATTATATTAGAGTTTTTACCGCGATTTTGGCAGCGGACTTTTGGATCTGGGTCCAACTATAGCATCCAGGTGACACCAAAGTACAAAAAAAAATCATCAAAAGCGATCAAGCCGTTTAGGAGAAAATTTCCAAACATACCGGAATTTTATATAAAAATATGTTATTCTTCTTTAAGCCGTAGTGGAATGATCAGCCAGATAGTAATGATGGTATAGAGACGTCCAGTACACCTAGTGTAAGTTTCTTTTGACAAATTCGATTTACTACATCGAACGCGTTCGGCGTTCCGATTGGTGGAGAGCACGAAACGGATCAATCGGAGCGCCGAACGCGTTCGATGTAGTAAATCGAATTTGTCAAAAGAAACTTACACTAGGGTTACTGGACGTCTAGATAGGGTGCTTCAGATGATCTAGGGCTAGTCAGTCGTTGATATCTTTTGCACCCAAATAAGTCATATGGAATCTTTTTATTATTTCTAATTATTTAACTGCCTCATTTTATCTTGTGGTCAAAAGCCCGACTGCTAAGCGTGATGTACTGGGTTTAATTCCCCGGTCGGGAAAAATGTTATTGGGTTTTTCTGTATCGAAATTCTCAGTAGCAGCACGGAGTCTGGAACTGTGCCCTGTAGATGGCAAAAGGCTCGCTCCCTATTACTTGAGACTGAATAACGGTATAAGCAAAATGTGTGTGTACGATAGTATACCTCTGCCTAACACTTCAGGGAACACAGGCGGAAGGCTATGTTATGTTATGTTCTTAAAATTAAATTACCTATTGACCATTCATATTATATACTAGCTGTGCCCGCGACTTCGTTCGCGTGGATGTCGGAACTTAACAATGTGACCAAATGCACTTAACCCTATTTTTTTTTCTAAAATAAAAGAATTTTTCTAAAATAAAAGTAGCCTAAGTTACTCCTTATTATATCAGCTACCTGCCAATAAAAGTCCCGTCAAAATCAGTCCAGCCATTTCAGAGATTAGCCTATATAAACAGACAGACAGACAGACAGACAAAAATTGTAAAAAATGTTATTTTGGTGTATGTACCGTATATATATTCATATGCATGTAGTAAAAAACGGTTATTTCAATATTACAAACAGACACTCCAATTTTATTTATATGTATATGTTACGGCTAATAGCCGAAGTGCGGCTACACCTAGTTTTAGCCGGCTACAACTAGGTGCAGCCGACCACATGTGGTTAAACTTAGATGTATCCTACTTATCTTCGGTTAGAACTAGGTTTAGCCTTCATCATAGCGGCTAGAACTAGGTGCAGCCGCACACCGGTGGTTAAACCTAGGTGTATCTTATTTATCATCGGCTACAACTAGGTTTTCAGTTCAGTTAAGCATTTTGGTTTTGTTTTGAGATTCTTGTCTTGCGTTTCCCAATTGATTCGATTTCGTCCGAAACAAGATTTATAATTTTGTTGAATTATATTATGTACTGTAATGAAATTTTCTAATCTGAGTTCGAACCCGGCCCGCACCTCTGACTTTTTGGAATCATGTGCGGATCAGAATTTGATTATCACTTGCGTTTACGGTGAAGGAAAACATCGTGAGGAAACCTATACACCTGAGAGGGCTCCATAAAGTTCTTGACGGTGTGTGTAGTCCGCCAACCCGCACTGGGCCAGCGTGGTGGACTAAAGCCTAACCCTTCTCGTTCTGAGAAGAGACCCTTGCCCAGCAGTGGGACAGTAATGGGTTGAATTTATTATGAAATTTTATACTTTATAAAATTGTGTACCTACTTAACAAAATGTCTGTTAATGCGGAGTCCCTCTGCTCTGTGATAAAAACTAAATGCACGCTGCAATAAGTAGGTATACTAAAGAGTTCGTCAAGTTGGCAGTTGGTGTATAGATGCGGGGAAGGGGTTGGCGAGGCAGCCGATTTGCTCGCGCGCAGTCCGTAATCTATCTGCAGAGAAGTTAAATTGTTTTATTAATTACTTATAAGTATAATTATAAATGTCACTTCAACATCCCTGTCTTTTATTTTTTCAATATAATAGAATCAATCGGGAAACGCAAGACAAGAATCTCAAAACAAAACCAAAATGCTTAACTGAACTGAAAACCTAGTTGTAGCCGATGATAAATAGGATAACACCTAGGTTTAACCACCGGTGTGCGGCTGCACCTAGTTCTAGCCGCTATGATGAAGGCTAAACCTAGTTCTAACCGAAGATAAGTAGGATACATCTAAGTTTAACCGCATGTGGCCGGCTGCACCTAGTTGTAACCGGCTAAAACTAGGTGCAACCGCACTTCGGCTATTAGCCGTAACATATAGATATAGTAGTAACTTGTAGAGAAGATACTGGGCGACACTGTCAGGAAGAATCGATAGGCAACCCCAATTAACAAAATTAGGCGATATAGGACACTAACAAGACCCTATTTATAGAACATTGTTCATGATCCATACATTAATTATACATAACGGATAGCCTATAGTCTGAAAAGAGCACTTTGTTTTTAGCTTTTTATGGGTGTTTACATAGGGTCTGGGACGAAATTGTCGCATAATTCTTACTTTTTTAAACAATATATTACATCATCATCAGCCCACATTCGTCTACTGCTGGACATAAGCCTCTCTTGGTGAGCGCCACTGAGCCCGGTCTTCGGCTTTTCGTATCTACTTTCTGCCAGCCACTTATCGCAAGCCATAGCTCAACCTGGCCTATATATTACATACAAAATCATATTTGATCATTACCATCAATTAATACTTACGACATAACAACAACAATTATAACTGACACAGAAATCAAACGTAGTAACGAGGGGCGACGAAAAAATACCTAGAAACCATCCCTTCAGAATTCCCACGATCGGGGAGGATGGCGCGCATGCGTACAAATGTGTGTCAGGGTCGTGACCCGTACTGCAAGGTCGCCACTGTTTAGCTCTGTCAGTCCGCAGACCTTCTTGGAATCACTCGCTGGTGGAACTGTGGGCACAGAATGGATTTTGGAACCTCTTCGGCAGTACAAGGTACGGTTTGAAAAATTAAATCTGTAGTTCTAGATTTCGTAGTTTTCGTGAATCGTGTTGTTTTATTTTTAACAGGTTTGTTGCTATGCGCTTATGCATTGTTTAAAGAGGTTAGATTTGAATCTTTTGTTTTTAAATGTAGGAACAGGCTTTGTTGTTTTGAAAACGTGTTTCTTTTGCGAGTTTTCTCCGGTTTCTTTCTTGTGAAAATGTGTAGAGGTTATGAATATCAGAATATCTTCACTTTAGTCGTAGAAAAACCCGAAGGATGAGGGTGTAAAAACAATTAGTACGAAGAATAATGTGATTTTTATATACTTAGAATAAAAAATCAATTGTAGTGATAAATTATGTAGAATGCTAATAATTCTAACTTATACAGTACAGAACCTACTATGTACTATGTGTGTATAATAATAGTTTTAATAAATAACCCTATATTATACTTAGTATACCGGTATTCGTTGGATGTAGAGGAGTAGCGTGATATTAAAGATTGCATATTTCATAGCAGTGCAATGGCTGTTTTAGTCTAGAGACAAACTGAAATCTGCATGATATCGTCTGGTCTCTTGTTTGTGAATTATACTAATCACTAAAAGAAGTCATTATTATCAAATTAATTAACACAGTTATCTAGAGAAGTCGGTTAGGGAAGCCGGTAGTTTTTAATGTTATTTTTTTATTTATTTTTTAAAGCGTAATAGTAAAAATATTAAAGAAAGCAGTACTCCTTGATACGGCACGTATTGTGAGGAGGTTTCTCTCTCTAGAGCACTAACCACCGGTAGCTTGGACCCTATTCCCGATACCGGTTGGTCCCTATTTTTTTATATTTATAAATGTATTTTTTATTATTATTAATTATATTTATATTTAAAGAAATATGTAATTGTATGAATAAAAATAATAATAATAAATAATCTTTATTTGGTTATTTTACATGATGTTGGGATTAATACTAGTTAATGTTCTCTATATTCTGCCTGGTAGGAATGCAAAGTATTGGTGACGTGAAATTCTTACGTGACAGATCATGTCTAAGAAATTAAAAATAATAACTACATAAAAATATAATATAATTAAATAAAAAAATATAATGAAATAGAAGTGAATTTTAAAAGATTTAATTTTCTTGGTTTTCATCTTTAATTTATAATGCATATTAAAATTTCTCGATATCCGACATTTTCCCGGGATTTCACCTAATCTCTATTCTCGCACAATTCGATACCTTCTAATCTCTATAAGAGATAGTCTATCCATCTATAAATAATTTGTCAGGCCACAGGTTGTGAGCGTTTAAAGACAACTTTAATGTGTCGAGTAAATTTAAAAAATGCGCGGCGTCGTGTGTAAAAATTCATATTAAAACCTGCCGTGAATGAATTAATGGACATCATTCATTAATTATGTCGATTCATTAATAGACATAATTATCTCGATTTCGACATTATCTGTAATCGTGCGACATATACAAACAGAGGTGATTTGACTTAATTTTATCACTGCTAATTACTCGATTAATTCATTCACGGCAGGTTTTAGTATGAAATTCTACACACGAAGCCGGCATTTTGTAGTTACGTATGTATATAATACTACAGGTTAATCTAATTAGTTAGAATTTAATTAGGTGTGAAGCGGTTTATTAACTTTACCTGTTATTTTTGCTAGCGTTTGACTAGTCTCGCTTACAATATAGTATTTGATAGAGCCCTTATTGGTCTGAGCGTGAGGTTCTGGGTTCGAATCCCGGGTCGGGCAGTGTTTTTGGATTTTTCTGTGTGGAAATTCCCAGTAGCAGCACGGAGTTTGGAACTGTGCTCGGTAAATGGCAATAGGCTCGCTCGCCTTCCATTACATGGGACTTAATAACGTAGGTGTACTATAGTACACCTCTGCCTAACCTTTCGGGGAACAAAGGCGTGATGCTATGTTATGTTATGTTGATAAAGCAAGTTTGCTTGGATAGTTAATTAAAGTATGATTAAATAGCTTTATATGTATTGTAAGTTATATTTTTGTACAATAAACTCTGTACAAAAATATTGGAAACGTAGACCAAGTATATAATATAGAGTAGTTAAAACGGTGTATAAAAAACTTCAATAGTCTGAACACACTATATTATCTCAAGATTTAACAATCTTGAGATAATCATACCAGGCTGAAGGGATATAACACCAAGTAAGGGGCGAACGATTGACATACCTGTCCCATTCGCCCCTGTTTTCATTTTATTTTCAATCGTGATTGTTCGGAAAACGAAAACGCCCGAATAGCGTTGTTGATATAATTAGTTTTACTATATTTTCACATTACTCATAGTTTTTCTATTTTTGATTTATGAGCTACCAGTATTTTGCAAGATCTCCGTGTGCTATTTAAAAATATAAACATTTCAGTCGCGAACTTCAACGCTCTGCACGTTGTCATTACTTTAAAAAAGTTTTCACACAGTTAAAAATCAATTTATTTAACATAAAATAGATATTTCGTTGAAGTGTCTTGATGCTAGAAAAAGTTCAGTTTATTTTGACTATAGGGATGGGAAAATAGTTTCATAAAAGTAAAAAACATTATTTAAATTTTCAAGCGTGATTAATTAATAATTATGTCAAATCGTAAACTTTTTTGTTGACGTCATCATCATTTTTAATTGGCATTTAAAGCACGTGTTTCTTACAGTTTTACAGTAAAATGCATCGGTCACAGTCTTCATTTTTAAGGGGTAAGTGGATAAAGAGGTATTTTTTAAACGTTTCTGTGTAGTTTTTTTATTTATTTTTATTAATAGTGTTGTGTATTCAATATTCAATAGTAATATAAAGAGGTAAAATTAGTTTGTATGTAGGGGGTAATATCCGGAACTAATGATCCGATTTTAAAAATTCTTTCATGGGTAGAAAGCTACATAGCTATATTCAAATTCAAATTCAAATATATTTTTATTCATGTAAGCCATTTACAGGCGCTTATGAATAGTCAGACTCTAGTTGCCACGTTCCAAAGTGTTGATTTCCAATGGAGAAGAACGGGCAAGAAACTCCATGGTTACTCTTTTTAACTCGGAATTAAATATACAATATTCATTTATACATTGATCTCGAACAACAATTATGTGAGTACAATGTAGCTTAAAAGAGTCTTACTTATGCAAGTCTGAAACTCAAGCCTGATAGTTATGAAGAATATATTTACTTTTGATAAAATTGCCATGGCAGCTATGAGCTGACCAGTCCCAATAGACGGCACCCGTTCACGAGTATAACGCATGCATCAGCTATATAAATTATATATTGCACGTAGGTTACGTGGACGAACTCGCGGGCAATAGCTAGTATATGATAAATATAATGTTACTAATGCCTATTGGTACATAAGTCCTACATCATCATCATCATCATCAGCCAGAAGACGTCGACTGCTGAACGAAGGCCTCCTTCAAACCCCCCCTGGTTTGCCATAATCCCCACGCTTGGCAGGCGGCTTGGGGATCGCAGTGGCTCACCGATTAGTGAGAGGACGCTGCTGCCCGTCCTCCGGTGTTTGGCCGCAGTTTTAAGACATACCCGGGTCAAGTCCTACATGTCTAGTCATAAATAAGGAAAACATTAAATTAATAAAAGAACACCTTTTCAGTACATTTACGTCGAGTAATATTGAATTATTTGTATGGAACGTTTTCAGCTTAAACTCAGAACTGAAAATATCATTGGTATATCTTAGGATTGTTTTTATTGTAGATATTTTATAATACAATAGCTTTTGCCCGCGACTTCGTACGCGTGGAATTTAGAATCAGATATTTTCCTGCGGTAAAATAGAGCTTATATTTTAAGTTACGCCTCTAGCATTACATCGGTGAAAACTGTATTCAATTCCATGCAGTAGTTTTTGCGTGATGCGTGTACAAACATACAGACAGACAGACAAAAATTCTAAAAACTTATTTTGGCTTCTGTTGCTTTAATAAAGACCCCCCCCCCATATTAGTTTTTCTCCAATATCTATAATGTACAGACATTGGCCTGTTATAATTTTATTATATGTATAGACTAGCTGTGCCCGCGACTTCGTTTTCGTGGATGTCGGAATTTAACAATGTATTTTTTAGTGAGACGAAATGCACTTAACCCAATTTTTTTCTAAAATAAAAGAATTTTTCTAAAATAAAAGTAGCCTAAGGTACTCCTTATTAGATCAGCTACCTGCCAATAAAAGTCCCGTCAAACTCGGTCCAGCCATTTCAGAGATTAGCCTATACAAACAGACAGACAGACAAAAATTTTAAAAAATGTTATTTTGGTGTATGTACCGTATATATATTCATATGCATGTAGTAAAATACGGTTATTTAAATATTACAAACAGACACTCCAATTTTTTTTATATGTATAGATTACAAACGACTTGTCTCTTAAGCCTCATTGCCTAGTCAATTATTGTATTAATAACAATGTGTCCTCGTTTGTCCGTTTGTGCTTGTATATCTGGAATTCTAGAACAATGTCCTAAACAATAACAAAACCATTACTTTACGGGACAATGACATTGCTTTTATTGAAACGAATAAATTAATTTATAACTCTTTGATTGGTGTTAACAAGAAGTGTTGAAACATTTATATTAATATTCATGTCTGATGTCTAGCAGTTGTATATAATACTGCTTTATTGATCTAGTGGACGCAAGCGCATCTGCTGAACGTGAGGTCTTGAGTAAGATTTCTGTATCAGGCAAATTGTTATTAGATTTTATAATATTATGTTTCTTATCCTTCAGCGAATATAGGCGTCATTTCTTTTTTTAAATCTTGCCCCTCACTGTGTCGTGTGTACAGTTTACAAACATACATGTCACATGAACACACAACAAGACCCGCAGCCTAATTACCGATGTAGCGACAGACGTAGATCGCGCGATAGCTTCTGTCAAACGTCATTTTCAACCGACTTCAAAAAAAGGAGGAGGTTCTCAATTCGGCTGTATTTTTTTTTTTTTTTTTTTTTTTTATGTTTGTTACTCGATTTCTCGAAGACGCCTGGACCGATTTCAAAAATTCTTTTTTTATTTGAAAGGGTATGCTTGTCATTTGGTCCCATTGTCATCAGGTCCGGACCTGATGGTGGAAACCCTGAGAAATCGAGGGCATCTCTTGAAAATTATAGGCGAGCATGGGGTAAAAACTTGATATTTATGTGTATATCTGATGAGACTACAATACTATGGAGGTTTAGGGCAGATCTGATGATGGAGACGACAGAGGATCGAGGGAACTCCTCAACGGTACATCTTAACTACCTCGTGTTTGGGCTTATTTTATTCGTGTTGACAAGATCTTTACACCGAGATGGGTAATGACTGCCACTGCAAGGTCCGTGATGCAGGTGCAGTACAGTTTAGGGAACTCCTTAATGGTTGATAGCAGCTACATAGTGTTTGGGCGATTATTCCGTCAATTACGGACCGATTTTAAAAATTCTTGTTTTGTTTGAAAGAGTATGCTTCCCATTTGGTCCCATTATCACCAAGTCAGGATCTGATGATGGGATCCTAGGGAAATCGAGGGATACCCTCAAATATTGTAAGACAAATAGCCCGTTTGAGCTTTTTTTCTTAATAAGTTAGGTATTGGCGTCTGAAAATCATCATTTAATGATGCTGAGCTGATGATGGATGTCATAGTATTCCTCAACGGTAAAGAGTTAAGGGAATAAAACTTCCGAGTTTGGGATCACTCGATATATTTTGATGAGTCCCGTATAAAACATTTGGTATAGAGGGTCTGATGATGGAGCCAGGAGATAGATGGTGGAACTCTTCAGTAGCTACTTGTAAACCCCTCGAGTTTGGGCTCATTTTAAACCTCTAAAAGTCAAAACTATCACAGTATTAGTTACAATAGTCATCTTAATCTTTTCATTTCTCGTAATGCGTTTTCATCATGTGGTCGGCTAAGTAATTTATTTGATTTTAAAATCACATAGTGCAATACCGTCTAAGGTTTTCACTCGACTTGGGGCAACATACATTTGACCTTTGTAAAGTTTTTCAAGAGAATCGTCTTTAACTAGGTCTACCCATCACTCAAAATTGTAAAATAATTAAATTTTTTAACAAAAAAAAAACCGACTCCAAAAAACTCAAAAACAAAACTAATAACTAAAAAGCAAAAAATAAATCTTTTATTATACAATATAGTAGTTGAAGAATATTGAAGTCGGTGCCAAGTAAAACATGCAATGATAAACCGACACGATTGGCGAAGTGCATTTGTCGTGTCCGACGCATAATCCGCTCCGCACTCGACAATTTCTCCGTGAACTCGTTGTTTCAATGTCGCTATTATAGCAGCAAGGTATATTACTTTTATGTTTTACTTGGCACCGATTTCAATATTCTTCAACTACTATATTGTATAATAAAAGATTTATTTTTTGCTTTTTAGTTATTAGTTTTGTTTTTGAGTTTTTTGGAGTCGGTTTTTTTTTTGTTATTGTGTCAAATAATGTACTGGCTGACAGTGAGATTGCTGTCGCGTGGTTATCGCGTGGCTGTCGCTTTTTTACGTAATTAGGCTGCCGAAACAACTATCTGTAGATCATACAAATATTTGCTCCGTGTGGGGATTGAACCCGCAACACGTAGCGCAGAACGCTAATCACTTAGCCGCTGCGTCAACAGTGTCGTATGATAAGTACTTATATATTTTTTTTAAGTATTTATAAAACCGTACCAGGTCGTAACCAGATGGTAAGCGATCACTGGCGCCCATGAAAATCCTGAAGCTTTTTTTTAACGTGTGGTAATAGCAATGCTCATGCATACCCTCCGCCATGGGGAATGTCGGACTTTTACTAACTAAAGCCACACGGTGTTCCCGCGGCATACCTGTAGCGCTGAAGTGGCGGGATTCGCTCGCGAATTCACCACAACCCTGGCAGGTTCCAACCGTCCCATATGAACATCCGCAGCCGGGATCGCTGGTAAGACCAGGTAGGACGGTAGACCCGTTCCAGGCGAACTCGTAACATGAAATTCTTTAGCCCATTACTGTCTTGCTGGGCTCGGGCCTCTTCCCAGAATGAAAAGGATTAGGTCTTAGTCCTCCACGCTGGGTTACTGTGTGTTGCAGGACTAAATATACCATCGAGAGCCTTATTGAGCCCTCTCAAGTGTGCAGGCTCCCTCACATTTTGTTTCACCGTTAACGCAAGTTTTACGCAAGCAATTTATAATTCAGTAGTAACGAAGAAACAATTATAAAATATGCGTGTTTATAATAAATGTATGAAGTGTGCGTGTGAAATTGTGTAAGGTTAAATCTTGATTGCTTTACATAAAGCGAGTTTTATTAAAACGTTTACTGTGTCGAGGTGGCATGTAGGGACGCTTATGCTTTTTTTGTAATAATACCGTTATGAACGTAGTATGTAGTGCCCGACTGAAGTTTCGGCTTCGGCCAAAAATATCAACTTCGGCTATACCTTCGGCTATGGCCAAAATGGGCTGAAGTTTTGGTCGAAGCCGAAGGTTTCTAGCAAGCGCCGAAATTGAACGAACTGTTACGAATGAGCGAGAGCGCGATGGACGTGGCTACGAACTGCGTTGTGGACTTGCACCGCCGCTACCAATCAAAACAAAACAAGCTCGTACGCACATTTAAATACCTATTTGTTTTTGTTTAGTTTAGCCAATCTTGAACTGAATTTCTTACGAATTTTTAAGCCTTCGGCTTCGGCTTCGACCAGAAATCGACCTTCGGTCGATCACTAGTAGTATGTAACATGCATATTTTCGCTTGTATTCCTTTGAGCCTCTGAGGCTTTCAGTTGTAAGCGCGGCTGCTGAAATTTAGGTTTTGGGTACGATTCCTAAGTCAAGCAGTGTTTTTGGCATTTTCTTCTATGAAAATTCTCAGTAGGGGCCCGGGAGTTTGGTCTTATGCCCCGTAAATGGCAATAGGCTAATCCTTTATTATATGGACCTAATAATGGCGCCAAAGGTAGGGGTTTAATATAATGCACCTCTGCCTTATCCTTCGGGGAATGCAGTCAATCTCTCTTTGGATGTCATTTTTCTTCTTCTAATCTTTGCCTTTCTCCAGCATGCAGCGTCCAAGGCCTCGAAGACTACGACACGCCTCGAGCTCCACTTCTCCGCCAAGTCTCCCTGGATGAAGAGAGGCGAGACGAGTGCCAGGGTCACTGGCGAGGCCCAGAGCTGCAAGGAGAAGAGGAGGAGAGGGGCGTGAGGCTGTTCAGAGCGTTGCTGCTACAGCATTTGAGACTGGAGCAGCTGAGGCCGCCGCCCTGTTTTGTGGCGCCGGCTAAACCTGACCAAAGGCGAGTATTTTACTCTGTAAACGCATTATTGAACCAAGTAGTTTGGCGTTGACGATAGAGGTAGTTTTTAGCTCTAAAAAGTGTACCCGAAAAATCTTTTTCCCAACTTCATTGGGCTTGGCTTCCAATGTAACCGGTTGCGACTGAAGATCAGCATTTTATACGGAGTGACTGTCATCTGACCTCCGCCACCAAGTAATGGGATACACTGATACTCTAAGATTAGACTGGTTGTCAAACGTTTTACGTTACTAACACCCGTAACAACTGTCATAGGTCTTCATATAACACCCAGAGCTAACTGTTTAACATGCTTCCCAAGGCACGTAGGCACCTCCGAGATCAACCGATCTGCGCGGTAGCTATGTAACTCCGAGCCTCTTTGGTGTTTCGTCACTTGACTGGGATCATAAAAAAGAATTCATAGCACAATATACAGAGCTTGAGTCACGAAGAGTGATGGGTTTCACCAGTTATCCTTTATATTTGCTTTGATGGGAACCACACTCCCATACGAGAAGACATACCATATACTAGTCTTCCAATGTGATCTATAAACATTTCTGTATTACAGGGGCTGGTGGCTGTACTGGCGTGATTGGCGGTCCTTGGAGCGGGCAGCACGCAGGTTTAGAGAAACGAAGGCGAGAGCACGGTTAGCTGCTAGGGCTGAACATATATGTCTGTTGAGCCTCGATGAAGTGGAGTTTGAAGATATAATGCAGGAGCTGTGTCAGGTAACATTGCACTAGAAAAGTATATTGTCGACACGAATAAGTTCAAAACCTAAGAAATATTGAGAAAGGTTATTCTGTTAACACAGGCACTTTTGACTCTAGTTGCACAGTTCCAAAAAGTTGGCAAGAAACTCCATGGATATTCTTTTAGTCTCTTATAACAATCTTGCTATGTACATCACGTGGAATAAGGCTGATAGAGGTCAGGGGGAACATTTTCTATAAGAAAAATACAGCATAATACCAGCTACTGATTGATATCAGTGTCGTTATAAACCCCCTAGGTAAACCATCCACGTAAATTGAATAAAGAAAAATTTTCTTTAAAAATGATTATTTCATCCTTTTACTATAAAATTTCAGGCATGTGTCCACACGGAACAAAGAGCGCTGGTAGTATTAGCGTTCCTCTGTGAGGTGTGCGCCCGCGCCGTGAGGGTCGGAGGCTGGTGCAGAGCAGTCGACTGGGCTGCCAAGCATGTAGCACAATGCGCCACACCCTGGGCCATCAGGCATGGAGGATGGGTGAGGAGAAATCTTTTATGTAGGATTTTGATTAAAAAATGATAAGGTTTCTGGATAGAAGACTGTGTTAAAGTTACGTCCTCATCAATTTATTCAGGGGTTATGGAAAGAGCCTCCTTGAACGACGATAATTATGTGTGTTTGGCTCATCCTGAGATGTCAGGCTCGCTTAGACCCTTGCCGATCGAACTTTCTCTAAGATATTAGCAGTTTTCAGAACTCAAGCCACCACGACAGAAGAAAAAGATCTCTAGACACTGTTACTCTCTGTGAGAATAGGTCAATCTGTCATGAAACTTTTCTCGAAACGCCAGTTCAGACGTTTACCTAAATTAAGTTCTTACACACACTTCCACGAATGATGTTGTAAAAGAGTTATCATGAAGACTTACTGAACCGGCTTAACGATTATGGAAGTTGCGAGTTTGACTAATAAATATCTTCTTTTTGTTATATTCCAGAGTACAGTAGTAGAGCGCGCGGGCGGTTATCGTCGCGACGACACTACACTACTTGCCGGCGCGGCGTTGGCAGCGCTACTGGCGTTCTTGCTGTTCTGTCGCGTGCGCCTGCGTACTGCCCTCCTCTAAAACTACCCTCCAAAACTTATGGGATCAGTTGACACGCTGTAAGCGGTTGGATTGACACCATCATGTCTGTCAAGATTTCATACTGGTGTTTAGCCGGATCTGGTTGAACTGGAAGCCGGCCCTTTGGGAAAGGCTAGGATGATAATGGTCTTCATAATGGTGGCATAGGTCGACATTCGGAGATGTCTCCGAAGTCTTAATACTTTGAGGCCAGGGTACGGAGGTGTCTTTTGTAAGAACTTATTTAGAGGTGTTTGTATTTAATATATTAAGATAAAGTATACATATAATGGAGCTGATTCTGTTGTTTATAAATTATTTAGTCTTATTTGGCACAGAACGCGTCGATTTTTTCGTAAATGAAAAAGACAAATGCTCAGTTTTATCATTTTTCGTCTTGATTATGTTTTTACATTACACTTTACTCTGATCTCATACTGATATAATATGTTAAAAAATTACTCGTTAAAAAAATACTAGTTTTGCCTCTCCTTTTACTATGGATAGACTAATTTGACCGTTCTGTTCTTACAATGTTGGAGTGGAAGAGAGACGGTGTATTTAAATTGGTTCAGTTTTATGTGCGACAGAATCAGGTCCAATAACTACCCAATAAAACTATGTTTAATGTGTAGATATTTTCAAGCACAATATAATTTTTGTAAAACCAAGATTTATATTAATTAGATTTTTTAATAAGTAGAGATGCTCATCCTATTTTGCTCCGGTCGAAGATTGGTGTTAATTTTTGTAGAAGCTCCTTTTCCCGTAAACGGTGAACAGAAATCAAAGATGGTTTGTGTGTGTGTTTTAGTAATTTAAGTCTATACATACATACATATACCTATATTTATGAAAATTATTGTGACTTGCCTCGAGGTTAAGAGCCTTGGATGATTGGGTTGGTTTTCGGTGCGTATATGCTCGTTTTTGGACGCTTTTGATATGCATATTCGATGACACGGTTGGCGCAGTGGCTAAGCGATTAGCTTTCTGCGCTACGTGTCGCGGGTTCGATCCCCGCACGGAACAAATATTTGAATGATCTACAGACAGTTGTTCGGGTCTGGTTGTTTGTGCATGTGACATGTATGTTTGTAAACTGTACTCACGATACAGGAGAAAGCCAAGTGTGATGCAAAGTTTAAAAAAAAATTAAAAAATAAATCGATGGGATTTAATTACATACGAAGATTACGGACCCAGCGTAATCTAACTTGGCCGCTCTGAAGCTAGGCGGTAGCCAAAAAACCCATTGCGCAGTCAAACGACTAAGTTCAGAGCGCATGTGCAACTCGTACGCAAATATGTAAACCGTGCCTGCTTGTAAGAGGTTCTCATTCATTTAAGAGTGTGCAAAAAAGATTTATACGCGCCGAAAATATGCCCAAACTGTAGATAATTGTACGTGATATAAGTTATGAGAATAACTTATTTTGTTCCTTTACTTGGAGAGTTGAACAGCGCCTGTTAGTTGATGTGTTATCGATTTTAATACATTGAGATCCCTCTGTGGTTGGAGAATAGGGAGAAGCGTACAGTTATCGAACCTAGCTGGTTATGGGCCGAAAGAAGCCTGTAATGTCCGATAACATGTCTAACCATAAGAAATCAGTATCAGTTCGAGGTTTGGTAGTCTCTGGTAAGACCAGCCGACCTCAAAATTGTTGAGGAAAGACTAGTGTTGTTTTTATTTCCGTTCATCTTCTATGGGTAATAACTGTGATGTTAGTGTGTTTTCTTAATGTTAGCTGTGTTAGTTTAATTAGCAAATGTATCGGTATCCAAAACAAAGCACGGGTGTGAGATGGTCGTGGAGGAAGACAGTTTATGCCCAGCTGTGGGCTAATATGATGCTGATGTTTGTTAAGATATTAAGGCCCTGTTTTTAAGCTGCCTTGTAATGTAAACAATATTATTTTGATTTTGTAAGAGTGAATAAAAAAAACAGTATGGACCGAAAATCAAATTGTACATTGGAATAGCTTTGTTATTAACTTTCTGATGATTTTATGTACTCCTAAATATGTAAAGGTTCTGATGACACGGTTGGCGCATGTTTGAGCTATCGACTGTCACGCTACGTGTCGCGGGTTCGATTCCGCTACGGAGCAAACATTTATATTTAAAAAAAATTAGATAATGGTTTGTGCATGTTAATATCTGTGTTTGTAAACGCACCCACGATACAAAAAATATTCATTATGTGGGGCAATGTTTTAAAAAAATAAAATTACATAAAATAATTCTTAACATATAGAAGGCAGCTAAAAACAAAGCCTAGACCAAGAGCGCTTGTCAAATACTTGACGTGCGACTGAAATCAAAATTAATCTTGTTGCGGCTGGGATTTTCGTTTCTATGACAACCACGATCACAGGTTGTTACAATTTGTCATTGGTACAAGAATTATAGGTACAAAAGTAGCATGGGTAGCTCACACGTCTTATTGAACAGAACTCGCAGCTTAATTATCGATGTAGCGATTAGTTTGCGACCGTCGCCCGATAGCTACTGTCAAACGTCATTTTTGTCAGTGAGACTGCCGTTGCGTGGCAATACGACAGCCACGCGACAGCAATCTCACTGTCAGCTAATACATCATATGACACAAAAATGACGTTTGACAGAAGTTATCGCGCGACCTACGCCTGTTGCTACATCTGTAATTAGGCTGCCGAGTCGCCGGGAGGTGCGCAAGTACTGCCACCACTCTGGTGACAGACACCTGGTGCGTGCTAGAATTTTGTGTGCCATAAATTAGCTTGAAGCCATACTGAATGTTGAAGATTAGTTCCTAATTATATTTTGTCCAAAATTTCAGGTTATTTTTGTACAAACACAAACTTTGGATTGTATTAAAATATTGAGAAAATGTGTTATGTTTCAATTTTCTAGTTCATTTTCAAATGTTTGTTTGGTCAAAATATTTCAGTAGTCTATCATAAACAAAGGCCTTCGTCAACAGAGAAGAAGAAGGTATTACCATGACAAAAAATATACCTACAGGCAAACCTTTCTATAACATATAGATAAAATCTTTGTTTAAAGTTTTTTTTGTAATGCCGATAATGTAATTTAAAAGGAAAAATGTATAATATCCCACATTGTTAATTGAAGCTGCAAAGTTATAAGGCGATAACCCTCGGATCAGAATCTATAAATGAGTCTAATACAGTGGTTCCCAAAGCTGACTGGACCGCGACTCACATAGCAAAAAGTTCTAAATTTGGGACTCACCTCTAGATTTTTATGAAGGAAAAAGGGGCATCAACTATATGAATGAAAAAACTGTTCAAACAAGAAAAAAAACACTCAGTTTCGATCCAAAGCGTTAATATTTAAATAAAAGGAGTGCTATTTTTTAATGAAACGGATGCATTTGTTTCCTATTTTTTATAATTTTTCAAGGCCCACTCAATATACGCTAGCGACCCACCAGTGGGTCGCGACCCATACTTTGGGAAACACTGGTCTAATAGATGTCGCTAATCTCAAAAGAGCAATATAAAAAATATTCGTTTCTACACACCAATCAGGCAATAAAATACCACATACTTTAACCTTATAATCCGTAATGGTGGCTAAAATGGGCCTGACACTCATGTCACCGCTGGCTCAGGATAAGCCCTAAAATGGGCCGGACTGACACTTCAACTTATGTCAATCGTCATGATAAATATTTTTGCAAAATTATTGTATACTAAATGATCGAATCATGATATTGCGTGTGAAACAAAATACTTTAATAAACAGTTCATGTGTCTAAGTTAGCAAATCTTAACCATTTTATGCCCAAATTGCATAGTTTATCTATAAAATATATGAGTGCGCAAATGCGATGACGGCCATTGTGAGTGCCACGGCTACGGTGCTAAAAAACATCAAAAAGGTGGATTTTGAATCACCAAACTCCACAAACTGGGCGTGATAATAACGTCTTATTCATTAGGTTGTTCATATCATCCATAAATTTGATAAATAAAGTAGTGATAACAAAGTTTTTGATGACTGAAGTAAAAATTTCCCGCGTGTCATGCGTTTGTTATTTTTTATTTTCACTAGTATTACACATTTTACTGTTAACTTAGATAATAATATATCACAAATTAGTTATAAAATCTATAAAGTTCACGTAAATGTCCATATATCAACGTCAATATCACTTCAAAGGTAAATATTAAAAATTCTTTGTTATCACTACTCAATTCGACTTATAAGGATTTGCCGCCATATTAGATTTTGTCTGCAAAAGATTTGAAGAGATGTTCGAAACGATTATTTTAACCGATTTATTTTCGAATTTGAATCGTAATCGATTAATCAAAATGAGTAATTATAGAAATCGATACGAAAAATATATAATTAATGTTAAAAATATTATATGATAAAATATAAAAGTAATATTCCAGTAGGTACAGTCAGCATCAATAAGATGTATACACTTTATGAAATTCAAAAACGATTTTTAGAGCAAATAGTGATTGAAATCTTTACGAATTTTACACAGTATTTATGAATACATCAAAATACACAACCATTGAAATTTTATGATTTTAACATTAGTTGTCCAAGAATAAGCGTTTGAATTTCGCTACGTGTATACATATTTTTGATGCTGACTGTACATGTTTTCAGGCACGAGAAAATTATTTCCCTGAATGAGCATTTTTCTTCCGCATTTTTCAATTTATAACTATTAAATTTTACTCTGTTAGTTTTGGTACAAGTATTTAATTTGTAATAAAGCCATGTCCTGTCTGAGCAACACGGTGCGGCTAGCGCCGGTGCCGTGCCGCTGCTATAGGAAAAGTTATGACATATGTTCGCCAAAAATGCTCGTCCTGAATGTGCATTGAGCACTAACGAGGCTATAGCAACACGACGGCCGCGCCGACGAGACGTGTTGCTCGCTTCACGGCTGAGCTAGGACAAGGGGTTGCTGTCCACTACCGTCTATTTTATTTCAACCAAATTATAATAATATCATTATGTATCTATATTTTTATGTTATTTTGTATATCGTTTTTATTCCGTGATTTAAGCTGGTATTAACACAAGATGGCGGCATTTTTTTAAATTTAATGATATATTATTGAATTTAATGAAATTTTTCAAAGGTGTAGTTTTTTTGGTTTCCGGGGGTTCTGACACTGAAACTGATGATACAAGATGACGGAAGTGCATTTTCATCGATTTTTTATGGATACGAACGAAAAAAATCTGTAACATGGCCGCCATTTCAATACAAAAGAAATTGACAAACTACACAAAAAAAGATATGGCCGTCGCCTTTGATTTGATTGCCAACCATAAGCAGGTTTAGCTTAGCTAGTATCCATCTTTTAATTCTGACTGTTTTGGAAAAGCCCTCTGTTCCAGCATATATAAACTCTTGCTGCTCTCTGTATATTTCATAAATATTATATTTATTATATAATATTTCCCAAGAAAGAATTATATCTTTCTTGGGAAATATTGTTTTACAATTAATTATAAGTGGAGGAAAGATTGAAGAGGATAAATAAAAATATTGTAATAAAAATATTCAGATGATTAGACAGAAACACCGAAATTTAGTTGCAAAAAAAAATGCACTAGAATTTATAGAATTAAAAAAAGAGTAAAACCTCTTTTCTGCCAAGCTCAAAGTGAATCGATTAGTATGAATGCAAGATTTGTATTGTTATAACGATTTTAGCTGAATTGGCAGCACTATTTGAGACTTCGTTTTTTGTTCAAATTTCAGTTAATTTCAATCTTGTTTTTTATGTGTTTATGTATGAATAATAGTATAAATGAATCGGTAAATAAAAAGATAGTTTATGCAACTATTCCAATTTATAGTGTTTCAGCATATAAGTAGCTTGCTTAGGTAATTTTTTTGAGCTAACCTAAGACCCGTGATATTGTAATAGGTGTACAAATTAACATTTTATAGGCATATCGCAGCCTAATGATGCAGTTTTACCAATACTAACACAAAAATGAATAAATTTACTGTAGACATTGGTCTTTAAATCTATGAGGTCACATATTTTTCATGTTTAATAGTGGAATAAAACTTGCGTACAAAATTCAGTAGTTCTTAGAATTCATGACGTAATTTGCGACAGCTTGTCGAATCAGCGGGTATGTCATGTGTCAGGATCCGTTCGAGCCGAGAGGTTAAATTGTCACGTCCAGTAGATACTGGACCTTCGAAGAAACGGGATGCTGAAGTCTCCATTGATTTCTGGGGTCAGCACACGGCACGCCTTACTTAAGTTCTGGTCTTTAAAGTCACACATTACACAGCAGTAGGCCCACAAACAATAGGCTTAAATGAATGTCTGATTTCGAGACTGTCAGGGTTGAGACATATGAAAACGTCCGTCCACCTCAGAATGTCAAACCTTACTGTTTTGCACGACGCGACGGCTGTCGTAAACGATGTCACTCATTTACATCAAGTAGGTACCCTCAATTTTAATGCATCATAGAAAACGAACTGACGGTTACTGTTTTTTTTTTTCACCTGTCACGAAGGTACTCCTTTTTATTCTTATTAGCTTAGAGCGAGCATGCACAGCGGGTTTTAAAATCGAAAAAGTTTAGTTATCAATCTGTCACAGTGACAGCTATAGAGTAACAGTATTATACATAGACTTAGAATGCTTATTACATTCTAAATCTATGGTTTTATCACAATATTGTTTGTTATTTTTCAGATACTAACATTCGACGGATTTTTCCATCCGTCCTAATCCGTAGTCCGTCCATAAAACTCCGTCCCCACTCGTCACTGGCAGAATAGACGGCATCGGCCATTAATTAAAAAAGAAACTACCTATGGTATTATTTGATATATTTAACAGCTGTGTAACTCGCCGTCAGTCGTAGTTATCAAAAAGAAGAAATCTATTTAGAATCTCCAAGTGACATTAATTACCTATATTCAAAAATATATAGGTATTCTAATTTTAATTATGCTTATCGGATGTTGTTTAAATTGGATATTTATTTGCCTTACTTACTTACTTCATAAAGTTAAACTGGCGACTTTCTTTTTGTCTAGATATAACAAATTTTAAAAAGGAAGAGTTCAATTTAAAAAAATCTTTAAACTATTATTCTTACTATAATGATCATACAGTGTAATATTTAAGTCTGGAAGTTGTTTACATAGGGCACATAAAACTGAATTTAAAAAGATTGCGATCCTGAAGAAATACAGAATAAAAATCACATTTTCACTCACTATTTTATTATTTTTATTGTAATTTTTCATAATACCGTCGACAACCGACGCTTGGGTACGCCGATGCTCTTTACATAATATATATACGCCAAAATTATATACACTAACAAAATATCAACTTATCTCACAATGTATGCGATAAACTAGTGAATTATCAAACTATCACAATCTTAAATCGTCAACAATCTTTAAAAGCTTTTAATAGAACAACAATTACCCGATCGGAAAATATATATTGATATACAAGAAAATAACGGTGTAATATTCTTAATTAAATTGTACTACTCGGCTTGAAAATGTAAGTCATCTCACTGCGTTCAAATAACATTATTAAAACACCATGCTTGAACGCAGCTTAAAATATTTGAAATTATCGAAAAATATTGTAAATACTTCGTGCTCTATGGGGTAATATATTAAAAACTACTGTCGCTTATTATTTCCTAAATTGTTAATTTCCGATCGAGATTCACAGCAAAAATTCACAAAAGTCCAAAATAATTAAACAACGATTTACGGAAATATCGTAATACTGATTAAAATTTTATCAAAACCACAATTATTTTTTTATAGTTTGAATAAATTAAAAATCCCGACAAGAGCCTTCACCTCCCATTTTTACTCGTTACAACATGATGAAAATTCCTAAAACTTATCTACAGTTTTTAAAATTAATAACATTTTTTTTTTACTTTTACCTAATTTGTAATATCACTATAACAACCTACGCTGCCGTCTCGATTTCGACGATTTCTTGTTAATTTGCTTTAATTTGTTATTTTTGAGTCTCTTCTCATATATTTCGGTTTTCGATATTCAAATAACAATTTTAGAGACATCAGTTTACATTGTTTGACGTCAAAGTTTACATACTGACGACGTTATCGGTTACTTAATACCAAATAACGAGTACTTTTTTACATGTTTTGAAAATTTACAGTTGTGAAATAAATTGACATAACAAGTGCAAACTAATATTATAATTACAGACTTTATTGTTTGTCATTCGGAATCGAGACTTGTCAGCTATAAACAAAAATGATGACTAGGTAAAGTCACTCCACTTTTTCCTTTACGATAAAGTTAAAGCTGAATATAAGAGAAAGAATATTTATTAATTTTTATAATAATTGGTATGATGTTCATATGTTATATTGTCGTAACAAAAAAGTGGAATGAAAAATATATTTTTACTATCTGCAATAATTTTACTTTATAATTTTATATAAAAACCATCATTTCTAGTAACAATCTCTACCTGGATATCATATTTCAATTTTTTATTAATAAACATTTTTTTAATATTAATGATAGCGTTTAAGCCTAGATCTTAAACTACGAAGAAGTTATAAAGGATATTATTATGTGTACAATCGGTATCAGCAATCGATACCGATTTATATTGATAAATTGTAACTCTTACAGACACTAGTAGTTATAACGATTTTTGAAATTTAATGAGATCTAGCTCGGCTCGTGCTGTTTGGTACTGAACAAATGCAATTTTAATGTAACTACGTGGTTATGACATTCAAATAGGCGAGTTTGGAACTTTTGTGACATTTTGACATTAAAACGTAGAAAATGCGACGTCAAATATACAGTTTGACGTCTCACAGAGATACCTTTTCTACATCGTGACGTCAAAGCATAAAAACTCGTGATATGATTATAAATAGTCTTTATCAGTTCAATAACTAACCGCTTTAAACAAATGGAAGGTCGGTTAATTTACAAAGTCTAATTACATTATACAAGAGATAGATAGAAATCTAGTGTATATAGTTATATAATATAATAGCATATAGAATTTTATGAGGTTCCCAAAGATTTACTGGTTTTATGTTTTATATCAATAGTTACTACTATACTTAACTGGAGTTAAATGGTACCTTGAATGTTGTCTGTGTTATCTTTTGACTAGTATTTTCCTCTGTCAGAGTCAATGACGTCTCATTGTAAAAATCCAGTATAATACCTAAGATTTATTTGAAATTTACAATTAGACGTCAAAGAGTCAAAAGGACCAATAAGTTTATATTTTTTATGTAATATATGCAGTTCATCTGTGAGACTCCTCAGCGTAGGCATAACGTACTTTTGGTACTTGGTGCGTCAGATAGTAACGATAAGAATATTTTCGATTAGCTCACTACATACTAGCTTGTATCACCGTAAAGAAAAGTTTATTCAAATCGAATTAAGTTACATTATAGATTCAAATTCTTAATTTTTTATAGAGTGGCCACTACATCGTACAGTTTTTTGTTGAAGTTATTTGGAAGAAACAAAAGGTTTTAGAAGATTTTCAAGCACGTTAAACTGTAAATCAATAGAAGATGGTTTTAGATAAGTAACCAATCATCAATAACTTGTAAGCAATCATTGTTCTAAGCAGTTATGTTTTAACATTCTTTCAGTGGTAGTTAATGGATGTTCGTTCATTAGCTTTGATAAGGTTCAAAGGGCTCATTCAAGTGTCACAAATGCTTGTACGCCCGAAAATCATTAATAAGGTGACGCAATGCCTTTGTGTTCAATATTAGCTGTCGAAAGCAAATGTCAGCAACCCTTAACTTGACCAATATAATATTTTCTTGAATACGTTAGTTAAATTAGAATGTATAGATTTATGTAATATTAATAACATTGCCAATTTCATAATTAGCAATGTTATTAATTTTACGTAAATCTATACATTGTAAGAGTATAAATACCATCATTGGTATTTATACTCTAAATGTAAATGTTACCTGCTTAGAATTATGAAGTTTGCTTTAAAAAGATGTAAGTTCAGTTTTCGTTAAGAATGTCTCCTGGTTTTGTCATGTTACTGTTCAGTAGTGGCGTCGCTAAGCGAACTACAGAAGGCTATCAAATCCAAGCTTATACATACATAATACTATGTGAGAAGTTGAAGAGACGATGTCCATTATACATATTTTTTATATAACGTCATAAGCATGCCCTTATCACAGATTATGACCTAACGAATGTCCGGTAACTACCGATATGTCGTTATTTGTCGCAACATCATTGTATTTAAGTTTTACATGTGAACATAGCCTATTACTTTGGAACATTTGCATTCAAAGTGTTGACGTCATAGTCGAAAACGTCGCGTCAGATTGTATAAAATACATAAGTTATAATGTCATATTTAATTGACTTTGTACATTCATTAAATTATACAAAATGACATTTTTATAACAAATGCAAATGTTTCAAATTAAAATGCATCGAGTGCAAAACTATTGAATCTATAAACTCTATTATTATATGAAGAAGTCTAGTCAAACAAAAACACTCCTTGTTATGATGAATGAAGCGAACTTTTAAGAAATGTTGGGTTACTTGTGCGTTTTTAAGTATTGAGTAGTTATAAGATCATAATTAGAGAAGTGGCATTGGACTAGTGTTTTACTATCTAGAAGTTTACAATCCAGTCACGTCACTTCTCTAAAGTAAAACCAGAGTTTTATTAAATCCAATAATGCTTTGTCCATCATTTGAGCGACACAGCGGTCTGAAGTGTTAAAGCTTAACAATATAAATATTTAACTATCTATTCTAGTCTATTTATTGCTATGTCAAATAGGCGGGTTATTAATATAAAACTTTTTGGGTATCAACAATTGAACTAACCATCATTTTATTTAACGTTTCATGAGTATCATGAGTATCAGGCATAGGTAACAAAGTGATTACGTGCCGAAGCGGAAAGTAAATATAAAACAGAAACTATGGACGGTTAACAAGATGTTTTTAATTTTATTAAATTTACTGAACCGTGCCTTTTAAATATTAAGGAAGAAGAGATTGTTTCTGAAGACATAGCCGTTAATATTAAGAATTGACTAGCCAGACGTAGTTCTCCATTTATTTCTGCCGAAAGTCAATAGATGAAAAAAAGA
This sequence comes from Shargacucullia verbasci, assembly GCA_947562105.1. NCBI lineage: Eukaryota > Metazoa > Arthropoda > Insecta > Lepidoptera > Noctuidae > Shargacucullia > Shargacucullia verbasci. The sequence goes on along the minus strand of OX387297.1, from coordinate 2,801,745 downwards.
GTAAGTATGGAGTTTCATTATAATATTATAGATAGACTTCATAGATAGGTATAGTGTAAACTCTAACTACCGTATAATATTGTAGAGCGGGACAGATGCGTCCACAGATAGTCTATGACACTAAATGTAAGCCATAGTCCGCTATTAGATGATAAAGTGACGTTTTAATGAACATTTTGTATTTTACTGATAATTTATAAAAATCGAAGCTAAATGTTACTGAGTTCGTAAAACTCTTAGGCACATTTTATGGAATGAGATTTTAGTAAAAACTTTTACATTTGCCCCGCTCTTCCACTCTCTATGTGGGTATGTACAATCTAGTCATTTTGTGCGCGCAACACACACTTACATCAAATCGCTCTCATATAACGATACATTAAACTTTAAATCATCGACATGGACCGACGGTCATCTGACCGAACAGATAAATAAAGTGTAGAAACTCAACTCCAACACAATGCGTTGAATATTTACAAAAACAACTGACACGATCATTTACCGATAGATTAAGAACTTAGCCTTAAAACTTCGTAAAAGCGCCATCGAGTTAAACAACTAACATTTATATAAATAACTACAGTCTCTATTATGGCTAAATATTTACTTTGGATACAAAAATGTTGTATCTCATAAAATTTACAATGCAAAATTCTTATTATATATGATCAGAACCACTGAAGCTTTCATTATTGCATTTCATAGGAATTGTAATTTTCGTAAATCGTTTTTCTGTCTTAAGTTTCTCTTATTTATATTTGGTGCACGTTCATCTCTCGTCATTTCGATCAATACATCTATTACAAGCGTCCATTTAAAAACACCTAAACAAAACTACATAGCAAAGCAATAACAAAGTAAAGGAGTATCTTTGAGCAACATCTTACTGCTTGTGCTATGACGACTAGACAACTAAAATATAAAACTAAATAATTCACAACGCTAAAGTAACTTTCTTATAATACTTACATTTTCTTTAAATATTTCTATAGAATTCAAGTCTCGGTTGCAGCAAAATCGTGTAAAATTGTCTTGTAAAGACTATTGTAATTAATTATTTATTACAAAATAATTAAATCAATCATTCATAATTTTCCGACAACGCGCTGCATAAAATTACGTTGTAAGAACATGTTTACATTTTGACGTTTTTCGACGTCAGAACCGCGCTTTTATACAACGTGACGTCGAATTTACATTAACAACTCTACGAGATTTTACGAAGCATAGTTTGCTGCAATCGAGTTGCAATATTGCTGGAAGTACGAACTTTTACAATTCGACTGTCGGCTATTTGTTTTAGGTAAACAGTTTTCAATCTAGCATCCTCCACTATTTACCATATACTATTTATTCTGCGCTCCACATTCCTCTATAGGATTCTACAATATAATCTTTCTTTGCTTGACTTTTCTATTACTTTCAACTTCAAACCATAATATTATTTCTCTTTCAATATAATTCCCAAACCAAATAGTCAACATAACACGCTCAACATTGAATAACCTTTTCACGAATCTCTTATTAATAATTCAGAAGACCAAAAAGAGGAAAAGACCAGTCTATTCGCTTGGACAGTGGAGGTACCCGTATTCGAGCCCCAAACTGACTCCTACGAAGACAAAATAGAGGAGGAACATGGTGAACCCTAGGCCCCGGTTCATCTTCCACCTGAAGCAGGCGATGCTGATGATGACAAAGATCAGCATTGCGAAGAGTAGCACTATGCTGCAGACCATACCCTTGGAGTTCACTTGGACTGGTTCCCCGTAGATCAGGCCATACAGGAGCCATGGAAGAGGTAGCCTGAAAAAATAAAAGTTTTTGTTTTAAATAATTGTAGTAGTCAAAAAGTTTCCTTTTGTTCAATATAGCTTCTGATATAATACTTTTTAAAAGTGCCTGAACAGGCCTACTTGAAATAAAAAAACTTTGACTTTGACTTTGATATTAAACATCCTGAGTACTTGTTCAGGATTTTCTTATAGAAAAACCTAAGAATACCTTGTCTGACCTGGACATCGAACCCGGGACCCCAGCCAAGCCGCCCCAACCCCAACACGCTCGGCAGCAGCGCTTGCGATCGCTAGCATTAACCCAGTTAACCCCATTGTACTCCTTCATATTATTCAACGAGAGTATAAAAAGTAGGTCACCACAATAGTAAAAATATTAGTTGAAAGTTTTATTAGTTATTACAAGTAGAACATAGCAGGTTGAGGTTAAGGGACCATAAAACGAAATAGTGAAATATTTAAATTTTTATATTGTTATTGTAGTTTCTTCTGAAATAGGGAAAACTGAACTCGGCGAGTATTAAAGCTTGACACGACACATTTTAGATCGGCGGCCATATTTAAATCGTAGTTTAAAGGTGAAATACATTTTCCATGTAGTTTTGTTTTTAGTTTCTCCAAAGAATATGTAACACATTTCTACCTAATTAAACAAAATTTGCCTACCTACAAATCAGAAATGTTTAACTCGGATGGGTGACAATTTTTGACATATCGAGACCCTTCCGTGCCTCGGAAAGCACGTTAAGCAGTTGGTCCCGGGTGTCATACGAAGACCTATGACAGTCGTTACGGATGTCAGCAGCCCAAAAAGTCTGACAACCAGTCTAACCTTAGAGTATCAGTGTCTCACAGTAATTGGGTGGTGGAGGTGAGAAGGCAGTCGCTCCGTGTAATACTGATATTCAGTCGTAATCGTTTAGATTGGACGCCGACCCCAATGCACTTGGGAAAAGGCAGGCAGATTTTAATCAGAAATGTTTAAAAAATCAAACCAAACCACAACAATGTAAAACATAATAGCAATAAAAAATCAATTTTGTAACATAAACATGGTTACGTTAAACATTTTTGTTGTAACTTAACTTGGCATTTGTACGACCCATATTTGGGACAAGGTCGTGTGCCGAATTAGGTACTTTGATAAATATCAAAGTGTTATTTTTTTATCGTAAATTCGACGGGCATCGGCACAGGGGTGGTTAACGTAAGGTTAGGTGTACGTCTGTTATTTTTTATTAACCTGTTTTTACGCAGCGATAAATAAAACTGTGTTGGTCTTGTGACTGTATTTACGGTCTAAATCGATACCTCGGTCGAGAAAAACTACACAAAGAACTGGATCTTGGAGAGGTACTAAATGTGATTGGATTAATAAAAATACTTCATAGGTTCTAAAGAAGCTAGAAGAAGGCAGAGATGTTCTATTTTACACCCACATTTCACGTAATAGGGGGCGAGCCTATTGGCATATACCGGGCACATCTCCAGACTCAGTGCTGCTACTGAGAAAATCTCAATAACACTTTGCCCGACCCGAATCGAACCCAGGACCTTACGCTCAGCAGACGCCCTTACGACCACTAGACCAATGAGGTAGTTATAGTTTGTAATAGAGCTTTGTGAAACTCGCGTCGATTAAATTTATAGCTCTGAATAATTCTCAGCCAAGTAGGTAATATTGCCTTACAATGTTTGAGTAGTAATTACATGTTTAATGATTTTAGTGTTGTGTTTACTATAATTACGTTGTGTAGAATTTTTATGATAGAGTGAAAACATATATGGTCACGCTATTTTTCCCTGAAGGGTTAAGCAGTGACTACATTCTTCGGAATAACTACATTCTGTTAAATTTAAATAGTCTCTTGGGACAAGCTAAAGCAGTCCTTATTGCATTGACATAAGAACTTTGACAGGTGACTGTGAGCTGTACGCTGTACATTTATTTTACGTGATAATAGTTCAAGTATTTATATTTTCTTGAAAGGTAAGGCTAATGGATTTGTAAAACTAATAAAGTGCGTAGTAAGTAGTATACTTAATTCTTACTATAGGTAGCTTAACTAAGTGTAAATTAAAAAAAAATAACTATGTTATCATGAGCATGTGAAAAAATAATAATTCACAATGAATTTTCGAGGCAAATAAACAAAGTAACTACAACATATAAAAATTCAGATCGCGTTTCACACAAATCCTTTAATAAAATGTGGTTAGACACGAACGGTAATATTTTAAATCCGTATTTAAAATGGCCGAGTTTCTTTTATAGAGAAATCGTGTTTAGTGAGAAATAAGCGGTTGTGTGTTTAAGGGTGGTTCACAATAATTCTAATACTATAATGGAGTAGACTTCGAAAAGAAAAGACTTCGAAAAATCTTGTTACAATTGTACCTAATTAGCAGTGGCGTGCGGTTCATAAAGACAAAAAGACACTGCCTACCCTACATAACTCAGATAAATATTTATTATAAGATATTTGAGGTGGCAAATCACTTACATCATTATTTAATCGACAAGACGACGAATCAAAACCAACATGCAGTAGGTATTTTTGGTAAGTAAGCTTTTAAAATTTTCTGCCTACCCTTGAAACTCTGTGCACGCCACTGCTAATAAGCTGTGCCTGTGAGATCCTCCGCGCAGAGAGATTTCCGTTAAAACTGAAGTTCCATTTCACCCCATTAGGGGTAGATTTTTTGAAAAGCCTTTCTGAGGGCGCGTTTATAATTAAAGTCAAAGATTTTTATTTCATTTGAGCCTTTACCGGTGCTTTTAAAACGTTCTGAGTCTAGTTGCACTGTTCCAAAAGTGGGTTGGTCCTATGGAGACAAGACCCGCAAATAACTGTTTTACAATATCCTTCAGATAACAAATTATACAAAATTAACTCATTACGATGACATGACGACACGGTTGGCGCAGAGGCTAAGCGATTAGCTTTCTGCGCTACCAGTTGCGGGTTCGATCCGCACGGAACAAATATTTGAATGATCTACAGACAGTTGTTTCGGGTCTGGTTGTGTGTGCATGTGACATGTATGTTTGTAAACTGTACCCACGATACAGGAGAAAAAAATCAATACAAACGAACATAAAAAAGGTAACAAAAATTTCAAGAATACAAACTTCATTACAACTTAAACTAAAAATATGAAAAGATTACGAAACATCGTGTAATCACGGTAATCAAGTTGTAGGATATGATACGATGAGACAGGATTATCAGGGAAAGTAACCAAACTGACAATTTTTGTCGTTCCTGAGATTTCAGTACCTACCTATTAGTCAGTTCATTTCTCTTCTTTATGTAGTGTTAGGTCTAGAGGGGCTCATAGCTACATATTGGTCGATCTGTGAGGTTAAGTAGCGCTTGCTGCGGTCAGTCCTTGGATGGGTGAACATTTTTCACATATCGACAGTTGGTCCCGGGTGTCATACGATAGGTCTTTATATGACACCCGGGAACAACTGTTTAACATGCTTTCCGAAGCACGGTGGGGTCTCGATATATGAAAAATGTTCACCCATCCAAGGACTAACCGCATCAAGCGCTGCTTAACCTCGTAAATCGACCGATCTGCGTGGTAGTTATGTAGCTACGAGTCCCTCCAGCTTTCTAAACAATATAACTGAAATATATCCCCCTTGGGGTCACCTGTCCCATATCGACCATAAACGAAAGCACTACACACGATAATGTTTCATGCCCATTGAGACACCATAACTAGTTGTATTCCCTATGAATATTCATAGGTTTTTTAGAAGAGACATGTAGATAAATAGCTACCACATAGATCAGTGGATCGTAAGCAGCGCTTGTTGAGGTCAGTCTTTGAACGGGTGACAATTTTTCACACTTCGAAACCCCTCCGTGCCTCGGAAATCACGTTAAGCAGTTGTTCTCGGGTGTCATACGAATACCTATGACAATCGTTATGGGTGGCAGTAGACCAAAAAGTCTAAAAATCAGTGAAACCTTAGCTTTGTCTCTCAGTAATTGGAAGGCGGAGGTCAGATGATAGTTGCTCCGTGTAAAGTGGTGATGTGTAAAATTCTGATGTTCAAATGCAACCAGTTAAACTGTAAGCCGACCTCATCGTCGTTGGGAAAAAAGACTAGGCAGATGATGATGACTAATAGGTTTCATAGGAGACCAGTGGTGACTCACAGGCAATTGTTTACGGGTCAAAAGCTGTAGGTCGTGGTTTCAAATCTTTGGGCACAGTCCAATCTGGTATAAGTCTTAAGGCTTCTGAAGAAGATCTTGTGTTCATGTTTGGTAGATATCATTGCGTTTACACAGCGCCTATATCTTTTAAGTTATAACCAATTTTATTGTGTGTCGAACTTAAATCTTAATCCTTACTCAAATGATTGAGTTCTAATGTCGTATCTTGTTTATTTGAAGGTTCTATTGCCATGAGGATTTGGGTGTAAAAAGAAAATTGGGTACCTAGGACAATGAACCTGTTACTTTTGAGATTTATTAAGGTGTGAAAAATCAACTCTCTTAATATTAAAGGGGTACCTAAGCACATGAAAATTTATGTAATTTACCTATTTGTTTTATATAACATAGCATCACGGCTGTATTCCCCGAAGGGTTAGGCAAAGGTATACTATGTACAAACATGCAGATGTCGCTGATATTCGTTATTTAGACCCATGTAATAGAGGGCGAGCCTATTGCCATCCACCGGGCACAGTTCCAGACTCCGCGCTGCTCCGAAAATTTCCATACAGCGGATCCAATAACACTTTGCCGTACACGAGATCGAACCCAGGAACTCACGCTCAGCAACCGCGTTTGCGATCACTAGACTAATGAGGCAACCCTATGTGTTTTAGTGTATGTTATTATTGTTTAGTAGGTAAGTTAAAAAATTGAATAGGAATGACAATATCTAGACACACAGTATTGAATTAAATAACACGAAAATGATATTATAATGGTATCTAAACAATTTAACTAGGTCATGTTCAATAAAGTTTGAATTCTAGAGAAAGAACAATATCTTAAGCATGACCCAAATACGAATACTTTAGAGAGATAAATTGCAAATTGTTCGAAGCTGCATTGCGATATCTATCTAAATTCAGCTCCCAAAGTACCGGAGGACTCGTATAAAGGTCGGGGTCCACTTGTCTGCAGCTTGGCATGATATCGCTTAATATGCGTCACGCCGCGCCGCACTCGCGAGCGCTCGGCCACACTGTCGTATGCTTAAGCTCGCGTGTGCACGCAGAAGCAGCCCAAGAGACTGGCCCTTCTCTAAGTACGAGATGAAGGAAAAAAGTATCTGGGCAACAGCAGTGGCGTAGTTAGAAACTTCGCATTTGGTTATAGTTAAACGCTTGAATGAGGTGTAGAGGAGAGGCAGAGGCGGTTACCTGTATGGTAAAAACAATCAAGACATAATATGGTAAAGAAGAAGTATGAACTAGTGTATATTGTATTCTGAAATTCAGCAGCTCGTAACTATCCCCTTTGTGCAAGCATCTAACTACTTGGAGCCGTCAGATGCTTAAATCTAGTCGTTCCAGTGGGTCTTTTTTCGTTGGCCAAGAAAACGCGCCGCCGAACCTAAAGAGTGCGGACGATATACTACAAAACACACTTTAATCGTGGGCGCGGCACTGAACCGCGCGCACAAGTGGAGTCCTACCCTTAGTCCTTTCTGTTTACGGCACAACTTTTATTTTCGTGATATATTGCCCGTTATCCGCAAATGTTGTTCAAATAACGACTTTATGTCTACGACCATAAGCTATATAGTTGCCGTTTTCGTATCCGCAACACGTTTGTTCTAAGGATTTATATTGCGGTTTTTGATGTACAATTGTTGGGAGGTCAGAGCCGCAATATGGATAAAATATTGCAGATTAACTGCTATAACTTTTACGATTACGATGAAGTTTATTAATTTGGTTATAATACCTTAAGGTTATTGAATAGAAGCGGTGATAGAAGAGGTACTTTGTTAAGGATTCCAATCTGGTTATAAAATATAGTGAAGCAAACTTGCGTATTTAAACGAGATCGACGCGGACCATTTATATTTGTATGCTTGTTTGGATCCTATTTGAACCTAGTACTAAACAAGAAAGGTTAGACTTTAGTCCACCACGCTGGGCTGATGCAGATTGGCGGACTACGCGTAAACCATCGAAAACTTTATGGAATCCTCACAGGTGTGCAGGATGGTGTCACGTTTTTTTCCTTCATCGACTTCTTCTGTAGGAACAAACTACCAGATAGTAATCGCTCATATCCTAGTGGAAAGATTAGCCAGTCAGCATTGATGATATTGAGACTGACTGCTCGGGGTGCGCTGGACTATTTCAGAGTTCGTCACTCGAGTAACCAAGTTCTTTCACTATTAAAACGAGGGACAAAAAAGTTTGGCACAGAAAAAACAAAAAAAAAATAATTCCAATTTCCATCGAATCCAAAGTAGGTACCTAGTATTTGTGGTACTTAGATACAGTTCAAGCCATTTTTCTATATAAAAAATTCGGCGTGTGTTTGTAATTCTTCTCTTAAACGGCTTGATCGATTTTGATGACTTTTTTGCACTTATGGGGCCATCTGGATGGTTCTTAGCGAATAATTGGACCGGCAGCCTAATTACCGATGTAGCGACAGGCGTACATCGCGCGATTACTTCTGTCAAACGTCATTTTTGTGACATATAATGTATTGGCTGGCAGTGAGATTGTTGTCGGGTGGCTATCGCGTTGCTGTCGCTTTTTTACTTAATTAGGCTGCCGGTAGGTGGCGCTCTTGTCGAGATCCAGAAAAAGGTCCGCTATTTTTTCTATGAAAATTTATAGTTTCATCCTTGCTCACGCTTTTGCTGGCAATAATAGCGTGTGGTCACAAAAATAAATGTATTCAAAGCCTAACATTGCTCTTCAGTTTATTCAAGCGTTTGGCAGAGTCAAATATGCATTGTGCCAAATGCATTATGATGTGTTTTGCCAAATGCCAAACTGCCAGTGAAAGAGATTTGTGTTGTGTTTGTTCATTATTGTTTGCACGGTCGGCTGTGCGGTTTGCCACATAATAGGTGCCAAAATATTTAAGTATTTGGGTAAGTGAGATGTGTGAAGATTAATATTCATTTTACTTGTGGTAGTCCGAGTACCGTTTCGTAACACTGAGTATTAATTGCTGAAAATTGTTTTCTGTCAAAGACGGTACGGTTAACAAAGAAATTGGTTGTATGGCGATTATAATTAACGCATACTGGTACACTGGTAAAAATAGGTACTATTTCAAAAAGTCTCACAACGCAAACGTTCGTTGGTATATTAGAAAAATCTTGAAAATTATAACCCACATAAGCATCACGCATGTATTCCCCGAAGGGTTAGGCAGAGATGTACCATTGTAAACCCGCATTTTGCCGATGCCGTTATTGAGTCCCATGTAACAGGGGTTGAGACTTTGTGCTACTAATAAGAATTTCTATAGAGAAAAACTCAATAACACTTTGCCCGACACGATAATTGAACCCAAGATCTCACACTCAGCAGCGCTTGCGCCTATTAGACCAATGAGGCGGTTAATCTTGAAAATTATAAAATAAATTCGCGCCGGTTTATTTCCCGCAATTCGTAATAAATATTAGATTTAACGTAACACGTTTCAAGGAATCCCATGTGCATTGTGCTTTCCACATGACACGTCGTTATCCACGCTATTTGTTTTTATATTTAACAGAATGTTTGCGTGCGTGTGTAGTCGAACAAACTGATTCTGGTTTTTAGCGAATTGGATTTTTTAAACATATTTTATTTATTTATTAATTGAGGTTTATTCACAGCTTGTGTATAGAATATATCTTAAGTATATAAAAGATTGGCCCGGGTACGTCTTAAAACTGCGGCCAGACACCGGAGGACGGGCAGCAGCGTCCTCTCACTAATCGGTGAGCCACTGCGATCCCCAAGCCGCCTGCCAAGCGTGGGGATTATGGCAACCACGACGATTCTCTATTCCTTCAGTCTCATAGCCCGACGAGACGGCAATCCGACACGACTGAAGAGAGATCAGGCATAGGACCAACGGTTTTACGTGCTTTCCGAGGCACGGTGTGTATTCACATACAGAGATCCAGACCCGAAACAACTATCTGTAGATCATACAAATATTTGTTCCGTACGGAAATCGAATCTGCGACACGTAGCGCAGCAGTCGATCTCTCAACCAGTGCGCCAACCGTGCCGACATATATCATATGGCACAATATATCTTAGGGAAAAGAAGAACATTGCACAATATTTCTTAAGAAGAAGTTTTTATCCTTATACATATATAGATCAACTTTATCTATTAATTAATTATTGTATAACTCGAATGCCTCACTAATCTAGTAGTCACAAGCTCGACTGCTAAGCGTGATGTCCAGGTTTCGATTCTCGGGTCCGGCAAAGTGTTATTGGGTTATTCTCAGTAGGCCCGCCCCCTATTACGTGGTACTGAATAACAGCATCGGCGAATTGTGGGTGTATACAAGTACACCTCTGCCTAAAACTTCGGGGTGTACAGGCGTGATGTTATGTGTATGTTTATATTATTCGAATACATTCATAATTTTGCGAGAAATCTTCATTTGACTGAATTTTTTTATTCAAAGTACATACAAAGTATTTTGTTTCTTGTATAGCGAAATTGTGCCATTTCCAAACTGATGTGAGAAGAGGGATATAATAGGATGGCAAGGCAATCAGCCGGGTATTGCCATACGCAAATAAAGGCTGTTTAAAGCGAAGGGTATTGTTTCGGCTCAAGGAGTGGTCCGCTTTTCAAACGATTCCAAAATTGGGTCAAAGTTAACTTAATGTTTGGTATCTTGTATGTCTGACCTCATTTCGGCGGAGTACCATAACCTCTGTAAAAGCAATTGTTTTTTGTTTATTATTTGATGCAATTGTAATTTTGATGTATCCCTACGGATTTTCATCGTAAAAGGAACACTTCGCAAGATGAGATAGCTCGATACGTGCTGGTAGGTAAGCGATTGACTTTCTGCACTGCATGTCACGGGTTCGACTCAAAAGTCGAACAAATACAGTTTTTGTTTGAAATCGTCGTTTAAGTTCTAACACCACATAAGTCGTTTTTTGGCGGTTTTGACATTTTGATGGCATTTGCTAGAGAATCGGAAGACGCGTTGTTTCAGCCAATCAAGATAGGCATCGTCCAATAGAAACTCGTAAAATTAAATGAATATAAAATGCTATTGTACGATGTCTATGTAAAATTATGCAGTTTTATCATCCTCCTGAAAAGTTATTATTTTTGACATACGTGGTGTTAGAATTTCAACGACAAAATAAACATCATAACTCGAAAACTACCAAAAATACTAAAATACTATATTTTTTGAGTACTCAATTCCTGGACTTCAGCTTGACATATTTTTGGAACTTTCTGTCCTTATAAATTTCTCAAACTATCCCCCGGAAAGCGGGTATCATTTTCATATAGAAATAAAGGGTATTCATGTATAAATTCTGTCACAAGGCCGATGGTGTTAGGGCGGCAGTTGTGTTACAAAGTTTAAGGGTAGGTAGGTCTTATGTCAAGGTTAGAAGGGCGCGTATTGTTCATGTTTATTAACTAATAGGTACTACACTACTTTGACGGCACGGTTGGCGCATTGGTTGAGAGATCGACTGCTGAGCTACGTGCCGCGGGTTCGGTTCCCGCACGGAACAAATATTTGTATTATCTACATATAGTTGTTTCGGGTCTTTGTGTATGTGAATTTACACCGTGCCTTGGAAAGCACGTAAAGCCGTTGGTCCTGCGCCTGATCTCTCTCCGGTCGTGTCGAGTTACCGTCCCATCGGACTATGAGAGTGAAGGAATAAAGAGAGCACCTGTGTTTGCGCACACACTGATGCTCTATAATATCTCCTGCGTAGTTGACTAATTTCCTGTGAGATTGGCCGGCTACATTACCTATTACCTAGTTATGTGTAGTAAGAGCTTTAGTGTGATGTAGACCAGAGGTTCCCAGATATTGTTTCTCATAGACCACTTTCAAAATTTAGCTGGTTCCGGTGGACCCCTGCAGCTACATTTCTACTATATTGTAAATTGAATTATTAACCCCCATTTTTTGTCACGCCAACGAATACTCCCGTCGAGTCTCCCGTGGACCCCTGGGTGTCCACCTGGACCACTTTGGGAACTAATGATGTAGAATATTTACAGTCAGTGACATAAGTGAATTAATATAATATGTAGGTATGTATAATGTTTAGTCATTTTGATTATAAAATTGTTAAAGACTTGATTGCCTCATTGGTCTCGTAGTCGCAAGCGCGACTGTAGAGCTTGAGGTCCTGGGTTTGATTCCCGGGTCGGGCAAAGTGTTATTGGGTTTTTTGTACGGATATTCTCGGTAGCAGCACGGCGTCTGGTACTGTGCCCGATAGATGGCGATAGGCTCGCCCCCTATTACATTGGACTCGATAACGGCATCGGCGAAATGTGGGTGTACATAGTACACCTCTGCCTAACCCTTCGGGGAATACAGGCGTGATGCTATATTATGTTATGGTATAATGATCTGCCTCGTTTCGAAACATTGCAGAAACACCCCTTAGATACATCTGCAGTTTTCATCCAGCATCTGCTATACTTTAGATACACAGAAAAAAGCGCGCAATGTTACATCTACCCTCATATTTGGCGCAGCTCCAGCCTGAGTAAGCACTTAAGATGGCGTTTCCGTTATTTAAGGTCCCTAGAGTTAGGAATATTCTTATCTGCGTACACAAGTTTGGAGAACTTCATTTGATTATGTTATTTATGTTTCTGTTTTCAGATGTTCCTATTTTGTTTTAGTTTGTAGTTCTGCGGGAATCCTTGATATTACTGGGAATGCTAAATTTGTATTGGCACGTGAAAGTTTCTTGCTTTGCCTTATTCTTTACTAGCGACCCGCCCCGGCTTCGCACGGGTGCACTTCTCCACTATTTAATGGATGTTATTATACATATAAACCTTCCTCTTGAATCACTCTATCTATTAAAAAAAACCGCATCAAAATCCGTTGCGTAGTTTCAAAGATTTAAGCATACAAAGGGACATAGGGACAGAGAAAGCGACTTTGTTTTATACTATGTAGTGATTGTCTACTAGCTTTTGTCCGCGACTTCGTACGCGTGGAATTTAGAATATGATATTTTACTGCGGTAAAATGGAGCCTATTTTTAAAGTTAGACCTCTAGCAATACATCGGTGAAAATTGCATTCAATTCTATGCAGTAGTTTTTGCGTGATGCATGTACAAACATACATACAGACAGATAGACAGACAAAAATTCTGAAAACTGTTGTTCAAGCTTCTGTTGGTCTAATAAAGACCCTCCATATTAGTTTTTCTCCAATATCTATAATGTACAGACATCGGCCTGTTATAATTTTATTATATGTATAGATCTGCTATGTGAAATTGTATATATATATATATATCTGTTCGATAGGATTATTCGAAATATAAATATTTTAATATTTTATTTTATGACGGCCTCATTAGTCGCATGACCGGCTGCTGTATAGAGGTTTTGGGTTAGATGTCCAGGTCAAGCAAGGTGTTATTTAGATTTTCTGAAATTCTCTGTAGCAGCACGGAGTTTGGAATTGGGCCCGGTGGATGGGAATAGGCTTGCTCCCTATTACATGGGACTTAATAACGGCATCGGCGAAATGTGCGTGTAGAAAAGTATACCTCTGTCGAACCCTTCGAGGAATACAGGCGTGATGCTATGTTATGTTAAGTTGCTTTTATGATGAATACTTTGTATTGTTTTCTATCAGGTTAAGTACGGTCAGTCTCAAAAAGATGTATAAAACAAGTGAAATTCAAAATTGAACTTTTCAGAAAGTGGTGATTGAAACTATTTTTTTTAAGCTTATCATTTTTATACATTATATTCACAGATAACATGTATAAAATTTCTTCAGAAATCACGAACTATTTCTCTGAAAATTCTCCTTCTAAATACGAACAAAAAAATAATTATTAAGAAGCTATTTTTTATGTTTACTGCCTTAATTACGTAAAAGATTTAAAAAAAAAAACGTTGCCCCACACTAGGATTTCTTCTGTATCGTGGGCACAGTTTACAAACATACATGTCACATGCACACACAACCAGACCCGAAACAACTATCTGTAGATCATACAAATATTTGTTCCGTGCGGGGATCGAAGCCGCGACACGTAACGCAGAAAGTTAATCGTTCAGCCACAGCGCTAAACGTGACGTCAAAAAAAAAGATTTTCGTATATTAATTTCCCTGGCGTTATGTAACTGTTTTATCTTCACCGGAATGTTAATAGGGTTTCATAGTTATCGAGAGGTCCCGGCCTAATTATCCAGTAACCAATCAAAGAATATAATCACGCTATACTCAGTGGGGAATTAACGAACTACTTTACCAATTAGACTGCCTCATTGGTTTCGTGGTTGCAAGCGCGACTGCTAAGCGTGAGGTCCTGGGTTCGAATTCCGGGTCGGGCAAAGTGTTATTGGGTTTTTCTGTGTGGAAATTCTCAGTAGCAGCACGGAGTTTGGAACTGTGCCCGGTAGATGGCAATTCCTAGCTAGGATTTCTCCTGTATCGTGGGCACAGTTTACAAACATACATGTCAGATGCACACACAACCAGACCCGAAACAACTATCTGTAGATCATACAAATATTTCTTTCGTGCGGGGATCGAACCCGCGATACGTAGCGCAGAAAGCTAATCACTTAGCCACTGCGCCAACCGTGTCGGCACCTAGATTATACTAATCTAGATTATAATATTTTGAAAATAGAAAAGCTGTACATTTAAACATTAATCGCATACCACACCTCAGTCATAACTCCTTGAATAATCGAATTTGGAGCCAACAATGCAGGAGTATCACTAAGGAATCTGCATAAAAGTATTCGACAAGCCGGGAATCTCGGCTGTTGAAATATCAGGTCAGTTGCGATAGCAAAACTAACATTTATCACCAGGGCCGGATTTAGGGGAGGGTAAAAGGGGCTGAAGGCCTAGGGCCTACAAAAATATGAATGTTCGGATATTAAAAAAATTGCATTACTTAAAAAAAAAAAAACGGTTTCGGACTGCCTCAATGGTCTGGTGGTCGCAATCGTGACTGCTGAGCATAAGATCCTGGGTTCGATTCCCGGGACGGGCAAAGTGTTATTGGGTTTTTGTGAATGAAAATTCTTATTAGAAGCATGGTCTGGATCTGTGTTCGGTAGATGGCAACAGACTTGACATCTGCCTAACCCTTCGGAGATGATAGGCGTGATGCTATGTTATGTTATGCAATGTCGGGATCCACTTTATAAAATCATTTCAAATATTTTGTTTCTCGTATTCTAAGTATTTCCTTGATAAGTATGTTCTTTTTTATTTTGGAACAAAAATGTTCATATGTATTTTTTTCATCTGGTTAATAAAAATATTTGAGGCCTTTCTCGTTGCCCCGGAGCCTTCAAAGTTCTAAATCCGTCCCTGTTTATCACATAGTTTGTATTTCTCCCGAGGCTGTGACTTGTGAGGCTACAGTGTTTCAAACTAGCATTACATTGCGGTTTATTTAACTTCATATACCCGTATTAAGTTGGATGAAGCCGCAATGCAACGCTTAGAATTAGTTTAATTAATCCGTCAACCGACAAAGTAGACATAACAATTTATTATTTGGCCGCCGGCGACCGTGAATTTTTTAAATCGGAATTTTGTTTTTGAATAAGTTTAGTTGTTTTTTTATTGGACATTTTCACATGACACTGGTGGATATGGAATATTATATATGTATAATATATATTTATTTATTATATGTTTCCACACATTATGTTGTGAAACCTACACCGATATGTATAAGACAAATCGCCATCCGATCCGATATTAAAAATAGAGTTCCAACGACAAGGAAACCATGATTTTCAATATAAGGAAAAAAAATATTTAATAGTCCATGGACAGCATAAGTTTTAAGTGAGTTTCGTTTAAGTAAAATAGCTGATATCATCACGCATGTATAACCCGAAGTGGGTTAGATCACCTGGATCTAACCCACTTCGGGTTATACATGCGTGCACAATTTTACACCCACATGTCGCCGATACTGTAATTTAATTCCATGTAATAGGAGGCGCAAGCGTATTGCCTTTTACCTGGTACAATATCAAATTCCGGGCTGTTATTGACAATTTCCATACAGAAAACCCCAATATTTGAATAAAAAACCCCAATACATAAGTAACTATTATAAAACAGTTTCTGTTGGGCAATTTGGGAGAAACCTATTTCCAATAAAAGGGGTCAAGTTGATAAATATTTCTATCCTACTAATCCTATCCTATCCTATCCTATCCTACTATCCTACTTCCTACTAATATTATAAATGTGAAAGTTTGTGACGATGGATGGATGGATGGATGGATCTTTGTTACTCTTTCACGCCAGAACGGCTGACCGGGTCTGGATGAAATTTGGCACAGAGATAGATTATAGTCTGGAATACTTTTTATTCCGGGAAAATGTAAGGAGTCGTAAACCACGCGGGCGAAGCCGCGAGCGGAAGCTAGTTCTATATAAATAAAAAAGTAAATACTGGTCGTTGGTAAGCGTATCACTTGAGAAAAGCTGCAACCTAATTACGTAAAAATTGCGTCAGCACACGACAGTAGCCTCACTGTTGTCCAGTACATATATGACACAATAATTACGTTTGACAATAGTTATCGCGCTATCTACGCCTGTCGCAAGATGATTGCTACATCGGTAATTATGCTACAAAGGCTATTTGTTTTAGGGAGAGAACAATTTAAAAAGCAGCTTGAACTGAGTGCTTTTTTCTATAGGATTTTTGTATAATCTCAACAAATTCATAATTCGATCAAAAACTTGAAATTTGGACTGGACAACGTCTGTCTAGTCAGTTAGTTGATAATAAAGCAGACTTACCCAACAGTAACATCAAAAATATTGCTGCCAACTGAGCTGGAGACGGCCATGTCCCCGAAGCCTTTCCTGGCGACGATCACGGAGGTGATGAGGTCCGGCACCGAAGTCCCCGCAGCCAGGAGCGTGAGGCCCATCACCTCGGGGGGAACGTGCGCCGTCGCCCCCGCCACGTTTGCCCACCACACCATCAGATAAGAGAAGAAAGCTATCCAAACTATTGACCCTATAAATGTTAAAGGGAAAAATCTTTTCCCTGAAAAAGAAAAAGGGGTGATTAGGTCTTCATACGTTAAAGTCTACGTACATAAAGTAATAATTGTATGAAACGAAACGGCGGTGTATCTGAAGATTGTATTTTTATGAAATTCAAACAGCAACAAACAAAAACAAACAAATATTTTCACGTGAATATGAAACCTGCAAATATTGCCTATATTTGCAGGATTCATCGTCACCTAAAACAGGTCGAATGCTGCGTTGGTCTCTTAAAACCATGTGAACATATTATGACATCTCTAAAAATTTGTCAAAAATGTGTTGACTCTAGAGTTCTAGGCAGTCGTGTCTTTACTTATATCAGATTATAAAGGGGTCAGTCAAACAAAGACCTGGTGAAAGATGGAATGAAAAAAGGAAAAGGTACGAGATGACTTTTTCAATGATAAAAATTCTACCTTTCGGTGTTCTAGTGTCTGGGAGGGTCATCCAGAGCGGGAAGACAATAGGCGCGACCAACAGGTACGTCAGTCGCTTGCGGAAGCCTGCGGGCCACGACATATCCAGCGGCGTCGTGTCCTCATCCAGGTCTCCTATCTGAAACAACATATTACACCGTGAGGACCTATAGGATTGACAGGCCTCTGAAGGCCTCTGTGTTGTCCAGATTTGATACGGTAATCTTGGTCTAATTTATATGGTAGAAGGGTCAAACATTGGGCTATTTCTGCTAATAATTATAATTATATTTGGCAGACACGATTGGCGCAGTAGTTGAGCGATCAGCTACTGCCATACGTGTCGCGTGTTCAATAGCCGCATGGAATAAATATTTGACCTAGTAGTGTGTAACAAATAATAAATTGTCATTCCTTAACAACGAAAATAAAAAGTATAGGTAACTCAAAATAATTTTGTTAGCTAATATAAATTCTATTTTTGCTATGTTACCTAAATGTTAAAGTTTCTATTTATTATGTAATTTTGCATGCCTAATGGTAAAATATGGCTGAACTGTTTGCAAAATAAAATATCTTTTATCTTTATCTTTACAGATAGTTGTTTCCGCTCTGGGTTTGTGTACATGTCAGTACCTATTAGTGTTCGTAAACTTATTCACGAATCTCACGATACAGGAATTATTCCAAGTGTGTTTAAAAATAAATCGCATCAGATGCACTAGTTAGGCACACGAAAAATATAGGATGTATTGTTTATTGGTATACACAGTTGAGCGATATGAAAACATTATATAATGGGTGCACGTAAAGAGCATCTCCAACAGGAGATAGGGAGAAACGATGCAGCCTAGCTTTTTTACGAACCTAGATGAGTGGTTTTCTTTTCACTATAGCATTCACAGTTCCCAAATGAAAATTCATGGAGACGCGACCGAAGAAAAAAAATCTTGCGCTTAGATTTTGTCACAAACATAGCCCGGGGTCTACAAAAAGTGTTTTCTTGAAGATAGGTTGTTAAAATTAGCGATGCACAACACGAGGCTAATATAATTCGTAGTGATTTGGTTCGTTTACCACATTACGCCGAAGTCACCCCAAAGTAGGTTAGTGTAAGGGCACTTTGACGGTTGTAATAGGGTCGTTTTGAAGAATTTACATTAACTAACTCTGGTCTAAAATGTAAAATTGTTAGATGAACGAACGGTTAAATGAAAGCAGCTTTAAAAGTAGCGATCACATAATGTGATTTATCGAAGAAGTGTTCCACTGTTGGGCAAGGACCTCTTCTCAGAATGAGAAGGGTTAGGCCTTAGTCTACCACACACACACCGTCGAGAACTTTATGGAGCCCTCTCTGGTGTGAGCAGGTTTCCTCACGATGTTTTCTTTCACCGTTAACGCAAGTGACAATCAAATTCTGATCCGCACATCATTCCGAAAAGTCAGAGGTTTGAACTCAGACCTTCTTCCATGGAAGGCAAGTGTTTATTATTTTTATTTTATTTATTTATTATTTCCTTTATTTCAGGCAACTTGGCCCATACAAAAAATATACAAATATAAAACAATGACTATAATTTTTTAACCACGAGGCTATCACTGGGGTGTTGTAAATAATAATAAATAACCAAAAAACCCTAAAACTTGTAGGAACACAATATAATTCAATACCTATGTTGTAAATGATATTGAATTTAAAAAAAGTGTAAAAATTCTGACCTCTCCATACCCGGAACGATTATTCAAGTTAAAAACGATCAGTAAGGTACGAATTGTTCCAAAGCTTCAAACGAAGATAATAAATTTGACAACAAAAGGGTTGGAAGGTTGGAACTATCACGGGGACCCAATTCCGCGCCCTATTTTGGCATTCTATTATGGAGTCCCACTCATAAACCTTTAGTTAGTTGGTCGGACAGTTAGAAGGAAAAGTTATACATTAGGAGCGAGGATTCCCGAGAATGGGCGGGAGTATTGTCGTGAACACATTTCGCAGATAACGATATAAGGTCTCATGTTGAGCTCCGGGGAATTTTCTATTTCTAGAAGATACTTTTTCTAGAAGATCTAATTAAGTTTTGTGCTGGACATGGAAAACGAACCAAGGACATCAAAATAATACTGTATTATTAAATTTGTGTGTCAAATAAAACTTCAAGAAAAAGCCAAGTTAGGGAGACTCTAAAGTAAAAGCATTGTTTATGAGAAACAGGAGTTATACCAAGTATGAGATGACGGTTGACCAAAATGTCAAAATTAATCAATAAAAAATCCTATTAATATTATAAATGCGAAAGTTTGTGAGGTTGGATGGATGGATGGATCTTTGTTACTCTTTCACGCCAGAACGGCTAAACGGATCTGGATGAAATTTAGCACAGAGACAGATTATAGTCTGGAATAACACATAGGCTACTTTTTATCCCGGAAAATGCACGGGTTCGTAAGCCACGCGGGCGAAACCGCGAGCGGAAGCTAGTCTTACATAAAAACAAAAGAAGAAAGTTTAATTATCAATATCATATTATTATTAACCAATTATCAATCCTCGAAAGAAGTAAGAATCAACCAAACATCAAAGCAGGAATTTGTCGCGTCACTATGTCAAGGCATTTAATTAGTAAAGCAAACGGGTAGGAAGCCTATGATAGGTAAAGTAGGCTTGAACAGAATGAAAGTGTAACCGTGGAATATACTGGTTGATATAATTATAAGAACTGTCTCATTGATCTAGTGCTCGTATTCGTGGCTGCTGAGCATGCGGTTTTAGGTTCGATTCCCAGGTCGGGAAGAGAGTAGGTAATTGGTATTTTCTGAAATTCTCAGTTTGGTATTGTGCACAGTAGACGGAAATAGGCTCGCAACCTAATATAAGGCGAAATATGGGTCCACAAACTACCACAAACTATACCTCTGCCTAAACCTTTGGGGAATATAGGCGTGATTCTATTATAAGAATGAAATTAACTTTTAACTGCTGCCATACTTCAAGAGCTTTTTGAATGAAGAGTTAGAGACCAAGAGTCTTACTCGAAATAAGAACAAAAATACCGCGGAGAATTTTAAATAAATCATGTAACTTGCCCTGGAAGCATGTAAAGAGCAAAACGTCGTTCTCGTATGTGTGACAAGGTGACAACGAGGGACGTAATTGAATTCTATTTACAACGCCAAAATAGAAGGTCCTTGTGTTGTGGAATTATTACTTGTCGAGCTTCTGTCTGCGGTGTTAGAAGAGGCGATTTTTTTTTAGAGAACCTTGATTTGATTCGGTTTAAACATTGCCCCGCAAAGGGATTTCTCCTGTATCGTGGGTACAGTTTACAAACATGCATGTCACATACTGGTTGAACAAGATTGTTATTAAAATTGCGCTACGCTATGATTTCTTTGTTTTTTTGGGGTAATGTTTATATGTAGGCGAAAAAAATATTTGTTCCTTGTGGGTATCGAGCCCGCGACACGCGTGATCTGATCTACGTGCCGCGGCGTCAATTGCTATTGTCTGAATACAAAGTTCACAATAATAATAATCGACTGGTAAACGTTCGATCCTGGAATTGATTCCCATTGTTATTGGGATTTTTCTGACGACACGGTTGGCGCAGTGGTTGAGAGATCGACTGCTGAGCTACGTGTCGCGGGTTCGATTCGCGCACGGAACAAATATTTGTATGATCTACAGATATTCGTTTCGGGTCTTCGTGTATGTGAATACACACCGTGCCTCGGAAAGCACGTAAAGCCGTTGGTCCTGCGCCTGATCTCTCTCCGGTCGTGTCGGATTGCCGTCCCATCGGACTATGAGAGTGAAGGAATAGAGAGAGCACCTGTGTTTGCGCACACACTTGTGCTCTATAATATCTCCTGCGTAGTTGTCTAATCTCCGGTGAGATTGGCCGCCGTGACCGAAATCGGTCAGGAGGACATTATTATTATTGGGATTTTCTGTATGAAAATACCATGTAATGCAAGGTTTTTGATGACGATGACGGCTCCTGGCTGTTGTTGCTGAAAAAGTCAACCGAGTCCGCGTCTCTTTACTCGTTTTTGTGAAATATAAACACAAGAACGAGAAAAGTGAGGAAGACCCAGAGAAATATCTTCATCTACGAGTCCATTAGATACCTATAAACATAATGCTAATACATTTTTATTAAGATTAAAGAGCTCTGTTATTTCTAAATAGAAGAGCTTTTGGTGTTCATAATATTCAAAGGCATACCTAGTTACCACCGGTCTGCTCATACTAATATATAAAACATGTACACTCACATCCTGAAAGTAGTTTTCTTATATTAAAAATTATTAAAACAAAGTAAATTACAGCCGGTAAATTAGACCCGGGTACGACTTAAAACTGCGGCCAGACACCGGAGGACGGGCAGCAGCGTCCTTTCACTAATCGGTGAGCCACTGCGATCCCCAAGCCGCCTGCCAAGCGTGGGGATTATGGCAAACACTCCGCCCCCCTTGGGGGAGTTCTTGTGCCTTCGTTCAGCAGTGGACGTCTTCTGGCTGATGATGATGATGATGAAATTACAGCCACCTTTTCATTGCAGTCGAAACAATCGGCTCTTTTAGTTATTGGCAGTTGCGCTCGCTTGTCTCGAGTATGCCACTGTGTGCGTGCGTAGATTTATAATGCGTCCGTATTATTCGCTAACAATAAGTATAACTAATTTCTTAAATAAGTAAACAATATGTTTTGACCACTTGAAAGTAAAATTTCAGTGCAAATATTATTATTACTGAATATTCTAATTGGGGTGTTTGTGTGTGTGTGTTGTGTCTGTTACATGATGTATTTTATTTGATCAATAACTTACAAAGCCTTTGGAACTTTTCATAGTGATGATGAAACGATGAGTGAACCCAATCGAGTACTCTCCACTTCGCTCGTTATCGAGAAATAAAAAAACACAAGAACGAGAAAAGTGGGGGAGACTCGGTGGGCGAATTCTCCGATGTTGACCCTTTTCCAAAGAATGATAGTAAAGATACAATAAAACAGAAGAGATTCAGTTGTAAAAGAAGAAAAGTTGTAAAAGAGCAAATCTTTTGTTCTTGGCAGTTGTCGACAAAATCCATCTGATTCGACGCTTCTATGCTCGTTTTTTGTGAAATAAGTCTCCCCCAGTTTCTTCTTTCTTGTGTTTTACAAGTGGAAGCAGGGGGAGATTCAGCGAAACACAGTACTGCTAGTCGTTCTTTGACCGCAATACTCCTCGCTAGCCAGCAAAAGCCTCGACATTCTTGATTAGTATATCATGAACCCAGGGGCTAGAAGACTACTTCTAGTGGGCAGAAGAATGTAGGGGCTAGAAGCCTTCTTCAAGCCCCTACATTCTTCTGCCGACTAGGACACTTCAGGTGAAGACTTCAACAGATCCTGCCCTGAAAATGTAATATACATGCAATATGATGATGATAAAATCTTATATAATATCTGGAGACTGAAATTATGCAATAAGTACTCCTTGTTGGACTTTCACTGCAATACTTCTCGCACTAGCCTCGACATCCTTGATTGCAATAAAAACAGAGTTTGTTTTTGTTGCAAGCATGAACGTAGGGGCTAAGAGTAGTGGGCATGACAGATGACGTCTGCAACAGAATCTGCCCAGTAAAATTCTGTTATACACATAAAACATTGTAAATTCGATTTGCATTGCAAATACGGTTTTTTTCATGAAAGGACAATAATAGCTACAATGTATTTTTACATGGAAAAAAGTATATCATATGATTTTTGACGAATTTTTGACGAGACGAAATTGTGGCTCATGATATTATTTACATTTTAACAAAATAAATACAGTTCATTTTTCGAGCAGAATTCTTTGCGTCATTTTCATGGCAAATTTATTTTTATATAATTATATTTATGCGTATATATGAATGGATCTGTATTCTTGTAAATTTTAATATTTTAAGTTAGTTTCATAAAAATATAAAAAATAAATATACATTTGCCACGTAAATGACGCAAAGAATCCTGCTCGAAGAATGACCCAAATAGTGTTATTAAAAAGTATGACATAACATAAAGATAACATAATGTTATAACATCCTTCAAAGACCATACAACTCGGTCGCAAAATGTTGCCTTACGATGATATAAATAATTGTTTATTTATTGAAGTTATACTTCTTTTGGCGCGCTTGATAAGTGAATTCTTAAGATGCGCGCGCACACCGACAGATAAAAGCGACACCTTGAAGTTGGCTGGTAAATGTCTCTTAAATTTTCTTGGGAGTTGATGGATATAATTAACTAAAGGGCTTTTGTAATACATGTTTAACTTTGTTTTGGAGTTCAAATTCAAATATTTATTTGATATTAAATATAAATATAATTTGATGTTACATAATAATAATATTTAGTAGTTCAGAATGTTTAGCCATAACATAATGACATACAAATATTAACGTTCACATTTTTTTTATATTGTTTTATTTAAATATTTTTTATGAGAGGAAATGCAGACTTATTAAATATTATATTATTTATATTATATAATTATTATATTATACAACGTGGCAATGTCGCTAGCGTTCTGGGCACTTTTCCCGTTGACAGCGATGTGGACGAATTTTACGATGCCCTATGATTTTTTCCCCTCCCCGTTTTTAACAGTTTGTACTTTTATTTATATATTTTAAGCTTGTATATAATATTTAATAAGTTCACAATATTATATTACAAGTTACAAATAGGCCACTGTTACTATCATTTAATCTCAAAATATTCTTTAAGCGAGTAAAAACATGTATCAATTAACCATCTACGAAATTCACTTTTAAAACGATTCATCGGTAAGTCCTTTATAATTATGTGATGGCAGTTTATTGGATATTCTTATGCACATTGGGTAACAGTATCTTTGATATTACTCAGTTCTCATATTTGGAATTTTTAACTTATTTGAAAACCTACATTTAAAATAACAGTTATCCCCAAGTTTTTTGAACATTTTTAATTGGGATTTAGTAAATTTACACACTTCTTCCATATCTTTCTATCTATTGTTAATCATTTCAGCTTCCTAAATAAAGGTTTAGATGATATTAACGGGTCAACATTGCAATGCCTAGTATCTAAAGAGTATAAATTAAAAGTATTTCTAAAACACTTTATATTCAATAAATCGTTTATTTTTTGTAATAAACCCATTTATCGAAAAGAAAGTATTCAGATGTACCTGCATGCTATTCAGGAAATTTGTAGTTGGTTGTAACACTGGAAATGTTGATGATTGTTGTAGCGCTGAGTGCGTAGCCCAACCGAATCATCACCTCTATCCTCATTCCTGTGATATGAACACAAGGACGAAGAAAGTGGGGATGACTAAGTGAGCAGAGGAGCTGTTGGCTGATCCATACTTAATCATTTCATATAAACCTGCATGTTATTGATAAAAAACAAGATTGGGTATATCACTAAAAAACGAATCAATAATCGAAATTCAAAAATGAAATTACTGACAGCAACAAAAATAAAAAATGAGTACTGAAGTATTAAAATAACTAATTAAATAATAACTTTGATAATACAGTCACTGAACATATTAATATTTTTATTGCATTACATAACAGTATCAGAACTTTTGTCGCTGAAAGTACCTCTCTTTTTGGTATTTTTGATTTGAAAGGGAGTGAACTTTTTACACATCTAAGGAAATAAGGTCTTGATGATGATGATGATGATGATCATGATGATGATGATGATGATGATGATCATGATGATGATGATGATGCTGGTATCGCGTAGAGAGTACCCGACCGAATCGTCACTGGTATGACTATTTTTATGTTGTTATTTACAAAAAAATGGCCAAAGCAGTGATCACTTATGTCGGGAAATCAAAAATACGAAATGTCCACTAGAAACAATCTGATGATGACGGATTTGACAGTATTTTGGATTATAAGATCTGAAATATCTATTAAAGCACAAAATGTTTAATTCGGCAAAGAATTAGGCGTACACGCAAGGTTGCGTAGTCGTACTGTTGTTGTAAAATTAGCATAATTGCAAATTAAAGAAAATACTGATTGATATCTTGACCAATTTCATAAATAGTATTTGCGGATACATAAAAAAAATATATGGGCACGACCCGGGTACGTCTTAAAACTGCGGCCAGACACCGGAGGACGGGCAGCAGCGTCCTCTCACTAATCGGTGAGCCACTGCGATCCCCAAGCCGCCTGCCAAGCGTGGGGATTATGGCAAACCCCCCCTTGGGGGAGGCCTTTGTTCGGCATTGGACGTCTTCTGGCTGATGATGATGATGATGATGATGAAAAATATATGGTAATTAAAATTTTATGATTTTAACCAATATTATCCAAGAATTGAAAAGCACACGCGTGAAAAGAATGGAAAGGATTAGGGATTAATAGAAAATGGTACCGGTGATAGAAAAGGCAACATTTTGAACAATTAATCAGTTAAGGTTTTGTAGGTAGTTAACGTAAGAAAATTAAAATAGTATTTTGTTAAAATGAGCCTTTTCCTTGAGTTTAGTTAGTGCCATGTCATTACTTCCCAGACTTTGATCCTTATTAGCGACACTATAATAATATGATGGTGTTATAACTATAGTGTTTTTTTTTTTCCAAAATCAACGTGTTCGATTCTTGGCTAGGTTATATTGTTAGTACATTATTTTTTCAAAAATCCCAATGATGTTATTAGTTTGTTGTCAGTTTTAATTTTCATCAAAATGGATGGATGGACAAAAATGTGTCCGTATACTCGTACAGGTATATGGACGCCATCTAGTTTAAAAAAGACGTGTAAAAGTGATTGAAAAATCCTAATAGCAAAATAAATAATTTTATTTCATTTCATTTCATATTTTTGTCCATTACTAATTTTAAGAGTAAAATGTTTCGTATGAAAGCCATCGCTTCGCGCATTTTCAGGACCATCAAAAAAAATCTGATACGTGAAGATAAATAGGGATTACTGGTAACAAAAACGCAACTGTCACGAATTAATGAGACCTCAATAATAATTCAGGTCATGGAGTAAATTAATCATTTGTCGCGTCCTTATCAATGGGAGATGGAACATTAGCCCATAAATCTCTCCGATTGAACAAAAGTTGTGTATCCAGCAGCCTGATTACCGATGTAGCGACAGGCGTAGATCGCGCAATAGCTTCTGTCAAACGTCATTTTTATGTCATATAATGTATTGGCTGACAGTGAGATTGCTGACGCGTGGCTGTCGCGTTGCTGTCGCTTTTTTACGTAATTAGGCTGCGGACCTGACAGAATGTTGGTCACAGTTTTGATATCTAGTTTTAATATAAATGGTGAAGTAAACAAATGTGAGGAAATCTGTGAAGGCTTCATAAAGTGCTAGATGTGTGTGTAATCTAACCAACCCATACCGGCAGCATGACATAAAAAAGCGACAGCAACGCGACAGCCACGCGACAGGAATCTCACTGTCAGCCAATACATTATATATCACAAAAATGACGTTTGACAGAAGCTATCGCGCGATCTATGTTTCCTTTTTCTGAGGATCTACGCATAGGCCTGTCGCAAACTGATTGCTACATCGGTAATTACACTAGGTCCTTAGTAGACTTAACCCTTTTTATATTGAGTAGAGTGCCCACCAGTGGGACAGTAATGGGTTAAATTATTGTTGACGGTGGATCAGTTATAAACTAAGCACTTATATCTCTAATGCTAAACAACAAAATAAAACATTTGACAGTGTTGTCAGTTTTGTTCGTGTTTGTAAACTTCACATGTTTACAAAAGTATGTACCGTGTATGTATTTAAAATTGAATACCCTGTGAACATAAGTACATAAACATAAAATAAATAGAGAGAAAGAACAAAATCCTACCTCTTCTATAGCATCTAACTGGACATCCGCGATCCCGCCGTTGGGCAGGTCGAGGGGCGTCTCCTTAGCCTGCGCAGCCGCAGCGGAATGCCTCGCAGCGGCTGCGCCGGCGCCGCCAGCAGTCGGCCGCGTCGCTTCCAGCAGCACTTTCAGAGACGCTATTGCATGGAGCTGCGTCGCTTTCTCATCCACTTTGCCTGCGGACAAGGGAGGAGAGATTGGAGTTCTATGACAAAGTGAATTTTTAGGGTCTGTTGTCCAGATTGACAGTAGTTTAAGAAGACTCCTGTTTAGGAGAGCAACACATATCAGCTATTGACAGAATTGCTTGCCTAGAACTCCTATTCCAAAGCCACTAGGAATGGTACCAGGAACCTTGCTTTTTGTAAAACAAAAAGTTCTTACAATCAAGAATAGTGTCAAAAGAAGCTTTTGTTCTATAGGGGTGTACAGAAGGCCCTAAGATCCCTAAGTTCGTCTCGCGAACTTTCATGTAGTAAACCCCTTTAATAAACTCGCTTACTAATTTTTCCATCAAGCCCACAAGGTGTTAGAAACGTCCCGGCAGGACTAGGAGATGGCAGGAAGATCTAGGTATCTATTGTAACGATTGGCCACAGAATCAGGTAGGGAGGTCTTTGTCCTACAGTGGGACAATCACGGCTAATAATAATACTAAGACCTGAGCAATTTCAATACGACCTGTGCCTCTATTATGAGTTGTTTTACTATTTACTCTAAATAGTAAATCAAAACTTTACTATGACACATATGTCACATAAGCGACTCTAATCCCTAATGTAACCAAGTTAAGAACTAAAATCGCTATCATGAAAATTTACTTTACCATGATAGTAAATAGTAAGAAAACTCGTGATAGCGGTAGTGAAGCTTATGTAACAGAAGAAGATCAAAAGTTTTATCCAGAGATTAATAACATTTCTATCCAACTTACACTGTACCACGTCACCCCACATTCACAACAATAGGTCACATTTTCATACAAAACTTCACAGCTCCGTTATACAGTAACAAGTTCAGAATAATCTCATTGCATCTGCAGCATGTCCGAACTTGTCAGGTGTAGCCACAACAAGTTCGTATTGTGCCAGCCTCTGTTTGACCTATTTCTAGCAACAAGTAATAATGTGTGTTTCAGTTTTCACCCAGTTTGTAAGTTTCAAATGTTTTATGCTTCATTTCGATATACTCGTATGGTCGGTAGGGTTTTATTTTTTAGTTTTTTCGTGTGACGGTGGATGTTGAAATATGTTAATGAGTATCTCAAAACGAATACGTATTATGTATTTCTGTTTATTTAAATCTACTACCACTTTGGTCTTGTCATAAGCGCAACTGCTGTGTGTGAGATTGGTTTCGATATCCGGGTTGGTCACGAATTGTGCTGGGTAGATGGCATACGCTCGTCCGCTTTTACATGGGCATACAAAAGAACAGCTCTGCCTAACCCTTGTGGGAATACAAGCGTGATGCTGTATATGTACGGTTGCATAATTGTATTGCAAGCAAACGAGCTTGCACTTACCGAAGGATAAGAAAATTAAATGATCACTAACTACCCATGAACACCAGGAGCCTAATTGTGCATACGCCGTAAGGTTTAAGTTGAGGATTTTTTTGCTTCGGATTTCTTCTGTCGAGTCGGCACAAGCTATCGCATGGGACTCAGTCATAGCGTAGTAGAAAAAATTGCCAGTTAGCAATGGTAGTATTGAGTTTGACTTCCTAGGTTGCGCTAGACGATCTTAGGGTTTGTAGACGTTCCAATAATATCACTGTGCGTTCTTACGCTTCATTCGAGATACAACTTCGCTAACACATAGTTGAACTTGAACGATGAAATATGTGGTACTTACTGTATAGTACGTGATATTTATTAAGGTATTTAAGATGCGAGTATTCCAAATTTCGTTGTTAAAAGTAGTTAAAGGAATCGACTGGACAGGCTTGCGTACTACTAAAAAGTGAAGTTTTGGTGGGTTGATTTGATGTTTTGCAATCCTGTCATGTCAACAGGAAGTGCTTTTTTTATGGCTTAATCGGCAAACGAACAGACGGATCGCCTGATGGTAAGCGATTAACGTCGCCCATGGACACCCGCAACACCGGAGGAGTCACAAGAGCGTCGCCGGCCTTTTAAAAAGGAGTACGCTCTTTTCTTGAAAGAGGTTTTTTTTGGGCAAATAAAATATCACGCTGGATGGTGATTGTTAACACTTCTTTTATAACTTCTTTTTATCTTAATATTTATTATATTATATTATTATCAATATTATTAATGAAAATTTATAAATACTGCCTTCGTCTATGTGTCACTGCAGGAGTGCCAACTGAAAATCAGCGCTGGGCGACAAGTCTAGCACATGCCGAGTTGGTAACCTTTTCGGTATGTGTATGCCCGACAGTACATTGTATTTAATTAAGTGTGTAGGTATTTATTTTTTCTTTGTTTATTTTAAATTTTATAATATTTTTGCCGTCGGTTACACTGGTATGGAATATGTGCTTTTTCTTTCTTTCTAGTATCGCATCAGTTGAGGCCGTAACATGGAACTCTACTTTTTTTTTATGAGTTGTCTCTCGCAATTAGCTCAGGGAGCTTTTACTGCTTAACCGGGCAAGTGGCGAGACCAGAAGGGCCTCCAGCCGAGCAAATTAAATAATACTAAGCAACACTGCTAAGGGTGTCCCATAGTGGGACTCGAACCTCGGGTTAGGGCGTTGCTGGGGGGCAGACAAGAGAGGACTTGCTGGATCTGATTGTGATTATTTAGGGACATTTTATTTATTACTAATGGCTCAGCGCGGGCTGGCTCGAGCAAGGGTCAGGGAGAACTCTACTGCCAGTAAAACTCTCTTATTCTTAGTTTTAACTCTGTTCGAATTTCACCTGTTTAATTTTACTTTATAATCTGAAGAGATAGATTGGAGTTCTTTTTTATTATTATTTAGTATGTTGTCCCCCCACTGTACAGCAAAGGCCTCTCCTCCTTCCACAGATCCAGTATCGGTAGGAATCCAGCTCATCCTTTTCTTTATTCCAAAAATAAATGGAATCGGTTTACTGAAAACCAAAGGCACAAGAAAGTGTTTCTAAGGACGAGCAATGCGAAAAGTTAAATAAGCCGTCACATAATTCGTGAAACTTGTTTAAAAGATATAAACTGTAAATGATAGGAGTGTGGTTTTTAGTTTAAGATTCTTATGTCTGTCTTTTAGTGTTTGATGCTAACTCACTGGTCTATAAGTACCATCATCATCCAAAGCCAGACTTGGCCCACTGATGGGAATAGGCGTCTCTTTGAAAGTGCCAGTTTCTACGCTCCTGTGCCAGTCTCATCTGTGACCTATGGCAACAATATCCGCCAATCTCGCCGCGGGCCGACCGACATTCTTTCTCCCAGTCCTTGGCCGCCATTTGGTGACAGCTCTAGTAGTTCGAGTAGTATACTTGAATTTCGAATAAATAAATTAAAATTATTTATTTCATGAATAACGGAATTCTAACCATACATTTTTTGACGGATAATGTAAAAAAATATTTTGTTACTCGGCCCTATTTTTCTTTTTTTCCATGTCCAGATAAAATATATTTAGCTGTTAATTTGAATTTAGAACAGTTGTTGTATGGACTTATCAGACTATAGAAAAATCAACCAGTACATATAATAAGTAGTTTTATTTGTGCACTTGCTTTTGCCCGCGACTTCGTACGCGTGGAATTTAGAATCTGATATTTTTCTGCGGTAAAATGAAGCCTTTTTTAAAAAGTTTGACCTATAGCAATTCATCTGTGAAAACTGCATTCAATTCCATGCAGTCGTTTTTGCGTGATGCGTGTACAAACATACAGACAGACAGTCAGACAGACAAAAACTCTACGAACTGTTGTTTTGGCTTCTGTTGTTCTAATAAAGACCCCCCGTATTAGTTTTTCTCCAATATCTAAATATAATGAACAGACATTGGCTTGTTATAATTTTATTATATGTATAGATACATATATTGGCAACATTAATACAAATTCGTTTTGAAACAGTGTCCTTTGACAGTCGTACAAGTAGAATACTATATGAAGGATATTAAATCTGAACGCGCATACATCACATTATTGGAATTCGTTAGAAATTGGCTACCTTCCGAATATTCCCGGCGATTGGGCGCGTTCGGCGAACGAATTATATTATTACTAGCTACCGCTCGCGGCTTCGCCCGCGTGGATTACGAATCCGTGCATTTTCCCGGGATAAAAAGTAGCCTATGTGCTATTCCAGACTATAATCTATCTCTGTGCCAAATTTCATCCAGGTTCGTTCAGCCGTTCTGGCGTGAAAAAGTAACAAATATCCATCCATCCATGCATCCATGCATCCTCACAAACTTTCGCATTTAAAATATTAGTAGGATTAGAAGGATACTTACGGACCCTTTTCTGGATCTCGACAACAGCGCCAACTATCGAGTCCAACTATAGCTTAGAACCATCCAGGTGACCCCATAAGTACAAAAATATTTATGAATCCAAACCGATCAAGCCGTTTAGGAGAAAAATTACGAACACACGCATACCGGAATTTTATATAAAAAGATAATTTCATACATTAAAATTCGATTTATTGGATGCAAGTTTTCATCACATTCACAGATTTTAGTAAACAGAACCGTTATTTTTTTAAATCGTTGCCGCTCTCTAGGATTTCTCCTGTATCGTGGGTACAGTTTACAAACATACATGTCACATGCACACACAACCAGACCCGAAACAACTATCTGTAGATCATACAAATATTTGTTCCGTGTGGGAATCGAAACGCGACACTTAACGCACAAAGCTAATCACTTAGCCACTGCGCCAATCGTGCCGTAAATCGTAGGTCCTTTTTACCACACAGCTTAAGAAGATTCTTGTAAACTATAGCTACGCTGCGGGCAATACAGTAAGACTTTTATAAGCAGTTTCCTGAAGTTCCAAACTTTGATGCTTTTACAAGATAGTCGCCACCACATAAAATGGAATGTTGTAAGTGAACCAAGTTCTAGCAGTTCCATCTGTCGCAGTTACCGCTAGACCGTAATTTATTGGTTAAAGACCACACTCGACCACAATAGTGCACTTAGTATTGATAGGTCGCTAGCTTATCGCGTCGGCCGCAGCTGTAAACCGTTTCTCAGTATAATCTCGGCTATTAGGAGTATGTGATGCTAATATCTATGCTAATGATTGGAATATTACATCGTATCATTTGTTAGTTTCAGTCATTAGTTTTTGTGTGTTACAATGATTGCCTCACTGGTACTGGGAACGATTCCTGGCGGCCTAATTACGTAAAAAATACGACAGCAACGCGACAGCCATGCGACAGCAGTCTCACTGTCAGCCAGTACATATATGACACAAAAATGACGTTTGACAGTAGCTATCGCGCGATCTACGCCTTTTAGGAACTAATTGCTACATCGGTAAATTAGGCTGCAGGTCGGGCAAAATGTTATTGGGTTTTTCTATAGAGAAATTCTCAGTAGCAGCACGGAATTTGCTGTGCCCGGTTGATGGCAATAGGCTCTCCCTATTTCATGGGACTAAATAACGGCATCGACGAAATGTGGGTGCACAATAGTACGTTACATTGGACGGTTTTAATCATGATACCGGTTGATGTACTAATATTTGTCCGTGATTTCGTCTAACAAGAAATGATTCTGGCGGCAAGATAGGTGCAGTAGGTAAGCGATTGGATTTCTGCGCTACAGGTCGTGGATTCACAGAACAAACATTTGTATGATCTACAGATTGAGTCTCAGTGTGCTCGTATGTGATATTTATGTCTTTATGGGTATAGCACCCATAATTTATGTATTATGTGAAACATACAATGTTAAGTGAAAGAAAGAAATGTGATGATTCAATATTATTATCAATCTAGAAGACAAGTCAAGCGATTAATCTAGACAAATCTTTTATATTTCAATCCAGCAGTATTTCATATACATCAGGGTTTCTTAAAGTGGGGTCCGCAAAATGTGTGGTAGGGGTCCGCAGCAGCTCAATTAACCCTTATCAATAATTAGAAAATTGTGTAGCAAACTAACGCATCGTTTGTTTAAAACCGTTCTCGCTGGCTACTGTTGAGCGGCCCGAGGTGCAGGCGGACTGTACCTACACGAATCCACATGTTTTTTTTTTCCTTTAATATTCTTTAACAGGGTTCCGTGGAATTTTAGAAATTTTGGAAGTGGTCCGTGACTGCAAAAAGTTTAAGAAACACTGATATACATTTCCATTTGATTGTGATATACATTGTCTATTTTTCTCTGTCCCAAAAACTTAGTCATGTCACCGTTGAAAGCTGGTCTTCGAGGAAAATATATCAGGCGATATATCGCGGACAATTTGCTAGTATTTGTCACGTGATGTCGCCCGTTTCTTAGGCTAGGGGGGCGATTCCGGTGGGTGGTCCGGTTTGTTAAGCCTACAACCGGCGCAGGCGCGATTAATCGTGATTTGTTATCGGCCGACATGTTACATAGTGCTATGCGTACTTTTTTCCTGTAAACTGTTTCTGTAAGAGTGTTTGTATCTGTTTTGTGAAATCCTACTAATATAAATGTGAAGGTTTGTGAGGATGGATGGATATTTGATACTCAATCACGCCAGAACGGCTGAACGAATCTGGATAAAATTTGGCACAGAGATAGGTCATATAGTCTGGAATAGGCTACTTTTTATCCCGGAAAAATGTACGGATTCGTAAACCATGCGAGCGAAGCCGCAGACGGAAGCTAGTATATGATAAATTGAGAAAGTTATTTATTTTATTGTTAACATCAAGAACGATTATTAGCAAGATTTCGACACTGTATTTTCGAAATAAAAATTGTACATTTAAACGGAGTAATATTTTTTTTAAAAACGTTGCCCCACTTTAATATTTCTCCTGTATCGTGGGTACAGATTACAAACATACATGTCACATGCACAGACAACCAGACCCGAAACGGCTATCTGTAGATCATACAAATATTTGTTCTGTGTGATCGAACCCGCGACATGTAGCACAGAAAGCTAATTGCTTGCCCACTGCACCAATCGTGTCATCAAGTAATATTGAATTATTTGTATGGAACAGATGATTTTTTTTGCTTGATCCCATACTAAAAGTTGTTTGTATTGGGTACTAGAAAGGTAAGACCCTGTATTACATTTCAACATTTGAAAATCAACAGCAATAGGCCCCCCATTCGATTAAACTTAACAACGACGGCAACTCCGTATTGCTCTCGAATTTTGCTGATATCGTTTAACTATGCCGAGTAGATGCCAATAGGCTCGCCCCCCTATTCTATGGAAATTACACGAGATTGACACAATTCGAAAGCAGTCTAGAGTGGTTAATGTAGACAGCGGCGTGCTCAGAGTTTTTAGACAGGGTAGGCAGAAATTTTTTAAAAGCTTATTTACCAAAAATACGTACTGCATGTTGGTTTTGGTTCGTCGTCTTGTCGATTAAATAATCATGTATATTATTTACCCCCTCAAATATAATAAAATAAATATTTATCTGAGTCATGTAGGGTAGGCAGTGTCTTTTTGTCTTTATGAACCGCACGCCACTGCCAGTAGATGCCAATAGGCTCGCCTGCTATTCTGAGACTTAATAATAATATCGGTAACATATGGGTGTACATTAAATAACACCTTTGCCTATCCCTTCGGGGTATTTATGTACAAGAACAGAATGCCGTCTCTTACATTGAAGAATATTTTTACTCATGTACATTGCGAGTACCTCTCACCGTTTTCAAGGAAATCATGAACTAGGTCGGTTATGTAACGTTCCATTCGTGTTATAAATCCCTTTCGTTAATTAACTTATTGACTTCTCATTATTCATAACTAGCTTCCGCCCGCGGCTTCGCCCGCGTGATTTACGAACCCGTACTTTTTTCTGGGATAAAAAGTAGCCTATGTGCTATTCCAGACTATAATCTATCCCTGTGCCAAATTTTATCCAGATCCGTTCAGCTGTTCTGGCGTGAAAGAGTAACAAAGATCCATCCATCCATCCATCCATCTATCCATCCATCCTCACAAACTTTCACATTTATAATATTAGTAGAACTAGCTGTTTGTCCGCGACTTCATCTACCTATATTTTGTATTTAATTAGTGTATTGTTGCAATAGTGAAATAAAATCGTTTCCCAGGATTCATGCTACCTCTATGTAAAATTTGTTCACAATCAATTCAGTGGTTTAGGTGCTATGAGGTAACAAACAGACAGATAGAGTTACTTTCATATTTATATTAATGTGTACATTAATAGTATTGTGAATGCCTGTTTCACCCTTTCCACATGACAAAATTAAATGATGTATAGTAACGTATTCTGTAATAAGATGCAAAAAGATAATAAAAAATGCAGAAAGATAATTTTTCATGGTATTGATTCTGGAAAAGATCATTGTATTTTTTACATTTCACACCTTAATTTATTATAATTAATTTACCGTTAATATGAATCTTTGATAATTTGTAAATGTTATTAGAATTCAAAAGTTTCTAACAATTTTAACCTTTCCAGCACACTAATTGAACAAAAACACGTTTATCGATGAAGTAATCTAGTTTAACCTGTCATTAATAAATAATTTTAAGTAAGTATCACTAAGACAATATTTCTTAGCTCGTCTCAGAGCGGATAATCCTGTTGGTACTTGCGAATTCCCCCGTCGAAGGCCCGATAAGTCGGTCAAAGAGGTGTTTCCTCCTTTTGACAAGGGATGATGTAGGTAAAAAATGTTCGCGGCACAAATAAAACGCGGGTTAAGCTGGGACGCGGGAATAACTGGTACCGTGACGTCACCGTAAAATACGTGCTGGTAGGTTTAGTAGAGTGTACACAGATAAAATAGATACACTGCTTCATTGGTTGAGTGGAGGCGTGAGTGCTGAACGCGATCCTGGCTGCGATACCTGGGTCGGGCAAAGTGTAAATGCTAATCCTGGTAATAAGCTGGGTATACACTACTTTATATAATAATTTCCTAGCTCAATACAAAAATAAAAACTAATATAGAGACAGACAATGTTTTCAGAGCACACTCAAATGACTTTCCATGAAACAACATTTTTATTTGTCTGCCATTGTTTTAATAAGAATTTATAGCAGAAAGGCCAAATAATATCAACATTTTAGTGGCCATAAACATATCGTAGGATTAGATGGGCCATTCTACACAGACTTTGTTGTAGTAGGTTTTAATTTTGGCAAAGTCAGTGACTTTTATTTTTATTTTCTGTTTTATCAAGGTTCGCTACATACTGGTCAGATATAATACTAAGAATGTTTATTTATTTGACACGATAAGGGCAGGTATGTAGGGCAGCCTTCTTTGTCCTGTGTCTGCCATGTATCCCACAAATAAATAAATTGTTTCATTTATATTTATCTTACGTATGCGTATTTTTTTAATCCCCGACGCAAAAAAGTAGGAATCGTGCGCTTCGTGTCGCGAGATCGAGAGCTATTTGTAAGTCATACCAATATTTCTTATGTACGGGAATTGATCCCACGATATGTAACGCAGCAGTCGATTACTCAACTACTGCGCCAACCGTACCGTCAAATTATAGGGCACTTATACATATTGTAACAAATATTAGCATTATTTAGTCATAAATTATTCTTTCACAGTTTCAGCGTAGAATCGCCCTAGTAGGGTGAAATACACAAAAGTCGTCCGAGCAACGTGAGAATAACACCGAGTGTTTATGCAGGCAACGAAAACAGTTGAATCGATACCACACGCATTTACGGTCAAGGTAGGGTCAACTTCACCGCCCTATATCCTACACCCACGATTTTTGGGTTCTATTGCCATGGGACTGTATAATAACGCCGATACCGCTCATATTTTTAGCATTTTGAGTGTCAAAGCGTTTTCTATTTAGTTTTAGTCAATTTTTTTAGGCTTTAACTGAATTTTGAGAATTATAATTGAAAGTGGATTTGGCATTTAACCCATCGTTTATCTTGAGAGTGTATTTATAGACAAAGCAAATTCACCCAATCAAGAAACAACTCTCTGTATAGGTACACAAATATTCGTTCGGGCCGAACCCACGACCCGTATCGTAGAAAACTAGTCGCGTAGTCCACAGCATCAGTTTTTTTCTTTGACACATATCTGCACCCATTAGATCAGGGAGCTTTTACTGCTTAATCTGACAAATGGCGAGACGAGAAGGGCCTCCAGTCGAGCAAATTAAATCGAAATATACAACACTGCTAAGGACGGCACGGTTGGCGCAGTGGATAAGCGATTAGCTTTCTGCGCTACGTGTCGCGTGTTCGACTCCCGCACGGAACAAATAGTTGTATGATCTACAGATAGTTGTTTTGGGTCTAGTTGTGTGTGCATGGGACATGTATGTTTGTAAAATGTACCCACGATACAGGAGAAATCCTAGAGTGGGGGAATATTAAAAAAGCGTGACCCATAGTAGGACAGACCTAGAGGAAGACAAGAGAGGACTTGATGGATCTGGTTGTGATTACTTAGGAACATGTTTAATAGTACTGGTTCAGCGCGGACCGGCTCAAGCAAGGGTCGGGGTGGAGACCACCGCGCCGAACCTACTGCCGTTATGTATAGCGATGTATCAGGTGTAAACATCTGATATCTACATCTTACTCGACCAGGGAATCGAACCCTATGGAATACCACATTAACTCTTGCTGTTTATACATGATACGGGGTAATGAAGTAGGTTAAAAAAATAATACCTATTATATTAATGAATTTTAGTATTTTCTGTTGTTAATTTTGGGTTATAAATAATTATCATACAAAATTATCCCTTAGGGGAAATTAATTATGTGCTTATGTCATCATCACCTGTGTAGCCCTTTCCCTAAGATAAGAATGAGGGTCGACTGTAACCAGATGCGGCTGAATATCAGTATTTTATGTGGGGTGACTTTGGCACGTAGGATTAATTAGGTACCAATGTAAGTATATACAAATATTTGATTAACACATAGGTCTTATGACCAATACATTAATTAACTTTTAAATTAACGATACCAGCATGGTACGGTAGGCGCAGTGGCTAAGCGATTAGCTTTTTGCGCTTCGTGTCGCGAGTGCACGGAACATATATTTGTACGATAAGATAGTTGTTTCGGGTCTGGTAGTGTGTGCATGTGACTTTTATGTTTGTAAATTGTACCTATGATATAGAAGAAATAGGTGTGGGGGCAACGATTTAAAAAAAGAGAACAGAAAGAGTTACCGTGGTGTTCTTTGCAGTATTTCTTCAAGCTTAGACACACATGTCTATAAGATTCATTCATTAAAACAAATACTTATTAAAAAAAGCCTAACGAAATACCATAACGATAAAGAAATAGTCCAATTTAAATTGAATGAAATACTTATAATATTGTAAATAAATAATAGTAATAATAAATCGAAATAAACAAAATAATATTATACTTACGTTAATTATTAAAAATAAATAAAAAAATATTTAATAATAACATAAATGAATGTTGCAATGATACATTAAACTATTCCATATGTAGTCTTATACATAAAATATAGTAAAAAGCAAATAATATGTGATAATATAATACATACATTTAGAATGATATAAGAATAATAGACACAGTGCTTCTACAATTGCTGTGCCCGACGGGGCCCACAGTGACCGGATTATTTGAAACATTTACCACCTAGTTTACATTGTGGAACGCAATAAATATTGAGTATTGAGTATTCAATTCCATTTAAAATAAATTCACATTTTATAGCTCGACACAAATTGTTATATTAATGCAATACTTATTTACATAAAAAAAATGTATTATCATAAATTGTGCCAATAAAGAAACGAATCTAAAATGGCGCGGCTCATAATACCTTCTCGCTCGAACACTATTTCTCACTTTACAAGACAGCATTGAATGCAAAAAAAAATGTCTGTGTTACTTGTTTTCTGGTACCTACTTTTTTCTTTGTAATGATTAAATATTTTTAATTTCTGTGTAAATATATTTATTTTATCAATAATGAAGAAAATGAGAAATTTGATACAAAAATACTATCCAAATTTTCGACTTTTCCAGTGGATTTTTCAAAATATTTCTTTCATACAAAACTTGTACAGAAAATTAAGACCAAAACAAAAAAAAAAATAGCCAAATCTGTCCAGCCGCTCTCGAGTGATGATTTTTCATGCATGCGGCAATAGATTTTATACAGGTTATTTATATAGGTATTTTGTACCACATCGAGACATGTAAAATTTCAGTTAGTACTGGCCGCCATTTCACAATCGTTTCTTTATTGACCTGTGTCTGAACTTACTCAATCAGCGTCGAATTCTTAAGATGCTCTCTCGCACATGGATGATTGCAGCAGACGCGGGCTATAGTAATAAAAAGTGCCTCATGATAGTCAACATTTAGTACTTTATATTACTAAAGCCCGGATTTGCCAGTTCCCGCCTCGTCTTCTTCATATTTCGCCTTCTTCTTCGTACTTATAAGGTAACATGAGAAATACTAAATTGTCAAATCTTTATGATCTTTATAAATAATTACTTATTATTATTATTATTATATAATATGTATATTTCCAAACATTCTAAAGGTTTCATTGCAAAAAAAGAGTTATAGATTCTATACGCCGAAAACGAATGGGGTCACCTTCGTACATAGTTATACATTGATTTCATAGGTATAAATAAATAAATAAATCACCAATAAATACTTTGCTAAACCCCTTACAGATCAAATGGTTACTCTACGTAATCAGCATCAAAATAAAAGGAGCTCTCAGAGTAGTAAATATTTTAAAATCAATTCATTCAAATAACAAGATGGGATTTTGAATAAAAATAACATTTGAAACAAAATCTTATTTAATTTGTGATAAAGTTGAATTCCTCAATTTTATAAATAAATTTTGACCACTGACGCTCCCCGATTCTGGCGCTGACTGTACATTAACACTTTTTTAGGAACTTAAAAGTATGAATGCGACATATCAACACAAGAATGATGATAACACACTCTGATTAGAATTGACAACCTTTTGAACATTTTTCAAATATATTTGTCGTGCCGTCGTGCTGTTATTAGGTCCCATGGTATACAAGCTAGCACACCATTTCAAGATAGGTAAACTTACATACTTGCCTAACAGGTCACTGAAGATCTATAAATCTTCAGTGACCCATAAGGCAAGACAGTTAGTTTAACATATACAGTATGTTCTATATAATCGGAATAGTTAAAGCAAGAGATACAGGCAAAATGTCTGAAACATATATCGCAATTTATTTATTAAAAACTGGCGGAATTCTGGATCTTGATGACAGCGCCCAACTATACCTAAGAACCATCCAGGTAACAAAATAAGTACAAAAAGTTATATGTTCCTTTGTTAAATGTATCTTGTACTGTGTGGCAAATAAATGGTTTAAAAAATATCATCAAAATCGATCAAGCCGTTTAGGAGTAGAAGAATTACGTACACACGCACATCGGAATTATACATATGTATAGAGATAAAGACATAGGTAGTAACATTTTTAATCAACTGTGAACTTTCAATTATCAATTATGTATTATACATATAATAAAATTATAACAGGCCGATAAAAAAAAAAAATGTCTGTACATTATAGATGTTGATGTCTGTACATTATAGATATTGGAGAAAAACTAAAACAAAACAACAGTTTTTAATTTTTGTCTGTCTGTATGTTTGTACACGCATCAGGCAAAAACTACTGCATGGAATTTAATGCTGTTTTCACCGATGTATTGCTAGAGGTTTAACTTAAAATATAGGCTCCATTTTATCGCAGGAAAATATCAGATTCTAAATTCCATGCATACGAAGTAAATTTTGCGTACATTTAGTTCTACAGCTCTAGTATCCAGACTGTATGTGATTTCAAGTGTCGAATTAAACACACTGTATACATCGGTGAAGCCCACATTGCGTGTTGGACAGGCAATCTCGCCCACTGATGGGCTGACAGGGCGGCATCGCTATTTGTAATTAGCTCCCTTGATACGAATGCGTGACTGTAGACTTTGCCGTAAAGGCCTGAGGTCAGCCAGAACATATCATCGTGCCTGTTTTATCCGAAGGGTTAGGCAGAGATGTGTTTTTTACATCCACGTTTCACGGAAACCGTTATTAAATCCCATTTAGTAGAGCCTATTGCCGTCTGCCGGGTATAAATTCAAAATTGGTCTACTAATTATATATTTTTTTGCAGGAAACCCCAAGAACTCTTTCTCCGACTCGGGGTTCGAATTCAAGCCCTCACGCTCAGCTGCTGCGCATAAAACTGCTAGACCAATGAGACAGTGAACAGTTTTTCTAGTCTCACTTTATTTTTTGCTTAGAACACTTAGCAATATCGATTAATATTGGTAACTAGCTTTTGCCCGCGACTTCGTCCGCGTTTCAGTCGTTTTTCGTAAAAAAGTAGCGTATGTCCTTCCTCACGGTTCAATGGTTTTGATGTAACAGACAGATTAACTTTCGTATATGATTTCTATGTAGCTTTAACCATTAAGGCTGCACACGCGACGGAAGCTTAAAAAATGGAGTAACTTCTCCCGTTTTCCCAA
Source organism: Shargacucullia verbasci (assembly GCA_947562105.1). Lineage (NCBI taxonomy): Eukaryota > Metazoa > Arthropoda > Insecta > Lepidoptera > Noctuidae > Shargacucullia > Shargacucullia verbasci. Next base: position 2,759,708 of record OX387297.1, on the reverse strand, counting down.
CATTTCCCTTCACTGCTCTGCTCCTATTGATTGTAGCGTGATGAAAAGTATACTATAACCTGCCCAGGAGTATGAAGAATAATTGTACCAAGTTTCGTTAAAATCCGTCGAGTAGTTTTTGTTTCTATAAGGAACATACAGACAGACAGACAGACAAAAATTTTACTGATTGCATTTTTGGCATCAGTATCGATCACTAATCACCCCCTGATATTTATTTTGAAAATATATTTCATGTACAGAATTGACCTCTCTACAGATTTATTATAAGTATAGATTAGGTAACTATCTGTTTGCTGCAATTTCCAATCATTACCGAAATCATCCACACAAATATTATAAATCTGAAAGTAACTCTGTCTTTTACTTCATCGCAATTAAACCGATCATTATCAAATTTTACAAAGAGGTAGCCTGGTTCTTGTTGAAAGATATAGGCTTATTGTTACTATTGCAGAATAGTACTATTTAGATAATAATTACGCAATACACGCAGAGGAAGGGCATCAGCTAGTTATCTATATGTATATTTCCCGAGATATAATAATTGTATTAGGTGAATTAAACAGCTTGTCGTCTTCTTATTGTCTAACCAAACTGTATTATATGAAATTTTATCAATTTAGGCTGAAATCAACATTTTTGGACACTATTTTAGAGATATTCACATGAAATAATTTCCAGTGGCGTGCGGTGCATAAAGACAAAAAGACACTGCCTACCCTAAATAACTCATATAAATATTTATTATAGGATATTTGAGGTGGCAAATCACATACATCATTATTTAATCGACAAAACGACGAACCAATACCAACATGCAGTAGGTATTATTGGTAAGTAAGCCTTTAAAATTTTCTGCCTACCTTGTCTATAAACTCTGTGCACGCCGCTGATAATTTCTAGGTCTTGTCTTAATAAATGGTAACACACAATGAGAGAAAATCACAAAACAACACAATCAATATTATGAACTTACTTGCAATGATCATCCTAATTAGTGCTTTTATTTGCACATGAATCAAGCAGCGTCTTATAAAGGCATCGATGCAAGGTCTTTTGTGGCTTTGCATTGTATTGTTTGCAGTGATACAGTGAACCAGTTGGGGTTAGCGTAGTGTGGGGTCCTTTTGATCCCATATAACACTATAACAGCATTTGTAGTGTCAGTGATTGCGAAGCGTCGTGCGTACCATAGTGTATTTGGTACGTGCGTTCTTCTATATAACATAGTATCACGCCTGTATACCCCGAAAGGTTAGGCAGAGGTGTACTATTGTACACCCACATTTCGTCGATGCTGTTATTGTGTACCATGTAATAGAGGGCGAGCAAATTGCTATGTATCGGACAGTTGCAGACTCCTTGCTGCTACTGAGAATTTCCAAACAGAAAAACTCAGTAACACTTTGCCCGACATGGGAATCGAACCCAGGACCTCACGCTCAGCAGTCACGTTTGCGACCACTAGACGACTTAGGCGTTGTCTATCGTTTTTTGGAACACTATGGAACTTTTCAACCGTATATTTTCTAGATTATTTTTTTACCTTATTAATTAATAAACTTATTAATATTATAACTCTCCTGTCTTATGTGAGTAAAGCAAGCGACACTAGTGCTTTTGTTGGAATAATTATTGTTACTTTAATAATTGATTGCAGTTGTAATTTGGTCGATGGTATTATGGTTGCGTGGCGAGTTTTGCTCACGTAAGGCAGGTGGTACGAGTTAATGTTTGGGTAATTGATGATAGAATATAATATATTATAGCTTTATAAATCAAATTTATAAGGTTGAAAGGATAAGTTTTTCCTTGAATTTGAAGAAATTGTAACCACCAAACTACCACATTAACCAAACCTTTGGTTCGGGAAAGAAATTCGAAGGGAGAAAGAGACATTTGGAATATTTTTAAATCTTTGTTTTCAACTGTAACCTTTTTTTTGATTTGGATCGAATGAGGGTTTTTTTAGTGGATCCCGGTGTTAAATTAGGTTTTGTAGAGGACTTAATAGAAATAGGAAAGGGTATCTTCAGAAAAATCTATCAAGAACTACCCAAAGCAAAACTTATGCTAGGTGTAAGTGTAGGCGAAGCTGCGTGCGTACCTAACTCACCGTCATGCATGGGATCGATGGTATGAATCATGAGCTGCAGCAGACCGTGGCGGAACTTGGCGGCCGGCGGCGGGCCCTTGCTGGGGCCGGCGGCTGGCTGAGCGGTTGCCGTGTTCGTCCCAACCGAGGTCTCGCTTGAGGTGGTCGCGTTGCCGTGCTGTGGACAAACAGAAATAGGTTAGAACAAGTATATCGGTTGGTTAGGACGGTACAGTGTTTGACGACACGGTTGGCGCTGTGGCTAAACCATTAGCTTTCTGTGCTACGTGTCGCGGGTTCGATCCCCGCAGGGAACAAATATTTGTATGATCTACAGATATATTGTTTCAGGTCTAGTTGTGAGTGTATCTGACATGTATGTTTTAAACTGTACCCACAATACAGGAGAAATCCTAGTAAGGGGTAATGTTTTAAAAAAAATAGTTGGTGGAGTTAAATAGTTGTTGCATTCAGGTGTGTGTTTGTTTTATGTTATTTTCATCAAGCTATGTAAGGATCCCGGGAGAATGGAAAAATGTCGATATTCTATTGTGAATTTACGCTGCTTGAAATGTTAATTCCGTTACTGGTCAAGATATTCCTGTCTTCATTAGTACACCAGACATAGGTCTTAAATACACTGGGAACAGTCTGTGTTATTTTCAGTAAGACACCCGTGAAAAGAAAAGAATAAATTTGCCAAAATTCCACAAATCCGAAACGATTTGTTTTTGTACATAGCATCACGCCTGTATTCCCCGAAGAGTTAGGCAGAGGTGTACTATTGTACATCCACATTTCGCCGATGCCCTTATTGAGTCCCATGTAATAGGTGGCGAGCCTATTGCCATGTACCGGGCACAGTTCCAAACTCCGTGCTGCTACTGAGAATTTCCATACAAAACAACCCAATAACGCTTTGCGCGACCTGGGAATCTGACCAAGGACCTCACGCTTATTAGTCACGCTTGCGACCACTAACGAGGCCCTCTGTTTTTGTATACGATATCAATTAATGGTTTTTATAAATATCTAAAATAGAAGCCCAAGTTTCCTTGGGTGTACCTCAAAGTCAGGATACCATAGAAGTAATAAGACCTAGATAGTATAATTGATAAGACAATCACTATTCTGCTTAAACTGTCTTGATAAGACCGATTCCACCCATTTGCATACTTTAGTTAGTCAAAGCGATGCAAATGTCATTCAGCACTTACAAAGGCTGAGTGAGTAAGCAGATCCTAGTATAAACAGTTCAGTCATCTCCACATTGACCGGCTAAAGCGAGCCAACGTCTGGGGATTGTGTCCTTCGCTTCACTTGTGTGTAAGATGGCCATCAGAGTTGTTGGTAATGGAGGGGAATTAGTTTGTGTTTGTTGGATTATATTTGTGAAGAAGTAAAGAAGAATGACTCCTTGGTCTAGTAGTCACAAGCGTGACTGCTGAACGTGAGGTTCTGGGTTCGATTCCCGGGTCGGGCAAAAGTGATATTTCGTTTGTCAGTATAGAATTTCTCAGTAGCAGCAAGGAGTCTGGAACTGTGGTGGGTAGATGGTATTAAGCTCGCCATTTATTACATGGGACTCAATAACGGCATCGGCGAAAGGTGAGTGTAAGATAGTACACCTCTGCATAACCCTTTGGGGTACACAGGCGTGATGCTATGTTATGTAAGAAATAATCCCCATTTCATTATAAAGTAAACTGATGCGTGAGAAAAATTTCTATGCCTCACATTTTCCACAATTACATACATATTATACATCCTTTTTCCCATGGGAAAAGGGGTAGGCAGAAACTACGCAACCACGTGCTACAATTATCTTTAACTATTTATAACTCTTATATTATTACTAGACCCGGGTACGTCTTAAAACTGCGGCCAGACACCGGAGGACGGGCAGCAGCGTCCTCTCACTAATCGGTGAGCCACTGCGATCCCCAAGCCGCCTGCCAAGCGTGGGGATTATGGCAAACCCCCCCTTGAGGGAGGCCTTCGTTCAGCAGTGGACATCTTCTGGCTGATGATGATATTATTACTACGAGTTTTTTTTTATTGGAATAATTCACGTACTGTGGGTGCATTTACAAACAAATATATTCACATGGACATACACGCAAATCCGGAACAACTATCTGCAGATCATACAAATATTTGTTCCGTGCGGGAATCGAACCTACGACACGTCTCGCAGCAGATAATCTCTCATCCACTGCGCGAACCGTGCCTTGCCCAGCAGTGGGACAGTAATGGGTTGAATTTATTTTATTAATATTATTATTCCCCGTTTGCTTCATCTACATACATTCATACATCATTTCATACATGGACGCCGGTTGTAACTGCGCACCTAAACTTTTTGAAGAACATCGTCAGTGAGGTCCACAATTATTCTCAAAGTTTTTTTAGCATAACCTACATCTTCGAATAAAATTGATAATTATAAATCCTACTATCCTACTTCCTACTAATATTATAAATCCTATCCTACTATAAATGTGAAAGTTTGTGAGAATGGATGGATGGATGGATGGATCTTTGTTACTCTTTCACGCCAGAACGGCTGAAAGGATCTAGATGAAATTTAGCACAGAGATAGATTATAGTCTGGAACAGCACATAGGCTACTTTTTATCCCGGAAAAATGTACGGGTTCGTAAACCACGCGGGCGAAGCCGCGTGCGGAAGCTAGTTTAGAATAAAATAACGTTAGGTTCACGTCACGTAGGCATACCTTTCGTATTTGAACATAAATACTTACATCAAAAGATCAAGTCACATTTAATGACACCGTTAACGCGGTGGAAAAGCGATCGGCTTTCTGTGCTACGGGTCGCGAGTACAATTCTTGCACGGTACGAATATTTGTGTAGGTACCTACGGATAGTTGTGTATGTGCCTGTGAGATCTGTGTCCATAAACGCACAGATACAGGTAAAATCCTAGTGTCAGGTAAGGTTTTATCCAAAAAGGGAAAATGTGAACATTTCTTAAAAAATCTTCTCATAAAACTGATTGGTAATTTATTATAGAACGATGATTTTTTAATTAGTTTTTTCGATAAGTCATAGAATACAAATAGCTAGTATTTATCTTGTCAATTTTCTAATCAACGAGTTAATAACACTGTCCGACTCGGGACTAATAAAACCTAGAACCTCACGCAAAGTAGCTGTGCTTGCGATTTGACCAATAGGGCAGTGAATAAACCATTGTATACAACAATACATTTTAGAACATTTAAATTATCCTCTAAGGAGCAATTCTCGCGCGAAGACCAATCACGTTGAAATCAAGATATATCGGAAAAAAACATATCACTACTTCAAAAACTCGAAATGCAACTGTGGTTGGACGCCGCCGCCGCCAGAATTTTAGAGAAAATATTCTATTTAGGAAGAGACATTCTTTAATAGAGAATAGATGACCCGGTCAACTTCGTTCCACCTAAAATAGAATTGATTGTAACTCTTCATCAATGAACGAAGTAATCCGAAGTGGCGATTCCGATGCAAAACAATCACTTTTGATTTTTTCGATATTTCGGCTGGTCCTTTGGGGTTTCCCTATTTTTTTTTTTTTAAAAGAAACCCAGCTTTGTACGAAAAAAAAATCTAATCGGTCGAGCCAATTTCGATTTTTTGCTAGACAAACGCACGGCAATTGATTTTTATATATCATCAGTCTATATATATAGACTAATGTTGAAGCTCGCACGAATATTTCCCCGGTCTGTACCACACGTGAACATCTCACAACATTCTCGGTGTTTATCGCCATCTTCACAATAGCTATGTTGGCCGCAGCCTTTGTTTCAGATGCTGACGTGGATAGCCAACAAAAGGCTCCAAAGTAATTGAGAGTCAGACTTTAGCAGACTGCTTTATTCTTGTTAAGAGTGGAAAGTTTGGTGGAAATGTCTGTCTCTGAGTGTGTAAGCCTTTTGTTGCAAGGCCGTATAGGGCCGTGAGGGACAGGTAAAGATGTAAGTACTGTAATATTGTCCATTCACATTTGTTTAATATTGTACACACACACACATAGGAAGCGGTCAAGTGCGGGCGAATTAGTTTTGTCCATAATATTTTATGTTTGACGTTCAAATAACACTAGTAGTATAGTCTATTTTGAATAAATGAATTTTGAAATTAAATAGTACGAGTACCTATTCCTTAGTTTAAAATTATTATGGTGACTCTAAGATCATTTTGTTTTTTAGCTTCTCCATTGTAAATTATTTGTAAGATATATTTGGTACGATTGGCGCAGTGGTTGATCGACTACGCTACGTGTCGCGGGTTTGAATCTGTTATGATGGTAGTTGTTCCGGGTCTGGGTATTTGTGCATGTGAATATTTGTGTTTGTAAACGCAACCACGGTACAGGAATTAAGGTGCATTGGGGTAAAACCGGCAATGGGGTAAGATCGAAACGATCGAATATTCAGCTGATTCGAGCACCTTTTTATTGACCTTGTTCTCCAGGTAATACAAGCTAATAAAACTGCTTGTATTGACTGGAGTACAACATAAAAAACTGGTCGAATCAGCCAGAAATTCGATCGGTACGATCTTACCCAATAGCCGGTTTTTTTTAATTTTTAATTTATTTAATTCAGGCATCAAGGCCCATATAAATCCAATACGGGTTTGGGTTGGGGTTTACCCCAACGCACCCTATACCAAGTGAGGGGCAAAGTTAAAAAAAAAATATCTTCGACACATTATTTTGTAGGTAAAAGCGGATTAAAATATTGCTATAGAAATGCCATTCTACGTTGCATTACCGTATCGTGTGTTGCCAGTTCGCATCACTCATTTTTAGCATCCAGTGCACTATAAATTCAACTTAATTCTGGGCAAATAAGTCACATTTTTTTCATGCGCGTTCTTGATGTTTTGTTGTAGTACAGTACTCATAATTTGATCAAACGCGGTGACAAGGTCACGCAGCTTTAAAACTTCCCCTTGAATTATATTTAAATTTTTGTGGCTAACCCTAAATTATTCGCGCGGGGTCCGCTTGGATCCAACGAAAATTTAAACATTTGCTATTTCTTGGAATCCACATATATGATACTTAGCTAGCTGTGCCCGCGACTTCGTTCGCGTGGAGGTCGGAACTTAACAATGTATTTTTTAGTGAGACCAAATGCACTTAAACCTATTTTTTTTTAAAATAAAAGAATTTTTCTAAAATAAAAGTAGCCTAAGTTACTCCTTATTACATCAGCTACCTGCCAATAAAAGTCCCGTTAAAATCGGTCCAGGTCCATTTCAGAGATTAGCCTATACAAACAGACAGACAGACAGACAGAAAAAATTGTAAAAAAAAATATTTTGGTGTATGTACCGTATATATATTCATATGCATGTAGTAAAAAACGGTTATTTCAATATTACACTCCAATTTTATTTATATGTATAGATGTATAGATATATCTGGGAGAAAATATTTCTAATAGAGATTAATATAGAACCGCGAAATTTTCCCCTGTATATAGATACTGACGTGGTCCTCGCCACAAAAGGTTCCGAAGTAATTAAGAGTCAGACTTTAGGAGACTGTTTTATCCTTGTTAAGAGTGAAAAGTTTGGCTCGTAACTTTTTAATGTGGGAAGTAGGCCTTCTGTTTTATGTCACCACGCCCTTATTTCCCTGCCATATTTAATCGATGACGTAATAATGCCCATTGTAATGAGAGGAAAGATTGGCACTGCCAAATTCTGAGTTGCTACTGAGAAATTTCTATCCGAAAATTCCAATAACGCTTTGCTTAAAGAGAGACTTGAACCTATCAAGGCAGTTAACCGTTGATGTCATAAAGGTCTTTGCTATAAATATGTTATTTATTTCTTTATTTTTATTTAATTATTACATCAACTGTTTTTATATACACCACTAGCTTCTGCTCGCGGCTTCGCCCGCGTGGTTTACGAACCCGTACATTTTTCCGGGATAAAAAGGAGCCTATGTGCTATTCCAGACTATAATCTATGTCTGTGCCAAATTTCATCCAGATCCGTTCAGCCGTTCTGGCGTGAAAGAGTAACAAAGATCCATCCATCCATCCAATCATCCTCATAAACTTTCAAATTTATAAATACTAGCTTCCGCTCGCGGCTTCGCCCGCGTGGATTACGAACTCGTACATTTTTCCGGGATAAAAAGTAGCCTATGTGCTATTCCAGACTATAATCTATCTCTGTGCCAAATATTATCTAGATCCGTTCAGCCGTTCTGGTGTGAAAGAGTAACAAAGATCCATGCATCCATCCTCACAAACTTTCACATTTATAATATTAGTAGGATTTATTTAATCTAATATAAGACACATTTTCATATGTATAGACAAATTATAAGTGTACAATTGTACATAGCATTCACATAAAACGACATATTTAAACTTAAACCTCAAACGAAAACTTGAGACCATTATAAAAATGGTATTATCCAGCACTTAACAATAATAGCGTCTACGAGAACATCTCGGTTGTTTAACAAAAAGGAATAAATAACTAATTAATCCACATCATTTAAACTAAAATGTAAACACACTTTGCCCGGCCATTACGCGGAATCGTATCTATTATTCTTGCCAGTCATTGTGCAAAACGACCACTTATAATGAATGAGTTGTATTGTAAGAGGACTAATGGGGAAGAATGTTTAATTTATGCTTAATGTAGTATTTTGAATGGGTTGAACACAGCGACAGTATAAGTGTCTATTTCTATATCTTCACGCCTGTATTACCCGAAAGGTTAGGCAGAGGTGTACTGATGTATATCATCATTGTCGTTAATTAAATGCCGTGTAATAGGGTGCGAACCTGTTTCTATATATATGAGGGGAGGCCAACTCGATTAGACCCAAGCAAGGGCGGATCCAGCTTTCAAGTCAGGGGGGGTCACATGTTTGAAGTCTAGTCGGGACATGCATCCTATTCGATTATAATAATAAATACTGTACGATCAATGCGATTAGAAAAATTATCAGTGGTCGAACTAGAACCAGCCCAGGGGGGGGGGGGGTCATGACCCCAATGACCCTGGATCCGTCCTTGGACCCAAGATTTATTGTTTATTGACTAAGACTATGTGCGATCTACCAATTACATTACGGTACTTCTTAATAAACTTAACATCGAATCTTAATTTACACATACATACATATATATATTCAGATTACATATTAAAATTATATTTTTCTTTGCCTTGCCGCGATCCACAGGTTGATCGCGATCGACTGGTTGGCCAACCCTGATCTATAGGGTACATTGCCAAACTTCGAGTAACTACTTTAATTTACTCGATCGGCATAGAACCTGGGACCTCACGCTCAGTGTCTGCAACCACTAGACCAATGACGTAGTCCAACTGTCCAACCATTATATTCTGCGGAAATACTGCGGCACTTACTTTCGGTTTCTACGTTAATTAGTAATATAATTAGGCAAGGCGGAAATTTGACCCAATTAGGAAAACGCTAGTAAAAAATAAAACTCTAAAGGTCTCGTTATTTTGACTATACAGGGTGGGTTATGTTTAGGAAACTTAATGGCAGCTTTTTTAACTGTTATAGACAGAAATTTAAAATTTTCGATTTAAACAATTTATATTTCGCCGATGCCGTTATTGAGTGTTATGTAATAGGGGGCGAGCCTAATGCCATCTACCGGGCACAGTTCCAGAATCAGTGCTGCTACTGAGAATACGGTAGATGACTATTAGTCATCTCAGTTACTTTTTATGAACTGTTAAAAAAGACATTTTGCTCTAGAAATGTTTGGGATACAAAAACGTGACGTCATAGTTTTTCTTTGCTATTGACATAGTTATTGTGTGATATTGATAAATAAAAAATTGGAAACGCCAAAGATAAGCAAAAGATTAACTTTTACTGAGTTTTTAGAAGGAAAACTATTTACCAAACAAGATTTTAAAATTAATTTTTAATCCAGTCATCTAGCCTATTTCCATACAGAAAAACCCAATGACACTTTGCCCGCGAATCGAACTCAGAACCTCACGCTCGCGCTTGCGACAACTAAACCAACGAGGCAGTTCTAAAAAAATTGACAGTTAAAATACCTCTTGTTTTAGGTACTACCCTAACTCATTTTCAACACCCAGTTAATTTATTCTCTCTGACTAAACTGCCATAAACAAGCGCAGATTAATTTAATTAATCGCAAAAATAATTTAAAGCCGACCCGCGTAGTGGAGGTAATTAAAAATCCGCTTGTTGAGACACGAAATACAATCACACGTGGCCGTATAATTGCCTCGAAAAGCAATCACGCCAATCGCCGATCGCAATATATTTCAACACCTCTTTTAATAGGTATCATTTTAAAACGCGACTGAATTTACGATTTGATACCAAAAAAAAATATGTAATAGCGGGATTATTTTGAATTTCGAATATAAAACTTCAAGGATGTCCCAATTAATATATCGGTAATAATTTTTATATTGGTCTGATATTTTTATCTTCACGCCTATATGCCCCGAAGGGTTAGGCAGAGGTGTATTATTCTACACTTACGTTTCGCCGATGCCTTCTTCCAGCCTAATGCCATCTACCGGGCCACAGTGCCAAACTTGTGAGAATTTACATATTGATTTTTTATTATTGTACTTGTTAAAGGTAAGTATTAGGTATATTTTACTCCTTTCTATGTAAGAGTGTCCTTGATGACGCCGGCGTTTCTTAGCTAAATGATCTCTTGAGAAGACACACAGAAACAAACTGCCTCTTAACACCTCAGGTAACTATGGTCGACAGTGTTGGCGCTTCTTAGACAAACGACCTCTTGAAAAGAAACGCCGAAACTAACTCAGGTTCATTTCTTTTAAAATCTAGACAAATATATTGTGACTAACATGTCATAAACCATATTTTAAAAGAGTAACCATGGAGTTTCTTGCTGGTTCTTCTCCATGGAATGACAATTTGAACCAGCTAAACGATTTGTAAGTGCCTTTTACGGCCTACACGAATAAAAAAGTTTTGAGTTTGAGTATATACTTATTGAGCAGGGACGCTGCAATCTCTAAAAAATTTGGTTATAATCTCAAATAAGGTTGGAAAATTTGAAAACTGGATCCCCGCAACTGCGCCATCTACCGGGTCATAGTTTGACTCGGTAGATGGCGCTGTTGTCGTGTTGTTGTTGTGTGTGACCCGTAAGTACAATGTTTTTTTTTTTATCAAAATCGATTACTCCTTTGAGTAGGACAAGAATTAACGAACACACGCATACTGGCATTTTATATATAAAGATTTACATTAAGTGAGGTATTTTGATTTGACCCTTGACCTATTTGGCTTGCATTAATCGGTTATCATCATATACTTATAGCAAACTGACCTAACTATCGGATAAACCTACTACCGTGATTGAATTTACCGTCTGTTCTGTTCTTTATGAGCAGATTTCCCTACGAGTTATCGAGTCACATGAGCCGATTGTTAATAAAAGGATATAACGGAGTGAATTTAGAAGAGCATCATGCTGTTTTGCATCCTTAGGCGACTCCACGCTATAGCTACATATATTTTTGGAGAGCTACACAATCTGAAACACGTGGCCACCACCAGGAAAACAGTAATCTTAAAAAGAGTAAGGTTTCCTTTACTTGTATGTTTGCAGTGTGTCATGTTGTGAACGTATTTGAATATGTGCCACCTTGTATGGAAAGGCGAAAACATTTGCGATAACAAAAAGGGCGCATGCTCCGTCTTATGTGGAATAAACACGCAACTTTGCTTTACACATTAATAAGTTGGCTGTGTATGTAATGTGATATTCATGTTTAAGTTAACTTAAGATAGAAAACAGAAATGTCGGATTGACAGTTAATTCGTTTAAATTATTAGCTACTAATATATTATGTTACGTTATTAGGTAATTTGAGCATCATCTCGCCTATATTCTTCGAAGTCTAGCCTAACGACAGAGGTGTACTATTGTACACCCACGTTTCGCCGATGCCTTTTGCAAGTCTATTTCCATCTATTCGTTACAGCTCCGTGCTACCAAGGAGTAAGAATTTCCATACTGAGAAAGCCAATATCACTTTGCCCCAACCGGGAATTCGGTTGTTCAATTATTAGATAAGTTATAGTTAGGTAATTTATTTAGAATATTATTTCACTAAAATAATTTTAAACACATTTCATCGACAGCATACAAAACCATAGTTCTATCTTAAACATTTAATTTGATGGAGAGTCATATTATATTTGATTGATATTATATTGTGCCTAATATTGCCAAAGAATTGTTGCCAAGTCTCAAATAACGTTTTAATTTTTTGATCAAACTTTTTAAAGAGCCATTCTAATTTCAATATTCAAACAAAATTGCACTGAAAAAATAAAACAATTGAAAAGTGACTCCACAGATAAAAAACAAATCTAAAGTGACGTATTTTGAAGTGGCCCATTTAGCTTAGTACAATGCGATCACGATAAGAATAGGAACGTCAATAACTTCAATATCCTTACGCTTACGTACGTACACTTGAAAAGTAAAATTTGCAAAGAAATTATTTTACATACATAACGTTTTTTTCTACATTATTTATCTAACACATAGTATTATATAATCTATCAAGTTTTAATTACTTTTAACAATAATTTCATAAGTTTTTTGTCATATACGTCACAACATGGCCGATACTTATTCCTATTTTTATTTGGATGGCATGGTACGACAGTCTAACATTCCTTTAGATAAGACATTCTTGGGTGAAACGTAATATTTCTCAGCCGCAGATTACGCCCACTTTATGTGTGCTGACATCCACTGTAATCCTACTGATAATGGTCTCCTCTACTTAGGGTTGCCACCTTATGCTTGGCTTTTGGACTTGTGTCCCACCAAAGGCATTTTTGGATTATACGAGTACATCTAATGAAGGGCTAGTAAGCCGTCAGACATTTTTGTGTAAGAAATAAGAAACTCAGAAGTGTTTTTGAAATATTTTTTTTTTCATTCTAATACATAATTATTTTTGACATGTTAGTTGATTGTGAAAATATTAATCGTCCGGCAAAATTAAAACCTACTTTAAGTTTTTCATCTGCCAACCCTACCTAGTTTTGTTCAGCGGGTGATATGGCCACTTTCCAGCACCCTATGCCTTAATCGCCGCATTAATCTACTATTAAGGGCCGATAAAAATTCGTTTACGATTTTTTAATTCAACGGGCATTCCGTTTTAGGGTCCCGCGGGATCTGTTGAAGGAATTAGGATAAGATTTTTGTTCTGCTAGTATGTTTTTCAACTTGAACCTTAATAGTATGGTGTTAAAGGTTTAAATAGCGGTAGCTTTTTAAACCCCGGGCTTAATGTTTTTAGAAATGGTGCGCCCTTTTTCATATAACTTTAAACTTGATTTATTTGCTTGATTCATTTTCATCTGTTTTTTTAAATAATTTGGAATCATTGGAGACATCATTAGAACGCACAATAAACATTGTAAAATTGAGCATTCTTATCCTACTAGGCAAAAAATAACTAGAATCATTCAAATCTGGAAGTTTGGAATATGGTTAAGGTTCTGAGATGTTTTATTTTTCTCACTTATTTATGTCAAAATAAATTCACAAACACTTAAACCCCGAACAAATATATGTAGGTCATACATATTTGTATGAATTTAACTGTGCATGAATCGAACCGGTGACACGTAGCGCAGCATCATTGCACAACAGACAAAATTTGGTCACTCTGTATAACCAGACAATCAGCTACGGTAACGTTATCAACGTAGCCGGCCGCTACGTACAGCGTAGCGAGTATACTAGTTACGTCGTAGCTTTAAGCGTCGTAGTAATCGCGTAGACTAATGTGGGGCAGAATATTTGTCCAAACGAGGAGGCAGGAAAGCACTGTCAATACACAACGCGATGAATTCACGATGGTCTTTTTGTACCGGGGACCCGGCTTTTACCGTTTTAAAGGAGCAAAACCGTTAGTAATACAAAAGTAATAATGAAGAGCTCCAAAAAGACTTCCTAGGAGGTATTCAAACTTTGAAAGCTTACGATACAGTGATTTTGGAAAACTTGGGAGAGGCCTTAGTCCAGTAGTGGACAGTGATAGACAAAATACGTACTATAGAATAAAAACGTAAATTGTTAATCCTTCCTTAAAAAATAATTAAATTTCACATTATTTTAGCGACTTCATGTATATTGATACATGAAATCTTGTATACGTGTATTTTGGAAAACTCAGTAAATTAACTCATATACAACAAAAACGACGTAAGTCCACTTACGCCTTCAGTCATCTCGGGGTGCAGTGTGTGTGTTGTGTATTTTGTACCTACAAGATTTTCTAGAAAAAACATTGAACCAATTCCTATAAAACTTCATTCTTTGACGTGGCACGATCCATAGAAAAAAAATTCAGTAAGTACATAATATATTCTGAAGTAACTTTGTAATTTTTATTCGTAGGTACTTCAAATAGAAATCTGAACGCCGCCACGCCGAATCTCATTCTGTTGACGAGCATAAAAAGTTACACAGTAAAATCATTAATATTACGTTTCTATGTTAAAATATATAATAATATAAACAGTTAGCTCGCCCGCTTTCACAAAGGAATATACTAACATCTAATGTCAAATGTTAACACTAGATAAAGTCTAGACCATGCTTTAAGGCCCCTGTACAAAATGGCCCATGGCCATATTACAACCACGATTGCCATTGTGTATAAGGGCCATACGAATCTAGAATTCTAGACATGATAGATCGATTAGGATGCAGTAATAACAAATATAAAATTATATATGGTAGGGTTATACACTATGATAAATTATTACAAGAATAAAAATCTAAAATTTGTGTTATGGTTGTCAATTTAGAGTAATGCGGAGTTATTATATGAACTTAAGATTAATTATCGTTAAGACATGATGTTCGTAGGATGCTTTGTGTAACGGGAATTTCGTCGTGTTTTGTTTTTTGGTTGAGATTAATGATATAATTGCAAAGCGATTAGTGGTCTCTTCGCGTGACCAGAGGTGACAGAAGCCATCCTATTCTTTGGCTACAGAATTAGCGTTGCGTTGTCTTAAAGAATTGCAATGTTGCCAGTATTCTGGGCACGTTCGTAGTTGACAGCGGCGTGGAGGAATATTTTGATGCGTAGTGTACAGAATGTTTTATTCATTGTTATTGCAGTGATAGCCTAGCGGTTGAACGCTTGCCTTCCATGCAGGAGGGTCTGAGTTCAAACCCGGCCCGCACCTCTGACTTTTCGGAATCATGTGCGGATCAGAAATTGATTATCACTTGCGTTTACGGTGAAAGGAAAAATCGTGAGGAAACCTGCACACCTGAGAGAGCTCCATAAAGTTCTTGACTGTGTGTGTAGTCCGCCAACCCGCACCGGGCCAGCGTGGTGGACTAAGGCCTAACCCTTCTCGTTCTGAGAAGAGACCCTTGCCCAGCAGTGGGACAGTAATGGGTTGAATTTATTTATTTATTTATACATTTTTTTATAGTAGTAAAATACATTATAATTATTTGGTAATATTAAATCCTTTTTTACCAGCTTTTTTTTTTCGATACAAATTATATAGACTAATTATACCACTTAGTCTTTAGTATATATACAGTATATAGTCTTTAGTATACACACACTGTTATAATCAATTGACCTTGTTAGATTTTGAAGGTCTGCTGGAGTAGTCTTTTCGTCGAAGTAATACTTAACTTTAAATAATCAGCTGTATCTTCTAAGTAAAGATGAGTTCTATCTTCTAAGTTCAGTAAACTAATTAATTCATAACAAAGTTAAAGAAAGATAATGTTCATAAGAAAGTTGAGGATAAAAATTGAATTGACTTTTGAGTTGAGCGTGAGAGTTGAGCGATCGACTGGTGCGCTTCGTGTCGCGGGTGCGATTCCTACACGGAACAAATATTTATATGATCTACAGATAGTTGTTTCTGGTCCGGGTGTATGTCCATGTGAATATTTGTATTTGTCAACGCACCCACGATACAGGAATTATTCCTAGAGTTTTAAAAATAAAATAAATAAATTTTAAGCGAATTCACAATTTATTCTTAAAGTCAGTGTAATTTAAAAGTCACTTTTACATGATACTAATGACTACGACCAAACTCTGTTACTGACTCCACACTGTGACTGGCAACCGAGATGTATGACGACATACAAAAACACGAGTGTTTCAATCATGTAAAATACATATATGCAGAAAATAATAATTTCGGTCAATTTGCAATTTTATTCGCGGTCAGCGAGTGCAATGCGATAAAAGCAGTAACAATAATAAAATCGTGTTATTGAATGCGCCGGTCATTTTGTTTTCATTTTATATCTGCATTGAAACCATTTGATTTTATATGTTTGATCATAAAAATAAATAGGTATATTAAGGAAAAATATTATGATGATATTTTCAACGTTGACTCGCGTTTTTGTTGTAATTTTCTAAATTTTATTGTTAATACAGTACCTCTATCACGAGTTTTCTAATTATTTACTATCATAGTAAAGTAAATTTTCATGATAGCGATTTTAGTTCTTAACTTGGTTACATTAGGGATTAGAGTCGCTTATGTGACATATGTGTCATAATTAAGTTTTGATTTACTATTTACGATATTATAGAGATGTCATGTTAGCGACTTTCATCCCTAACGTAACCAAATTAAGAACTAAAATCGTTTGCATAAAAAATTACATTTACTATGAAAGTAAATAGTGAAAAACTCATAATAGAGGTACTGGTTATTTTTTTGTTATTTTTAAGAATATAATATTGGTACTGCCTTATTGGTCTAGTGGTCGGAAGTTGAGCGTGAGGTCCTGAGTTGCATACCCGGGTCAGGTAGTGTTATTAGGTTTTTCTGTATGGAAATTTTCAGTAGCTGCACGGAGTCTGGAACTGTCCCCGGTAGATGGCAATAGGCTCATCCAATATTATATGGGACTCAATAACGGCATCGGCGAAATATATGTATGTAAGTGTTTACCTAATTGATGAATTGATGCAGATGGAAACGAATAGAGTTCGAGCGTATTACCATTAATTGAAATTACTACTACTTATTTCAGAAAATCCCAATAAAATTTTGCCCGAGCTGGGAATAGAACCCAGGATTTCATACTAAGCAGCCGCACTTGCGACCACTGGACCGATGAGACAGTTTCCATTTCCCCATAAGGAAAATAATTCAATACTAATGAATTTCTCAGACAAAACATTTTAATCTACTCTTGAGAGAACACTCTTCAAATAATATAAATCTCGGTATAAACCTCGACAAGTATATTAATGTGAGCACGTGTATAAGATTGGCGCCCACCGTGGGACTCATGAGTTAAGTGAAGGTAGTCGGCGCAAGATTGAGATATACATTTTATAGGAGTCACTTAAGCTCTATGCTTTATGAACGCTCTTTGGGATAATCTTGTCTGTTATATTGTTTTATGGAAGTTATCTTCGCGTTCATAAGTTGGTTTAAGTTTCATGTGAATATATTTTGTATTCTAGTGAAGATCTTTTTGTTAAGACTCTTTTGCTTTGAGTTTTTGAGTTTGCAGTAATATAACGTAAGTATTCTTGTTATTATATTACTGTTTTAATTTCGCTTGCTAGAAGTTTGTTCAAAGATATATCTTTCTTTAACCATTGAAAAGAAAAAAAGAAAGCTGTTGTCTCATAATATTAGGATTCCTTCTAAATAACTACATCCGAAAAACTATTTTAGATCAAACAAATATTTGTTCCATGGGGGAATTGAACTCGCAATACCTAGTGCAGAAAACTAATTGCTTAACCACTGCACCAAAAGTGCCACAAATGGTCTATAGTGCACCAGTTTGGGTTTGAAAATGGTCGTTGAAAGAAAGAGAGAAGCGAAACCGTTTTGAGAATATGGTCATTAAGTTATTGGTACTATATTCTAGGTTCCGTTCTGCTTCAAAGAATAAATCATACGTTGTATAAATGCCTTATGAATCCGTCAAATTAATCTCACTGTACAGTTAAAATAAACTCCGTTTACATTTAATTCGTGGATCAACATGTTCTGAATTAACACAAAAAGGACATATTTTTTAATTAGGCCACTTTGCTGGTCATTTCTATAATGTGCCCCCATAACCGTGCCCTCTGTTACAATGTCACATAACGAGCTTATCTTTGGCACGATTTGTCACTTTGAGTCCACTTTGTGCCACAAATAATTTAGATGTACCACTTGTGGGTTATAATGTGACCTCTTTTTTTGTGGTTAATTTGTAAGGGTAAAGATGTTAATTAGAATGGTTAGTTGTTATCCTAAATTATGGAATAAGGTAACCTAAGGTATAACTTGCTTACGTGTTGCTCCAATACCGTAAGTACTTACTGTGGTCAATAAATGTGGTATATGGGAATTGTATTGTATTTATTTAAGACAAAACATAATCTGATCGGTCACTATAAAATATTACCGCAGTATTGTGTCGTTTCGAAACGTCAAATAAGTGACGTTTTGAAACGTCAAAATACAAATAACGTGAAAATAAAAAAGCGTCCCCAGACAGTTGTCTGAGCGCATACACGGCCACATTTTATAACTTATCCACTTAAAAAGTGCGAAGTTACCCTCAAAACTGAAAGTTAACCGACTAAACCAAGTTATTTCCCAGCTAAAAGCTAAACCACTCAATTAAAAGCTGTATAGCGAAAGTTGTCAAGTGTATTAATAGTTGCACACGTCCGAAGTTTACAGAGCCAGTCTCCCGAGACCCGAGCCGGGTTAAAGTGAATGGAGCCACCGGCTAGATAAATTGAGTTACAACCTTACTTTAAATCGGTTTGGTGTCATATTATGATGGATCAGGCTATTATTTATGGAACTTTGTGATAGCTTTGCTCGATCAAACAAAAGCAACAATGAACTCGCTTTCATTCTCAGTTTCTTTTTGACGACTAAGTGATCGTAAGCGCCAGTGCTGAGTTCTTGGGTTCGATAGTTAGATTGGATTTTATAGTTATTTTCGGTTAAGAACTTCAGTAAATAGTTGGTAGGAGTTTGATGAACTACTGCAAGTGAAAGCATTAAAACGACCTTTAGAATGATGGTTGAGAAGAAGCAGACCTAAAATCAAGATCTTGGGTTCTAAAGTTGAGAAGAAAAATAAACCCTTCAGTCGAAATTTTCTTAAGGTTCTTCACGCTAGGATTGGAAATCTTCACGAAATATTTGAGAAAATTCGAGCGATTTTTCCGAGAGAAGTGGAAAGATCTGAGCATCGGTACACTTAACAAATAATTCCATGTGCCTTTCATGTCGGTGTTTCGAGCCAAGTCTCTTGTGTACTTGTTTTCCTGATCCGTCAAAGGGCTCAGCTGGTGTGTCTCGTACTCAAGTAGCTGCGTGTCCCTTAAGCAGGACCAATATGATACATTTCTTTGATGTCTACTTCAAATTCTGGCCAGCTAACATCAGCCATGTTTGGACACCGGTTCCCGTCTATTTATGTATATTTTTGAAAAAAAAAGAAATAAGAAATGTATTCAAATGACGAAATAATAATAGAGTGTATTTTGTTAGCACGGCTGGCGCAGTGGTTAGGAGATTGAATGCGCTACGTGTAACGGGTTCGATTTCGACACGGAACAAGTATTTTTATGACCTACAGATAATTGTTCCGGGCCTGAAGGCTTATTATGTAAATATTTGTATTACTAATAGTGTGGGGCAAAGTTAAAAAAAGAACATATAAGTATTGCAACTCAATAAAGACATTCAGTAGAGTTAATCGAATTATTTATAGAACAAATCGCATCATACATCGATTCCTCTGAAGAAGACCGTCAAACGAACGAACCTAATGGGTTTATGGACGTAATTAATTAAATGTGAGCTTGCTAACTCATAACAGAGTAACAAGTCTAAGTGACGATAAGTTCTCATCTTCAAAGGCGACGTTGCGAATCGACGTAAAGCAACACGATGTAGTCACAATCTTAAGTCCACACTCTTAAAGCTTAATTTTACACTGCATTTTATCTTGTGGTGTACTCATAGAAACGTGAACGTGAGTTCCTAGGTATAATTCACAGGTCGGGCAAAATGTTATTGGGTTTTTCTTTTAGAAAACTCTCTGTAGCTTAGAGTTTAGAATTGCCCCCTGCAGATGGTAAAAGCATTGTCCCTTTAGGACTTATGACATATTGATATACACCTTTACCTAATCCTTCGGGGAAAATGGGCTTGATGCTATGTTATGTGTTAGAAATGCTATCTATTAGGTACATTTTACTACGTTAACGCGTGTCGCAGTGGTTCACACCACAATTTTTTTACATCCAGTACAATGAAAATTAGACTTAATTCTTTGTTAATACGTCACATTTTAATGAACGTTCCCTATAATCTGTTGTGCTGCAGTACTCACAATTTGATCATACGCGGAAACAAAGTCACATGCAGTTCTACAAACTTTTTATTAAAAATTTTGTGATCGAGACCCTTAAAACTCAATTCACTCTGTATTGTATTTTGTAGCGTTTTATGTAGCTACATGTATGTATACTAATTAAATGCAATATCTACAATTGTTATTATAGCAATATATAGCGTCGCGTAACCAAGGACCATTATCACCATTGACTGAATCTGGTTGAGAATGAACCAAGTTTATTCAATAATACTATTTTTGACTATTCCTATTGCTGATGTTTATTTTTCAACTGACGTTTACAAACGTCAAAACGCTCTGAAAATATGGACGATATAAAAGCTAAGAGACAAGAAAAAAACTTTACGAAGAACGTCCCTGAAAAAAGCTACAAGACAAGAATTTTTTTATGAAGAACGTCCCCAAAGCCACAAAAAAGGAACAAAACTATAAAATAAAAAGCCGAAGTATAAGTTTTGGAGAAAATCCGATTTATATACACAGAGTTATCCAAAATTCACTTCAATACTCTCGTGCCGATTTTTAAACCAACCCGCGACCTAATTCCAAAACTTTGGGCCGTCCAATTCTCATTTCGTATTGTAGGCCACATTGCGACGAGGGAAATTGGCCCGTACTGGTGGCAATATAGAATTCAAATTGGGAAAGTAGGAGTGTTACGTCATTCGCTGATGGTCTTCTTGAAGAGCTGGTTATCGACTTGATGTTGAAGTGTTTCACATTGTCGCTCTATTGTATGTATTTTTGGGTATTTTTAAGGTTAATTTCTGGCGTAAAAAGACTAGATGGAATTTGCTTTTCAAACGGATCTAGTTGTCAAATATTATACAGATCCTATCAGGAGTATCAGATAGTATCAGGGTCCAACCTTAGACTATCAGTGTGTAACTGGGTGGCGGAGGTCAGATGGAGAGTGTACTCTTATCAATATCATTATTTCACAGCTATTGTACACAATACCTGACTACATATATATCCTATCCTAGTAATATTATAAATGTGAAAGTTTGTGAGGATGGATGGATGGCTGGATGGATGGATCTTTGTTACTCTTTCACGCCAAAACGGCTGAACGGATCTGGACGAAATTTGACACAGAGATAGATTATAGTCTGGAATAGCACATAGGCTACATTTTATCCCGGGAAAACGCGGGCGGAGCCGCGAGCAGAAGCTAGTTTTACATAATAATAACAGACACATAATTGGATGTCAATACTGGTGACAAATGGCTGGTTTAAGTACAGAATCGCGTTGCGTCAATTAATTTATTCCTATCGGAACTAATGGCTATTGGAGCTCTAAAGCTATTAGGCACTGATCTTAATATATTGCGCACATATATTACAATTTACTTGGTTCACTTCGAGTCTACGGCTATTCTATCTGAGATCTATGTGAGGCAAGAAATTTACGTGTTTAGTGTCAGTTTTACGGCGGTTAGGATTTTATTATGTTATTTTTTTAAAAAACGTTGCACCGCACTAATATTTCTCCTGTGTCGTGGGTACATTTTTACAAACATACATGTCACATGCACACACAACCAGACCCGATACAACTATCTGTAGATCATACAAATATTTGTTTCGTGCGGGAATCAAACTCCCGACACTAAGCGCAGAAAGCTAATCGCTTAGCCACTGCGCCAACCGTGCCATCTGGAAATTATATACTCGTAATAAACTTCTGACTACTGAGCGTGAGTTCCTTTAGAGCTGAGCAGTGTTATTAGGTTTTTCTGTATGGAAACTTCAATACACGGAGTCTGGGACTGCCCGGTAGATGGCAATAGGCTCGCTCCCTATAACATGGGGCTCGATTACGGCATCGGCCGCATATACAATATTACACCACTGCTTAACCTTACCGTTAATACAGGCAATCTTACGTCTATGAAGGACTGTCTCAAGCGTGAAGTATGTGAAGAAGACGTCTAATATGAAGGGTGAGGTTGAGATGTTTTAATACTCCTATACTGATCCATGCTTGCCCTCTGTTGCGACAGGTCAGCTCAAATAGCTATGGCACTTTCTTCAGAAGGCCATTCCACCCTATATCTGTCTCACATAACTCCTTACTATATGTGTGGACTTTAAAATAGACCTTGACCCCTGAGTTTGTTTCGGCGTTTCTTCTCAGGGATAGTCATAGGAAATGCCGGCGTAGTTTATCTATTTAATTTAATTTAATTTCCCATAATTCACCGATGCCGTTATTAAGTACCGATATTTTTTTGAAAATACCAATAGCACTTTGCCGAACCTGGGAAACGAGTCTAAGACCTCAAGATCATCAGACACGCTGGCGACTCAATCAACAAGACACTTCAAAAACGTCTAATAAACAAACTGGTTTTTGAAGGTTATTCGGCAATCTTGACTACGTTGTGCGCATGCTCTGTAATGTATCTAGTTTTATGCCCAGACATTTGAACAAGAAAGGCACGCAATCCGTGCGAGGACATATTGTCATCATCATTATCATATTAGGTATCTTTACCAAGTATAACCCGGTTTCTGTATATTCAAAAGCGGCAAAAGATAACTATCTTACGATTCAGCCATATCATATAAACTGACATGGGCGACTATCTGATCCCCGAAAGCAAATATTAGTCATACTGTCAGATGGTTTGACTCCAATCGATATCCACTCCAAATATCTAAGAGAGAAGATACAATATCGTTTGCGAATCGAATTTAGGCATGTTCTTTTTTTTAAAGCTTATACAGTAATAGAGAACTGGATGTCTCAAATAAAAACTGGCCAGTACATGTATTTTTCTATTCCAATTTCAAACGTTCAGGAAAAAAAATCATATCAATAACAAATTTTGTTGCGTCAAAAAAACAAAACCGTACTAAAAAAGTAGGCAAGAACGGTTATTGATGACGTCATTTGCGGGTCCCCAACACGAGGTCAGGGGGCCTCGTAAAATCCTTACGGATGGCGGTTCTCCCGGTCTTATCTCGTCGGACTCTCGAGCTGCTTCAACTTTTATACCCCACCGTTAAAGAGACAACTGCCCGCAGTTTGTTGCTAAATATGGGATTTTCTTTTGTTTTCTGATACGGGGTAAGGGAAAAATGTTAAAATACATGGTGTTGTATCATCGTGCTTACATTACGAAACTCGTTTCTAAACTGCTATGATTATAATTATGGGTAAAAATTTGGGAAATGCGTACGTTTGGTAACACGTTTCGGAGCTATCGTTTATTTATAACGAGGTTAAGCTTTTCTAACTATATTGTCAATTGTTTAAGTCAACTGTCATACTGCCTCATTGGTCGAGTGGTGGCAAGCACAACTGCTGAGCGTTA
The DNA here is from genome assembly GCA_947562105.1 of Shargacucullia verbasci. Lineage (NCBI taxonomy): Eukaryota > Metazoa > Arthropoda > Insecta > Lepidoptera > Noctuidae > Shargacucullia > Shargacucullia verbasci. The sequence goes on along the minus strand of OX387297.1, from coordinate 2,735,807 downwards.
GTTCCTGTGTTCGATTCGTGGGTCGGGCAGAGTGATATTGGTTATTCTGTATGTAAATTTTCAGTAGCAGCACAGAGTTTGGAACTGTGCCCGGTTGATGGCAATAATCTCGCTCCCTATTATATGGGATGTAAAAACTAAAGAAATGTGTGTGAACAATAGTGCACCTCTGCCTAACCCTTCGGGGAATATAGGCGTGATGTTATTTAAAGTTGAAGATAGCTACAAGACTACGACTGAACATCAGTAATTTTATACAGAGCGATAACCATCTGACTTCTGCAATCTAGTTACTTGGAGATACTGAGATATTGTCAAACTTTTGAGCCTGCAGACTGTCCGAAACCAATGTCGTATATAATCGTAACAGAGTCGCTAACATGACAATTCTATAATATAGTAAATAATAAATCAAAACTTAACTATGACACATATGTCACATAAGCGACTCTAATCCCTAATGTAACCAAGCTAAGAACTAAAATCGCTATCATGAAAATTTACTTTACTATGATAGTAAATAGTTAGAAAACTCGTGATAGCGGTACTGGTTTTGCTGATTTTGTTATATGTTATAGACACAAGTAAAAACTAGGTCGTCACGCTTTTGTTTTTTTGATATTGTTTATAGATTGAGAAAAAATGAACCCTGAAAAATGCGTTTTTTTTAACTAAAAATCTTTCTTATACTTATCTCGTGATAAATTAAATAAATCAAAATTCTGAAAAAAAAAAACAAAAACAAAACGTGTCGACCTAGTTTATATTTTTACAAAACGATAGAAACATATTCGTTGAGATTAATTCGATGTAAGAAACGTTAACGCCCAAACATCTATTTTGCGCGTATTTGAAGGCAATTTTGTCGGAAGCCGGCAGCTAAACGATACTCTTAACGAACTCTTCAAACCACAACGACTGCCAACTTCGTTATCCTCTACTATTCAACAACGAACACTTGAAACCAACAACAAAATTATTAAATAATAACAATCATCCTACTAATATTAAAAATTTGAAAGTTTTTGAGGATGGATGGATGGATGGATCTTTGTTACTCTTTCACGCCAGAACGGCTGAACGGATCTGGATGAAATTTGGCACAGAGATAGATTATAGTCTGGAATGAAACATAGGCTACTTTTTATCCCGGGAAAATGTACGGGTTCGTAAACCACGCGTCGGAGCCGCGAGCAGAAGCTAGTAATTCATAATGTTTCCATTTTCAAGTACTTTGCCCTAAAAAAGAAATCACTACGAAACATTTGAACACGAAAGGGCTGAATTCCCCGCCTCTGTACAACACGCTTACACGAAAGCCTTAGAGTAACGCCAAGAAGTGATTAATTGCCTAAGCTTTCGTATTTATGTACTAACATTACCTACGTATAAATACGTACGGTACATTGTATACTGAAAGTTAATTTATTCCTTTGCTGAGTACCGCCGAGGGATTTACTCGGTAATTTGAGTCGGATTTGATATGAAATACCGCGTTTTGAAGGATTGTGCGGTATTTGAGGTAATTCGTTATTGAAATGTAGGGTAGTGTTGAAAGTTAAAGATTTTGAAAATGGAAGATGGCTTTCGTCTGTTTCTTTTTTTCGAATTAGCTTCATTGGTTTAGTGGTTCAAGTGCAACAGCTGAGCGTGAGGTCCTGGGTTCGATTTCAGGGTTCGGCATAGTGTTATTGGTTTTTTTTTGGAGAAATTCTGAGTTTCAACTAGGAGTTTAAGAATTGGCAGTAAGCTACATATTACGTGGGACTCAATAATGGCATCGGGGAAATGTGAGTGTACAGCAAACCTCTGCTACAATATAAAGAGATACATATGAATGACCATGTGAACTTCTCGATGGTTGAGGAGTCGCGGACAGGTGGGTGTGGCGACAGGTGGCGACGCGGCGGCCGCGCAACACCTCGCTCATTTGTTATTAAAGGGTGGCTTCCCGCGTTTCCGTTACAGCGAGTGAGAAAATTAATTAAAAAAATATGTCTGAATAATACGTTTGTCTGGTTGAAATACCGTATTTTTTATCTCAAATGTAAGAATCTTTGTTTAAATAAGCGTTTGTCATCGTCCTCATAATTCTCATTTCGAATAGCTGATGACGAGTGCCAGTAGGGTGTTTTATTATGACGTGTGAATGTGAATTTGTGCAAAAAAGAAAAAAAATCCTAGGAATTAAAAAAAAACTCTTGTATGAAATATTGAAGACTTTGTTTACAAGAAGTTTGCGCTACATAGCGTGACCTAAAAAATCCGTTCTATTATTACATAATTATCCAAATGATAGCTACTATTACTAGCGGTTGCAATAACCATATTATATCAACAATAAGTTGCCTAGAATTTCCTCCTTCATACTGTGATGATTTTTTAAATATTTGCGACTTTATATTGTCTATTTATACATCGCAGGTACTATTGTCATAAACCTATAATGTATAATTGATCTACGATTAACGAATAAATGTTTTAATAAAAAATAAAAACCGACTTAAAAACACTCAAAAACAAAACTAACTAAAAAGCAACAAAAATAATGCTTTATTATACAATATAGTAGTTGAAGTCTTAAAATGCATCGAGTGATCCCAAATTCGGAAGTTTCATTCCCTAACTCCTTACCGTTGAGGAGTACTATGATATCCATCATCAGCTCAGCATCATGAAATGATGATTTTCAGACGCTAACCTGACTTATTAAGAAAAAAAGCTCAAATGCGCGATTAGTCCTACAATATTTGAGGGTATCCCTCGATTTCCCTAGGATCCCATCATCAGATCCTGACTTGGTGACAATGGGACCAACTTTGGAGCAAACTCTTTCAAACAAAAAAAGAATTATTAAAATCGGTCCATAATTGACGGAATGATCGCTTAACAAACATTAAAAAAAACATACAGTCGAATTGCGAACCTCCTCCTTTTTTGAAGTCGGTTAAAAACCAAATAAGATTTGGATTTTGCGTCATTAAACCTACCGACATTGATAACAGTATAAGTGGGTAGTATCGCACTTATTATATCGTTCTGCGTCGGCGGAATGGACATAGGTGAAGTACATTAGGGATGTTACGGAGCTTCGACTCCGATTCCGATATGTCGGAACCTCCGATTAAAATTACACCTCCGAATCCGGCTCCGGTTCCGATATATCAAAACGGAGGTATATATCGGAGTTACAAGTTATGACTTGCTATCGCTGCAGCGCTACTGAGCGCTTTCTACGTGACACTGACAACTGACGGAATACATGTGTTCTTTGCAACTGATGAACGAAGAGTGAACGAGTTGCGACAAGTTTCTTCTTTCTTATTTATTTACACTTTACATTCGTAGCTTTGCTCCGACTCCGACTCCGCGGAGGTCACTACGAGAACCTCCGACTCCGATTCCGCCTCCGATAAATCCACCTCCGTAACATCCCTAAAGTACATCTCAACCTAACTCTTCAGAGAATACACGTGGTGCTGTTATGTTTATTACCGAACTGTAGTGTCAACGTCGCTTATATTTTCTTTTGTCTTTGTTACTGCTACTAACATCTCAATAACGTAATCAGTAAAAGGTAAAGCGCCTATAAATAAACATATTTAATGCAAGATACGAGAGAGGTTTTGTGAAAAACCGGTGGACAAAAACTTCTCAGATGCAAACTTGTCTGTGTATATCTATCCTAACTTCCTTAACATCATTTGCCAAATAAAAAAAAACACTTATATATTTTCTGTTCCTTGTCTCATAACGCCTCTAAGGCTACACTCCAACTCAAATAACGAGATTAGTAGACATAGAATCTCATACATTTCGGATGAAACCGTTTCAGATATCGTAATCACGTAATGGTACACGTATAAACGCCAGTTTTGATTTCAAAGAGCACTACTTACTAATTGCACATCTGCATCAGCCGTCAGATTAGTCATAAGCTCTTATTAAAACTCTGCTCAAAGAGATTTTGGACACAAAAGAGCCCCTGTATCATCCATTAGGGTTGTCCGAAACTAATTGGAGTCTACAAAGCTGAGTCTGCACTGTGCAATACCGGTCGATATTGTATCCTGAATGTTGACGGCACCCCTATCAGATACATAGGGGTGGCGTACATGTCTGGCGGCCTCCCTATTGCCAATTATGTGTTTATATAGAGATGAATCAATTTGATACTGGAGCGTCTGGCTTTTTGTATCGCTACCTGTGATACGGAGAGGAATACGAAACAAATTCAATTTTTTATCGACTTCAAAGCGGATGTTCTGAATTAAATTTGTTGTTAAATTCAATATAAGAACAATGTTTTTTCAATGAAAGGTGAATCTTGGAATCTTTATGTATAATAAGCCGTAAGAAAAAAAAAAGACTCGTAAGTACAGAAATATCATTAATCACTTCTACAAATCTACATATATTTTTCATTTTCTTTCTTACTCATTCACTCATTCATCAACATCATTTTCTTTTTGACTGATTCAATAAAGGATTTTATGCCTATACTTATAGTTCTTACAATGGCTTGAGATTAATCTGTCTTAATCCACAAACAATTTAGCCTCGAAAGTTCATAATCATCGCTTTATTATTTACTAATACATTTATATAGTCCTAGTATTTTGGTATCTATCTTAATATCACGAGACTGAAAGACACTAATTAAATGCCGAAATTGAATTCCAAATGCAATTTCGACTACGTTTCACGTTCATCGGCCTCCATACATTCCGTTCACTTTAAACAGACCTCTAGGACAAGCTAAAGTAGTCATTGTTACATTGAGATAAGAACTTTGACAGGAGACTACCTATCATGAACAGACTGTTTCCCAATTATGTGTGTATTCGAAGGAGGAATTAATTAGTTGCAGGATCGTGTGGCTTTTTGCATCTCCCTGTCATTATTCACGGAGATTCAATGTTGAAATTTAATATTGAGTGCAACATCCCTTTGAATAGGGGTGGAGTGTCTACATATCTGGCTGCCTCCCTAGTTGCCAATTACCTACGTTTATATATCCAAGAGAGGAATCAATTTGATGTCGAGTTGTCTGGTTTTTACCTGCGTATCTGAGATATTTATATTTAATTTTTTAAATCAATTTATCATTTACGGTAATTATTTCGTCGTAACTAATTATTAAATTAGTAAATAAAGTTACGCATTTCTATAACAATAATTAATGAAACAAGTTTTGATTAATAAAATAACTGTTAGCGATAAGATTGTAATTTGTACGTCTAGTTATTTTTAATTGAATTATAAAAAATTAAATGGTATTTGTGTTATAATGGAGATCTGTGTCTTTTTTGGCTTTTATCCTTTTGAAGCATACAAGCCAAAGTATGTTAACATTGTACGTAATTTCTTATAAAGTATGAAACCAGTTTAAATTAATCTTATTAACAATAGAAAAAATGTCGTGGTCGCAAGCGTGACTGCTGAACGAGACACGTGAGTTCGAATCCCAGGTCGGGCATATTGTTAGGATTTTCTCTATGAAATACCCACATAGATAAGAAAATTGCAACATCGAAAATGTATAAAGACTTTAAAGGTTTTTAATTGCGTTTTGAAATAATTATTGATTGCATTTTCTCCATCCGAAGGAGGGTGAGTAGATGTCGGTACCTGTCTAGCCCTTTTAGGTACCAATTATGTGTTTATATTGAACAAGAGAGTAGTTAATTGAATAAAAGATTGCTTGTCTGACATTTTGCTACGTTATTTTAACGTTCTAAACTCCAGAATCTCGTTCCCTCGGAATGAAGGGTTGTGCTGGACTTTCAAAACGCCGGTTATGTTTTAAGAGTCCGAGAACGGTAGGATTTTAGAAGACCGATCGATCAGAATAAGACATCTTCCTGTCCTTCAGACAAAAAAGTCAGTAGACTTTTCGCTGACCATTAAAGTTACCACTATTAAAATTATCAGATGATTTTATATGATCAAATCTGTTCAAAATAAAACCGTTTTCTGTTCTGATCTGTATGAAATAGGGCAAACACACTGAAAAAAAAATATTATGGCTGCCATAAAGTTTTTGTTAGCTTTTATCAAGTAAAATGTTCATATATGGGAACATAAAGCCACTTGTTTGCTAGCAATAAAGCTAACTTTATCACTGATTTAAACAAATATCATACTAAAAATAAATAAGTTCTTAATCGTGTTCATCAGTGAAGTTGTTTAAATAAACCTTACTTGATAATTGAAATGACTGTTTCAAACAAGTTAGTTATTAGGAAAATAATGTGTGATTATTAATATTTTGATCATGTTGACTTTATCGCCAATAATCATGTATGGTTTATAGGTATTATCATTTTCTTTTTAGGATTAAACATGAAATACTTAAACAAGTAAAATTCGCACTTATTCAACACTCTTTTTTTTCAGTGCAGTAAGTAACATCATATTTTGCAATTTATTGTTATTAATTTCAATACAAATGAAGACTTATTAAATATTATATACAAGCTAATATTATATAAGTAAAAGTAAAAACTGTTAAAAAAGGGGGAGGGGAAGAAATCATAGAGCATCGTAAAATTCGTCCACATCGCTGTCAATTTTGCTCGTGAAAGATTTCATTAATAAAAAATATTGTATAATATATTATTTTACAACTTTTGTCCATGACTGTACAGACAGTTGTGTCCAGTACATCAAAGCACGGATTTTAATAAATCAAATATTGATTCCATCCTACCCTTTTGCGAGGGTGGATGTCAATACCCGTGTGTCCACCCCCCAGGCACCAACTATGTGTCTATGATGTGTTCATCAAAGGGGTAGTTAATCCCCATTTAATAAACAGGGATTTATTCGCTCCCCATCAGGTTGGGAGTCTGCAAAACCTAGGGTAAATATTGAAAAGCTCTTTTCATTTTACATTTTCATAACAGATTTGGTAACATCAAAGGGTTTTTGGACGTTTTTATTTTGGACTTGTAAAATAGGTATGGTCGTGACGTCCGGCACACGACGCATAGGTATATACTAAGCTCCAACATAAATCTTGCTGGTTAGTTAATATTTGTACGATTTCGTTTCATATATGGTTACGTAACTACCTCATTGGTCTAGTGGTCGCAAGCTGCTTAGCGTAAGGTCCTGTGTCCGATTCCCGAGTCGGATAAAAGTAACGAACATTCACACAGTGGGTTAGGTTTCTGCTAAAAACGTCTAAACAATGAAATCAAAAATAGTAAGGTTTTTATTTATTTATAATATTATATTTGTATTTATTTTCTGAAAAAAAAAAATCTAATATACTAAACTTTAATATAACCCCCCCCCCCCTCTCGAAGTCATTTTACCGTTAATATGACCTCCTCCAAAGTCTGGCTGCGACCGCGCCTGCGCCCCCTATTACATGACGTTGGCAAAATGTGGGTGTACAATTTACGACTATTAGACCAGTGATTACATTGAAAATACAATGATATACCTTTAAACTATGTGAGTATTAGTATACTCACATAATATACAATATTTGGGCGACCGAGCGTCCTTTTGAGAGTCTTTTTTTTACTTTTAACAAATGTTTCCGGAGATGTGATCTGGCTAGATCAATTTGTCGCCCTCGAAAACCTCGATATTGTAAATTTCATCGAAATCGATAAAGCCGTTGTCGAGAACGTGATTATAAACAAACAAATGTGCGGAATTATCTATCAATGAAAGTTGGTTAGTAAATAAATAAGTATCTATGTATATAAATGAAAATCAATTGTCACATGTATGACGGAGCATCACCTGAGAACGGCTCGACCGATTTGGCTGTTTTTTTTTTGTTACATTCGTAATTCTCAGGAAAAGGTTTATATGATAGAACATTTTTGGAAAATCCACTGGGTGAGTCGGAAATGTCGATGATATTTTAATATGAAAATCTCAATAAAAAATATACCTGCTTAATATTTTTTTGATAGCCGCACTTCTCATTTACTTCATTAGTAAATTGCACCCGGGTGAAGCTGGGGCGTGACGGTAGTATATATATATATGTATAAACAGTGGCGTGCGGTTCATAAAAACAAAAAGATACTGCCTACCCTACATAACTCAAATAAATATTTACTATAAGATATTTGAGGTGGCAAATCACATACATCATTATTTAATCGACAAGACTTTTAAATTTTTCTGCCTACAGAGTTTTTAGACTTTAGCTAAAAACTCTGTGCACGCCACTTTATATATATACATATATAAAGGCTCGTATACCTATTAGTATGTACAGGATGCTTTATGTACGTAACTACGTATTACATGCAACCTTCTCCGTTCCAGAGCATTTGACATTGCGTGATTCCAACAAACTTGGTCTGTTGGCGTTCCTCACGATAGCGTGTTTGAAAATCAGTGAATTGTTGTTTCGTGTTTTGAATTTCCTTATTTCAACTCACTACGCTACGTTTATACAAATTAAACATTAAAACCTGGCAGTGTTTTGTTGACTTTTACATTGAAAAACCTTCGTGGGCTTAGTTACTTTCATAATATAGCATCACGCATGTATTCCCCGAAGGGTTAGGCAGAGTCGCAAAGTCGCAAAGTCATAATATGCCTAGCCTTGTCCCAACTACATTGGGGTTGGCTTCTAATCTAACCGGTTGCGGCTGTATATTAGTGTTTTACACGGAGCGACTGCCTTCTGACCTCCGTCACCCAGTAACTGGGAAACACTGACACTCTACGGTTAGACTAGTTGTCAGATTTTTGGGCTACTGACACCCGTAACGACTGTCATAGGTCTTCGTATGACACTCGGGACCAACTGCTTAACGTGCTTTCCGAGGCACGGAGGAGTCTCGATATGTGAAAAATCACCCATCCAAGGACTGACCGCGTCAAGCGCTGCTTAACCTCGCAGATCGACTGATCTGCGCGATAGCTATGTAGCTACGAGTCCCTCAAATCTACATTCGCAAAGTATACTCATTAATTTCAAGCTGTGGGAAAACCTTTATAATAAATAAATAAAAATATCTGTTGAAGCTATTATTGGGTCGCATGTAAATGTAAAACAACCACCATGATATCAAAATTCGGCCTGCTACTGAGAATTTTTTATGCGGTACAGAAAAACCAAATACTATGTTCCCCGACCCGGGATTCGAACCCAGTAGTACATCAGAGACTTCACGCTTAGCAGTCGCTACCAAAGGCCAATAAGGCAGGATACGGCGACTATCATAAGTTATTTAATTAATGTGGATTGATTCAAAGATAAAATAGTTACTACCTATAAGCTTTTCGTATTTTATATCTTATTTTATATAGAAACAGTGTTAAAAATTGCTTAACGAAACCGTTTTATCCACGGAACGCATCGAAGCACGTTGTATCCATTTTGTAATTACGGTCAATTCATTTAATTAATCATGAGAACAAGCAGTGCTAATTGATTTAACAGCTAATCTAGTGATTATGTAATTAACACGATACGAATATGCGATCCTTTAGTTTGTTTATAGAGGTAGAAAAGTATGATGGCAAAATAGCTAAGAGATTGGGTATCAGCGTTACGTGTCGTTGGTTCGATTCGATTTGTACGATGATGACGCTTTTGATAATTTTCACATAAAATGGCGTCATGCCTGTATGCTCCGAAGAGTTAGACGAGAGGTGTACCCTACACCTACATTTCAAAGATGCCGTTATTGAGTCCCATGTAATAGACTGCGGCGCTTATTGGCATCTACCGAAAACATTTCCAGACTCCGTGAGAATTTCCGTTCAGAAAAAACCAAAAACACTTTGCCCGTCCCGGGAAGCGATCCCAGGACCTCACGCTCCACAGTCGCATTTGCGAATAAAGAGGCAGACAATGATAACTTTATTTAAACATCGATGTTTATTTACGCAAACATATCATAAAAACATTTGATTGCAAAATAATGATTTTAAATAAGGGTATTTAGATGGTAATTTTGGCTAGAAAATTTGTGAGATGCGACAAAATTTGAAAATGAGAATTCATTAATTACAAAAATTAATAAATAAATACCTTAAAATCAGCTCCGCCATATTCTGTTGTCTTTGATAACGCCGCGCTCGTCAAATCATAGTTCAGAAAGATTAAATTTAGAGCCCCAGATAAAAATATTATTGTACTGAACACTACTAAAAATATTTTATGTTTAGACTAATAATTCAGAATTTTCTAGAATATCTGTATTAAAAATACAAAATGAGTAAAACCAGTACTTTTCACTCTGACAGAAACACGACCTAACTCTTCGACGCCCCGCAGCAAAGTGACCGAACATCGAATAATCGAGAACCGATAGTACCTAGCTCCCTACCTGGGGTACCTGCATTGGAGCTCTGCCCGGAGCTTCCTGCACCCCGGATACGACACAAAGGGAACTCGACGCTCCATAAATCTAGCATATCCTAGCACAAACGAATTTCCACCTTAACTTCACAGATATAAAGCTAATATTCCTTTGCTAGTTACATCAGGGTTGCCATATTAAATAAAATTTTAGGCTTTCAACATAGGGATGAAAATTCAATGCAGTTGATATTGCAGTGATGTTGTTTGATTTTCAGAGTCCACGTCTAGACGGTTTATATCAATAATTAATTAGTACATAACAGGGGAAAACGCCGACAGATATGTACATATTCACTTTGAGGGGAAATATAATTGAGTTGGATGTCTGCTACTGAAATGTTTGTGGTGAAATGTTGCGAGTTTGCTGGTGTGTGTTTTAGTTTGTTTATTTAGGAATTGCGATCGAATATACAGATACACAACGATATCAAAAGGAAATTAAAATCATCTCTTTTTCCTGACCAGTGGCTTGTTATGAGGAAAATAGACAAAATTATTCACTCATGCTTTCTGTTTAGCATTTCATGTTATTTCAAACTAATTATCTGCCTAGCATTTGCCAATTACATTGGGGTCGGCTCCCAGTCTAACCAGATGTGGCTGAATATCAGTATTATAAACAGAACGACAGCCATCTGACCGTGCTTACCAAGGCACGAAGGAGTCTCGATGTATGAGGAACGATCACCCATCCAAGGACTGACCGGGGCATGCGCTGCTTAACTTATTGTAAGGTATGTAGCTAACTGTAGTTAGGTTGACTGGTTAATGGCCGCCAGGGAATTTCACCTCGATTGGTCGGAGGATCCTCTATTTTCATAATAATAAAAAAACGAGTCGTTTCTGTGTTTTTTTTTTCATTCATCATCATTTTTAATTGAGAAATCAGTCTGGTTAATTTTGTAACGTTGGCTTTGAAACCTCTTTCGTCAACTGTTAGTATTTTTCTTTTATCAATGTTAGCTACCTATGTCAATGTCAACTTGACATTGCATTTGTAAATTTAGATAATTGCTAATAATTTATTATTTACTATTGTAGATGGAAAATCGTATACTGGATGGCTTCAGGTAAGATTTATGATTAAAACCAGTATTAAAACATATAAGCTAATCCAATTCTGAAAATGAGAGCAGCAGTATCTCTGAGTGATAAACTAGTGTCTATAAAACTAATTTAACACCTAATTATGTGCTATAAAATTCTCAACGCCCACTCTGAGTCAAGCGAGTTCACGAAGAAGACAATAAAGCGACCAATTTCCACGTTAATATTAAACCACCTTTTCTATCCACAGAATGGAAACCCTCTCTCAAAGAAATCAACGGTGTTAACTTATCTAATTACTTCCCCCACCAACGATCATACAATTCCGTAGTATTTATACACAAAAAGTATCTAGAAGAACCTAAAAGAAGTGAAAAGTATTTAGTAGAACCTAGAAGAAGTGAAAAATTTAAACTAAAAAGAGAAAAGAAAATTAAATACGATAAAGGCCAACAGTTTAGTAGTGACTTACATACTGAAATCTCTAAGGATAGGACGTATAAAGTCAATAATTTATATAATAATGATACTGTATTAGAACAGCAAACCATTCGATTCGCCAAAAATATTGTCCCATTAGTTATACCACCAAGTGATGATAAACTGCCCGTGTTTTACACTATAAAAACAACTAAAAAACATAGGAAAAAGGATAAGAAACCTCAAGAGCCAAGTTTCGAACATCATGAGGCCGTGTACGAAAGAGGAGGTGGAGGTGAAGCTAAAAAAGTTATTGAAACGTACAGAAAAGTTAGGAAAGAAAGCTTCAGTGTCAGGGAGTCAGTAAGCCATTCATCGAACAACACTTTAGACGATTTAAACATTAATCAATCATTATGCTGTACATTTTCTGAAGTCTCGGAAAAGAAATATCATAGGAAGGAAAAAAGTCACATTAAAAAACAAAATGAAAAGCAAACATATGTAGTTTCGGAATCGTTTGAAGCTTTAGCGACCGAAAATGCAGGTGATTCCAAGATAAAAATACATCTTATGAATGAAAAAGATAAGAATTTCCTTAGTGATAGTATTAAAATACCCGTTTTAAACGCTATCAGAGATTGTATAGCAGAATTGAACAGTAATAATCAGAATACAGAAATAACTACAGTGCAAAAAATTGTAAAGTGCAATACACAAAAACTAGATACTATTTTAGATAAACTAACATGCATTGAAAAACGACTGGATGCCAAAGTGCAAGTTCCAGAGGATAAAGTTATACCTAGCGTGCAGATGCCTAAAGTTCAAGCATCTAAACTGGAAGAATTAGGAGAAGATTTGATTGAAATTAAAGAAGATTACAGCTCTGAAGAAGAATTACATCAAGAACTGTTAGATAGAAGAAGTAAAAGTGCGGTTATAGAATTAGTGCCAGAAGATAAATCGGAGAACAATGCGGAGAGTTTGGGTGGCGGCGAAGCTACCCGTCTATTGAAACCTTGTTCTTCAGTTGGCATCAAACCTGATCGTCCCAGTCGTATGCCAGCTAGGTTTTGTTGGACCGACGCAGCAAGAAAGTGATGACAATACTGCATTTGATAGGTACTGTTACTTTTGTTATTAGTTTAAACCTTATGATATTACGTAGATCTATTAAAATATTTTATTGAATTTGAAAAAGGCTTTCTGTATTTGTAGCTCTCTGAATCTAAATTTAAATAAGTGGTTGACATTTTAAACTAAATCATAACATTGGAAATATTCTTGATTGAAAACGTTATTTCTGAAAAATTGCATTGTAAGTTATAGCTTTCCGTGCTTTAGTACAATAATATTGCACATTGAAGTAAAATCCAAAATACGGCGTAATTTTTCAATTCATGTTTACCAGTAATCTGATAAATTATATCTGACAAATCTGCATTATTCATAAGCTAAACCCCTACTTCCTACTACAAAACGATTCTAAACTAATCGTTCGTAATCGATATAAATCGTCACTATTCGAATCATTCGCGAATTCCCTGCCATCCCATCGCGTGGCTAGCACCCATGAATAAATCCACAATCGATATTGTTATTCGAGCGACGATCCAGTATTCGAGCTATGTATCGATTCGGTTCACTGATTCTCAAAACGATTGGACTAGCTCGAATCGTATTGCAATAGAATAAATACATTTCATACATGAACGGGCTTTTGTTTGTGGATGCTTTGTAACTGGTTAGTGCTTCAGAACATTGTTATTGGTCTGTCTTTTTCTTTCTGGAACTTTGTTTCTGATTTTCTTTTGTTTTCCTTTGTGTAGTGTTTGCACTGTCATATTTGCATGCTTAAAGTTATTTCAGCTTTAGTTTTTGCAGTCACAAAGCTTTCTAGGTCATTAGGAATACCTTTTATACTTAAGGTTCTTCTGTCTATGGGCTGTCTGTATCTGTGCCAAACACTACTCAAAACATATCGCAGAGCTCATATCAAAATGATCAATCAACACCGTCTTCTGCGAAGTGTAAAATATGTTTGATAAGTAGTGAATCCTCCAACAGACTTTATAAATTAATTGAAAAAACTCAGTTATCTAACAATGAAATATGTCATTATCGGAAACCTAGATGTGGCTTAAGAGTTTTGTTAGAGTGTATTGATAAAAAAGTGGAGAACTTTACTCATTCTGATTACTGCATCATTTATGTTGGTGAAGAAGACTTCCGTAAAACAAATAATTATATAGAACTTGTCACATTTATCCGGGAAAAACTTATGTCATTACACCACACTAATTTCATAATATGCTTACCAACTTTTAAATATATGGATAATACAAATATAATGTTTAATAGCCGAGTAGATACCTTTAATAACTTACTGTACTTGGATGTGGTAACATATAATTATACATATATATTAGACTCTAATTATAATTTGCCATATACATTTGATACATATAATCGTCCTGGTAACATAAATTATAAGGGTTTAAAAATTATAATGTCAGATTTGCAAGATCTTATTATGTACATACATTCATTAAACACAATAGAGATAAAAAATGACTGCTTCCAAAAAGACCAAGCACTTAGCATAACAGACGAACACGCGCAAATAAATTCTCAGTTTTTTCTATAATAAATATGTAAATATTTTGCATCAAAACATTGCAGGTCTAATTAATAAATCCGATGCATTAGTGGTAAAGTTGGACGAGCTGTCTCTTAAAGGAACAACTGTTGATGTCATCTGTATTACAGAACACTTTTTAGAATCAGGTTATGAACATTTATTACACATACCCAATTATTGCCTTGCAGCTTACTTTTCAAGAAATGTAAAAAGAGGAGGGACGTGTATTTTTGTAAGGTCAGGATATCAATATAAAGAAATACCAGATATAGCGAAAACATCTGTTTCAGGAATGTTTGAATGTTGTGCAGTAGAATTAATACAACTAAACATTATTATTGTCTGCATATATAGGGTGCCAAAGAACAACTTCACAATATTTTATGAAAAATTAGATTATATATTAAAAAAAGTTAGCTCAACAAAGAAGAAAATTATTTTAACGGGAGATTTTAATATTGATGTTTTAAAGAAAAATAAGACAACACAGGAGTTAGAATTTTTTCTCTTGCAATATAGTTTAAAACTAGCACTTTATTTGCCCACTAGATTAAGTAGTAAAACCTGCATTGATAATTTCGCTCACAGTTATAAAAATGGATGTAAAGCAGAAATCATAGATTTAATACTTTCAGACCACACATCTCAAATACTAAAAATCCCTACTAAGAAAACCTGTCTTTTAAAGTTTTGGAAAATTGAAAAGCAAGATATTTCAAAAGTTAATTTAATAAAATTTAAATCTCATTTAGAATGCCTATCGTTCACGCAAGTATTTAACGCTAAAGACGCAAACGAATCTTATGATAATTTCATGGAAGATTTTCTGCTTTTGTATAAACTATGCTTCCCGAAGAAGATTGTAACTATTAAATCTCATAAATCAACAAAATGGATCTCGCGTGGTATTAAAATTTGCAGTCAAAAACAAAGGCAGCTTCTTTGGACGTACCGTTTCAATCCTAACTCAAAAAATAAACAACTTTTTAAAAATTATACTAAACTATATAAAAAAATAATAAAACTAACACAGAAGGCACAAAATAACTACTATATAAATACATCAAAAAATAAAGCAAAAGCTTCTTGGCAAATAATTAATGACTCCAAAGTATGCTTTCCACAAGAATCTATTATGACAATAAGAAGCGATAATTTACTTTGCAAAAATCCCGTAGACATTGCCAATACATTTAATAATTATTTCATTGATGAAATTGAAAACAACATCAGAAATAATAAAAAATCGCTCAATAATAAACCCAAATTTGATAACATGACGTCACAATCAATATTTATGATGCCCATATCAAATAACGACATAATCAAAGTAATTGATAGCCTTAAAAACACAAATACTGTAGGTTATGACGGCGTTTCCACTAAAGTCATAAAATATGTGAAGAATACAATAGCATCACCACTTGTTCATATAATAAATTTATGTATTTCTGACGGCATATTCCCGAGTAGTCTTAAAAATGTTATTATTAAACCTTTACACAAGAGAGATGATAAAACTGATGTAAAAAACTATAGGCCAATTGCAAAAATTCCGATTATGTCAAAAGTGATTGAGAAAATAATTTACCAATCTTTATATATATATTTTGAAAAATTTAAACTATTTAGTAATGAACAAAAGGGATTTCGAAAAAATACAACAATTAATATGGCCATATTTGAATTAATATCCAAAATTATAACGTCAGTAGATAAAAGAAATCCCATTTGTGCTATCTACACAGACATGACCAAAGCGTTTGACTATGTAGACCATAAGATCTTGCTGCAAAAACTTCTGGGCTATGGTATCAGAGGAAACGTCCTCAAACTATTCGAATCATATCTGAGTGATAGACGGCAATGGACAGAAGTTACTAGAATCTGCCAAAAAACTAAACTAATTACAACTTATAAATCTGAACCTAGACGCATAAATTATGGCGTACCGCAAGGAAGCGTTTTAGGGCCATTATTGTTTCTAATTTATATTAATGACCTTCCAAAAGTTACTCGTCAAAGAATGGTCCTTTTCGCAGATGACAGTACAGCAATAATTGAGTGCAAAAATCCACATAATTATCAAAATGATATTAACAATTCCCTGTCTGAAATTATAAATTGGCTAAATAATAATAATTTGGTAATAAACTTAAAAAAGACGAAAATTATGCACTTTCATCAACAACGACAAAATCCTACCATAAACGTTTCTTATAAAGGCTATGAAATAGAAGAAGCTAGTCAGGTCAAGTTCTTAGGTATCATGATTGACAACAAGCTCACCTGGAAGTCTCATACAGAACAATTATGTAAACGACTCAGTCAGTCTGCATATACACTCTTTCAATTGTCAAAAAAAGTAAATATGGATACTTTACTTACTGCGTATCATGGATTGGTTGCTTCAGTTTTAAGATATGGGCTTGTTTTTTGGGGGCAGTCCACTAATAGGGAATTAATTTTCAGAATGCAAAAGCGATGTATAAGGTCAATGTGCAATTTATTAGTAACTGATAGCTGTGTACCTTTTTTCAAGTCTTTGAAGTTACTTACTCTACCGTCTATGTATATTTTAGAAACCGCTTTATTTGTGAAAACCAATTTACACTTATTTGTTAAACTATCAGATGTCAAAAAAACTCCTATGCGTGCTAAATATATCAATCTATTATGTCATACAAAATGTAAAACAGCTCTTATGTACAAAAGTTTTTTTGGCATCGCTCCAAGAATTTATAATAAAATACCTGATCAAATTAAAAATCTACCTGTGTGTGTGAATCTACCATACATTTAAGAAAAGTTTACAAAACATTCTAACTGGTAAATGCTATTATACTGTAGACGAATTTCTAAATGAACAATTTTAATACATACATTGTACCTAAATGTTAACCTATCCTACTATTCGTATGTCCTGTCATAGACAAAACATAGCGTACTGTATACATATTTATAAGATCTGCATTTAATGTTTACCTATGTTTTACGAATAATAAATGATTTGATTTGATTTGATTTGATTCTTATCTTTAATAACGACTTTTTGGACTCCCATCTCCGAATTCACTGCTACTTAAGCCAATCATTCATAAGCTTCTCAAAAGTTAAAAAGAATTTACGTCTCGGCAACTCAGGAAGGAAACTTAGCTATAAAGTGATCGCAACGACTGCCTACCCTTTACCAAGAGGTGGGGGTAATTAAAACTCTGAACAAAAGACATTAAGTTACGTTTCACTTTGAGAGTCGAGTCTTCAAATATTTTGCATTCATGGCAATGTTTGACATGATGGGTGACATTTTGTAACTAATTCATTTTGGAGGATTAAGAAAGACATTGATGATTTCACCGATGTCAATTCAATTTTTCATGTGTTGTGGTACAATTAATTAGTTTATAAATACACATGACATACCCAGACCTTAAATAACTATCTGTAGATAATAAAAATATTTCTTCCGTGCGGAAATCGAACTTGCGACTCGTAGCACAGAAAGCTAACTGCTTAACCACTCCGCCAATCGTGCCGTCAGAAATTGTAGCACCGATATAAGTTTTTGTCTATTGTTCGGAAGCATGACTGAGCTTGCTCAAGGTGCTTTTTCGTTAGTTTCATTAGCCTATAAGTTATTCCCTCTATTGTTCTGTTAAGAAATTTTTAGTTATGAAATATTCAATTCCATTTCTGATAAATCTAGTTTAAGATTTTTTTTGTTATGTAACAAGCGAAGTTTAGCATTTCCAATATGAATCATATCAAGATAGTTAGCGTTTACGAGCAACTGCCGGCGAAAGGAACGAACAGCTGTTACGTTCTATAGGAAAATTCATATTTAGCTGCGGCAACATAATCGTTGTTTCTATTATATTGTTTCAAATGAAACATGTTACTACTAAATATAGTCTATTGGTACTAAGAATGACTATGATCCTGTCTTGTTTTTGATTTTTAAGCCAAACAGAAACCTTAAACTTTGAATTTTAACACATATAATGCCTCGTCAGCTATTTTGGCTGACATTGTTCAAACCAATTGAACCTTGTCAGCCATATGTGGCGGACACCGTTTTTATTTATTTATTTTACTATTATAATACATAAAATGTAACGAAAACATTGTAATTAGACTTTGCCTAAATCCCGTGAACAAATTTTAAAACAAAAAAAGAACAGGTCAGATACGGCATTATATGTGTTAAACTGGATCTATTAAGATTTGGAAGTTTTTTTAGTATACTTATCATAATATCACAGACATAAATAAATAAATTCAGCCCATTACTGTCCCACTGCTGGGCAAGGGCCTCTTTTCACATTTAGAAGGGTAAGGCCTTAGTCCACCACGCTGGCCTAGTGCGGGTTGGCGAACTACACACACCATCAAGAACTTTATGGAGCCCTCTCAGGTGTGCAGGTTTCCTCACGATGTTTTCCTTCACCGTTAATGCAAATGATAATCACATTCTGATCCACACATGATTCCGAAAAGTCAGAGGTGCGGGCCGGGTTTGAACTCGAACCCTCTCGTATGGAAGGCAAGCGTTCAACCACTAGGCTATCACTGCTTTTTTAGGCTATCACAGACATGACTGTCTTATTTTTTTAAAAACAGTCACCAATACTCGCGTACTCCAAAAACCATTTATCGATCCTATTAAACCTTTAACACGCAGAAAGCGAATTTGTTAACCGCTGCACCAACCACGGCATTTTGTTTTTGTTCAAATAAAAAAAAAAAAAAAACTAGGTTTTCCAATTGTTAATGGTCCAAACCATTTTGTCCTTATTTATTTCAAGTCTAACCACAGAAAATACATCTCCTACGCCAAATTAGACCGCAAGAGGAGCTTTGGCAACATGGCACATCACATTACAGCAGACAATTAAAATGACCTCGGTGCCAAATTAGTCCTAACCTCCATTAGGAACTGTGAAGGTTGCATTAATGATGTTCCCATAGGAAACGCGTGACTTGCGATTACTTGCGATTTGGTAAACAGCTGATGCGAAAACCTTGTTCGAAGTTGTCAGTGAGCAGTGACAGTGTGATCGAAGGCTCGCTAATGTATAGCTGAGTGGTTCTGATCGCTTTGAGAGCGAAATAAACAGTTGATTTAAGTACTTGGCTATTGGTGATATTAGTAGTATTGTGGTGCTAATAGAGTACTAGTCTGAGCATTCTCGTATGAGATGTAATCAAGCTTAGGTATTTTCATGTACCGTGTGAACGACTGCCTCATTGGTTATAAGCGCGACTGCTGAGCTGACGGTCGTGGGTTCGATTCCAGGGTCGAGCAAAGGTTTATTGGGTTTTTCTATCTTAGTTTTAAACTGCCTCATTGGTCTAATGGTCACTTAAGCGGCTGCTGAACAAGAGGTCCTGGGTTAGATTCTCAGGCCGAGCAAAATATTATTGAGATTTTTCTGAAATTCTCAGTAGTAGCCCGGAGTTTGGAATTGTGCCCGGTAGATGGCAATAGGCTCTAACAGCATTGGCGAAATGTGGGTGTAGAAAAGTACACCTCTGCCTAACCCTTCGGGGAATACAGGCGTGATGCTATAGTTATGGTTATGGTATGGTTTTAAATACAAACAAAAGATCGTTTTGTTTTTATTTGTATTCAAGGCCTACGTAAACTTAGCCTCAGATCAAAAGGCAAGTATACACGCTTTGTAAAGCTATAAGATTTATTATCTTGATGGAGAATATAATGATTTTTTAATTCTGACGTTAACACGCATATTTTGCAATAGCTTTTGCCCGCGACTTCGTACGCGTGGAATTTATAATCTGATATTTGCTGCGGTAAAATGGAGCCTATATTTTAAGTTAGACCTTTAGAAATACATCGGTGAAAACTGCATTCAATTCCATGCAGTAGTTTTTGCGTGATGCGTGTACAAACATACAAACAGACAGACAAACAAACAAAAATCCTAAAAACTGTCGTTTTTGCTTCTGTTGTTCTAATAAAGACCCCCTATATTAGTTTTTCTCCAATGTCTATAATGTACAGACATTAGCTTTTTATCATTTTATTATATGTATGGATTAAACGTAACTAAGTTACCAGATAATATCGCTTTTGATTCAACTTTTTCCATTATCTGATGCGCCAAACACTTCAGGGCCCAAAGTGTGCGCACGCTCGCGATCTCAAACGCTGAAGAGCACTCAAAACGACGGCAAATATAGTTTTATACATCGCGATATTTATGTACTTTTATGTTAATCAAAGATTATGAAACCTTCCCGAATAATACACAAGCACAGTACTTATAAGCTAGATATTGTCAAATGCCACGAATTTTAATACTTATTCAATATTTTTATAGTTTAGTATTTAGTTTATATTTGATTGCATCCTTGGTATAGCGTGTGATCTTGGATTCGATTTCCGGGTCGCGCAACGTGTTATTGAGTTTTTCTGTAAGAAAATTCATCATCAACACTACGTAGTTTGGAATTAAAGCCAAAAATAACTTCACGAAAGTCTTCAAGTTACTTATTCTGACCTAAATTATACTGACTGTAAATATTCAAGCTGAGTTGCAAATCCCTGTAACACGATGCAGATTCTGCGAGGCAAAATAATGAATTTTAAACTATAAAATGCTCATAATAAATTTTATCTGACCGGCGTAACACGCTCGGCGAAGCGCCAAAATCTGTCAAATCGGCCGCATAGACTTTGCAGGTCAAGTATAATCAGTTGATTAAGTTCGTTCATGGCGTTTAAAATAAAATCAGCCGTATACACTACGATATTCAATTAACAGATTATTTTTAATGGTTTGCTCAACACATAGTTACATTAAATTAGAAATTCAATTTGATTAAACTTCATGCAGTCATTCGCATTTGTTTTACTTGAATATATAATGGACTAAAAGGACACAGTACAAAAAGCTATGTTCTTTTTAATATATCGAAATTGTAGTAAGATATGTACTACAACGATTCTACATATTATCAGTGATATTTTAATATTCGAACAACTTTTTTTTTATTTTCTTTTTTCTACATACTTGTACATTTTCTGTTTCACTTACTGAGTAAATACTTAAAAAAACTGGTTAATGAAAAATAAGGGTTTCAACAGACTGTTTTTGTTCTTAATTTCTGTACGTTATGCCATGCACGCAGCCTCGTTTTGATCAAATAATATGGTTTGTAAGTTTGTAAGTATATTTAAAAATGTGCGGGTAGGTAATACGTGCTTAAGTATGCATTTTTGAACGAGTAGAGGCGCTCTGGGGTGATCCGGATGTGGATCGGAGGATCCCTTACAAAAATTTCATGCAAGGTCATTTAAGACATTGCGTGAGGCATTGCCGCTTCCAAGGCGTTTACCCGCTATGGTACCGTATTACCGTTTACGCGATATGGTACTAAATTTTTGAAGCAACCGACGCGATTATCCCCAGCCATTAAATTTCTTAATACAAAAGAATAATAATAATTCAGCCCATCACTGTCCCACTACTGGATACGGCCCTCCCTGATTGAGAGGAAACACACGCTGGTTTGGTACAAGTTTCCGGACTCTTCAAATATTTTACCGGGTCAGATTTTTACAATATATTTCTTGGAAGCCCTTAACCCCCGCGGTCTACCTTCTGTCAAGAACACTTATCGGATACTCGAAGTTACGTCCAGGAGTTTCAAATGGTGTCAACGTGTTCGTAAAAAATACAAAAGCAAAAATATGTATAACTGCCTTACCTATTTGTTTTGTAAAAGCGTAATAGTATGCATGTCTGTAATTAAGTGATGTGGTGTCAAAAAGGAAAGTATGTGAAGCAATTTACAAGGAAGCAAAATATGAAGAAATAATTGGAAATTGTTCAAAATGCGGGCGAGAGAATTATCGAACACGAATTATTATCGCTATTTATCATTAACTTGAAACCTGCTACATACATTTTGCACCGTAGCGATTTAACTGCGCAAACAGATCTGTTAGATATCCATTGAAATTTTAGATGAGAAATTCAACAACGAACTCTCATATAAACCTCCAATGGATCTATAACACACAGCTTGCACAATTCAATTGCTAGAATTTGTCCTGAATTTTGTAGCAGGTACAAAATCTCTCTTTTCACCCGCAGTTTGAACCGTGCAGTAAAAAAAGGAGAAAAAAGAAGTGCTGTATTAGACAATCACTCACCAAAGTTTGGGCAGCTGTCTGGTGCTGTAAAAACAGGCTTCAGTCAGTTAAGCCAGTAATAGAAGAGTCATTTTAGAGTAAAGCAGAGTGACAGAGACAGTAGTAGTACAGAGTCAGCGAGTGATTTAAACGTTTGTTCAAACTGCGGGCACGGCAGCGGCTGATCGGTCGAGTGATCAGAATCAGCCGCGTGATCAGAATGTATAGAGTGGTCAGTTTGCCCGCGACGTGTTTGGAATTGTAAGGATTTTTTTTTTGGAAGTTGAGTTCAATTGTATCATGAATAGTGTTTCTCTAATTAAATCAATTCTAATCTATAAAACAAAAAATGATTTTTAGAAGATGGTGACACTAGTTTGCCTTTTGATTGTTTTGTGTAAGTAAGTACTGTAATATCTATGGGGTTCACGGATGAAATGATTTGTTTATCACGGTTACTTAAATTTCTAAAGTATTTGTATTTATACAATATAACCATTACTGTCTAACATTACACAATTACATTCTCCTTCTCCTTTCCTTTTAAAAAAACGTTGCCCCACACTAGGATTTCTTCTGTATCGTGGGTACAGTTTACAAACATACATGTCACATACATACACAACCAGACCCGAAACAACTATCTGTAGATCATACAAATATTTGCCAACCGTGCCGTCAATTGTTTTGATATTACGAAAATAAGAAAAGTAAAATCGTAAACAATATTATCTAGTAATAAGTAGGTATTTCTAAAAATTATACCATTTATTTAGATTAATCCTATTACTTAATACTACTCAGCCTGCTTTACATTAGTTGAGTAGAATTTTGTTATACGACCTATTATCTTATATTACGTGTAGTCAATAGAGTACTACGAGGACGAATCATTTGTTAGTTATTTTATATAATGCACAATTTTATCTGAAAATATGTGTCTAACCCTGCAACTGCAACCCAGTTGTTCAATTAGCCGATTGGTTAATCAGCCGCATTCCTAATTTCCAAATCGGCATTTTAATTGCACCTGCTATATTCATCTTCAATAAAATCTTCTTGTAAAGCTAATATTCTTATTCCGTGAACCTTAATTTGTGCAAATACTCTACAAATAATATAACTAACAGTTCTGCATGAATAGTTCAGGTCGTTAGGAACGCCTTCGAGGGTCGGAGCCAGTGAAGTCTCACAAATTGCACGCCCAGAGATATTGCACTCAGGAGATATGTTCAATGTTTTTCATTACTTCTTGATTAAGAAGATCTGCTGCAAATTGTTAATGTTTAACTAGACTGGAAGTAAAGAGAGATTTATTATTTGTTCGTTTCTGGTCTAAATTAATAATAGAACTGAATAATAAAATTATTATGATTAGGCAAGTTGTACATTGTTTACATTCACTTTTAGAATAAGGTATTCCGGTAGCGTATGCGCATAGCTACGGAACTACTCGAAGAATTTCAATATTTATGGAGATTTTGAAGGCTTTTAAAGGTGTTTAGAGTATCAGTACCTTCTTAGTAATCGGGTGGTGAAGATCAGATGGCAGTCGCTCCGTGTAAAATACTGATATTCAGCTGCAACCGGTTAGACTGGACACCAACCCAAAATTAGTTGGGAAAAGGCTAGGATGATGAATTTATAACGCGCTATCTTTACTGACGAGTAAAACAAAGAGGGCTGGTTCACCCCTAAGCTAATAATAACAGAGTTGCTGTTTTTATCTGCGTCATTGTCTAGTGTTCACAAACACGACTTGAATACCCGGTTCAGGAAAAAAAAATATTAGGTTTTTCCGTCAGAAAATTTTCAGTAGCCGCCCGGAATTTCAATTTGTGCCCGACAGATGGCACTGTTTGTCTCCTATTACATACTTCTCATCGGCATCGGGAAAATGTGGGTGTACTTTACAACTCCGCCCAACTATACACCTCTATGTGTTGTTATGATATAGTTTTGACTCCAAGAGTCATTCGACACATAGAAACATTTTAAAATTCATAACAAACAAATAGCAATGGCTAACACTAAACCACATTACTGCTGCCCACATCAAATTGAAGCACATACAAACGTTAACCCGCAAACATAAACATTGTTTCACAGTTACTAAAAGTTGTTTTAAATAATGGCCGCAACATGTGTTATTTATTATAGTATTTTAAATTGAGAATATATAAAAAGCAATATTCAAATGCACTACACTTTATGATATTTTAGACAAGACACTTTATTGCACATCAGGAAAGAAAAAAAGATATACAAAAAATATTAAACAGATCTAGTAAGGATTTATCTACCGCACTCAAGGATTTCTCTCAGACAGCTATTTTTTTTTTATCTGTATCATTGATGTAATTTACACTCATATAATAATATACATATCATATGCATCTAACCTAAACCCAGAATAACTATCCGTAGACCATACAAATATTTGTTCTGCAGGAATAGAAACCGCGACACGTAGCGCAAAAAGCTAATCGCTTAGCTACTGCGCCAACCGTGCTAAGACAAATCTATTTAAAACAACAACAATTCTATTTATTTCACCAGAAACAAAAGAATGATTAACTCTTTCCGACTTCAAAAGCAGTATCGATACGTTTAGTGGATGTTATTTACGGTTCTCGATCAGAAGCTGTCAGTTGCAGCCGTCTGCTTTCTGATGGAGCCGGCTTGTGGCTTGATTGTGCGGCTTTAAATGCGTTTTATTGCGAGTGGATGGTTAATTGCTCGGAAAGATTGTTTTTTGTTGAATTTCTGCGTGATCTTGACGGATGATGTATTATGAATTGAAAAATTTGGTTTGTATTTATTTCTGTTTTGTCATCAATCAATCAGTTCAGATTTTTGTGTGACAAAAGGAGCGCGAATTACATTCCGAAAGTGTGTTTTAATTATGTTGTACTATAAAGTTATTTCGAGATCTGTTTACTGTATAAATCAAATATATTAATTAGATAACTTAAAAAGTACAACATAACATGGCCTTAAAAATACATATGTCATGTAGGTACATACTGCACGCCACATTCCAATGCGAAAAGCATCATCTAACTCAAAAATCGAAACCAGAAACTAATTCAAACATGGACACATCGATAACATGTACGATATGGGCAAACACCACAAAATATTCGAACGCTTGTCAAGTCCATATCGGCCGTCCGTTAGATAAATTGCCCGACCTGGCAACGAGCCAATGGCTTCTACGAGCTACCTATGTGTTGAGATGCAACTTATGTAAACCGTACGTTGAGATTGTGGGTATATTCTTCGATAGAATTTCAAATAAGGGGAGATCATTGTCAATACGATAGGGTGTGATAAAAGAAAAGTGACTACACGATTGGGGTAGTAGCCATGCAGCTAGTTTTCTGCGTTGAGTGTCGCGGGTTTGATGCCAGCATTAACAAATATTTGTATGGTGTATAGTTTCCGGTGTGTGTGTATTTGAGATGTATGGTTCCGACCCATGATACAGAAGATACCATAGAGTGGGGCAAAGAAAAAAAATACCATAGTATAGTATACACTGAGTAGTTCGTTTTTTGAAAACTCTTGATTACTGTAACTGATTTTGTTGCAACTGTGACTGCTGAGCGTGAGGTCCTGGGTTCGATTCCTGGGTCGAGCAAAGTGTTATTGCATTTTTCTGTATGGAAATTCTCAGTAGCAGCACGAAGTCTGGAACTGTGCCCGGCAATAGGCTCGTGCCCTATTAAATGGGACTTAATAACGGTATTGGCGAAATGTGGGTATACAATTGTATTGAAATACAGGCGTCATGCTATGTTAATGGATTACTGTAATTAAATAGAACAATGAGGCATCAAACTGCAAACTTCAAGTGCATGGTTATTTTATATTGTACTAGCTTCCGCCCGCGGCTTCGCCCGCGTGGTTTACGAACCCGTACATTTTTCCGCCTATGTGCTATTCCAGACTATAATCTATCTCTGTGCCAAATTTCATCCAGATCCTTTCAATACTTTTTGCGTGAAAGAGTAACAAAGATCCATCCATCCTCACAAACTTTCACATTTATAATATAAGTAGGATAGGAAGTAGGATATAGCAGCAAATTCATCCTTATCGGCTTAATTGTCAGGTGATTAAGCATTAAATTGGGTAGATACCCAATGGGTATAGCACCCGCGTTTGTCAATAACGTTAGTAGATTCCAGTGTGATATTGGGTGGAATGTGGACCTCACACCTCCACATATACATACATAAGATTATGTCATACTAGCTTCCGCCTTCGGCTTCGCCCGCGTGGTTTACGAACCCGTAAATTTTCCCGGGAAAAAAGTAGCCTATATGCTATTCCAGACTATAATCTATCTCTGTGCCAAATTAAATGAATTTAAAATAAAATAAAATTGGATAAAAACTTTGTTTTTGCAACTTTTGCTTCATTGTAAAGCCCTCGAGCCATAGGTAGCATAAGTGATATTTTTGCGACTTTAAAAAAATCATTTAAGAAGGAATACTGTTTGCGAAAATGTGAACTTTTTTTTGTTAAATAAAAACAAAACCTTTTTTGTCGTGTGCTCTTGCGTTCTGGTGGATATTTTCTTTTAATCCTTCCATACCAACTGTAATGTAAAAAGTCTGGCAATTAAGTCTGTTTATGTTATTTCACAGTTTTATTAAAAAAATTCATAACAGCTATGATTAAAATTATTACGAAACTTAAAATTGTCACTATTGTAAGTATATTGACAGTGCCAAATGTTATCTTAATTTTTAAGGGCAAATCAAAACATTTTAAGAGCCAAAGATTCAAAGCTGTTGGTACATATACAATACATGCAGACTTTAAAATTGTAAGGTCTATAAATTTGTCTCTTTGCCAGTCACGATAACAATATAATACGTACTTGGTTTATATATATATTTTATAATTGATCCGGTATCTGTATAAAGTTAATAATTAATTTCTAAAACTGACGCAAAAGTCCATTTCGCAAGACGATCTTACGAAATGGACTTTTTCTTTAACTATAACTTTCCTTTCCATGCGTCGTTTTCCCCTTACAAGAGACGAGAAAGGGGATCTTTTCCGACTCAGTCTAATTAGAGGCTCACACCTTATCCATGGTGCGCTCTTTACAAAATTGCATCCTTTTTACGCAGCTGAGCCTAAGGCACAAGTCCTTTGTAAAACTGAGCGCTTTAAGGGCTGGTCCTTTTA
Organism: Shargacucullia verbasci; assembly: GCA_947562105.1. NCBI lineage: Eukaryota > Metazoa > Arthropoda > Insecta > Lepidoptera > Noctuidae > Shargacucullia > Shargacucullia verbasci. Next base: position 2,707,979 of record OX387297.1, on the reverse strand, counting down.
GCACTATGAGGGTGGAAGGACCATCTGTGGCCAAAAGCAATTTTGGAGGCGAAAACTTTTGACTTCACTTATGGGGCATGTGTTACCCCATGTTATATTAATACAGTTGAAATTTTACGTGTAAACAAACAGTACGTGTAAACAGATAATGCGCTGTTGTATTTTGATACCTCCTACAAAAACAGTTGTAAGTTAGGAAAAAAATTACCTATCTATTTATAATTTAAAAACGACAATATTTTATACGACTATACCTATTATGTATCAGTATACCTACATTTATCACGTACCTATGTAATAATTTGTAGGTTGGTGCCATGCCAGTAGAGTAATTTGAACTGATAATAACTTATTCAACGATTTGTTTGTGCGAATTATTTTACACAATGTATTAATAAACCTGTATTACATCGTCCTTGTTGTTACAACAAAGCTACTATTTACTTATGTTCCAATGTGGGTTCGATCATAACTGATGCATCGATGACCACGCATTGATGAGTTAATCAGAGCGTTAAGATAATTAACACAATATACTACACCTACCCACTAATATTGTCAATGTAGAGGTATGAACTCACTGAGAGCATTTAAGCGCTTGAAATTTAATTTTAAATATACAGGAGAAGCAATATATTTAGCGCGCAGAGTTATAGGTGTGTGTGTGTGTGTGTATAGGAGGGCTTAGGTCTCTCTTTACGTATTGGGGGCTTATCGTAAAAACAGGGGGTTCTAGTACCAGAATTCTCTATCGAACATCGTTAAAGTAAGAAAACAAAGAGCATTTGACAATAAGGGTCAATTCCCACTGAAAGAGCAGCGGCGGCGTGCAGCTGCGTGCAGCGGCCGTAAGAGCAAGTGACTGAGTACGGCGACAAGTCGCTAGAAGGCTCGTGCAGCTTCGCGGCTGCCCCTCCTTTGTCTTCAAATAACTATGAACTTTTTAATCACGTAGATAAGAATCAAAATGATTTGCAATATTTTGCCTCAAAAAGCCGCTCCCCGCCGCTGCTCGCTCAGTGTAAATTGACCCTAACAATACAAGTTCACTCAATGCGCACGCACGTTTTTTTTTTTACATTTTTAGCTGGGTATCATGCATTGAGGTAAAAGAACTGTTAAACTAATTTAAAGTACACAATACTAGTAAAATCGTTATTTGAATCGTTATAAACCCCAGCCATTATGTAATGCGAGTGGTAACATTCCAATGATACATACAAGGACATAATAATGATAAATTCATCATTAGCTACCTAGATTATTCCCAACTAAGTTGAAGTCAGTTTCCAGTCTAGCCAGATGCCACCGTATTTCATCAGTCATCAGTAGAAATTTGACTGGAATTGTGTTCCCATAATGCCATTAAGCGTGTTCAAACTGAAGCGAACATGCCCGCGTGCCGCCCGCAATTTGATTATTTATATAGATCTGTCTCCTACATTTCTATAGAAACGACCGCAGCGCGGTTGGCCCGCGGACAGATTCACGAAGTTGGAACGCAGCATTAGGTTCATCTAAACGTGGCCATAAGTGGAATTTGGGTATTCACCTCTGCCTTTTTCATCCAGGAATACAGGCGTAAAACCATGTATGTTAAGTGAATACATAAACCTATAAATTCTGAACGGTTGCTCTCATAAAAAACACTTGGCATAGATTTAAACGTTTTAAATATTTTATCAAATAAAATATTTTTCTAAAACCTTATATATCATTCTAGACCTGTCACGCCATATCAGACAACGGTGAGCCAGCCTTCCATACGGGCTGCCAGTTAAAACTCTGGCAGAACGCCAAAAAGTATTATATTATAAAGTTTATGCCAACAAATGATTTTAATATGGGCACAGTGCGCCCCAGTTGGCCCAAATGTTTATTTTTTTAAATCAATATTTGAGGGTATCAAATTCACTCCAGTGTCAATATTATGATCGTATTTACAATTTCTACTCCCTCCGACGAAGCCGTTTTACCGAAAATGCTACAGTGTATAAAAAAATATGGAAGGCGAGTTATTGAGTGAATGTTAAATTAAACAATCCTTTTAAAAATCAACTCTGTAAACATGTAACCTCTTTTTATTAAAGCCTAAAGAGAATGAGAAGGGTTAAGACTTTGCTCCACCACGCTAAAGTCGTGCGGGCAGACTGCAGGCATCATCAAAAACGAAGAAAGAAGAACTTTTAATCGATTGAGTTCTCCTGCCTTTATCGAGTCGGCACGTGCTATCACATGGAGGTCGCTCATGCCGTAGTGATATGCTATACAGCAATGGTGCACCAGACGATCTCGTGATTCACGGAGATTCATTCCTTGCACCCAGTCTGATTAGTCAAGATGCGGTTGAGGTTTTCCTATGAAGCTATTTTTCGTACTATGAATTACATAGCTTAGAACCACATTTACGTACGAGTTGGTCCATGAAATCCGTAACGATGTCATTGTATCGCGGGACTTGCTAACTGAAGTTCGTACAATTAAGTCTGAGTGCACCCAAACCACTGCAGACCAGCGTTTATCCATTCTAATGGGTGACATAACCTAATGTTCATACCTTTTTATAATTAAAGGCATACGTGGAAAAGAGTCAAGCGTTCTGTCAGAAACTTTGAAGGCTAGATTGGCGGAGTTTCGTTTTGTTTAAAAACCGTTCCCCCACTAGGAATGTTTTCTATATCGTGGGAGCATTTACAAACACATATACATACATAAACAATCAGACCCGGAGCAACTATCTGTAGGCCATACAAATATTTATACCTTGCGGGGATTGAGCCCGCGACACGTAGCGCAGAAAGCCAATATCTTAACCATTGCGCCAATCGTGTTTTCAGCAGTTCTTATCTTCAGCGTTCCGAACAATAACAATATTTGTAGTTGTTCCGGGTCTGAGTATTTGTGCATGTGAATATTTGTATTTGTAAACGCACCCACGAAACAGGAAAAATTCCAATGTGTGTGTTATATTAAAAAAAAAATCTGTTGATCTAGATTTGGGTTCAGTCACCATACAATCCCAGCAACAATTCAAGTACTTAAATACCCCTTTATTTTCCAATCTCATGATCGCTCAACAAATTTCAAAACACCTGGTCAAAGACCTTTGTAATGGTAAATACCGGTTCTTTTTTAAATTACTACCACGTGTAGCTAGTTCGCATACGCTTCTTGTTATATTTGTGACAAGGGAAAGGGAACCCCTGTGCCCCAAATTTCAATAAATACGGTATATACACGGTACAAAGAATTCTAAATCAATATGAATCCAATCTATGATTATGATAATAAAAATTGTGGATTGTAGATGACTTTCATAACTTTTATGTGTTTGACAAAGAACCAACTATGGTTATAATGTTTTAGATATAGTACTGTCTCATTGGTCTAATACACGGAAGCACGGTTACATAACGTGAGATCCTGGGTTCGAACCCCGTGTTCGGGCATAGTGTTATTGGGGTTCTCTGTTAGAAAATTCTCTGTAGAAACCCAGAGTTTGAAATTGTGACCGATGGCAAATCTATTAGATTCAAATACAGCAATGTCCGTTTTCGTGTTCTGGTCACAATACATATTTTTTATAATTATGGATTATTATTCGCACATTCAGTGATAACTGTAGTATTAATAAATAAAAGTGGATATGTTGTATAATAAAGCTATATTAATCAAATTATTTGAGATTCGCTGTAATAACATCAAAATTAAATCAATTGTTTGGACTTATTTTTCTTTTTTTATGGACATTGCGGTATTTGTTTATTATTGTCTGGTCCCTATTACATGGGACCATAGACTTAAAATTTCAATTAGTACATTCTAAATCTATGCATAGGACTTAATTACGGCTTTGGCGAAATGACGATGTACAAACCTCTGCCTCTATTCTTCGGGAAGACAGCCTTATGTTTGTTGGTATGCGGTTTGTTTCTAAAAACTTTCTCTAATCTTGGAATCTAAGAATTATAGTTCGTATAGTATTTTTTAAGTACCTATTGTATTTATTTATTTTAGGCACAGAATTTATATAAGGCATAATAAATAAATAAATAAAATAACAGACTGATTACATAATCAGCCAAATTCAGGGATTCCTGTTGTATGTTAAAATATATGTGCCCGTCGATCGGGTAAGTTCGGCTGCGGCGGAATTAGCCGATGAGAGCGCTGGTTTGTTTAGTATCTATCTATGTGATTGCTGCAGAAGGCAGAGGAGTCTTGCCCACAGTTCTCTCTGTATAAATATAAACTTTCTAACGTTGGTTCTGAGAGACTTCAAGAGGTCTTTAAAGGACAAAGATACAGCACAGAGCACAGATTACTTAATAGTGTGCTCAATCCAACATACACAAAGAAACAAAAAAATGTACTCATAATAAACTAAATTAGGCACTGGCCGCAAATACGACTAGGAAAAAAAATCCTCCTACTTTTATACTAAAAAGAATTGTAATTAGAACACAAAACGATATAATTAAAGTAATAAATTTGCCTAATTTCCCTGCTCTCCTCCTTTTTCATACATCAATATTCATTGCTCGTTCGTAGGGGAGAGATCCTTCGGACAAGTTTCGCCGTCACGTCCAATGTTCCCCTTTCTCCTAATCTTAGGCTGTAGGATTTTTCGCATGCTAGTGTCCTCATTACACTCTATCTTTGAAGTATCAGTCACCATCTCAGTTGAAAGATGTCCACTGATGGACATAGGCCTCCCCTAATCATCGCCACATTGATCGGTCCTGTGCTGTTCCCACGACCTTCACCAGATATCAGTGTCTCCCAGTAATTGGGTGGCGATGGACATATTTTCGTCGCGCCGTGTAAAATACTGATACTCAGCCGCATCTGGTTAAACTGGGAGACTACCCCAAAGTATTTAGAAAAAGGCTAGGCAGATGATGATGCTACTATCCTTATTACACTAGCTTTGACCAAAGGTTTAGTTAGTGGTAGTTTTCAGTTGTTCTGACAACTGCACTAAAATCTCGTTGGGTTCTACTACATTGGCCAGATATTTTATAAATATAAGAAATTTACGCAACACAAATTTTATTAAATCTAACACAACCCACTTTAGCACCTCAAACAATAACCTAAAAGCAATGTAAGCAGTCCCGCATAGTTCACAAAGGCTGGCCACCGTACTCGACGGTTGGCGGGCTGCCAAAGTGCCGCGTTCAGATGCTGCAGTTTCAATAATAGTACCGTTATGTATTTATGGGTGCATTACTCTTATGTTATATAGAAGAGTAATATAATTTATTCAGTTTTTTCAAACAATGTAATATGGCTAGGCTTTAACGATAAGTTTTCGCAGAATTTAGAAAGTGTTATTTAACTTGACCAGTGAGAGAAGTAAAAATTTTTTTGACGCATCGTCCCAAATTAATCTTGAGGAGTTGGTCATAATAATATCAGAATATAAGCCTATGCTGTCATACCTTCGTGTCGCGGATTTGATTCCCGAACGGAGCCAATATTTGTATGATCTATAGATAGATATTTCGTGTCTGATTGTGTGTGTATGTGACTTGAACCGAGTACGTCTTAAAACTGCGGCCAGACACCGGAGGATGGGCAGCAGCCTCCTCTCACTAATCGGTGAGCCACTGCGATCCCAAAGCCGCCTACCAAGCGTGGGGATTATGGCAAACCCCTCTCTTGAGGGAGGCCTTCGTTCAGCAGTGGACGTCTTCTGGCTGATGATGATGACTCTAGTGTACTCTCGACACAGGAGAAATGCTAGTGAGGGGCAATGTTTTACTTTTTTAAATAAATTTCCTCGTTTTCTAGGTATGCATCCAGTTAGTTTTGCCAAATGCCGTTACGACCTCGTTTTACTGTCTCACAGAACCACTAAACAGAGAGAGTTAGGTAATTAATTTGCCAGTAATTAAGGAATAGTTAATGGAACTGTAACAATACTCTTCGGGAGAAATACATAAAGTGAAGAATTCGACGCCACGGTTGGCGTAGTGGCTAAGCGATTAGCTTTCTGCGCTAAGTGTCGCGAGTTCGATCCCCGCACGGAACAAATATTTGTATGATCTACAGATAATTGTTTCGGGTCTGGTTGTGTATGTATGTGAATATATATGTTTGTAAACGCAACCACGATACAGGAATTATTCCTAGTGTATTCCTTATATGGTGATGTAAGTTAGTTTGTTACGTAAATGACGTACGTCTTAAAGGGAAGATTTATTTTAAAAATCTAGTCCTGCAAGATGGTGAGAGCAAAATAGGAGTCACGTGTGTTTCAAAAGTTAGGCAGTGCGTATTACATTACTGGGCATTGTATATTTCCCTTCCTTTGATATTCAAAACTATCTCATTGATCTTCCCAATTCAGGCATCCGTCAGGTTCGATTCCCAAGTCAGGCAAAGTGTTATTGAGATTTTCTGAATTTAGAATTGTGCCCGCTTGATGGCGATAGACTCGCCTTCTATTACGCCGCACGGAACAAATATTTGTATGAATTACAGATAGTTGTTCCAGGTTTGGGTTTTTGTGCATGTGAATATTTGTGTTTGTAAACGCACCTACAGCAATTATTCCTAGTTGTGGGGCAACCTTTTTTTTTGTTTTAAAAGAATACATACTTCTTTATTTTGATATGACTTTTACTTTATATATGACTAACATGAAACGGAATTCATCCTTATTTCAATTATATATATTATATAAGGATAATGTCTAAATAAGCTCTTGAAGATACTCACAATATTAATTCTGAAATGTTGTACATGCTAATAAAACCACGGCGATTAAAATTTAAACTATCATTTTAAACTTTCAGCCGCTTCAAGCGCTTTTCAGCACTCAGCCGAGGGACCGAGGTGTTAAATATCTTCCAAGACGCTTGTCACTTGTCAAGCGTTGAAAGAGACAGCTTGAGGAGAGAATTTACAGCTTTAAATATACTATTTTAAAATGGCACGTTGTTAATTATATTTTAATTTTTTTTGTTGTATTTTTAAGAGGCATGATAAGCTCTTTCTGGTTTTCTTTCTGTATCTGAGAATAAAAGAATTAAAAGTAAAATAACTTTAAAAAAAATAAGCTTTTCTTTAAATGCACTATAAGTTTTTTTTTTTTAAACTTTGTCCCACACTAGGATTTCTCCTGTGTCGTGGGTACAGTTTACAAACATACATGTCACATGCACACACAACCAGACCCGAAACAACTATCTGTATCATACAAATATTTGTTCCTTGCGGGGATCGAACCCGCGACACACAGCGCAGAAAGCTAATCGCTTAACCACTGCGCCAACCGTGTCGTCGATATTTAAATATAACGTATTTTATTAACACCTAAATTTTGTGTTGTGGCCCGCGACACCTTAACTAATACGTTTTTGTGGATTATGGAAAAAAGATTGAGTAAAGGCTGGTCTAAATCATAAAGACGGTTAAAAACAAGTCATATGGTCCCGACTTTCTAACCTTAACATTACACTCGACAGCAAAACGTAGTACAGTGTAGTACCTACATTAAAATGTCAATGTTATACGTCAACATTCATTGATGAATTACTAACGACATAGGTACTGACCTCCTCGATACTAGCGGAGCGATGAACGCTAAAGTGATTATAATGGCTGCAGCCATCATCGTGCATACCTGATGTATGGTTCATGGCCAATCGGACAGGTGGTCCCACGTAAACACGTAAACACGTTGATTTATTATTAATGTACCCTCATTCGTATACGAGTTTAGACGCGGTGTGGCTAAGTGATCAGCTTTCTGCGCTAAGTGTCGCGGGTTCGATTCACGCACGGAACAAATATTTGTATGATCTACAGATAGTTGTTTCGGGTCTGGTTGTGTGTGCATGTGACATTTATGTTTGTAAACTGTACCAACGATACAGGAGAAACCATAGAGGGGGCAAAGTTTAAAAAAAAATCGGATATAAATGAAGGGATTTTTTGACTTGAGAAAGTGTTTAGGTATTTTTGATTACGTTATATAAAATAAACTGTTTCATTGGTCTAGTGGTCACACGCGCGAATGCTAAGCTTGAGGTCTTGACTTTAATTCCGAGGTCGAGGAGCGTTGTTGGTTTTTTTCTATGAAATGAAATGAAATTGAAATGAAATGAAATGAAATGAAATTATTTATTTTGCAATTAGGATTTTTCAATCACTTTTACACGTCTTTTTTAAACTAGATGGCGTCGGCATTTCCTATGACTATCCCTGAGAAGAAACGCCGAAACAAACTCAGGGGTCAAAGTCTATTTTAAAGTCCAGACAGATTCTGAATAGAAATTCTCAGTGGCAGCACGGAGTTTGGAACTGTGCCCGATTGATGGCAATGGGCTCGCCTCCTATTATGTGGGTGGACAATGACAGTTAGTCCGTAAATTATAATTTTAATTTAGTTATACTCTGAATCTAAAAACCCATTAGTACAAACTCTGTTAAGATAACGCGACTTGATTCTGTGTGATTAGCGTAATCTCCGGAGAAACGCTTCATATATTTATATTCGTCATACATTTGGCATAACATAACATCACGCCTGTATTTCCTGAAGGGTTAAGCAGTTATTTCGGTAATACTGTTATCAACTCCCATGTAATAGGGGACGAGCCTATTGCCGTCTACTGGGCATAATAGGCTAGATGACTGCATCAAAAATAAATTCTGAAATTTTGTTTGATAAATAGTTTTTCTTTTAAAAACTCAGTAAAACTTAATCTGTTGCTTGTCCTTGGCGTTTTCAATTTTTTATTTATCAAAATCACACATTAAGTATGTCAATGGCAATGAAAAAATATGACGTCACGTCTTTGTATTCCAAACATTTTTAGAAAAAAATGACGTTTTTGACAGTTTCAAAAAGTAACTCATATGACTAGTAGTCATCTACCGTATTTTGGACACCGAGCTGTCACTAAGAATTTTCATACATAAAAATCCATTATGACTTTGCCAGACCCGGGAACCGTACTCAGGACCTCAAATTCACGAATCGCACACGCAACCACTAGACCAGCGAGACACTTTAAATACATTTTTAAACATCAGTAATAAATAATCACCTAATTTAATCCCATAGTGCTACAATTTATTTTAAAATAACGAACTTTTTACCTATTTATGTCTACTGACTGTTAAAAAGAAATCATAATCTAAATCTTGCACCAACTGACACACTAATTCAAGTGACAGCAAAAAAATATATCAATTTCCAACGTACAACGACCAAAACTTCTCAACATTCTCAAATCTTAAAAACTCACATCAGCTCCGTCAACAAACCAAAAAGTTTTACCTCACAACAAAGAAAAAAGCCTCAACAAATAAAACAAAAGGTGCGGAACCCTAAAACCTTCATCCATTTGGTTCGCCGACAATACAATGCATCATTTTTAATAGCGGCACGCCAGCGTAGCTATTACCGTAGAGCTATCTACGAGCGTAGGCCCGTAGAGGTATTGACGTAGCGTCGTAGCATCGCAGTACATTGTAACCTGTATTTAGCTTGAATAGGTTCAGAGTACAGATGTTGATTGTACTGCTTTATTTTTATTAAGGGACTTTTAGTTATTATTTTGTGGGGTAAATAGAGTGATAGAATTCCACTGTACTTAAATACAACACTCTATTTACCCCTAAAAAATATTTATTATTGGTGGGGTAAATAGAGTGTTGTATTTAGGTAAAGTCAGCCCGAAAAAGCACACTTAGCGAAATGTTAAAGAGAATTTTAGACGAACTATGTAGTAAGTGATTTTTTTTTGAAATTTTTTAGAACCTACCTATATATAGGATATACCTAGGGTATAAGAATAATTGGCTAAAATCTTTTTATTTAAATCACAACTTCTTGCAAATTCTCTTTTGGATTTCTGTTTTTTTTTTTTTATTATTTATTTTGCTCAGTCATAATATATGTGCTAATTCAAATAGGTAAACCAATAGCAGGATTTTTAGTATAATGCTATATTCAACCGCATTTAGTTGGACTAGAAGCCGACCTCAGCATAGTTTGGAAAAGCCGAAACTATTTATAAAGATTTTCCATTAAGAACTTTTAATAGAATTTAACTCTTCGGATATAATTGAAACTGCGCAAAAAAGGTTTTATATAAATTTTAAACCATACTTTTAACAACTGGGTTACAACCTTGTAGAAATAAAGTTTTTGTTAAACTGAATAGAATATTGGCCAGCAGAATATTGGTAATAAAATTATAACAGGCCGATGTCTGTACATTATAGATATTGGAGAAAAACTAATATGGGGGGTCGTTATTAGAGCAACAGAAGCCAGAACAACAGTTTTTAGAATTTTTGTCTGTTTGTATGTTTGTACACGCATCACGCAAAAACTACTGCATGGAATTGAATGCAATTTTCACCGATGTATTGCTAGAGGTCTAACTAAAATGTAGGCTCCATTTGACCGCAGAAAAATATCAGATTATAAATTCCACGCGGGCAAAAGCTCGGGTCAGAAAACGGCATCATTTCTTAAAATCACACGATAATAACGTTAATATATTATTCCACGGAAACGTATTACCGGGATAAAAATCATCATCTAATGTCTAATCATAATCTCATTGTCAAGCCATGTGCCAAATTTCATCCAAATCAGTTCCGCCGTTAACGCGTGATTGATTAACAAACATACAATATACAAACTCAAACATAAAAAAAAACGCATTTATAATATCAGTAGGATAGGATTGCGTGAAAAGTGTTCACTTCCACTTAGTGATTTGTTCAGGTAACTCTAAAATGCAGGTGGAACTATAATATTACATATACTGGCATTTACACAGCTTTCCACTTACGTAGCACGAGAAAAAAGTTGGTAAGCTTTTGAAACGGGACTTTGTGGTTAAAATAATGCTTTGTTGTTTTTTTTTTTACGAGCTTTAACTGTACCGTACTAAATTAAGCTCACTGTGATTGTACTTTTTGTAACGTGCCTCGGAAAGCACGTAAAGCCGTTGGTCCTGCGCATGATCTCTCTCCGGTCGTGTTGGATTGCCGTCCCATCGGGCTATGAGAGTGAAGGAATAGAGAGTGCACCTGTGTTTGCGCACACACTTGTGCTCTATAATATCTCCTGCGTAGTTAACTAATCTCCGGTGAGATTGGCCGCCGTGACTGAAATTCGGTCAGGAGGACATTATTATTATTACTTTTTGTAAAGTGTGATATACTTTTTATATTGGACCTTCTTATTAAATAAAAAAAAAATACTAAAACGTACACAATATTGATGTTTACAATTAGTAAAAAAGAATAACTTAATTTTATCGACTAGTGTAAAGATTAGTCGCTTTATTGGTCTAGTCAGCAAGCGCAGCTGCTGACCTGTCCTGGAGTCGATTCCTGATCTATGGAAATTCCCAGTAGTATACGCAAGTTCAATCCCTGCATGTGAATTTATCTTACCACAGTTTATATCTTTAATCTACAGCACAGCGAAAAATTCCTTTAAATCACGCTCAAATTTCCGTTGCACCACAAATCGACTAATTTCCCCTCACTACTGCGCAAAGAATAACCTACTCGTTTAACCCGATAACCTAATTTGCGTGTCATCGTAACGCGTAAAAGGCTAGCGCGACCGTCAAAACGCAAACTCGAACGGTAACATAAAAATACTAAACTACAATCGTTTGTAATCGAACCGCCTACACACGTGAACCAAACACGCCAACCCTGGTGTTACGTAATACGTCATAACATGGCATCACGCCTGTATTCCTCGAAGGGTTACGCAGAGGTGTAAAGTCAGTATCAAAAATATGTATTCTCGTAGAGATATTCAAACGTTTATTCTTGGAAAACTATTGATTATAATCATATAATTTAAATTACATTATATTTTTATGTATCCTATAAAATGATAATATGAATAAGTTAAAAAAAATTCAACATTTGTCCTTTAATTTGCCATATGTTATTACTTCTCAGAATTTGATCCTTATTCCTGATATTTGAACTCACACTCTTCTTCATACCAGATTCGTAGCCAAATTAAAAATAAATCTTTTTGTTTCTGTTTTCGAAGTATTTTATGAGAAAATGTTTAGCCGACTCCGCAGTCGACATACTTTTATACAAGTGGAAGTCAAAAGAACAATTTTCATAAATATTCTTCATTCGCGTTATTCCTGGCTTTTGTTTCGTTTAAAACTTCTGGATGGGTTTTTATTTGGCAAATATCATTGTTAAAGACTTGATTCACATCGTCTCAGCTTTGTTCAAAGGGCATAGAAAAAGTAATTTAATACTCAGTTGATCTAGATTAATTTTAATTTGTAAAACTTCTTTGGTCTTCCTCTTTGGTCTAGTGGTAGCAAACGCGACTGCTGAGCGTGAGGTACTGAGTTTGATTCCTGGGTCAGGCAAAGTGTTATTGAGTTTTTCTGTATGGAAATTCTCAGTAGCAGCACGGAGTCTGGAACTGTGCCCCCTATAAGATGGGACTCAATAACAGCATCGGCAAAATGTGTGTGTACAATAGCACAACTCTGCCTAACCCTTCGGGGAATACAGGCTTGATGCTTGTATATATGCGTAAAGCGTCTTTTTCGTCCCGGCTTTTAAATAAAAAGCCAAATGTTTGATTGCTAAGATCCGCATTGCTGAAAGTCAATTGCTTAAAACTTTGCAATTGTACTGCTTATTACATCGATAACACGGAGCACGGGGCGTGATTCCCATAAATTATTTCCTCATTACCTGATAAAAGACTGTAGATTTTGCAGTAGATTTTAAACCAAACTCCTAGCTGGTATATACTGAGAATCGAACCTCAAACCAAGAACCATAATTATATTAAATATATATAGCATCCGCAACTGAGAGAACAAGAACAATGAAGCAGTTTTATTTATTATAGGTTCTATATAAGCTTCTAACCATCTACCTAAAACAATCTTCATTTTTTTGATTAGCGTAGTTAGTACCCATCATGGGCCATTCTCCACCTGGGGGGGGGGGACGGATGGGTGTGTCGGACTCCTACCGGCTAAACGCACCCCGGTGTTCCGCCTCGACACCATGTAGGGGGCTTCGGGAACTCTTAGAAGACCGCACCGAAGCCCACCATGGTACCACGCCGTTACGGGCACTTGCCGGAGGGGTGGCTGTAAAGAGGCTACCCCCTTTGCACGTCCCGGAGAAGACTGTAGAGAGGTCTCCCGTTACCCTCGCTTACCTAACACTATCTGTACAAGAAACCGTCACATTTATTTTGAAGAGATTAGAATTCGCGCGGCGTTGTCTTCGCGGCAACACCTTGATTGTTTGCTCCGCAAATATTTTTAATTTAAAGTTGTCTAAAGTTTAGCTGCTGTGTTGAATGTTACATATACGTGTAGCTAGTATTGTGACGAGTGTGTTGGTTGTTCTCTTGTCAAAATCGGTTCAGGAATACCGAAGATACAAGCAAAAACTCTTAAAAGTTTTTAATAACGGTCGTGTACACAAATCAACGCGCCGCTCGCCCGCTTCGTCGTTCTGTGGGTTGTGTGTGTGTGCGTGTGTGTGTAAACGTGCTGCGCCGTGGCCGGCGTTTAGTACCTACCTACGCTACACTTATGCGTTCTTCGCTTTGCTGTCAGCTGTTTTGTAAACTGGTTGCGTTATATGCCCGCTTGGATTTATAATACTTTGTTGCTGCTTTTATAACTTCATTTTCGCTTTAAAATGAATTGCGCTGCATGTTGTTGTATCATTGATGGCGAGGATGAATGTGTACAATGTACAGTGGATAGTTGCAATAAAACATATCATATTCTATGTGCAACACGACCGAACCTTATTGAATCTCGCACTACGTGGACCTGTCCTGAGTGCCGTTGTGCAGCAAAGAGGGGAGGTGACAATAGTTTGGCTCCAGTTGGTTCTGTAACAACATCGCCCGAGTCCTATGACAATAATATCACACTAAGAAAGCGTCTACCATGTCCATCTGATGAATACTGCATTATCAACCCGACAAATGACCTCTTGACAGAGGAAGTAAAGTGCTTAAGGCATGAGGTGCAGGTGATGAGGGATCAGATTACCCACGCAGTATCTCTGATAGTATCATACGAATCAAAGATGTTCGACTATGCAGCTGAGGTTAAAGAGCTTAATAAAAAACTTGGGGCCTTCACTACCATCGCGGCTCCCATTCCTATCCTTCAGACACCTATCGATACAATTGAGGCAGCATCATCACTAAAATCTCCCGCACCTGAAACTTTACCTCTGGCTCAGCCACAACGTAAGATGACGACAGCAACAGTTGTAGCTTTGGAAACGCAAAAAAAGATAATACAGCATGTAACAGGTATAACTGGGACAACTGTTGTGGCCCCTGCAGCCGCTGACGCTACTGTAGCAACCCTAGAAGTGAAAACACGAGCACCTAAAAAACGCAAGCAAAAAAAGGCAGAAACGAATACCAACCATGGAAATCCTTTATCAGGTGTGAAACTACCCTCTAATCACCCCCATACTGAGCGCTCGGAAATTGTTTCTACAAATGTAAAGGACGAAGCCTCTGTCATCCTTAGCCAGCAAGTACAAGACGGAGAGTGGACTGAGATAAAAACCAGAAGTAAGCGGTCAGCTTCAATGTGTGGTACTGCAGGCCCAGCCATAACAACGCTAAAAGCCGTAGAGCCACGGAAGTACATGCACCTATGGAACATGGAGTCAAATGCTGATGAAGTTGCTGACTATCTGCGTCAGATTTGTACTACAGGAACGTGTACAGTACAAGAGTTGGCCCCAAGAGGAGACTATAAGTCGTATAAGATAGGAGTACCTACTGCTGCTTATGACCGGTGTTTCTCAACTGAGGTCTGGCCTATCAATGCCAGAATCAAAGCTTGGGTCCCGTACCAAAGACAAGCTGACATTAGAAGTGTTAATGGCGTTCGGAAGAATACAACAGCCAACGCAAGTAACGATCAGCCCTTTCGTGCTCACACAAGATCGTAATAGTAAGATTATTAGTTTAAATGTGTTTTATCAGAATGTACGCGGCTTAAAAACGAAACTAAAAATGTGGCGCAATAACTTAGCATTAACAGAGCACCACATAGTGGCTATCACTGAAACTTTCCTCGATAGCTCTATAGAGGACTCTGAACTTGAATGTGGTAACTGGTGCATTTTGCGCCGTGATAGAAATACACCATGTGGAGGTGTCGCGCTTGCCGCACGGTCGCCCATTGTTCTGCGCCGGCACCGTGACTTGGAAACCGACAGTGGAGAGGATCTTTGGGCCTCCTTCTCATGGCACGGTCGTCCATTTTATGTATGTGTTGTTTATGTTAAGCCAAGTGCAACTGATAGTGACTACATGCAATGGTTTTGTAAAAGTGAAAGTTTTATAAATAAGTTTAAAGCACCTGTTTTAATATTTGGAGACATTAACCTAAATAGTGCTTCCATAAATATTAATAATTATTATTGTTATTTTATGTCTTATTGTAACTTGTCGGAAATGAATGTAGTACATAACGTGCATGGAGGACTGCTAGATGTCGTTTTGGTCCGAGAGAGCAATGTTGTGCGTGAGGTTCGTGTCATAGCTACTGACGGAATAGTTCCCCCTGACGCCTACCATCCACCGTTGGACGTCGAGGTAAGGATTAATACGGCTCGTCAGTCTGATTTTTTGGAGCCAAGTAATATAAATTCTTCCAAAGATTGGAATTTCAATAAATGTGATTATGAGCGATTATACTCATTGTTTTCTGAATGTGCATGGAGTACGGTGTTGAAAGGTAGTGATGTTTACAAGGCTACAGATTGTTTATACAAAATTATTTATAGTTTCTTTGACGAATGTATGCCCAAAAAGCGACGTAAGAACACTGCAAGGCGACGCTATCCGGTCTGGTTTTCCAATGACATTATTTATGACACTAAACATAAAAATAAACTACATACGTCTTGGAAGCGTACTAAATGTCATGAAACTTATAAACTATTCTCGGACATTAGAGCAGCCCTTAAGTCTCGTACAGCGGCTGCCTATACTTCGTATATTAAACGTATAGAAGGTAATATACAGTCTAATCCCCGTGAGTTTTGGCGGCACATTTCGAGCCTGCGTACCAAGGGAGGATTTGAGCCAAACGTTACCTATAACGGTTTAACCCTTTCTGGGGCGGACGCAGCTGAAGCTTTTGCTGTTTTCTTTGCTAGTGTATTTCTCCCAGAAATTCCGGTACTTAATTCTGAACTAGCAAATAGACAGGATAGAAGTTGTAATAGTAACTATATAAATATCTTTCAAATCACGCCTAGGGATGTCACGTGTGCAATCAACAAATTAAAACTTAGTGTCTCTGCAGGACCCGACAGTATTCCGTCGACGGTAGTCAAGCATACAAGTAAATTTTTTGGTGTTCCCTTATGTCATATTTTTAACCTAGCATTAGAATCTGGACTATACCCACCACAATGGAAAGTATCAAGAGTAAGCCCGATACCAAAGAACTCCGACAAGTCCAAAGTTGAGGAATACCGGCCGATTGCGGTTTTGTCGTCTCCAGCAAAGGTGTTTGAGATTATTATCCACAAATACATTCTCGCACAGGTAGACAAATTACTTTGTAATGAACAGCATGGCTTTAGGCCAAAGAGATCTGTGGAATCTAACCTGCTGACTCTAGTAGATTTTATATCGGCTAGACTGGACCAAGGTTCTCAAGTTGACGTGCTTTACTTTGACTTCCGGAAGGCTTTTGATAGGGTTAATAATGACATACTGTTGGCGAAACTTAGCACCATTGGCTTTGCCCCTGGACTTCTCAGACTCCTCGCAGACTATCTTCGTGATCGCCAGCAGTTTGTAAGACTTGGTGTATATGAGTCTAGACCCTATCACACGCGTTCCGGGGTGAGTCAGGGCTCGATACTGGGACCTCTATTGTTCTTGTTGATGATTAACGATCTCCCTACTGTTCTTGAGCACACCCGATGCCTGTTGTATGCTGATGACCTAAAACTCTTTGCGGAGGTGAGATCTTACGACGACTGTTTAACTTTACAGCTGGACATTAATGCTGTATACCAATGGAGCCATATGAACAGAATGGAATTCAACGCCTCTAAATGTTATGCAATGACTTTCGGTCGCAAGCGCCAGCCAATAGAATACGAATACAAAATAAATGGCAATACCGTAACTCGTCGAAACACCATGAAGGACTTGGGTGTCATATTTGATCGTAAATTAACATTCCATGATCATATAGTTACACTGGCGAAAGATTCCTTTAGGCGTTTGGGTTTCATTCTTAGAAATTCCCGGGACTTTAGTAAGCACCGTGTGGTACGGTTAATTTTCGGGGCATTGGTGCGTTGTAAGCTTGAAAATGCGATGTGTGTGTGGCATCCACACGAGAGCACGTACGCTCTTCTGCTCGAAAAGGTGCAAAAGGTCTTCCTCCGGTACTTATACAAACGAGTCAACGGTTACTATCCATACATGTATCCTACAAAATTTATTTTAGGTTGTCTAGGGTATAACTCTTTGGAAGTCAGACGGGATCGCTGTCAACTTGTAGTCATGTGTAAAATCCTTCGAGGCAAAATCGATGCGCCCGACATACATGATAAGTTGTTTCAATTGTTTGCTCCCAACAACTATCGGCGCAACCGAAGGCATATGTTATTTGCCGTGCCGTCGTGTCGCACCGTAGCTCGCGCTAAATCACCCATACCGCGCACCCTCTCTGCACTCAATGCTCTCTTGTGCGCTAATCCTAACTGTGACGTGTTTGCGGATGGATGGCCTGATATATTGTCAGAATGTCTGCGTTTCTGCGAGAAGGATAAACGATTGTGTGTCTAATCCGGTAAATATTTTTAAGTTATGGGACTTTTATTTCTATTTTCCATTGTTAATTTTGTGTCTAAGTTTATGTTGTTAATTTTGTATCTTATTTTGAACTTTTATTTAATTATTGTAATTGGTGTACAACCGTTATAATTAAAGTAAATAAATAAATAAAATAAGTAAATAAAATAAATAAAACATCATATCTTAAAATTAAAATCAAACCATCCATGTTCAATAATTTTCAGGCCCATAAGTGATGTTATTCGTTTGTAAGTTTTTCTTCAAAATTAAATTAACAGAGTACCTCTAAAAAACCATTTAATAAAAACATAACAATATTACCATCCCATGCCAGATGCATCTCAATTAAAACTGATGTATTCATTTCCATATTCCATTCCGTTCGGTAGAATTTCATTACGATCCGTTAAACTATGATAACACAATTCGTAAAGCAATTTAAAATTTTAGATGATATATTCTTCGGAGCCGCGCAAGTCGAGGGAAATATAAAATTCATAAAATGTTGGCTATTATCGTTTTGTTCAAACTTTTGTATGAGTATGTATGAGAGAGAAGATTTTTGTGATACATTTTTAAATCAATTTGGAAGCAGTTTTTGTATTAATAAAAGAACAAAGACGGTTAGGTTGGTGCAGTGGCTAAGCGATATTGCATTCTTACGGTCGTGGGTTCGATTTCCACATGAAACAAAATATTTGTCTGATTGTTGTGGGTCTAGGTGTGCTTGTATGTGAGATTTATGTATACTGTCCCGTAGGCTTTTACATGGCTACCGCGGAAATTGGTCGCTCAATCAGGTTAAGCAGCGCTTGACGCAGTCATTCCTTGGATTGGTGAAAATTTTTCACATATCGAGACCCCTCCGTGCCTCAGCAATTCTCTCGATAATTGTGTGGTGGAGGTCAAAAGAAAGTCCTTCTGTGTAAAATACTGATATTCAGCCGCAACTGGTTAGACTGGAAGCCGACCTCAATTTAGTTGGGAAAAGGCTAGGCAGATGATGAGTACCGTATAAATACAGGGGAATCCGAGTGTGGAGTGACGTTTTTTAAGTAATATCTTATTTGGAGTCTTCTTAACCAAGAAGCAGAGCTACAATTTCCTTCGATATCTACAGAGATAACTTTTTTATTCTTCAAAATGTCCATTAAAATATTCAAAGGGCGTTTAAAATGGAACCAAACCATTCACATAGAGATTTGTTAAGTAAAATATTTAAGCGGACCTCCTCGGTTAGAAAATATTTTTATGCCTACATAATATAACATAACATGACGCCTGTATTCCCCGAAGGGATAGACAGAGGTGTAGGATATATACTATTGTACATCCAAATTTCGTCGATACCGTTATTAAGTCCCATGTAATAGGGGGCGAGCCAATTGCCATATACCGGGCATAGTTCCAGACTATGCGCTGCTACTGAGAATTTTGAGACAGAAAAATCCAATACACTTCACCCGACTCGGGAATCGGACCCAAGACCTCACGCTCAGCGGTAGCGCTTACAACCACTAGACCAATGAGGCAGTCAATATTTTCATATATAAGAAAATTGGACACCAAGGTTGGCACAGCGGTTGAGAGATTTACAACAAATATTTGTATGATCTACAGATAGTTGTTTGGGGTCTGGGTTTTTGTGTTTGTGAATACACACCGTGCCTTGGAAAGCACGTAAAGCCGTTGGTCCTGCGCCTGATCTCTCTCTGGTCGTGTCTGATTACCTTCCCATCGGACTATGAGAGTGAAGGAATAGAGAGAGCACCTGTGTTTGCGCATACACTTGTGCTCTATAATATCTCATGCGTAGTTGGCTAATCTCCGGTGAGATTGGCCGCCGTGACCGAAATCGGTCAGGAGGACATAAAAAAATATATAAGATAATATTGTGAGTACATAACGATACCAGAGATAAAAGACGATCAGAGTACAGGCAGGTGTCGATTAGGCGTCCAATAGGTTTCATGCTATAATCGCCTTATAATAGACCCTTATTATAATGAAATATTGTTAATAGGAATTAAAGTGCTTTCTGAACTAAAAAATAACCGTAAAATTAACCTAACCAGTATTTAATAACCTACATTTTATTTACCTTCGCCGTGTTATATAATTAATTCTGCAGATAAAAAATTCTAGACCATCGATTTTCACTGAATTTTGTAATTAAAAACTTTAGTAATACCGTCGTTATTCCTAATTGCTAGCGTACCGCTTTAATGATTAAAAAAGGCGCCATATTGGATGTCATTTTATGTGTTTTAGGATGCTATTGAAGCGGAGCGGAGCTGAGCCAAGAACAAGAAACCAATAAAACGCTGTTAATATCTCGTCACTTAGATGAGCGGAGGAAATATTGGTGATGTTGTTATTTTTTCGCTCCGCTTCAGTGAACAGGCTGCTTTAGGCACTGATATTTTTATATCCAGCCTAAGCATGGGCTGCTTTATTGTAATCTGAAAATAACCGATGCTCGCGTGTTTCGTCTATTTCGTGTAACAACTTTTTTGATAGAAATATTATGTAAGTAATTGGTGTTTTTATGTATACAACGAACAAAATTATGTATAATTATAATGTAATAGTCAAAACTATTCGATAATCTAATCGCTTATGACGTCTATGAATGGTAATTAACACCCGCTAATCAATGAAGTTTAAAATATAAAACCAGTGAACACGCACCAATAAATTACACTTTCGATAAACATTAGCAATACGAGCGGTGATACCCCAAAGGCATAGGTATCGGACTCTTGATCGAGGGGTTGCCAGTTTGAATTCCAGCTATTTCACTATTAAATAGGCCTTTATATTAGTGATATAAGTATATCACTAATATAAAGGCCTATTTCACCACTTGCTGATAAAATGCGCGATGCTAATCTAACAGATAAAATTGCAGAAAAAAACTGAACTCGTAGCTTCAAATCAAAGAGTTCGTCGGTGAAATATCCAGACACATTCGTATTAACTATATTTTTGTATTTGCATTTTTTATTCTTTATTATTGTAAATGTGAGTATCATGTAGGCTAGTTTATTATCTATTTTCCTATATCTGTCTGGCGGTTTTGAGTATTTTTAAATGGCCTACACAAATGTCCCGATGAGGGTGACGTCGTGTGTCAGGTCGAGGAGCTCCCTAAAATAGGGTTGAGCTCCACGATAGCTGATGCATGTGTCCCGTCAGTTGGGACAGGTCAACTCAAAACTGTATGGCTTTATCCTCAAAAGGCTATTCCAGACCCCTACATGTTCTCACATAATCTAAAAGAAATGTCTGGACTTTAAAAAAGAAACCTTTAAGTTTGTTTCGGCGTTTCTTCTCAGAGGCAGTCAGTAGGAAACGCCGGCACCACCTAGATTTAAAAAAGACTTGTGAAAGCTTCCTATACGGAATTATTTACAGAAAATAAATCATTATTTCATTACTCGTGAAAAATAAATTTACGTTGTAGATAGGCTAACTACCAGTTTATCAGCAGGTTCTTAACATCGTTGGTGGGGTTAACAGTATACATGTTACCTTTAAATAAAACAAAAGAACAAGAATAGAAAGGCGTCATAATATTCTAAAAGTGTCTCTTTAAACCCGGAGTGTCTAAAAGCGTCTGTTGATGCATTGGGACCTATACATATTTTAGTAACACCTAAAATATCCACAGAATTTTCAAACGAACCAAAAATAGCCCGAGTTTTTACTCGATCACATTCATCTCTCAAATTAAATTTGTTTCTCTATGAACAAGAGGGAAATGTACTGAAATTAAGATTCCAACGCTTTCAATTTGTAAGTTATTTCGATTACGATTTAGAAAGGCCCCTTTGTTTCTACTTTACTGGAAAAACCGTGATGTTTCATAACATTGGATCACGTTAAATAGGACCACGTTCAGAAGATTTATTAATGGTTTTTCGGGCAAACGAAACGGGATGGAATTACTTTGTTTCGGCGGTTCTTCTTAGTGATAGTCAAAGGAAATCCCGTCATCTAGTTAAAAAAAAAAAGACGCGTAAAAGTGATTGAAAATTCTAATTTCAAAATAAACGATTTCATTTCGAATTACTGGTAAGGTTGAACTGAGAATAATATACCTATGTTCAGGCTATTATATTGGCTGTTATGTACTTCCCTTCTAACGGAACGCTAATATGGTGACAATACGCTAGATGATTGCATCAAAAATAAATTCTGAAATCTTGTGTGGTAAATAGTTTTCCTTCTAAAAACTCAGTAAAACTTAATCTCTTGCTTATCTTTGGCGTTTTCAATTTTTTATTTATCAAAATCACACAATAAGTAAATCAATGGCAATGAAAAACTATGTCGTCACGCTTTTGTATTCCAAACATTTTTAGAACAAAATGTCGTTTATGACAGTTCATAAAAAGTAACTCATTTGACAAGTAGTCATCTACCAGATTATTATGGCGGGTGAAATAAGTAGGACTGTAGTATTTGTCGATATCTATTAAAAGCACTCTGTGCACTCAAAAACCGTGGCGTCTCAACTAAGACAATTTCTGAAAATTTTCTTACTTGCCTGTGAGTTAACTGTCACCGCGTGCAGTCATAATTTTTCAGAAAATAATTGATTATAACATAATTGGTGGGAAATTAAATCGTAATGAAGATTAATCATTTAATATGTATAGGTAAAGGACCTTTTAATACACGATATTATTTTATCATATAGGTATCTACCATAATTTCGTTTAAAATATTGGCGACCATGTCAATTTCGAATTTGACATTCGAATCATATACAAAAAATGTCCCATTTTTTTTTAGCTTAGATTGATCGATTGATTGATTGATGATTTTGATCTTTAGCAGATAGATCGGTGGTCTACTCCGTCCACATAAAATTACTAACTGCCCGTTAAATCAATTTTATCAGTTAAATCTTCCCATGAATATAATCGTGAAGAAGACGTGAAGTCTTAATTTGTCGTTTGACACACTGCTGATGAGATTTCGAAAGAAAGTCGAAAATTTGAAATTCAAATTTTCAATCGTCATATTAATGGTATGAATAGAAACAATATAAATAATTTCATTATCTGTGACAGAATGTGTGTATGTGCGATCTATTGTTCGATTTCTAATAAAATTAACTTCTTGGGATAAAAATAATGTATATAGGTACTTAAAGCTTATCTTATTTGCAGAAACATTCTGTTTCAGAAGGTTCTTGTTTTAAATAAGAATCCGATTGTATTTGTTCCTTTGATACGAAATTCGATTGCCAGTTCTAATGTCAGAAACAAAGTACTCCGCCGAATTTGTAACATAAAAGCGATCATGATAACAGTGTAATAAGCAATTACAACGGAGATGTCTACAACACAAAAGAACATTTCGTTAAAAACGTTTTAGATGGTCGAAATATTAGATCGAATTATTTTCTTATTGCAAATTTTTTTTTGTTTATATTTGGTTTCATTTTCAGGCCATGATGGCACGGCTTTCATAGGATGATGCTAGGGATTTTGATTTACTGATATTATCTAATCGATATCTAATTATGATACACTATTTAGAAGATCATAAGGGAAGGAAAGGTTTTGAACTAAACGTTGAGAAGGTTTCAACACATCGCAGGCTCTATTGAAGGTCGATACTCTAACTTTTGGTGCAGATTTGGAGACAACGCAATATCTTGATTATGTTAAATTCGTGAATGAAACATGCTATTTTAAAAGAAGTTTTGAGTCAAAATCAACTTGTTATATCTCAAGAGATGTAGAGAACAGAGAAATTTGACAAAGAAGAACATTGAACGCCAGCCAAATCTGCACCAAACTGCAACATAGCATGCTTGGGTGTGTGCGGGCGAGCTCACCGTTGGCATCAGCTGATCAGTACTCCGCACGCGAGTCACCTTGTTCTTGTAGATGAGCTTCTTCAGGGCTCGCTCCACTGGCTGGTTCCACCTCATGAACATGACGTACATGCCATACAGCGAGAACAGCACCAACGCCTCCTGCCAGTATATCTCGCTGTCCCGGAAACAGTATATCAACACAAGAAGGCTGACCGAGTAAAAGGAGCAATCGCGGAACAACGGCCACCATGTTAGTGTCAATGTCGTTCTGGAGAACAGCGCGCACGCACCGATCACGAACAATATGTTGAACACGGCGGAGCCCACGATCGTCCCGATGCCCACGTCGTCGAACGACACGAACACGCCGATGATGGAGGTGAACAGCTCCGGCGCAGAGCCCCCCGCCGCCATGAACGTGGCGCCGGCGACGTCGTCTCGGATCGCCAGGCGCTCGATGATCACGTCCAGCGCTGGCACGAAGAACTCGTCGCATACGATGGCCAGCGCGACGAACATGTAGCCCATGCCGATCACATGCAGCAGCACGGCACCCGACCGCCGCTGCTCCTCAGTGAAGAGGTCAATGGGGAAGAGCGGGGTCTTCTCTTCTTCTGGTGGCGGCGAGGGGCTGAGTTCGGTGGCATTGGGCTCGCCGGCCCGCGCCGCCGCCAGCAGCGCTAGCAGCAGCGCGCCACCCATGCCGCGCTCCCGGGGGCTCAGCGCACACTGCCGCGTGCAGCCAGCCCGTCCCGCGCCCGCGCCTTCCCGCACCCTCACACCCCGCACGGGCCCGCTCGATAGCGCCGCACTGCGCCGCGCCGCCTCGCGCCTCGCACACCACACCGCTACCACTGAAAACAAAACTACAGAACCTTTACTCAATACGATAAAATACTGAATTTAAATGTAAGAAAATTTATCACTACAGGACGTGTATTTAAGCACATGAAGTGGTTCCAGGTTGCTCAGATTCACCTACATCATTGCCTCCATTCATGTATAGATCCTTATTATGTCGTTTGAGAAGTAGACCTTCCGTATTTCACTATTTTGTGGTTACGCGTACTCCACGACGCATCCCGGCTCCCGTCGCCCCGGGTCTCGGGACAACCGCTCCTACTATACACCTTCAATGCCCTTATTACTCCTAATTATCTCTACGTAACTACCTCAAATTAGTTCCGTAAATACTTTAATTATAACGTTAAGTAGTCGAGATGATATCGATTTCCATTGGTTGCCTAATTTAGTGGCTTAGCAGATTTGTTTTGCAGATAAGGAACAAGGTGTCCTTCGAAATGTTCCCTCAAAACTTGCTAGCACTAATGCGCGACCTCGGATAAGCAAAAAGATTTTCCTAATCGTGGCTGGGATTTACAAACGTAAACACACGAAGCTCTGATTATTATTAATGCGATGCGATCGCCCATAACCCCGCAAGGGTCGAGTCCGTGATATAAAACAACATTTCTTAAACATCCTCTCCTCGGTTTCGACACAGAACGTGATTCTCGCCTCTGGGTAATTGCGAACCGTTTTTGCGTTCGCGTTCCTATCTCGGATCCAAAGATAAAATTCAAGTAGTAATGGCGAAACGAAATTTAGCGGAAATAAAATGAAACTCGGAGTTTCAAGAAAATAGAAATTGTTTGTTGCAAGCCGGTTTCTTTTATTTATTTGGATGCTAGGAAGTCATACTCAATGTTCCTTATATTGAAGTCACGTTCATTTATACCGCTGATGTAGGTTTTATGCATGCGGCCTGCCTTTTGTATAAAGGTTGGCAGGTGCTCTAAAGAACAAGTATCTGAAAGGATGGCAATGTGTGACAGTTTTATGTGGAGTGAGTAAAATTTATAATATAAATAATTCTCCAAGAGTTTTATCAAAAGCCCGGTTGGTGTCACATACAGCTAGCTTACGTTTTTTCAATATAACTAAAGCCGATAGTCTATGAAACTATCCAATGGGTTCTAGTAGTGCCAGGAAAATCCGAAGAGGTGGGTAGAGAAGGAGGTTCTTTGAAAATGATAGGTGTATTTGCGACGCTACACAGACGATGGAGAACCTGCTGTTGTGCCCTAACTGCAGTGTCTCCTGTAATGCAGAGAATCTAATAGAAGCCAATCAAATAACCGTCCAGCTGGCCATGTTTTGAGCCGGACAAATTTGAATTTAGCCATTGACACGAAAACAAGAAGAATGGGTTCTTTTCTAGAATAATATATACTTATTCTAACAAGTGAAATGGTCCCCCAGACACTACAAGGCTAGAGAGGGGCAGCAATTAAAAGCAGGATATAGGGTGGTTATAGAGGTCGAAATACTAATCCTCTTTTATCATGCATTCGGTTTCAGGTCGAACAAACGAATAACATTATTATTTTACTTGAGGAAACTTTAAGCTGTAACAGGTGAATCCTGGAGTTATTTGAAGTCGTATTCAGTAACTTAGACGAGACAGACGTTTTAATAATAGTTTTTACTTTTGAATCTATTTATGCATGCAACGCAACATTTTTACGATTTGACTACAGTAATAATACTAGCAAAACTACGAGAAAAAATCGATCTGAAAGATACGAAATACTGGAATAAAAAAAGAGTATAGTTTTCAGGTGATGGAGGCCAAATACCTATGAGAAAGAAAGCCATGCTCTGGCTACTTTGTCTTGTTTGGTTTAGAAGATAGATGGAAGATATAAATGTTTTTATTAGAAATAAAGCTATTACAGCCACTTTTAAAACGTTAGAGAACTCTAGGTGCACAGTTCCAAAAAATGGTCCTATGGAGAAGAACCTGGTTCATATGCATACACGTTACGTTAAGTGCAGTCTCTTAACGTAAAGAGTGCGTGTGTAAGCAAACTAATTAGTTAAAAAACCGACTCCAAAAAACTCAAAAACAAAACTAATAACTAAAAAGCAAAAAATAAATCTTTTATTATACAATATAGTAGTTGAAGAATATTGAAATCGGTGCCAAGTAAAACATAAAAGTAATATACCTTGCTGCTATAATAGCGACATTGAAACAACGAGTTCACGTAGAAATTGTCGAGTGCGGAGCGGATTATGCGTCGGACACGACAAATGCACTTTGCCAATCGTGTCGGGTTATCATTGCATGTTTTACTTGGCACCGACTTCAATATTCTTCAACTACTATATTGTATAATAAAAGATTTATTTTTTGCTTTTTAGTTATTAGTTTTGTTTTTGAGTTTTTTGGAGTCGGTTTTTTTTTGTTAAAAAATTTAATTATTTTACAATTTTGAGTGATGGGTAGACCTAGTAAAGACGATTCTCTTGAAAAACTTTACAAAGGTCAAATGTATGTTGCCCCAAGTCGAGTGAAAACCTTAGACGGTATTGCACTATGTGATTTTAAAATCAAATAAATTACTTAGCCGACCACATGATGAAAACGCATTACGAGAAATGAAAAGATTAAGACGACTATTGTAACTAATACTGTGATAGTTTTGACTTTTAGAGGTTTAAAATGAGCCCAAACTCGAGGGGTTTACAAGTAGCTACTGAAGAGTTCCACCATCTATCTCCTGGCTCCATCATCAGACCCTCTATACCAAATGTTTTATACGGGACTCATCAAAATATATCGAGTGATCCCAAACTCGGAAGTTTTATTCGCTTAACTCTTTACCGTTGAGGAATATTATGATATCCATCATCAGCTCAGCATCATTAAAAGATGATTTTCAGACGCCAATACCTAACTTATTAAGAAAAAAAGCTCAAACGGGCTATTTGTCTTACAATATTTGAGGGTATCCCTCGATTTCCCTAGGATCCCATCATCAGATCCTGACTTGGTGATAATGGGACCAAATGGGAAGCATACTCTTTCAAACAAAACAAGATTTTTTAAAATCGGTCCGTAATTGGCGGAATAATTGCCCAAACACTATGTAGCTGCTATCAACCATTAAGGAGTTCCCTAAACAGTACTGCACCTGCATCACGGACCTTGCAGTGGCAGTCATTACCCATCTTGGTGTAAAGATCTTGTCAACACGAATAAAATAAGCCCAAACACGAGGTAGTTAAGATGTACCGTTGAGGAGTTCCCTCGATCCTCTGTCGTCTCCATCATCAGATCTGCCCTAAACCTCCATAGTATTGTAGTCTCATCAGATATACACATAAATATCAAGTTTTTACCCCACGCTCGCCTACAATTTTCAAGAGATGCCCTCGATTTCTCAGGGTTTCCACCATCAGGTCCTGACCTGATGACAATGGGACCAAATGACAAGCATACCCTTTCAAATAAAAAAAGAATTTTTGAAATCGGTCCAGGCGTCTTCGAGAAATCGAGTAACAAACATAAAAAAAAAAAAAAAAAAAATACAGCCGAATTGAGAACCTCCTCCTTTTTTTTGAAGTCGGTTGATAAGGACACGTCTTCATCTTACGAGATACCTTGTGCTACTCCTGAAGTAAACAGAGCGCGACAAATTGCGACACCGGTGTCCCACATTTGTGTCGTACTCTAAAGCCCGTCGGCGACATAAATTGCGGCCAGTGCAGCGTAAGACACTTGCATTAGAATTTCTGCCGTAGTCTCAAGGCTTACGTAGCTGCGGCGTAGCGATGCTTATAGATGTCGTAGCAGACGCCTACGAGTAACGTGTAGTATTTTTCGGATATTTTGGTATTTCAATGGTGACCCGGGTACGTCTTAAAACTGCGGCCAGACACCGGAGGACGGGCAGCAGCGTCCTCTCACTAATCGGTGAGCCACTGCGATCCCCAAGCCGCCTGCCAAGCGTGGGGATTATGGCAAACCCCTTTGAGGGAGGCTTTCGTTCAGCAGTGGACGTCTTCTGGCTGATGATGATGATGAATGGTAAACTTAAGGATTTATTACTGCTAGTAGGGATATAGAATCACGGCTATATACTCCGAAGGTATGGACAGAAGTGAACTATTGTATACCCAAATTTCGCCAGTGCTGTATTTAGTCTTATATAAGGGAAAGCAAGCCAAACTCAGAGCTGATAATAAAACTTTCCATAAATAAAAACTAAATCTCCCCTGCTTTTACCAAAACTAAATGATACTGTGTCCGGGCCGGAAAACAAAGCCGGGACCCCCAAAAGTTACTTGCAACAAATAGTACAATATGCAATTACTTAAATCTTTAAGTTAAACGTACTCACGCGCATTTTTATTTTTACAAGTATGTCTCGTTCTTTCGTTGCATTATCATCATAATCATATAAGTTTCAAGTTTTTAGTTAAACATCACAAAAGACGTGGTGTAAAGACACTCGTAGCCTACGAACACGTCGAACTTCGGTCGATTCTGACTTGCACGATAGCACGAGTTTCACATTCAAGGTACTCTAAACAAATAACGGAACCCGTAGGTATAGTTTCGTTAAAGAATAAGCACTTACTTTTCATCCGTGGATATTGTAAAATGAGATTAAAGGATTGTTTTCAGGAATTTGGTAGCACTGTCTTCATGAATCCTAGTAGAAATGCTAATTGGGTCCGATAGGGGGGGTCGTGGGGGTCATGAACCCCCCAAAATCGTACAAGCTCAACTATAATATTACACCCCCACCCCCCCAAGTCACTTTACTGTTAATATGACCCCCCCAGTCTTTGGCTGCGACCGCACCTGAATTGGACATAGTAATTAAAGCTGTTACCATTTGAAACTTGCGTAAACAATAATTTCTTACATAACATAGCATCACGCCTGTATTCCCCGAAGTGTTAAGCAGAGATGACTTGTTGACCCACATTGCGCCTATGGTATTATTAAGTCCCATGGAATAAGGGGCGACCCTATTGCCATCAACTGGGCGCAATTTCGGGCTGCTATTGAGAATTTTATAAAATGTCAATAACCGACCTGGGACTCGAGCTCCAGACCAATGAACGATCAGGTAAGTACATCATTATTTTATTTTAATATAGTTCCATGCCAAAGGTACCGCGCCGTGTGATATATTTCTAACCGGTTTTTTTATTTAACTAAACTGTATCGCTCCCCATAATATTTCACGTGAACTGGGTAGGTACTGTGTCCGCTTATTCATGACAATATCCTGTTTTCTGAATATTGCCTATTCCTATTATGCATAACCTTGACCCGGGTACGTCTTAAAACTGCGGCCAGACACCGGAGAGAGATGGCAAACCCCCCCTTGAGGGAGGCCTTCGTTCAGCAGTGGACGTCTTCTGGCTGATGATGATGATGATGATGATTATGCATAATAATAATGCCTATTATGTACCTATTCCCCGAAGGGTTAGGCATAGGTGTACTTAATGTACACCCACATTTCGCCTATGCCATTATTGAGTCTAACTACTGGGCACAGTTCCAAACTCCGTGCTGCTACTGAGAAATTTATATAATAATGTTTCTGGTGTGACTCAGTGCTCCTCCCGGTTCTCTAAGAGTGAATATGGAGCGTAATCCATTACGCGGGTCCCTCCACGCGGAGCATTCCAGTTATTACAATATTTTCCTTCACCTACTTAATTCTACAGAGATGTGACCGCTGAAATTGGCGGTAGTCTAATTATTTTCTGCAGAAATAAATATTTTTTGCGTAAAATAGAACGCGACAACTAGTGATGGCACGTAAAATATATAAGGTAAAACATACTATTATTGAACATCCATTCGAATTGATCCGAAGATTTCATTTAGAAGTTTTTTTTTCTATTTATACTAGTTAGTTAAATTATAAACTAGTTTGCAATCTCACATTAATTTAAAAATCCTAATATTTAGTTCATTAATTTAACAAATTATCAAAACACATTATTTTTATACTCGACTAGACATTACTAAATCGACTAAGAAAACTAAGCAACGTCTGTCACTAGTGTCACGCAAATGGAATGTCATTGACCGACTTATCACACGTAGGGTTTCTAATTGGATTATGGTTATTCCAAAAAATCGGTGTTTGTGTTAATTTTGTTAACTGAAAGTATAATTAGTCACCAAGATGTGGCTAGATGAAGCGGACGGCTTCGCCGAGATTTTTAAGGGCTACTTGCCCTACTATTTGCTTGTGGCTCTTCCTATTTTTATCATAATGTCCCCTGTGAATCCGGTCGCTGCTTCTCACGAGTTTTCCGTCTACAGAATGCAACACTACGACCTACACACTGTGCCCCATGGTACGTATATCAAAATAACGAAAGTGTAATTTATAAAATAATATATCGATCGTCACATTTTGAGGTTAGTTTTACTATGGGTAGTCCATAGGCTGTTTATTTTACGATTGTTACATTAACAGTGTCAATTAAAAAAAAAAAACGAAACGCAATTACTATTGTGTACTCAGCTCAATAATTGTAGTGTTTAATATTCAAGGCTGTAATTTATAACCATATTTCACATCAAAACATCTCAAGTTATTATGACTAAGAAAATACCGAACTTACTATGAGCTGAAATGTTAACTATGCCAATTTAATGACTGAATACTCGAGATATTCATTCAATATCATACAAGGTTAGTACCATATACAATTACAATAATTTCTTCAATAGTAATACTAATTTAGTATTTCATAGGTCACTGATAAGCACACCATATCAAATTGTTTCACTTGCAATTTTTTTCTCAGGATGCCGCAGCGCTAGCTTCAACTTAGAAGGTCGTTCCCTCACCTCATGGAGCACATCCCGCCACTGTGTGGTTGCCAGGGTGCAGGACATCAGCATTGAACAGTTCATGGAGATCCGAAGCAAGGCCGGAGCACTGTTGTTGGTACTGCCTAAGAATGATACGGTGTTAACCCCTGAAGAGAAAGAGGTTGGTATAAAATTGCTTTGTACTTTTTTTTTATGAGGATTGGTAGTATAATCTGGTCTGATATATGGTTAAATATGGTCTGGCATACTACTCTGATCACCAGTATATTGTTAATTAGGAAATATTCCCTCATTTTGCAGATGTAAGTTTAACTTTGTCAAGTGATAACATTATCTCTCTTCTCTGTAAAGAAACTGTGGTGTTGTTGTGGTTATCTACAGGCTAATAAGTCACAGTACAAATTTTTATTTTTATAAATTTCTGCCTTTCCAACATTTTCTGCCTTTCTATGTCCTATGTTCTGTGCCTCATATTAGATCAGTACAATAAAAGGTCATAATTTATGATGGTAAATGTACTTGCAATTGCCGTATGCTGCTACAGTTTATTCAACGCAAACCCATTGGCCATTCTTTGTTCCCAGCATATCCAACTCCTGGAGATGGCAATGATCCAGCAGGAAGTGAATGCCCCCGTGTACTTTGCACGCTGGACTCCAGACTTTGAGGATATTCTCCGAGACCTTCAGCACAGTTTCATCACCGATGACAAGTCTGGCACTGCTTTGGAAGCAATGTTGAATACTGTGTCTTCTAATGGTTATCAAATTGGTAAGTTTTTATTGCATAATTCTCTTTGTTTTATTTGCACTGTAAAACGAAACATAGTGAGTAGTTTTTCAATAGCATCCCAGAGTTTGAAATTGCACTTGTTAAGTGGCTATAAGCTCGCCACCCTCTATTACATGGGACTTAATTTCGCCATTGGTGAAATATGGGTGTACCATAGTACACTTCAGCATATCCTTTCAGATGTGATGCCTGATTATTTATATTCAAACTTTTATTCACATTAACAGTAGTTCTATTTTCCTTTCAATTAGTATTGTCATGGTATTTATCTATATACTGTCCAAATTTCATAACTTAAGCCATTTGGCACAAGTGTTGTAACATCAGTCTTAAGATGTCTCTTTTACCCAGTATTGTAACAAAAAAATATTTTGTTTAATCCAAAATAAAGTTGGTGACATTATTATCATGACCTAGATTTTAAAACAAATAGAAAATCTAGCATCATTGGTATATCTGAGTCTTAAGATATAATTAGTTTATTTGCATTATAATTCATTATGTATTCTAGCCTGAAACAAAATGGTAGCTCACATTTTGTCGATAAAACTTAATATTATTACAATACTGTATAATTTTATTGTTATAATTTTTCTATTCATTCTGAACAATCTGTCAGAATATTACATTACATGTTGATGTTAGAACATTACATGTATTACCTAGCAAATAGCATTAACAAAGTAGAATTCATGAAAATAGTTCTCAATATAATTGACGACACGGTTGGCGCAGTGGCTAAGCGATTAGCTTTCTGCGCTAGGTGTCGCGGGTTCGATCCCCGCACGGAACAAATATTTGTATAATCTACAGATAGTTGTTTCGGGTCTGGTTGTCTGTGCATATGACATGTATGTTTGTAAACTGTACCCACGATACAAGAGAAATCCTAGTGTGGGGCAACGTTTTTAAAAACAATAAAAGCCTGGGAAGCTTTGACTTCACACTGTTTTTGAAAAGATTATCTCTAAACTCTGAAAGACTTTTGATCTTTGTCACTAACTACTGTTGCATTTTACGGCTACATTGCATAACTACAAACAGACATTTGTCATCGTCCCCGTTCCACAGTGGTATCAGCATCAACCCCTCAGAAGCTGGACTCTAAGCCAGTAACTCTTCACGGCAAGCTGGTGGGCCGCTCAGGATCTGCGCAGACCATCGTCATTGCAGCTCACTATGACTCCTCCGCTGTTGTTCCTGTAAGTTGCCTTGAACTAAAAAGTTAATTTGAGTATTCTTTACTGTTTTGTGTGCTTTGAGCATCATGATCGTATCTTGCTAAGATCAGCTTTTGTATGAGAATAATACAGATCAGCATGTTTTATTCATCTGATCTTCTGATCATTGTACTCAATAATCTTCGTTGGAAAACGTGGTGTGATATGCATGGTGATGATTTTTGGTTGTTCTACAAATTCTGGTCTGAGAGATAATATGGCTAATAAGCACGTATCTGTCGCGTCACGTCGTGTCGTCTGACCTGTTATAAGTTTCGTTCCTTCTTGACTGCACTTGCACTTGCACCCTTTTAATCTATCAAGCTTTACTATAGTTATAATGAAATCAAGTTTCTTCCATAGGAGTTGTCTCAAGGCGCAGACTCCAACGCGTCCGGTGCCGTTGCAGTTCTAGAACTGGCCCGCATCTTCTCCCGGCTGTACTCCACGGCGTCAGTGCGCGGCGGTGCCTCGCTTCTGTTCGTGCTCACGTCTATTGGACACTCGCTCAACTACTTCTCCGCCAAGAAGTGGCTGGAAGAGCAGCTGGATTCCACCGAAGCATCTTTGTTGCAAGTAAGTTACTTTTTTTTAAGAATAACTATCTTATTAGTCTATTGGTTGAAAGCGCGACTGCTGAGCGAAAAGTATCGAGTTCGATTCCCGGGTCACTCCAGTTTTTCTGTATGGAAATTCTAAAACAAATGATACAACATAGTACAAATTTCACATAATCCTACCTACCTCTTCAGAGAATACAGTCGTGATTCTATAAGTAAAAGATTTTAGGCTTCTTAAGGTTGGATATATCATGACGCCGTCTTAATTTCATAGGAGTACCAGAATCAATATTGTAACTATAAATTAGCATGGTAAGATTATTTTTATTATATATATATATATTTACACAATAATAATGATGACAATGGGTACTACGCTGTCTTATAATAGCCCATCCGCTCTTCGACAATAGCTTGAAGTTAAGTAACTAATCGAGGCGGCCATTAAGTGACACTTAAGCACTATATTTCTGTGTTGAAGCGTCGAAATGACACGTTTGTTGCTTTTCAAAATACCTTATGAAGAGCCGTTCACACAAAAGGAAATGATGCTAAAAGGAAAAAGATAACGAGTTTCAATTAACTTAAAATAAATAGAATGATCACGACCAGTGACGTGCGGCTCATAAAGACAGAAAGGCACTGCCTGCCCTACATAACTCAGATAAATATTTATTATAAGATATTTGAGGTGACAAATCACACACATCATTATTTCATAGACAAGACGACGAACCAATACCAAAAGGCAGTAGGTATTTTTGGTAATTAAGCTTTTAAATATTTCTGACTACTCTGCCTAAAAACTCTGTGCCCGCCGCTAATCATGATCGACCAGGTTTTGTCATTGATTTTGAATTAATTTGAATGAAACTTGGTACTGTTAGGCTCAGAATCCAGCGCGATGCGAATTCGCATTGCTTAAACTTGCGATGCGTTGCGAAAGACGTCAAGTTACCGGGTGATCATTCATTCCTAGAATTGGGAAGAGTTACTCTTTTATTATTAAAAATAAGATAACATAGCATCACGTCTGTATCCTTGAAAGGTTAGGCAGAGATGTATAATGTGCACCCACATTTCGCCGATGCTGTTATTAAGTCCCATGAGGCAAGTCCATAGTCATC
Organism: Shargacucullia verbasci; assembly: GCA_947562105.1. NCBI lineage: Eukaryota > Metazoa > Arthropoda > Insecta > Lepidoptera > Noctuidae > Shargacucullia > Shargacucullia verbasci. The sequence goes on along the minus strand of OX387297.1, from coordinate 2,672,918 downwards.
AACCGGGCACAGTTCCAAATTCCGCGCTGCTTCTGAGAATTTCTGTACATAATATCCTAATAACACTTTCCCCGAAGGGTTAGGTAGAGGTGTATTATTGTACATCCACATTTCGCCGATGCCGTATTGAGTCCCATGTAATAGGGGGCGAGCCGATTGCCGTCCAAGCATAGCCATACCATACCAAGCATAGTTCCAGACTCCGCGCTGTTAGTGAGAATGTCCATACAGAAGAACCCAATAATACTTTGTCCGTCCCGCGAATCGAACCGAGAACCTCACGCTCAGCACTTGCGCTTGCGACCACTAGACCAATGACGCAGTAAATAGAAGATATATGTATCAAAAGTCGCATTGCAATAACGCGCGATTTCGAACTTTGCTCTAAGAATAATCTTGTCTCCAGGACGTCTCATTCGTGATGTGTCTGGACTCCATATCCTCATCTCCATCCATGACGATGCACGTGTCTAAGCCCCCGAAGCCGGGTGGCGCGGCGCACTCCATCAAGACCCGTCTGGGCGTCACCATCAACCATAAGAAGATCAACCTGGCTGATGAGCTGTTGGCCTGGCAGCATGAGAGGTTCAGCATTAGGAGGATGACGGCCTTCACTCTCAGCTCGCTACAGGTATGTTTTTTTTATTTGCCCACAGTTTGAAAAAATCCTGTATCGTGGGTGCATTTTTACTACGAGTTAGCATTTATTTTTTCTCTGCTCGGTATATGTCGTGGGCTAACCATCTTCGTCGCCTTTCATCATCATCATCATCACCATCATCATCATCATCCACAGCCTGGCTTCGACCACTGCTGTGCATAGGCCTTTCTTTGAAAGTGTCAGCGCCAGTCTCATGGTCCAATGGCAACAATATCGTCGCCTTTACATAATTTTTTGTTCCAGAGCCACAAAGACCCGTCCCGCAGTACAGTCCTGGACACACCATCGGAGGGGTCCATCAAGAACTTGGTGGACAACATCGCGTTGACAGCGAGAGCGTTAGCATCGCACGTGTATAACCTGACGGACGAATTGAATGATGAAGACGCCGCGCTCTATGATGATGCACTGGTAACTGATGATGAATTGAGGATCATATACTAATGAGTCGCTCTGATAGCATAGTAGCAGCCCTTGCTGCAGTCAGTCCTTGGATGGGTGACTGATTTTATACATCGAAACTCCTCCATGCCTCGTAAAACGCCTCAAACAGTTGGTCCCTGGTGTCATATGACAATCGTTATGGGTGTCGGCAGCCTAAAAAGTCTGACAACTGGTCTAACCTTAGAGTATCAGTATGTCCCAGCAATTGGGTGGCGGAGCTCAGATGGCAATCGCTCTGTGTAAAATGCTGATATTTAGCCGCATCTGGTTATACTGGAAGCCAACCTCAACGTAGATTAAAAAGGCTAGACAGATGATGAAATCATAGCGGTTTTAGTTCCAATGCAGTTCCCTTCCAATTATGAGCGTGTATCGTAGTTATCCTATTGCACCAGGCTAGAGAGAGACCATAGAGTTTCTTGCTGGTTCTTCTTCATGGAATGACTATTTGAACCAATTAAACGATTTGTAATTGCCTTTTAATGGCCTACACGAATAAAAAGGTTTTGAGTTTGAGTTTAGCTTGGTGTACTAAGCTGTGGCTCTGCCTGGACCAACCTACTTACTCAGTTATTTTCTGTCGTGTCGGCATGGGCTATCACCAGAGAATTGCCTAGTGTAAAGATTAGCCAGTCCGATATAGTGGTATCGAGATTGACTGCCCAGGGTGCGCCTGACGACGTCACATTTCATTGTGGTAGAGACTCTTTTCTCGGAATCCGTCTTGCCCCTTAAAACTTATAGTCTAAATTCCTTGTTGTTTACAGACTGTGGACGAAGCTTCAATAAGACATTGGTACAACTATTTGTCATCGCAAGCAAGAGCGCCGCAGATAATCACCACTTCACCGCCTAACGCTGGTGAGTTTATAATTACGATTAAAATTAAATAGTCAATATCTTAGGTGAACAAAAACGATGTAAAAGTATCAACCAATCAAAAACCAATCAATGCGCTACGTGTCACGGGCTCGATTCCCGCACGGAACAAATATTTGTATGATCTACGGATAGTTGTTTCGGGTCTGGGTGTGTTCATGTTAATATTTGTGTTTGTAAAAGCACCGATACAAGAATTATTCCTAGTGTAGAGAAAGGTTTTTTCTTATAAAAAATAATAATATGGTTTTCTGACAGAACGAGTCTATTATGTAAATTCTTATATTTTAATATGATTAATTTAAAACGCCCTTTTGAGACAAGACGACTTTGAACTGTGGCAAACCGTGTATCTAAATTGATTTAAAATAATTCTTATGGTTAGTACACCAGGGGCTTGAAACGGTTACATTGAGCATTCAACAATAAATCTCAAAACAAATCATTGCTGAATAATAAAATTACGCAAATTTGATTGAAGATTATTTGCCATTGATAATACGAACAATATTATACTTGACCTAAAGTGGCCTTTTTAGACGCCCAACGGTACTTGTACTAAATTCTCATTAACTAACTCGATAATACGAATATATTATAATTGATCTAAAGTGGCCTTTTTAGACGCCTGACGGTACTTGTACTAAATTCTCATTAACTAACTCGATAATAAGAACAATATTATAATTGATCTAAAGTGGCCTTTTTAGACGCCCGACGGTACTTGTACTAAATTCTCATTAACTAACTCGATAATACGAATATATTATAATTGATCTAAAGTTGCCTTTTTAGACGCCTGACGGTACTTGTACTAAATTGTCATTAACTAACTCGTTAATACGAACAGTATTATAATTGATCTAAAGTGACCTTTTTAGACGTTCGACGGTACTAGTACTAAATTATCATTAACTAACTCGATAATACGAACAGTATTATAATTGATCTAAAGTGGCCTTTTTAGACGCCCGACGGTACTTGTAATAAATTCTCATTAAGTAACTCTGTTCTTATAACCAGGTGTAACAGGCGCTCTGGAGCGTGCAATGTCTCGCTACATGGAGATGACAATTAGCACGCACACGGTGGACAAACGGGAGCCAGAGTACACGCTGTACGGGGTCACTAGGGCTGCACTATTTGTTTACAGGTGAGTCATTTTGTGTTAAAAAAAATACGTAAAAATATGGCCTTTTAGTCACCCGCATAAATTACTTCAATGGGATAAAGTACCTACCAAAATAAGGAGCTACTTGATGATTTTCTTGCCCTATCTTTGAGGACAGGTCCGCTCAAATCGGCCAAGTCACATGACTGGCTCTTTTTTCTAGAGGCCAGTTCAAATGTACTACATTGTTCTTTCATCTTTGAAAATATTTTTGTTATATGAATTATATTTTAAAATGTATCCATGGAATTTCTTGCTGGTTCTTCTTCATGGAATGACTAATAAACCAGGCTTACGATTTTTAAGTGCCTTTATGGCATACTCGAATTAAAAAAAATGAATTTGATCTCAAGTTTTTTTTTTTTATTCGTTCCTATAAAAATATCTTACGATTATGCAAATAATATTAACGCATCGTGTTGGGCAGTGGGGTTTAATAAGTCTTGCGGGCGCTAGGGTGCTTGGTAAACCTATCTACAGGCTTACTCTACCTATGACAGGCAGCCTCATATTACGTAAAAAATGCGACAGCAACGCAACAACCACGCGACAGCAGTCTCGTTGTCAGCCAGTACATATATGACACAAAAATGACGTTAGACAGTAGGTATCGCGCGATCTACGCCTGTCGCAAACTGATTGCTACATCAGTAATTAGGCTGCCGATCATATAATCGCAAGGTGCTTTGAATCGATTTTTTTAACAATCGACTAATTATGTACTTATTCGACTGCATGTTTCAACTCAATAAACATAACCAATCAAACATTAAAAAATTCAGAACTCTTGAAAAGCAAAAAATTTCAATTTTCAAATTGTAACTGAACAATATCATCATAAAAAAATATTTTTTTATTATACTTAGCCCTCAGTGTCCCATTTTTGGGCAAAGCCCTCTCCCTGAGTCTTCCACTGTTACTCTACTGTTAGCCGTTACTAAAAATAATAAGAACACAAAATTAAAATCGTATTCCTTCCACAGTGTCAAACCAGCAGTATTTGATTTAATACTGACGCTCGCGATCGTTGCGTACCTTTCCGTGGTATACTTCGCAATACAACTGTTCCCCCGGTTCTACGAGGAATACGCTAAAATCGTGACGGGGAAAGCCAAGGTACACTAGTTTAGTCAAATGTGGTGTGACCAGTGTAAAAAAATCCTTTAAACATTATTATATTGTGCTAATGAAATGAACAGGAACAAAAACAACTGGTCCTAGGTACGAAAGAGTTATCGGAGATTTTATTTTGGAAAAAAAACTTCATAACAGTCTGGAGCATATTCTTGAATTAATTTCCAAATATATGTCCAATTTATATCATCTTCCGTAAAAATACTTTAACTCTCTGTTAGTGCTAACATTTATGTTTTCACTTGCCGTTCATTTAATTAGCATGGTATATTTGATCGTGTTTGAATGATATAATAAGTCAGTGTTTAAAACATGTTAATGTACACCGATCTCTATGTACAATCGACAAATTTGAATTATGACCCACCATAAGCTTATTTTCTTACAGACATTCAAATACAATTAGGTCGACATTCGCGTAAACATACATTTCCATGGTAACGACCTTGTTATCTGTCATTTAATTACAAAGATAATTATCCTAATTATCTGTTGCAGTCTCCATCTTTGTTAAGAGCTTTTACACACGAGTGCGGTATAAAGCTGAATTCACACACAAAATAAATACGATGCGTACGCATTGTCGTACTAAAATCAATGTGATTTTAATATAGGTACTTGATTTATTATTTATTTTATTATACGTTCAGCTTAAATTAAATAAATAATAAATCAAGTATATTTAACGCACTTTGTAAACAAAATTCACTGAAGATGTATGCAAAGATGGCGGAATCTCGTTTGTGTGCTACAAACGAGATTCCGCATACATCTTCAGTGAATTTTATTTACAAAGTGCGTTAAGACAACAATAAGAAATGGGGAAGTAAAACGCTTAAAAAATATAAATGTTGAACACATTATTATTTAACAATAGTTAATATCGGGTGTAACCACCGTTGCTTGCAATAACAGCCAATAGTCTCGAACGCATTGATCCAATAAGGCGGCTGCAAATATCTCTTCCTCTCATATAATCCCAAATTTCGTTGCAATGTTGCTCAATTGCTTGCTTTGTCCTCTCGTTTCTGTTATCCCACATTTGGACCATCAGACCCCATAAATTTTCAATTGGATTTAAGTCCGGGGATTTCCACCCAGCCCCACATGTTAGCTGAGATTCGGCCAGATAATTGATTCGGCAATACGTGATCCTCGGCGTATCGTGTATTATTGTAGCGCCACAAGGTTATGCGACCGTGCTGAGAAGATCTAAAAGATTTCTCGTCTGAAAAGATAACGTTAGTCCAGTCAAAGTTTAAATATTCGCGTGCAAAATTAAATCTTGCAAGTTTGTGTGCATCTGTTAAGTCGACTTTCTTAGCGTGATGTCTATAGTGCAGTCCAGTAGAGTGCAAATGATTTCTGATCGTTTGTAGACAAACGTCGTAACGTGCCGCAAAATACCGAGTGGGAGTAAACGGATGTTCTTCGTAATGATGACGCATGTTGCTTTTCTGTTGATACGTGATTTGCCGAACGCCATGATTATATCATCGTCTATCTTCCAGGGTACCCTCCTCTTCATATCGCCTGATCCAGGTTCTCACTGTGTTCCGAGATATATTTAACTCTCGAGATATTTCTCGTATACTGTAGCCTTGCTCACTGAGAACTATAATCCTAGCTCTTTGTTCTGTCATTATACGATATAAATATATATGAATTATTTTTTATTCTGATAGAAATTATTATTTGGCACCAATTACTGAGTGACTTTTTGACTCGTTGTCATTTTATAATCGAAAGAGTTTGGAACGTGGTTTGGAAAAAAAAAAAACATTTGTTCTGAGTTATATTAAATTCCAAAGAGTTTGGATTCAAAATATGATTATTAATGCTTTATCTAAAATATTATCTATTGCAGTGATGACAAAGGTTAAAATTGCATAGATCTCCGACCCGTATTGACATGGCTTGCTTAATATTTAAAACGTCCTAAGTGCGGCATGCACTGTAAACGAGTGAAATCTTTGTTATTTTGACGGTTTCAAACGATTTATCGTCAAAGTGGGTCATGATTCAAATTTGTCGATTGTACTCCGTTGTAAACATGATAGATACTAAAAATGTCTGAAATCATCATCCTATCAGAGGAATATCAGTCTTATTAAATATGGCTGAGAATCTGGTTTTTTACGCTCAAAGGTGTAGTGGCTTAGCGAATGGCCTTCTGGTGATTTCACAGGCAATTGCAGATCATGTCGGACATCTAGATATCTTGAAAAAGATGCTGGTGATATTAGAGATATCTTTGCTTTAACAACAGTTGTTGGACGCAGTTTTTAAAGAACAAGAGGAAACATAATTCATGGTTTATTTCAAAGCCTGCAAGAATTGCTCCATAGTTTACAAACATCTCACATGCACTTTCACCCAGACCCAGAACAACTATTCGTAGGACTTATGTAGGATGTAAAATATTTGTTCCTTGTGGGCGTCGAATCCACCTACCAAAAAAGTCAATCGCTTAACCACTGCATCAACTATGCGTCACCGTGTACTACTTAGTACATAGATATCGATGTATGTACATATTTCGGCGATGCTTGTTACCACATTACACACACCACGGAAAAGTCAGTTAGTCCATAAGTGTTGAACAATTTGATTTACATATAAGTCGTAAGTTTCACAAATAATATATATGAAGAGGATTATTTTTCAACAATTGTTTATTTATAAAGCAGTCTAATATTGTTACCTAATGGTGAACGAAATTGATGTCAGCTGATGGGGCTTGGGCCGGCTCTCTGACGAAAGGCCTGAGTTTAAACACTACGAGAGCCGAAACGGGACATAGCAGTTTCTTCACAATGATTTTGGTCTACGTTGCCGAATTATATTCATCTTTTCCGTGACGATTTCGGTCTCGAATTCAAATAATTTTTTGACCAAAACTTAGCCACGTCAGTAGAATTGTCCGTGGCTTCGCACAGGTACACAACGATCAAGAGGTGAGGCATAGTCTTTGTGCGCTACAATCATGTCTGGTCGGAATATCCCCATTTGGCTATATTGCTCTTACAGCTGCCCGCTGGCTTCGGAGTCAGTATAAAGATTTTCAGAAGGACCATGCTTGTTGGTGACCGGCCTGGAGCTTTTCTACAAGCTCTAATGTAACTGGTGATGATTTAGTAATCACAGTTCTTCGTGCCTAATTAGGGCTACCGTCTTTTAAAGGTTCGGTTGTAATGTAAATATGGCATACATAAATCTTACAACTGTCAGAATGTGTTAAGTGCAAAGTGCGCATTGGAGGTTGACTGCCCAGGGAAACTGCTACCGTCCATCTATAAAAGACACTAGACAATGTTATTATTTAGCATGATTTCAGCTGACATTACATTTCGTTCTGCCATTTTCAAAGAAGTCGAAGAGTTCTTTATGTTTGAATTACAGCAGATTACCAAGAAAAATATATCGTGAATAGAATAAGATTTAAAGCAATATTTCCAAGTTATAAATTAAGAATAATTGTGAATCATAATTTATTGAAAAAAGTGCGTATTTATCTCATCTAAGTATTATTCTGATTGTTCATTGTGGAAATGTTCAGTATACCAAATTAATCTAAATTATTTATTATTATTTTAACAGGTGGTAATTTTTCATGTCTTTTTTAAGAATGTCGTTAAGGAGCTAATTTATATCTATCTTTTTATTTATGTATAAAGGTCGAAATATTCTATTTCTTTGTGGTTTCTCTATCTTTTCTTCATAAAAGATTATATCAATTTTTCTTTGATAGAAAAGTTACTAGAAATGGCATACATTGGTGGTATGGTCAGCAGCGAAAAAAGTTTATTTTTTAACTTTTGCAAACTTTTTTTTTTAAAGAATACAATTATTAATATAAATACAGATATGTTTATAAATAACAGTGGTTTTGTTGACCGTCCTTAAAGCTTGAAGTTCCTTGTAAACTAATGCATTTGTGCTACATAAGTATTTTCCGTTCCGTTCCGTTAAATATTTTATTTTATTATGCTTGGTGTCCACTTTGAAACGTTCAAAAAAATATATATTAACATTTAAAAAAAAAAACTTCTAATTTGAGTGCGTTTGGCAGCACTTCACCTGATGGTGAGTGACAATGCTGCCGAGGATGGATCATGCAGGCTCAAATAATGCCTATTCACTCTCGCCTTGTACGAATCGGGGAACATAGACATAGGCAGGGAATCCCATTCCCTAGGCGTACGCATGAGAAACGACTGAAAACGATTAGTGCGTATTAAAGGAATATGTGTTCTCTTCTCTTCTCTTACACTTAGTCCTTTAAAACCTTAAGACTTAGTTATTGTACCCACTTCTTATGGGTCTTAATTATAATTCATAATAAGATTCTATCGTGACCTCATTAAGGATTTTCCAAAATATATTTGGTATTATCTTTTGTCGTAACTAAATGATTTTAGTTGACATTTTCGTAGAAGGATATTCCTTGAAGAACGATTGTTTCAATGAAAGGGATAATAATACGGAATTTGGATCTATATTTGTAAAGAGGAATGGTGTAATACAATGTAGGGCTTTGTCCCGACGTCCATGTTTCGCTTGGTGTCTCTATTTGTTGTTCTACACCCAGTAGCGTGCGGTTCATAAAGACAAAAAGACACCTACAGCCTATCCTAGGTCACTCAGATAAATATTTATTATATTTGAGGTGGTATATCACTTACATCATTATTTAATCGACAAGACGACGAACCATAACAACATGCAGTAGGTCTAATAGGTAGGTAAGCTTTTAAAATTTTCTGCCTACCCTGTCTAAAAACTTTGGGCGCGCCGCTGTCTACACCAAATATATACTTATGTTTACAAGCGACCCGCCCCGGCTTCGAACGGGTGTAATATACTAACGAAGGAAATGATAATTGAGATTTTCATACAAAAATACCATCCAAATTAACATCTTTTGGATTTCCCAAAAAAAATTTTTTATACAATAACGAAAACAACAAAAAAATAACTGCCAAATCAGTCGAGCCGTTTTCACGTGATGCTCCGTCATACATGTGGCAATTGATTTTTATTTATATAGATTATATACAATATGGTCGAAACTTTACCTAGTTTCATAGCTAGCTATTAAAAAATCGATGTTATCAAAAATTTGTTTCTTGATACTGAAAAATCAATGCAATTTTTATAACAAAGTGGACACCAAACTGAAACGAATATTATGTGATAAAAATATATTGTTTTATTTACGTATGGCAATGTCGTGTTTTCCATTTAGTTTAATCAAATAGGCTTAGGATTAATATCTTATGGTTTTGGGCGCATCTTAAAGTGATGGTTCTCAAGGATACAGGATGGGCAAACTTGTAAAATATTATGTGAAATGACCGGTTGTTGTGGTTAATTTTGTAAAATTTTGGTATGTGTGTTCCTTATCAATCAGATATATTTGAAGTTGTTTCGGATGAAAGCTAAATATGTTTATGTTTTTACGTTAAGAGCATTTATTGTATTTTGTATTCATTTCACGTTTCAGAATTGCATTTGATTATTGTCAATAATAAAATGTGAATATCAATATTCTACTTAAACGGGCTTCACATTTGCGCGTCTATCGCTTTTCTATTGCAGGTTCGCATGTTTTCAGGGACCTGCGCCAGCGCACCACTATTACTTACAATATTTGGCTAACTTTGTCCGGTCGGAAAAACATTTGCAATTTGTGACCAATGAGTGCTCTTGCGCAGGGTGTGTATGTTATTGTAGTGGATTGTTAATGTGTGTTTAATCTGTAGTTTACTTATTTCAAAAGTCAGTGTTATTGCAATTGAAACCGAGTCTGTCTTGCCTGTGTCCTACTTTCGATATAAATGGATAGTTTCGAACAAAGTATCAAAGTTTGTGTGTTTGTAAGCGAAAATGGTGGACGCTGCATGGAATTGAATAAAATTTCGTTTTTAATTATGGTTTTTATTTGATTCAGCATTGGTCATCGAGGCATTGATTTGTTCCTATATTCCTTTTTAGAAACCACATAATGTAAAAACCACAAACATACTATTTCGGAAAGCAACCTGTAGAATCTAGAGCATGCTCTCTGAAGTCGTATGTTAAATTGAAGAAAATTGATATTTAAAAAGGGGGATTTTTTTTTTACGTCGAAATCGCCATAAAATCGTATTTATTATACCAAAATATTTAATTTCTTAATAATAAATACAGAACAAACTTATAAAATACTTTTTGCAAAATTTCTGAGATAATCATACAAAATTCATAAAATAGACTAAAACAACACTAGAGTTAACTATAAAATGCTAAAAGCCATTATATGACACATTTAGAACATAAAAATATAATATTTGACACTGGCTTTCGGGTTTGCTTATGACTAAGTGCCGTTTTACGGCGTTGCCTGTGCATACATTTTTATAAAATTATAAAACAGGAATTTTGGCACAGAAAACTCACATAATAACGCTTGTAATATAATATTATACATTTTAAATTGTTTTGAAATTTGTAATGATGAAAAAAAAAAAAAAAAAAGAACATTCTAATTCATGTAAAATACTTCGATAGTAAAATGCACATGTTTGACGAACTTTTTAATACACGAAGTTCATAATTAAAACTATTACAACGATAACAGTGACAAAGTAAAAAATGCCTTAAAGCTTATGAATAAAGTTGCTTATGCCTCAAAAACCTCGCCGCTAGCTGCACCATTGATGTCTTTGAGCTCATTGGACTTAAATGTCGCCACGAAGTTGATCTTGCCAACTTTCTGCAAGGTAAACAGAAAAATGCTTTATGTACTGGTTTGGGAAATGTGGTTTAAACGTCATTAAAGTTCTGACCTAGAATCGTGGGCGTACCCAGGTTCTGGGCCAGGGAGGGCTAATCAGATTTTTTATATGCACCTAGTTAAATAAATAAACATAAATTGAAATAGGTAATTTTTTATATAAATTCTTTAATTATACTATAGCTATTTTAAAAGTAACTTTCGAGGGTCTTCAGCAAAACGGTTTATGACCTCTTCCGTGAAAGAATCGCCCATAGTGTCGTCGTGTCGTATCTACAAAAGTAGATAGTTAGTAGGGACGTAAACAAAATCCAGGAAGGGACAGCTGCCCCCCCCCTGCCCTCCCCTGGGTACGCCCGTGCATAGAATGGTCTATTCTTATGGATGTTGTATAGGTAAAAGTCGGGTAAGCGAAATTCATCATTCAATGTTGTTGAATCCATTCCCTAAATTATACCAAATGTAGAATGCAATTAGACTCATTTATTGTCCTTTTTATCCTTATTTATTTCGAGGCTTTTACCTTATAAAGGTATGTCAGCCTCATCGTAACCTAATCTAATAATTATATTATTACCGCGAAGGAGGGATGGATTTTGATGCAGCTACTATTTTAAATAGGAATTTAGTTGCTTTATCTGTGCTCAGCTAACAAACTTGCCAAAATCCCATCATCATATTTATTAATATTGAAATTACACATCAATATCTCTCTGGTTCCGAGCACATTCTTATATGGTCTTTTGATGGGATTAGGTTTATTATTCCTAAATTATACCATCATTAGGTATATCCGTTCTAGCTGTTTCTTTTCCATTACCTCTAACACGCCCCTAACGCTAAGTTTTTCATAATACTTTGCAGTAGAAAGGTGTTTGACAAAAAATAAATGATGCCGACATTTGCAGAAGTTTTTAAGAATTTTGTCTTGGGCAGTTGTTGGTGCAAAATGTCCACACTGTGATCATTAAATACGTAAATCTCAAATACTTACATTTGGTTGTATCGGTAGCTGCACGCTAACCGGTTCCAGGGGTCCAACATCACCAGCTTGCAGTTTAAGCGTGCGGCCTGCTATCCCGGATGAGGTTACTCTAAACTCGCAACCAGTGAGTGTGCGCTCCAGAGGGTTAGTGAACGAGAGGAGGGCCACTGCCGGCTCATTGAGGATTAGGTCTTCGTTGAACTGGAATGTATAGAAAATATTTGGGGTTTGTAGAAAATATCCCAGTTTATGGGTAGAGCATTCCACCTCGTCTGAAATCTTTGTTGTATAAAAAGTATTATGCAGAGATCAGGCAAGTAAATCTCATATGTACGATCTCTTGCAGCATAGCACAGCGAATAGTCGTTTTTCTAAAGCCTAAAGTTTCAGGTGTTGTTGAAAGAACATCAAGTTATTTATTTTGAGATTTAAACAGTTGTTCAATAAATATTTCTTGCAGTTTACAACAATAGCACATCACGCCGAGGGCAGATCAGCTACTTGCGATCAGGCCAAGTATCTGACAAATGCTTAGGAAAGCGGCAGATTGGACAACCCAGTCCAACCAAAATACATCTGACATCAAACCGCTATAAAAACATGTAGTACAGAAGTAATGCAGCCCAAGGTTTTTGGTGATAGTTTCCCATCTATTCTACTTGTTGAATAAATGTTTTTTTGTTTTTTTTTTCTGAAACTCACCTTAATGTTAATATTAGGCTTGATAATTTGGAAGTCATCGTCATCTGCCCAGGACTGCTTGGTCTCGTCCACTATGGCCATCGCCGATATCTTCATGTTGCAGTATTCTACCAGCTTGGGTAAGTAGTCGTCGGATTTCACTAAGATGCTTATTTGTTCCTCTGCAAAAAAAGGTAAGTTAATTTCCTTTTTTCTTTCGTGCGACATGACGAGATAAAGCTCCGTTCAAATATTTGAATTATTTTAAAATCATCTTCCTAACCTTTTTCCAACTACATTTGGGGTCGGTTTCCAGTCTAACCACTTGCGGTATATTACAGGGAGCGACTGCCGCTGACTTCCACCACCCAATTACTGGGAGGCACTGATACTTAAAGGATAGACTGGTTGTCAAACTTTTTGGATTGCTGACACCCGTAACGACTGACATAGGTCTTCGTATGCTACGCGGGACCAACTGTTTAACGTGCTTTCTGAGACACGGTGGAAGTCACGAAGTATGAAAAATGGTCACCAATCCAAGACCGCGGCAAGCGCGGCTTGACCTCGCATATCTATCTCCGCAGCAGCTATGGAGCTACGAGACCTTAATTATTAAAAAAATGTTTCTGGTATTATTGTGTCGCTTTAACCTTTTAGGTGTATCGCCACATCTAGATTTCTCGATCTGTGTTAGCGTACGTGAAGAGAATACCTCATCATATAATATAACCCATAGGCTATTAATAGTATCACTATCATTAATTACATCACGATTCACGATCACCTCTGTAGCTGTCGAGCCTAGATGCAGATTAAGGCTCAGGTAGATTTAGTACGACATAGGTAAACGTAATCTTACATCTACGAAGAACAGGATTTGGAGGTATGGTGTTCCTATATTAAAAAGGGAGGATCTTCGGACCAGGCAAGATGTTTAGCCTGGCGGGCCGAAGCCCGACGGTTGATGTCAAACATTCGTATGTGTTAGAATCGTTGTAAACTCTCATAGTGCGATTCAGGGTTTGTTGTTATCGCTTCACTGCGATAGATGGCGCTTTACTTTTTGCCATGTTGCGCGTAGTAGTTGCTACACAGAAAATTAGTGATATTTGGAGCCGATCATTTGACCTGGATACCTATAATACGGCATAACGACGGTATACAAGGTCAACTTACTTTTGCCAGGTCCCACGAACATTTTTCCTTCGATCTTCTTGACAATGCCAGCCCTGACTCCGTTGTAGAAGACACTGGTGGTTGACAGTGAAGCCTTGATGTTACGACCCTAAAAAAGCTCATATACATTAAAATTTGCAAATATTTTTTTGGCGATTTAAATTCCATAAACTTTAACAGCAGAAGAATAGTGGAATAGTAATGTGGATTAAAGATACTGTCCAAAAGATATAGTAGAATGTACATCAATCGCCTATTTCTTAATGCATTCTCATAATGACAGATATCTGTATTTTAAACACCCGACATGCCTCTGGTGGTTGGTCGCAATATATGTAGATTTTATTGACTTTTCTATAGAGGTAGACATTATCTCTACCTTAGATTTAAGAATGCCTCCCCAGTTTTAACAAGAATTTAAAAAGGCATATAACATTTATTTCGCTTTACATCAACGCACGGATTACGTAATCTAATAAATTGGACATAAGGTGCAAAGGTGAAAAATCTTCATCTCAACTTACTTCACTGGACTTGTTCTCAATATCGACGGTGACCCTGAAGTCTTTGCCGATGGGCACAGTGTCCACGTCACGTAGTTTGAATGTGATGTCGTTTTGCAAGTTGCTCACCACCGAGTAATACCTGAAAATGTATGTCACATTAGTATCATTATCAGAGTTCTTACATACATAATGCCACGTCTTTTTCTACACTCAACATACATGCATCGTTTCATACATGGATGTCGATTGTAGGTACTGCGCACCTGACCTTTTTTAAGGACATCACTAATGAGGTTGGTATAAGTCCTTCTAGAGCGTCCCCTTCTAGCATTTCCACTAACAATTGAATTATAAATTATCATCTGTCTAGCCTTTCCCTAACTACATTGGGTCGGCTTCCAGTCTAACACGGAGCGACATCGAACCTCCGCCATCCAATTACTGGGAGACACTGATACTCTAAGGTTAGACGGGTTAAGTGAATAAATAAAAGCATATGGTTGGAAATATTTTGCCCTTTTATTTTTTCTTTACTCCTAGATCTTGAAAACATAGTTACCTCTTCGCCCTCTCAGAGAACCTCACTCCGTTCATCAGAGCTAGTCGTTCTGAAGCAGTTCCTTCCCTGAACTTGTATTGCTCAGTGATGTCCTCCCTATCCTCATCACCATTGGGGTCGAACACGTATGGCTTCTTTGTGAGGACCATGCGACCGATGCTGGAAAGAAAACGAAAGTTATAAGAAAGACGTGGTGGTCATCATCGCAACTGGAGTGTGGAGTCCAGTGTTCTAGTTGACGGTTGCTCAGCGATTGGCTTTCTACGCTATATGTCGCACTTAATTTAATACATCAAAATTTTATGCCTATTGTGTTATTATGTTATTGTGTAGATTTTTGAAAATCTGATACTTACTGGTATGTATTACTGTCCACCATGGAGTACCCAGTTTCCTCGCTAGGGTCGATCCTCCACCTCATCAGGTCAGCGTTGACTGACGCCAGCATAAACTCCACATCGTAGTTCATTCCTATGACTCCTTGCTTGATGGCTTCCAGTGGGGCCGGACCACACTGATACTTGCCCTTGGAGGTTTCTTGAGGAGTTGCGTCGATGGCTTGCCAGCCTCCGTAACCTGGTTGGGGAGAACAGGAGCAATATATCAGCAAAATCTGGGAACTTCTAGAAACTCTGAATTCAAAATAAAGTCCGTCGCCACCTTATTAGGCAGGCGAGTTTGTTCTTTTACACAAAACAAGTGACTGTTCCTACAAGGCGTTGTGATGTTTATTAGTGCAGTTTTGGAAATGGGAACAAAAAGTGGAAGACCACACAAGTTGGATTTGCGTATGAAATGAACCTCTGGGCGATTGCTATTTTCCCCACCGTATCAACTCGCCACACCTAGTCAAAAACCTCAGAACAGTTCAAAAAGCTATCCTTACCAGCAGTCAGGTCCGGCCTAGCCATCCAAACGTCGTTCCATACATGATAATTCCAGATAGAGTCCGTTTGTTCAGGTACTTCGTTGCTGGGATCATAGCCCAGTTCCTCCATGGTCTCAGAATAGTACTTGTCTACTGTCAGGGTGCTGTTCGCGTCGTGGGCTGAGACTAAGTTGGAGACCACGCGAGATGGGATACCCAGGGCACGGCAAACTGAAAGGAGAAAGTCTATTAGGAACTGCTTCTGCACAAGATGGGAATGGAGTTTCTGTATACTTTCCGCATGTGTTGAAGATGAACAGTGAACATCGTTGAGTCTACTGGATAAAAATCAGACGCTCCTAAGCCGTCATGGTTTCCTTCTCGAAAAGAAAGGTTAAAGTTAAAGAAAATATTAAATTTTTGGTGCGTACAGTTGTCAATATCAACATTCATCAAAAATAAAGAGTTCTTAGTCATTCGGTAATTATATGGAGCGGATTCAGAGAATACCAAGATTTTTAAAAATTACAACATTAGAAGTTAGTTCAAGGAATTGTTATTTTAACAACACTATCAAAGCAGAAATATATTTAAATGATAACCCCTATATCTTAATTGAGCTGACCAAATATTAATTATATGTTGTAATAATATCTTCTGGATAACTGACGATGTAATAAATTGTCTGCAATGCCAAATGATTAATTAATTCTCAGAAGGAATCATAAAGTACAAGCTCAATTTCATGTAGATTTATCTTCTTATTTTCCAAGTAGATCACAGGTCTTATACATACATATGTATGTGTATGTAATCTAGTTTTAAACTAGGTCCTTTGCAACTGTATAATTCTTATTATCTTTGTATCTTCGCGCTTTCTTGGCCGTTTGCCAAGGTCCGTTTTACGAAAAACATTCGAAAGAATTGATATTACAATATTCCTAAAGCTTGCCTGACTGGATACGTTTTATATTCAAGGACCCTGAGTACTTAATTAAAATCGGGGGTAAGGAAATGTTCACAAAAAAAAGCAAAAGACCGAAGACATTTCTTTATTCCTATTATACCGAAACGTTTACTGTGCTATCGGTATTTTCTGACTAGCATAAATTCGTTGTGATTTTTTTGCGATCCATATTTCACATCTGTATTTTTTATTTGTATTTATAAAAAAAAGTTGCCCCACACTAGGAATAATTCCTGTGTCGTGGGTGCGTTTACATACACATATGTATATTCACATACACAAAGACCCAGGCCCGAAACAACTATCTGTAGATCATACAAATATTTGTTCCGTGCGGGAATCGAATCCGCGACACGTAGCGCAGCAGTTAATCTCTTAACCACTGCGCCAACCGTGCTGTCTTTATCAGGACTTAATCATAAAATAAAGAGACAGTCTTCTTTCTTTATGGAGACTAGACCCACCTGCAGTAACAACGCCAGCGAACACCCAGCACTGGCCATACGGCACTGACTCCTGCGTCTCCAAGAACTGTTGCAGGATGTCCACGGACCCTGTCCACTCGGAGGGTGCTGTGCCATCCTCGTACACTCCATCCCATCTGCCCACTAACACTCCGTCATCGTCATTGGAGTTTACTATACGGGAGATTGCTCTGGTCACCTTCACGGGGTCGCTACGACTGGAAGAAAGATAATTTTGTTAAAAGCTTTCTAAGTGAAAGGAACAACGAATTAATAGTTCAGTTGGAGTTATTCGAGTAACTGTCATAGGTCAATAAATATTGGTATTGCACCGAGTCTCTTAAGTGGATGGCCAGTAGCCTAAATTAAACTAATTCATAACCAACATAATATAAAACATCTCATCGGAAATATTGTCCCAAAAAGTTAAGTTATAAAAGTCGCACAGCAGTGACTGAAGTCAGTCAGAAGCAGACGTCTTCAATAGAATTTATTCAGTAAAAGCAGACATCTGAATTAAGCTGTAGGAGCGCTGAAATAACGAGACGGGAATGGCTATAATCCATAGACTTAAAATTTCGCTCTAATTCTATACTATAATCTAACTTCAATCGTCACCTATTACCACCACCACTAAACCATAATTAATCTAGACTGTTAGCACTAGACTTTCCAATTTTATTTCATCAAAGAAGCTACAAAAGAGATTACTTCATTCAGAATTCATGTGAACGATGATTAAAGGCAAAGTAATTATTGATTTAACACTTAAGTACTTTTCATTTCGATATAAAGATACGTCATATTTTCTGAGAAATAAATGTAGGTACGCACCGATATCTTACAATATTTATACATATTTTAGGTTAGGCTCGAAAATCGAATTTAACTGTTTGCAGATTTATTGTGACCATTAAGAATAAGAAATAGGTACCTATCTTTAAAGATAGTCGATACAGTGTCAAAGATTTTGTATTTTTTTTTTATCGGAGCCATTATTAATCTGACCTTATGTTAACATTATACCAAAAGTTATCTCCACGGTAGACAGACCATATTCTAAAATCTGCATCCGATTCCACATCAAACAGTTCGAAACAAATATAAAGTTACTGGAGGACGCCCGCAGTGTTACCCGCGATAGAAGGGGTTCCCATGGGAATTTCCAAAAATCCATTCTAGGAAGGGACACATGCTCCAAACTTCACGTTCCTATCTGCAGTAGTTTAAGCTGCGTTGTCCATCAGTCAGTTACTCACGGTCAGTGGCGTGCGGTTCATAAAGACAAAAAGACACTGCCTACCCTACATAACTCACATAAATATTTATTATAAGATATTTGAGGTGGCAAATCACATACATCATTATTTAATCGACAAGACGACGAACCAATACCAACATGCAGTAAGTATTTTTGGTAAGTAAGCTTTTAAAATTTTCTGCCTACCCTGTCTAAAAACTCTGTGCACGCCGCTGTCCATCAGTTAGTTACTCACGCTACTGTTTGGTTGCATTGCAAATCTCATTGCTATTCAAGATCACAACAACAGACTGATATTTTGCGAGCTTAATCTCAAAGTCTGCATCCTTTCACCTTAGTATTCATGTAACGTGTTCAATTCTTGGTCTGGTCACGTTATATGACGGTATCTGTTCATAGACCAGTCCTTACACATCTGTCTACCTCTCCGAGACCATAATTAAACTGATATGTTTATTGTTTTATTTATTTTCCTGAATCTATTCTAATGTTTCTAAGTACTGCCAATTCTTGTCTATTTATCTGCTCGATGTGTAGGTTTTTCCTAGACAATTAATCTTGAATAGAATTATGTTGCACTTGGTTGAAAATTTGCCAATTTGATTAATAATTCTGTCAGATTACTTACTATTAAGTTCAATTTTTGAGATATATAATATACTAGCTTCCGCTCGCGGCTTCGCCCGCGTGGTTTACGAACTCGTACATTTTTGGGGATAAAAAGTAGCCTATGTGCTATACGAGACTATAATCTATCTCTGTGCCAAATTTCATCCAGATCCGTTCAGTAGTTTTTGCGTGAAAGAGTAACAAAGATCCATCCATCCATCCATCCATCCTCACAAACTTTCACATTTATAATATTAGTAGGAAGGATAGTAAGTAGGAAGTAGGACTATAATATATAATATAATATACTTTAACCAATTTGTAGCATCGTAAATTATTCCGCCCATTACTGTCCCACTGCCTTTACTCAGAATGAGAAGGATTAGGCCTTTGTACACCACGAAGGCCTGGTGCGGATTGGAGGACCAACTACAGCTCCAACATATTCTCCAAACAAAGACAAATCTACAGGTACTTACTGACTAAAAGGCACTTCCGCCCTATCCAACATGAACATGCAGGCTGGTAGCACAACGGCGTCGAACTGGCCGTAGAACCAGGGCTTCCCACGCGTGGTCTTAATGGGACCCACCCACACTTTGCCAACGTCGTTCAGGACATATTCCTGGAGGAGGGCGGCGTCTTCCATGTAAGTCTGGTCATCTGGAAATACGAGCAGTGGTTATTTTTTATTTTGGTTTACTTTGCAGAAAAGTATGGTTCGTTGTCGTACGATTTTGCTATAGTTATTCTTCTTAGCGTTATGCCCCAGTTGCTGGTCTTGTTCTCCGAAAAGCGGGTCTTTCAAGTATAGTAAGTAACATTTGAAGTAGTCTTAGGTTCATATTGATTTACTTGGTTCTGACAACATAATGTTTTCCATAGATGGTTTCTGTAGGTACTACACGAAGCGACTTTGGATTGGACTGTCCAGCGCAACTCTTCGAGAGTCAAGTTTTTAGCACTGTCAGGGTACAGTTTAGGGTACTTACTGGGGTACTTACTAGGGTATGTACTGCCCATTATCTATCTCATATCTCACGACAACCAAGATGGTTAGGTTAGATGATAACCAATTTTTGCTAGAGACAGCACAGTAAGCTTTCATTGTTTCAAATGTTTTTTCTCTGTTCTATCTCAAGAAAGAATAAAGTAATAAATAAGTGAGATGACTAATATATCTGCAATTCATCCGTACTTTACTGTTCTGCAACATATTTAAAGTTTAAATTGAGTAAATTGCATTCTGAAATAGCGTAACGAAATGCAGATTGGTAAGAAACTCGCTGCATATATTTTTCCTTTATTTATTCGAGCTGTTCAATTTCCTTTGATCATCCCATTGCAATGAACTTGCTTATGTTTTATAAAATAAAAGCTTTTCAATTTTTAGTTGAAAGGAGAACAAAAATCTTTTCAAGTTACAGAAAGAATGCACAGTAGAAAATCTATATTTGTGGGTACCAGCGGGAGTAAGCAGCTTAATGAATGAAATGAGAAGACTAGGACTAGATATCTAGGAGTGGAATTCCATAGGCTGAACGTTCATCATCGAACTATTGGGACAGCACGGTCGGCGCAGTGGTGGAGCGTTCGACTGCCTACGGGGTGCGTATACAGTTCCAGCACGGAACAAATATTTATATGACCTACAGATAGGTGTTTCGGGTCAGATCGGATAGATATTTGTGTTTGGAAACGCAACCACGATACAGAAGTAATTCGTAGAGCGAGGTAACGATTTTTAAAAAGACACATCCCTCCTCTGTTGAGGATCTGGCTATATCCAATTTTGTCCAACAACTCATTTTCTTTCTATTTTCCATGGTTTCAAAGAATTTATGGTGATTTAAAAACAAACATACCAGGGTTCCATGGGTTGAAGAGGATGTAGATATCCTGATCAAAGTCGTAGTACGCCCTTTCTGTGGAATTCCTCTGCCAGGTAACCACTCTGAGCACCCAGGCACCGACAGGCGCGTTCACTGGCGTCGACACCTGAGTAACAAGGATTAAGATATATCAAGGATTGCAGATTAGTGTAGTACGATGATTATAGTCACTTTCTTAAATATAAGGATGCATATCGATAAACGAGCTCCAAATTAATTTCCATTTTAACTTTTTTTTTTAAATGCTCAATTGCCTTTATAAGCGTGTAAGTAGCCTTAGATTGGGAGATTTTGGAAAAAGCTAGATTGAGTGATAGCAAAAGTTGTGTGTTATCAACCTGTGGAATTTTTTATCTTCTGCATCCACGGTGCCAACAATCGTCAATATGAAATCGAAATCTCCTTTTTTCTAGGGGCAATGCATAAGTGTCAGCAATCACTCTTAAGGTCCCATACCAAGGTTCGAGTCTTGCTGCATCCTGTCCTACTAATATTATAAATATGAAAGTTTGTGAGGATGGATGGATGGATGGATATTTGTTACTCAATCACGCCAGAACGGCTGAACGGATCTGGATGAAATTTGGCACAGAGATAGATTATAGTTTGGAATAGCACATAGGCTACTTTTTATCCCGGAAAAATGTACGGGTTCGTAAACCACGCGGGCAGAGCCGCGGGCGGAAGCTACTTAATTTCATAAAAATAGAACCTGAACAAAGCCGACATACATCTGGTATAAAATTTATAAAATATTTATAATTTTGATAGCATCTTGTCATAAAAGTATTATTTATGTTCGGAATTATCATAATATTCCTAGGTATGTAAAACTTGTAATTTGTAATGTGTACACGAGCGTCATTGACTATTATGACTTCTTGGACCAGCGGTACTCAACTTTCGGCCCACCGAACTGGATGTTACAACCAGTTTATTTGTGGCAAGAACAAGATGGCCATTGAATCCCTTGGGCAATACTATCTGTAAATATCTGTTGTAACTTCTATTACATATCCCCGAACGATTGTATGTAATAGGCGGCGAGCCTATTGCCATCCACAGGGCACAGGGCACGGTTCCAGACTCCGTGCTGCTATGCAGTGACTATGACCTCACACTAAGCTGTTGCGCTTCTGAAAACTAGACCAATGAAGCAGTCTCTGGACCACTGTTACTGTAATACTCAAGTATAATTATCTAATGTCTTATGCTAGGTCAAAAGTCCTCAGCTGACAAAAAAAAAATGTAGGATTTGTGCGCTTGCCGTGGCACATTTTTTAACTCTTTTATTTAATCAGCTTTAGGGATTGATCTTTCTTTATTGTGTAATATTGTAGAATATCGAAATATTTGCGTGTTAAAATTATACCTAGTATATAATTTGCGGCCCTCAAAAGATAAACGTTGAGTATCTCTGTCGCAATCAAACAAGTCTTGACCGACTGCAATGTTCATAAATTGTTATTTTACATGTTATTATAGTGAAGATTATTGCGAATAGTAGCTATTAACTACAACAGGTACTTATAGGTACATGTCTACGAGATATCTACATAGTTGGAGATTCTATGTGTGAAACAAAATGATTATTTCTGTTTTTGTATAAGCTATAAGCAGAAGTGGGGTCTTTAAGAATAAAATATTGATACCTGTACACATACTAAAAAAATTATCTAGATACTATATTAAAATTTAATTTACCAGATTCAAAATAATTTTAAAGTTTTAAAATATAAACCTACTTTATATGTAAATATATGTATATTGAATAATATATCAATATACATATATGTACATTTTACGTTAAGATTATCGTTTAGCTGCAAGCAAAATTGTCAAAATTGTCTTGAAATGCGCGTAAAATAATGAATTAATTTGATTTCTATCGTTGGTCTCTATCGTATTGTCAGATTATAAATTAGGGCCACAAGTTTTGTTTTTCAAAATTTTGGGCAATTTAATTTATTATCATGAGATAAGTATACGGAAGATTTCAGTTAAAGAAACGCATTTTCTGGGTTAATTATTTCTCAATCTTTAAACAATATAAAAGGTGACGACTTAGTTTTTACCTGTGTCTATAACACATAACAAAATCAGCAAAATCGGCTCATGTTTAGTGGGGTAAAAACGTTAACGCATTTTGTATGAAAACTTTTAGCCAAACTATAATCCAAAAGGTGCTCCTACACTGAGGTTATAAAATGCTATGAAAATTCATCGCCAAGCCAGAAGGCTCTTGGCGATGTATTGCGTTACCACCGAAATAACCACAGACGCTCTTTAAACTTCACTCCGTTTAAGCCCAAATCCTGATTGGATTTGGGCTCAAATCAGTTTTAAACATAATCGGCTCAAGTAACTCGGTAACTCGTAGAGAAGAAATCTTCTCACAACAGAACAGCAACATACGGTAAAGTCGATCACGGTATTAGGTCTATCTGGCATTTAGGTGAGTCTGCTATTTCATTTCTTATTATGTTATACCTATAATATTTCATTTCATAACGTCAGTGTATAAGCATCTTATGGAAAAATCTATATCAATATTATAAAGAGGTAAAATTTGTTTGTATGTAGGGGGTAATCTCCGGAACTAATGTTCCCAATCTGAAAACTCTTTCACCGATAGATAGCTATATTATCCCCGAGTGCTATAGGCTACAAATTTTACAATGTAAATCACGCAGACAAAGTCGCGGGCTCAAGCTCGCCATAAATAAAGTTGCATCCCTGAAAAGCCGGCGGGCAAATGAAATAAATATTACTTTTGAATAGTAGTTATGTACCTGCATATCTAATGAATTAACTTCAAAACACACGAGGCCATAATGTTTAGATAATAGCACAATCGAAAATAAGATATTCAAGTCACATAGAAAATTATACAAAATTGGTTTAGAATAATCAGTTGTTCAAATTTAAACAATATTATAAATACGCATTACATTAGTAGCGGCGTTATCTTTGTATGTACTTATTTATTTGAATAAGCCGGTCCCAATTTAGGCAGAGCCTATAGGTACTTTTTAGTTTATAAATATGTGTAGGAATGTAATTCAATTTTATTTTTCATTTAAACTCACTAGGATTTCTCCTGTATCGTGGTGTGTGGTGTGTAAACATACATGTCAAATGCACACACTACCAGACTCGAAACAACTATCTGTAGATCATACAAATATTTGTTCCGTGCGGGGATCGTATGAATAGGTCTCTCAATACCCCATCACTACGTCACATGAACCTGTGGGTAAAGAGTAGCCTAATCTGAGCCAGGATCCAGTCTGCTCCTCTTCAATACTTGAAATGCGAGGCGGTGTGCTCAGCAGAACGTGAGGTACTAGGTTCCATCCCCGTGTTGGTCAGTGTTATTAGGTTTTCAGGTTAGAAAAATAGCTGAAGTTGGGAACTGTGGACGGTAGATAGTAACAGTTAATATGGGTCTTAATAAAGGCATCAATGACATGTGGGTTATACAATTGTACCTACACCTCTGCCTAACCCTTCATAGAACACAGGCGTGATGGTATGTATAATACCTTTTTAAATTCAGCTTCGCAAAAGTGGCCCTAGATAGTTCAATATTAGGTTGGTACCACATCGTACATGTATTTCAATAGTGCCAAAATAACACACTTACAACATACTTATTTTGTACCAGTCTCATGTTATGTAAAATTTAAATACCAATTTGGATAAACGAGTTCTCAAATAGCCAATAAATTGGTGTCTATATTGGTAAATTACACGAATAGGTACATAAGCTAAAACTTGTATCGAGATTATTTTTCGATGTTCACTATAATTAGTGATTCTTGGAATCTTAAAGTTTTGCATATAATAGTTATATGTACACCTAATTGGTGATTGCCCCCTTTGCGGTAATTGGGGCCTTGGATTTTATTCTAAATTAGCTGTTGCCCGCGAGTTCGTCTGCTTCTGTTAATTAATAATGATTACCACACATACCTATGTAATTAGTTTTTTTGCTGCAATAGTGAAAATAAGTCTATATCCTTCTCCAAGACTCAGGATACCTCTATGTAAAATTTCATTACGATCGGTTCTGTGGTTTAGTCGTGATGAGGTAACAAGACAGAGTTTGGCTTCACAAGGGGACGTTCAACGACAGATGCGGGCGTGGAATTGCTGAAACATATATTCGATGCCTGGGAAGACTCGCAAGATGCTCTTGGCATATTCTGCGATTTGTCAAAGGCTTTCGATTGCGTACACCATTATACACTCATCAGGAAATTATACCACTACGGCATAAGGAACAAGGCTCTCGACTTCTTATCTTCTTATTTAAGCAATAGAATTCAGAGAGTCGATATTAATGGCAAGAGATCTTCGGGATCTGAGGTCACCATGGGCGTCCCGCAGGGTTCAATTCTAGGTCCATTTTTGTTTCTAGTTTATATTAATGACTTGCCATATTACGTACGGGATAATCACGAGGTAGTATTGTTCGCGGATGATACTTCTCTAATATTTAAAATTCGACGACAATTACTAGATTTTCGCGAAGTTAACGTTGCACTATCTCATGTAGTTCATTGGTTCAATGTTAATAATCTTCTCCTTAATGAGAAAAAAACCAAATGTCTTAAATTTTCAACGCCCAATGTCCGACAAGTACCAATCAATGTTAAATTGAATGGAGTGGAACTGGACATTGTGGATTCGACTGTTTTTCTAGGCATCACTATAGACGCCAAACTGCAATGGGGCCCGCAAATAAACAAATTATCGGGTAGGCTTAGTTCTGCCGCGTTTGCTGTCAAAAAAATTCGGCACTTAACTGATGTGGATACAGCCAGAATAGTTTATTTCAGTTATTTTCATAGCGTTATGACTTACGGCATCCTCCTCTGGGGAAACTCTGCAGACATCAATACTATATTCGTCTTGCAGAAAAGGGCTGTCCGAGCTATTTATAATCTTGGTCCAAGGGTGTCGCTGAGACACAGATTTAAGGAAATTAATATTCTAACTGTAGCGTCACAATATATTTTTGAAAATTTAATATATGTTTATAAAAATATTTCGAACTTTGTCAAACTGTCTGATACTCATTCTTTGAACACTAGGAATAAACACAACCTTGCTGTACATGCTACGCGCCTCCACAGAATAAGCAACTCGTTCATGGGACAATGTATACGCTTTTACAATAAGCTTCCCAATGATATACGTAATTTAACATTAAAGAAGTTCAAAATTGTAATTAAATCTAAACTTTGTAAAAAAGGATACTATAAAATTTCGGACTATTTAGATGACAAAAACGCTTGGGATTGAGCCGCTCTTTAGCCTTCCTTTTTTTTTTTTATATACAAATTTTGCCATTAATTATTATATTATTTACTTCATTTTTTTGTTATTGTAATGTCGTTTAAATTGAAATTATTTCTTATATATAACCGCTATACATTGTAAATGTGAGTGAGATCTAGGCTGAGCGCTCTTCATTTCATTAATTCTCACGATAACTGATGCATGCTTGCACTCTGTTGCGACAGGTTAGCTCAAATAGTTATGGCACTTTCTTCAAAAGGCTATTCCACCCTATATTTGTCTCACATAAACCTTTACATCAATACAATCTGTCTGGACTTTAAAATAGACTTTGACCCCTGAGTTTGTTTCGGCGTTTCTTCTCAGGGATAGTCATAGGAAATGCCGACGCCATCTAGTTTAAAAAAGACGTGTAAAAGTGATTGAAAAATCCTAATTGCAAAATAAATAATTTCATTTCATTTCATTTCATTTCAGTTACTTTTACATTTATAGCAGTGTGGATACTTTTGTTCTGATTGCGGTTTCCTTTGTTTTAATTGGCTGCCTCATTGGTCTAATATTTAGTGCGGCTGCTGAGAAGTCCTGTGTTCGATCCCCGAGAGGAGAAAAGATTTATAATGCTTTTCTGTTAGAACATTTTCAAGCAGCCCTAAGTTTAAAATTGTGCCCGGTAGATGGCACTAGGCTCACCCCAGTTGCCTGAGATAGAGACTTTATTATTCTTTCTAAAAAATCCCGGTGCTGTGATTTATACTAGACATATTCTTACTAGATACTTAGACTTAGAGCTTCTCTCTGAGAGAGATACCTACACTTGCTTTTTAACACACAGATGCGTCATCACAGGAAAACAAACAATCTACATACCCTAAAATATCAGCTGTGTCTACCTGTAAACCTTTTATGGACCGTGTATGCTTTATCATTCACAACCTTCACCTTTATCTGGTCATACCATATCTGTCTTACCTTGAAGGAGAGTGTGTTGCCATCCTGCACGTCCAAGAGATTGGCGCTCCATGTATATTTGTCAGTCGCCGCGCCACGACGTATAAACGTCTTCCCGATGGTGTCCATAGAAGGCTTATCACCTGTGGACAAAGAAACCAGATAAACAAATATGTATATTATCTTGAAAAATGCTAAAACGACTTGTGTGATAGAAGAGTTTATTTGCTACATAGCGGTGTCTGTGGAACGATAAGAGATGAATACTACACGGACATAATTATATACGTATATATTTGTATGTTCTACTGGTAGTTGTTGCAGGCCTGAGTGTGTATGAGAGATTTGCGTATGTTTGTAAACTGTTAATCTACGATACATGAATGAATGACATTTAAAAAAGACTTCACTAATTATTCCTGATTAGAATTAAAATTAAAATGTATTGTCTTCTTTCTTCAATTTTCTTTAAACCGTCAGTTACGCAAAGTGGACACAATAAGAAATATTGACTTTATCGGTCACCGGTATCCGACTGCGAATTCTTGAATAAAATTTAGGGAGTATCGACATGCGAAGCCAACGATACGGATTTACAGACCAAGGGCGAATATAATACAGACCGCGAAACCACGTTGCAAATTGTAACAGTCGGAGGATCCTCCCTTTTCAATGGAGGAACACTTAACCTCGTTCCTCCACAATCCATAATGTAACGAAACCTGAGCCAGTTTACACAATATCTTACCTATTGAAAAGACTAGCTGCACAATGTCATTGGCCTCATCGTAAGGTCTGGTGAACCTGACCACGCCGCTGAATGGCTGGCCACGTCGCACGATCGTGGTGGTCGGATTCTCGTCGTTTATCACCTCGTATCTGAGAGAGAAAGAGAGAAATTAATAAATGAAACAGGTAGAATACCCTCGGTTAGGTTGGAGTGATCAGAAAAGCTCCAGAAATGTCCAACGAATTCAAAAGTATTCTTGATGATGAGCAATTAGACGATTTAAAAAGAAATGACTCATTTTTGGCACGACATTCTCCATCAAAGAGAATATGTTTTATAAATAGCGTAAAAGTTCAAGCGACTCATTAAAAATCGTTTGTAGTTGGCCTCATAAATATAACTCTATGAATTAATAGAAGTAGTTATTGTCAAAATCTTTATCAAAAATTTGCCGTTGAACGATAGATTCGGGAGGATCGGAGTTCAAACCCCTTATATTCCTGATAATTTCGATACTCATATGCGGATCAGAAATGATTAAATGGAGGGCTCCACAGTGTTCTCTATAGTGTATGGTCCGCCAGCCTGTACCAGGCCAGCGTAGTGGTCTAAGGCCCCCAAAGCTGAGGATAATTTATTTCATTAGGATCTTTGTAGCAATTATTTCTCCTGACCGAATTTCGGTCACGGCGGCCAATCTCACCGGAGATTAGCTAATTACCTAAGAGATATTATAGAGCACAAATGTGTGCGCAAACACAGGTGCACTCTCTATTCCTTCACTCTCATAGTCCGATGGGACGGCAATCCGACACGACCGGAGAGAGATCAGGCGCAGGACCAACGGCTTTACGTGCTTTCCGAGGCACGGAAGCAATTAGTGAATCCTTACTACGTATATAATTAGTAAAATTAACCTGTGTCTCTCTGTAACATAAGAGTATCGTTTAGCTTCTGGCAAAATTGCCTTGAAATACGCGCAAAATAGGTGGTTGGGCGTTAACGTCGCTTACATCGAAATCTTAACGAATTAATTTGATTTTGGTCTCTATCGTTGTATTAGATTATAAACTAGGGCGACACGGCTTGTTTTTTTTACAAAATTTTGATTAATTTAATAATTATCACGAGATAAGTATAAGGAAGATTTTAGTTAAAAAAACGCATTTTGAGGGTTAATTATTTCTCAATGTATAAATATCAAAAAAACAAAAACGTGACGACCTTGTTTTTAATTGCGTCTATAACATAAAAATCAGCTCATGGGTAAAACGTTAACGCATTCTGTATGAAAACTTTTAGCGGAATTTTAGTCTTAACGGCGTAAATCGCAGACAAATGAACATTACAAAATACTAATTTGGGTGTACTTTAATATTCGAGATGAAATGAAATTATTTATTTTGCAATTAGGATTTTTTTATCACTTTTACACGTCTTTTTTAAACTAGATGGCGTCGGCATTTCCTATGACTATCCCTGAGAAGAAACGCCGAAACAAACTCAGGGGACATATTTTGATATTAAAAATATGGATTTTAAGCGCTTACTTGACTGTATTATGGGGTTGTGCATTTTCTCTCGGATAGAAGTGAACGACATCAACTTGTAGTGGCTCCATCTTTACTTAAATTCTGGAACAAAAATAAACATTATCATTATTTGTTTATAAAACTGTTATGATTTATTCAACTGTTATCTCTCATTGGTCTAGTGGTGACCGTGAGGTCCTGGTTCAATTCCTTGGTCGGGCAAAGTATTATTGGATCTGAATGGAAATTCTCAGTAGCAGCACGTGAAGCTACAACAGCAAACCCTGAATCGCACAATGAAAGTTTTCATCGATTCTAACACATATACGAATGTCCGATAGCAACCGTCGGGCTTCGGCCCGCCAGGCTAACCACCTTGCCTGGTCGGAGGATCCTCCCTTTTCAATGGAGGAACACCATACCTCTTTCCCCATAGCAATATAAATGTATAAATCAACTAAACAATTACGTATATCTGTAAATATCTACTATTATTATATATATTATCTGACCGTCTGTGGTTAGACAACTGAGTCGATAGGCTATTTTTTATCCGGGAAAATATACGGGTTCGTAAACCACGCGGGCGAAGCCGCGCGCGGAAGCTAGTATACCCATATATCACCGATGCAGTTATCAAGTCCTATTGGGCGAACATATTGACATCTACTGGGCACAGTACCAGACTCCGTGCTGCTACTGAGAATTTCCACACAGAAAAACCCAATAACACTTTGCCCGACCCGAGAATCGAACCCAGGACCTCACGCTCAGCAGTCGAGCTTACGACCACTAGACCTATCAAGCAGTCTACCTGATAACAATAGTATTTGTATAAGAATTTGTATATTTCAGTTCTATTCCCAGTCGTGTAAACCAAAGTACCGTTTAACCGCGTTCCGTAAGCTAACAATAAAAGCTAGCAACATATTTATTATAACTTATAACCCACCACAATTCATTCTGAACCATTTAGTTGTGCAAGTCAAAATTAGCGAGAAGCATAAACATTTTACGTATTTGTAAAATGTATTTGAGTTGGCACCAAATATTAATGTCAGAAACTACATTGTATTTGGGAGATATTTCATTACAATCGGAAACATGTCGATTGCACCACATGGGTAGGTAGTGTACGAGTAATCCTCGCGCGCCTCGATATAAGTCTATTTAAGACTACCTCTAGTCTCTAAATCAGAGAATTCTCTACTCCATCCGGCCACTAGTTCCATTCCATGCGTGTATTGCAAATAAATCTCTAGTTTGATTTTACCTACTTATGAGAATTCGTAAAAAACCGGAGGAGCGAAATCCACTATGTCTTTTTTTATATATCTCGATTTCGACATGGTCTCTAACTGCACGGTTCTACATAAGTCTAAAGATAGAGATAGAGATAAGTCTTTTAAGATAGTCTCTCCCTCTGCCTATCGAGACAGTCACTAAAACGACTGAAAACTCTAGTTGCTTTTTGAGCGTGTAATTGAAGAGAAATGCTCCCTAGTTCCAAAAATAGCGTGTCTATGTAACGGTTCGTTTACATTAGTCGATGCGAAATGATTAAGATATGCGTCAGTTTTCTGACTGGGTAATAACAGACTGACTCGGTTGATGATGAACAAACTGTCTGTCAAGAATTCAAGGCCTAAAAACAAGACTAAAAAGAAGACACGTTTGCGCGATTTGTGGCAATCGTAGACGAATACTTATACATATTATTAAATACATACATATTACAGAATTTCCCGTTGTTGCCACAAAATATCTATACATATATTATAATACATATAATAAAATTATAACCGGCCGATGTCTATAGGTACATTATAGATATTGGAGAAAAACTAATACGGGGGGTCTTTATTAGAGTAATAGAAGCCAAAACAACAGTTTTTAGAATTGTTGTCAGTCCGTCTGTCTGTCTGTATGTTTGTACACGCATCACGCAAAAACTACTGCATGGAATTGAATGCAGTTTTCACGGATGTATTGCTAGAGGTCTAACTTAAAATATAGGCTCCATTTTACCGCAGTAAAATATCAGATTCTAAATTCCACGCGTACGAAGTCACGGGCAGGCAAAAGCTAGTCAGACATAAAAATGTAAGCAGTACTTATTATAAGTAGAAGACGGTAGGATTATAGTAATAGCAGGCTTGAGAGCTTGACCTCTAACCATACAGGCCATGTACCTATCTGCGATTAAAACCCATATCAACGAATTCATCTTCAGCTTAAAGTTTTCTTACAAATTTATGCAACTTTTGCAGCGCAGTTGTCAACAAAGTCTGTTTTGTCTCAAAATAGCACAAAACACAGTTACAAACTACCATTTTGTAAACATCGTAAAGTTACCAATATTGCACTATGGCGTCAACTGATTTATGATCACAAGAAAGTATTCTGGGACCTATTTTGTAAATATTCTGGATGTATTTCGATGTTAAGTAGCAAAATATTATGTGTTTTAAACAGTATTTTTAGGTACGTGATTTATTACTCCCACATTGGTTGATGACAGTATTAGGACCCGATATAGGGTTGCCATCCCTAAATTCTGAAAACCAGGATTTGGAATTGGCAATTGACACTGTTTTCTTATACTGTGTCCTGTTTTTAAACCGAAATGTCCTGGCATTACCACTTACAAATCCTAGTTTTCAAAATTTGAGATTGGCAACCCTAGTGTATTTGAATGTTGGACATGAAAATTAGTCGTAGATTTACGAATGTATAAGCTAGAATAAAAACCTTTTTGTACAAGCGTATTTTTGTTTCAATTGCCTTTCTTATATTTTTATTCGGTATTTTAAAATTAGCACTAATTAATCAAACTCGACCAAAATATAATCACCAATATTCACATAATATTTACGCGGATTGAATGAAAAAAACCCTAAAACTTATTCAATATTCAGTTATTTAGGGTAGATAGGACATATATGAAATCAAAGTCGAACGTTTTTTATGTCATATGGGCCTTTGTAAGCGCTTTTAAAACATTTAGAATCTAGTTGTACGGTTCCAAATAAATATAATGAACTCAATATTATCACAATAACTTACTAATATTCACAATTTCACATTTTACGATGGCTGTGAATGAGTGAAACCATATCTAGCATCTGCTTATTAATATCGGTTACATACTCCACCTACACTGATGCAACGAATCAGTTCAATCTGCTATTTGTTGCAATGATGCAATTGTGATCATTTGCTATTATTGAACAATATTCTCACCTTCAGTCGCTGTGGTATGATTTGCATGTACTTCTTATATTAAAATTTACTTATTAAATTGTTTTACCACCATTTTGGTGACTGTGGACTGCGTGGTGACGAAATAGGAATCAGATTTCTTAGACAGGTTTAAAAAAAAACATTGCCCCACACTAGAAATTTCTGTTGCGTGGGTGCGTTTGCATACACAAATGTTCACACGCAAACCCGGAACAATTATTTGTAAGCCAAAGGTATATTTGTTCCGTACGGGAATTGAACCAGCGACACGAGGCGTAGCAGTTGATTGCTCAAGAACTACGTCAAGCGAGCCGTAAACTTTCTTTACATACCTAAGTAATACTGTTCTAGATAAGATACTTATCAACTAATCTATATTAATCTATCCTTATATAGTATAATATAGCTGAAGAGTTTGTTTATTGAACGCGCTAATCTCTGAAACTAAGAGTCAGATAAAAAAAAATCTTTTTGCATTTGATAGGCCTATTCTTGAGGAAGGTTTTAACATTATGCTACGATCCATAGGAGCGGAGCAGTAACCTTTAACGCGGGTAACCGCGGGGAGCTAATAAAATATAAGAATACAGTGTACGCTTGAAATTATTAGTGAGTCCTACACTTTTATTGGTAGTTGACGAAACATGGTTCAAAACTTTAATTTTAATACAAATAGTTTATTTTACTTCCTTTACTCTGTTTGTTATAGACTCTGAATTGCGCATACCCAGTAATATTAACGTAAGACAAAAAATATATCTGTTTTTATTTTATTACAATAAGCATTAATTTCAAATTCATAAGATTTTTAATTTTTTACTATAGATAAACATTTCATCACGCTTGTATTCTCCGAAGGGTTAGGCAGAGGTGTACTATTGTACACCCACTACGAGAAATAGATCACGTCAATAACTTACATTGACGACATTTTCGCTAGATTTTAGGTAGTAAAACGGTCTACATAGGTAGATTTATTGCGAAATGTGACTACTATTTCATTAGAATGTTATTCTCAAACAAAAGTTTGTACACAAATATTATTGCTCTTAGTTTTACGACTTGCATTTATAGTTTTAGTATATATTTATGACTTTTATGACTAGCTTTTCTGACAGGTTCGTCCTTGCGATATAAGCGTTTATTAACATTGTCCGACAAACTTGTTGCCCCAACAAGGTTAAATTTTAAAGCCTTTTTTGTTAATTGTAAACATGTTTTTTATTTAAAACATGCGATTTTTATTGACGCACAACTCTATATAATAAATAAATAAATTCAACCCATTACTGTCCCACTGCTGGGCAAGGGTCTCTTCTCAGAATGAGAAGGGCCTTAGTCCACCACGCTGGCCCGGTGCGGGTTGGCGGACTACACACACCGTTGAGAACTTTATGGAGCCCTCTCAGGTGTGCAGGTTTCCTCACGATGTTTTTCCTTCACCGTAAATGCAAGTGATAATCAAATTCTGATCCGCACATGATTCCGAAAAGTCAGAGGTGCGGGCCGGGTTTGAACGCGGACCCTCCTGCATAGAAGGCAAGCGTTGAACCGCTAGGCTATCACTGCTCTATATACAGTAGGTATTTTAAAATATTAAGAAAAATCATAATTAAAGTCCGATACATCATAGGTATCTCCAATTTGAGTATTAATCTATTTTTTCTATATAAATAAAAATCAATTGCCAAAAATGTATGTAAGCGCATAACTTCAGAACGGCTGCACCTATTTGGCTAATTCTTTTTTTGTTGTATTTGTAATTGTCAGAACAAGGTTTGCATGAAAGAAAATTTATGGAAAATCGAAAATTTGAAATTGTAAATTGCACCCGTGCGAAACCGGGGCGTGTCGCTAGTTAAGTATAAAGAGCCGTGAAGTCTGTTCGAGTTAAAAATATCCAGTTCAATATTAACAAGGACTCAATTTAATACAGGTAATCTACAGGTAACCTGTCTGATTTCTGTTAATTTTATTTTATTTAAAGACCCTTTTTTGTATCCACTTACAGTTGAAGGAAAACGGACGTAAAAATGAACAGTAGTGATTAGTTTATAGCATTAATAATTGTCTCGTGCGATCCAATATAAAATAATAATACACGTCATAAGACATTCAATTAAAATATTCAATTAATTTTTATGATAGCCGTATATGGTGGAGTTGTCGATTAAAATAAATTTTCAAGTTCTGTTTGGCATCTCAACAATCATTAGTATTTCAGAATTCGAATAAACCTATATATGTATATCTATATATATGACCCGGGTACGTCTTAAAACTGCGGCCAGACACCGGAGGACGGCAGCAGCGTCCTCTCACTAATCGGTGAGCCACTGCGATCCCCAAGCCGCCTGCCAAGCGTGGGGATTATGGCAAACCCCCCTTTGAGGGAGGCCTTCGCCTTCTGGCTGATGATGATGATGATGATGATGTATATCACGGTCCGTATTCTCACAAAAAACGCAGTTGATAACGATGTGATAACGAATAAAGCCATCATCTTCTGCCTAGGGTTATCCCAGCTACTTTGCGGTCGGCTCCCAGTCTAACCAGTTGCGGTTGAATATCAGTATTTTTCACGGAGCAACTACCATCTGACCTCCGCCACCCACTTGTCAGACTTTTTGGGTTGCTGACACCCTTAACCGTCATAGGAACGTGGTTTTCAAGTCACAGAGGTGTCTCGATGTCTAAAATCGGTGCCAGACAAACCGAAGCGCTGCTTAACCTCGCAGATCGGATGATGCGTTCGGTATATATTATAGGTACGCTACGAGCCCCTCTGATAACGCCCGTGATAACGACTAAAGTATTAGTCGTTTTTTTGATCGCAGAGGTCGTAAGTTCAAATCAGTCGTTGAACAAAGTCACGTAAACGTTTATAAAAATAAACATGGAAAGCATAAGAATCAGGAGATATCCAATAAATCATTCATCATCCTAATATTTTAACCCCATAAACGGGTGTACGAATTGGTGGCCGAATTGGTCGCCGCAGGTGGTTGCTATTTACATCCAGAGATATTTTATGGTAGGTCATATACTGATTGCTGAAAAATAGGATGGCCAATCCTGTGCCGAAATCCATGGTGACGTTGTTTTCTTATTTTATTTTTTTATATAATTATTTCGTTTGCAAAAAGCTTTATAATTATAAAAACAATTGCTGATGTTCTCGCTATAACATAACTAGTACCCGAGTGATATTTTTACATACTTTCATCGTTATCTTTACCTAAAGATAGAGTTTAAAGCCGTGATGTCTAATGTAAACAATTATACAAACACAACTGGCGTAACACTTGCATTATCTGTTATAAAAGAAAAGTCATTCGAAGATCATTGTGGAACGCAAATAAAGTATTAAGTATTGAGACCTTAACATAGGTACCTACGATACAAAAAAATTCAATTACATTGTGAATATATATTAATTCTCTTTTACGAATATTTAATGTTTCATTTAAGAGGAAAGTAAAGTAAAGTTGACCCGGGTATGTCTTTGACCCGGGTATGTTTTAAAACTGCCGTCAGACAACGGAGGACGGGCAGCAGCGTCCTCTCACTAATCGGTGAGCCACTGCGATCCCCAAGCCGCCTGCCAAGCGTGGGGATTATGGCAAACCCCCCCTTGAGGGAGGCCTTCGTTCAGCAGTGGACGTCTTCTGGCTGATGATGATGATGAAAGTAAAGTTGAAAGAGGAAAGTAACAAAATGTGTTGTGATGTGAACAGAAATATTTAATATAATTTAATTTTATATTTTATTACGTTTGTAATACAATAAAACATTTGAAATCGAACGTTTTTATTTTGAACTCGTATTTTATATTAAATAACCCGAAAATTAGGCGATGATAAATTAACAACTCAAGCGACAATTTTACTAAACCAGTGTTGTCTTTTCTGACAAAGTTCATTTACTCGTATATAATATTTTTATAACTGTCACTAAAATAGATATTACTCGTATAGCTAGATTCGTTTATCTAAGTGACTATCCATCCAAAATGGAAGAAACAATCAAAATTCTTTTTACTAATCTATGAATTTTAAAATACAACAAAAAAATTACATTAAAAATTCAGTAAACATTATTAACCAATAAAATACACTTGTATATTAAAAACAACAAATTTTACCTTTTAATCAATTAGAGGAACAATATCACAACACTTTAGACCACAACACACACTCAGTATTAATTATTTCGGAAATCGATCACTGTATAATAATATTAAATTAAATAATATTTAAAATTAACCCGCTGGATGCGCAAGCGCTGCTCGACTGGCGCGAAACGTTCAACACTCGAGTATTTGAACGCGGACGATGCCGACAGCCGGCGCCGATGTGTGTAGGTGCACCATGATTTTAGGAAAATGACGGCCTGAGTGAGATTCTCGTTTATCTGTCAGTTATGATTATGAATCTGTCACTTATATACAACCGTTAAACTTGAGTAGAGAGAGAGAAAAAAAAAAAAACTATACTTGCTTCTATGACTTTCACAAATTAATCTACATGGGTGATATAGTAATAATTAGATATCTTTTCAGGAATAAAAAGTAAAATATAACCAGTATCCACGAAAAATCTGTTAAAAAAAAAACAGTGTCTCAATAATACGCACAACCATGGTTGCACTACTCTGACGTTATATTTATCGCCGAATTCATAGTAGAGTTATTAATACGTATAATGTTACGTATGTATGTCTAGTGCGAGTATTTCCCAAAGGCCAACCTTGCGGAGGTCAAATCAATCGAACGCGTCATCCAAGCAACACTCTTCAAATGACTGATGATGAATATCTTTGAATGGGGTAATAACATAGCATCACACCACACATCACACAGGTTGTACTCCTTAAAGGTTTCGGCAGAGGTGTACTTCTTCACCGATGCCGTTGGCGTGGTTACATCTTGTGTTTATTTTTTATTAGCTCCCGCCCGCGGCTTCGCCCGCATCGTTTACGAACTCGTATATTTTCCGGGTAAAAAGTAGCCTATGTGCTATTCCAGACTATAATCTATCTCCGTGCCAAATTTCATCCAGATCCGTTCAGCCGTCCTCGCGTGAAAGTGTAACAAAGATCCATCCATCCATCCATCCATCCTCACAAACGTTCACATTTATAATATTAGTAGGACTTAGGAGCTTCAGGGCGCGGCTTCTCCTGCGTGATTTACAAACTCGTGCATTTTTTCGGGATAAAAAGTAGCCTATGTGCTATTCCAGACTATAATCTATCTGTGCGCCAAATTTCATCCAGATCCATTCAATAGTTTTTGCGTGAAAGAATAACAAAGATCCATCCATCCATCCATCCTCACAAACTTTCACATTATAATATTAGTAGGATAGGATAGGATAGTAGGAAGGATAGGATTGATAGGATACTAGGATAGGATATAACAAAATGTACTTATTCTAATCATTGTAATCCAGAATTTTGGAAAAAAAAATCATAGTGTTTCTTGTCGGTCTCTTCTGCATAGGACTAACCCACTTTGAAACCGTGCACCTTGACGCCGAACGATTTAAAAGAGCCTGCAAAGGAGGAGCTTGATTCTGGATTGTGGAATTCCCTCCATCACACTTCAACACTTCTACTACGAAATCCATATGCAATTAAAAAAATACTAATTTTCGACATAGTTTACCGCCAGTTGAGGTTGCTCCTCGGCTTTGTGTTCATTTAGCATTACCGAGGTCACATGTCCTGCTATTTTCAATCTCCTAAGAACACATACAATAAATTTTCCTCCTTATAGTAAATCTTGGATGTAAAAGAACCTCCGCTCGTGACAAAAGATACCTAAAACAGACTGGAAAATGAGGCAGTCAGTCACAAAATTAAAAATAAATAAATTTAACTGGTCTATACAGTACTGCTTTTCGAAAGACCAAAATTTTTATAAAAAAAATCCTAAAAATAAATTCCTTCAGCCCTTTACTGTCCCATTTATGGGTCTCTTCTCAAAATGAGAAGGGTTAGTCCACTGTGCTGGCCTAGTTGGCGAACTACACACACCATCAAGAACTTTATTTATAGAGCCCTCTCAGATGTGCACTGTGTAGATTTCCTCACGATGTTTTCCTTCACCATTAACGCAAGTGATAGTCGAATTTTTTGATCCGCACATGATTCCGAAAATTCAAAGGTGCGGGCAGGGTTTTAACTCAGACCCTACGCCATCACTGCCTTAGTAAAATAATTTATTTAATGTAAATCAATAAATGTTGCCGCCTGGCCTTATCCTCTTCATAGGTGTTTTACTTTGGGGAGAAGAAACCGCCCAACAAACTCCCCAGTGACTGCCTGTCATTAAGGATACATTACACATACACCTCGATATCAGCATTGCTAACAGACAAATCTTCGAATAAAACTGGCTCCTTCTAAGCCATTATTAGGCTAAAAGTCACGAACTGGTGTAAATTATGTACTCGTGTGTACATTCAGGGAGACGTTTCTAGCTGTAGATGCAAATTTCAGACGGCCATGACGCATGTTGCATGACACAACTTTGTACGTTGGCGCCATTGCAGCCTATTGTAACAAATAAGTTAATAATAGAATAGTTCTTGTAAATATATCTAAAACTACTTCTGCTCTGAGAAATTCATTATAATAATAATAAATAAATTGTTTAAGAAAAAGTCCAACACATCATCATCATCATCTGCCTAGCCTTTTCCTCGGTTTCCAATCTAACCGGGTGCGGCTGAATATCCGTATTTTACACGGAGCAACTGCCTTCTTCCTTCGTCCCGGGTACGTCCTAAAACTGCGGCCAGACACCCGAGGACGGGCAGCAGCGTCCTCTCACTAATCGGTGAGCCACTGCGATACACAAGCCGCCTGCCAAGCGTGGGGATTATGGCAACCGACCCCCCCCCCCTGGAGGCTTTCGTTCAGCAGTGGACGTCTTCAGGCTGAATGATGATGAACTGCCTTCTGACCTCATTCTTCTTTTCTCTTCTCACATCATTATTATCAATGATGCAAGCTACGTAATTTTAAAGCCACTTTTCTCGTGGGGATAGGCAGAAACTACGGAAAGCCACGTGCTAAGGTCCTAACATAGTTCACTTTTTAAATTTCATAAGTCCAAAGTTTTTGTATTTCCTTACCTATTGCGGTTGTTACTACGTCATAAATTAAGAGTCATACGTATTTATTAATAAATGTTTATACGTATTAATAATTCATGTCAATGTCAAAATCGTCATCACAGTTTCCTTAACAATTAACTTGAAACTGTTTACTACGTGACTGCGCTCTCGCTATGTGGGTAAGGGAATCCCTAGATACTGCTTTAGGAGAAGCTTTTATTTTTGTACTTTGTGTTGTAATGTTATCTCAGCGGTTTTCACACATCGAGACTTCGTATCTCGTAAAGCACGTTAAGCAGTTGGTACCGGGTGAAAATCGTTACGGGTGTCAGCAGCACAAAAATTCATACACATTTGACATACCTTAGAGCAGCGGTTCTCAAACTTTAAACAACACACTATCTATTTTCTCACATATAAGTTCATCCTTGTTCAAAATTAAATTAAATTATTAAATACATTTCCATATTAAACTTACAACTCAAAAGTTCTGGCCGATCGCTCGAACTCTTTAAATATAACTTATTCGCGTGGTTTACGAACCCTTACGTTTTTTGGGATAAAAATGTAGCCTATGTGCTATTGCAGGCTATAATCTATCTCTGTGCAAAATTTCATCCAGATCCGTTCAGCCGTTCTGGTGCTATTGGGTAACAAACATCCATCTATCCAAACTTTCGCATTCATAATAGTAGTTAGATGTAGGTACTGTTTTATCATAATTAAATGCACTTAAAACATGATAATCTCATACCCCTGATGATCACAGGCAGCAAATATGTTCTAAAACCAGTTGGACTTTGTTCTTCCTCGAGGGACCATGAAGTGCTATGAGTCATAATTAAATGCATCGTGACAATTCTGACGTAACGATCTACGGGAGGCGTCATGAGGATAACTCAACTTTTACGCCTACGGTTTTTGCTTGAAGCGACGTAGATATTAGTGGCTAGTCTAATTTCTCTTTCTATAAGTCTCCAGGCTTGTTTCATGGAAAGCCAGCAAAACAAAAGTTCACAAATTGGTGTCAGAAATGGTCCGAACAATGAAACGCGTTATGACAAACTTAGTAGGTAAAAAATCAATGTATTGCGATTGGAATATCGGACGACAAGATTGCCGTAGTGAGTAACCGATTAGCTCTCTGCGCTACGTGTCGCAGATTCGATCCCCGCACGGAACAAATATTTGTATGATCTACAGACAGTTGTTTCGGGTCTGGTTGTGTGTGCATGTGACATGTATGTTTGTAAACTGTACCCACGACACAGAAGAAATCCTAGTGAGGGGCAAAGTTTTTTTAAAGAAAAAAATAATTCACCCACCTATGGTAATTTAGCTAAAATATAGCCTTACATGGCGAGCTAGCACACATTAGTTTATATTAATTAGTCTATATAAATAAAAATCAGTTGCCACATGTATGACGGAGCATCACTTGAGAACGGCTCGACCGATTTGGATGATTTTTTTTTGTCGTGTTCCTAATTCTCAGGACAAGGTTTGTGTGATAGAAAATTCCTGGAAAATTTACCCGAAATGTCGGAAATTTAGATATGTATTTTTGTATGAATATCGTAAATTGCACCCGTGCGAAGCCAGGGCGCATCGCTAGTATATTAGTAAGGTGAAGAATCAGATTTTCTGAAGGTAAAATTCAGATGGCAGCCATTGACATAAAACACTAGGAAAATACTGTCTCGATGAGTATAGTATGTAGATCTACACAATTCACAGATATATACATTGCAAAGATATTTCTAAGTAATTATAATTATTATCAGCATTCCAATAAGTTTGTTCATATCTTTAAGGAAGACGGAGCCTCCCCCAAGGGGCGGGGGGAGGGTGCCATAATCCCCACGCTTGGCAGGCGTAAGACAGTATGAGATACATATAATAAAATTATAACAGGCCGATGTCTGTACATTATAGGTATCGGACAAAAACTAATATGGGGGATCTTTATAAGAGCAACAGAAGCCAAAACAACAGTTTTTACAATTTTCGTCTGTCTGTATGTTTGTACACGCATCACGCAAATACTACTGCATGGAATTGAAAGCAGTTTTCACCGATGTATTGCTAGAGGTCTAACTACAATATAGGCTCTATTTTACCACAGGAAAAATATCAGATTCTAAACTCCACGCGTACGAAGTCGCGGGCAAAACCTAGTAAATATATACATATATAAATATTAACTCGATCAAAACTTAGCATGACTATTTTTTTTAAGCCTTTT
The DNA here is from genome assembly GCA_947562105.1 of Shargacucullia verbasci. Taxonomy (NCBI): domain Eukaryota; kingdom Metazoa; phylum Arthropoda; class Insecta; order Lepidoptera; family Noctuidae; genus Shargacucullia; species Shargacucullia verbasci. The sequence continues at coordinate 2,630,748 of OX387297.1, read as the reverse complement.
CAATTCTAACACTGATTTGAATACTAGTGACTTTTTCATTGCGATTTAATTTAAAAAATATCAAATTAGTATTTCTATTGGCACTTTAATAGCTAGTACTATATACATACCTAAATACTTTAATTAAGGAGTTTCTTGCCGGTCGCATTAACATAAGATCAAAACCCACTTTTGGAACGGTGGACCTAAAATCTCGACGTTTTGGAATATTCTGCAACGACCCAGTTGAAATAAAAACATTTGACCTTGACTCGACTAGGAAAATAATAGTTGAATAATGTTCCCGCTAAAGTTCATTGACTGTTATCCTCATTTTGGCATCAATAAGGAAAACGTTTACAATCATAATACAAGGGAAATAATAATAATAATTGATCATATTATTACTGTTATTGTTAGTAGATAAATAATTATTTTATATTAATTAGATAAGAATATTTTATAATTAATCATTCATCACATGCAAGAGCGACTACTGAGCGTAAGGTCCTAGGTTCGATTCACGGGTCGGACAACACGTTATTCGGTTTTTCCGTATGAAAATTCTCAGTACCAGCACGAAGTCTGGAATAGTGCCTGGTAAAAGGCAATAGGCGCGCCCCCTATTCAGCGGCGTGCACAGTTTTTAGACAGGGTAGGCAGAAATTTGTAAAAGCTTACTTACCAATAATACCTACCTACTGCATGTTGGTTCTTCGTCGTATCGATTAAACAATGATGTATGTGATTTGCCACCTCAAATATCTTATAATAAATATTTATCTATGTAGGGAAGGCAGTGTCTTTTTGTCATTATGAACCGCACGCCACTGCCCCAATTACATGGGACTCAATAACGGCATCGGCGAAATGTAAGTGTATAATAGTAGGTATACCTCTGGCTAACCCTTCGGGGAATACAGGCGTGGGGCTATGATGATGATGATTCTGCTAAAGACATGGATTGGACCCAGTATTTTAATTGGTGGTACAACCTAATGTCTTAATTACCATTCTATCAATTAACTTGTCTGATCACAGTGCACGGCCATAGGCATTATCCAAGAAGCGCTACAATACCAGGTTCTCCTTAGACGGCTAACGGAGTTATCGAGAAATGATTAAGAATAATTGGGGAACCAAGGAATGAACCTACACGAATGTGCCTTTTCTGAATGCACTCTAAAAAAATATATTTTATCTGTGGCAAGACACAGAGCCCAGTAGATTCTTTCTTAATGGCGCGGACGCAAGGAATTTTATTTGCGCTCGTCCGAATCTGTATTCTTTCTAATTAGATGTTCACATTATCAAACCATGTAATGTAACCAAACTTTGGTTGTGTCGATATTTTACACGTTTCGTATTAAACCGACTCCTCACAATCCAACCCTGGATTTTCTTCGCCTCCGTGTCGATCACTACATATTATAAAACCAAGTCCCCCGCCGCGTCTGTCTGTTTGTTCGTAATAAATTCAAAAACTACTGAACGGATTTTCATGCGATTTTCACCAATAGACAGAGTGATTCATGAGGAACGTTTAGGTGTATAATTCGTTAAGGTTTTGTGTAAATTGGCTGAAAAATGATGACGATAGTTGAAGATTTCGGGAAAAATCATGTCGACTGAGAGCTTTACTGGCGTGCGCCGAGTAAATGCTCAACGTAACAGGCTGATACGACACTATAAAAGAAAAAAAATTAAAGTGTATATGCTCTGCTACCCGTGCGAAGCCGGGGCGGGTCGCTAGTTTATATTAATAGTGGGACCGCAGACTGTACTTCACTTCCTTTGCCGCCTGCATCCCCAAACGAGTAACGAAACCTGACATCGTCTGGCGCACCCTGGGCAGTCAGGCTCGATACCAACATAGATGACTGGGTAATCTTTCCACTAATGCGCGATTCCCATGTGATAGCTTGCGACGACTTGATAGACTGGTCTTCGCAACTGGTTAGACCGAAAACTGATTCTAACGTGGTTGGTAAAAGGCTAGGCAGACGATGATGATCTTGTTTGATTTGTTCTAAAAATATAATTAGTAGAAATACATTGTCAACGTTTGATTAGGTATTATTTATCCCGATGTTGTAGGTAGGTAGACACATAACAAAAATTACTTTACTATTTCAACGACTTCTTCCTGCAAAAACAATATAACAAAACTTGTCCAAAACAGGAAAAACTAGTTTCGTGTGTTAGAGTCAAACCAAAGATAAGATAAGGGCAGTGACATCGTAAATTCTATTTCAATTATAGACAAATAAGACTTATTTTAGGCGGTCAATATATATAAATAACAGCCCGGTTTCCAGCAGGAGGCTTCCTACCTTATGCTTTAATGAAAAAGAGAATAATAACGAACTGAAACTCTTTGCAAAAATAGTTCAATAAATATTTGTGGCTTCGATATTTTATTGTTTACTAGAGACCCGCCCCGGCTTCGCACGGATGCAATTTACTAATGAACAAAATCAAAAATTTCATACAAAAATACCATTCAAATTTCCGATGACTCCGGTGGATGTTCCAAAAAAAAAATCTTACATAAAAATTCTCCTGACAAACACAACAAAAAAAGAATTAGCCAAATATATAAGTGCAGCCGTTCAGAAGTTATGCGCTTAGCAACACATTTGGCAATTCATTTTTATTTATATAGATTGTTATATTAAATGGATGATGTTGTAAGAAGTACTATGTTATATTTTAAGTACCCACGGTAGCTATATTTAATTTATAACAGGTGGTTTGAAAGCATAACGTAATTAATGCCGACCTAAATTATTTCCACGCTAACATTTTATTTTATCCGAAATATTTTAAGCGACTTCAAAGCAGCTTCAGGTTTGGGTCAATAACAAAATTTAGTTGTAATTTTTTTTCCAGAATAAATAAACATTTAACATTAAAATCTAGCCTGGAAGTTGGCACCGGATCAAATCTTGCTGTTTGCCTGCCTACTCTTGCATACAAAGTTTAATAATGTGTGCACTATTTGGAGGTAAGTGCCTCATAAAATGTTGGTCTGGAATTCCCAGACCACAAACCAGTAACCCATCACAATGCGCATGCTCTATAAAAATATACCTGTGGTTCTGGCAACAAGAATCCCATTCTATTATTTGACATGTTTAATAGGTATATCAAAAACTTTTAACATAACTATAGATAGATAGTAACTTCAATCTGGTGATGCCAACATTCCCAACTGTCAACCACACACACCGCGTGTTCGACTGTTAGATATTCTTTCTATGATAATCATCGTTACACTTGTTATTTAATACTCAAACATTATAGCTAATAACGGGGGCGGCTCTAGCACACGTAGCGCCCGGGTGCAAAAAATGCCCAGGCAATCTAATAGGCACGCGATCAAAATGTCATCAAAATTCGGGTGCAAATGGTGCAATTATAAATGAAGCTTCCACCCGCGGTCTAGCCCGCGTGGATTACGAAGCCACACAGTTTATTTTCTAAATGAGAACAATGCGCTGTTTTTGTATCTAAGTCCCGCGAGCGGCGTCCGGCGCCCCTTGAGACCCTCCGCCCGTGTGCACTGCACACCCTGCACCATAGGTAAATAGCGGCACTGGTTAATAATCAACTGTAACATAAAAGCATCATCGCACATCCTATCCTATCCTACTAATATTATAAATGCGAAAGTTTGTGAGGATGGATGGATGGATGGATGGATGGATCTTTGTTACTGTTCCACGCCAGAACGGCTGAACGGATCTGGATGAAATTTGGCATAGACATAGATTATAGTGGAATAGCTCAAAGGCCACTTTTTATCCCGGGAAAATATACGGGTTCGTAAACCACGCGGGCGAAGCCGCGAGCGGAAGCTAGCTAAAATAAATAAAAACAAACAACATCTCATGGTTTCGTACTTAATGGACATTGCAAGACAAAATTAAAATAATTTGATCCAACATCCATGATTACCTAGTAGATACACACTCAAGTTTTGTTTCTGCGTAGGTACTGTTACCTACGTTGGAATTAATAGACAATACATTCAGCGTCTGGTTTGTGTTAGTTAAGCAGTCTTAGATTAGGCATGTACAAGTATAATGTGGTTTTATTTAAACCTAGCGATTTCTCGTTCTATTTTCACCGCCGGCTTTGCTTCAGAATTGCCCATGTGCAGGCAATGTTTTTGTTTCGCACAGAAGTTTTGTTTATATAGATTTCTGTGCATTCTTAAAGTAGATCTATCATAAATTACAGTAAAATCCTGATCTTATTGGGACTATATTAAAATTCTATAAGGACGCCATTTCTCTACATTTTTAACCTGATTTTATGTGAGTTCGGGTAAGATCGGCAATCGGGTAAGATCGTACAGTACCTCTATTATGAGTTTTTTACTATTTACTTTCATAGTAAATGTAAATTTTCATGCAAGCGATTTTAGCTCTTAACTTGGTTTCATTAGGGATTAGAGTCGCTAACATGACATCTCTATAATATAGTAAATAGTAAATCAAATCTTTACTATGACACATGTGTCACATAAACGACTCTAATCCTTAATGTAACCAAGTTAAGAACTAAAATGGCTATCATGAAAATTTACTTTACTATGATAGTAAATAGTAAGAAAACTCGTGATAGCGGTACAGATCGAATTTTCGGCTGATTCGACCACTTTTTATATGTTGTTCTCCAGTCAATAGAAGTAGTTTTTTAGCTTGTACTGCCTGGAGAACATGGTCAGTAATAAAAAGGTGCTCGAATCAGCCGGAAATTCGATCTATACGATCTTGCCTAATTGCCGATCTTACCCGAACTCACCTTATGCGGCTATAAGTCCGGATATATTCTTAGTAATTGCGCTTATAATTGGCGATACGTCGCGATTTTATTTTTAACAATACAAGATACATAACTTAGTAGCTACATAAAAATATAATAAAAAATTAATGGCATCCTCAGATCAATAACTCATCGCATTTACCAATCTCTTGTAAGAACTGGTTTCGGCAGATGGTAAAGCGAATTCGGCCATTGCCAGCAAGTATTGGATATCAAGGGTGTGCTCTTATTGGTGAATATGCTTTCTTAATATTCTCATTATTTACTAATGAGTTAATGTTCCTGCGGTTGCCTTCTTTTGCAAACCCTTGGAGATCACCAGTACAAGAATAATATAATTCTGTCTGTATTCGTTCGTTTGTAGATACCTATAGGTACACCTATAATAATAGGTGCATGAGGTTCTGCGTCCGATTCCCAGGGCATTCGGCATTCGGGCAGTGTTTTAAAGGATAGTTTCTGTTAGAATTTCTATATCTATATATCATGCAAATTTTTAAATTAATAGTATTCAATTTTACAAATTAAATTTAGTAACACAACTGTTAATTAATTTTTGTTGCTGACTTTACATTCATTAAAATTACATATACAAGATTTATATTGTCTACTACAAACACAAAGTCAAGTTCAATGAAACACAATCTCATTGATATGACAAAGTGCCTATATTAGAGTACGTAATCATCGTAACAATGGTGTTATCTCATAGCTTATTCACAGTCAAGTGACAGACTATACGTCTACGACATAAGCGCCTAACAAAGTGATCCCTTGTCAAATGTTAATGGAAATCACATCACACCTTCAACCAACGAATTATACAAGGTGGAGGTTACAATATGACAATACGACGGATTTTATGATACATTTTTCGATCAAACACAAAGATTTGTCAGTTGAGAAACGGAAATTTTCTTGCTTTTCAATAATTTTAGTCATGCTATGGCAAAGTTTGGTAATACTGTGTATTTGTTTAAACCAAAATAATCTTTCCTAATAATAAAATTCCTAAATAATATTTTTCCAAGATACAGGCTTGTCTAGTTTAGGAACCGCTGTGTACTTGCAAATGTTTATGAGCTTTGGGATAAAAAAACTTATTATTATTAACTTATAAAATAAAACTTAAACTTTATTTACACGTATAGAACAGATACAACTGGCATGAGTTTCCTCTTCAACGTAGCTTTGCTCGCCTAAACGTATGAATGTTTGAAAAATGTCCGTGAAATTCATAGATTTCTGGTGTGCGGTTGTAGAACATAAGTTGTATCATAGATTACGTGGTATAAAGAAGTATTAGTATTAGTACAAGTATCCACCTTGTATAAACTGAGTCATAAATATATATTAATATAAATAATCCACCTTTGGCCAATTTCTTTGTTACAGCATTACTAATAGTATTAATTCTTGAACTATGTTAGTCATGGTATGCGTGCGCGCACGAGATCCGCCTACGTCCATCAGTCATTCAATGGAATCAACAGCGATGCTGATGACTTAATCACCACAGAGTAAAAACGTAAACAAAAACCTCTTGGTATCTTATGAATTTGTAGCGTATTTCAACTTGCAGTATGGCACGCGAGTGACATCTAGCGTAAATGTGGTGAACACATGGAAATAAATTCTTTAATGACGGATTTGAGTGACACAGACGAATTGCTATAGTTTACGAGGCACGCATATTACCTACGCTTAGTTGGAGAAGATTGATAATGTGCTACATTGCCAGTTACCTTTGTTGAGCAAAATTTTTGGTTCTCGTTTAGTATAGTTAATTGAGCAATGGAATCCAAAGTGGCTCTACCGCAGCTCTGAATGTTATTCATAGTAGAGCCGTAAATCTCCGCCTGGTATTTTTTATATTGAGGTCGGCTCCCAGTCTAACCAGAGTATTTATATTTAATACGGAGCGCACCAAATTACTGAGAAACACTGATACTCCTGGCTGTCAGACTCTGAGTTGCTGACACCCGTAACGACTGTCATAGGTATTTGTATGGCAGTCGGGGTGTTTCCGAAGCACGGAGGGGCCTCGATATATGAAAAAGGTCACCGACCCAAGGACTGACGGCAGCAAACGCTGCTTAGCATCGCAGATCAACTGATCTGCGCAGTAGCTATGTAGCTATTAGCCGCTCCGTAATGGTTCTGAGTGTCAATTAGTTCAATACAAGTATTATTTATTATGTGCTTTAGAACTGCTTGAAACCATGTTTGGAGAAGATAGAGTGGTCTGATTGTTGTTAGAATCGCACTTTATAAAGCCCAGCCTAACGATGTAATTATCTAGATTACTCTGCTGTTAGCCCATAGAGCGGTACCTAACTGTTAATATGAAATACGAACAGGATTTGGCATGGACTTATCAGAGAAATGATTTATCTGTTTATTATCCAATCATTTAATACTAGCTTCCGCCCGTGGCTTCGCCGTCATCGCCGTCGCCTTCGTCGTTTACGAACCCGTACATTTTTCTGGGATAAAAAGTAGCCTATGTGCTATTCCAGACTATAATCTATCTCTGTGCCAAATTTCATCCAGATCCGTTCAGTAGTTTTTGCGTGAAAGAGTAACAAAGATCCATCCATCCTCACAAACTTTCACATTTATAATATCAGTAGGAGTAGGATAGGATTCAGATTCTAAATAAGAATAGGTTAAAATTATTATTTTCTATTAACTGATCGCTTATACCAAACAAATATTGTAAGTAGCTCCTAAACTAGACGTAATATAATACCTATACTCGGTTTGTTTAGGTACTTAACTAAAGGTAAACAATCTTGATGTGACTTTAAATAATTCCTCTATCGTAGGTGCGTTCACAAACACATATATTCACATACAAAAAGACCCAGACCCGAAACAACTATCTGTAGATCGTAAAAATATTTGTTCCGTACGGGAATCGAACCCGTGATACGCAGCGTAGCAGTGGACCTCTCAACCACTGCGTCAACCGTGCCGTCAAATATGTACTTAATGTATAGGTATTAATTCACTAGCTTCCGCTCGCGGCTTCGCCCGCGTGGTTTACGAACCCGTACATTTTCCCGGGATAAAAAGTAGCCTATGTGCTATTCCAGACTATAATCTATCTCTGTGCCAAATTCCATCCGGACTCGTTTTGCCGTTTTGGCGTGAAAGAGTAACAAAGATCTATCCATCAATCCATCCTCACAAACTTTCACATTTATAATATTAGTAGGATTAGTAGGATAGTAGGATTAAAAGTATTCTTTTATTGATAGGACGGTTCTATATAAAGCCTTGCTATTTAACAAATACTAGAAACTAATAATTACAAGCGTAGGTACTTATTATATTAAAATAATACTATTTATTGAATTCCAATAATAATGGCTTTTACACGACATCGTTTTATTAATTACAGCAATACCGTAATTGTCAGAATATTACACAGTTCACACATATCTATACTCAGCACGAATAAAACATTATTGCATAAACCTTGTAGGCTATTTTAGACCGCAAAGTAAAGGTTATAAAATGGACAGTCGTGTGTACAATTTGGAGTGAGATATGAAGTTGTGTTGCCGTTCGTGAGGAAAACCACGAGATTTATTATTAGGGTCGGGTAGGGCTTACAATTTGTTAGATATTTACATGATATTGTACATGGTATGTTAATGATGTATTGTGCTCTTGCTTAGCACGTTCCTAGACAAGAAAACAAATCAAATAATTTATTTTGCGAATACCTCATCTCATCTGCCTAGCCTTTTATATACAGGGTGGTTTTTTAAGTGGGCGTAGATGGCCAAATCCGAAACTATAAGGAATAGCGAAAAATATTCAAAGAAGTCTCGAGCCCGATTTTGATGAAAATTAAAACTGCATCATTGGATTTTTGAAAAAACAATATTCCTAGCCAGGAAGCGAAACAGTTGATTTTGGAAAAAAGCACACGCTTTATTGTTACACCGACCGATAGTGTCGCTAATAAGGATCAAATTCTGGCAAGTAATGACATATGGCAAACTGGTTCGATTCCTTGTTAGGAATATTGATTTCATTTCATATTCGCGCCGATTGGTCGATCTACAAGGTTAAGCAGCAATTGCCGCGGTCAGTACTTGGATGGGTGACCATTTTACACACATCGAGACACCTCCTTGCATCGGAAAGCATGTTAAGCAGCTGGTCCCGGCTGTCATATGAAGACCTATGACAGTAGTTAAGGGTGTCAGCAGCCCAAATAGTCTGACAACCAGTCTAACCTTAGTATATCTGTGTCTCCCAGTAATAAGGTGGCGGAGGCCAGATGGCAGTTGGTCCATGTAAAATAGTGATAGTCAGCCGCAACCGGTTAAACCGGAAGCCGACCCCAATGTAGTTGGGAAAGGGCTAGGCAGATGATGATGATGTGATAATATTGGCATCCTGCCTTCATTTTATTGGACTTTCTCTGGACGATACGAGTATGCGGGATCTCTTGGAAGGACCGCATGCGTAGCGTACATTTTAGAATTATAAAATGCGTTAAAAAAGCGTTAGCGTTAATGAATGCGATCGATATAGGGTTATAGTTTGTTTGTTAACATTTTTAACGCCTAAACCACTGCACCGATCATCATGAAATTTTGCATATAGGTACGTGGTCAGGGGTACAGAAAAGTACATAGGGTACCTTTCATCCAGAAAAAGTACTGTTCCCGAGGGAAAGAACAATAACTTTCGACGGTCACAATTGCTTTAGGACGCTAGATGGCGTTACGTGTCTTTTGAATCATAATTGAATTATATTATTATAATCTTTAGTAGTGTGTTAATTAATTTAACGCGAGGGACGCCGCGGGCAAAAGCTAGTAACATATATTTTACAGTACATTGTATATTTTATTGGGTTGATATTTAAATAACCTAACAAACTTTAAGCTGAAGCCAGTTTATAAATTGAAGCTATCAAGCGTAAAATCTTAGTTTATAGCTGTCGCTAGATGTAATTAATTAAAGAATAAACAATTTTATTGACAGTTACCCAGAGAGAGGCATTACCTTAGGTTTGCATTAAGCTTTAGCAGCTAAGGAGATAGGCAGGTAGCCTATCTATATAAATAAAGTCAACCCATTAATGTCCCACTGCTGGGCAAGGGTATCTTCTCAGAATGAAAAGGGTTAGGCCTTACTTCACCACACTGGTCCAGTACAGGTTGGCGGATTACACACACCATCAAGAATTTTATGAAGCCCTCTCTGTGCAGATTTCCTAACGATGTTTTCCTTCCCCGTAAGTACAAGTGATAATCAAATTCTGATCCGCATATGATTCCGAAAAGTCAGAGGTGCGGGCCGGGTTTGACGTTTGCGACCGTTCAACCGCTAGGCTATCACTGCACAACCTATCTATATAACCTTTTTAAAATGAGAACAGCATCTGAAAATGTTCTCTGCAGGACATTTAGGTAACAGATACACCGCATTACATAACTATGCTGCAAAGATTCAGGGCAAGATAATTGAAGATTCTTCTTTGTCGAGTCGGCACCTGCTATCACATGGAAAATAATTGCTCATAACGTAGTACATGCAATGCATAACATGCATACCATGAAAGCATGAAATGCATACTAGCAATGGTGATATCGAGGCTGACTGCCCAGGGTGTGCCATACGATCTCAGGTTGAATTACTCATAGAGGCTCTTTCTCGCATCTCAATCACATTATATCTCCTTCTTACATGAACAGAAAATATATAATTTACAACTGTCAATTTAGTCTATGCCCAACTTATTTTCAGAAAAATGGACGCGGTCTATGGCGATGGCGATTTAATCTACATTCGTAACAAACAAGTAAACTAATTCAACAAGACTAAATATAATTTCTACCATTAATAAAAGGTAGTATGACTAAATGATTGTTTAGTTTGTAAACAACAGTACCGCTATCACGAGTTTTTTACTATTTATTTTCAAAGTAAAAGTAAATTTTCATGAATGCGATTTTAGTTCCTAACTTGGTTACATTATGAATTAGAGTCGCTTATGTGACATCTAGTCATAGTAAAGTTTTGATTTACTATTTACTATTTTATAGAGATGTCATGTAAGCGACTCTAATCCCTAATGTAACCAAGTTAAGAACTAAAATCGCTATCATGAAAATTTACTTTACTTTGAAAGTAAATAGTAAGAAAACTCATGATAGCGGTACAGAATCATTTACTTAAGTGGGTATTACCCCATAATTATGTCCTTTATTAGTCCCATAAAATATCCGACTCGTTACTAATAAACATAAGATCCGCAATTAATGGCAATAGGTAAGCGGTAAGTCATTTATATTACCGTTCCGAGAAAACCCTTGGATGGTAATTATAGGAATATTACTTATGGACGAATGGACGGGACGCGCGTTCTTGACATACTTTGTGAATGCAATGTAGGGTCATACTTACCCATGGCTCGAGTCACCACGCCTTTAAAGGAATGGAAGGATATTTTATTGGAAGCTTTTTTACTTTAATTTTGTCGTTGCTTTCGGTACAATCGGTTCATGATCAAATTAAGAAGAACTATTTAACATACACGGTTGTACTTAAATATGAATACAGAAGGAAGTAGAATAGAATATAGTATTAGAAATAAAATATAGCGGTTATGTTAAATGTTATCGTCTATTGCATTCAGCAGATTTTTCAAATAGCTAGGTTATTCCGTGTTACCCACATTGCCAAGAATCTTGCAAAAAGTGATGCCTTGGTACTTGTATATACGATGGTGAGTGATATGGAGCAGAAATAAAGTTCTTTTCGTGTCTTGTGTAACTCAATGCGAGAGATGTATTTGTTTTGAAACAATATGTGAAACAGATTTTATCCATTGTAAACCATTATTTCGAAAAGGGTTGTGGAGTTTTGCCGGTCTCTTTTCCTTAAACCAGCCGTTTTGGACCTGTGTAGGTGCACCTAGATTCTTAACGTTTTAAAAGTGCCTGCAAAGGCCCATTTGAATTAAAAATCTTTGAATTTGTGCTATCTAGATATTTTGGTTATGGATGGACTGGATTTGAAAAAACGACTGCCATCTACGAAAATTTAGAGGAAAATCATTCAGTCAGTTGTATACAATTAATTTGGCATCCAGTGAGGATCTGTGAGCCTGGATTGTGAAAATCCACCATCACACCTAGTAATAAATAGGCGATTAAAAATATAAATGGAACCGTGCACTTACAATCTTAACGTTGTGAAAGTGCCTAGAAAGGCCCATTTGAAATAGAAACGAAGTCTTTTACTTTTTAATATAACCTCTATTCTCCTATATTATTTGTAAATGAACAATTTTTTTTTCTAATATCGACATTCAACCAACCATTTTTAAGAAATACATTCACGAATTGTCAAAGCAATTTCCAAGTTTAAATAATTTTTACAACATCATTTCAAGCAACAGGAACAAAACGACAAAAAAAAAAAAACAAAAATGGACATACTAACACGAAACAAACAAGTCCAAACAGAATCCAAGAAAACTGCCTTACAACCATCACGTTAAACTAACCATGAAAATTTGCAGTCGCAGAATACAAAGCTCTACGCAAATTCAAACCTTAACAAGTAACAAATAAAGCACATAATACAGTTTCGTAATATAATACTACGAAATAAACGTATTCTCTGTTTACTATACATTGACACCTGGATCAAGCAAGAAACATCATTATTGCATTGACATAAGAACTTTGATGAGTGTCAAGTTAAGATGAAATGAGTGTGCTGTATCGAGTTCGCAGAATGTCTGATTCATTTTTGGCGCGTCAACTTTTTGTTAAGAAGTTATCCTCAACAATTTTAGGTCATGGTCAACGTAGTGGCCCACTTATTTTTCGAAATAAAAATTAATTATTGGACCTTTCGTGTATGAAATCGAGGTGATGTTTTTATCCTCGTTTTTTTCTTGGTAAACTTAAAGGAAAATGCTTGCTTATGAGCTTTTATAAAGTGTGTTTTCTATAATAGAGTATAGCACACCTGTATTCCCCAAAGGGTTAGGCAGAGGTGTACTGGAATGCCTTTATTAGGTCTCATGCAATTTATGGTGCCTGTTACCATCTACACACAAATTTATAATCCGAACTCCTACTGATAATTTCCTTGCATAAAATTCCAATAACTCGAACCCGACCCGGGAATCGAACCCAGCACCTAATGCTACTAAACCAATTAGGTTGAGCAAGAAATACACATGTAATGAATATATATCAGTAATAAGTATACCTACGGATGATTATAAAGTCATTCGCCATATATTCCATGATTGCGCATGCGCATGTGCATTAATCTGATGGCAGACTACATTCTTCGCGAATTTAAACGCTCAAGTACCAACAAATTACTCAACTTAGACTGGAAATAAACCTATCTAGCAGTTTTACCTGACAGACTCATTTGAATAAACAACGATTCAGAGATACGTGATTAGTGATTAAATGATCACACATAATTAACAGCAATTTAGAAATAGGCAGATAATTTCCTTCTTCTGTGAACGTAAAGATATACGTTCGTGGATACCTTACGTTTTTTGGCTAAAATTATTTTATTGTGCGATCTACCTATAGTGACAAGCAGTGCCGGATTAAGCAAGCGCGGGGCCCGTAGCTCTCAGGATCTGCAAGCTGAAGTGGCAATGGGCAGGCCACATCGCTCGAAGAACGGACAACCGATGGGTAAGAAAGGTTCTCGAGTGGCGACCACGAACCGGAAGACGCAGCGTAGGAAGGCCTCCTACTAGGTGGACCGACGACATTGTGAAAGTGGCGAGCAACCGATGGATGCAGGTGGCGGAATGTCGTTCGATGTGCTGGTCTAAGGGGGAGGTCTTAGTGAACTAAGGCCTCCCCCTATTGCTGAAGCAATGGACGTCTTCTGGCTGATGATGATGGGGCCTGTAGCAAATTCTATCGAGGGGACTGTGATCTGCTATGGGCTCTTAAGTATAAAGTGAGTTTTTGTAGAATTTCTGCGTTTATCGTATGAAATTCTGTGTTTTATTTTCGGCAGCAAAATAATCGGTTAGGTACCCTTTATCTAACGTGGATTGTTTTAGTCGGAAAACAGGTGTAACGTTTCACGTTTTTGTGACATCAAGTAAATTGAATATACCACGTCTTAATAAGTTTCACTCAAAAAATTACGCTCAGGCGGAGGTGGCTTTAAATACGCGGGGCCCCCTTTTGCGTGGGGCCCGTAGCAATTGCTACTCTTGCTACGTGGTTAACCCGGCACTGGTGACAACTGCCTCATTGGTCTAGTGGCCCCAAGTGCGTTTGCTGAGCGTAAGGTCCTGGGTTCAATTCTCGGGTCGGTTAAATTGGTATTGGGTTCTTTTTTGTATAGAAATTCTGAGTAGCAGCACGGAGTTTGGAACTGTGTCTGGTTGATGGTATAAGGCTCGCCCCCTGTTTCGCTCGCCCACTTCATTTTTATATTTTTTTTATTAAATCTGGTTGGTGCTTAATGCATAGAAAAAAATTGGATGGTGATTAAAGAATCATGCCGTAGATTGCTGGAATTCCCCTTGACTGTGTCCTAAGATAGTCGCGTCTTTGGGAAGAGAACGGCAGCCTAATTACCGATGTAGTGACAGTAGATCGCGCGATAGCTTCTGTCAAACGTCATTTTTGTGTCATATAATGTATTGGCTGACAGAGAGATTTCTGTCGCGTGGCTGTCGCGTTGCTATCGCTTTTTTACGTAATTAGGCTGCCGGAGTGACTTGGCATTAACTGGTACCAGTGTAATTATTTATTGTATATTATCTTATTGAAGACAACGCAGCTTTTGATATAACGTCCAAAGTAAGAAGTTTTATCAATGTTATTCAACAAGTTTTTTGCTTAACAAGTATGTAAATTACGAAAAACCTGTTATAATAAAGTTGTTTTTATTCTACTAAAAGAACTCTGTGATATTAAAAATATAAAATTATTGAAATTGTATATTTCAAACAGGTTTGTTTAAAATTGATTATGATATTTTTTTTTCCATATGCGATTCATTAAAGCATCTAAAGCAATTCTATCGACCCGCCTCGCCTTTTCATGGGTGCAATTTGCTAATTTGAGACTTTCATACAAAATTCCATCCAAATTACTGTTATTTCCAGTGGATTTTCCAAATATTTTCTTTCATACAAACCTTGTCCTGACAATTGCGAACCCAACAAAAAGAAATCAGCCAAATTGATCGAACCGTTCTCAATTGATCATCTTTCATACATGCGGCGACTGATTTTTATTTATATGGATGGATATTACTTTAAACCCATGCTTTAACACTTATATCCTCATATGGAATTTTAATCAAAAACTAAATCAAATACTTGAAATAAAATAATATTGACATCTAACTTTATACGAATTTGTAAACCTTTTGTTTTGAAGAGACCGGCAGCTTAAATACCGATGTAGCGATAGGCGTAGATCGCGCGATAACTTCTGTCAGACATCATTTTTGTGTCATATAATGTATTGACTGACAGTGAGATTGCTGTCGCATGGCTGTCGTTTTGCTGTCGCTTTTTTACGTAATTAGGCTGCCGGAAACATCGATAAATATAAACCAAACGGACTGGTAATAAAATCCGAATCAAATCGTTATATCCGTAGTTACCCAAATAAGTTTATAAGTTTATTTATCCCAAAGATCGTTAACATTTGCAAGTACACGGCAGTTCCTAAACTAAGCAAACACATTTATTTGCAAAATACAGGTAATTAATCGTGAAACAGATGGTACAAACATCAACGACGTAGCATTGTATTTTACCATTGGTGGTGGTGATGGTGTGCAAATTTTACAGTATATATTATATTTATAACAAAATATTAAATAAGTAACATGCAGTTAAAGGAAATATAATACAATACATGTCTGTTACAACTAATCATTTAAAATTTAAAAAAAAATCGGTAAAGGAAAACATCGTAAAGAAACCTACACAACTGAAAGGGCTCCATAAAATTCTGGATGGTGTGTAGTTCACAAACCAGATTAGCTTAGCATGAAGTATAACGCTTTAACCTTTTTCATTCTGAGAAGACATCAATGCTGGCAGACTGCCACATTGGTTTAGTGGTCGCAAGCGCGACTGCTGAGCGTGAGGTCCCGGGTTCGATACCCAGATCGGGCAGTGTTTTTGGGTTTTTCTGTATGGAAATTCTCAGTAGCAGTACGGAGTCTGGAACTGTGCCCGGTAGATGGCAATAGGCTCGTCCCCTATTACATGGGACTTAATAACGGCATCGGCGAAATGTGGGTGAACAATAGTACACCTCTGCCTAACCCTTCGGGGACTACAGGCGTGATTCTATGTATCAATGCTGGCATTGGGACAAAATTATATTTATTATTTTACATACTTAAAAACAAAATTGTAAAAAGAAAAACTTTAGTCAAAAGAAATAGTCACTTAAAAACCCCACCAGTGTCTGCATGATTTATAAATACGCATGAAAATCAATTTATCTTCTAAACCTAAACTTATCGAGCTGAATTGTATTAATGTGTAACGACAAAGTGAAATATTATGGTAATCATACGCTGTTAACCTATCATTAGGGCGCGGGCGGCCGTATAATTTGAAATCCCCAACCGATGGGGTACAGTTGCCGATAAAGGTATTAAGACATCAAATGTATTTATATTACGAACTACCGTATGATGCATTTGAGAGGTTAAGCAGCACTTGCTGAGGTCAGTCCTTGGATGGGTGACTGTTTTTCATTAATTGAGTCTCCTCCGTGCTTTAGAACGCACGTTAAGCAATTGATCCTGGGAGTCATACGAATAACATGACAGTCGTTACAGGTGTCAGCCGCCCAAAATATCTGACAACCAGTCTACCCTTAGAGTATCAGTGTCTCCTAGTGATTGTGTGGTGAAGGTCAGATGGCAGTCGCTCCTAGTTATTATACTAATATTCAGCTTCAACTTCGTCCAGTGGAAACCGTACCCAATGTAGTTGGGTAAAGGCTAGGCAGATGATGTATGATGCGTATCAAATAAAAATACAAATGTACGGCCGCCACATTGTGAAAAAAAAAAAAAAAAACAAAAATACACATTATACACCTATACCCAGCTGTTTCGGCGTTACTCTCAGAGGTGGATCGGAAATGCGAATTATAAATGTGAAAGTTTATGAGGATGGATGGATGGATATTCGTTACTCAATAACGCCAGAACGGCTGAACGGATCTGGATGAAATTTGGCATAGAGATCGATTATAGTCTGGAATAGCACATAGGCTAATTTTTATCCCGGAAATATGTACGGGTTCGTAAACCACGCGGGCGAAGCCGGGGGCGAAGCCGCGGGCGGAAGCTGTAAGATTGAAAAACCCCAAAAATTTAACAGTTTCATTGGATTTTGATGAAATCAAAAATCTGGAGTATCCTGCGCACGTGATTAATTAAAGATGACTTATCGTTGAATCCAATGCACTGAACCGGAGTTTACTAATAGGTAGCGATGAGCTAAGAACCTACTTACCGTTTTTTTTACGTGTCGAAATGCTCATTCATACCCGCCGCCCTGAGCATACCTATAGCGCCGGAGATACGGGATTCGCTCGCGCATTCACCGCACCCCGGCAGAACCTACCTACTTAAGAATACATTTTTTACAGATTCATTGGAATCATTTGACTACCTTATAGGTCTAGTGGTCGGAAGCGCGGCTGCTGGGTATGAGATCTTGGTTACAAGTCTCGGGTCGGGCAGTGTTATTGGGCTTTTCTGTATAGAAAGTCTCAGTAGCATCACGGAGTCTGGAACTATGCCCGGTAGCCAATAGGATCGCCCCCTATTACATGGGACTCAATAACAACATCGGCGAAATGTGGGTGTAGAATAGTACACCTCTGCCTAACCCTTCGGGGAATACAGGCGTGATGCTATGTTATGTTATGTCATTGGAATCCTACACGAACGTGAGGGACGTAAACGGTCCTAACCCTTCGGGGACTACAGGCTTGATGCTATGTTATGTTATGTCATTGGAATCCTACACGAACGTGAGGGACGTAAACGGTAAATGACGTACAGTTTTTCCCTTACTGGTGGCCGCGTAATCATTAATAACGATTGCATATGAGGAGGAGGTTTAAGTTCTTCATAAAATGCCTCATGGTCGAGTGCGACTGCTGAGCGTGATGTTCAGGGTTCGATCCTCAGGTTGGTCAAAAAGTTATTGAGATTTTCTGCATGGAATTTCTCAATAGTAGTCTGTGGTTCTGAAGTGCCCTGTAATTTCTGTTAAAAAAAAATCATTCATTGTTTTTAACTAAGTAAGACATAAGTTGCGTACAACAACGAGACAATAGCAATTTAATAATTCAATTTTCTATTGTATTAGCTTGGTATCACTTGACGGGATTGTTACACAACTTGTGCACATAACTCTGTCAGTCTAAATCGCTAAAAATATGAAAGAGATACAAAAAATGTTAAAAATGGAAAAGCGAGGGTAGATGAAGAAATTCCGCTTGATGAAGACGTCACGTCGCTATCCACCGCAGTCTGTTCCTGACCACGGCCGGTGCAATGCGGTCCGAAAGTCGGGAAGCAAGAGGTATGGTAATTTTATATTTTTGAGACTATTCAGACAAATATCAATGTTGTTGACGACTGTACCTTCATCGCATTAGGTTTGAGAAGCCTACTTGCATATTAAATGCTAATGTTAATATAATTCGCTTCTTTTATATTTCGTTCAACCATTTTCAATCATTTTATCACCGACTTACCAGCATGAATGTGAAAATATTATTTATATTTACATTTTTATTTATAGTTTCTGTAAACTGTATGAGTTCCAATAGATTTGATATGATAATGTCGTTCGTGGTTCTGGATGATAGACCTACCTCTCTGCTAATGCCTCATTCGTGTTGGAGTCAGCGTAAGTTATATTTATTTAAAATTAGCGACCCGTACGGATGCAATTTACTGATGAAGAAAATATTGAGATTATACGAATGCAAAAATACCATGAAAAATTTACGTGGATTTATCAAAAAAAAATCCATCATAACCTTGTCCTGGCAATTACGAACACAGCGAAAAAAAACAGCCAAATCGGTAGAAGCCTTCTCAAGTGATGTTCCGTCATACATGTGGCAATTGATTTCTATTAAATACTAGCTTTTTGCCCGCGACTTCATATGCGTGGAATTTAGAATCTGATATTTTCCTGCACTAAAATAAAGCCTATATTTTAAGTTAGACCTCTAGCAATACATCGGCGAAAACTGCATTCAATTCCATGCGGTAGTTTTTGCGTGATGCGTGTACAAACATACAGATAGACAAAAATTCTAAAAACTGTTGTTTTGGCTTCTGTTGCTCTAATAAAGACCCTCCATATTAGTTTTTCTCCAATATCTATATTGTATAAACATCTGCCTATTATAATTTTATTATATGTACCTATAGCTATACTTGTACTTTCAGATGCACTTAAATCCTTAGCTAGAAGAATGTACTTCATAGGCATCGGCACTGCCACCTCACTGCAATATCACAGAACAGAATATGATTTGCAGTACGTATTGATTATTGCTGACTTCAACTGCTCGGGGACTGATCAATTCTTGGTCAAAGTAAGTACACGTTTTTCTCCACCACGGGTTTCTTAACTCAGAGTATTTAACTCACAGTAATAAATAATATTCGCTCCCTTGAGATGTATGCTACCAAATCTTCTTTGGTATAAAGAGTTTCGGTCGTACGGTTTGCCGGTCTCTTCTACAGAGGACCAAACCACTTTTGGCAACGGGCACCTAGATTCTCGACTTTTTAAAAGTGCCAGCAAAGCCGTAGAATACCAGTATTTTACAGGAAACGACTGCCATCTGATCTCCTGGTGTGAATTGGTACCCCAACCAGAACTAAACGCGGAGACTTCAGCTGAACCCTGCAGATTTATGCATATGCGCGAAGCTCCTCAATTTGAGACAACTCAACCATTTTTTTTTTAACTGTATACCATTTTTATTTTCAGGCCAGCCAAGAAGGCTACTTCAAAGCGCCATATCGCTGGCTTCTGCTGAACTATGAGGAAAACTTGACAGTAATGGCTGATGTTTATATGTTGGTTGACAGCGATGTCGTTGTGGTAAAGAAGATTAGCGACCACGAATACGTGTTTATTGAAGGTAACAAATTTAATATCTATCTTGTTACATCACATAGTATTACGCCTGTATTCTCCAAAGGGATAATCAGAGGTGTACGGCTGTATGTCGTTATTGAGTCCCAAGTTATAGAGCTTATTGTCATTCACGAGAACACACGAAAACCCAGTAACACTATCCGACCAAACAGTCTAACCTACGACTTTACACTTAGCAGCCGCCTTCAATAGTGGACTTTGACGAGTGGGTATGATTTGCACATAGCTTTCCTAGTTAATCATTATCACAGTCATTTCTGTGTACAAGTCGCCTACAGAAATTCCTAACGTTTATCACCTTTAAAGACAAAATTATCTATTACATGAATTATTTAATGTATGTATGACTAAATGTTATAATTGCAGCTACTGATGTAATTCATTCATTAACAATTCCTTCATTAGGAGTTAAAATTGATGCTAATCCTGGTCGATTAAATCAAACCATTTTTTTTATTAATCGACCAGGATTTTTTATGGTCAATGTTCTGAAGTTTGTGTGGCTAATCATAGTTTTATACCTATTGTAGTTGAAAGAATTTCTCTTTAAGCACGTAAAGCCATTGGTCCTGCGCCTGATCTCTCTCTGATCCTGTCGGATTGTCGTCCCATCGGACTATGAGAGTGAAGGAATAGGGAGAGCACCTGTGTTTGCGCACACACTTGTGCTCTATCTTCTATCTCCTACGTAGTTATCCTTAATCTCCGATGAGGTTGGCCGCCATGACCGAAATCGGTCAGGAGGGCATTATTATTATTAAATGTTAATTATTGTAAAATATGGCACACCATCGTCATACGGCTAACGCCTGTTTTTCCCGAAGAGGTAGGCAGAGGTGTAGGTACTATTGTTTGTCAACATATGAGCGTCAACCGAACAGTATTCCAAACTTCGAGTTGGTAGTTAGTACTGAAATTTAATTTTTCAAATAATTTATTTTATGTAAAATATGGTTAAGGTAAAACATTCCAGTGTTAATACCACATCGGTATCCGAATTTATTGAATAATGATTTTTCCTTAATTACCTACGCAAAAGGTAAATACATTTTAATTACGTAGGTCATACATCATCGTAACAAAGATTATTGTCAAGAGGAGGTATGAGAGAAATTTTCATAAAACGATATGGTCAAGGCCGGGATAGCTTTGCGAATGAAAAAATAAAAAAGCTCCTTTTATGTGTAGCGCTTCAACAATATTTGTTGTTTAAAAGATCTTCTTTAGGAGCTCTGCTCTTATCGGTGGGGGAATCATCACTGCTCTCTATCCTCTTCTGTCATTCATAAGAAAGTAAAGTATAAGTAAGACCAGTATAAGACGAGTATTGTGGTTATTTACAACAATAATCAACTAAGTAAACATACACCTACCTAAATAGCTGTGCTCGCGACTCTTTCGCCTAGAAAGATTTTTCGTCTTAACTTTGAACCTTTTAATTTCACGCCTTAGAGGTGAATTTTCCATATCTTTTCGTCTAGAAAAAAGATGGACGGATGCCAAAAAAAAAGTTTATACTTAAATCATTATAATTCCTGAGATTAGGTAGATTAGTCAGTGTGTAACCGAGAAGAGAGATAAAGCCTTGCAGCTTCTCGTATTTCAAAACAATGGACTATATTTTAGCTAGGCATTCGTTTTTATCGTCTTAGTAACAATTGCATTGACAGTTTAAACAAAGGAACTATAATAAAATACGTGATTCGCATGTTTACTGTTCAGTGTAAGCCACAAAAAGCTAATTTTCCAGTGCCGCAAAAAATCACCTTGAAATATTCGCATAATTAGGCGCGTGTAGGACATGAAAGGACATCTCACACAGACAAAAGGTAATACCTAATTGTATTTATTTGATAGAATTAGGTATTACGTTACGTTATTTATAAAACCACTTAACCATAAATAAATAAATTCAACCCATTACTGTCCCACTGCTGGGCAAGGGTCTCTTCTCAGAATGAGAAGGGGTGGGCCTTAGTCCACCACGCTGGCCCGGTGCGGGTTGACGGACTACACACACCGTCGAGAACTTAATGGAGCCCTCTCAGGTGTGCAGGTTTCCTCACGATGTTTTTCCTTCATCGTAAATGTAAGTTATAATCAAATTCTGATCCGCACATGATTCCGAAAAGTCAGAGGTGCGGGCCGGGTTTGAACGCGGGCCCTCCTGTATGGAAGGCAAGCGTTCAACCGCTAGGTTATCACTGCTCCATGCACTTAACCATGGTAATTTTTTTTATATAAATAACGATAACATAGTAACATTATGCGTTATTCTTATTTTTATATATTATGGGCCGATGTTCATCCGCTTTTCAGAATGAGAAGGGTTAGGTGGGGTAAAGGGTTACGTTTGGCGGACTACACACAAAGTCAAGAACTTGGAATCCTCTCAGGTATGCAGGTTTCCTCACGATGATTTCCTTTCTTCCTGCATATAATCAATCCGCACGGAACAAATATTTGTATGCCCTACAGATAAACAAGATGAAGAAAGAAAAACGAATAAAACAGAAATATGTTCTTAAATCTAAATAGTATGTGGCAGCTATATAATATTAAAATAGACTTTGACCCCTGAGTTTGTTTCGACGTTTCTTCTCAGGGATAGTCATAGGTAATGCCGACGCCATCTAGTTTAAAAAAGACGTGTAAATGTGATTGAAAAAACCTAATTGCCAAATAATAATTTCATTCCATTTCAAAAGTAAAAATTATTTTGTAGCTTTCTAATATATACATACATACATAGCATTGTATTCCCCGAAGGGTTAGGCAGAGGTGTACTATTGTACACCCACATTTCGCCGATGCTGTTATTGCTGTTATGTAATAGGGGGCGAGCCTATTGTCATCTACCGGGCACAGTTCCAGACTCCGTGCTGCTACTGAGAATTTAAATCCAATAACACTTTGCCCGACCCGGGAATCGAACCCAGGACCTCACGCTCAGCAGTCGCGCTTGCAACCACTAGGCCAATGAGGCAGTCTGATATATGTACAATCGTATTCAAATCAGCATAAGTAGGTAAAATAACACTATATTTTTTCTCCACAATATCCTTGTCAATGCGCATTACAAATACCGGTTAGGTTACATAAAAACCTAAATAGTATGTTATTGTAAAAATACAGGTGTCTCAATCAATCACCAATTGGTCTAAATATGGCTGTCTAGACGCAGTGCTTAGGTATTTGAACAACATAAACAGAACGTTGACGGCACGGTTGGCGCAGTGTGTTGAGAGATCGACTGCTGCGTTAGGTGTCTAGCTATATATCTACAGATAGTTGTTTTGGGTCTGGTCGCGTGTGCATGTGACACGTATGTTTGTAAACTGTACCCACGACACAGGAGAAATCCTAGTGTGGGGAAATGTTTTTAAATGAGAATGTTTTTTAAAAGAGAAAGAGAAAGAACAACCTCATTGAAATAAAAAAGAAAAAATATTTATTAGATGACACAGACACTGTATAACAACGCTCACAGTTTACAAGGACAAATTATCAGTTAAACACATAAAATAAAACAAAAAAAAAGTAATGCAAAAAAAATACCGTAAAATAGGCAGCGGCGAACTTTTGAAAATCTTACTTTTTGAGGTTCCTACCTCAAAAGGAAAAAACGGAAACCTTATAGCAGTGTTTCGCGAAGTGTGTGCCGCGGCACACTGGTGTACCGTGGTCATTAGTTGATGTGCCTCGGAAAAATAAGGTTAATTACTAATAAATACTGGTATGTTGATTATTAATAAATATCGTTTTGTTGATTAATAATATATGTTGCTTAATATGAAGTAAAAATTGATCTTTCATTTATGGTGTACCTCCAAAATTTTCGATTCGATTTCCTAGATGTACCTTGAACACAAAATGTTTGCGGAACACTGCCTTATAGGATCACTTTGTTGTCTGCCTGTCAAGACCCTTTATCTCGGGAACGCGTGGAGGTATCGAGTTGAAATAAAAACCATATATTCAGGTCTAGAGTCCCTTGAAGCTGTGAAAAAATCAAACTTCTAAGTTAACGTAAAAAAAAGATACGGCCGTTTATGCCGCAAAAAACGTATATTTTGACACTCAAGGGAATCAAAATTTATAGGGTACATTCCGTTGACGTACAACTATGAAATTTGGCAAGTAATATCGTCTCATACTACAAGTACAGGGTAAAATCTGAAAACTATACATTTGTAATTAAATCATACAAAAAAATATAGTCTAAAACCGGGGAATCCCCGGTTTCGGAATTTCTTTAAAGACCAAAATTAGGGAGCGGAAAAATTTGTCTGCACTCCAGATGAAACCCACGTTGCGCCACTGACTATCCCGTTAGGCTAGTGGTCGCAAGCGTGACGGCTGAACAAGCTAGGTCCTGGACGTATGGCGGGGAGGTTGGTTCCGATTCTAAACTTCTTAAGTTAATTCGAAGAACCGTATCAGAGACGCTATTAAGATTTGCATTTAGGTACATTCTGATGCAAACCGATTTCTATCTAACTGCAACCGATGCTCGCGTTGCATCGTTAATGCTATCACTTCCATCAGACAAGTTGTCTATGGAAGATATAGATATATAGAGCATATCGCATAATATAACATAGCATCACGCCTGTATGCCCCGAAGGGTTAGGTACAGATGTAAATGTACATTAAAATTTCGCGCATACCATTGTGGAGCCCTATGTAATAGCGAGCCTATAATCGTCTACCGGGCCTACTACCGGACCTACTACCGCCATCTACCGGGCAACGATTAAGACGATTGTAGCTAGTATAGTGATAATGTTGCCATTTAGCGTATTAAAATGAGTCCAAACTCGAGGCGTTTACTAGTAGCTACTGAAGAGTTCCACTATCTATCTCCTGACTCCATCATCAGACCCTCTATACGAAATGTTATATACGGGACTCATCAAAATATATCGAGTAATCCTAAGCTCGGAAGTTTCATTCCCTAACTCCTTACCGTTGAGGAGTACTATGACATCCATCATCAACTCGGCATCATAATATGATGATTTTCAGACGCCAACACCCGACTTATTAAGAAAAACCTTTTGCTGAAGGGAACTACAAACCAAAACGTCATCCGTGTATATATTTTTAGTTTTTGTTGATTTTTTCAAAAAGCGCTGAATAAATTTCGATAAAAAATTTATGGGATTACCTCCGAAGTATGACCTACCAAACACAAAAGAATCATCACAATCAATTCATAATTGGCGGAGTAAATGCATAACAAACACACACAAAAAAAAACATACAGTCGAATTGAGAACTTCCTCCTTTTTGAAGTCGGTTAAAAAGAAACAATAACAAATAATTTTGCTTGAATGTCAAGTTAATCACATTGTCTGCAGCACGTAAACAGTTAGTTTGTAGGACACATAGTAAATCTGTTTATCTAAACGTATGTATTACGCTTATTGAATACTCATGACGCAGTATGAAATATTTCATTTTATTTACCATTTATTTTCCATGGAGAATGTCCTCGCTTACTTGGTAAGGACGTGAGATATGTAATATGTACTGAGGCCCTAGTGTAAGTTTCTTTTGACAAACTCGATTTAACGCATCAAACGCGTTCTTAGGCTACTTTTTATTCCGGGAAAATGCACGGATTCGTAATCCACGCGGGCGGAAGCTAGTTTGTTAATAAATGAACATTTAGTTTATTTACAACTTGTCAAAAATATTGGAATTTTAGAAAGAGGTCTATATAAATAGGCAACCAATATTATTTATCACTATTCACGAGACGGAATATTGAGCTAAAACATTTTGGTATTAGTAATATTAAAATTTAATGGCAAAAACGTTTGTCAGAAGTGGGATTCGAACCCACGCCCTCAGAGAGGACCAGAACGCCCTGTACCCGTGTTGAACGGACAAGTTTCCTTGAGTCTGGCGCCTTAGACCGCTCGGCCATCCTGACACTGAGTTAACAGTATAAAATAACTCATCATCACCTATTATAAGTTATGATGGCATTAATATTAATCCGTAAATCAATATTAGATTATGAACTAATACACAACAAGTTAAGTAGTGATGATAACTGCCTCAGAAAGCACGATAAGCATTTGGTCCTGGGTGTCATACGAATGCCTACGACAGTTACGGATGTCAAGGCTGGCTAAAAAGTCTGACAAACGGCATTTGGTTGGACTGGGAGCCGATCCCAACCGAAATACCTACAGTCGGCCTCAGATTAACTAGAATAGCTGGTGTATGTAAACTGTACCCACGGTATAGCAAAGTTTTTCAAAACAACACAAGAAATAAAACGTGACAAGTTATCATCTGCGGCTCCGCAAAAGATTTAATTAAAAATAAACAGACATCATACAATATTAAATTATTAGGCATAAAGACGACACGGTTGGCGTAGTGGTTACGCGATTAACTTTCTGCGCTACGTGTCGAGGATTCGATCTTAGCAAGGAATAAATATTTGTATGATCTATAGATAGTTGTTTCGGATCTGGTTGTGTGTGCATGTGACATGTATGTTTGTAAACTGTACCCACGATATAGGAGAAATCCTACTGTGGGGCAACGTGTCTAAAAAGAAACAAAGATGGCTCCCAAAATTAAACAATAAATCTCTCTTGTTTCAGCATACAAAATATCAGAAAGCTCCGAAGTTATATACACCAAGAGATTGACATGGAAGAGCACAACCACAAAACAGACTTCCTCCGAAAAAACTGGATTGGAAATTTTGGAAAACAGAAACACGTACCCCAAGACTACTGTTAACCAATATGGATTGATGGAAGACTATCGGACGTCCAAGGTGTTGTCGTCAAGAAGACATGACTTGAGAGGACGTATACTGACCATGGCAAATGTCATCACTGACAACAATGACACCAGACAACACATGGATGATAGGCTGTGAGTATTAGAACATCAACATCATTATCAATTTTCGGCACTGTTGGTGCAGTAGCTTAGTGATTAGCTTCTTGTTCTTCAAGTGTTAGATTTCCACACGGAGTAAATTTTATGTACTATCTTCCGCCCACGGCTTCGCCCGCGTGATTTACGAACCCGTAGATTTTCCCGGGATAAAAATCTGTGCCAAATTTCATCCAGATCCGTTCAGCCGTTCTGGCGTGAAAGAGTAAAAAAAAAATACATCCTTCTATCCATCCATCCTCACAAACATTCACAATTATAATATTAGTAGGATAGTAGGGTGGTTGGGTGTTTGCGCATGTGAGATTTGTGTCTGTAAGCTGTGCCTACTCACAATACAGGAGAAATGACAGTGTGGGGGCAAAGATTAAAAAAGAAAACGAGAAAAAACCATAAGTGAGAATTGAAGATGACTGATTGTGGTTGTTTAAAATTTGTGATATTACGCAATTAACGCAATGTGTCAAGACGAAGAAAATAATTTCGATGGAACGTAAGACTTTAAATTTTTAATAAAATAAAAAAATCGCTATCATTAATTTTACTAAGTGAATATTCCGTAATTATTATATTAGGAAGTTTTAGTTAAATACAAAAAATATGATTAAAGGCTCGTTTATACGCAGCGACTTGCATGTGCAAACAGTTTGTGCTTACGTTTGCGCAATGCGGCGTCAATTTGCCATTTGCGCATACGGTCTTAACTGATTACTTGTGCAAGTAAGATTTAGAGTATAGCTGAATGAAAATTTACAAGTAGGTACCCGTAAATGTTTTATACTCTTTCTTCAAAGACTGTTAAGACAAAAACGAAAGCAATTCACTTATAATCCTGAGCATACTGACTTTGAGAGCCATTGCTAAATCTGTCAGTGTCATGTTAATCAAGTTATGTAACCTGCCTCAAAACGAGCTAAACAAACAAAACAAAACATACATAATTTGGATAAAAATCTCAAATATATAATTAATCAGGATGTTTATTGCTATAATAATAAAATCATGTCATAATAATCATAATATTATCATTAGTTTTTCAATTATTATGCTAAACAGCGTACAACGTGACACTTCGGATCTGATATTCAAGTTTTTTTCATCGAATTTACATAAATTATGTATTTTGCATGTCGCTTATGTGTTGTGTCTCGGTGTGAACACGATCGACGAATAAAAGTAGGTTGGTACGTACGGGGAATTCCAAATTAAACCAGGTACATTCGTTTAACAATTGTTTTGACCTTTGCTCATTGAATAAATTAATTATGGTAAATTCTATTTAGGTTGTCTGTTTTTAAAAGTCCAAATACCTAAATTGTAATTATACGATTTTTGTAGATTGTTTTTTGTTTTTTATGCCAAAGATCGAATCGAGTGGCGTTGTATCGGAGGCCAAAACACATTTTGGGTCGCTGAGCCAAAGGAGCCAAATTCATCATGTATTATGATCTAATCGTTTGCATTATTAAATTAATGTAATTGTATTTTCGTTCGTACTTTACATGTATATTAAAAAGTTATTACGCTATTAAGTTACTAAGCATTTATTAAGTTAAGCAGTTAAGCAATGAGTAAATATGAAGGCTGAAGCATTATCGTGCATGCTACTCAGCACGATTCGAAGTAATTATTATGTCATATTACTGTTGATGTTGATGCAGTTAAGACACTCCATGGATACTCTTTCAAAGTCTCTTTTAACTATCTTGCCATGTACATAATGTGAAAAAAGTATGATAGAACAATGTAGGTTTCGTCAAATATAATAATAATAAAAATGTTTTATTTCATCTCCACAAATTACATTATAAGTGACCTTAAATACAGTTGACAGAATAATTGGTGAAATTTGTAATTTGTGGGAGATCTGGAGTCTAAACTAAGCCTAGGCCTGTATTATAGAACTCCAGGCCCCCCATTACATCATACTGTAGGCATTGTCAACGTGGTGCGAAAACACGTATGGGTGTGTGAGTCAGTGATGGTATGTGTGTGTGTAGATTTAGTGTATAGTATAATAAATACTAAATGCAACTTTAAAATAAAGTCTGTTAAGAAAAATAAAATCAAAAGTATAAAGAATACCCGTACACTGTGCTCACATTTACAATAAATAGCCATCTGTAACTAGCGTAAGAATCCAAATCATCATATCCTACTAATATTATAAATGTGAAAGTTTGTGACGATGGTTGGATGGATATTTGTTACTCAATCACGCCAGAACGGATATGGATGAAATTTGGCACAGATATAGATATAGTCTGGAATAGCACATAGGCTACTTTTTATCTCGGAAAAATGTACGGGTTCGTGAACAAAGCGGGCGAAGCCGCGGGCCGAAGCTGGTACATTATATAAATAAAAAAATATATGGTCCCAGCTGGTCCCACCTATAAATGGTAATTTTCATCGACGGAGTAATTTGTTATATTCTCGGTGCTCATATTATTCCTCATTATAATACAAATATGTTAATGAACTACTCATTTACTTAAAACGTAGAGATAACAAAATGATATTCGCTTATTTACAACCAACCTTCACCTGCATTTTAACTTGCATTTCAAGATTTGCTAAGATCTTTAAATACGTTAAGATTTCTTTGAAACTTAATAAGTTGCAAGAGTATTTCTATTTTTATCGATGACTTCTTTTCTTGATCATATTGTTTTCTTGGATCTTTAATCCGTAAACAACCAATAACGTATCATAGTCCACATCTAAAATCTATAAGATAGATCCAAAAAACGTCCCTTTATTAATTAAATTCCCCAAAATATTCTCTCACGTCCTCAAAAGTATAGGGTGGTCTTTTTAAAAGAAAACACGAGATATAGACATGCAGCTCACATACAAAAAATAGTTCAGAGGAACATTTCTATTAATATCTCCAAGAAAGTTATCGGGATATTACGATACGGCCTACTTCCTCCCCTCCGTCGGAGCGTGAAGTTTATCTGTACAAAGTTTCATTGTCATCTGTTGCGACGTGACCGGAGGACGAAGGAACCGACCGGCCATATTAATTATGATATTGTGTTGACATTTCTATAATAAAGAACATTAGGAATATCTAACATAGTATCACGCCTGTTTTGCCTGACGGATTAGGCAGAGATGTCCTTTGTACTTATTAAACTTAAGTCTCATGTAATAAGGGACGAGCTTATTGCCATCTACCGGACACATTTCCAAAATACTAAAAATTTTCTAACGGAAAATCCCAATAGCACTTTGCCTGACCCGGAGACTGAATCCAAGATCTCACGCTGAGCAGTTGCGCTTGCACCCAACTAGATCGATGAGGCAAGTACAATTATTGTAGACAATAAACATGTTTGTCACCAGGAACCTCCACCAGGACTCCATAACGAAAATGTCATACGCTGTGGTGAAGATCTGCTTCGAAATGCTGAACGCGACGGAAAAGCTGATGTTCACACACACCTGGGGGTACAAGGACAAGAATGGCCAGTGGCAGGGCATTGTTGACCATCTGCTGAAGAAAGAGGCGGATCTTGGTGAGTTAGAGCTCCAGTCAAAGTAAAAGGCTTGTATATAGTAGTCAAATGACCTGAACTGACGCATACGCAGTCAAATCAAAGGCCTCGCCAGTATAGAAAGCAACCGTTAGATTCCATAAAAGTATTGTAACAGTTTCTATAATCACAATTAAATTAAATGAACCCAAAAGACGTATACAAGTAGATTTAAAGTTCTCATATAACATTAGATATAAAAAAATATATAAAGAAATCTTTTTCTCCTAAAAGACCACATTATTCGAAACGAACCTCAGAAACTTCACACATAATTTGTAATAACAGTACTAATCATATTTGAGTGTATTAGGCCATGGATACCAACTTGGCTGCCATTTAAGAATTTCGCAGTTAAACTGATGACTCTTTGTCGTTCATTGACCTGAAATTAGATATAAAGCTCGTTTTTTTTTTTATAATAGAGTTTCGTGTTAATTTATTTATAACTGATCATAAAAATAACGGTTAAATTTATTAATAAGGTTGGTTTTAAAGTTGGACTTGATTTATGCAAATCCCCTTGAAACAGGAAAGAAAAAATTGGATCATCGACATTAAGCGCCAACTGTATATTAATTTAAAGATGATAAGATATTATATTTAGCTGCAGCTTTAGCTATCTTAATCGCCGTTACTTTTTGCTCCACGTCAATATTCATACATGCGCGTTGCGCAAAAGAACTGCATCCAAAATAGCGTACACCTAGAGTCCTATTATCGATTTTAAAGTGTCTGAGATAAGTTTATTTGAAACTAGCTGATGCTCGAGACTTCACTTACGTCTGTTTTTCACGAGCATTCACTCTTCAAAACCCTCAACATTAATTTTTGTGCCATATTTAACATTAATAATTGCTAACACTACGAGTAGCTGAAAAAGGCTGATCATTTGCATCATTGAATTATTCAAAAGATGCGTAGAGCCATCTAGTTTTTCTATTGGGTCCAATATTAAAAATTCAACATGAAATGTCCGTACTCAGGTTCCACGCTACCTTTTTGTAAATTTTCCTTACAATTTTTTTTGTGGTTTGGTCGTCATGTACTACATCATTGGTCCCCCAGGTACTTTAACAATCTTTACTCAAGAGCGCATGATGGCGGTGGACTACATCGCCATGGTAGGTTCCACGGCTGTCCGCTTCGTTTTCCGAGAACCACCTCTGTCCTACATCTCCAATATCTTCACGCTGCCCTTCTCTGGGGCTGTGTGGCTGGCCATCTTTATCTGTGTCCTGGGCTGCTCCATCTTCTTGTATATTGCGTCAAAGTGGGAAGCGAGTATGGGGATGGTAAGATGATCTTCTTCTTCTGAATATTAATTCTCATTAAACTCCATTACAAATTTTTGTTTTCTTTTTACCCAGCATCCTCTTCAACTGGATGGGTCATGGGCTGATGTGCTGATATTAATCATCGGAGCGGTTCTACAACAGGGGTGTACTCTTGAACCAAGATACGGCGCAGGTTCGTCACAAATAACGTTCAAATCAGTTCTGTTAGCGTAAGCAAAATCCTCGCCTCGAACGCGTAGTGCCGAGTGATGGCGCAATTTGAAACAGGCTTCTTTTTAAGTTGAAACAGGCTTCTGTCTAAGTGGACTCTGAAAGACTTATTCATATTCTTGTAGCCAAGAGTGCAGCGTATCTTAGTTCGCCATCAGTGTTATCATAAGCGGTAAGTAAGCCTGGCCTGCTTAACGTTTATTGTAGCTTCTGCCTGCTGCTTCGCCTGCGGCTTAGCCCGCGTGGATTTCGAACTCGTGCATTTTTGTCGCGTGGAACCCTAATTCTTTTCCTAAAATAAAAGCAACCTATGTTACTACTTATAACATCAGCTATCTGCCAATGAAAGTCTCATCAGAATCGGTCGAGCTGTTTCAGATTAGCCGGAACAAACAGACAGATATTTTTTTTAAATTGTTTTTTTTTTTATATACCCTTATCTTTTCACATGCATTTAATAAAAAGCTGTTATTTTGACATTACAAACAGACACTTCAATTTTATTTCTTGGTATAGATGTCGCTTATTGCTTAAAACCTTGCAGGCCGTTGTGTAACCTTAATCCTGTTCGTGGCTCTCACGATCCTGTACGCAGCCTACTCTGCGAACATCGTGGTATTACTGCGAGCCCCCAGCTCTTCAGTGAGAAGTCTTCCTGATCTCCTGAACTCACCACTTAAGCTTGGAGCCAGTGACTTTGAATATAATAGGTATTTCTTTAAGGTAAGGCAGTTCAGTATATCTATACAATATTGTTAAATTGGCGAGGTTCAAGTTTATTAGTGGAGTCGCGGGTTTGATTCTCGGACGGGACTCTATGTCTGTGTATTTAATACAATATAGGTAAATATAAATCATAATGTATTTACAAAATGGTATTGAACATATTTTATAAAAATAACATAACATAGCATCACGCCTGTATTCCTCGAAGGGTAACGCAGAGGTGTACGATTGTACCTACACCCACATTTCGCCGATGCCGTTATTGAGTCCCATGTAATAGGGGGCAAACCTATTACCATCTGCCGGGCACAGTTCCAGACTCCGTGCTGCTATTGAGAATTTTCATACAGAAAAACCCAATAACACTTAACCCCACCCGGAAATCGAACCTAGGACCTCACGTTTCAGTCGCGCTTGCGACCACTGGACCAATGAAACAGTCTTATAAAAATAATAATACATAAATAACTTATAGTACTATATAGAAGCGTGGTCGTTAACTGTTGGCCTCTTAGAGAGGCTCGAATCACACAGCGGGCAATGGAGAGAGCTATGCTCGGAGTCTCTTTGCGCGATAAAATCCGGAACGAGGATATTCGCCAAAGAACCAAGGTCACCGACATAGCTCTCAGGATTTGCAAGCTGAAGTGGCAATGGGCAGGCCACATCGCTCGAAGAACGGACAACCGATGGGGAAGAAAGGTTCTCGAGTGGCGACCACGAACCGGAAGACGCAGCGTAGGAAGGCCTCCTACTAGGTGGACCGACGACATTGTGAGAGTCGCGGGCAACCGATGGATGCAAGTGGCGGAATGTCGTTCGATGTGGTGGTCTAAGGGGGAAGCCTTCTTTCAGCAGTGGACGTCTTCTGGCTGATGATGATGACTATATAGAAGAAATTTCAACATTTGTGTCGTTTTCAGAAACTAAACGATCCTATACGCAAATCAATTTATGAGAAGAAAATAGCTCCTAAAGGGAAGAAACCAAACTTCTACTCTATGAAAGAGGGAGTCGACAGGATTAGAAAAGTAAGTGCCATAGATTATAAATTAAAAATGCAATTTGTAGCCAGCGTGTACAATCAGCATCAAATCCTATACACGTAGCGAAATTTAAACGCTTATTCTCGGAAAGGTATTGATTAAAATCATAAAATTTAAATGGACACGTGTTTTTTTTTTTGTATCCACAGATACTACAAGTAAAATTGGTCAAGATTAAAATCACTATTCCCTCTAAAACTCGCTTTTGAATTTCGCTACGTGTATACATATTTTTAATGCTGACTGACTTTACTGACACTAACGTAAACCTTTATTATAAAACTTAGTAATATCATCTATCTGTCAGCGTCAGCGATGACTGAGCGACAGGGCTGTTATCATCTCGATTCCGTGGTACAGGGTTCATAACGCATGATTACTTCTTACTCCGAGCAAACGGACAGTTTCATGTCAGAGAAGTGTATCCGTTCGTTGCTCGCACGAGAATGCGCTTTTTCACAATCTCATCATCATCTCCCTTAACACGACTTTGTCCACGCGCCGCCATCTTGTAATGACGTCACTGCGTTTACCCTCACCACGGTAATCAATTGAGAGACTAAAAATTTATCGAAACGACATATCTTTTGTGTGTATGTATGTTCCCTATGGACTCCAAAACGGCTGGAGCGATTTTAATTAAATTTTCAGATAATCTTTTGATTAGCCCAGGGCGATCCTGTAAAGTTTTGGTAGCGATCGTATAATATTTTTTTTTTTTGCTTTTTGCTAATTTTGTGTGCTATCCGTGCGAAGCCGGAGCGGGTCGCTAGTATCTTAATATTTTTGTACTGAGTGAATCCACAATAATTTCATTGTTTTAGCAAAGATTATATATATATATTTAATATTGATTTAATTATTAATTTGACCCGGGTACGTCTTAAAACTGCGGCCAAACACCGGAGGACGGGCAGCAGCGTCCTCTCACAAATCGGTGAGCCACTGCGATCCCCAAGCCGCCTGCCAAGCGTGGGGATTATGACAAACCCCCCCTTGGGGGGAGGCCTTCGTTCAGTAGTGGACGTCTTTTGGCTGATGATGATGATGATTTAATATTAGGATGGAGATTAAAAATCTTATACGTATACTTTAACTTTTTTCTTTGTTCTGTTTTATATGTTACTAGCGATCCGCCCCGACTTCGCACGGGTGCAATTCATGTGACAGCAGAACTGTCAATCTGGACGTCACATTTTTTTATTGAGGTTTTAATACACAAATACCATCCATATTTCCGACTTTTCCGATATATTTTCCAACAAATTCTTCCATACAAAACTTGTCCTGACAATTATAAACAACAAAAAAATAATTAGCCAAATAGGTGCAGCCGTTTTGAAGTTATGCGCTTACATACATTTTTGGCAATTGATTTTTATTTATACAGATTATTGTGTGCCTTTAGTTTGGGCCAAATAAACGTATTCTTTCTTTCTTTAGTAACGTCAAGATTTCACGGCTATAATCACTAAAGAGATAGGCAGAGGTGTACTGTTCCTCAAATAGTTAGGTCCCATATCGTATCTGGCGTAAGCTTTTTATTGAAAACAAAGACACTGATAATTTAATTAGTTGACTATTACCCACAAACTTTGAGTCCCGACTCCAATGAAATATTTACACCATCACGCAAAGACTACCAATATTTAATTATGAGTTTCAAAGATAATATGATTAGTTAAAATAATTTTTCACTTATCTTAGATAAACTGTACCTCTATTATGAGTTTTTTACTATTTGCCCTCATAGTAAATGTAAATTTTCATGCAAGAAATTTTAGTTCTTAACTTGGTAAAATTAGGCATTAGAGTCGCTAACATGACATCTCTATAATATAGTAAATAGTAAATCAAAACTTAACTATGACACATATGTCACATAAGCGACTCTAATCCCTAATGTAACCAAGTTAAGAACTAAAATCGCTATCATGAAAATGTACTTTACTATGATAATAAATAGTAAGAAAACTCGTGATAGCGGTACTGGCTAAACCCGTATGTTACACGTGGATTATCATTTTAGGTGTCCTAACTGAAGATGGTATTTTGTTTTTTCTTTAACATAACATAACATAGCATCACGACCGTATTCCCCAAAGAGTTAGACAGATGTGTGACAATTGTACACCCACATTTCGCCGATGCCGTTATTGAGTCCCATGTAAAAGGGGGCGAACCTTTTGCCATGTACCGAGCAGAGCTCTAGACTCCGTGCTGCTACTGAGAATTTCCATACAGAACAATCCAATAACACTTTGCACGACCTGGGAATCGAACCGAAGATATCATGCTCAGCAGTTTCGCTTGTGACTACTAGACCAAAGAGTCAGTCTTTTCTTTTTAGTGGTTTAATTAATATCAGTCAAAACAGAGCAAACCGCAGTCGGATTTAATTTATTTTTAAATTACTTATTGACTAGTGTTTTATACTTTATTATATATTCAAAATTTTCACTCGAAGCTGCGGTATTGATAGGCCAGAATCACTTACGTCTCCACATCCACATCAAAATATTCGCATTTCGCTCCTAATTTTTCCGTGTTCAGGTCCACGATGTACTATCCACGATATACAATTTTACTTACCATCTATTTATACCATTGTGGAAAGCAAATAAAAGTTTGAGTTTGAAACCATTGCGCCAATCGACATTATCCAAGTAGACGGTTATATATTGAACCGATAGTTATATATCTAGTTATATTATTTTTGAGTTTTGATTGAAGTTCATTAAAACAACAGCAATAAAAAAAAAAACCGACTCCAAAAAACTCAAAAACAAAACTAATAACTAAAAAGCAATAAATAAATCTTTTATTATACAATATAGTAGTTGAAGAATATTGAAATCGGTGCCAAGTAAAACATAAAAGTAATATACCTTGCTGCTATAATAGCGACATTGAAACAACGAGTTCACGTAGAAATTGTCGAGTGCGGAGCAGATTATGCGTCGGACACGACAAATGCACTTCGCCAATCGTGTCGGTTTATCATTGCATGTTTTGCTTGGCACCGACTTCAATATTCTTCAACTACTATATTGTATAATAAAAGATTTATTTATTGCTTTTTAGTTATTAGTTTTGTTTTTGAGTTTTTTGGAGTCGGTTTTTTTTTTGTTAAAAAATTTAATTATTTTACAATTTTGAGTGATGGGTAGACCTAGTAAAGATGATTCTCTTGAAAAAATTTACAAAGGTCAAATGTATGTTGCCCCAAGTCGAGTGAAAACCTTAGACGGTATTGCACTATGTGATTTTAAAATCAAATAAATTACTTAGCCGACCACATGATGAAAACGCATTACGAGAGATGAAAAGATTAAGACGACTATTGTAACTAATACTGTGATAGTTTTGACTTTTAGAGGTTTAAAATGAGCCCAAACTCGAGGGGTTTACAAGTAGCTACTGAAGAGTTCCACCATCTATCTCCTGGCTCCATCATCAGACCCTCTATACCAAATGTTTTATACGGGACTCATCAAAATATATCGAGTGATCCCAAACTCGGAAGTTTTATTCCCTTAACTCTTTACCGTTGAGGAATACTATGACATCCATCATCAGCTCAGCATCATTAAATGATGATTTTCAGACGCCAATACCTAGTTTATTAAGAAAAAAAGCTCAAACGGGCTATTTGTCTTACAATATTTGAAGGTATCCCTCGATTTCCCTAGGATCGCATCATCAGATCCTGACTTGGTGATAATGGGACCAAATGGGAAGCATGCTCTTTCAAACAAAACAAGAATTTTCAAAATCGGTCCGTAATTGACGGAATAATCGCCCAAACACTATGTAGCTGCTATCAACCATTAAGGAGTTCCCTAAACTGTACTGCACCTGCATCACGGACCTTGCAGTGGCAGTCATTACCCATCTCGGTGTAAAGATCTTGTCAACACGAATAAAATAAGCCCAAACACGAGGTAGTTAAGATGTACCGTTGAGGAGTTCCCTCGATCCTCTGTCGTCTCCATCATCAGATCTGCCCTAAACCTCCATAGTATTGTAGTCTCATCAGATATACACATAAATATCAAGTTTTTACCCCATGCTCGCCTACAATTTTCAAGAGATGCCCTCGATTTCTCAGGGTTTCCACCATCAGGTACTGACCTGATGACAATGGGACCAAATGACAAGCATACCCTTTCAAATAAAAAAAGAATTTTTGAAATCGGTCCAGGCGTCTTCGAGAAATCGAGTAACAAACATAAAAAAAAAAAAAAAAAAAAAAAATACAGCCGAATTGAGAACCTCCTCCTTTTTCAACCGACTTCAAAAAAAAGGAGGAGGTTCTCAATTCGGTTGTATTTTTTTTTTTTTTTTTTTTTTTTTTTTTTTTTTTTTATGTTTGTTACTCGATTTCTCGAAGACGCCTGGACCGATTTCAAAAATTCTTTTTTTATTTGAAAGGGTATGCTTGTCATTTGGTCCCATTGTCATCAGGTCAGGACCTGATGGTGGAAACCCTGAGAAATCGAGGGCATCTCTTGAAAATTGTAGGCGAGCATGGGGTAAAAACTTGATATTTATGTGTATATCTGATGAGACTACAATACTATGGAGGTTTAGGGCAGATCTGATGATGGAGACGACAGAGGATCGAGGGAACTCCTTAACGGTACATCTTAACTACCTCGTGTTTGGGCTTATTTTATTCGTGTTGACAAGATCTTTATACCGAGATGGGTAATGACTGCCACTGCAAGGTCCGTGATGCAGGTGCAGTACTGTTTAGGGAACTCCTTAATGGTTAATAGCAGCTACATAGTGTTTGGGCGATTATTCCGTCAATTACGGACCGATTTTAAAAATTCTTGTTTTGTTTGAAAGAGTATGCTTCCCATTTGGTCCCATTATCACCAAGTCAGGATCTGATGATGGGATCCTAGGGAAATCGAGGGATACCCTCAAATATTGTAAGACAAATAGCCCGTTTGAGCTTTTTTTCTTAATAAGTTAGGTATTGGCGTCTGAAAATCATCATTTAATGATGCTGAGCTGATGATGGATGTCATAGTACTCCTCAACGGTAAAGAGTTAGGGAATAAAACTTCCGAGTTTGGGATCACTCGATATATTTTGATGAGTCCCGTATAAAACATTTGGTATAGAGGGTCTGATGATGGAGCCAGGAGATAGATGGTGGAACTCTTCAGTAAATACTTGTAAACCCCTCGAGTTTGGGCTCATTTTAAACCTCTAAAAGTCAAAACTATCACAGTATTAGTTACAATAGTCGTCTTAATCTTTTCATTTCTCGTAATGCGTTTTCATCATGTGGTCGGCTAAGTAATTTATTTGATTTTAAAATCACATAGTGCAATACCGTCTAAGGTTTTCACTCGACTTGGGGCAACATACATTTGACCTTTGTAAAGTTTTTCAAGAGAATCGTCTTTACTAGGTCTACCCATCACTCAAAATTGTAAAATAATTAAATTTTTTAACAAAAAAAATAACCGACTCCAAAAAACTCAAAAACAAAACTAATAACTAAAAAGGAAAAATTAAAACTTTTATTATACAATATAGTAGTGGAAGAATATTGAAGTCGGTGCCAAGTAAAACATGCAATGATAAACCGACACGATTGGCGAAGTGCATTTGTCGTGTCCGACGCATAATCCGCTCCGCACTCGACAATTTCTACGTGAACTCGTTGTTTCAATGTCGCTATTATAGCAGCAAGGTATATTACTTTTATGTTTTACTTGGCACCGATTTCAATATTCTTCCACTACTATATTGTATAATAAAAGTTTTATTTTTTGCTTTTTAGTTATTAGTTTTGTTTTTGAGTTTTTTGGAGTCGGTTATTTTTTTTTGAAGTCGGTTGAAAAGAGCCGTCGCCATCAAATACAAATGAAACGTACTAGAGGTTTTTTATTTCAGTTTTATCTTTTACCTGATAGGTTGATCTACTATCGCGTACATTAAATAAAACACAGAAATTATAAAACAACTAGCTGTGCCCGCGACTTCGTTCGCGTGGATGTCGGAACTTAACAATGTATTTTTAACTTAACAATATATTGTAAAAGTTACGTGAACTTAAGAAGACCAAATGCACTTAACCCTATTTATTTCAAAAATAAAAGTTTTTTTTTAAATAAAAGTAGCCTAAGTTACTCCTTATTACATCAGCTACCTGCCAATAAAAGTCCCGTCAAAATCGGTCAAGCCATTTCAGAGATTAGCCTATACAAACAGACAGACAGAAAGACAGACAGACAGACAAAAATTGTAAAAAATGTTATTTTGGTGTATGTACCGTATAAATATTCATATGCATGTAATAAAAAACGGTTATTTCAATATTACAAACAGACACTCCAATTTTATTTATATGTATAGATGTATAGATTACACTAACATTCTTTATCTTTAACAAATCGTCAAAAGCAATAGTAACAAAACAAAAATTTTTTTTGTGATTGGCGTGATAAGATAGGCAATTAATTTTATCATTTAATTCTAAAAATATGCAATGCTTTATATTTTTATAGTAAAAAGTGTCCGACGAGGATGGGATTCGAACCCACGCGTGCAGAGCACATTGGATTAGCAGTCCAACGCCTTAACCTCTCGGCCACCTCGTCCTGTGCCTCACCTACTAATTAAGGGTATCGTATGTATGTGGATTATAGTAAATAAATAATACTATCACGCTTTCTCCTATGAGCGGGGACTGCAGTACGCTAGGTATGCGCTACAATCGATACATTGTTATATTATGCTTCTTTTCATACTAATAATGTCCTTCTGACCGATTTCGGTCACGGCGGCCAATCTCAGTGTGTCTCACTGTGTGTCAATCCACTATCGTGGATAGTACATCGTGGACCTGAACACGGAAAAATTAGGAGCGAAATGCGAATATTTTTGGCCGGACTTTTCGACTTATGGGCGGGACTCGCAGTTTGCGACTCGCGGTCACGCGCGACTTATTTACGATTATTGAAAACAGATCAAACATATTGCACAGAGTTTTACGACTTCTTTCTTCAAATTCTTCTCTTTCAGGGTCTATTCGCGTTCCACATGGAGTTGAACCCAGGTTACCGTCTGATCCAGGAGACGTACCAGGAGGACGAGAAGTGTGACCTGGTGGAGATAGACTACATAAATGAGATCGACCCATGGATACCAGGGCAGAAGAGGTCGCCTTTTAAGGACCTGTTCAAGATTAAGTGAGTTGTGACCGAAGAAAATGGTCCTGTCTCATGTGGGTTTTCTTTAATTGAACAGCCTGGAAGCTTATATAGATGAGATCAGCTTCCTTACTCTCGAAAATAATTTCAAAGGGTTGATGGTCCAGTCTTCTTAGAACTTGTATCACACACACTGCTATCGAATTTTGAGGAGATTAGTGGATTTGAATTGGATTTAACATTGAAATTATTTTCGAGACGTAAGATGGCAGGGCCACGGTTTTTAAACCTGCTCCATAATACATAATTTTTCTACATTTTTCAAATTACTCTAGATTTTTCATGAAAGAAAATTTCTTAGTCTTATTATTTCTATTTATTTTTCGCGTTTTTCTGATGACCAGTTGTACCTTCCGATGTCTGTTTAATAAAGTTTAGGGGTATAGTTGTTCTCTAGAAAGGCCATAGCGTTTGCCTTCTCAAATTAACCCTTGTATTTCCTCACCTACGTATACTTTACCCGATTCTTTATCGAACCTCAGAACCTCACACAGAAGATGCAAAATTCTCGTTTACTGAAGAAATCCTTGAAAAAACCTATTTCCAGCTTTCTGAAGATCCGAGAATCAGGAGTCCAAGCGAACATTCACCAGCGTCTTACCGTCGCTCGTCCGCGCTGTTCTGGCCACGTTTCCACCTTCAGCAGTGTCGGCATCACAGACATGTACCCGGCCATGCTGATGACGTTGTACGGCATGCTGCTGGCTCCGGCTGTACTGGTTCTAGAGATTATGTATAAACGACTGTAAGTTATATAGTTATCTCTTTCGGCTGAATTATGTACTTATAAGTAGGCACCTACCAAAAATTTACTGATACGAGTGGTCTGGGGTAAATAACCCAGACCACTCGTGTCTTTTGATAAATCTACCCTCACATTACACCAAACAAGATTCTATCTAAAATTTGTCTATCTTTCGCACATCTGGGTAGAAACTGCCTCAAAAAGACACACAATTTTAAGAATGATATTCAGTCGAATTAGTGATTGAACTCTTGAGAAATTTTATTGTACATA